>JAQSUU010000641.1:1249286-2498573 GCA_038087645.1 Saccharum hybrid cultivar R570 | reverse complement strand
ACATTAATATATTATATCTGTATATTCAAAGTTCACAAATGAAGAAACATGTGTTATTTTTGATAAACTAAAAAACGCTTAGTTTACAAACTGGGTATCAAAATTAAGTTCCTATTTGACCATTATATATCCTACAACAAATCCTTCAAAAAAAACCCTACATGAATATATTTGGATAAAATTTCGTTAACAAACATTGATCTATGTCCTCGGTGGAGGGCCTCGGGCGCGGAGGAGGGCGCGGTGGAGGGCCTCGGGCGCGGAGGAGGGCGAGGGCGCGGTGGAGGGCCTCGGGCGCGGAGGAAGGCGCGGTGGAGAGCCACGGGCGCGGAGGAGGGGCACGGGCGCGCGCGGTGGAGGCCGCACGAGGAAGAAGACGGCGGCGCCGGTGTCACGGAAGACGAACGGACGCGGTGCGAGGAGAAGAGGGCGGCGGTGTTCGACGAGGAAGAAGACGAGCGGATCGATCTGCAGGCGCCGGAGGTTATATAGCAGAGGAGAATTACTCCCGGTTCCATCCACCAACCGGGAGTAAAAACCCTTTACTCCCGGTGCGTATTACCAACCGGGAGTAAAGGTACCTTTACTCCCGGTGCGTGTTACCAACCGGGAGTAAAGGTATACCTTTACTCCCGGTGCGTGTTACCAACCGGGAGTAAAGGTATACATTTACTCCCGGTTGGTAACACGCACCGGGAGTAAAGGATTTTTTTGGCGGGCCACGAAACTGCAGCCCACCTTTACTCCCGGGTGGGCTTCCCACCCGGGAGTAAAGGTGGCCTGCAGTTTCGTTTCCCGCCTGTTTTAAGGAATAGTCTTGTTAAATACAATAGAAATGCAATAGTTTTTATTAAATACATAGTAAATTAAATAAAAGGCATAAAATTATTTTGTTAAAAATATGAATTTTATTTTTGTTTATTGCACATAGGAAAAATCGATAACCTAACTTTTTTTATTTTTTGTTAGAATTATGAAACATAATGTAACTAATATTTATTATTTCGTTAATGCAAAATGTATTGTTTAATTAAAATTATTAAAATTATTGGTTTTGGACAGGAAATTTGTTTTCACATCATTTTAACGTTAATATTTTAATATTTCATCACTCAGTAACAAAATCAAACATTGATTTAATTTGAAACATGACATAATAAACATCTGAATTCACAATTATTACATAATATCTCAAACACACACTATATTAAATCACTATATCATCAAGTGGGCACAGCAGTGAACTTCTTCTTTACGTATGTCCCTTGGTTATGATCGCTTCGTAACCATGGAGTGTCCTCATCATTTACCAAGATGCTAGGGTCTTTGTTCACTTTGAAGGGCGGAATTCGGTCATCCTTTTCATATTCTTCTGACATGTCCGACTTGTCCTCAATTCCCACGATGACTCTTTTCCCTGAAAGAACTATGTGGCGCTTTGGCTCTTTGCTTGAGTCATTATCGTTTTTCCCTCTTTTTGGTTTGGTAGACATATCATTGACATAGAACACCTGATTCACATCCTTGGCAAGGACGAATGGTTCGTCTTTGTACCCAATATTACTAAGGTCTACTGTTGTCATTCCATACTCGTTGTCTACTGTTACCCCGCCTCCGGTCACCTTGACCCATTGGCACTTGAACAATGGGATCTTCAAAGTAGGTGCATATTCTAGTTCCCATATTTCATCTATGCGTCCATAATATGTCTGCTTATTCCCATTCGGGTCTGTGGCATCTATGCGGACACCACTGTTTTGGTTGGTACTCCTTTTATCTTGGGCTACTGTGTAGAATATGTTCCCATTTATCTCGTACCCTTTGTATGTGACGATATGCCATGATGGTTGCATAGCCAATAAATACAGTTGCTCATGGATGCTCTCATCACCTTGACATTTTTTTCGCAACCAACCACCGAAAGTTTCCATGTGCTTATGCGTAATCCAAGCTTCAGTCTTCCCTGGAAACTTGGATCGTAAGAGATCCTTGTGTGTCTCAATATACGGATCTACCAAAGAGGAGTTCTGTAGAACTGTGTAGTGCGCTTTATTGAAATAATCATCATCCATACCAATATATGTTTTCCTCCCTAGTGTCCCCTTTCCGCTTAGTCTCCCCTCATGTCTCGATTCAGGAACACCAATCGAGTCAAGGTCGGGAATAAAGTCAACACAGAACTCAATGACCTCTTCTGTTCCATAGCCCTTGGCGATGCTTCCTTCTGGGCGAGCACGGTTGTGAACATATTTCTTCAGGACTCCCATGAATCTCTCTAAGGGGAACATGTTGTGTAGGAACACAGGACCGAGAGTGAAAATCTCCTTGACTAGGTGAACTAGGAGGTGTGTCATAATATCAAAGAAGGAAGGAGGGAACACTAACTCAAAGCTGACGAGACATTGAACCACATCATTCTGTAGTTTAGCTAGATCAGTTGGATCAATTGCCTTCTGAGAAATTGCATTGAGGAATGCACATAGCTTTACGGTGGCTAGACGTACATTTGGAGGTAGAATTCCTCTTAATGCAACTGGAAGTAATTGCGTCATGAGAACGTGACAGTCATGGGACTTTAAGTTACAGAATTTCTTCTCTGGCACATTTATAATACCCTTTATATTCGAGGAGAATCCAGATGGTACCTTGATGTTGTTTAAGCATTCAAACATGATTTCCTTCTCCTCTTTGCTTAGAGTGTAGCTAGCAGGACGTAAGTAATGGCGTCCATCATCTGTCTTCTCTGGATGCAGGTTGTCTCTTTCTCTCAAACAACGTAGGTCCTGTCGTGCTTCAAATGTGTCCTTAGGCTTTCCATACACACCCATAAAGCCTAGCAGGTTCACACAAAGATTCTTCGTTAGGTGCATCACGTCGATCGAGCTACGGACCTCCAGGACTTGCCAATAGGGTAGTTCCCAAAATATGGACTTTTTCTTCCACATGGGTGCGTGACCGTTAGCGTCTTTCGGAATAGGTTGGCTTCCATGTCCTTTTCCAAAGACGACTTTCACATCATTGACCATATCGAGTACATCCTCACCGGTTCGGTTGCGAGGCTTGGTCAGGTGGTCTGCTTTCCCTTTAAAATGCTTACCTTTCTTTCTTACGGGGTGATTTGCAGGAAGAAATCGACGATGGCCAAGGTACACGACCTTTCGACATTTTTTCAAGAATACACCTCTAATATCACCGAAGCAGTGTGTGCATGCATTATATCCCTTGTTTGACTGTCCTGAAAGATTACTTAGAGCAGGCCAATCATTGATTGTTACGAACAACAATGCTCGCAGATCAAAGTGTTCCTGTTTGTACTCATCCCACACACGTACACCTTCTTTATTCCACAAAATGAGAAGTTCATCAATAAGTGGTCTCAGGTACACATCGATGTCATTGCCAGGTTGCTTCGGGCCTTGGATGAGCACAGGCATCATAATGAACTTCCGCTTTATGCATAACCAAGGAGGAATGTTGTAGATACTTAGAGTAACAGGCCAAGTGCTATGACTACTGTTCTGCTCTCCAAAAGGATTGATACCATCTGTACTTAAAGCAAACCTTAAGTTTCTTGCGTCATTTGCAAACTCCGGGAATTCTCTGTCGATTGCTCTCCACTGGGACCCATCAGCAGGGTGTCTCAACATATTGTCTACCTTACGGTCTTCTTTGTGCCATCGTAACAATTTTGCATGTTCTTTGTTTCTGAACAGACGTTTCAAGCGTGGTATTATAGGAGCATACCACATAACCTTGGCAGGGATTTTCTTACGTGGACGTTCGCCCTCAACATCACCAGGGTCATCTCGCCTGATCTTATACCGCGACGCATGGCATACCGGGCATGCATCTAATTTCTCGTACTCTTTGCCATGGTATAGGATGCAGTCATTAGGACATGCATGTATCTTCTCTATTTCTAGCCCCATAGGACAGATAACTTGTTTTGCTTCGTAGGTAGTGGCGGGCAATTCATTGTACTTCGGAAGCATCTTCTTTTGGATTTTTAGTAACTCTCCAAATCCCTTGTCAGATACACCATTCTTTGCCTTCCATTGCAGCAATTCTAGTGTGGTTCCCAACTTTTTCTGCCCTGCATCACAAGTTGGGTACAACAATTTCTTGTGATCTTCTAGCATCCGCTCGAACTTGATCTTCTCCTTTTCACTTTCACATTCTCTTTGTGCATCACGAATGACCTGACAAAGATCATCAGCCGGCTCATCTTCTACGGCTACCTCTTCTTCAGCTTCTCCCATTGCAGTATCATTGAGGCACGCACCATCAGGAATAATATCATTGTCGTCCCATTTTTCTTCTTCATCTTCTTCCATTACAACACCGGTTTCTCCGTGCTTTGTCCAACAAATATAGTTTGCCATGAAACCCGACTTGAACAAGTGTGAATGAAGAGTCCTTGAGCAAGGATATTCCACTGTATTCTTACATATGGCACATGGGCAGCACATGAAACCGTCGCGTTTGTTTGTCTCGGCCGCACGTAATAAAGAATGCACGCCGTCAATGAACTCTTGTGAGCGGCGATCAGCATTATACATCCAATGACGGCTCATCTGCATTACATGACATAAATATCATATTAAAACCTAGATCATAATTAATTATTTATACAACATGCGTGCCACCACAAAAGATACAAATTTATGAAAGCATCGCTACAATGTAGACAATCTCAACTACCACTAAAAGAACTAAAGCTAAAATACATTTCAGGAGCACAAGGATTTCGCGACCAATCTCAACTAAAACAGACAGATCCCCCGATTGTGCAACATCTTTGGGCTTCTTCGGCTGGATCACTGCCTCATTAGCCGCCGTATCTGCCTGTTGTGCAAGATATTTTTGCACGAGTTCAACATACTCTTCCTCCCAGTAGAAGCCTGAACATCGTCCACTGCCATCCCACTGAAATTAAAACAAAAAATTAGAACTTTAATCACAACCATCATGAAAATAGGTATAAACTAACCATAATCATTAAATACGATAAAATAACTCACATTGCGATCCGGACACTTGTAGAAGATACGATCCTTGTTGGGACCCTCCTTCTTCACTCGGTACTCCATCACAATCTTCGTCTCATCATGACACTTGCCACATGGAATGAGAGGAAGGCCCGGCCTAAGTCGCTTTGAAAACCCATGAGAGGCCGAGGACCCGGAAGCAGTTGCCATCTACTCTCTATACTCATTTTTTAATACACTATAAATTTCTTCTTTTATAAACAAATAAAATTAACAAACTATAAAATTATCTACATCTCTAAACAATGATATTTTTAACCTTCTTTCATGTAAATATGCAAGCTTAAAGTGATTTTGAGCTCAAATTGCTTACAAATGAAAAAAAACCACAATAAAGAACCATAAATATATATAGTGAATAAAATGGCATAAGAAAATGGTAAAAAATGAGAGTATGAGATTGGTAACCTTTACAACTGAAGAATCGACGGAGGAATCGAAGAATGGATGGAGGAACAATGGAGGGAGGGAGGAAGCAAGAACACCAGTGAGCTTCAAAATGTGCTGAGCTCGGGCTCGGGGAGGAAGGAGGAGACGGCCGATTTATAAAGGGAGAACATTTAGTCCCGGTTGATAGATCCAACCGGGACTAAAGGTAACTTTCCAACCCCGGGCGCAGCCACGGCCCGGGAGTAGACCTTTACTCCCGGTTGGAGCCACCAACCGGGAGTAAAAGTATACCTTTAGTCCCGGTTGGTGGCTCCAACCGGGACTAAAGGTCCCTGCCACCTCTGTCTGGCGCAGTAGCCGTTGGGCAGGGACCTTTAGTCCCGGTTGGAGCCACCAACCGGGACTAAAGGTATTTCTAGTCCCGGGGGCAAAAAATTCCGGGACTAGAGCCCATTTTGGCCGAGGATCAAAGGTCTGTTCTCTACTAGTGAAAAAAGCAAATTAAAGATGGCATATGTGGTGAAGGATTAGAAACCAAGCAAAGGGTTCAATTTGTCTCCTGCCCCATGTCAGTAGTGTCTCCGTGTGTTCCTGAATGGTTCTGTACCGCTGTCTGTCGTCGTCGTCGCTGTCCTGAGATGAATTCAGCTAGTTAGTTTTCATCGAGACGACAGTGCTGGCACACGTGCCACACGAAATGTGTGGGCGTGTCGCGGTCAGCAATCAGCAGCATGGAGATGGAGCCCATCATATCTCTCTTCGAGTTCTCCCCGTCTTGCCAGATCATATCGTTTCGTTGCGTTGATTGGTCCAATCGATAAGGCTCTGCTAGCTAGATTAGACAACAGTTGTGGTAGTACACATCTTGCTCGCTCGCTACTGAACAATCTCTGCACAAATGAATGGACCAATGCATGGTCCGTGAGCGAGTAATAAAACTCTAACATGGTCCATGGGTAGTTACTTAGCCGGCCAAACAATCAGATCTACTTGCGATAAGCATTTGAGATTTGATTTTGAAAAAGGAGGCCGGCCAGTTGGTCCTAGTTTAGCACATGATGCAGCTAGCAGCGTGGCTCCGAAGAAGAAGAAGAACCTTTTCATAGTAAAAGTAAACTAGTGGTAGTAGTTTTTGTCATTCATGCATGGAGTAATCTGCTTCGATAACTGAGAAGCCATTCATGCATGCATGCACTTGATCCCAGGAGCCTTAAACAATCTATGCATGGTTTGTTGACTTTGCTTCTTTTTTCTTCTTCTTTCAGGTTGGAGGTTGCTGAAAAAAATAAATAAAATGGAACTAGTCTTCCTCCCATCCTGCCACGATGGGAATGGGAAATACTACAACCAACTGTTGAAGCAGAAATGAGACACTCACCGGAAAACAAGGAAACCAGGATCCCTCAAAACAGTCGGTCCACAGCTCTCAACGACCGCCAAAAATCGGAACCAATTGTTAATTTAATTTAGTGCAGTTCCTTCTCAGGGAAAGATCCACCAGATAATGTAGTGTTCGTGCACAATAATGATCCACAGACTGATAAGATATCTAATCCTGTCGGCAACATAAAATTTGTATTGCATTGCAGGGTAGCAAAAGAGACATGTACCAGTACTATATTCTTCTCCGCTCGATCATCGCTGAATGTTTCAGCAACAGGGAGATGAGAATCATTATTTGCTATACGTTGGACACACAAATTGTTTTCCCCCATCTTCTGGTTTAGACCGAGAGTTGACAATATGAATTAAGTTCTGCATGTGCAGCTTGATCACAAGTTGACAAAACAGGCCTTTCGGTTTCAGACCTACTACAAGGCTACAACTACAGAAGAATTGAAGCAGCAGCTGATCGACGAGATAATGTTATGCAATTTGAGAGAAGTTATACAGTATTACTCTATCTAGCTAGGTCGGTCTCTAGCTGACAGCATGGCAGTTGAGCGGCGGTTGAGGATTGGATGGGAGGAGTGCAAAGCCTTTGTTATATATAGGCCTTGTTGGGCTGGCTGGCTGCCAGCCAGCCAACAATGCTTTTCTCTCACATCATTTCAGCATCAGCCATCAGCCACCAGCCAGCCAGCAATATTTTTCTCTCACAATAAATCAGCACCAGCCACCAGCCAGCCGAACGAGGCATAATCTTCAATTACCTAGTCAGAAGGGACTGAAGAGAAGCATTAGAAAAGGAACTCGATCAGATAAAGCTCTACATTAGGAAGCACACCGTACTTTGCTGCCAACTAGACATGGCATGAATCTGTCGTCTTCTGTGTTGCAGTTGGAATGGCCCCTCCTCGTGCTACCTACTGGTTGGAGCTGTTCATCAGCAAGAAAAGTTTGCATTTCAAGAAGACCCCAGTTGGTCATAGTTTAGAACGTGGCAGCGTGGCAACGAACGAAGAACCATATTTCACAGCGCACGGTTCCGTACCACCTTGTTTAGATTCATGCAGTGGAATCAAGGTGACCGAATCATTATCGCTGGAAAGTAGTAGTAGTACTAATTAACTAGAATCATGTAGTAGAAAACTTCCAAATAAGTTGCGTAAAGCACAAGCCTCAACAATTTGCAGCTACCACTTGATATTAATGGGCAACTTCGTTCGATATCATGGGGCAAGTTCGTCGCCGTCGAAGAACAGAGTAGTGCCTACTGCCTATCCTAATACGGCAGGTCCGCGCCTACTCGCGCCCCTGCATAGGCATGCTGTTGCGTCCGCCCGCAGGCTTGCACCTTCTCATGGGGGGCCGTGCCACACTGTTTTCATGCTTGCGCGCGTTTCTCGTGCCTGCCGCTCGCCCCCCCTCCACACCCACACGCATGTAGGCAGGCCTAGCAGCTGCAGGCCCCACTATAACATGTGCAACACCAGATCTACTTTTACAACATTTAGATAAAACACTTGCAACATACATCTGAAACAGTTGAAACACTTGCGACATATGTCTGAAAATACCAAGAAAAGTGTATGGAAAACATATGCAACATCCAAATGAAACACTTGCAACATATGTGTGAAACATATGGAACATCCAGATAAAACACTTGCAACATATATATGAAACATATGCAACATCTAGATAAAAACACTTGCAGCATACGTCCGAAAACACAGATGAAACATTGGGAACAAACGTTTATGACATACTTGTACAACTATTGCAACATACCGATCTACTTTTGCAACATCCATCTGAACCACTTGCAACATATCTCTGAAACACCTGAAACACTTGAAACATACGCTCGCAACATGCGCTTTCAGCGCAGTATCACCTTGCTGCTTGGATAAATGGAGCTCGTCATTGTGGAGCTTGATGATAGCATAGTGGTCGACGGCGGCGCATTGAGCTCGTCGGTGCACCAGCGGAGAGGTGAGCACTGCGAGGGCGAGCACCACCTGTGTGAGGTCGTGAGCATCCCTGGCGAATAGGAGGGCAGGGCAAATGAGTGGAGTGGAGAGGATGACCCTCGGTGGGAAGTGAAGGAGATTTTTTAGAGAGAGAGAGGAGTCGTAGAGCGCTATTGGGCCATAGCGGGAAGTGCCGCGTTCGTCCTTCCAGACGCCTGGAAGGTATCATGAGAACATGGACTTAAGATATGTGGCTAAACAATTTGCAAGGTCAAGTTTTAGGAGGCCAGTTTTTGAGAGAGCACAGGAGACCACAGATCCTGGACTGATCCGGTGCTTTGCTTATTTCCCCCAATTCCAACCCCAATGTGCTTAGTAGTCCTCTCGCTGGTCTGAATTACATGGTGTTTTACTTCAGTCCCTATAGTAAAACAAAAACAAGAATGACCATAATGGCATTATTAGCACTTAACTCTTCAAATGATATGACGAGGACGTGAGTAAACACTCTTCTATAAATGTCCATGCAGCCCGAGGCCCGGCGGCCCAGCACGAGGCTCGCAATTTTGGCCTGGCCCAAGCATGGCATGGTCTGAGGGTCATCGGGCTCGGGCTGGCCCGGGATGGGGTAGCAGGCCGTGCCTGGGCCACTACTCAGGCCCGCGGGATGGCACGACATGGCCCGGTTTTTAGGCATTGGCCCGGTAGCGGCCTGTGACCTCCCTCCTAGCCCCAAACCCCCATGGCCCAGGGGCAAAGCGGCCCAGCCAGCCCCGCAACGGCTCCCCGCCTCACCCCCCCCCCCCCCCGCGTATATAAGCAAGGGACCACGTCGCTCTCCCTCAGTCCACCCTAACCCTAAATCATTTCCTCCCACTCCCACCGCCGCGCCGCTCTCGCCTAGATCTCACCTCGCCGTCTCGTCTACTAGCGTCCGACCTCCCCGACCGCCGACCCCAACTCCGGAGACCTCGAACCGCCTGCCGTCGGTGACCTCCCCTCCCACTTTGCCTCTCCCTTCTCCCTCTCCCTATCTCCCCTCTAGATCTCGGTGATTATGTGAGTTCATTGTTCCCGTCTATCCCTCCTCCGCCGCTCGCCGTCTTTGCTAACCGAGTGTCGTCTTCTCTGGCCTCTGGGTGGTCATCGTCTTCTCCGGCATCGGGCTCCAGTTGCGCAGGTAAAACCCTAACCCTAACCCTCCTCTTCTATCTTCTTCTTCTTCCATTGATGTATTCTGATGTGATCTTTTCATTGGTTGCGCAAGACGGCGACGGTGGTGAAGGGGCGACGACGACTGGGAACCTGGCTGGCTCCAACTCCAACTCCAACGCCTCTGCTCTGTTCTTTTGTTCTTTTGTTTGAGTTGTGACTTGTGTTGTGAATGAGAGAATTCAATCTCTATAACTTTTCTGTGACAACAGCTGTGAATTTTGATAAGTGTTTGATGAGTTGATTTTTTTGAGGTGTTCTGAGGTCACCGAGCTGTGGGCTGGCACGGCCCGCAGTTTTGGTTGTGCTACACGGGCCGGCATGGCACGAATTTTGGCCCGTAGTGCCGTGCTTGGGCCGAAGACTAGGCACGAGGCACGGCCCGAGAGGCATGGCGTGCCATGCCTAGCCTGTGCCCGTGCCGTGCCGGCCCGATGGCCATCTATACACTCTTCCATGCTTAGATCTTAGAGCTTCTAGTCGGTTGCTAATAATTGAGTTCAGCGGTTTTTTTTTCAATGTAAACTGGCAGGACCTGCCATTTATATTAAAAAAATAGGGGAAGTAACATGGTCTAGGCCAAAGAAAAATAAAATCAACACATCGCACCACAAGGAGGAGAAGAAAAGATATCAAACATCACAAGTCTATATGACTGACATGATCTCAGCATGGAGCTTCACTCCTGCAGCGCACCAGATGCGAGCCTCCTCCTTGATTTTGGCTAGCAGTGAGGGAATCGATAGGTGTTGTTTCTGAAAAATTCATGCGTTATGCTCCTTCCCACGTCCACGTGACTAATAACAACAAAAGAGAGTGAAAGGCCTTTAGTGGAAAGCCTGTTTTCTGGTCATCTCCGTCCACCAATCCTTCACTATGATGGCAGGTGTTGGGAAAGTCATGCAAAGATGAGATCCTAAATCTGAATAATTGGCAATGAACAAACAAGTGAACAACACTTTCAGTCGTGGCATGGTATAGGGGACATGTTCCTTGATTTAGTCAACCCCACTTTATGAGGCGATATGCCATCCAAATTCGATTTTAGAGGACCAGCCAAGCGAAGAATTTAGATATATTTCGGTGGTGCCCAGTTGCGCCACACAAGCCTCGACATGTTTGACTGAGCAAACCCTCCAAATTGAAAGAAAATTGTATGCGACGACGTTACGGACTGTGCGCGATTTTTCCTTGGAGATCTTGTGTAAGGTCGGAGTGATATCCTTAGGAGCATGTCCATGAAGCCATGCCGATGCCCAAAAATTGGCTTTACTTCCATCACCTAGGTTAGTTCTTGTGGCCTTCTTGAACAAAGCTCTATCCTCAAGCGTGATTCAGCAGCTAATTGGCTCTTTTCTGTGGACAAAAGTGTGACAGCAACAAGATCAATGCTCAATTGTTGGGTCACACTGATAATTGGATGAACAATGTGAGAAGGGATCAGCGTATCATGGATTACGCACTCATGGTCCCCTGACATGTGGAATGTATGATGAGCAAAAACAAAACAAAAAATGTAGTACGATCCTATATGAACGAATACGCCAGCGGCCCAGCGCCAACACCTACTGAGATCTCGCACCCAAAGTGAAGTTATGAAACACAATGAAAAGTTTGTGACTTTATTACCTACCGTACCTTTCTGTACCAAAACAAATGGATTATTCACCAACAAATGATTGAGACATTAACTAATGAATACATAATAACAAGCAAAGCATGATGAATGATTATAAACGAAGCAAAAGGCTTGCTCCCGTGTCACATGGATAGTGTCTCCATTTTTGTCCATAGGCTTATGATCACATTTTCGTTCAAAATTTAAGGCACCAACCATGTTCTAGACAGTAGACACTCTTCGATTGCAAAAATCCAACAAAACAGATGGCGGATTAAGATAATCTTGTAAAAACTGTGCCTTGTATATAATTGTTTTTTAACTTACATGTTATAATTGCTTCCTTTCTTATTAATGAAAGCCGATAACAAATCCTTCAAAAAAATTGGAAGATAAAAAGTGTCGCACGAAATGCTGCAACCTTAGTCTTGTATAAGACCCTGTTTGGAGTGGCGTCTCCGCACGCACTTCACAGCCAGAGCCGGAGCCCTTCACACGAAACCAGTTTTCGCGGCTACATGTCCATACGCGAAAACAACTCTAGCTCTATACTTTGCTGACCAGAAGCGCTTGTTCACGCTAGAGCATTCGGTGTAGCTCAAGCCGATGGAGAAGTAGGTACATGAGCTGTCTAAAATCGGCCCTAAGTCTATGGGACTCGTCCGGGCGCTAGCATCGGACGATGCTCCTGAACCCGCGCATGATGCACCCATCTCGCTCCAAAGGTCGTGCAGGCCCATGCATGCGCGGGGACCACCCGAGCCTGCTCCGTTTCACACATGCCCACATGCACTTAGCAGCACCAGCACCACCACCAGCAGGCGCATGCGGTGACCCACGGTGGCATGATGACCTACGACGATGCACTAGCAGCAGCAACATGTGCTTCCCTGAGATCTGCTTTTGAAACATCCAAATGAAACACTTGTAACATACGTCTGAAATTGATGAAACACTTGAAACAAGCGTGTATAGTCATAACAACATATGCAACACCAAATCTACTTTTGAAACATCCAGATACAACACTTGCAACATATAAAAAAGACAGATGAAACACTTGTAAAAAACACCTGAAAAACACTTGAAACCCATAGCAAACATATACAATATCCGGATAAAACACTTGTAACATATGTGTGAAACATATGCAATATCGAGATAAACACACTTGCAATATACGTCTGAAAAACAGAAGAATCATTATGAACATACACTTGCAACATACGTGTACAAACCATTACAACAACAACATTCCGATCTACTTTTGCAACATCCGTATGAAACACTTGCAACATACCTCTGAAACATTTAAAATTTATGCTTGCAACATGCGCTTTCAGATCAACATATCTTTGCTGTTTGGGAGAAATGGAGGTTCGTCGGCATGTGAAGTTCATCAGTCTAGAGCTCGCCGGTGGCACGGAACGACTAGCCAGGGGCGCGATAGCCGTCGAGCGCGGCGGCCGGAGCGGAGTTGCGCTCCATTTCTTCGAGCCTGGCAATGGAGCTTTGCGTTGTCGGCAGATAGGCCAAGCGACACCACATCCTTGGAGCGGACCGGGCAGGGGCTGCTGCGGAACGACCAAGGGGCACGATGGGGCAGCAGCCAGAGCGAAGCTGCCCGCTGTTTCTTCGAGCCCGTCGATGGAGTTTCACGTCATCGACAGACCGGCTAGGGGACATCGCATCCTTAGCGTAGACCGGGCAGGTGGTAGCTGCGGACCGGCCTAGGGAGCATGATGGGGAAGCGGCTGGCCACTGGGCACCGTGGATTACAGACTCCCGGGGCGGGGGGGGGGGGGGCAGTGAGGTCGGCGGCCAGCAGAGGAACCCAACGGTTGTGGCGCTGTGGAGCGCGGTCGTGGTGGAGCACGATTTTGTGGCGCTGCGATGGAGAGCCTTATGGAGAATGGAGCAACAGGATAAGGTTAGAGGCGAGTGAACAAGGGGATACGCCAATTGAGTTGTTGGGATAGTGCCACGACCAGCGAACACAACGTCCGAACGATTAGACGTCCTGACTAGAGCATTACCGCAAGTCTGTCCCTTTTTCTTTGACGGTCCATTGTATTAACCACTGGGAATAATAATAATATGCCATGGACTCACCCTTTTTTTTTGAGGGGACCATGGACTCACCTAATGTTGCCTGCTGGTGCGCTGCACAAGTCCTAGGTCCATCGGCCCATGAACCATGAACCAATCCGATCTGCGTACTGTGAATGTGAAATACTCCCTCCGTCTATCAATTCTTAGAGTTGTTTAAGTAAAATCCTTTAAACTTTAATTGAAATTTATAGAAAAAAAAACAAAAATCTATGACAACAAATTAGTGCCACTAGATAGACTATATATAAACTATATTTTTATATGTGCTTGTTTGGTGTCATAAATATTTATAATTTTTCTATAAATTCTGTCGAACACAAAGAAATTGGCAAATATAGTAAATGAAGTAGTTGGATATTTATTTCTGTTGACCCTTGCACCTGATGATGGCCATGGAATATATGGATCAACCAGCCGCGAGTGAACTCCGGTTCTCCGATTGCCACACCCACACGTTCGTGCTCACTGTGGGGGAGGTGAGGTCTACCTCTCTTCTGGTGGCGCTCATCTGACGCGCAGGCGCAGCCGTGCGAGCTCGGCCATGGGCCACTGCTTTCTCACATTTGCCGCTTGAAATCACTGCACACGGGGCTTTCGCTCGCCACGACGCCACACACACATCTGGGATGGGGAGAGAAGTAGAGGAAAGAAAAGAACCAAGTAATGTGAAAGATTGAAAGTAAAGAAATGAAGAGATAAGATAGTAAGATAGGCCTTGTGGGACCCATCATGAGTGAACCAACGTCAAACAGGACACGCACGCGTGTGTATGTGTAGTGTGAGTGTGGGTTGTGTGGGTTGTGTGCATCCAAGTCATACCCGATAAAAAAAAGCCAAAGCCGCATATACAAGTGGAGTATATACTTGGTAGTGTACCTCTGGACACAGCTTTTTTTTCTTTTGGCTTGCACTTAGGGCATGTGCTGCCGCGCCATCCCAGCAATGTTTCAATGGTAATGGTGTCTCGGTGGACAAACTTAACTGTATACTTTAATTTTACTGTATATATATTTTTGAATTGTGAAAGGATCAAGATGTCCAAGAGGGGGTGAATTGGGCTTTTCTAAAATTTATTGCGAGAATTAAATTATACTAAGTCATTATTCACCCCTAGTGCCTACAAGTGTTCCTAGTGATTCTATCGATAAAAGTTTTGCACCCTAAGTTCCAATCCTAGTCTAGCATGAGAATTTTAGGAAAGTAAATCAAGCAACAAGAGTAATACGAGAAAGTAAATTGCTTGAAAGTAAAGGGTTAGGAACACGGCGATGTTTTCCTGAGGTATCGGAGAGTCGCCACTCCCTACTAGTCCTCGTTGGAGCACCCGCGCAAGGGTGTAGCTCCCCCTTGATCCACACGAGGATCAAGTGCTCTCTACGGGCTGATTCTTTGACACTCCGTCACGGTGAATCGCCCACAACCGCTTATAAGATGAGTTGGGTCATCCACAAGCTCTGCCGGATTATCATCAAGCTCCCAATCACCATCAAGCCGTCTAGGTGATGGCGATCACCTAGAGTAACAAGCAAGAACTTTCACTTGACCACGACAAGCCTAATGAGAAGGTGGATGCACACTTGCTACTCCCTAGTCACTAATGAGGGATCTTAATCTTGGATTCTCAAATCTCAATCCTCACTAGAGCTCTTGCACTTCCTTGCAAATGAAAGGTGTTTCTCAGCTGAACAAATGAGCAAGAGACCTCAAATAGAGGGGTAGGGGATGTATTTATACTCCCCATAGTCAATCCCAACCGTTATGTGCCAACTCAGCGTTTTTCGTACGGACCGGACGCACCGGTCGACGTGACCGGACGTGTCCGGTCGGTGACAACGGTCGAAATGAAAAACAAAGGCGCTGAGTGACCAGACGCGCAGGCGAGTCCGATCAGGGGTGACCGGACGTGTCCGGTCGCTCAAAACCCTTTCTGGAACCTTTCTGTACTTTGACCGGACGCACAGACGAGTCCGATCGGTGATGACCGGACGCGTCTGGTCAATGAAGTTCCTCTCTAGAAATGGACCGGACACACCGTAGACGCGTCCGATCAATTTCCTTGCCGCATCCGATCACGATACTTACCCTCTCTGACTCTGGTCAACATGATCTACGCGTCCGGTCCATGGGAGGACCGCGTTCGGTCGATCGTATTGAGTCTGCGGTGACTGCCAGTACTGACCGGACGCATCCGGTCAAGGCAGAGACCGTGTCCAGTCGAGAAGAAATGGATCAAAAGACTTCGAATCGCGACTCAACCTGAACCGAGTTTCTTCCAACTGAACTTTGGGCTTCACCTGAGCTACCTAGTGCTAAGTTTGACAAGTGTGCACCACACCTAAACAAAAAGACTCACCTAGGTCAAGCTACTCGCTCATGCCCCCCTTTATAGTACGACCAAAGGAGAAAAGCGAAGATCCTAACGACTATTCTGAACGTAACTCAACTCCTCAACGTCCGGAACTAACCGTCCTTAATCTTGACGTTAATCCTTTGAAAACCAAAATGATTTCCATCAAGGGGCATGAAAACCATAGTGCCCAAAATAGTCACCATTCCCATGACCTAACTTACCAAAGTTTCTACAAAACACACATTAGTCATGACAATGTTGCTTGTCATCAATTGCCGAAACTAACTCTAGGGGCCTAGATGCTTTCAATCTCTCCCTTTTTGGTGATTGATGACAACACCTTGAGTAAGTAGATTTAAGAGATGAGGTTTTCGATCATGCTTGGTTCACATAAGCAAAAGGCAATAAGAACAAGGGGTTTAGGATTGCTTATGTGCTCCAAGCCAATAGGGTGTACTCATAAGATGAAACAAGAAGAGTTAGTACACAAAAGCATAGCTCATATGAAATCAGAGCAAGACACGAAAGCAAAACCTTATGAGCTAGAACCAATCATGTGACATGATATAATAGAGACAAGATATCAACATATTACTCAAGTATCTCACAAGCACACACGACACATAATGCAAGTGCGGGAATATAAACATGATGCATGAAAGTAGCACACAAAGAGCCAAGAAACCGAAACCCTCTCTCATAACTCCCCCTGAATCTACTCTCTCTCCCCCTTTGGCATCAAGAGCCAAAAAACTAAGGGTCCGAAGGAGGAATGGAAGCAGTCGAGTCGGGTGCAGAGGAGCGTGGAGTGATTAAAAACTGAGAAGTGTCCTCCTCTGACTCTGAGCTGTCATGCTGACCCTCTGTAGGTACACGTGGAAGTGAAGCAGTCTGGATCTACTCAGTATGTGGGTCGGCAAGCTATAACTTAGGAGCAGGAGGTGATGAAGTAGTAGCTACGAGAGTCGCAGTCTCTGTCACCTGAGCCTGAAGAGTACCAATCGTGGGAGGATCAGTCGAAGCAACGGATGAAGGAACTGTCTCCGTAGTCCCAGTCCCCGTCACTAAAGGAGCCACTGTCTCTGAAGCTGATATCTCTGTAGTGGTCAAAACTGTGGTCTGGGAGGGTGTCGGCTGACCGGTCAACTCACTGTAGGACGCACTCAAGTCAGTAGAGAATGGAGTGCCAGTCAGAAGGTGAGGCCTGAGCTGAACCGGTGGAGTGAATCCCATCTGGATAGGAGTGTAGCCTAGGAACTGAAACGACTGAGGCACCTGCTGCTGAGGTGAGGCAAACTGAAAGCTCGGCTGTGGTCCCTTACTCTGAAGCCTACTGGACTGTAAAGCTGGAGTAAGGACGGACGGAGATAGAGGGATCCCAACAGTAACAAGGTGTCTCAAGAGCTCAAGGTACTGCTGCTGGGCAGCTACCTGCTGCCTCTGTATCTCTAGCTACTGCCTCTGAAACTCGTCCTGATGAGCTTGAATCTGTGAAAATGCAGCTGCGTTGTCCTGAGCTTGTCTCTGTAGCTGAATCTCCTGCCTCTCCTGAGCCTGAGTCAGCCTCTCAAGTATAGCCACCATGGCTGGGTTTGTGCGTGAGGCTAAACCGGAACCACCGACCTCATAGTCATGAGAACGAGGAGAGCGGTACCGAGGAAGTGGCTGATAGTCGTCATCAGTGTTGTCGTTGTCCTCGTCTAGATCGGCTGGCTGAGCATCTAAGTCGGCAAGCTCTGCCTCTGCAAGTCCCTCAACAGTCTGGTCCTGCTCAGCTGCAGTCTCAGGTACCTCTGCTCTCTGACGCTGACTCTGTCTAGGTGCCTGCTCTCGGGTGATAGAGGCCTATAGCTGTCGTATATCATACTCAGGGAAGACTGTCGTGGTGTCAGAGATCTCCGCTTGAATCTCAGCTAGAAGGTCGCAAGCACACCGAATCAGAAAACAAATCCAATGGGCATAGGGTAGCTGACGGTGACCCTTGAAGCCCTCTGCTAAAGTATCCTCCATCTCATAGAGCATCAAATCCCAAATATCAAATGGAGTCTGAGAGATAAGGTGATAAACTGCCCAAAGCTGCATACATGTCAAACCCTCTCGGTAGCCCAATCTCAGAAGCAGTGTCCTCCTCACAATAGCATCAAGAACTCTGGCAATAGGAGTCAAACTGGCTGGTGTACGTCTGGACCCCTCACCAAACGGCTCGTGAAAGCACGGTCTGACTAAGTCTGTAGGTGGCACAGTGCCGCCGTGTGGACGCCTCGGTGGTGGTGTCTGACCAAAACAAAGCTAGTGGATCTTCGTCTCTAAAGCTGGGAGCCTAAGAATCTCCCGTACCCTGGTGTTGTATAGCTTGCGGTCATGACCTTTGAATGCAAAGTGAATAAACTCGTGAGCAGGGTTATCCAAAGTGAAGAGTAGAACTCCCTGACCCATGTGCCATAGTATGCTCCTATCCAACCCAGAAGATCTGACAATCCTGGTAGAAAAGAATTATGAGGATGGAGCTGCTCGCCAATAACTGCAACAAGTGACTCTAGTCGACAAACCCTCTGTGGTCTGAAGGCAATCCCCTGTCAACATAAGCTCTGTAAAAGTCCTCGTGCAGAGGTGTGTAGAATCCCTCTGAAGCTCTAGTGTCCCGCTGAGGTGGGAACCACCGAGCGACCTCGACGAAATGGAGAGCTTGAACCTGTCATGTTGTAGCTCCCCTTAGGTCAAATTGCTCAACTGGGGGCTGACCACGAGCTCTGGGAGGTGGATGACCTCCACGTCTCTGACCCTCTGGCCTAGGAGTCACCTGAGCACGCGTTCGTCCTGAGCGATGACGCGGTGGAGTCTGCAGTGTCTGCTCCTATGTCTCCTCTGTCTGCTCTGCGGGCTGCTCCTCTATCTCCTCGGTGGCCTCTGTACCAAGCTGTCGTCCCTCAAGGTGAAAGCGGCGCTCACCAATCTGAATACCACTGCCTCTGCCTCCTCTCTCAGCTTGATCAACAGCGTTAGCCACTGCCTGTGCTACCTCTGCCTCTGTGAGCGTCCTCTTTCTTTTCTTGGCGGCGATCTTCTTGCGCTTGCCTCGAGCAACCTCTATCAAATGTGGACGACTTCCGTCCCCGTCACTCGGAGCTCCACCAACATTCTTGCAGCGGGCCATGCTGACAAGGCTCTATGACCGAGAACAACTGACACTGAAAAGATGATGAGCTGATTCTCAAGAGGCTTGGCCTCAATCCGTATTCGCAGGCTTGGCCTCAGATTCAATACTGACAAAGGTGCCAAACAACATAGAGAATCGACTCGCTGCACTGGATGGAATAGAGAGTGTTACAATAAGCAATATAATTTCTAGGGTTACGAGATCCTATTGGAAGCAAGAAATTTTAGGTACGATCAGAGTGAGGCAAAATAGATTCTACCTTAAAATGGAGGAAGCCCTGTGAAGCAAGAAGAAAAGTGACGATGTAGCACCACTCCTAATAATTGAGACCGAAAAAACATTGAAGCCGATCAAAAAGTCGTGACGGAGAGCTGCAATGCTTGACGGTGACAATGGGAAGGTCACACAATGGCTAGGGTAGCAGAGACGAGCGGTAGCCAGGGCAGGTAAGGCGGCGCGGTGGGCCTTCTCTGTTGGCGGCCGGAGAGGAGAGAGGCGGTGGTTGTTGGTTGACCGGTGGAGGAGGAGCGGCGGCGCGCGGGTTAGCGGAGGAGGAGGAGCAGTGGCGCACAGGTTAGCGGAGGAGGAGGAGCGGCGACGCGCGGGTTAGTAGAGGAGGAGGAGCGGCGGCGCGCGGGTTAGCGGAGGAGGAGGAGCGGCGGTGCGCGGGTTAGCGGAGGAGAAGGAGCGGCGACGCGTAGGTTAGTGGAGGAGGAGGAGCGGCGGCACATGGGTTAGCGGAGGAGGAAGCTCACACAACAGCGGTGAGCGGTGGCGCTAGGGTTATGGTAAGGGAGCGGCGCATGGTGGTGAAAAAAAGAAACAAAACCCCCGTAGATCGGTCGAAAAAGAACTCAGATCTGCTTTTCAAAGGCTGACCGAGCGCGCTCCTCGACTGACCGGACGCGCTGTAGAGGCGTCCGGTCAGAGTCCAGTAAGGTCCAAGAGCGACTGGACGTGTCCGTTCAGAGGTGATCGGACGCGAACAGAGTCCGGTCAGAAGTCCACCCGAGAACCATCTTCGCGCGACTGGACGCGCAGGTGGTGTCTGGAACCGGACACAGTGGTCGAGCAGTGTCGCATTCGGTCCAGCGTCCGGTCAGAGGTCCACGAGAACCACCTTCGTGCGATCGGACGCAGTGGTCGAGCAGCGTCGCGTCCGGTCGAGCGTCCGGTCAATGATTTTCACCTTTTCCCTTTCTGATCTTCGACACGACTTCTCCCAATCAAGTTCCAATACAAAAAGACACAAATAAACACCAATTGGAACTTGATATGAGTGAGTTCTCTCAAACCCTCAAGTTTTCAAAATAAATTTGCCTTAGGCTAGTATTATTTTTAAGAAAATATGCGATAAACACCCGAGGAGCAACGTATGGCCATGCAATATAGTTTATAAACCCTTGGGAGCGTCAAATGCTCTCTCTATCCATGGATGAACACAGAGGTTGCTCAAAGCAAAACCAAAAAGAAACGACAAAGCAACAAACATGCATATGCAATGCAAAGCAAGAAGGTAAAGCAAGGTTGCTTGTTAAGTTTGATCCACGATTAGGCTTCTTCACTCCTCTAAAAGAGGGTTATCGTAACCGTGTTAGACAAGTCCTAGATGCATTACGGAAGTTTAAACATGACATATATTATAATGCAATGCAAGGGACAACACAAGCTCATTTTTTAAAATTACTAGAATCAAGCATATTTAGCTCACTTCTCAACCTACAAAAGATAGCCTCATCCAAAGGTTTAGTGAAGATATCCGCTAATTGATTTTTACTTCTTACACCTTCTAGTGATATATCATTTTTAGCAACATGATCCCTTAGAAAGTGATGATGGATATCAGTGTGCTTGGTGCGTGAGTGTTGTACCGGATTATTTGCAATTTTAACAGCACTTTCATTATCACATAAAAGTGGCACCTTATTAAGAACAACACTATAGTCTAGAAGACTTTGCTTCATATATAAGATTTGTGCACAACAAGCCCCCGTGGCAATGTATTCCGCCTCAGTGGTGGACAAAGCCACACTATTTTGCTTTTTAGATGACCAAGATACAAGTGACCTCCCAAGCAAATGGCACCCTCCAGATGTGCTTTTTCTATCAATTTTGCAACCAGCATAATCCGAGTCAGAATAGCCAACTAGTTGGAATCTAGCTCCTTTAGGATACCAAAGGCCAATGCTTGGAGTGTGCTTAAGATATCTTAATATTTTTTTCACGGCACTTAGGTGAGGTTCTTTAGGACACGCTTGAAAGCGAGCACACATGCACACACTAAACATGATATTGGGCCTAGATGCGGTAAGGTACAACAAGCTACCAATCATAGAACGGTAGAGAGTTTGATCAACTGGTTTACCTCCCTCATCTACGTCGAGATGTCCATTAGATGGCATTGCGGTCTTGATTGGCTTACAATCCTCCATCTTGAATCTCTTGAGAAGATCCTTGGTATACTTTTCTTGAGAGATAAAAATCCCTTCTTTCACTTGCTTGACTTGAAAACCAAGGAAGAATGTAAGTTCACCAATCATGGACATCTCGAACTCCTTCGACATCAATTCACCAAATTCATTGCAATAATCTTAATTTGTTGAGCCGAAGATAATATCATCAACATAGACTTGACAAATGAAGATCTCCCCATTAAGCTTCTTTGTAAATAGTGTGGTGTCGACCTTCCTAATAGTGAAGCCCTTCTCAATGAGGAAGTCTCAGAGGCGCTCATACCACTCTCTAGGGCTTGCTTAAGCCCATATAGCGCCTTGGACAACCTATAAACATGATTAGGATATCTAGGGTCTTCAAACCCGGGAGGTTGATCAACATAAACTAGTTCATTTATGAATCCATTTAAAAACACACTTTTAACATCCATTTTATATAATTTCATTTCATGATGCGATGCATATGCAAGAAGGATACAGATGACTTCAAGTCTTGCAACGGGTGCAAAGGTCTCTCCAAAGTCAAGGCCTTCAACTTGAGAGAACCCCTTTGCAACTAGTCTTGCCTTGTTCCTCACAACCACGCCTTGGTCATCTTGCTTGTTGCGGAACACCCACTTGGTTCCAATGACCCTTGCACCTTTTGGATGCTCCTCAAGTGTCCAAACTTGATTACGGGTGAAGTTGTTCAATTCTTCATGCATTGCATTAATCCAATCTAGATCTTAAAGAGCTTCTTCTACATTCTTAGGTTCAAGACAAGAGACAAAAGAGTGATGTTAAACAAAAGAAGCAAGCTTTTGAGATTGAGTCATTACACCCTTTGTAGGACTTCCTATGATGAGATCTTGTGGATGTGCTTGAAGTAGAGGTGAGTGTCTTCTATCAATCACTTGAGGAGGAGGTTGGGGAGCATCAACATCTTAAGCTTGTGCCTCGGCTTGTTCATGAGAGACATGAGTGTCTTTATTTTTGACTCTCTCATTCTTGTCATCATCTTGAGGCACATATGATGAAGATGGTGGATTGACCATTTGAGCATCGTCTTCATCATCTTTAGGCTTGATATCTCCCACTGGCATATTCTTCATTGCCTCCCTCAATGGTTCATCACCTACATCATCACAATTCTCAATTGCTCATTGGGAGCCGTTAGATTCATCAAATTCCACATCATATGTTTCTTCAACCAAACCGGTGGCATGGTTAAATACTCTATATGCTTTGGACTTTGATGAGTAGCCAACAAGAAAACCAATATCACAACGTCTTTGGAACTTCCCTAGGTGTTGCTGCTTCTTGTAGATGTAGCATTTGCAACCAAACACCCGAAAGAATGAGACGTCCGGCTTCTTCCCATTTAGCAATTCATAGGGGGTCTTGCCAAGAAACTTTTGTAGGAAGAGGCGATTTGATGCATAGCATGCGGTATTAATTGCCTTGGCCCACAATTTTTCTGGTGTGCTGTACTCATCTAGCATTGTTCTTGCAAGGGTAATCAATGTCCGGTTCTTTCTCTCAACTACACCATTTTATTGAGGAGTGTAGGTTGATGAAACCTCATGCTTGATCCCAATCTCATCACAATAAACTTTAATGTTTGTGTTATCAAAGTCTTTGCCATTGTCACTTCTTATCTTCTTTATCTTGACTTCAAGTTCATTTTGGGCTCTCTTTGCGAACTTCTTGAAACAAGTGGCCACTTCGGATTTGTCATGAAGAAAAAATGTACAAGTGTATCTTGAGTAGTCATCCACAATCACAAGACAATAAAGATATCCACCCAAGCTCTTGTAAGTTGTAGGACCAAACAAATCCATGTGTAGAAGCTCTAACACTCTTGATGTTGACATGTAAGCTTTTGTTGGATGAGTATTTGAAACTTGTTTATCGGCTTGACATGCACTACAAGGTTTGTCCTTCTCAAACTTGACATCTTTCAAGCCTCTCACTAACTCTTTCTTCAATAATTTGTTGAGAGTATTCATTCCAACATGAGCAAGCCTCCTATGCCAAAGCCACCTAAGTGAAGTTTTGGTGAACAAGCATGTCATCAAATTTGCATCTTCGGAGGTGAAATCAACAAGATAGAGATTGTTATATCTAAAGCCTTTGAAAATCATTTGCTTGTCTTCTATCTTTGATACTACCACTTCATTTGGTGTGAATAAGCATTGATAGCCAAGATCACAAAGTTGCCCAACGGATAGTAGATTGAAACTCAAGGAAGCAACATAGAGCACATTTGAAAGAGAGTGATCATTTGATATTGTAATCTTGTCTATACCCTTGACTTTGCTCTTTGAATTATCCCCAAAAGTGATCTTCTCTTGACATTCCCCATTTTCTTCAAGTGAGGTGAACATACGAGGGTCACCGGTCATATGTTGAGTGCAACCACTATTAATAATCCAATGAGTTCCACCGGTCTTGTAGTTCACCTACATACAAGAGATCAATCTTTTTTGTTTAGGGACCCAAACTTGAGAGGGACCCTTGACTTTCTCAACTAGTGACTTGGCAACCCAAATTTTCTTAGGCCTATTCTTATTTGGGGGACCCAAGAACATGGCTTTCATCTTTTCACTAGAATCTCTTCTAAGCATATAGTGAGCATTGAAAGCAAATGGTCTAGCATGCTTGGGCAAGGGTTATGGTGGTGGAGTTTCACACTCATGAGCAAAGTGGCCCTCTTGTCCACACTCAACACATCTCTTAGGCTTAGGCTTTGATTTGCTTTGTTGTTGTGCACACTCAATACACTCATGATGTGGCTATATCAATCTTAACAACTTGGTTAGTAGCATCATGTGTCTCAAGAGAGAGCTCATTAGTAACAACAAGACTATCATAATTAATTTTCAATGAAGTATATTTATCTTTTAGCAAGTTGTGCCTAGTGTTGAGCTCATCATGCTTCTTCTTAAATTTATCATGTTCATCTCTAAGCTCTTTATTAAAAGTTTTGAGCTCCTTGAGAGTAGAAGTCATAATTTCATTTTGATCTTTAAGCTCATCACTAGTCTTTTGTGCAATCTCAAGCTTTGATGAAAGTGATTCATTTTCATTTTGAAGCTCGTCATTTTCATTTCTAGTCTTTCTTATGACTTTAGAGTATTTGTTGAGCAATTTTACAAGTTCATCATAAGAAGGTGCATCAAATTCATCATCACTATCACTATCATCATCATCACTTTCATTATTTTGTACCTTTCGTTCACCATTGGCCGTGAGGCATAGGGTGAAGATGTCGATGAAGATTATGATGGCCCAATCACAAACGCGACGACCTTCTCTTTCTCGTCGTTGCTTTTATCACCGGAGGACTCACATGATGACTCAATGTCGGTGAGCCAATCACCAACAATGTAAGTTTTGCCTCCCTTCTTCTTTTTGTGATATTCTTTCTTCTTGCCATCCTTCTTCTTGTATGACTTGTTCTTCTTCTTCTCATCTTCTTCATCACTAGATTCATTTTTCTTGCCCTTGCCCTTGTTCTTGTTCTTGTATTTGTCTTTTGGAGGCTTAGGGCATTGATGAGCTAGATGACCAAGTTCACCACAATTGTAGCAAACCATTTCAGATATAAGCTTTCTTTTGCTACTTGTGAAGAACTTCTTCTTGCCATCAAACTTGATGCCACTCTTATTAAGCTTCTTTAGCATCTTGGTGGTCTTTCTCACCATGAGAGCAAGTGATGCATCATCAATGTCACTCTCACTTGAGCTTTCATGCATGATCATGGCTTGGCTCTTCTTCTTTTTCTTGTCATGGCTAGCTTTGAAAGCCAAGTCCTTCTTCTTGGAAGATGATGAGCCCTCTTCCGTAGTGATATGCATGTACATCTCATTAGCATTGATCTTTCCCAATACTTATGTCGGTGTTGTGGTGGAGAGATCGCTTTGGTGAAGCACGGTGACAATGTGGCCATACTTCTCAACGGGAAGAACACTCAAGATCCTCCTTGCAACATCCGATGGACTCATTTGAGTGAGCCCGAGAGCATTGAGATCCTCTACAAGAACATTCAAGCGAGTATATATGTCATTAGCACTTTCCTTAGGAAGCATCTCAAACGAATTAATCTTCTTCAAAGCAATATGGTAGTGTTCCTCATGCTCACTCTTAGTTCCCTCATGGAGATCACAAATGTTTTTCCACAATTCATGAGCATTTTTTGCATTACACACATGATTGAAGATATCCTTGCCAAGACTCCGGTAGAGTGCATTTTTTTGCCTTTGCATTCCACCGGTCATACTTCTCCTCGTCACCAACAGGGTTAGCGGGATCCTTGACTTCCGGAAGCCCTTCGGTGGCGGCTCTAAGACACCCGACATCTATGACTTCGAGGTACGCCTCCATACGGATTTTCCAATATGGAAAATCATCTCCCTCAAAGATAGGAGGTCGTCCTTCCCCATTAGATATCTTGCTCTATGCGGTAAAGCCTAATTTAGGAGCAACTCGGCTCCGATGCCAATTAAAAGGATCAAGATATCCAAGAGAGAGGGTGAATTGGGCTTTTCTAATATTTATTGCGAGAATTAAATCCTACTAAGCTATAATTCACCTCTAGTGCCTACAAGTGTTCCTAGTGATTCTATCGATAAAAGTTTTGCACCCTAAGTTCCAATCTTAGTCTAGCATGACAATTCTAGGAAAGTAAACCAAGCAACAAGAGTAATACGAGGAAGTAAATTGCTTGAAAGTAAAGGGTTAGGAACACGACAATGTTTTCCCGAGGTATCAGAGAGTCGCCACTCCCCACTAGTCCTCGTTGGAGCACCCGCGCAAGGGTGTAGCTCCCCCTTATCCACGCGAGGATCAAGTGCTCTCTATGGGCTGATTCTTTGACACTCCGTCACGGTGAATCGCCCACAACCGCTTACAAGATGAGTTGGGTCATCTACAAGCTCTGTCGGATGATCACCAAGCTCTCAATCACCACCAAGCCATCTAGGTGATGGCGATCACCAAGAGTAACAAGCAAGAACTCTCACTTGACCACGACAAGCCTAATGAGAAGGTGGATGCACACTTGCTACTCCCTAGTCACTAATGAGTGATCTTAATCTTGGATTCTCAAATCTCAGTCCTCACTAGAGCTCTTGCACTTCCTTGCAAATGAAAGGTGTTTCTCAGCTGAACAAATGAGCAAGAGACCTCAAATAGAGGGGTAAGGGATGTATTTATACTCCCCACAGTCAATCCCAACCGTTATGTGCCAACTCAACATTTTTCGTACTGACCGGACGTGCTGATCGACGTGACCGGACGCGTCTCATCGGTGGCAACGGTTGAATTGAAAAACAAAGGCGCTGAGTGACCGGACGCGCAGGCGAGTCCGATCAGAGGTGACCGGACGCGTCCGGTCGCTCAAAACCCTTTCTAAAACCTTTCTGTACTTTGACCGGACGCACAGACGAGTCCGATCGGTGATGATCGGACGCGTCCGGTCAACGAAGTTTCTCTCTAGAAATGGACCGGACGCATTGTAGACATGTCCGATCAATTTCCTAGCCGCGTCCGATCACGACACTTACCCTCTCTGACTCTGGTCAACATGATCTACGCGTCCGGTCCATGGGAGGACCGCGTCCGGTCGATCGTATTGAGTCTACGGTGACTGCCAGTACTGACCGGACGCGTCCGGTCAAGGCAGAGACCGTGTCCGGTCGAGAAGAAATGGCTTAAAAGACTTCGAATCACGATGCAACCAGAACCGAGTTTCTTCCAACTAAACTTTGGGCTTCACATGAGCTACCTAGTGCTAAGTTTGACAAGTGTGCACCACACCTAAACAAAAAGACTCACCTAGGTCAAGCTACTCGCTCATGCCCCCCTTTATAGTACGACCAAAGGAGAAAAACGAAGATCCTAACGACTATTTTGAAAGTAACTCAACTCCTCGACGTCCGGAACTAACCGTCCTTAATCTTGGCGCGGAGAAGATGCTAGCCGACGGAGCGCAGGCGCAGTGAAGAGCGCGGTCACTGAGGCGGCGCGGCGGAGCGCAGTTGTGGAGAGCTGTCACTACGCAGTGTTGAGGTGAGTTTTTTCTTTTATTGAGAACGGTTGGAGGCGAGGGTGAGTGGTTGAGTGGTTATTGGGATGCGTCGCGGCTCACCATCGGCACCATGTAGGCGGATGGAGTGACGGATGCCCTATACCCAGCATTACCGAAAGAAGAAAAATGAAAGGAAAAAAGGTAAATCATTATGGGCCTAAAACATGCACTCGAAATGGGTCTTCATGGTCATGGCTGCATACTGGCAACTGTCTGCTTTCTTCTAATTGGACCGTGCAAACTGCTAGGCTCAGAAATAACTAATGGGCTGAATTAATATAGAATCAACACAAACGTCATGGTCATGCATCATCCGATGCACTCCCTAAACTAGCCATCAGTATGGTAGTTCGGACTCCGAATTGCATTAGTAAACTGGTTTATTTTCCTTTTCCTAAACGAACTCGACATCCATACAATACGACCACCGGCCATATATATAGAGATTTACTTAATCGCAGTCGCCTGATAAAAACACATCCGCGTCAGTCACCCGCCTCCCACGCGCCCGCGCCGGAGACGTGCGCTGCCGATAGCCCGATACCAAACACCTCAGCTAACAGTCGGCACTACCAAACACGAGCAAGTATCCAGAGTCAAAGCCACCGCAGTCTGCAAGCACAACTAATCTACAGGCGACGCCACCGAGATGCACGGAGGACAGGGTACCTTCGCCACGCCGACGCCGGCAGGAAGCGCAGCGATGATCTGGGACGTGGCTCGGCCCGCTGTGGTGCGGCGGCGAGTGGCGACTGGGGATGGAAGCCACGAGTCAGACACAAGGTTTTGGGATTCGTTTTGGAAAAAAAAATTCAGTCCCAATCGAATTGGACGAATTATGGGAAAATTCGGATGAATTTCGGACTCAATTCGATGAATTTTCGGATCGTGAAGCGTAAAATTCATTTCGAACCTCATCGAAATAGACGAATTTCACCGAAATTCAGACTAATTCGGTCGAATCCCAGAACCTTGATCAGGGGCCGGCAACGGGCAAATGACGCGGCAGCTGTGGGCAGCCTGGCGAGGGGACGAAAGGGCTGGGGAGATTAGGCAGCGGCTAGCCGCTGCTGTACTGTGGCGTAGAGGAGTGTACTGGGAACTGGGCTGGTGGTGTTTTAGGGATCTGGACGCGAGGAAGAAGAAAGGGTCTCGGCCGTTAGATAAGAATCGTGCGGTCCAGACAGGTGACTGACACGGAAACAAATCCTCAAGCAGCTGCCGCCGATACACTCTCATATCCCTTGAAAGTCGAAACGCATGCAAACACGCATTCTCGTAGACTCGTAGTACACCTCGCTACGCACGTCGAGGGCAACAACAACATCCGCCTCTCTGACCTTCTTTCAACCATGGCCGAGCAGAGCAACACGTTTCTACAGCGGCTGCGTCTGATTCTCCAGCAGCGCCAGTTGTGTGACGCGATGCGGGTCCTAAACGACGAAACGCACGGCGGCGGCTTGCCGGCTGACACGCTGGCACGCTGTTCAGACCATCCGCATTCGTCGTACTCTATTTTTATCCTCTAAAAGGAATATTCCTGCCTAGTCACCCAGATTCTTTCCTCTATACCCAGCTTTCCCGTATTCGTTCATACTCTATATCCATCCTCTATACCAACTGCCATCCAAAGGACCCACTTGCCAGAATATTTTAATCGAACCAAACCCCACGCCCTTGTCTACTCCCACCCGTCCTTGCTGCCTCCGCCGTTCCCTCTCTCTCCTCTCTGGTTCGGCCTCCCTTCTCGGCGCCTCCCCTGCTCCCTCCGCCAGCGGCCCTCCCCTGCTCCCTCCGCCTCCCCTGCTCCTCGCCCGGGCGGCCATGGCACGGCTTCGACCCTCGGTGCGGAGCTCGGGCGGCCATGGCAGGCGGCGGAGCTCGTCCAGGCCTCGGAGCGGAGCTCGGGTGGCCATGGCGGGTCCGCGCTGCTGGAGCGAGCGGGCGCGGGCGGCACCTAGGCGGTGCGCCCCACGCGGCGGCTCACGCCCGGGACGGGCAGGGCGAGGAGGTGGCCGGGGACGGGGAGGCCGAGGAGGACGTGGTGGGGTCGGATCCGGCGGCGGAGCCCTCGCCGGAGTCCTTCGTGCAAGCCCGAGGCACACCTCGGCATCTCATGGTGGCCGTGGCGGCCTTCGCCTCCGCATCTCGCGCCCGGCGGCCCACTCCTCCTCCTCCTTCGCCGGACACGGGGAGGCACGGCTTCGGCATCTCGACGTCGGGGCGGCTTCGGCGAGCGTGGCTTCGACGAGGTTTCGTCCGCGGCGGACCTCCATGGCCATCCCCTTCTCTCTCTTCTTCCTGGTCATGGCGCGGACGAACGGCAAGCGCGGGCCCCACGCCACGCTGGCGCATGGCAGACGTCCGGGACGCTCGCTACCTGTGGCGGACGCGAGCCCCGTCCGCTTGGGTAGCGGCTAACTTCCAGTACCCGCTGCAGCCAATTTTCCGCTACCGCGGTACTGGAGGATGCTTTTCCAGTACCCGGTGCGGAAGGTCTCATGCTAGACGCGTTTCGTGATCATCTCAATACGCCAGACAACTGACCTTTCGTCGATCGCCCAAAATATCTTTGGTCTCGGTGATTTCGGCTCCCGGGGCTAAATAGGGCTACTAATCGGGACTAAAGGTCCCTCGCCAACGACTCTATTGTCAGACGCTGTCGAGAGGGACTTTTAGTCCCGATTGGCAGTGACGAAGCCAGGATCAGACCGGAGTCAGGGCTGCTTCCTCTTCTTCTTCTTCTCGCCCCTCCTTCCCTTCTTCTTTCTCCTCATGGCGGTAGGCAGGGCTTAGGGGGGCTGTGTGTTCCCATGGCCGACAGGGGGGCTGGAGCCCGGGTTGCCCCCCCCCCCCGTCGGCTTCGTCACTGCCAGTTGGCACCAACCGGGACTAAAGTCCTGCCTTTAGTCCCGGCTGGTGCCAGCGACCGGGACTACAGCTTTTGTCCTGGTCCGTGGCACCGACCGGGACTATAGGACTGGCTTTAGTCCCGGTTGATGTTATCAACCTGGATTAAAACCTCTCCCTACAAATTGAACCTCCCTCTTTTTTCTTCCTGCCTGAGCCCGAGCTTCCTTGTTCATGTTCTTGTTGCTTGTTCTTCCATTGTTCTTGCTTGTCTCATCTCCGGCGATCAATTCACTTTAAACGCTTATACGCCGTCTTCGATTTGTTTGAAAGGTTGCTAGCTTCATCCTCCTATGTTTTAGTAGCACCATATGTAAATTCATGTTGTATATGGCTATTTTATTTCATATTGCTAGCTCCAATCACTTTTCATGTTTGAATTTTTATGAACGAAGCTAATTATAGTACCTAGAAAGTAGTATACACATATAATGTTTAGTTCTATTATAGACTTTTTAGGATACTTTTTACTTTAATTTGTTCATGTTCTTATTTTAAAATATTAAATAATGTTGATTCTTTGTAATTTTGAAATAAATTAATTTAAACTTTAAAAATTCTTCAAATTAATTTTATTTAGAGATAAAATTACACCTTTTAATAGAAAAATATAAATTTTATGATTTTGCTATCTTTTTATTAAGGTTCACAAATTAATTTTATGAAATAATGAACCACTTATAAAATTTTGAACTCAATTAGACAAGGTTGTGCCACGCTCTTTTCTCATGCTGTGCTTTTAATTATGTGATGCCATATAATGCAGATAATGACACGCCATTGGATGTACAATGCCGATCGCCGCTCCAACGAGTTCATTGAGGGCGTGCGAGAATTCTGCAGAGTGGCAGAGGAAAACAAGCGGGATGATTTTATATGCTGTCCATGTGCCGTGTGTATAAATTTGAAAGAATTTTGTAACTCAAGAAGTATTCACTTGCACTTGTTCAAATCGGGTTTTATACCAAACTATATTTGTTGGACTTACAAGACGCCGGCAACGACGAGCAGCAGATTTCCCGGGACCTCCGTCGGCTGGCGATTCGGGCCCTCCGGAAAACACGAGACCTTTGGCAAGAGCAGCTGGAGCGCTTGTCGCAGGCTGGCTCTATAGAAGACGACGTCCATGCACCCGCCACCGCGGTGCATAGCCTGGAGAATGACGACGGTGGTGTCACGGAATGTAGCATCTGCTTGGTGGAGTTTGTGGACGGTGGACAGGTCAGTGCAGTGGCGGACCCGAATTTGCTTATGACTAGGGCCAAGTTTGAGTACCGAAAAGCCGAAAGGTACGGCTCTATTTGGCAGAACTTATTGCGGCTGATTTGTGGACTGATTTATTGTGAGAGAAAAATATTATTCCATGACTAAAAAACAAGATTGATTTTGACTGATAAGCTGCAGCGAATTACACCAAATTCTTGTACCGGTTTAAAAAAAGAAAAGAGAGCATTAGTAGTCGGACCGCATCTTGAACTCACGAGCGTATTGTGACGGTTGTCGAGCGGTCACTGTGAGTGTGAGTGGAAGGGAACACGAACAGGTGGCCTCGCTGCTGCTGCCGTATGCGGCGAGCACCTCCACAAATATTTGCATCAAGCGAATTTGGTTTATCCTTTGTTCAAAATGCAAAATATTCGGTTCTAGACTTGAGAAGTACCTTCGTTGTGTGCAGCTGCCCACGGGCGTTGGATTTGGCCTTACCAGAAAGGAACGCACAGAGCCTCTGTCTTCCCTATTGTTTGGGGACAACGCCACCGCCACACTGACGGAAGCCAGATCCGTTGCTCCACGTCATGAGCCCGCAACGGTGCAACCGAGCGGGGTGGTGGTCGGCAGGCGACGATGCAGGCCGTAGCCGCAGCAGGGTGGGGGCGACAGCTGGCAGACGAAGCGTCGGCGAGGCCGAGCAGGCAGCACTGGAGGGCGGTGGCAGCACCGGAGGTCAATGTGAGGACGGCACCATGGCGGTTTGGCAAAGCGAAGGCGCGGCAGGCCGCAGCCCGCAGGCCGGCAGCTGCGAGCGAGAAGGCCATAATAGGTACCGAGCGAGTGACACAGACGAGCACCGAGCGAGACTCAAGTCTGGTGCTTGTTGGGCTGTTGGGCTAAATAGTACATGGATATTACTGAGTTATTTAGGCTACGATTAGGGCCACGGCCCTAGTGGCCTAGGCCTAGGTCCGCCCCTGGGTCAGTGTGATGCCATGTCCATCGCATAGGCATAAGTTCCACCCGGCCTGCATCACCAGGTGGTTGGAGATCAGCAACAAGTGTTTGCTTCAGTAGTAGCCTAGTTTGTCAGAGTTATTGGCGAGTAGTGGAGCTGAGGGCACATGGCTACAGCCTACAGAGGTGATGGGCCGGCGATTGCAGAGAGCGAGGGACACCCTGCCGGGGTTCAGAGGTCCTCACCGTGATTCGTTTTCATGATGATTTTTCAGTTTCGTGAGGTTGCAACATATGAAGTTTGATTTTTTTTCAACATTTGATTTTGTGAATTCATGCTGTAGTGACTCTAACTAGACGTTCCAACAAAAATTTGATTTTGTCGGAATGACCTTTTTCTGAATGTTGCACTGCATAAGTGAACTTCGATATATGTTCTCGTCAAGATGGAGATGGCATCTAGATGCATTTCTTTTCGATGTTGCAGCGCCCTTAACTAGATGTCCCAACAAGTTGATTTTGTTGTAATGACTTTTTTTATGGATGTTGCTGGTTTGTTTCACCGAGATGAAGTTGGAAATTGAAATGTGTTATTAATGTTTTTTTAGATGAATTATTGATGTTGCAATGGCCTGTTTTTGATGCTAGTGATTTAGTTTGTTTCAAACATTTCTTATTATATTGCAGTTGGGTTCATCTAGACGTTTCATAAGATGATTTGAGATGTTGCAATAATTAATGTTTTGATGTTGTAGCAACATATCTCCTTCTCCTTCCTCTGTCATGTTTGACCAATGTAACTCGAGGGAAGCCTATAGGGTGCTGGCCAGTTGCCCTCCAATGTTCGTGGTTGCTGCACGCCTGCACCACACGCGGGCGAGGTGGGCACGTACGCGTAGGTAGAGTTGGATACCATGTACTTCCTTCGTTCGTCCTGACCTTTTTATATACATAATTCTTATTATGTATGTAGACATAATATATAAATCTATTTTACCCACTCAATGGTTGTCTTTGTCTAATTTCAACCATCTACTATAAAACCATTGTTTTGGCACCTCAACTATCAAAATCATTTAATTTTAATCCCAGAGCTATTTGAAAACCACTTAAAACAGCACTACTACACAAAAACTTTTGCGAGGGGTTTCAAAATAGGGCTCCGAGGCGGGCGGCCTGGTTGCCCGCCTCAGTTATTCGAGGCAGGGCAGCTAGGCCAGCAACCGCCTCGGTTAATACTTAACTGAGGCGGACAATTTAAGGAAACCGCCTCGGTTAATGCTTATTAACTGCTATTAACCGAAGCGGTTGGGCTGGATCCTTCTTACCTGGATCATGTGAGACAGTTTGTCACCACTACAAAAAGGCATCGTCTAAGGCTGAAGCGGGAACACACCATTTGTCCGCGTAATAGTTGCAAAAATAATCTTGCCCACGAAGATAGCGTGGTGCACTCTCACTTGATCCGGTATGGTTTCGTTAAGGATTACACTGTCTGGAAGTTTCACGGCGAAGCAGAGGATCTGAGTGCCGGTGCATCTAGAGGAAACTCGTCGACAACGATAGCGGCGGTGAATGCAGAAGAACAACCCTCAGCAGTGGCGGCCAGTGGGCACGACACTGCTCCTGGCGACAATGTAGATCGTGATTATATCACGATGGATGATCTGCTCGAAGACATGGCTGACGATGACGACGACAACAATGGAGATGGCGGTGAGCTGGCTGGTGTGATGGAGCCCGAGGATGCAGAGCTTTTTGAGGAACTTGCTAACCGTCTGGACCACGACGACGTTCTGTTTGGGAGGCCGAGGTGGCTGGAAAATTTTAGAGAGATGAAGCATGCGACAATTGATCCACCCTATAAGGATTGTCCGAAGCAGTGGACAGCGCTGCGTTTTAACCTCTAGATGCTAATGCTGAAGGCTCGCCAAGGCTGGTTCGACACTAACTTCAATGATCTGTTACGTATCCTTGCTGACACATACCTAGAGAGTAACAAGGTGCCCGCCAAAACCTATCGGGTGAAGAAACTGATCGGTCTAGTGACGATGAAGCTTAAAAAGTTCCACGCCTGCCCTAACCACTGTATCATATATCGGGGCAAGTATAAGAACTTGCAGAGCTGTCCGCACTATGACACTAGTCGGTACAAGAGGAATACTGGTTGTCGCGTGGATGCGGATGACGAGGATGCCTCACGAGGACCGAAGAAGAAGACAGCCGAGAAGAGTACTGCAGAGAAGCAGCCTATCTCTTGAGGACGAGAAAAAGAGGGTTACACGTAGAGGAAAATCCGGCCTTTATCGATGTGGTATCTGCCCGTGATTCAATGAGTATGAAATCGTAATTGTTGCTTTGCATATATTTAGTTATAGATTTATAGATGCTTTTTAACAAGCATACACCTAACTAAATCTATTACTAAGTTATACATGATCCAATGAGTATAAAATTTTTACTACAGTTCAAACATAGTTAGTTTACCATAAAAATTTTACCACAATTGGATCATAGAAAAGCTACAACAAAATTGGATTAATTATAGAAAATCATAGATCTAAAACTACAATAAAAAATTATAGTAAAGCATACCATATTATATATTCACTGTGTATATACTCATCTAGATCTACAAAGTTTCATAACTTTTCGAGACGAACAACTTTCGTATTGGTCATTTCTCCATCCAAGGTCATTTACAAAATTTAATTTAAAATTTGAGACCATTCAAACGTAGTTTTCGTTGACAAGATGATTTCAAATTAAAAAGTTGTAATTTATAAAGTTTCATAACTTTTCGAGACGAACAACTTTTATTTTGGGTGTTTTCTCATCCGAGATCGTTTGAAAAAATTGATTTTTAAAAAACATGGGTATTTCTAGTGACGGATTTCTTAATGAACCACCTGTAGAAATGTCTTATTTTCACAGGCGGTTGTCTTAACAAACCGCCTGTAGAAATCCATTTCTACAGGCGGTTTTGGTCTTAGGGTCTATCGTTTTATTTCTACTGGCGCGTGATAACTAAAACCGCCAGTAAAAAAACGGGGGCCAGGAAAAATCATCTTTCTACTAGTCATCACGTCGAGATGCGACGAGTCACATCTTTGGCAAGGTGGGCGACATCCGGCGTGTCTTCATAGCTCAATTGGTTGGATCGGCAAGAGAGGCAATGGGGATAGGGGTGGGTCCCATTTGCTAGTGTATGGTGGAATGGATTTGAGGCGCTGAATTGGAGGGCTCTGCCGGAGAAGATGGAAAAAATCTAGACTCTCAAAACTAAGGGGAGCTCTCAAATTAGAAGTAGGGTCTTTATTTATTTGACGGCTCTTGCTAGAGTTGCTATTATAAATTAGGATGAGATAATCTATTGGATAGCGCTTGAATATGTTATATGTCAGTTTTGAATATTGGGAATTTATTGGAGATGCTTGGAATTATGAGTAAACACCTTGTGGTTACCCATCGTATGCACAACTTGTTTTGAATAGTTTTTTTCATAAGGTCCATTTTCGCGTAAGTAGAAAATAATAGCACGGTGGGCCAGCACGCCTACTCTATGCCGGTCCCCAAAACTTTGATGGGAGGTTAAGCACTTCAGTTTGCATATATAGCTAGAACGGTAATGCTATGCTATGATTAGGGCGTCCGTACGGGTGAGTGCATCCGAACGCCCCTTTTCCTAGGCCTGTGCAGCGACCGGGCCCAATAGGTAATCGACCTTCTTCCCTTTACGCTCTCTCCTCCATCTATACCCCTTGACAGAATCCCATCAACAAAAATCTCCATTCGCTTTCGCTCGTTGCGGCTTTACCGCATCGGACGCCCGCCCCACTCTGCCTCGCCACTGCGCGCCATTTCTGCCGCCACAAGCCGCGCCCACTCCTCCTATAGAACCTCATCGGCGCCCGCCCCACTCCGCCTCACCACTGCGCGCCGCGTCTGCCACCACGTCGCGCCTACTCCTCCAACAGAACCTCGTCGACGCCGGTGTGGTCGACGAGTCAGACGTCTTCGGCGGCGCGGGGGATGACAACGACGACTTCCTTTGGGCGCTCATCAACGCAGATCTCCCTAGCGGGGATCTCGACCTCGGCGTGTGGAAACTCTTGGCCATCGTGGCGCTCTCCTTCTCTAGAGTGCCCGCGCTGCTCGGGTACATCGTCCAAGCAGCAAGGTGACATTGCGCAGTGCATGTTGCAAGTTTGTGTTTTAAGTGTTTGCTTCATCTGGATGTTGTAAGTGTTTTATCTTGATGTTGCAAAAGTAGATCGTGATGTTGCACATGTTGCAATAGTTATACATGTATGTTTCATGTGTTCGTTCCAAATGTTTTATCTGCTTTGTTAGACGTTCGTCGTAAGTGTTTCATCTGAATGTTATATATATTTTACACGTATGTTGCAAGTATTTTATCTGAATGTTACATATGTTTGCAATTGTTTTTTCACGAGTTTCCAAGTGTTTTGCAAGTGTTTTATCTGAATTTTACATCCTTGGCATGGAGGGCGAGATCCGGCGAGTCTTCATAGCTTAGTTGGTTGGATCGCAGAAGAGACAATGAGGAGAGGGGTGGGTCCCATTTGCTCTATGCGTGTATGGTGGAATGGATTTGAGGGGCTAAATTAGAGGGCTATAGCAAAGTAGATGAAAAAAAAGTAAGGCCCTTGATTTGAGGGCTCCTACTGAAGTTGCTCTTATAAATTTTTTGATATTGGGACGAGATAATCTATTGGAGCAGTGCTTGAATATCCTATGTGTCAGTTTTGAATATTGGAAATAGAATAAGTAATCTATCAGAGACGCTCGGAGTTATGTGTAAACGTACACTTTGGGGTTACCAACCGTATGCACAACTTGTTTTGAATAGTTTTTCGACCATATGGTACATTTTCATGTAAGTTGAAAATAACAGCACGGTGGGCTAGCGCCCTCCTGCTGGTGGCGGGTCCCCCCAAACTTTGATGCGAGGTTAAGCACTTCAGTTTGCCTGGCTAGAATCAAGGGAACGTATCTTCCGATTCCGATGCAGCCGCCGCCTTCGTTCATGGGTTGTCCGGTTCATTTCTTCCTTTTCCTAAACGAACTCGACTCGACATCCATACGGATACGGGGCAACGCCGCCGCCTCGCGTGAACAGCCAAGAGCCCAAGAGGGGCAACCTAGAACCCCGCTATATATATCCGCCAGAGTCCTGACCACCGCCGTCCACGATCCACCCACGCAACACCAACGCCTCTGGCTAGCTTCTTCAACCATGGCCGACGTCGAGATCTTGGGATTGGAAGACGGCGCCGTTGCCGCCGCGGTCGTGAACGGTCCACCGGCCGCCGACGTTGAACTTCAAGCTCAGCTAGACGAAGCGGCGCAGGTTTTGTTGCAGCGAGGGCAGACAAGCTTGGTAGAGCTGACTCTTGGCCTGGTGCGGCTCCGGCTCCAGCTCCATACCGCGATGTCCCTTCTTGGCGACGGAGTGCGCAGCGTCTTGGTGGTGGAGGGTGACCCGGCGCTGTTCGACGAGTTCCGTCACTCCATCCGTGGGCATATACTCAACTTACAAGAAGCCGGCAACAACGAGGCCTTTCCACTCATGGTGCTTGAGGCCGCCCATCAGTACGCTGCACGCCTTGTTCTGAGCTACGGCGAGACCACCCAGCAGCAGCCCTACGGCAACGGTGGCTTCGTCGGCGTGGTCCCTGCGTCCGCCGCCGCCGTGCGTAGCCTGGAGAAGCAAACGTTTCGTGCTGCCGGAGGGAGTGACGATGGCGTCGCGGAGTGTAGCATCTGCTTGAAGGAGTTTGTGGATGGTGGGCAGGTCAGCGTGATGCCATGTCCCTCGCGCGGGCACAAGTTTCATCCGGACTGCATCGCCAAGTGGTTGGGGATTAGCAACATGTGCCCCCTCTGCCGCCATGAACTGCCTGCCTACTAGTGGAAGCCAAGTGGATGGGCAGGTCAGGGTCAGCCTAGTTTGTTGGAGTCTTTGCCGACGGGTGATATTGAAGCCACGGCGTTACCGAGGACAAAGCTCGACCGCCGCCGCCTCTTCTTTCATGCATGGCGAGTGGCTTGTTTAGCTTTTTTTTGTTCGTGCCTTGTTGGCTACTGTACTTTTTTGTGCCGTTAGTTTGAGCTAGACTGAAGTGCATGCTTCCCTAGTTTTATTGTTTTTGTTTTCGCTGTTATATGGCTTATGTTCCCAAACTTGTAAGCTGGAAATCGATCTCTCGTAGAAACCTTTTGATTCCAATAAAAACAGGACCAGATGGTGGTATTTGGTCTAAATAAAATGGCATTAGTCAATAAAAGGTACGAAATGAGGTTAAGTTATGGAATATCATGGCTCCTCTACCAACATCCTCTGCCTCTACATGGTTTGGTCTTCTCCTTTTTCTGACTCCTGTGCAAAGGCCGCGGTTCTGGTTCCCCTCCGTCTAAAAAAAAAACCTTTGGTTCCACTCCACACGACGGAGATGCCGCGTTCTGCCCAACCAACCTTGCTGGCAGCCTACCAGCCTTCGCCATTGCTCGCCCTTTTGACGCCTCTATGCCCGCATCATGCTTCATGGAACATGGTCATGGGCTCTTTCTCATTGGAGACGGGAGAGAGGCCAAGGCCAAGGAGGAGCACGAAGATGGCGTGCACATGTTCTTGTTGGTGGAGTAGAGGTGCAATGGACACACATAGGCGTGGCATGACGACGGGGCCGAACAGGCATGTCACTATACTAAATGGGTACTACTAGGAATCTCACTTAGAATTGGATAGTATGGAGTTTACGAGCTCCGGTGGGCAAAGTTGCCGCCGGCCAACTCGAGCCGCAGCCCGCCGCCAATTTCTCCGGCAACAACCAAGTCGAGTTTCCTCCTCTCCTCTCCCCTCTCTGATATAGCTATTACAGCTGTTAGGAACACAGCGACTCTCCAGACGCAGCTGGGCCTGTCTACGTACTCCATTCTGGGCCTGTGACTCTGGTGTTTCGCTTCCTGGGCCTGTTCGTCTTCATGGGTTCTCTCGTCTTGGCGTGTACTATGACATTCCCCCCTCCTTGAAACACGGCTTGTCCCCAAGCCGTTGTAGAAGTTAGCTTCCGTAGAACTTGATCTGCATCTTTCCAAGTGGATATTTCAACTAGTAGTAGTCCAGCCCACCTGGTTAGAACCTGAGTAATTACTCTGTTCACTTTGCATGTAAGAAGGTACTCCACCATCTCAAGAATCTCAAGTAATGTGAGCTGTTGTTGCTGCCAGCATAGCATTTGTATTTGGGCCCTTGTAACAGCTTTAGTATAATTGATGGCATCTGGAGTCCAATATGTACCAACAGAATCACCAAGCTATGTGAAAAATCCCAAGCTGATGCAACACTGTAAGGTCTGCATGACCTCCAAAATGTGGCAATAAAATGAAGTGCTGATCAGCTCTAGGGCCCTTCTCCAACTCAAGCTGGTCAAAATCCTTTATAGACCCACAACTATTTCTGTAAACAATGAGATACTGACAACCTGCGTGTAACACAAGCACTTGAATCACCATGAGTGATTGCTGGACTTTCTTGGATGAGGTACAAACAAAAATCAGAAGCAATGCCCAAACCCAATTCACAGATTCCTTGATGCTTGCAACCAAAATTAACTCCACATTTTCCTTATAAGAAGACAGCAGCCACTCCAGCATAAACAACTGATATGCACTCATATTAGTCCAGAGTAGCCATAGATTAAGCTGTGCTATTAGCCATCCACTTTGAATGATTTCAGAGGCCATCTGACTTGCAAGTGCCATAAAGCCAATAGCATATTTCAGCAACTGGCAATGCCCATGAGTTAAGTTGCCCTCCTTCAAATCAAGCTGTGCATATGTCCCTTCTAGCTAAAAAGTGTAACCAGTAACCAAGAGCTTGCATAATATGAGAGCAACAAGAGCATTAGGCTTGTACTGTCTAGAAATAATAACTCTGTAAGTTTCTGCAGCTAGTATCTCAGTGAAATGCCAAGTCTGATATAAATTGTACAGAAATAGATCAACAACTTCTTTTCTGTTGCTCTCGTCAGCATGTGCAGCACTTTGAAGAAACTGAAACCACTGCAGCTTGGGAGGTGAATGAGGTGGATTAAAACCCAGATTGAGAGTGTGCCAGGGTGAGGACTCAAGCAGAAATCCATCAATCAAAAGCGTCTTCTCAGACCATGATCTAGCCAAATCAATAAACTGAAACCATGGAGGCTTTGACATCTTACTACCTTGCTGAGGCCTGACATTGCTAGTGTTGGGTGGATTGCTAGAGGCCATGAACTTATCTAACAGGTGACTGTGCAGAATATCTGTAATTTGGAGATCATCACATGCTACAAATTCAACAATTATGTTGCTGGTGTCGGTAGAGTAGCAGCCACTGAACCATACTGTTGTCACCTTGGCATATTCACATATGTCTTTGGCAGCCAAATCAGAAACAGTAAAACCATGAAACATTGTCTCCAACGCCTTGCTGGCATCAAGAGATTCAATGCCCAAACACAACAAGACAGAACCAACCATGGGGAATAACACCGGATACCTGGCGTGCAAGGTCTGCAAGTGTTCGCTCGAGGTGATTTGGGTGTCGGTAGCAATGTTGGAAGGTGCGATGATAGACACTGGAACACAGACAATGTCGTAGAGACCCAGCCCAGCGTCGAGCACCTGGTGGGCGAGGCATAGAGAAGCTCGGTGGTGCCAAACTGGAAGACAAGAGTCGCTTCCAGGCTTGAAGTGGAGGTTAGGGAAGGGATGGGTGAGGACGAGGCGGCCGTCACCAGGTTGTTGGTGGTGGGGTGGTTACCCGGAACGGCGTTGCGTGCATCGGCGTCGTAGATGACCCGCGCTTCACGCTGCACGCCGAAGAGGATCGCCGCAACCTTATGCGCCGGGTCCCAAGCTGGAAGTAAATCAACGGAGCAAAAGCCGAAGCGGGCCTGGGCGGCGAGTTCGTTGGGCACGGGCCCCTCGAAGCGGTGGAAGTCGTCGAAGGCGAGGAGCGGAGCAGCGCGCCAGATGGGGCTCCAGCGGCGGGAGAGCACCGCTGTGCGTGCGGCGTCCTTGATGGGGGAGGCGAGAGACGATGTCGCGTAGGAGCGAGTCGGGGAGGCGGCTGAGGCGGTCGACGCCCCCGCCGTCGGCGTCGAAGAGGATGCCGAGGTGGCCATCGATGGAGACGGGCGGGTCAGGGAGCTCGGTGACGACGCCCGACTGGAAGCCGGGATCCGCGTCCATCGCGGAGGCCGTTGATGGCGTGCTGTTGGGGAAGCCCGACGACGCACAGACTCCTCGCTCCTGGTCCTCACCGCTGCTGGCGATGTGGGTGGAGACCGATGGAGGGGATGAAGGAGTCGGTGGCTCAGCTCGGATCCCCAATAGAGCGTTCACCTCCTCCAGCTTGACTAGGATCGCTGCCAACATCTCTTCCGTCGTCATGGTGGTAGACGAACTCCTCAAACAATGGTGGTGGGGCTCTCGGAATCGAACCGGCTCTGATACCATATGTCACCATACTAAGACTACCCGCACTCATAGATCTCTATATTCATCCTTTATACGTCCTAGTCCAGACGCAGTTGGGCCTGTCTATGTACTCCATTCTGGGCCTGTGACTCTGGTGTTTCGCTTCCTAGGCCTGTTCGTCTTCATGGGTTCTCTCGTCTTGGCCTGTACTATGATAAAGCAGCGGTCTACTGTTGGTGCGCGGTGGTGTTGAATGGTGTCGTGGCCACACTTTTCCTATCATATTGGTGTTTCCAAAGCAGTTGATCACACATTGACGTCCCCTGGTGGGGACTGCTCCCTTGGTAGGAAAATGGTGATCAGGAGAAATTTTTTTAGGGCGTGGCTAGCGTCCGGATGTCCAAACGCCTATGTTTGCCCCACATGCGGCTCGCGAACTTCGCATGCTACTCGTGTCTGCGCATGCTGCTCGCGTGCGCCTGCTACTCCCTCCCTCTCTCTGTTGCTCGCGTGCACGCTGCTGCGCGCCTACGCCTGCATGTTGCGCACTTGCTGGCGCTCCGCATGCTGCTGCGTGACTACACCTGCTGCTCACGTGCTGCTGCTCGCATGCTGTTGTGCGCCCATGCTGCTGCGTACCCACACCTGCAGCGGCGCATGGACATGGGGACCGCCCCCGCACATGGGACCTCCTCTGCCTGCGCTTGCTTCCCTCGTCTACTAATGGAAACACTTGCAATATGAAGCATTTGCTGCAAAATATGTCTGAAATAGGTGAAATATTTGAAACATAAGCTTGTAGCATATGTGTATAGCCACAGCAACATATGCAACATCTAGATAAAACACTTACAACATATGTCTGAAACAGCTGAAACGTTTGAAACATACATTTTGCAGCATACGTGTTTACCCACTGTAACATATGCAATGTCACTACTATACAAATCTTTACCGAGGTGGGCAAAATTGATTTACCGAGACAGGCAAAATAGATTTACCGCCTCGGATGAAAGGTCACGGTTAATGAGACCTTTTTCGAGTTGGTTGGATACCTGCCTCGGTAAATCAAATAAAAAGACAAAAATAAGAGAAACCCATGGACAAGCCCAGTGAGCCTATTCACATGCCAGTCGAGTCCATCCACGTGCCACCGCCGCTGCTAGCGCGTCGTCGCCGTCGCCGATAGATCTTGCCCTAGATCTGCCGCCTGGGGGTGTGGCCTGCCTGGATTCGCTCACTGCTCGCGTCCACGGCTGGCCTCCTCTTCTCCACGCCGAATCCGTCCGCCACGAGATCTGGACCTGTCGTGGAAGGATCTGAACCGGCAGCCATCTTGCGCACCGCCACCAGGCGCCGTCGCCCGAGAAGGACCCCCGTCGGAATTAGACGCATCAAGGAGGGAGCGCCGAGTATGGGGCCATACCACGCGGGGTCTCACCAGCCGCCGCCTCCTCACGCGGGATCTCACTGGGCGCCACCTCCTCGCACGGGATCTCGTCGGTGGTCACCTCCTAGCGCGGGATCTCGCTAGGTGCCGCCTCCTCGCGCAGGATCTCACCGGGCGCCAGCTCCTCATATGGGATCTCACCGAGCACCACCTCCTCACAAGGGATCTCGTCGGTGGGCACCTCCTCGTGCGGGATCTCGCCGAGCGCCGAATTCCACCTTCTCGCAGTAGGGCCGCTGCAGGGCCACGCGAGCTCCGCTAGAAGTGGGAGGGGTGCCAGGAGGCGAGGGAAGGGGCACCGCCATTAGGGTAGGGAAGGGGAGAGGCGTCGGGCTAGGAGAGTGGGGGCGTGGTTGCTCGTGGAAGGGAAGGAAATGGGAGGAGAGGGGCACGCCTGGGAGCAAGAGGAGCGGCGGGATGGGGAGGGCCTGAGGGGAGGGTGCGGCTGGGGAGTGGGAGGGGCGAGCTACGAGTGGCGATGAAACCCTACCTCTTGTATATACAATCAGCACAATCGGGCAGAGATGGGCTTCCTGCTGGGCCATTATTTACGGAGGCGGTCATTTTACAATGCCCGCCTCAGTTAATGATTTACCGAGACGGTTGTATTAGAATGCCCGCCTCGGTTTATACTTATTAACCGATGCAGTTACTTTACAATGCCCGCCTCAGTTAATGATTTACCGAGACGGTTGCTGGTCCAGCTGCCCTGCCTCGAATAACCGAGGCGGGCAACCGGGCCGCCCGCCTCCAAGGCCATTTTGGAAATGCTGCGCAAAACATTTTGTGTAGTAGTGCATCCAAATAAAACTATTGCAACTTGCAATATGAAAACACTTGCTAAAACATAAGATTGAAAATAGATGAACATACTCCTGCAACATATATGTGAAACATGTAAAACATGCAGATCAAAACGCTTGCAATATATGTCTAAAATAGATGAAATATTTTGAACAAATGCTTGCAACATTTATCTAAAACACTTGCAACATATGCATTATATGCAACATCCCGATCTACTTTTGCAACATGCATATGAAGCACTTACAACGTACCTCTGAAACAACTGAAACACTTGAAACATACGCTTGCAACATGCACTTTCAGCGTAGCGCAACATCTCCTTACTGCTTGGGAGAATGGAGGCTCTTCGGCGTGTGGAGTTCACCGGAGGCAGCGCACCTGAGAGCGCTTGTAGGTAGCGGCCCGACAGCACTGTAGGCGGCAGGATAGCAGCGTCGGTTGCGCGACACGCACATGACTGGGAAACGGGAGCCAGATCTGCTTGGGAGCCACTCGTGTCGGGCCTGCCGTGCTGGTCCTCCTATGACTGGGGTCGTTGGTGCCATTACGCCGCCGTGTCATGGCCCGCTCGTGCTAAGGCCATGCGGAGGCCGCTGCGCGGTCGCGCCGGGATGCTCACCCGCACCATAGTGAAAGAGAGATGGAGGGAGTAGCGCTGGAGGCACGCGCGCGAGAGAGAAAGCGGAGGCAGGGAGGCACGAGAGAGAGGAGCGATGACCAATATTTTCCAAGGCACGCTTACGGACGGTACAGGCGCGGGTGGGTCAGGGTCCGTCCAGACAAACGGACGTCCTCAGCCTACCATTACCGTTTTTTAAAGGGAGGTAATCAGGAGACTTGGGCAGTAAGTACTAAAAGCTTGTGGCACATGTCTTGAATGACATGAGCATTTATGACATGAGAAACATTTCTTCTATATTTCAGGTGCCTGAACTTTATGACGATTTCAGGCAATACTTTTGTAACACCAACTAATATAAGTAAATTATTATTTTTATGATTTGTTATTTGTCTTTGTGTCATAACATATCATTTTTTTATCCTTATCTAACTACATAAATAATTTTAAATTGTCAATTGTCTTTGAGCCAACACAAATAATAAGATTATGTCGGATTTATAATTTTGTCTAATTGTTTTTTTAGTCTCGGAATAAAAATTATAGACTGTGCTTATAAAAATTGTAACAAACTAAACCAATTTTAATATAAATTTTATGCAATAACTGTTGCCAGAAAGAAATCTCAAATTCAAGCACATAAATTTTAGCAACTCCCTTCTTCTCTTCTCCATTCTTTTTCTTTCATTTCTTTCTCCACCCTCTTTTTCTTCCTTCTTCTTCCACAAAAATGGAGGAGGGTATCCATTGTGTGGAAGAAGGGGGTCGAGACCTGCCCGCCTGATCGCTAGATCCAGCCCTGACCTCGGTAAAAGGTCCAATAGGAGGCATTAGTGATTGACACCACGAGATGCATCTATTAGCTATACATAAGTGTATGTATGAAGGCAAAAGTGTCCTTTTGCAATTTATTAACTGCTATTTCCACCAGATTGAGGATATCCAATCCCTATATGTAGCTAAAGAGGATTGAGAAAACAGACATTTGGAGTATAGGGGAACTGTACTCCAGCATATTGAGGAAGGAAATGGGATTGAGAAAAAGGTTGCTTGCTCCCTATTTGAGGGACTCAAAAAATATAGGGAAAGTGAATTGAGAAAAGGGAATATGCTAGATCAATTTTTTTACCTTATTTCCCTATATGACAAATTTTAGGAAAAGATTTGCTTTCCTCAATCTAGTGAAGTTGCTCTTAATTAGAGCAGCTAGTGAGATAGTTATTGACCGGATACGCCCAACTAATATTTAGTTTGTTTCTTTTAGTTAGGCATGCTTGTAGCCATCCTAGATAATTTTTTTTACACATAACTATTAGATACATGGATCCAAATAGCTTAGATATCGTGTCCATACTATCTCTTCATGTCATAGAAGTATATCCTTTTCTCTCTTAACTCTGACATATCATTAATGACAATCATTTATAGTGTATAATCATATAATACTATATGAACAGATGAAAACAGTTTTTGTTGCCCTCATGCTTTCATTCCCACAACCGTCGAACGTGCATAAAGAAGGGTGCACTCATCCCCGCACACATCCAATGGTTGTAGGGATGGGAGCACACATGACCATTTAACTTTCCCATGAATAGATAATGGTTCCACAAGGCATTGAAAGGATACTTACAACAACATTTATAAGAGAAACCCCTTGGTGCGTAGAGTGGGCTCCTATACTGCCACCCGTGCTATGTGGTTCTCATTTGTAGCGGTAACTGAGGTTAATTACCTAAACTAGGAAGGAGGCATACAATGACAGTATTGGCTATTGAAACATACATTTATTTAAGTTTAAATTCTCTACTTGGTACGAGCACTTATGTTTTTTCTAAATATATTTTAGGATCTAATAGTACTATGTTTAGGTGGTAGAAGACCTCTTGTCTTTGCTATGCTTCAAAATAATAAAAATTAGATAAACTTTGGCGTGGGACATCAGAAAACATGGTATTGGTCAATTCACGCCGTAAACAACAAAATTTATTGAGTCCCATTATGAAATCACGGTTATTTGTCGTAGGGTACTGCACTGGTTATTTTTATTCATTGCTCAGATTTTAAGAGAGAAGGTTGGGGAAGTGTCTACTTCAACCTCCGCCCGTTTCGTTCATTATTTTGTCGCGCGACCTCTAACATGTCCATGATGTTTATAACCTGTTCATAGTATCCAAAACCACTTTGGGACATTTTTGAGTGTCAACAAATGTATTGCTATTTTTTCCGAGGACAGATTGTACTTGTAATTGGACATGTATACATGCTGACATATACGTAAATAACAGGGGCTTCTCTAAGGTGGTGAAAGAACAGGGAGGAAAAGTACGTACACAATTACAAAGCCTACACGCGGCTACGCAAAAGAACGCCACCAGTAAATTGGGAACAGTTCAAGGCTAGCTGCACTTCCTGTCAAGAGCCACGGCCACCATTCTTTACTCCAAGGCTCCAAGCTGTGGAATAATGCTGCGCGGCGAGGAGCCGAGGTACCTGAATTCATCCTCTTCGATCTCCAAACTCTGCAATTCATCAAGGAGACGAGGTCTGAGCCTCTGATCAACCTCACGTTGTGCGATTAACGAATGATTCATCCAACTCGAGGACGAGAGCAATCCACTCCACTGCACTAGACCTTCAACCAACCGTCTCATGGCTGGGTTGATGCTTTGAACGAACTGTTAGAGCTGGCCATGGACTTGAGGTCCTTGTACGGCCCCGGCACCAGCTCCTGCTCCATCCAGGCCCGTTTCCTCTTCCTCTTCTCCCACATCCTGTAGCCCCAGTACGCTCCGGCCGCAGCCAGCGCCACCAGGACCAGCGACAGCACCACAGTCGCGGCCGTAACGCCCGGCGACATGCCTCGCCGCGCCGAGCTCCTCGTCGCCGTCGCCGCCTTCCTGACCTTGAAGTAGCCCACCATCCGGTCGTCGGCCTGGTACACCAGCGTCTCCACGGGGAAGTCTATGAGGTAGCAGTACCCGCTCGCGCCGTTGAACACCGCGCCCCAGCAGGTGCAGTTGCGCGCGCACGCCAGCTCGCACCCGTCCGCCGTCGTGTTCGTCTGCACCGGCAGCTCCTCCTTGTACGCCACGGACACCCGCGTCCGCCGCACCACGTCGAAGTCCATCTGCCGCTGCCGCGGCCCGCTGCTTCCGGTGGTGCTGCAGAGGTCGGCGGTCTCCTCGGCGTGGCACGGTGGGGAGCTGGTACTCGTGTCGTTACTGTCGAGGCACTGGCACTGGGCGTTCCCGGGGACGCACAGGCCGTACGCGCCGCACGACGTCGGCAGCTCGCACCGCTCCGCGATCGCCTTGTAGTCCGACGTCCACGCCTTGGCGTCGTTGGTCCAGTAGTACGCGTGGAGGTTGCCGTCGTCGTCCAGCGTCATCCGCCTGAAGACACCGGCGAGGTTCAGGGCGAACGTGTCGAACGACAGCACGTCCACCCTCTGGCTGCCGCCGCCGCCGCTCTCGAGGTAGAGGCCGAAGAACCCGAGGCCGTCGAGGCGGCCGTAGATCGGCGGCGCCGTGGCGTTCTCCGGCTGCGCCTCCAGCGCCGTGTGCTTCCAGTACATGGGCGTCGCCGCCCGGCCGCCGTCGAACTCCATGTGCAGCGCCATGTACGTCTTCCCGAGCCGCAGCGCGAAGCGGCGGTTCGCGGAGATGAGCGGCGGCGACGAGGCGGTGAAGTTCTGGTCCATGACGAGCGTGTCGGACGGGTGGTCGAAGCTCTGCCACGCCGGCAGCGGCCTTGCGTACCGCTGCACGACGAGGTTGGAGGAGTTGAGCAGCGCGACGACGTCGCCCGCGGTGTTGAGCGTCCGCCACAACACGGCGCCGTCGTGGCCGGTCAGGACCAGGCTGGTGTCGAAGGTGAGCGTGGCCGGGCGCGACCAGTCCCCGAGGAGCGCCGGCGTGGCGCGCCAGACGGGGAAGGAGGACGGGAGGTGCACCACGGCGAGGTCCAGCGACGCCGGGCCCACGCGGAGGAAGCCCAGGGCGAAGACGGCGCTGGTCGCGTATAGCACCGGCTCGAACGTCGCCGCGGACCCGGCCGCGTGCGTCGCTGTGAAGCCGTTTATCAGCTGCGTCGTGAGCTCTTCTTCTCCTCCATTGGCCCCGTCGACCGGGAGCACCTCCGGCGATGCTACGCAGAGGAGGAGGACGACGACGGCGACTGCGGCGATCGCCGGATCACCCTTGGCTTGCCTCATTGTGGAGGAAGAGAGGATGAAGGTCAAATGTTTGAGAGAGTGTGCATACTAAATATGTGCATTGGGATTGGGCGATTGGCATAGAGAGGCATTTTGGGGAAGGTCAACTGTGTGGCTGCACTGTTGCAGGCACCAATTCCTCTCTCCATTTTGGTCAGGCCTGTCTCATCAAGTTGTCCATGGCCAATATAAAATCATGCAAATGCATATGCCCAATGTTGTGGGCGGGATGAATGTGCATGAACTGAAAACATTGCATCGTCTCCAAGTTGTAAGTTCAACAACAGGCAACAAAGTGCATAGTGGTATGAACTGGCAAGAAGGTCAACACAAAGTTGCCGCCCAAAAGTCAACTACCATTTTTTTCAAAAAACAAAAGGGTTTCGTTAAAAAAAAGGTCAACTACCTGTTCTACTTGTACTACCTGCCTTTAATTTCTCCCTAGTTTTCTGAATTATGAAGTGATGTTAGGCCTGGTTCTCTTCCCTTCTAAATTCCAAGTTTTTTCACTCTCTCTCCATCACATCAATTTTTTGGACGCATGCATGGAGCATTAAATGTTGGTAAAATAAATAACTAATTGCATAGATTAGTTGTAAATCACGAGACGGATCTTTTGAGCCTATTTGATCAATGATTGAACAATATTTGTTAAATACAAACGAAAGTGCTACAGTTTGAAAAATTGTAACTTTCCATGATCTAAACAAGGCCTTACTACCTCTCTCACTACCGGAATCGCCTAATTTACCTAGTGTAAAAAGGTTTGCCGAGTGTAATACATCGGGCACTCGGCAAACTGATTATTTGCCGAGTGTGACACTCGGCAAAGAACGACACTAGGCAAAGGAAGCCTTTGCCGAGTGTCAACACTCGGCAAAATTAGACACTAGGCAAACCTGGATTTTGCCTAGTGTCGGACACTCGGCAAATGTTTGACACTCGGCAAACACCGACGACAGATGACGGCGATGCCCTACCGTTTGAGTTTGCCGAGTGTCACACGGCTGACACTCGGCAAACATGTACTTTGCCTAGTGTCAAAGTTGTGACACTCGGCAAACATGTACTTTGCCGAGTGTCAGACTTTGGCACTAGGCAAACTATTTTTTTTTTTTGGATTTTGACCTCCCAAAATTTTCTGTAGTTGTTCTATACTAACTTGAACTACATGTTTAAATTTGGCATATTTCTTGAACCTTTTGCTATATTTCTTTAATTTATTTCATTTAATTGATTTTTTTGGATAAAGCAAATGTGAACTGCAAGAGGATCGAATAATGGAATTTAATGTATGAAAAAATGATATTCATGTTATTGAGTCTAAAGTGAGGCCGTATCCAGGAACAGACCAAAAATTTCGTACATCTTGTTCACGAAATATGACAACGAACTTGTGGGCGAGTTGGTTTTAAATTTTATAAAAAGCAAACGAAGTCCGAAAATCATGAAACTTGACAAGATGTCGTGATATCATATGTGGAGTTTATAATAAAAATTTGAGATGGTTTCGCGCAAGTTTGTCACGGCGTTGGTTACAAACCAAGACATATCCACATAACATATAGATATCATATGCAGAAATATCTTGGTTTGTAAGCAACGCCGTGACAAACTTGCGCGAAACCATCTCAAATTTTTATTACAAACTCCACATATGATATCACGACATCTTGTCAAGTTTCATGATTTTCGGACTTCGTTTGCTTTTTATAAAATTTAAAACCAACTCGCCCACAAGTTCGTTGTCATATTTCGTGAACAAGATGTACGAAATTTTTGGTCTGTTCCTGGATACGGCCTCACTTTAGACTCAATAACATGAATATCATTTTTTCGTACATTAAATTCCATTATTCGATCCTCTTGCAGTTCACATTTGCTTTATCCAAAAAAATCAATTAAATGAAATAAATTAAAGAAATATAGCAAAAGGTTCAAGAAATATGCCAAATTTAAACATGTAGTTCAAGTTAGTATAGGACAACTACAGAAAATTTTGGGAGGTCAAAATCCAAAAAAAAAAATTAGTTTGCCTAGTGCCAAAGTCTGACACTCGGCAAAGTACATGTTTGCCGAGTGTCACAACTTTGACACTAGGCAAAGTACATGTTTGCCGAGTGTCAGCCGTGTGACACTCGGCAAACGCCCTAGCCAGACAACACATTCACTCGTGAGTTGGGCTGTCGCGAGTTGGGCTGTCCACCACCAATACCATGTGGCCCATAAAATCTAGGCCCATCCAATAAGCAGTGGAGTACAGGTCCAGGAATCCCCCCGTTCCCCAATCGACTCCCTCTCTCTCAATCGGCTCCCTCTCTCTCGTCTGTGGCGGCGGCCGGTGGTGGGCGGCGGCGGGCGGGCAGCGCGTGGCCTAGCTCGTCCGCGCGTTCGGGGAGGCAGGCGCAGGCGCGCAGCGGGCGGCGCGCGGCCAGGGAGCCTGGGCGGCCAGGGGCGCCGGGGCGTCCGGCGGCCAGGGGAGCCGACGGCCAGGAGGAATCCGGCAAAACTGCAGCAGGCCGGCCACCACTACCTCGACGTCAGGTACGGTAGACTAACGGTATCAATGGATTAGCGAAGTGTGGTGGATCTGATAGATCGATTAGTACTAAATGAGTGAGCACCTTGAGGAACGGTAGACGAACGGTAGACGAACAGCCTCCTGACTTGAGGATTTCTAGGTGGCTATGTTTGAATTGGTGTATAGGATATGTAAGAAGTAGAAATGAGTGAGCACCTTTGGAACCTGAGGCACGGAATCAGCGCTGCGAGCATGTTTTTCAGAATCTTGGCAGGCCGGATTTGAAATGCAGCTTCTTGTGCGGTGTTTAGTGGTGATTTGGAATTGCCTGCATCTTCCTTTACAAAATTAGGCGACTGCTACATTGGGTTTTGTTGCCGGTGCAGTGTTCTCTCTGTATTGGTAACATTGGACTTTTCTACAGTCTGTCCAATGTATCTTCCTTTGGCCTGCTGTCTGATTGTACACGTCTGTCCAAACACAAACCGGATGCCTGCTGGCTGAGCCTGATGTCTGTTGTTATGCTTTCAATAGAAACATGGATTTTGTCTTTTGACTGATGTCTGTTGTTGCCAATGATAAGTATTCACCAAAGTCAATATTGTTTAAATTTTTGTTTCTTTTTAATGCCAAGTGTTTCTCTTGTCGGATTTTCTATTCTATTTTGCCGGTCCATGCATCCTGTTTTGAAGATTAGCGAAGTCTTATAGTGTGAGTAAAATAAAGACGGTAATACGTAGCTGCACACTTGCACTTGCACGGTATGATTTCTGCCATGGCCACTTTTTTATTTCTCCAAGCTAGATGCTTTGGGGGCGCTGCTGCAAAGTTGACTGCTTACTAGTCGACACGAGACTGCTAGTGCTTAGCTGCTTCATCCTGTCAACATTAGGCACCACGGCCAGAGCTAGCTAGCCTGAGGCACGGAATCAGCGCCGCGAGTATCTGCATGAAGCAATCCATTCCAGTGACTAAAGAAGCAAACTGAGTTCATGAGGTCAGTGATAGCTGAAAAGGTGCCTCTAACTTTTGCCCATTTTGCCTGACTTAGCAGACACACTACACTGATTTTTCAGTTAAAATTTATCAAAGACCTATCCTAAACAGCTAAAGTTATCTCCTCGTGCTGTACTGAAATGGGGCAGATTGTCCCCAAGACTGGCACAGATGGTGCAGTAGCAGTTGTGCAGAAACTTGACGGTTGCTAGAAAACTTGAAAGATCAAAAGTGATGAGTCTTTGGTTGGAAAAGAAAGGGTGAAAGTGAAGAAAGATGACGACATGGCGTGCAGCAGAGGCGACGAGGAATGTTTGGGGCTTTTCTTGCCATCAACCTCCCGATGCTATTGCCAGTAGTGGTGGATGGCGACAGTGGCAGATGCTGTGGTGGCACAGCTGCATTGGCTCAGCTTGACCTCCATGATGGTTGCCGAGTTCAGAGAACAATAGAGGCAACGGCGGCAGATGGAGTTCAGATTTCATAGAGACTCCAACCATAGCTTATAGCTGCAGCCACCACACCACACATGGCACTGCACACGACCGCCCGGGACTGAATTGAAGGATGAAACCAGAATATGAGACAATGTGCTCCGATCGCATTCATGCAAGCTGCTATTGATCCCGCTGGTGATTCCGGAGCGGATGGAGACAGGCAGCAGGCATGCAGCCTCAGCCTTGGCTTGTTTAGAACGTAAGAATTTCATGGAAACTATCTAGAAATTTCATAGAAATCAATTCAATTCTACAGAGAAACGAAGGAATTGGTAATTTTTTTACAGTCCAGGCGCTTGCTATACTCGTTGTCACTGAGCAGCTCGACAAAGTGGAGGCCTTTACTTCTACCGCTCTAAACCACTGGCCCAGAACACTACTAGAAAATATTAGAGGCGCCTCTGTCTCATCGTCTGTAAATCACAGAATTCACCAGCCTTGTTATAGTGCCATCTCTGTTAATGAGAGGGGAAAAACAACGCCCCCACTACCTGTCATGGGGTCCATTCCTGAACCTACTACCAACCCCACTCTCTCGTGCCTGTCGTGTTAGTGTCACGTCGAACATGGTTTTTCTTTCCCTAAGGACAAGTGCTCCAATCCCCTGCACCGTTGGATGTGTATGGAGATGGATGCAAATCAATAGTGGGAGACAATAATTTCTGCGTATGGATGCAATAATGCACATACAGTAGTACTCATACAAAGTAAGCAGTCCTAGATATATTATAGATGAACTTGCATTGGAGAAGCAGACAGAAATAGTAAACTACTAATCTTGATCCCACACGTCAATCCCGGACGATATGTGCTTGCAAAGTACTAGTTCAAGCTGGAGAACAACATGTGCATTCCTTTATAATCCTGATCTCCCTCACGTCAAACCTTATTTAGTGTTGCATTACTGTCATTTCTTTCCTGAAACAAATTGCATTATTGTCATTTCTTTAGGATGGATGACCGTCAGTGGATGTACACGGGCCGCTTAAGTCAGGGTCAGGTCACCGATGAATGGATCAACAAGACCGATGAGTTCTTGGAACTGGCATTTGGTGAGGCTGCTAAAGGAGCGAGTAAAATCTTCTGTCCCTGCAGCAATTGTGCAAACAGGAAAAGACAAACAAAGATGGTCATGGGGCAACATCTTTGGAAGAATGGATTTACAGCAGACTATACTCTTTGGGTCTACCATGGTGAAGCTGATCGTATGAGAGAGGAGGTGGTGAGACCACGCGTCGAGCATTATGATGCCGATGCCGGGGTAGCAGATTGGTTAGATGACTTTCATGAGGCACAGTTCGCTGAAGGACGTACAGAGGAGGAGCCAGAGGCAACCGCAAAGGCGTTCTACGATATGTTTTCTTCGGCACAGAAACCCCTTCACGGCCACACAAAGGTTTCTCAACTGGATGCCATTGGACGCGTAATGGCGTTAAAGTCTCAGTGTAGCATGAGTCGAGACGCCTTCGATATGATGTTGACAGTTATTGGCTCCCTGCTTCCGGAGGGTCATATTCTGCCAAAGAGCATGTACGAGTCACAGAGACTCCTTCGTGCACTTAAGATGCCGTATGAGCAGATTCATGCTTGTCCGAAGGGGTGTGTCCTATTTAGGAAAGAACACATGGAAGCAAAGTACTGTCCAAAGTGTAAATCCTCTAGGTTCCTGGAGGTAGACTCTGGTGATGGCCAGAAGAGGCAGCTTGACATCCCCGTGACAATCTTACGGCACCTTCCATTCATACCGAGGATTCAACGGTTATACATGACCGAGGAATCCGCAAAACAGATGACATGGCACAAAAATGGCAAACGATACAATTCTGACAAGATGTTACATGCATCCGATGGTGAAGCATGGACCAGCTTTGATAGCATTCATCATGAGAAAGCTAAAGAGGCTCGTAATGTACGTGTTGCGCTGGCAACAGATGGGTTCAATCCTTATGGAATGATGTCTGCCCCATACACATGTTGGCCCGTGTTCGTTATCCCCCTCAATCTCCCCCCAGGCGTATGCTTTCAACGACAGAATGTATTCTTGTCATTGATAATTCCTGGACACCCGGGAAATAATATGGGTGTGTTTATGGAGCCTGTGATTGATGAATTGGTCCGTGCATGGGAGGAAGGGGTATGGACATACGACCGGGCTACAAAGACAAACTTCAAAATGCATGTTTGGTACCACTACTCCCTGCATGACTTCCTGGCGTATGGGATATTCTCCGCCTGGTGTGTTCACGGGAAGTTCCCATGCCCAATATGCAAGGAGGGTCTGAGGTTCATTTGGTTGCAGAAGGGTGGAAAATATTCGTCGTTCGATAAACATCGACAATTCCTCCCTCTTGACCATCCATTCAGACGAGACATCAAGAACTTTACGAAAGGTGTTGTAGTGACAGACCCTGCACCCCAGGTGATGACTACTGCCACGGTTCATGAACAGATAGATGCTCTCGTGGCCAATCAAGAAGGAGGTGGTTTTGTGGGATATGGTGAGCAACATATGTGGACTCATAAGTCGGGCTTGACTCGGCTCCCCTATTTCGATGACCTTCTTCTACCACATAACATTGATGTAATGCATACTGAAAAGAATGTCGCCGAGGCACTTTGGGCAACACTCATGGACACTGAAAAGTCTAAGGACAACCCTAAGGCTAGAGTGGATCTGGCAACGTTATGTGATAGACCAAACCAAGAGATGAAGCCTCCTAGTCGTGGCAAGACATGGAGAAGGCCTAAGGCCGATTTCGTCTTGACCAAGGTCCAAAGGAGGGAAGTACTACAATGGATGCAAACGTTAATGTTCCCTGATGGGTATGCAGCTAATCTGAGGAGGGGAGTGAACTTATCCACTATGCGAGTCTTAGGGATGAAGAGTCATGACTACCACATATGGATTGAGCGGCTTCTTCCGGCGATGGTTAGAGGCTATGTCCCTGAGCATATCTGGCTAGTGCTAGCAGAGTTGAGCTATTTCTTCCGCCAGCTTTGTGCCAAGGAGTTATCTCGGACCGTGATTGAAGACTTGGAAAGAATGGCACCTGTGTTGCTGTGTAAGTTGGAGAAGATCTTTCCACCCGGCTTCTTTAATCCGATGCAACATTTGATTTTGCATCTCCCATATGAGGCACGAATGGGAGGACCCGTACAGGGCCGTTGGTGCTATCCAATCGAGAGATGTCTAAAGGTTCTTCGAAAGAAATGTAGAAATAAATGCAAAATCGAGGCTTCCATTGCAGAGGCATATATTCTAGAGGAGGTGTCGAACTTCACAACAACATACTATGGTGACAACCTCCCTAGCGTGCATAATCCACCCCCTCGTTACAATGCTGGTGAAAATGAATTGAATCTCAGCCTTTTCCGAGGGCAACTCGGAAGCGCAAGTGGATCGACCTCTAAGACCTTGACACCTGAAGAGTGGCGCAGTATCACGCTGTATGTGTTGAACAACCTTGACGAAGTAGAGCCGTACATGCGGTAAGTTCTCAACGAACTTGTTCCATACGCCGTTACTATTCTACATCCAACCCCCTTCTTTCTCGTTGGTACAGGGAATTTCTTGATCGATTCTGGAATCTATCAAGGGAACCTAGCCCGCAGGAATCTGATACCCTTCTTAGACAGGGTGCGGGAAGTGGAATGCCCGATTTCATATCTTGGTTCAAAGAGAAGGTATCGTCCAATTTAATTTGTAATTAGTTTGACATTCCAAGTTGCTCGTACGTTCGAAAAATATAACGATCTATCCGGCTTGATCTTGCAGAGCCAAAGAGATGCGTCTATGAGTGCCGAGTTGAGACAGGTTGCGGATGGCTTTGAATATAGGGTCAGGTCATTTACTGGTTATGACGTGAATGGATATCGCTTTCACACAACAAGCTACGAGCAGAGTCGGCCCAATCGAAGAACCACAAGTACTGGAGTTTTTACGCCTGGCCAAGATGGGGTCGACTATTATGGAAGAATTGAAGAAATCTATGAACTCAAGTTTCGTGGTTCCAAAGCTCTTAATCCCGTCATATTCAAGTGTCATTGGTTTGATCCTGAAGTAACGAGACGGACATATTCTAATCTTGGGCTAGTCGAAATTCGACAGGATTCGGTCTTACCGGGAGACGATGTCTATATTGTCGCCCAACAAGCCACGCAAGTCTATTATCTTCCATATGCATGCCAAACCAAAGAGCATGTTAAGGGTTGGGATATTGTGCACAAGGTATCACCACACGGTAAAGTACCTGTCCCAAACGATGAAGATTACAACTTAGACCTAAACACATATGACGGTGAGTTCTTTCAAGAAGAGGGGCTAGAAGGGACGCTTGAGATAGACTTAACCGAAGCGATGGAGATAGAAGTAGACAATGAAAGGGTTCATGACGACGACGCTGGAGATGAGGTGCAAAATGTGAAGGACTTACAAATGCTTGAGCGATTACATTCAGACAATGCCAATGATGACAGCATTGCTCCTTCGGATAGTGTTGATTATGACATGGTTGATAGCGATGATGAGACTTATGATCCAGCTAATTCGGATCATGAAGACTATTTCTAATACATGTAATACTATGTTATTTTATAATTATATTATTCTAATACATGTAATACTATTGTATTTTGTAATTATGCTATTTTCTAATACGTCTTGTTTACTCTTTTTAATTGCAGGTGATTGAACAAAGATGGTGGGCGGTAGTCAGAGGAGGGTGCACTCGATTTACCAAAGAGCACGCCCTGCAGCGCCTGCTGCAGATGAGGAGCCATCGCAGGGGAGGAGGAGGAGGAGCAGCCGCAGGAGGGACCCGTCGCCTCCTGCCCCGTTGCGTGAGGAGGACGAGCAGGTGACACCTGGGGACGAGGAAGAGGAGGAGGACGTTTCGCAGGGGGACGACGAGGTGCAACATGGGGACGAGGAGGTGGAGGAGGACGAGGCGGCAGGAGGGGGGTCCACTTCCTCTGGCGACGCAGGTATCTACTTGCGAGGTCCCGCGAGCCTCCCTCAGCGACCGATACCTCCTCACAGACGGCCGGTGATTCGACCTGATGGGGAAAGGTAAGTAACTTAGGATGTTATCACTACTTTGTATGATATGTTGAAAATCACAATACAAAATAATAGTTTTTCTTAAACACTTGTGCAGGAGTTGGACGATTGTACAGTCTACAGGCTGTCACACACGCAAAGTCAATGGCATCCTGGGGCTTCTGTGCAAGGAGCACTTCCCTGGCTTCGTTGAGTACGCCGGAGTGATGACGCCGGCCACCACGTTCGACCACTACGCCGCAACCGATGATGCTATAGATCGGGATGGCAGGCTATTCAACAACAAGGCGGAGCGGGTGAAGAAAGAGCTGTGGGTAAGTCCTCGCACTACGTTGCTCAATACATTGCATCCATTGGACATTCTTCTAATAATGAATAGATACCTCACGTCTATATGCAGGATTTCTTCAGATGCGAGGAGGGAATGGAGGATAGGGCGGATTTGGTGGCTACCAAAGTCTGTAAAAAACTCGTGAAGGACTTGCATTACGAGGCGCGCATCCAGGCCGTCATAACATACCACGGGTTGTACCTTCGCACGAAGGTCTCCAAAACTGACGCAAGAACGATGACGCTGACCCGACAACAGTACATAGAGGTAAATATAGAATATTAATACTGATTTCTTTTGAGATTAAGTAAGCTTAATTTGATCTTCTTATATGTCACATACTTGATGACGTGTAGGTGATTCCGTCTTGGTGCGCCCAGCACACCGCGTGCTGGGCATACATGGTGGACAAGTGGTGCGCCCCCGAGTGGGCGGAGACGCACAATGCTTGCCGGGAGCGCCGTCTGATGATGGAAGGTGTACCACACCATCAAGGTAGCCGCAGCCTCAGCGGATACGCACAAACATGGGTACGTGAATTCATTTATTTATTCTAACGCTCAATTCTGCATGATTTCTAATAATTTTGCTGTTCTCGTAGTCGTCGTCACATGGTGGCCAGCCTTGCTCCCAGTTCAAGGCATGGGCTTTGGCCCACAAGGGCAAGGCAACGTCCGACGTCGACTATAACCCGGAGGACCCTCCCTCGGCGTACAGCAACGCTTCCGTCCACAGCCGCCTCAGTGAGTACGTTGAGATGGCAAGGTCGGTCAATGGGCCAGATTACGATCCGAGCACCCAGGACTTTGATGGAGAACTCGTCATGAGGGTGGGAGAAGGCAAGAAGCATGGGCGGTACTACCTCGGCGACGGAATAATCGACACTGGCTCTACTCCCACTCTCTCCCAGATCCGGGCCAGGAGCACCAGCGCAAGTCCGGCCATACGACCTCGGCCGGACACTGCACAACGGCGGATAGAGGCACTCCAGGTTATTCCTATTTTATTCGTCGTTCATTGATTTTTACATACCTTAGCTTTGCATTATTGTAACAATGCAGTGTAATGTTGTAGGCCCAACTGGAGGAGGAGAAGAAGCGACGGGAGGAGCTGGAGGCGAGGGTGGCAGCCGAGCGGGCCGAGCGGGAGGCCGAGCAGCGGGCGATGGCACAGTGGTTCTCCTATGTGACCAGTCTTGGCGCCGCTGTGGGTCATCAAGCTCCGCCGCCGCTATTCGCTCCACCTCCACCTCCACCTCCTAATACAGCTACTCCTGTGAGTATGAATATTTTAGTTTGTATGTTCATGCTTAGAGTCAAACCACAACGCTACTTAAAACCTAGGGGAGTATAAATGTTTTAGTCAAGTATGATATATATTTATCTTGTGTCACACATGCAATCTCTTCTCCTTTGTGCAGAATCAATCGGCGGCATCGAATGACGTGGCTCATGCTTCACCAAATCCTTCACCAAATCAGTCTCGTTGGCCGCCAGCTTGATGATATTTGTGGTTGTTAATGGTACTTCTATTTGCACTTGTGGTTGTGATTGATGGAGCACTTGGATTACTTGTGAACTTATTGTGATGATATATTATGTGACATGTGACATTTGTGATATGTTTGTGATGTTGGTGATATATATGTGTTGTTAGTGATATACAAGTGATGTTGGTGATATATATGTGATGTTGGTGATATATATGTGATGTACATATTTCTGTTTGTTTGGATGGAACGAAAAAAACAAATAAAAGCGACGGTTTTAGGTCAGTTTGCCTAGTGTTACACTCGGCAAAGAGTACATTTGCCGAGTGTACAGGTCAAAACACTCGGCAAAGGGAGTGCGCTGAGCATTTCTGGAAACCTGCTTTGCCTAGTGTCTTGAATTTGCCGAGTGTCATGGCAAGAACACTAGGCAAACTTCAAAGGTTTGCCGAGTGTCACGGCAAGAACACTAGGCAAACTTCAAAGGTTTTGCCGAGTGCTGACACTAGGCAAATCAAAATTTGCCGAGTGCTGACACTAGGCAAAGCAAATTTTTTTTTTCCAAAATTAGGCTTTGCCGAGTGCTGAACACTCGGCAAACTAATTTTTTCTTTTTTAAAAAAATAGTTTTGCCGAGTGTCGACACTAGGCAAACCATATGACGCCGTTTCGCATCCGTCACGGCGACTTTTGTTTGCCGAGTGTCAAACGGACACTAGGCAAAGAGTTTGCCGAGTGTCCGAAAAATGACACTCGGCAAAGTCACCTTTGCCGTTAAGAAATTTGCCGAGACGGCTTTGCCGAGTGTGGCACTCGGCAAAGGGTTTGCCGAGTGTTTTTGACCCTTTGCCGAGTGTCGTAGACACTAGGCAAAGCGCTCGTTTCCAGTAGTGTCTGGATCTGGGCGTAGATTGCAGATTGCTGCTGTCCTAAGTGTTCGTTCCTGTGTGCAGAATTTGGCAATTGTTAAGGATTCAGGTATCACAATCCTTCAGTTCGTCAGCTCGTGTTGGCAACCAGTGAAAGCTTCGCGTTGTAGGGGAGTTTACTTGGATTAATGTACGTGAGGATGAGGATGCAAACGGAGGTGCCCATGGTTTGTTCATCTGTGCGTTGACCTTGAACGGATCAAATTGGGACTGACAGAATGTGTATTATTACCGTATTCTTATAAGCATTCTTTTTTTTTGAACAAAATATTTATCAGTCCCTGACATGTGGGATCTCATCATCAAACTGTATTTGAATAAACAACAATCAGTCCCTTGTATGTCAGCGCACTGAACAATCATATCATATCAGTGTGGCCGATTGTGGCTTCTAAGAAGGATCTAATCTAGTGTGCACATCTCATTATCGCGTGACTTATCTAAGGTCCCATTTGGCAGGGCTTCTCCACTAGCTTCAGGAGCTAGTTGTAGTCGTTTTATGTTAAACGGGGTAAAATAAAATAGTTTCACCCAGGAACCCCCTTTAAACCGTGCTCTCATAGAGGTTTGAGGCGCGATGAAGCCAAAAATAGTGGCTTCACCCACCTTCACCTCATCCTGCATAGCGTTCTGTGATAGCATGTTTTAAGGAACTCTATATGTGGTGCCGTTTTGCTAAACGATTTACCAAAATGGCTCCAGCTTTACGGATAAAGCTGTTCATGGAGCTTAAGCCCAAAAAAAACTGCTACACTAGTGAAGTGGAGCCATGCCAAGCGGGGCCTAATTTTTAGTTCAAATCTTAATGCATACTAGTAGTAGCTTGCTCATGAAAATGACAGTGGGGCACCTATCTTGGGCCCATGCATCATCAGGCATAATATTTTCACACTTCATCAAACAGTTTCGGCTTCTCTGGCTACAACAAAGAACAAATTCAGTACCCAGAATATTGGAGCCCGACACGAGGAATTGACTTTGCTTGTAGCTATTTGGTTGACTTTTATGAGCTAGTGTAATTAAAAAGAAGCAGACCTTCTGCAACTTGGAAGATAGCTTACATTAGCAGCTAAGTAATTATCTAGTGGAACAACATGTGATGCGACTATATTAACATGTTAAAGTGCTAAGTGTTAGACCCCATTTGGCAAAATAGCTTCTCATAGTAGATAAAAAAAATGATCATAACACTCTTTCTTTTTATTCCTCCTTTATTTGTTTTCCTCCTCTCCTTCATCCCCACGGCCTCTCTTTGTTCCTGATGCAGAGCTTTCTTCCCCGGTAGCCCATGCATGCATGAGCCCTCCCTAGTGGCGGTACTCGCACCTGGTGCCTGAGGCTACCCATGCCCCATGACATGCCTGGTCCTGTTGTTGTCCCTCCCCGCGTTGGCATGGGGCAAATCTGACCTCCGCGTGCGCTCAGGCTCATTAGTAGGGATGAAAACGGATCGGATACGGATGGATATCACATATATCACATTTGTTTTCATATTTCTGTCCGGATTCGAATTCGAATACGGATAACTTCAACCATGCTGGATAGAATATAATTGGATATCGACATCATAAATATGCGATTTGAGTATTCGAATACGGATACAGTATCGAATGTTGAATATCCGGACTTGGATATGGATAGATCTGAACCTCTCTAAACGAATTCGGTCTCGAATACAGTCGGAAAATATCCGTATCATTTTCACTCCTACTCACTAGTGCGAGTGTGAGTCGAGAAAATCTGCTATTTTCAACTCCATCTCACATTCATCCATTGTGGAAAAAAGGGTTTTAGGAGCTTTTCAAGTGAAGTTGTTCCATTTTACCCTATTTGACACAAAACAACTCCTAAAACTACTAGAATTGTGCCAAACGAGACTTTATTTGGAGAATTAGTAGCTTACATTAATTAACGGCTACAAGTAATTTTCTAGAGGAACAACGTGTGATTCCATTATATTAACATGTCAAAGTCACGAGTCTTATTTGGAGAATTCGTCCCTGTCGTCCCTCTCAACTTCTATGCTTTTCTAGCCGTCGGATTCTCATCGTGAGCCGTCAAAATCCCCTCAACCATAGTAAAAAAAATTCAAAAAAAAATGCCGTTCACATCCTCTGCAACCTGCAAGAGCAAAAGAGCTACAGCCGCAGGCCGAGGCCCATCCTCACTGCCATGGTCAATTTATTTATGAAGTGCATGGTACTGCATCTTGTTTAAATTGGAGAAATTTGGATATTTGGGACTCCAAATATTGCGCTTCACAGTTTTGCCATCTGTAACACTAGTCCATCAACCCGTGCGAGCCATTAATTAGTTATAGTGTTTTTTTATGAGCTAGTATTTTTTTTAGAAGCAGATCTTCTGCAACTTGGAACATAACTTACATTAGCAGGTAAGTAATTATCTAGAGGAACAACGTGTGATGCGACTGTATTAACATGTCAAAATGCTAAGTGTTAGATCCAATTTAGCAAAACAACTTCTCAATATTATAAAAGGATAAAATGATCCTAACGTTCTTTTCTTTTCTTTTCTTTTCTTTTCTTTTTCTCCTTTATTTGTTTTCCTCATCTCCTTCATCCGCACAGCCTCTCTTTGTTCCCAACGCAGAGCTTTCTTCCCCAGCGGCCCGTGCTTGCGCCCTCCTCGGTGGCAGTGCCTGCACCTGGTGGCTGAGCCTGCCTATGCCCCTCTCGACAGCACTGTGCGTGTCCGGTTGTGCTGTTGTCCCACCCCGTGCCGGGCTGGGACAAATCTGTCTTCGCGTGCTGGGTGTGTGTGGGAGTTGAGAGAAGCTGCTATTATAGGTTCCATCTCACATCTGTTCTTTGAGAATGTTTTCAGAAGCTTCTTAAGTGAAGTTGTTTCATTTTATCCTACTTTGCACAAAACAACTCCTACAACTACTAGAAAATTGTGCCAAACAAGACTTTATTTGAAGAATTAGTATCTTAACATTAAGGGCTATAAATAATTTTCTAGAGGAACAAACTGCTCCAATACTCCTCTTTCTAAAAATTACATAAATCTCAAAGCAGTCCATCTAATTAATTACCTATTTAAATTGCTCTTGGGTCCCGCATGGGCCTGAGCCGTACAAGTCCAGTCTGTGTCCAGCACTGACCCAAAGCCCAGTCTTGTTGAAGGAGGCGGCCGTGGTCCCCGTGGTAGTAGACTGCAATCCATAGAGGCGGTGAGAGTTGAGACCAGCGCAGTGCCGCAGTCCTACCAGTGTCTCTTGGTGCACGAGACTTGAGAGGAAGACGGTGATGGCGAGGAGCATGGCACTGGTGCAGATGCTATAGGCCTAGCTCCGGCCGACGTGGTCCTGGACGTAGGCGAGGACAGTGATGGCAGAGACCATGGAGTGGCGAAATGCATGGCACTATGGCAGAAGAACAAGAAAACTATATGGAGAAATACATGAACATGCTCATTAAAAAAGTCCTTGTTTAATTGTCAATGGAATTCATTTCACAGACATGATTTATCATCCCACGAGGGAAACTATATTGTGCGCCGTTGCCATGGCCGATGTCGGGGGAGGATGGCATGGGGCGCTGGAGCTCGCGGCTCTAGTGTGGCAGCGACCCAGAGCTCCATGCCGACTTCCAGTTTGGAATATGGATAGATTTGGCTGAGACACCGGCACACCGCTCCTCCAGTCCCGTGCGCAAGCGGCGAGGACGTCCGCCGTCGGCTACGAGAAAACAAAACCAGGTGGAACCAAGTGGATCGGATAACTAGGAGATGAGTTTTGACTGGATTTGCCATGGATATGGGCTGGGTTCTCACCGACCAGGCCCAATCGTGACCCAGGTGGAAAATAATTAAGATGATGTTTAATTGCTGCTTTGAGATCTGTGTAATTTTTAGGAGGAGGAGCATCGGAGCAGTTGCCTATATCAACATGTCAAAGTGACGAGTCTTATTTGGAGAATTCGGCCCTGTCGACAAGAAAATGATTAAAAAAAAAAGAATGCCGTTCACATCTTCTGCAACTTGCAAGAGCAAAAGAGCTATAGCCACAGGCCGAGGCCCATCCTCACTGCCATGGTCAATTTTTTTATGAAGTGCATGGTAGTGCATCTAGTCTAGTTTAAATTGGAGAAATTTGGATATTTGGGACTCTAAACATTGCGCTTCATAGTTTTGCCATTTGTAATATTGACTTCGCAAAAATAGAACTCAAAACATGTGTCACTTGATTTCGATGCCATTTTCTGTATTTCCTCTCTTTTCTAGTATCTCTCCTTTCATTTGGCACTCGAAAGGACACTTTTGCCCTTTTATTGTACAGAAAATTGCACATTTAGATATAACCTACGGAGTAACAAGCGTTCGGACGCCGCTTCAAATTCGGATGGCTTTGTTAGATGACATCGCGTGCACGGTCCTTCACATTTGTTTCGAGGGTTGAACAAAGGACGATGGACTTGGTAATGCTTACATGTGAGCATTAGGGCGGACGGACAGATGCCCCGTCCTGAGATGCGCGCACTCCACACCTTTGTGTGCTGCCGCTGCTACCTCCACCCGCACTCTGCATCGTCGCTAGCTCCCCGCCCCACCCCACCCACTACGCCACCGCTGTCGTCCTCACCCGCCCTCTACGTCGTTGTTGTTGCTGTCGCGTCCACCCGCCCTCTGCATCGTCACCATCGCCTGTTCCACCCCCACCCCGCCCTCTATGCGTTGGCGCCCAGACGCCCAGCTCCGCGCAGCTGACGCGCTCTACACCGGTGACCTCTATGTGCCGACAAGCTTCCATTTGCAGGCGCAGCAAGGAGATGTTGCGCTGAAAGTGCATGTTAAAAACGTATGTTTCAAGTATTCCATGTGTTTCAGAGGTATGTTGCAAGTGTTTTAATCGATATTGCAAAAGTAGATAGGGTGGTTGCATATATTGCAATTGCTATACATTTGTGTTTCAAGTGTATATTTTAAATGTTTATCTATTTTAGACGCATGTTGTAAGTGTTTTATCTGGATGTTGCAAAAGTAGATCTAAATGTTACATATGTTTCATGCGGGGTAGGTGACCCATGGGGGTTCCCACGTACGCACACGAGACGGAGAGGGCACGGGTGGTCGGGGCAGGAAGAAGCGGTGGGGTCCACACGTAGGGGGCGAAAAAATGGGCAGCTCATTGAACATAGTTTTTGCAATGTCTCGATACGTCATAGGAAACATAAGAGAGAAACTGCTACAACGTTACTAAAAAACCATCTATCATCACACTTTAAAAGAATGAGTTTTTTGTGGGGGCTATCTCTCTTTCACAACCGTTAGATCTTAACACTGTTTCATATGAGCCTTTCGTCGTCCGAGATCTTACTCTCCTTCAATAATAACCGTTCGATATAAACGCCGTGTCATATGAGCCTTCCGTCATGCGAGATCTTACATTACCCCACGACCCCTCAATTCCATGGCTTGATGTAACACCCCTGGTGTTACGAGCTTGCTTAGCACCTGAATAGGATCAAAAGAAATTAAGTAAACAAGTTCTCGGGTTTAAAAATTTTACTTCACATAAATGATAAACGGATGATGTCGCTTAATTGGTTCTACGTGAGGTCATGCTAATGAGATTTAAGTTGTTGGAATTAATGAACATGAAAAACAATTTTTATAAATGAAAATAAGGTGACGTGCGTGTAGCGCTTAAGCAAAAAAAAATCGAATTCGGAATTCATTCCGACCTTGACTCAGGACCTCATCTAGGTTGGAACCGGCGTTAGACATAGCCGTTTTGGCATTCGTTTTCTAACCAAAATGTTTAAGCACCGACTTCTTGATTTTGCGCGATTAGTTGCATCAAGGTGAGTGTTGGAGTATGGTGTGGATCATTGTTGCGTTGGGTGTCAAAGTGCTCTTTTCAAAAATTGCTCTAACTCCCTAGACCTTGTTGTGAACCGCGTGCCTTGCTCTGTTCACGAGCCGTCACTCAGCTTGGCAAGCACATCTTGGCACCCCTCCATCTTTTCTTTGGGTCACTCTCAAGACCTGTCAATGGCTGCGATAGACAATCGTTAGGGCAGCCTTAGGTGCACAATGTTGGTTGGACCATCGGCGTTTTGGTCAGAAGGTTCGAGTCGCTTTAGAATTCGTGCGCGTCACCAGTTCTGGTTGCTCGGCTCGTGTCCGTGGTCACCATGCGACGTGAGTTGCTGGCGCTAGGCTCGGCCCTGGGCCGGCCGTGGCCCCTCTCTGCTGGTGGTGTGCGCGCCTTTGTCGTGCGCTGGCTGGCGCCGCGGCACGTCTCCCGTCTTGCTCTATCGGTGCTGGCCGGACCACGTTGAGCCGCGGTGTCGTGCGCAGGGTCGGGCTGCCGCTTTCGGGTGCCATCGGGGGACTTTCGTGGCACCTCCCCCGCCCTCCGATCCACCCGCTCACCAGGACGGGGACAGGTGCTGCTGCCGCTTGGCTGGTCGAGGGCCTGGGTGTAATGGCGATGGGATGTCCTGCCTCGCGTGTCTCCGCTAGCCATCGCCTGGGCACTCCGCTTGGGACGTGCCACGCCATTTTCTTCACGGCACGCCATGTCCATTCCCATCTCGTCACCTGTGCACCCATGCTGGTGCTGACTCGTCGGTCGGAACCGCCCAATTCTTTAATCTCGCACGGCTCGTTCGAGTGCCACTTCACGGTCGGTTTCGCAACGTTCCCTCGTGCCTAAGAGTAGCTTAGGAAACTAGATATGCACCCTGCCCACTTCAAGGCCTAGTCGAGTCGTGCGCCACCCCAATTTCGAGGTGTTCTCACCGCCGGCCATGTCCGCCGCCGTGGCCTGGAATTGGGGGTAAGGCTCGATTAGGTCGATTGCGTTCGACCTCGATCTTGTCAGGACCTCCTCTGTCGGGTGCTCACACCAGTTGGTCTAAGCGCTCGCCGGAGGCGAGCTGGCGCGGCCCTGTCAGCCTCGGAGCGCCACCGCCATGCTCGGGCGCACGTGGTCAGGACTTCCCGGCCCCTCCCCTCGCCAACCGGCCACGCAGCTAGCGTCGTGGTATGACCCTTTTGCTCCCCCGTGACCCCTAACGCCTCGCTAATCCGTAGGATCGTCGGAATGAATGCGCCACCGTGATGGTTAGCCCGTCAGCATGCGCAGAGCATTAGGAGTCACTGAGTATGTTGCAATCGCCACCTTGGGTTGCGCGCTTAGCGGTAGGTGGAGGTCGGCCTGTTGTCCTCGTCGTGGCAAGCTTGGTGGGCTCAGAACAGCCGACCTTGCCACTGGTCACCGCGCCGGTGGACACGGGGTGGAGCAGGGGTCTCCCCGTGGTGAAGACGACATTTTTACAGGGTCCTTAGTGCATAGTTTGTCTCTGGTGTAACAGTGTTTGGTCCGGTCGCGTGATTACCTGCGTAGCGGTGGACCTTTCTGCAAAAGGTTGCAGGTGCGCGCTTGGGCTCCCTGCTTGGGCCGAACCTCTGGGCCGCTGGTGGGCCGGCCTGATGGCGTGTTGCCGCTCCCGCGCGGGCGTCGCGCGGTCGGGCTGGTCCGGTTGTTGCTGGCCCTGTTAGTTTCTAATGTTTTCCTAAATTAGTTTAAGCTAAACTTGTAAAATCAGTATCAAAATGTGTAGTAATCCAAAAATTATGAAACTAATTTTGTTAGGTTTCTAAAATCATGCTCTAACTGATAGTATGCTTTTATCCACATAGTTGTATAATATTTTTAGGAGTTCGCTAATTATTCTAAAATGCTTAATATTGTTGAGAATAAACTTGTGAGAATTTTTGTAAGAAAATGATAGAAGTGTTGACTCTAAAAATTTTACAGTAAACTCCTAATGTCATTATCTGCTCTTCGTAATTTTTTATAGCTCCAAAATACTTAGTTTGCTAGGATGGCTAATGAGCCTAGTTTAACTATCTATTAAATCGATAAAATGGATAAAGCAACGTATTGGGTCCGAGTAACTAAAACACGAGTCGGGAAACGACGCTATACTCGTCGACGGGGTTACCATGCTAGTGCGTTGGCCATTAGAGTTAGCTCGTTAGCTTGAAAGCGTGATCGTATTTTAAGTGTTGCAAGTTCCGTTGTTTATCTATGTCTCTACGATTGCACTCGCGCATATCATAATAGGAACGATGATGGATCGAGAAGTCATCTGGAGTAGCCGAAAGGATGGTGTCTGGAGGATCGTGCCGCCTTGACGAAATGCTAACTTGGTTATATTTTACCCAGGCAAGCCCCGGTGCATAACCCCTATTATTCTGTACTTTATTTTATACTTGTGCATTAAGTTTTAAGGAGTTGAATGAAACCCACTTGCATATTTTTATATATCCTGATCCCATGAGTCTCACTAGTATGATAGGGACGTGTAGCATGCTATGCTATAGGATTCCGGTAGAAGCCGAGTGATTGTCTGTCACTCGCGAGAGATAGGAATTATAATATTGTTACTATTATCATGTTGATATCTCATGGAATATAAATGTATATGGAAAATTGGAGACCGGGCGGGACGGGTTGGATGGACTTGGACCTGGTTGGGCAACAGAGCGGGGCTCTTGTTGCATTTGTTCCACCTGTGTCAATTAAGGACCGTTCGTTGCATTGGACCCTGGTCAAGTCACAGATTTATTGTCTCGAGCATATACTTGTTTATGGGAGCGGGAATACTTGTTTCTCTCTTATCATGGGTTTCGGCTCTTTCTGGACCGGTTTTTTAGGGTGGTTATATGTATTGGGTTGAGGAGGTCTAAGCACCATACTGAGGCTGGGCCTGCAGTGTTGGGGCTTAAAGTCCGAGCTTGGACGGGGACCTGGACCCCCTTGACAGGAGTGGAACGGGTTGGTCTTGCTTGTGCCCGGGATACAAGCGAGGCGTGTGTTTTCGGGGCACCCAGCTGGGCATATTGATTCGCGAATCGTCATTTCTGCGTGACGGTACGGCTTGACTACGCTCTGGCATCGTAGTAAGAACTGGCAGTTGAAATATGAAGAAATGGTTCCTTTTGCTCAACCCTTGCCTAATTATAGCCTAGGTGCTTACATAGAAGGTTGGATAAGAAATGAAATGCGGCTATTAAAAGTAAGAAATTAAGTACACACTCTTAGCGCTGCTTCTCGCAAATAAGAACCCACAAGCCAGAAAGCCTTGCATAATCCTTAGAGTCTTTTTACTTTCTCCTGACGGGTAAGTCTTGCGGAGTACAATTGAGTACTCAGGGTTGTTCTACCCTGTTGCAGGTGGCAGGTGCTGATAAGCTGACACTTGTGTGTGGAAACCTCCTGGTGGGCTCAGCAAGGATTTCCTTTGCGATACGGATTAGAGTTATTTATGAAACTCTCACCAAAAGTTTTACAAGGGAAACATACTACTAACTTTTTATCATTTCATGCATTTAAACGTTCTTCATATTAATGTTTAACTTGTCATTAAATGGTTTTCTTTCCGCTGAACTCTGATAACATTTTATATTCTGCTGTTATAACTACATAATGAATTACTCGGATATTGTACAAAAAGTGATGTAAGAAATAGTAAGGATGTTGTAAGCTTTACTCTCTCATTTGTGATCCTGATGTAAAAATATAGATTTTCGAGTTCTCTCTTGCGGTGTGCTCGGCAGAATCACGTAGTTTAGTGTTCTCTCTTGGGTACTTAGTGTCTAATGGAAGACAAGTACTATTGGGAGGGCATTAGATTAGGCGATTCTACCACACTTGACTCCCTCTCCGTCACGTACAACCAGAACTCTCAGTCAGCGCGAACATATGCAATATTCAGATCTACTTTTTAATTATGTCGTGTGAAAACATTTGAAAACCATTGCAAACATATGCAACATTCAGATAAAACATTCGCAAACATACGTATAAAACACCTGAAAACACGTAAAACATATGCTTGCAACATTATGTATATGCAACATTCAGATCTACTTTTTCAATATCTAGATATAACACTTATAACATTCGTCTGGAACAGATAAAATATTTGACACACATGAAACATATGTGTATAACCATTATAACATGTGCAACATCCCAAACTATTTTTGCAACATCTATATACAACACTTACAACATACATTTGAAACTTGAAACATACTATTGCCACATGCGCTTTCAGCGTAGTATATGATTGCTGCTTGGACGAATGGAGGCTCTTCAACGTGGAGCTCGATGCCGCGGAGTGGTACCGAGGTCGCCGATGTGGAGCTCGGCGGCGGCACGGACCTCGGCAGGGGCAGGGGTAGGTGGATGGAGCACGGCCGTGACGGGAGGTGTGAAGCGGCCGAGGGCGGGGTCCGTTCCAGAGCAGAGACGCACAGTGCGTTGAGCGAGGAGGTGACGCGAGTGAGGTACAAAGCGAGCAGCCGACTTATACGGGTTTCGTCCGGACGAACAAACGACCTATAAGCAGCACTACCATCTCTAATATCTCGCACGCGAATCTATGTACTACTACTATTTTTATTTTTCTCTCGAATCCGAGGCTATTACAGCTTATAAGAGGAATAATCAGTTCGTTACGCGTAGGATAAGAGAAAACACACCGATCCTTTTTTTTTTTGAAAAAGGGCCTTTCCGTTGCCGCGAGCCCAGTAATGGACTAACCTCCCCCAAGGCCCATTGCACAATGCCCCGATGCATTTTGCTTGCAATCAGCCCATGGACGGTGCCGGCTCCGTTGATTGGGCTGGCTTCAAAACCAACTTCAGCTATACTATGGTCTATGAATTTTCTCAAAAAAAAAAAAAACCTATATGGTCTATGAGCTTCGCGCACGATGAAACACCCATAGAGCCGAAGCCTTCGCACAAATCGCACTGGACTCGTGAAACAAAAGGGTTAAGTCCAATTTATAACCTCCAACTCTTGTCAAAGTCCGGATTTCAACCTTAAACTTAAAAGTCAGATAACTTTGGGCCTTCAACTCTTAAAACTGTTCAATTTTTAACCTTAGGTTGATTTTAAAAGTGGTTTTCCATTTTCAGTAGGCGCTGAAATTTTATATTATTTTTTAAGCATCTTAATGTTTTCAAATAAAAAAACTCAAAACTACAAAGTTGTAGATCTCATTGAAAGCTACAACTTTAGTATAAAAAGTATATTCATTTGACTCCATATAAAAAATATATTAATTTTCTAATGTGGCAAGTGCTAGTACGCGATTATTATGGTGCTGAAATATTATATTATTTTTTTAAACTTTTTAACTTCCTCAAATGGAAAAACTTAAAACTAGAAAGCTGTAGATCTAATCGAGATCTACCATTTTCATATAAAAATCATCTTCATCCAACGTCTTATTCAAGAGTTATGATTTTTCGAAAGTTGGGTCTTGTCATGCCACTCCTGGAAAGTTGAATAGTTAAAAAATCAACTTTCGAAAAATCATAACTCTTTAATAAGATATCGGATGAAGATGATTTTTTATACGAAAATTGTAGATCTCGATGAGATCTACAACTTTTTAGTTTTAAGTTTTTCCATTTGAGGACATTAAGAAGTTCAAAAAAATAATATAACATTTTAGCGCCGCGTACTAGCGCTTGCCGCATTAGAAAAATTAATATACTTTTTATATGGAGTCAAATGAATATACTTTTTATACCAAAGTTGTAGCTCTCAATGAGATCTACAACTTTGTAGTTTTGAGTTTTTTCATTTGAGGACGTTAAAATGTTTAAAAAATTAATATAAAATTTCAGCGCCTCCCGATAATGGAAAACCGCTTTTGAAACTAGTCCAATGTTGAAAATTGAACGGTTTCAAGAGTTGGAGGGATAAAGTTACCCAGTTTTGGAGTTCGAGGTTGAAATATGGACTTTGGCAAAAGTTGGAGGTTGTAAATTGGACTTAACCCAAACCAAAATGAGACTTTGTTGAGTTCAAAAAAAAATAGGACTTTGTTTGGCATGACTCTTTTTAGATCTGGTTTCTCTGGAGCAGCCGAAGCAAATAAAAAACGGCTCTTCGCTATGTAGTACAAAATATTCCCTAATAGTCGCAGCCAATTTTGAGAAGGAACCATTCTAAACTGAGCCTAAAATTTAGTTCCCATTGACTCCTCCCTGTGGCCGCTTGGTTGGAATTTCTACCAAATGTTCCTTTTCAAATGGCTTCGACTCTACTAGAGAAGGTAAAGTTTAGAAGAAATCGGAATATTGCCAAACAAGCCTTATAGTTTTTTTAGTATTCTTATATTTTAAAATTCACTTTTAAAAAATAATTGTTAGAATAAAAAAATAAAAACATATGCGATGTTTGGATTCTCTAGCAAAGCTTGCCTCGCCTCCGCTTGCGAGGATTTACAGCTGTGTATGTGTTTGGATTGCTTGTGAGCTTACCTCGTAGCCCATTCTAGCAAGCTTTTGCCATGGCAGCCAATTTTCCTCTCCTGGCTTGGCAAGGCTTGCCTTGCATGAGCTGCTAAGGCTAGGCAAAGTTCGCTTGGCAAACAAAGGTCCCCATACTCATGTTGCTAATTGAAATCGTGACATTTAATTTGTGAGTTTGTATCGAAAGTGAAATGGCTTCAATGGAAATCTGTAAGCTACGAAGTTGTAAATCTTCTTCCTAGCTCATTTGTTAAAGTTATTATTATTGTTTAAAAATGCATATAAAAGGAAATTCGCCAATGCAAACAGCCGGAAGGGAAAACCCACCAATTGAATCGGTGAAAATTATATCTCGCCATTTTCAGTTGGCTGTAGAAGTACATTTCTGAAAAAATAGATTTAAAAAAAAAACTCTAAATGAAACCATCTGGGCATACCGATTAGAGCAGTTGGTTGGACTGGTGGTGCCTAGTAGCCAGCAATTAGCTTATAGTGTGTATGTTTGTTGGTGAGGGAAGCCCTGGCTCATATTCGCATATGGAAGCTAGAGGTTGTTTGCATGCTAGCCTTCATTTACCACAGCACAGGTGTGGCGCCCACATATTGCGGTGTCCAAATTCATTGCCACAGGCTATGGCGAGATTCCTGAAGCTTTTAACCCTTGCTTACCTATGGCCGTCTCATCTTACTCACCAATCAAGCAGGAGACAAAATTGTTGTGGCGGCCATACCTGTGGCATGGCATACGAGGCGGGAAACTAACCAAACAGCCTACTAGACTTCGGCTGTACAGGCTGCAGAGGTACAGACCATTGTTATTTACTTGTCTCCATGTATAGAGCCTAACTGAGAAGCGGTTGTATTTGGTTGACTATAAGCCGTATCGTATACGATATAAAAAGAAAAAAAATATGTATTTGTTCTTACATATTTTCCTTTGAAGCACTGTAGTAATCCCTAATTTACTTTTAATATTCAACTTGTGTAAATGCACTCTAGTAGTCCCTTATTACTTTAATATCATAATATACTTTAGAATACACTAATATCACTTAATACACATTAATCACATGCTGATACCATTGTTAACAAACCCCTGTGATGCACCGTGCGAGCTTGGCTCGCCAAAAACACAAATAATTGGGCATCATACAAGCCATTTCCCAGAACTCGAGCTAGAGCAGCTGTTCTGAGCTGCTAAAGACATTGGAAGCTATGCTTAACTACTCGTTTTGAGCACACTGTACATGGTGGTCGTGCTTACAGAGACATTGTCCTTCACTAATCTTGAGCAGGGGGCGTCGTCCAATGTGACGGTGAGTGGCAACAGTGGCGAAGGGAGGGGGCAAAGACCCCCCACCCACCCCTTTGAAACCATATGCTTGGTACAAAAATTATTAAATTTAACTAACTTTTGAGAAAATAAATATTGTCGATCTAAAAGAAGAAAAAAAATCAAATTCTGGTTCTATCTTTGTGGCAACGCCAACAGGCAAGATGTAGCTGAGGGGCCTGACTTGGCGGGTGTCATATAGAGGCACCGTGTGCGAAGCCCCATTGTCGCCGTGTGTTAGTGGATGGTCTTGGCAATGCTCAATCCGAACCATGACAATTACACGGAGCACGGTATGCCATGATGTATCTTGAATTGTTACTGTGAACAACCTCAGTTTCATTTACTAGAATGATCACTAAGTGCTGTTTGTTCAGTTTCAGTTACTGGATAGGAACTTCCTAATATAGTAAAGGTAACTTGAAACTTAACTATATGTCATTGTTTTTTAGATCATTCTAGCAAACATATTATTTTTGTCTTCATTTATTATTGTTTAGATCAGTTTCATTTATTCTGTTCAATGCCTGATATAGCAGTTTCGGTCGTTTTCCTTTAGGTACAAGTGCAAGCAGAAGATCGATTTGAGAAAGTCAGGAAGACGCCGATCAGCCTGCATGCTACCGTGAAGATCGATATGCCATTGTTTTTTTATTTTTCATTTTTGCTGCCTTGTTCTATATTAGATCATTTTTGTCCCTGCTGCGTACATGCTGCTATCGTGAAGCTGCTGTAACCAGATCCACAACAAGCTGAATGTTTAGTTGAAAAAGAATGTTCAGTTTCACAGATGTACATGTACAAGATGTCTAGACTCACACGAGCTGTATATGTATCAACATTTATGTCCTTAAACAGATTTACTATATACAGATATATTTTGTAACTAATCCAATAATATTAATTTACTACCATAAATATTAATAGTTTTTCATATATATTTTAATCAAACTTCAAATTGTTTGACTTTTTAGAAAAAGAGAATTGCATTTTTTTATAGGACAGAGCGAGTATATGTCTATGTCATGCAAGTACTCCCTCCATTCCAAAATATTTAACATTACTTTAATTATGAATATGGACTGTTTAGATTTATATAGTTAAAAATGCTAACCTTTTTGAGACGGAGCGAGTATGCAACATGCATGTGCTTTGTGGCTGGCCGGTGCCGGTGGCCGGTTGTGGCGCTAGGTATGCTGGTGCCATGACATTTGGATGTACGCACGCCGACGTACGACCAGAGTCTGGCAGCTGACCGGCCACTCAGTTCTGAGTTCTGACGACCTGCCACTCACTCTCGATGCATATATGCATATTGACCTGATACATACACATGTCGTGCATGTTTACCAAAATACCTGATGAACTTCTACTGCACAGACACATTGCATATCTACAGGCACAGTAGCTAGTGTGCTGTGTGCAAGAAGAACTATCTATCTATCTATCTATCTGCGTGCACGAGTGGATATCCGACCGATGATAGAGAATAATAGAGATGGTGTCGTGCCGTTGTGCGTGCGGGCAAAAAGTGGGCGCTCCAATGGCAGCTTTGCAAGTGGGCGACCCCTTTGCTTGTTCACACTCAATCACCCACGCACGCACGGCCTGCCCGAAAAGAAGCAACGCCTGCAAAGTGTCCATGTTGCTTGCTTGTTGCTTGTTGTCAAATACCATAATCTACAACAACATCTAGTGCAATGTTATGCTGCTTTAACCAATAAAACCCCAACCCTGCGCACTACAGCATGTACTGCTGCTCTAAACAAGTACCAGAAACAGAGGAGCTGAGATCATGCATTCAGCTGAGCAGCAGCAGCACTGATGGATCAGGATCACTCACTCAGTGTGCAGTGTGCTTAGCTCTAGCTGCATCGTCTCAGTCTCAGATAAATGCATGAGATAATGGGGTGGGCACTATTGGGCATTGGCCACTCGGCCTGCACAAACCAGACGCATGCATTCCATGGGTTTCAAGTAAACAATGCAATGTGATCGCACTAGCTAGCTATACTTATCTTTGTTTTGTAAGGGGTAGCTAGCAGAGTCCAGAGAGGAGTCGGTTGGTCGGTACTGAAGCAAGCAAGTGGAGTGTCTGGAAATGGAATATATATGCACACTCAGCAGCAGCCTTGGTAAGTGCTGGCACATGGTGCCTCACTTTCGTATATATGTAGTTGTATGTGCATCATTTTTGAGTTTTGACTGCTCATAGCTCGAGGGCTTTCACGGATACCACAGCATCTTTGTGAAAAGGAGAAGCTTGGTATATAGGAGTAATTTTGTATGCTACATGCAAACTGTTGGCCTTTTGATCATCAATCCCTTTCCTGGCTCGAGTTCCTTCCATTCACAATTCAGAAACTAATGCTACTTTCGGGCTTTATTGTTTTCCCTGGGTTGTGCCGATCCGAGGGCAAAATGATATATGCACTGTACCTTCATCTAAAAAGGTATAGCCTCAAGACGTTTTCATACAGAGGAGTCGAAACCAAAAAAAACTGTTTTTTCGACTCCTCTTCACGAACCTAATATAAATTATTATAAAACTGTTACCGAAACTATTTTTTTAACCGGAAAGACACAATACCAAAATTTTATAAATTTAGAATGAAAAGAGAGTTCTTACAAAGGGGATTAACTGAAGGCATCTAGCCACACACACAAAAGGATGACCTCGGGTCACCTTTGAACCTAATAGACTGAAGATTGCATTGGAATTTAAAATTTGCTAACCACGTACTAAAGTTGGGTTTGCTTGCCGTGCAAAAAATTTATCATTCCTGATCCTCCAAATTTCCCAGGACGCAATTAGTACTAGCTCCATGAAGAAGGGCAGATTGGAGTCCACTCGTGCTTGGGCAAGGCGCTAGAAGAGTCCTATCGGCTCATCCCACTGAATTTGTAAAGTCTACCAGCAGCGACATGCAGAGTTGCAGGAGAAGAAGAGGTGCTCTAGATCCTCTACTACACCCAGAGGACAGAGAACAAAGTGTACTGAAACTATTTTTGCTAAACATTTTTCAAAATAGCTTCAACCCCGCACGAGGAGCCGGAGCCCGGAGCCCTACCTCTACATGATGAAATACAGATACTAGGTAGTGCCTGTGTCAGTATGTGAAACTGTGAATCATTGCAATGGCTCGCATGTGGGGACTGGGGACTGATCTAATCTGAGGAGGATCGGAGCATCGAATCTTTGCATGCATGTCTCTCTTTGCCGGAGCAGCTGAGAGAGAGCCTCAGACTCAAGACATATGAAAATGATGAGCTGTAGCTGCACGGTGCCATCCATGGCGTTTGACTTTTCATGAGCAGGCCAGGCCAGCGCGCTCCGACCATCATGTGGAATCTCGGGGAGCAGAGCAGATGGAAGCCCATACTAATTTACTGCTGTAGCTGCTCATAGATCGACCAAAACATTTGTTTTCTTGGACCAAATAAACAAACGCATTGTTCTCTTGGATTAAGGAGATTAGATTAGGGGACAGTGAGCAGAGAGGAGGAGGCGGAACTGTTTACAAGACTGGGAACTCATCAGAGGATCAGACAGCGGTCCAGCCGGTCACAAAACCCAAAGTCAGACAGGGAGACAGACATTATATTCATTCAGCCATACTACACCAGTTGCAACTGTGTTTTAGTTACATTATTATTATTTATTTATATATACTAGGGTAAGTAGCTTTTAACTAAGAACAGGAAAATCACGGCCATACAAGTTTGTAGGCAACTTGATATCGATCACAGACGCCAACCAAACCAAGGTATTAGAGCAAGGCAAACATGCATGCATTAGGTATAGGGAAACACTCTCTTATGGCATATGGCGCGCACACACACACACACACACACACACACACACATATATATATATATATATATATATATATATATATATATATATATATATATATATATATATATATATATATATATATATATATATATATATATATATATATATATATATATATATATATATGAACAAGTGCAGCGCACCTTCCCAATCTTACACTGAGAAAGAGAGAGAGAGGACACCAAGCAGAAAACTTGAAGAAACTGGTGGTTACCAATACCATACATGTATGTATCAGACAGACTAGGAGATGTACAGACGAGGTGACTGACTGACACACGCATATACTAGTCCTAGATGATATGGATCACGGATGATGCTAAGCACAGTGACAGAAATTACAAGCTAGATGTATAGCATGCACGCAGAAGGTGGATCGATGCATGTAGTAGCTAGTAGATGAGATGAGATTCCCGTGTGTCAACTTAATTTGCAGCATGTACTTTGTCCCAACACCAACCAAGATGAGGATCTGGAGCTGCAGCTCCCCCATCTCCATCTCCATCCTCCTCCTCACGGCTTGCCCTTGTGCTGCGTGTAGATGTAGTCGAGGTGCGCGTCGTGGAGCAGCCGCCTCTGCATGCACTCCTCGTTGCTCTCCTCGCACCCCACTGCAGCCTCCTCCTCCTCCTCCGATTCTGCTCCCATCATCTGCAGAAGCAGAAGCATGGAAGAAGATGAGCATGAGCTTGTGCACGGCTCAAACTAAAAGTTCTGAATTCAGTAGCTTTTCTCCTCCACCTCGGGGATGGAGAGCTCGTCGCCATTGCCCACGCCACCTTCCTGCAGCACCAGGCCGCCGTCTGCAGCACTAGCAGCCTTGACACCATTCTCTGCTGCAGATGAGAAGTTCAGTTCAGAATCAGAGACTATATATATATATATATATATATATATATATATATATATATATATATATATATATATATATATATATATATAGCAGCTAAGGTAACTGACGCTGGTAGGAAGGATCTATATCAGCAAAGAGGTTCAGCTACGTAGGAGCTGAGTGAAGTCGTATGGTACCTTGGTGAACCAGAGCTGGGACTGGGACAGAAGAGGGCAGGAGGCGAGCGGCCGCCGCGCCGTGGAAGCAGCCGGCGACGAGGAGGACGAGGAGGAGCAGGGCAGCAGCCGCGAGAGGCGAGGAGGTGCTGCCGCAGCGCCTCATCTCTGCCGCCGTGCCCGGATGATGATGAACTGCTAAATGCTACTGCTGCTCTGCTAGCTGTCGAGGGGCGAGAGGAGGATGGATGGAGAGAGGCTGTGTACGAGTTGGATGGAGCTAGTAGTGAGTGAGTGCTGGTTGGCTGGTGATCGATCGATGGCTTAAGAATGCCTTGATTTGGTGGCCTTTGGGAGAGGGTGGTGGACTTCCCGCTGGTGGTGCTGGCTGCCGATGCCGGCAGCTGTATTTATAATGCGAAAGCTGCGAGCGAGGAGAGGCAGCACCGCAGCAGCAGGCAGGCAGACAGGCAAGGCAACTTGCAAAATCGCAACGCGCAGGCGCAGGGACGCCAGGGCACGCGCACTGGAGTCGGCAACACCACGCGTCCACAGTCACACACGTAGAGATTTGGAGTTTGGACGGGCGTGGTCAAACAAAAAAAAAGGCTAAAGCCTGCTTGAAAAAAAGTAATGGAAAACAGACGGAAGAAAAAAAAACACAGACAAGAGGTAGGTGTAAAATGGCAGCACACAAAATTAGATACGAAAATATATGAGGCGATTGGAAGAGAACTACTTGGAACGGAGGAATGTAAAACACAAAAATCACAGTAACACATGTAAATAAAATACAAATAGATTATTTATTTATTAGAAAAACACATGTAGTTACATGGTTTCTTTCCTAGTAATACGAGCTCACTGCCGATGGCCCATGGTCGATAGACCCGTAGGGGCGGATCCACCAATATGGTGAGATCTGGCGGCTACCCGGCGATCGGACTGCCACTCTGCCAGTCTGCCATGGTCGGTTTCTTGTTTGATTGTTTCTGTGAGGAACGGTCGAACGGAGGAAGACAAAGCTGATATTTCTATGTATAAGCAATTGGATCACACCTAGACCTATTAGGCCACATAGGATGTATTTGGTTGCCTGGCTTAGAGCTAGCCTGGCTTCCATAATGCACTATTTGGTTGCCTGAGTAGCCTCTAAGCCAGGCTTATGGAAGGCAAAAAGGGGGAGAAAGACTGCATTACTGGAGATGCTCAACCCCTGCGTTTTAGCTAAGCCTGGCTTGTACAAGCATATGGCCCACCTATCAGTGCTCCTCAGTCCTCACCGCCGCCGGAAGGAACTGGAAGGGGAGAGAAGGGCAGCGGCGACCTCAGCTTCAGCCATCGCCGTCAGCGCCACCTCGTCCATCTCCCTCAGCTCCGGCCACCACGCACGAGGAAGGGGAGGGTCCGCCGCCCATCTCCCTCAGCTCCGGCCACCATGCACGAGGAAGGGGAGGGTCCGCCGCCCATCTCCCTCAGCTCCGGCCACCATGCGCGAGGAAGGGGAGGGTCCACCAGCCACCACGCTCTGTCCAGCACCGCCCCGGTCGTGCCACCAGCCCACGTGAGCAGCCACGCCCAGATCTCGCGGAGGAGCTCACGGAGGAGATTCTTCCTGACCGGATCTCGCGGAGGAGATTCCATTGCTCGCCAAGATGAGGAGGCCGCCGCTCGCGAGGAAGAAGAAGAGGAGGCTCAGGGGAACAGGGGAGTTGCTGGCTGAGGGGGCTGCTCGCTGGGAGGAGTTCCTCGTGGCCTTGCCGCTCGCTGGATGAGGGGAACGCTAGGGGGTTGCTAGCTGAGCGAGTTGCTCGTTGGGAGAAGCTTGACGCGGCCTCATCGCTCGCCATGGCCACGCCGAGGGAGCCACGCGAGGAAGAAGGAGGTTCCTTGGGGTTGCGGCCTAGGAGGAGTGGCTCCTACCGGAAGCGAGAAAGGAGGCCATACGCCGCTATGGAATTTGGATCTGGGGCGAGCAAGGGGCGCCACGATGGGACGACGAGCCGCACAAAAGCTGGGCATCCTCCTAGAAGTTGGGCGTCCTCCTGCTCCGTGTCCAGAAGAGGAGGTATGCTGGGAAGAAGAGGAGGAGGCTCGCCGGCGTCCTCTTGTTGGATGCTGGACAGGCTTACTAGCCAAGCAACCAAACAATGGATTTGCTAGCCAGGCTTAGCTTATAAAGGTGAACCAAACAATAGCAGGTTATGTTACTGGAGCCAGCTTGAACTAGCCTAGCTTAAATTTTTAGCCAGGCTAGGCTAGCTCAAGTAACAAAACACACCCATACTAACTACTAAGTCAACTTATCAAGCCCAAGTGGAAGGCGAATAGTGTTTGACCTTTATGAAACGCCTCTCCCTTCATCGATTTAGTTTCCCGCTAGGGAAAGTTAAATATGCCCTTGAGGGCATATGCTCCCATCCCTATTGTTGTTAGATTCGCATTGGGATGGGTGCATTGTTTCTCTCGTGCTAGCCCTGCTATAGTGGGCTGAAACCCAACCTATCCCGCACCAATCCATACTAGTATTGAACGAAAAATAAACCCACCACCCCAATCCTATTTGTTGTATACATAGACCAAACCCACCCCCGAAGTTATGTTATTTCAGCCTGTATACTGTACCAAAGCATGGACCAAAATGTGGTTTCAACCAACTAAGGGCAGCTCCAATGCTGGTTCATACCGAACCATGCTAGTGGGTCCCTTCCCTATAGCGTCAAAATCGATTTAAGCCGAGCGTTCGATGGCTGCAGTGTGGAGTTTCGTTTGTGGGTCTCACTATGGAGTAAACACAACAGAAAAGTACTCTTTTCCTTGGACTTTTGCTGCCTCTATCTGCATGTGCACTACTGTAGCTGATTAGTTTATTCTTATCTACCGGCTAGGAGTTGAACCATACTTGAGATGAGAACTGAGGAATCTTTTCCCTGGGTTCGATTGCTGCAATGTGTGAAGCAAACCATACTCTCTTTCTCTCTCTTCACGGTTTGATTTACTCCTGCACTGGAGCTGCTCTAAGAAACCATCTTAACTCATGGTTTCACAAGCTCATAAATAACCCAACAAGCCGACGAATGAGCAGGGTGCTTTTACAAGCCAACGAATGAGCTAACATAGACTATTTACAGATTAACACATCGATTGATATACTAATAGATTACACATTTTACATGCTGAAATCAATTGAAGAGGAAGCACGCACATCTTGGAAGCGACGCCCGCCCGGGGATCTAGTGATTTGGAGGAGGTGTAAAGTCAGGTGTTGGCAGTGGCGACGACGGCCAGCAGCGATGCACTCATATAAGAGTTGGAGTCGAGCGTAGAGGTAAATCACTCACCAGAACCTGTTAGCACCCATGGGTTGGGAACTACTCCAACTAAAGCAGAGTCCAATCCACTATCTCAACCCCAAGCCAATCTAGCCCACAAAACCCATTGTCCCCTAGCCCTGAGCCAATTGAACCCAAATTGTTAACCCATTCTTTCCCAATCCATTAGCAGGGCTATCTCCTGCAGTGCACCCATTGAATAGCAATGGGGATGGGAGCACATGCCTCCCAGGGAAAAAAACCACTTCCCTGTCGACGCTCGATGCTAAGGGACAGTGCGTTGACTTCGCCTATTCGTGCTAGGTAACTGCCTTGCTGGTGCTGATCCATGAGAGTTTTTCTCTCGGTGTCACCGCTGTTATGGGTGTATTGTCTGCTATGAGTCCATAGTGAGGGACATGCACGGCAACCGATGTTGTATTGAAGGTGAAAAAAAAGAAAAGGCAAGTACGATTGATCCATCCTATTTAAATTTGATTCTCGTGTAATCTCCTGTAGTCCAGCAATCAGTTGATAATTGATGCTTTGATTCGCACTATTCTTTAATTGATAGTTTCATCTTTCAGTAATGAAAAAAAATTCTTTGAGCGTATAATTGAACCACATCATTATTGTCTCTTATTTTGTACATGACTACAATTTACACCATCACAAAAATTAGTCAGTACAAAGTTCACCATATGTGGATTTTTGTTTGGATCCGCCGCTGATAGACCGAGTAGCATTTCAGTTTATTTGATCAGATCTACATATGCACTCTGCCTTTATCGTAACTGGGCTGTGGGATGGATAATGGATTTCATTATTTTGGCTCATACGCTAAGGCCATCTGGAACATCCTAAGGTTGTAAAATATTTGACTCAAACACATGCTTATAGAGATCAATATCCTCCTCGACTAGGAAGGCCATCTGACGATTTCATTCCTTCCAAGTACTCCATCAAAATAAATGATCACCCAATCGAAGATCATTCGTTCCTCTCTTTTGAGGATGCAAGTAGGGGGCCTTTAGAGTTGTTCTAAGAGGTGGTTTGAACTGGACTTTTATAATATTTTTTTGTCAAATATAAACATATCGTTTAGCTGAATTTATCTAAGGTTGACGAAGTGTGACTATTCTAACATACAAGAAAAATATTCCAGGTTTATGAAAATGTTTTATGTTCTAGTGGAAAATGGAAATGGTTCTTTCTTCAATAAAAAATGTTTAACCTTAATAAAGTATAAAGAAGTTTCATTTACTTATTTACAACACACTCGTAAATATTATTATAGTTTTATATTTAAAATAATGTTGTAGTAGCCATTCATAGGCATGATAAATATGAAATCGCAAAGAATACAAAATAAAACAAGAGAGAAAGAGAAAAAAAAAAGAAATTTCAAAAGAAACATCTGAAAAAAGAACGGCACAGGAGAAGGCCCGTGTGCGCTCTCCCCGGGCCGAACACTGGGCCGCCCGTCCGCCGCATCCCCATCCGTTCAGGGTTCTCTGTCTCTCTCGCACGAGATCTCGCTCTCCGACGGCTGGTGTTTCGCTCCCCTCTCGCTCTCCGACGACTGGTGGGCCGCCGGCGCCGGCGCCGACCTACGCCAGGTGCTGAGGCCTTCGTCAGTATCTTCGCCGGCGACGAGCACCCACTAGGTATTCCCATCCCTTGTCTTCCCTTCCTGCTGTGCCAAGCCGAGCACTCAAACCCTAACCTAAAGCTATTTGGCTATTTGATTGATGCCTCCAAACTACGAACTTTTTGGAAAAACTATAGGGTATAGATGTGTACACCCATGTCCCTTTGCTGGGTCCGCCGCCCCATGCCATTCCCCAAGGCATGCCTGGTGTTAACCGGAGTATTATTTTAGGTCCATATAGGAAGGATATGAACTTCGTCTTACCTTTGTTATGCAGTGTCAGATCAACCACCACTGTTACATCATTTGATCAATATGCTGGCTTCATGTTCCTGTAATGATGGATCCATTAACTCTATTTTGTTTTCTTCTTTTGATTTTTTTTTTCATGCCAGGCACCAAGCATCATGTCGGAAAGAGGTCGCCTGCCAAGGCGGTTGATCGATGATCGCAGGGGGTACCATGACGTCCCTCTAGTTGACAATCCCAGAGGCAGAGGTTATCCTGAAGTCGTGGTTGGGGATCGTAGGGGCTACTCTGACATCCATGTGGCTCAGGAACGCCGGGACTATCATGACAGCCATCTGCTTGATGAACGTAGGGTCTACCCTGGTGTTCGTATGGCCGATCATAGGGCCTATCCTGGCAGTCGTGGGATTGATGACCGTAGGGCCTATCCTGAGATCCATGAAGGCCCACGCATGAGGGCAGCTCCTCACCCTCACCCAGCTGTCTTAGAGGATGAGCTCGAGTTACAGGAAGTTGAACTCCGGAGGCTTTTGGCACATAACCGTGCTCTGGCTGAGGAGCGTGACGTGTTAAGCAGGGAAATACAAGCTGGAAAAGATGAGTTCCGCCACTTGAACGTTATCATTGCAGACATTAGCACTGAGAAGGAAGCTTATATCAGTAAGCTTGTGGACAAGAGGAGGAAGCTTGAAGCTGAACTTGGAGCAAGTGAGCACTTGCGTGATGAGGTCAGGCAGCTACGTGGTGAGATTGACAAGCTCATCACCGCTAGGAAAGAACTATCTGCAGAGGCTGCATCTCTCATGGAGGAGCTGAACAGGGAACAATCCGTTCAACAGGAGCTACCTGTGCTGAAAACAGAACTTGATGGTCTGCAACAGGAACTTATCCACATGAGGTACTTCTGCAGTTTCGTATGCTCCATTTTGATTTTCGGGTGCACCAGTTAGTCTTTTTCATATTTATATGCTTGTATTGTAAGATCATTGATTTGTCTTCTGCAGGACTGCTTGCGGGTTAGAGCAGAAGGGGAATTTGGAATTGCTGGAACAAAGGAAGGCTATGGAGAAGAATCTGCTTTCTATGGCACAAGAGATTGAACAGATGCGAGGAGAATTAGCAAAATTTGAAGTTAGACCATGGGGCACAGGTATGATGTTAGGACTAATTGCTTGACGAGACTGTAAATTTTCTTATCCTTGTTGCACACAATCCCTCCTCTCATTGGCAGGAGGCTGTACTATTGTAGATAATTCTGTTTGTTTGACTGAACTGTGCATATTTCTGTATCTCTTTGGACTGTTACAATCACTATACCTTGGTTATAGGAGTAGGACATCAGGTTGTGACTCCTTTTTGCTATTGTGGGCACAACAATTTTGTGCAAATCAACTGTATCTGTTCTTCTTGTCTAGGAGTCTTTACTTTTGATCACTCTTCAGCTCTTCTTCTTTCGTAAAATACTAACTATTAGAGGTGTGAAATCTAGTTATAAAAGATCTAATGAAAAGCTACTCTAGTGCATACAAGTTACAAAAGTTTGGTGTTTTACAAACTGGACCATGTCCCCTTTTAGCATACAGATTTGCAGTGGCTTTCGAAGTTTTTTTTAATACCTGTGTTGGCCATGGTGTTTTTTAAGGCGTCGCCTAGTCGTCGCCTAGGCGACAAAGCGCTCGCAGGGAGTAAGGCGTCCTTGACGCCCAGCCAAAAGCAGAGGAAAACGATAGGGAGAGGCCATGCAGCTACCTCCTCGCTCATCCCCACCAAATCTGGTGCCGCCTGGGTCATCTGCGGCGGAGGTGGCGGTTGATTGAGATGGGGATCTGAGATAGAAGCAGCAAGAGGAGGTAGGGAAGGAGCAGAGGGCAGGCTGAGCGCACACAGCCAAGAGCAGCGCGAGGGAGGGAGGGCGGCGCTGTACCTGCATGAGCCATGAGAGAGGAGATGCGGCGGCGCTGCATCTGCGTGCGTCAAGCAGGGAGATGCGGCAGTGCTGCGCCTGCGTGGAGGGATGTGTGCTGCGGCGCTGCATCTGCGTCCGTGAGATGAGAGATGACCTGAGAAGGGATAAGGACGCACTCGTGGGCTGCCTATTCCCTGCTAGTATTTTCCTTTTCTGGTTTTTCTTTTTCCTTTTTTCTCTTTTTCTTGCCTATTCCATGCTGGTATTTTCCTATTTCTTAGATTGGTAAGGTGTCACCTTGCCTCGCCTTATGGTCCCCTAGGCGTCGCCTAGTTGATTCAAATGAGTGGCTGTGGCTCGCCACGTCTCGCCTTGCCGCCTTAAAAACCATTAACTGTTGGCTATTATAACTGTTGGACGCATTCATTTTGAAGATACAGCCTACAAGTGGATCTTGCTGCAATTGGCAAAGGTTGCAGAATAGCACAAAAGAGCAGATAGCAGAACAAATTTGCCCGAAACATGCCCAGCTGCTTGTTGGCGTGTAAAAATTATCACATTGAAAATGAGACAAAGTATAAACTCAATGATGTAATACCTCCATATCCAAAAACACTTGTATGCAGCCTGAATCATTATTAGTACCCCTTCATGCCCTTACAACTTTGTAATAAACTATCACTTGGGAAAATAGGAAAATTCTGTATCGCAATGCCAACATTTGTGGCTAATGGCTACTGGTTTCTAGTAATCTTATGGGAGATGTGCCTTGTAGACTTTGGAATTAATTTTTTTTAACTGATAAATGATACATATGGTATAGTTTTAAATAATATATGGTTTAGGTTCATATTCTTGGGCAGAAATTACTCAACTATGTGCTTACTGAGCCCTGTTAATTTGTTGACCGCACCGTACTGGATATGATAGTTCAAAATAAACAATACTTGTACTGTGTTATTTTTGCACATGTCCAAATGTATAGAAGCAAGCATAGTCTTTCTTTATGTTGCGAATTATCTGTTGCCCTAAAATGTATATTATGTGCATGGCTATTCTTTTATGCTGATCTTGATTTAGCATAACCCAGGATGCAGAATCAATGACTACACAGTTTAATACTTTCCATCATTGGCCTTGATGCCTTGATATGGTTTACTCAACAATTAGTGTTGTTTAATGGGGCTACAAGAATGGTGGAAATTGATGTGTTAGCATGCCATAATCACTGTTTCCCTAGGCGCTAATCTGGAGGCAGACCAGTGTCTAGCACTGAATTGGGATTAGGCAGGACTAGGCATGTTTTGATCACCATTTTGCCAGGCTAGGTGGCTAGGCAAGATGCTGCTGCCTAGGTAGGCTAGGTGGTTGCCTTGTTCATCACTTGCCTGTACTAAACTCAGGAATCTTCCTCATCAACAATGAATGCTTAAATCATTTGTTAAGACTGAATCATTTGAAATTTAGCATGGACAGTGATTTTCTTCAAAGCCAACTTCCTGAAACAGTATTTATCTTGTCAGTATTGTTGATGTTTTATACTTGTCATTTTTTATTTCTTTAATATAAGGCAGAATTCTTATGCTATTACTTCTATGTAACATTTTAGGTGGAACATATGGGATGCAGATGGGGAGTCCTGAAGTGACCTTCACTAAGAACCCATATGAAGATAGTTACAATATCAATGCGAGTAGTTACAATATCAATGCGGTATGATCTCCTAAAAGATAGCATATGTGACCATTAAATTCTTCCCCTATTAACTATATGGATAGTCCCTTATTTTATCTGTAACCTTCTATTGTATTTGTATTACCAGGGAGTTTCTGAGAAAGGTCCTTTGCATCCTCCTGAATCTGGTTCATGGGGGACATATGACAAGAATCGCCTTCAGTACCGCTAAGATAAGAACTACGTGGATGGAGAAAGAATCACTTTCTAGGTTTTAATGGTCATGTCACAACGTTTACAGTACCTAAGCTTTATATCTGCTTGTTTTACAATTAAGAGTTGTCTTTTTTAATGGTTCTAATCATAACTTTTCTCAAACTATCTTATAAACTGGCTAAATTGTTAAATTATTGGTACCAAGATGTCCAGAGTGGATCATACATGCCCCATGTGGCATATCTAGCGTGAATCTAATATTAACTGCTGCATTGTTGAATATGATGTGCTGACAAAAATGCTTACATCATGCAATAGATAGCATTGGATGCAGCAAATTATTGAAAGATAAATTGTTTACGGTTCTGTACACCTCATTCAATTTTAGTTTTAGACATACAGCCTGAAGGGCAATATATGCTACATAGGAGAGAAGACTCAAGAAGAAGGTGAAAAGACCTTTTTACCTTAAGCCCCTCCCCCTCGTCAAATGCAACTATGCAAGGCATATACAATAATGTTGCATTTGAAGAGTATGACACTAAGCACACTAGACTTAGACACGTTACAACAGTGATAAGCATTAAACAATACATCCAAATCCGACATGTTATCGTCTTGGTTTATTCTTTTTAGATCTGTTGTGCTTTCTTCCACATTCCACCCGAAGTCATGGTAGTAGCCATGAGAAGAGTGGCAGAAACAACATGAGGGAGGGTGAGAAGATGACACAGAAAGATGTGTCGAGTCAAGCTGATGGGGGTGGAAGGAGACACATGGCTCCCTAATCCCTATGAATCAAACGGTAGGGTCACGCTCAGGGGTCCAAAAAATGTGTTGAAGAGAACATCCTTCGCATGCAGAAAAGGGACGGTGGTCCCAAGAAAACATGGAAGGTGCCGATAATGGAACCAACAACAGAGAAGGGTTTTGTTGCAAGACATGTGACGGAGTAAAGAAACACATGGCTCAACTATACATCCGACATCCAACAAGAGGGTCACACGTGGGGATTCGATGTACTGAAAGAAGAGAGACCATCGTATGCATAGAGGAGCGTGGTGGTTTGGGACCAATGTGCAAGGTCCGGATAACAGAACCAATGACAAAGAAGAATGTTGTTGTAGCCATGTGATGAGACTCAATCAACTTGGCGATGGAAATTTGTTTTCTCGCTCGGCACACACAAGGAGTGGACGAGCAGACTTGGATGGGCGCAACAAGACTTTAACAAGACTTGGTTACAATAGTAGGGCTAGGGTACTAAGTAGGCAGTAGCTAGCAACAACAACAACAAAAACAAGCTAGCAGCAATTGCAAAACCATTATGTTAGCTCAAAATGAAGCCCAACAACACACCTGCAGGCACCAATGTTTCTCAACTATTGCACAACCAACAGTGGCTTGCCTTTACAAGAAGTCAAGTACTGGAGGGCTGGCCGCAATGTTGAACCAACACCCGCTTATGGAGTCTTCGGGCAACCTGGACAAGGTGATGGTTGTGCCATGGGTAGAAACCCTCACCCTTTGCATATAGGGAGACTCCTTGAGCTTGCCATCGTAGTTTGGCCATTAGGCCAGCAGGGGACTAACAGCTGGGTGGTGAAGAAGCTTTTTTTTCCCCGATTGGGTGGTGAAGAAGCTGTAAGATGCCAGCAAGAGTTGGAGCTTGATGAGATGACAGAGCTGCAATTGAAGGGCGATGCAGCATGCAGGGCCATAGAGGTGTGATACACTGCTTAGGGCGTGAAAGCATGGCGCAATGCAATGCCGAGGGGCCATGGCAGGTTAGATCTGAATGTGTGGAGGTGTGTGGATTGGCGTGCGAATGGGGCGCTTCCTGCATGGAGTGCGTTGACACTAAGGAGGCTGATATGGAGGGGTGGTTGCCCTGATTTGAGGCTGATTCGGGCCTCCGGTGTGACTAAGGCCTCGATCTATGACTCAAGAAAGACAACTCAATGCATGGTGGTGAGCTTGCGGCAGCAGCAGCAGCAGCCACTACTGGTACTATTAAAATTGCATTGATGGCTAAGTGATGGCCACCCCCTGAGAACAAAGAGGGTAGTGAGCGGAGGTGATTCTGGAGCTATGCTTAGGATCAAAGAGGAACAACGTACAAATTGAGTTGTCTTACCATGTTATGAACTACAAAGCTTGTATTCACTAGCCCTGACGAGCAATATATGTTACATTGGAGAGAAGACTCTAGAACAAGGTGAAAAGACCTTATCTTTGACACTTTAGAGTTGGACCATGTCAACTTGGATGGGTCATATGGTTCAAGAAAGAGATAAATAAACAGATACCACACCTTTGAGTTCAACTTGGATTACGAGCGAACTTGGAACACCGAGTTCGAGATGGTGAAATAACACTGAACTTTAGTCTAAGCTTTATGTGGATAAGTCAGTCACTTGAAGCTGTGGAGGCACACATTGTTGATGTCTTGTTGACCATCTGAAACACTGAGGTTAACACAATGTTGAACTTTAACCTAAGCTTTTTGTGAAGAAATTATTCGCTTGACACTCTGAAGGCATATATTGTTGACCTTTGACAATGAAACACGCACTGACACCAATGAGCTTATTTAACTCATTTTCATGAGATTAATAACGATTATGAAAATTGAAGTAGTTTATTGGTCAAAGAGGCATTGAAAATGATGGAGTGATGGAGGGGGGCAAGTCTGAGGTATCCCAGTTGATCCAATTGAGGTCTGGAGATGCCTTGGTGCTATAGTATAGCTAACTAAATTGTTCAACCTTGTTTTTGGATCAAACAAGATGCCTAAAGAGTGAAGAAGTTTATTAGCACTAGGGAGATATTCAAAGTAGTACTAGTTACTACACCGTTAAGCTAATGAGCCATTTCGTGAAGCTATGAGACAGAGTTTTCAAGCATAGTTTGGAAAGAATGAAGCATGTGACCGTGAACCAATTTGGTTTCATGCCAAGAAGCTAAACCACAGATGCTATTTTCTTAATGAGACGAGTTATGGAGCGCGTTCTAGGGAAATAGAAGAAGGATCCACAAGTAGTTTTCATTGAATTGGATTATACAAAGGCATGTGGTGTGGTGGAGGACATGTACATCAATCTTGCTACTAGTATTTGAACAAGTGATAGTGTCACAGATGACTTCCTCACTAAAATTGGATCACATCAAGGATCAGCTATGAGCCTTTATCTATGTTGTGTTGGTGATGGATGTGATCACAAGGGATGTATAAGGAGATAATTAGAGTTTTGGTGACAAACTCTTATCAAAAGGTTTGATTTAGCTGAATTAAAATTGAGTATACGAGGTGTGACTTTGACTGGCCAAACCTAACTTGGGAAGAGGCACTAAAAATGGACTTGGAAGAGTGGAATATACGAGATCTATCCTTGGATAGGAGCATGTAGATATTGACAATGTTGAAGCTCGGGTCTAGCTGTTTGCTTTTGGCTAAAAGGAGCAAGGCAAAGTCAACAAACATAGTCTATCAGGTGTTACCATAGAGTTGATTCCATATACACCTTGTGTAATCTTAAGAGAAATATTATTCACATCTATATGAGAGATCATCTAAAGTGAGGTAGTTGCTTCTCTTGGTCCATGCAACTATAGTTGAAGTTTGCAAGATCTGTCATTTTGTCAAATCACAAAGTGCATCTAATGCATGCTCTGGATTACATCAAGGATGAACTCTGAGCCCTTATCTATATTGTGTTAGTGATGTATGTGATCACAAGGGATGTTAAGGAGATATTCCTTTTTGTATGCCTTTTGCTGACGATGCAGTGCTAGTTAATCAAAGTAGGATAGAAGTAAATAGGAAATTAGAGTTGCGATAAATGGCTTTGTAATTGAAAGGTTTCACTTAGCGGATCAAAACTGAGTATACGAGGTGTGACTTCGGTGCTACTAGGGATGGAGACAGACATTAGTTTGGAAGATCAGTAGTCTCCGAGAATTGATGTTTGATCATTCTTTAAAGATTGGTACAAATGGATCTTTATAGTATTGTACATCCAAAGGAACCTCCCATTGATGATACTTCGAGTACTATGCCTGAACTTTACAAGCTCTTAGATTAGAATTTCTCCTCATTCATGAGAAGAATTATGTTGTTTTCTGTGATAAAGCATTGGATAGTACTAGAATTTGGCTTCTTTGATGATGGTGGAGGTTGCAAGGTTGTTCATCGTGAAGCACTTATATTCACCTTTCCTTGAGTTCTCTTTTGAACGGAAAATACAGCAGGGGAGACCCCCCCACTGTAAGATTTTTTTTTTTCTTTTATTAAACAAAAGGAAACAAGAACAACAATGTACAAAGGGGCTTCATAGGAACAGCAGAAGAACAACAGAGAAGCCAGCCCGAGGTGGGCTGCAGGACTAATCTAGGGCAGCTATACAAGAAAGAAAGAGAGGGCACTTTTCATCACTGAATCTATGGGCCTGCAGTCTAGCTTCTTCACAGAAGGAGCTTTTCCAAGGACTATAGGACGGGCGACCTCTATAAAAAATAACATTATTTCCTTGCTTCCAAATTTGCCAAGCAGCAATGATGAAAGTCTCCATAAAGAAAGGGTTCTGATATTGAAGCTTAGCGTGCTGCATCATTTGGAAGGATTCTTTTGTGAAGTCCCAACTTGTGCCAAGAGATTGCCAACAGGCTTCGCTAAAAGGGCAGCTGAAGAACAAATGAAACGTAGATTCCTCAATGTTCCTGCTGCTGAGGACACAGTTATAGTTATTTCCTTGAAGCCTTTGCTTTTTCCTTCTCAGAATGTTTCTTGTATTCAGTCTATCCATCAGGAGAAGCCATGAGAAGACTCAGAGTTTGTTACAGCATTTGGCGTTCCAAATCCAGAGAAAAGGAGCTGGAGGTTGTATGTTCTTGTAGGGAAAGTTGTAGCACTTCGAGGAGGAGTAATTCTTGCTTCCCCAAATGTATTCCCAAGAATCCCTTGAATTTTGATCAACTTGTAAAGCTTGAATGAGGCCTTGAAGACTTTGAAATTCTTGAAAAGCCTGCTCTGACAAGGGTAGATGAAATTGAGACTGAAGCGTGTTATTTGACAAAAAAAATTGCGACAGAGATGTACTTGTTTCTGGCAAAGGAGTAAAGCCTTGGAAATTTGGATTCCAGAATGTTGCCATTCCAAAGATCAGACCAGAAAACCATTGTAGAGCCATCCCCAATATTGCACCAAAAGGAGCCCCTCTCAGTAGGACTTGATATAGGAAGAGCTGTTAATCAAGAGGAGAAAAGGCTTCACAAGCAATGATCTGTCTTAATTAAGGGTGTTCAAATACTCTCACCCCATTTGGAAGAAAGTAGAAGGATCATTATGCTTTTATGTTGGTGTCACATGGAAGTTTATAGTGCTAAAGATCTTTTGACTAGGCTTTGAGAATGGCAAAGTATTATTATTACAACAGCAACTGATGGAAGTTTGATGTGTTCTTCATGATCAAAGCACATTGCATACTTGAATACAAGTTAGTTTGAGTTTAGTAGGTCCCAAATAAGTCATACAAAGATGGACATGATGAATGGATGTTAGTTAAGGAAAGTGTGTTTTTGTAGCTTGGGATTGGTTAAGCAGTGAAGATCATTCCAATTCCGAAGTATTTAAAATGACAACAAGAAGTTGGTGATGGCTTATCAAATGATGAGGCAAGTAATTTCTTTATCCAAGCAGAAGTTGTGCTGCATTTCTACTCTTATAGTGCTCCTTAATTTATTAGTCTGTAGCTTAATTTTATGATATTTGATATCATCATTTTTAAAAATAAATTATAAGGTGTCTTGAGCAATTCTAGAATCCTGAGAGAATTACTGATCTTCTCAAGAGGTGCAGTTCAACACATACAATTTATAATCATAGGATGAAGTGTGGCTATAAGCCTGCGACTCCATAAGATGTCACAGTATTGCTCAATGGATTTTTTTCATGCAAGTCACAAGGACTTGTTATGAGCACTGTTGGTTTGTAAATGGGGTAGTGCTTAACAGTTGTTTGTTACTCCATTCCATTAGTTTTTAAGACACATTTGATATTAGTTGTTTCTCCATCAGCTATCAAGGTTGAGATGAATATACTACCCTATCATAGGAAGAAAAGTTACTGCATAATGAAATTTGCCATCTTATTTGGAAATATGTTCGGCTACATGTTACTTTCATGAGATGTATGTACTATGGAGAATATACAAGTCTTGTCATAGTTTCACTTAGTCAAGGGAGGTTTTCAGCAGATGCTGATAGAAAATAGCATTCTTGCTTTATATAATAATGTGTTGTATCTTTTAGAGAATTATTGAAGCCTTTGATCATGGTATTTACTTTTGTTTCATCATTTTCTGTATTTTTACCTTAGGTTTGCTACAGTTAAAATGACTCAGATAGATAGATACCACAATTAACCCTATTGAGGCTATGCATTTTTCTTTGAATCTGCCACCTCATCAATCTAGTTGTCATGTTTCCTTTACCATGAGGTTTACCTGTACTTTGGTCGTGGTGCTGTGTTGGTAAATGGTAATTAAAATTGCTTTAGACTGAAGCTCTGGAAAACAATAGATAGCAGGAAAAACCATTACAAATTGCCTTAACCTGAAGCTCTGAAACATATTAGATAGCAGCAAAACCCATTTTATGTTATTTTATTAAACAAGATGATGCTAGATATGCAACTTCCAGTGCACAATTGGGGGCATGGACGTGGAGATTAGTCATCTGGCATATGGTTTTTATTTTGAGAAGAATACGTATATGCAAACTCATTTGCTGTGTACAATTTTGCATATTCCTTCAAGTGGTTAGTTTTATTTTAGTTCTGTTGTTGATTATGATTTTCTTTACTATTCTGCAACTGTACACATGGTTTTCTTCTTCTTTGGGCACAAATGCCTAATTCTGTTGTTTTTATCCTTGCAGGGTGAAATTCTTAGTTGGTCCTTGCCACCGGCAACAAAAAAAGATTTGATTCGTGAGACGAAAAGAGCAGTACTATAAGAAATGCTCATGGCAAAGGTTGTCTCAAATAACTTTCATGAACCAGGATATGTGTACAAGAATCAATAATCAAATGGTTTAGCAATTGGAGATATGAGCAAAAGCTTTGGGGAATCATATGAAGGCACAGCAGCAATTGTTGCAACACTCGACGGAACATGAATGTGACACCATGGGTGACTGGTTCATCAGCAGAGCATGTGAAAATGTTTTCAGTGCATCAAAGCTGGGAAATTTTGGTTTGTTTGGAAGCCTTTGCTCCATGTCATTGTGATTTCCCTGAGAGAGATGAAAGCAGGCTGCTGCAAAGGTGAGAGCTTCAGTTTTGTTCGTTGGTGGGTTTACTTGTGCCAGACAAGTTTCCAAGTTAAACATTTTGAGGGTGTTCAACTGCCTGTCCCTTTGCTCCTGGACCAAATGAATTCAGTATCTTAATTTAGTTATTTATGATCAGTATCTGGATGAGCCTACCAGTTTAAGCAACAATGGAGCTTGAGAATCAATAGAGCCATCTGGGCTTGTGGAACATGGAATACAGCAAACCCGTCGGTTGATCTTCAGTTGTAGCGTGATTCAAGAGCCCTCGAGTGAGTTGAACAGAGTCAATCCATGGATGTGATTGAACCCAGAATGTGGTCCTGGGGTGCTGATCCTGTTGGTGTATGTCATATTGCCATGCTTTTCAGAAGATGTGGGTATGACCGCACTCATGGGTGTGTCATGGCAAGACAAAGATGCAGATCATAGGACCTGCCCAAGGAACATGTTACCAGCAAGATATATCATGTTTATGGTGCTTTGCTTTTACTGTGATTCCTTGACTGAAGAGGTTCACCAAAAATTGAAGGCTTTTAATACCCCTGTCCATGTGTCCAAGGTGGCTGCTCGTTGGAAGTTGAGGAAGGGTATGTACGTGTGAACCGCAATCAGAAGTGCATCCAAAGTCACCCAGCGAAAGGAAACCAAGGATTTCTCAACCTCAGTCCATAAGGTTGATCTGATGCTGGCGCACCTTCAGTCCGCATGCATCGTAACACTTCAGTAAGGATTGGCTGAAGGAACAGCACTGGCCTGTAGTTGTCTGCGAAACAGCCCAGTTCAAAACGATAATAGTGATTTTCTGAGGGCATGGCCTCCTGAATCATCCCCTGTTCGTGGTGGCCATGCGCAGTGGTTGCATGTGGACCTACTGGATGTATACATCAGACGTGATGACGCATGGACTTCGGAAAATTTTGGTGAATCAGATGCGAGTAGAGAGTTGAAAGATGAAAGAGCAGAAACTAGTCAAGTGTGCCGTGTTGGTCTCTGTTTCGATCCATATACCACACATCGGTCCCGTCCAAAACCTGCGGCACTAGACAAGTGTTGTCTGTTTCCAAGAGAGAGCTGAGAGCAGCATGAGATTCAGAGCAGCATTAGGCAGCTGGCCTGCTGCTGTGCTGACTGCCGCATCTGTTGACAATGGTCGGTCATGCTATTCTATTCTAGTGCATGCATGTGACCCACCCCCACTCACCATTTTCCTGCATCTGCGCTGTACCTCCCCCCACTCACCATTTTCCTGCAGCATCATTTCAGTGGCGCCGCTTTCTTCTCCTGATGGATCCAGTCTCGTCGTCTCGTGTCGTGTGTGCTCAATATATTCATCACTGCTCCGGACGCGATCTGATGATGATGGGGCGACGACCGAGAGACGAAGTTGCGTGCGTGCGCATGTGCGCGCGTTCCGTTCATGTCGTCGTCGTTCGTGGACTCGTGCTCGTCGTTGTCTCTAGCTCCACCAGCTAGCTAGGTAGCCGACTAGCCGGCCGTGCGCTCGCTCTCGCCTGCTGGGTCGTCGTCGACTCGCGCTCACAGTGCTGTCGATCGCGGTGGCCGTGCGCGTGAAGCGTGATCGACGGACGGTGCGCCGGCCGGCTGGCCGGTCGAGTCTTCTCGTTCCATCACCGTCGTTAGGCTGTAGTGTCGTTTCCACTTTCCACCCGCTCGCTCGACCGGTCTGTAGCTTAGCTTTCAGGTCAGCTCGGCAGGCAGGCAGGCAGGCAGAGGCATGCAGATGCAGCAGGGACGTGGGTGCGCATGCAGCCAGGGCAGCAGCGGTCGTCCAAGCCAGGCGGCATGCAGCAGTGGTCGCGTGCGACGCATGTCATGCATCTATCTTGTTTTTTTTAATTGATATAATAAAAATAAAAAAAATAAAATGAAGAATTTTGTTGATTCACTGTAAGTCGATCACTGTGTGGATGGATCAGGTTCTAGAAGCCGTATCATCAGCAGATCCCCCTACAGTATCGATCAAGCTAATTGAGTGTCGCTTTGCTGTGCCGTCGACGGGCGAGAGGCTGCAGGAATCGGGATTGAAGCCGCACGCACGCACGCGCACTACTGGAGTTGGCCGCACGTTTTAGTTTGTTCATTCATTGTGTAACACGTAGAGATTTGGAGTTTGGACGGACCGGGCGTGGTGCCGCCTTCCACTCGATCAGTGTGTGCCAAACCAAAAAATAAAGAAGGTTATTTAAATGTTTCTTCCCAATCTCCACGCAGCTATAAGATTTTACAAGGATTTGGAAGAGATTCCAGCTGAAACGCACACGTGCTGTTACGCACCGCTGCCGTCTCATCGATGGATGCAGACACAGACATCTGCAGTAGTTTTGGACCATTTCCGTTGAATTTAATTGTTGCGTTCGCGCTCTCTTTCCTCCGATTCCCTTTTCCACCGTACAGTACCGGGAAAAAAAACACTGCTTGAAAGCAGTGAAATCTATCGCATCCTCTGCTTCCTCTGTCACACGAAAAGTGTTATTCTCGCTTTCTGAGAAGTGAAATATTTTAATTTTAACTAAATATATATAAAAAATAGTAATATCTTACTTCACTTGGTTCCTCGTCGTAGACCACCGGAAACGAACCTTAGCAACCTTAGCTAGGACCTGGTTTAGATTGTAACTTTTTTTAATCTAGGCTATTGTAGCTATTTCGTTTGTATTTAGCAATTAGTGTCTAATCATTGACTAATTAGGCTCAAAAGATTCGTCTCGTAAATTACAGACAAACAGTGTAATTAGTTATTTTTTTACCTATATTTAGTACTTTATACATGCGTCTAAAGATTGATGTGATGAAGAGAGAGTGTAAAAATTTGGAATTTGGAAGGTAACTAAACAAGACCTAGATGCTTATTTGTTACTCTCTTGGTCCCGAAGAACGTGATGTTCTATGATTTAAAATTTGTCCTAAAAAACGATGTTATGAGTTTTAGTAACGCGGCTGGCCCACATTTCCAGCACCAAATTACCGATTGAGATACGCTACTGTCTACTATCTGCCTCGGATCATGCAACGCGTCTTAATTAGGAAGTAAACCACGTGACATTCCTTCTTTTAAAGGAATTATGTGTGACATACTAAGAGTATTAGGAACACTAGTCCATCAACCCGTGCTCTCGCACTGGCTAGAATTTTAAAAGATGTACTATTAATATATTTTATTTAATTAATAAAAAATTATTATATTAAATTGTATGTTTTCTTTGTTTATTTTCTACAAAATTGACATAATAGATACTTTGGAGTATATATCTAATCATCATAAACTTATTAATTGCTTTTTTTTTGCAAGGGACTGACTTGTATATTTTTCATGCATATTCATACATTTACTTTGCATTGCACCTTGTATATTTTAATATGCAATTAGTTTATTTCCTTGCCATTAACTATGGTGACCCTTGTTGCATCATATATTAAGTCATGAATCTAAATTTTGATTTTTTATCAATGAACTATGTCTCACGGTGTATTCATTTAAACTTGCGGATATTGATATATCTTCGTAAAAGCTTGATCAAAGTTAGAGAAGTTTGGCTCCTAATAAATAAACCTAAAATGAATGGCAATGTCTGCCACTAAAATCGAAAACACGGCTAGCTATGACCACTTTTGGCACCAAAATGTGTGTATGTCATGTGTCTAACCTTGCGAAGTACAGCTAGCCTTAGGCCCCGTTAGATGATCGGGCTCGTTCAGGCTCTAGCCCAATGCTATAGTATCAGAGGAGCTAGAGCCAGAGCCGGAGCTAGAGGAGCCACCATAACATCGTAGTTTCTGTCGGTTTCACATTTTGCAAGGAGAGAAAAAACAACTTCTATAAACAGTGTTACTACAGTAAGAGGAGTTGCAAGAGGAAGCCAAAGCCGCAAGAAAGTGTAGCTAACAAATCCTTAGTACTAAATCCATTCCAAATTGTAGTTCGTTTAACTTTTTTGACTCTAAGTTTGACCACTCGTCTTATTTAAAAATTTGTGCAAAATATCATTTCTTTTGTTATGGCTTGCTTTATTAATAAAAATTCTTTAAGAATGACTTAAATTTGACTACGTTTGTATAATTTTTTAAATAAGACGAGTAGTCAAACTTGAGGTTAAAAAAGTCATACGAACTATAATTTGGAAAAAGTTAAACGAACTATAATTTGGAACGGAGAAAGTATATGTCTAACAAAATCGAAAACACAGCTGTGATAAGGTTTGGCACCACGCACCAAGATGCGTGTACGACGACACATGCATCAGCCATATGGGGTGGCCGGCTCCAGCTGCTACTGCTATATACTGTAGTACATATGCTGCGTGGCTGCGTCTCTGAAACAAATTGACAACCTATCCTAGTGCATGGGCGGGCCCGACGCACGTTGACCATGGTGTCCGGCGGGCCCCGCCGGGCCACATTGACAGCACCAATGCACCACCACCCATGATGCATGGGAACGGCAATGAGATGGTCTTTGTTTCTATGGCCTTCACCCTACCCCTCTACCGTGTGGCAGCACTAGCAAAAGCACTCGTCCCCTCCGCTCATGCTCTGCTGTGCTGCTGCTCCCTCACATCTTCCATCTGCGCCACTTTCTCACTGCATTAGCCATATATTAGTAGGAGTAGGAGGTAGCAATGAAAACGGACGGAAAAACCATATTTCTACTTTCGTTTCTATATTTTTTGGCGGAAACGGGATTGGGTTTGGAAAATACGGGTTTGGAAACGGAATCGGGATATGCGGATGCACGGAAACGAACAAATACGGATGTAGAGCCAAAAAATTAAGTTAGAATAATATGATTAAATATTCATGAATATACATGAGCAAAGTCACAAATTAATATACATACGAAGTTATTAGTCTAGTATTCACTAGTATGCCATGTTTTAACATACATAATTGGTGATTAATAGGTTTATGAACATATTAATTTCTGCACATCTCATATAGATTTAAAACGGGATGAAAAACGAAATAAATATGGGTCAATTTCGAGTGAAAACGGGATCCTGCGGAAACGGATGGAAAAACCTCTCTCCCATTTCCGTCAATACGGAAACAGGACCCCGCAAATACCGAAACGAACGGACAAAAGTGGAAAACTGAACAGGTCGGAATGGGAATTTTTCTGTCCGTTTTCAACGCTAGCAGGAGGTACTCACTCCGTCCCATAATATCTGTAGTTTTCACTTTCCGAGAAACAACTTTGATAAAATATATATTAAAAATATTAATATTTATGGTATAAAATTAGTATCCTTAGAAAGATCTTTGAATCTAGTTTTTAATAAATTTATTTAAAGATATAAATGTTGTACGTATTTTTTATAAATCGAGTCAAACTTGCGGTACAAAACCCAAAGCGACGAATAATTTGGGATAGAGGACTAGCGAGGAGTTCCGTGCGTCCCGTGTGCCTGCTCTGCCTGCGCTGCATGCACCAGCACTGAGCCCACGATGCATGAGAGGGATCAGGGATCAGCTGCTGCGTGCATCGGTCGCTGCTCGCTGCACTCGCCTCATTCATGCATGCATGTCGCTGTCGTCGTCGCCGAGCGGCCGAGCGAGAGAGCCAGCCAGGCTGGTCCCATGCATGGTGCGCGCGCCGTCGTCGACTCGTCGCCAGTGCACTGTGCTCGCTCGCTCAAAGGACCAACACCAACGGTGCTCTGTCAACCTATGCATCATCCTGATGAGCTACTCCCACTACTGTGCTAGTTCTGGTGTTTTCAACCCTGCTGTCGCTGTCCGGTCCACATCGATCCGTGCAGTGGTTCACACGAGTCAACGGCTCATCGATCCTGATCCGTCCCACTGTCAGCTCAGCTGGCACTGTACGTGAATTTTTTGTATTTTGGAGCTTTTTAAAAATATTTTTTACAAACAACACCCTGGCGAAACATTTTCTGAAAATAGACCAAACATTCGGCGCAATAGGACATCACGCCAAGTTATGTGCCTCGGCGCGGTGTCAGTTGACGATGTGATGCTGCCATGTCACCGCTGACTGCAGTCGTAGAATTTATCGTGGCCCTGGGTCCCGCAGAGGTCGGCGTCGGCTTAGTTAACGCCGAGGCTCAGACCTCGGCGCGGCTCGATTCAACGCCGAGGTCTGGCCACATAAGGCTGTGCCGTGGCCCCCTTCTTCCTCCCTTCTCCATTCTCTCCTTTCCTTGGTGCATTCTTTTGTCTCCCCCTCTGTTCCCACGAACCTGAACCCTAAATGCAGATCTAGGGAGGCCAAATCGAGGTTTTGGATGCTTCCCCAAGGTGCTCCTCGTTCCCCTCTTTCATTTTATCCGGTTAGATTGGGTTGCATTTGTTGTTGTTCTTTTGGATAGTAGGTTTTGATTGGTTGGTTGATGTCATTTACGAAAACTATGTCTTAATTGATTCTAGGCCTCAAATGTATGTTTATTGTCGTATATTAACTTTGTTTCCTTTGCTGAGTTAGTTGTTCATTGGTTGATTATGGTTAGTTGTTTATTGATTGCATTAGGGTTAGTTGTAATGCAAATGGTTCACCTTTAGTTTGTTTTAGTATTTAATCATCATTCTTTGATTGGTGTTTAATTATAACCGTTATGTTAGATGCAAGACATGTATCGGGAGCAGTTGTGGCGAAAACGGGGTCGTCCTAGAGAATTATACCCCGACATGTCTAGCAAAGATGCCCCTGTCCCTCCTGACCTCCCTATCCCTAACTGTGACTGTGGTTTCACGGCCCATGTGTTTCAATTGACATCCAAACAGGCACAGCTGCGCGTTGCTTCTACACATGCAGTCGTTTTAATGTGGTAATTGTTTTCTTATCTTTTTTCTTCATTTGGGTTAGCAGTTTACTAACATTTTGTTAAAATCTTGTTGTGTAGGACCATGAGAGGTGCTTTTTCTTTCAGTGGATCGATGGTCCAGACAAGTTTGACTCATGGTACCTCCTTTTCGACGATTGGTGGAGAAGGAGGCATCCACGTGAGCACTTCGAGCGGTGGGTTCCACCTCCCTCTAACCATCTACCAATGATGGCTAAGGAGAAGCACCTAGCCGCAGTTGGACGACTCGAGGAACCTCCTCTGTGCGATTGCAGAGATCGAGCTATGATAAACCTTGAGAATACATTGGATTTTGTGTGTCCCAACAAGCACGGAGTAAGTGGAAATGTGTATCTGTTTAAATGTTTAGCTCTATGTGTGTATGTACTAATATATTCTCTTTTAGCGCTTTGGATTTGCGAAGTGTCATTTCAAGGAGTGGCTCTATGGTCCTAAGAATCAATGGCCGGAGCCGCCAAAGGCAAAGGAAAAGAAGAAAGAAAGGATAATCATCGAAGCACCTCCTGTCATGTGCAAATGTGGTGTCAAAGCCAACTACGGCCTAGTCCCTTTGAAGCTTGGAATAGGCCATTGGTGCGGCCATATGGTTGACTATGATGAGGTTGGTTATTGTTGTGGAAAACCTAAAATCATATTTTTCTACCGTGAAGACTTACAATCTAATTTTTTTGTTTGAATAAAGCACTAGGAAATGCAAGTGAGAATCTTATGATGTTCAAGCTAAGTTCTTGGATGAAATCAAGGCGAAGCAAGTAATTGCATGGAAGTTTGGTTATGGACCTCAGTTCGTCGACCTCTTCATTAAAGACCACATAAAGAAGATGCGTGAGTTTGCTAGACAGCACGGTTTTCGTAACCTGATCAGTGTTAGGCTTGACAAATGGGGGTTGGAGAGACAGAGGAAGGCAGAGGAGGAGAGGGCAAGGAAGGAGGCAAGAGTGCAGATGCAAGTCTTGAACGACCATGTTGTTGCATTGTGTGCCAGTGAGTGATTCAAAACCTTGTTTTTTTGTTGCTTGCTTTTAAATGTAATATAATCGCGTTGCTAACTGGTTGCATTTTATACATGAAGGGATTGGATGCAGCGAGGACCATGCTATAGAGGTGGCCCATGCAACATTTTAGGAAAAGAAGTTACAAGAGCACAGAACACGAGCTGGTCGTACCGTTCTATCTCCGATTGTGGTGGCCGATGTGGGGACGAGGATGAGGACAACACCGCCAGGTTGAGCAATCTCATCGCTCTAGTGGAGGCGGGCTTTGCAGGGGGAGGAGGATGAGGACGACACTGGCAAACTGAGCGAGCTCATCGCTCTAGTAGAGGCGGGCTTGGAGGCGCTAGAGGACGCGTTGTTCTCTCAGGCTGCAAAGGCCGCAGATGAAGCGGAGGCTGCTTACTACAAGCGACAGGCAGATCAAGGCAATGCAGGTCAGCCTAGCCACATGAACGAGGCACAGAAGGATGCATGCTTGTATCAGGCGGCAGATGAAGTGGAGGTTGCTTACTGCAGGCGAGAGGCAGATCAGGGCAATGCAGGTGAGCCTAGCCACACGAACGAGGTTGTGGTAGAGGATTGATACTCGGATGACGAGTTGCTTACTGATTATGTTTCTGACTGAGGATTTCTGATTGCGCCGTGTGGTAGTTCATGCTTTAGACTTGTTAGTTCCATGCTTTAGTAATGAACAATGTTGTTATGTACTAGAACTTTCATTGTGTTGTCTTGTGTTTCATTTGGACTATTGATGTATTGTACCCATGTAACGAACATTGTGTCATTATCAAACTTTGGAGGCCTTTGGAGCACATTTGTCATTTGAGCTATTGAAACGAGTTTGAATTTAGGCTTTTCATACTTATTTAATGCAAGCGATGTAGCTTATGCAGTGTGTTGTCACATCAACTGTGCATTGAACCGTGCTTTTTAGGTCTACTCGTACCAGCCTTTTCAGATGAAATGAATGCAGGTATGGTGTATGCTTTTCAGTTGTAACATCTAGTCTATGAACAATAGGCTTTACAGATGAAATGACTGGACACAGTTGTAGGCTTTTTAGTTTCAGCATCTAGGCTTTTCAGTTATTATATGAAATGACGACACATACTTTTCAGTAGCTTTTAAGTTCAATAAATGTTCATTACAGACATACATACAATTCATTTACAATTGTTTGTTTTAGTAGCAATAATGATGAAGGTGGTTTCATCTATATATATGTTGTGCTCCTTGTATTGCTCCATAACTTCAACACTAATGTTAAGTTTTCTCTATAGTTGAAATGTTTGGTGGAGGCTCCTCGAGCAGAATGGGTGTAGGTCGCAAGAGAGGAAAGGGGGAGAAGAAGGGGAGATCTGATTGTTTGGAAGGGTTCTCTTGGCCCTGATTTCTATGATGAACCACTATTTGAGTTTCCTTTGGAGAGTAAGAGTGATTTCAACTGTGAGTGTCCTCTTAGAGGATATGATAGCTATAAAGAAGATTGGCCAAGATGTCGCCACGGTTTGGATTGCGTAGTGCAGATGTGCACCGACGAGAATGATGGAGCAGGCCGTCTTTTCTTCATATGTCTGAAAGGACAGGTACTACTTCTGGCCTATCTCTTTTGTCAAATATTTATCATGTTGTATCAGTTCTTATAGGAAGCTTTTGGTATGTTTCAAAATTGCATTAGTGAGGGGAACTATGGCTTCACTAGATGGGTAGATCCTGCTCTTATTTATCCCCATCAACAATACATCAACTACCTTCAGGAATGCATCTTTGACCTAGAAAGGGAAGTTGGAAGCGGTACTAGGGATGAGGAGGACGAGAACAACAACAATGATGCAGAGGAGAACCTTTGCATTGATCCATATTGACAGTACCCTTATCACAAGAAGAAAGGCCCTCCTCCCCCACCGCCATCGCCACCTCCACCTAGTATGGGAGGATACTGTGGATAAGGTTCTACTCAGTTTGCCATGTGGGAGCATTACTAAGAGTAAATTATAGTTGTTGTTATCAGTGGTGATGTCATGTAGGCTACGTTAGTTTAAATTCCCTAAGGCATGTTACATTTAGTCTACGACCTCCTCTCCCTCAGCATGCATAGGTCATCACATGCCATTGCAACTCTCCTAGTTTGTTTCAATGTAATATTTGTTTGCTTGAATTCCCTTTGTTTCAATGTAATATTTGTTTGCTTGAATTCCCTAAGGCATGTTAGGTTTACGTTACTACCTCTGTACCCTGATTATATAGAGGTCATCACATGCCATTGCATCTGTTGTACTTTTTATCATTGATTGTAAGATTGGTCGTTGAGCTTCAAGTAACAATTCACCTCTACTCTGCATGAAACAAATCAGAATCAATTGGCAATATCACATTGGATGACAAAGAAAAGGGGTAAGCCTTTGGGTGGGCTCGGTGTTGAGTTGGCACACGCCGAGCGTGAAAAGCTCAGTGTTGTGTTCTTCCGCGCCGAGGGTAGGGCCCAGTCGCCTCTTTTGTTAGGGTCTGGTTCAGGGCTCGGTGTTGATTCGACCCATGCCGAGCATAAAAAGGTCCATGTTGACTCATTGCGCGCCGAGGCTAAGGCGCAGTCATTGTTAGGTTTCGGGTTGGGGGCTCCAGGCGTCGTGTCGGGGTACGACGGGGATCAGCGTGGGGTAACGGCACGCCAAGGGTGTGTGTGTGTCAGCACCGCGTACTCTTCGATTGCAGTAAGAATCGGCCTAAGTCCAGACATCGGCGTTAAAACATGGCTTGCCGAGGTTTGTGACTCAATGTGCTTTTGTTAGACGCCGAGATCTGCGGCTCAGTGTGTTGTGCTATGACACCGAGGTCGTGCATGTTGGCACCGCGGGCACCTTTTACTCAGTAAGGACCTGCACTATGATCATATGTCAGCATGAATATACCTGATGCTGAGCTATGAATCTTGGCGTTGATGTATCTCACACCGAGCCTGGGAGTGTGTAAAAAAAGAAAATTTGAGGCAAGTTCGAGCTCACCATCAGCAAATAGTTTATAAGCATTTGACCATAGCACCATTTCAACGCATAGTTACTACAATTTGCAGCAGTTTACATTGGGTGACATTACAGGTCCTTTACAACACACAGCACATAGAGTTCCATACAACATATCAACTACGACATCATTACAACACATGACTACAATATTGATGGCACAACTAAAACCTATTGCAAGTTGGCAAACATGGAGCATTTACAAAAATCAATTGCCTTTGGCAAAGCAACATAAGCAACTGCACAGAGAAGTCGCAGATTCTGCACACTTGAACATGCAGTCCTTGGCACCTCCCCAGCCGTTCAACATAGTACTGTCATACAATTAAAGTCTAGTAGAAGTGATTACCTATATGTTGACAATTATAAAACATAGCAGGCATCAATGACATACCTTACCTAATTAGCATAGCAAATTCCGATAGTGATAAGTTCTCACAGCAAAGACATAAGTGATGTTGACAGCCACCCAACTAGATAGTTTGTACCTTGTTGTACTTCCATCACCATGCTCCCACTCCCATAGGTAATTGTTTGGTGCAAAGCATGCTAGAATTATCTTCTTTTGCTTGTCTATCGAAAAGTACGGAACACCTAAAATTGTCCACCCTTCTTTGAGCACCCCAAATGTCCATTCCACAACATTGCGAAGCTTTGAATAAGCAAGGTTAAAATTCTCATGGTTTGACAATGCATGCTCACTTGTGCCTTCAAAATTGTAACAGAACCGACCAAATTATAAGAGCACAAGTACGAAAACAAGCACCGAAGCGCTCAAATTTTCAAACTTGAGCCCATATAATCCCGGTAGTCAATCGAAATCACGAAGGATTTCAAACCAAACTGCTTACAACCAGGATCGCATCATTCAACATACAACATCATACGATACATTTCACAAGTAGTTCTGAAATAAGTTTACACCACGGAGTAGCAAATATTACAAACCAAGTTTGAAAGTAGCGGAAGCATAACACACACACTAGTTAATTAAATACTGCCAGTCTGGATGATCGACAACCCGCAACAGCATGAGAAAAGTACATAGAGACGATCACGCCCTTGTGATCTAGTCATCATCACCCGCAGGGTGGAGACACGTCTTGCAGAATCCCTGATAAAGCATGTCATCTGCAACAGGAGGGAATAAACCCTGAGTACTGGAATGTACTCAGCTAGACTTACCCGTCAAAAACCAGAAATAAGATGACACCAAAGATTATGCAAGGCTTACACAAGAGGCTAGCTGACACCACATTTTGCATAAAGGCATAAGTAGTTGAAACTCTTATAACCTGTACTAGCAGTTATTTTTAGCATTTACCTGTCATCTATCTTAGCACCTATACTAAACATTCACTTGAGTATAATCAAACAACATTATTATTATATCCATAGCAGGTATATCATTTCGGCAACATCATATCATTTACTTAACCATCTGTTCATTTAATGAGATCTACGTTGCCGCTGCTCAAGTCAAGTGCTCACTAACCGAGAGCGACGACGATTCGAATCGAATTCCTATCCAGCTGGAGGGGTATTTCTAACACTCACCGAGTCACGCCTGGCGAAGGCTGCTCAGGTCATCTTTTGTACAGTTCAGGAATCGCGGGCCCGAATAATGTCGCGTCCCCAAGGGCGACACTCTGCCAGGTGATAGGGACTCTAACCCCCCTTGGTCTCACGCCAATGTCCCCAAGCACATCCTTTCTCTCCTCCAAGATGCAACCTACCATTCGATTCCCGGCCTGAACCATACTACTCGACTTCGCAGTCGGAACGGCTTATCCGGCCAACTAAGTGTTAGACTGCGTTCAACATGACTCAAGGACGTACAGCGAATCGGTCCTTAAACGACTCAGACGGGCATAGCTCCACACCCAAGACGTGAAGTGTCTTGCGGCTGTACTATCGAACTCCCGCCCGGTCTCAATTTCATTTTAAGGCATGGTTCCATCCACGATAGCCATAAAGCCACTCGTGACTCCTTCCTACATCTCGCGGATGACCGGAAATCACCCGACTTCTACCGAACTAAGCAGGGCTAAGCATTGACACGTGCCTAAACCTAATATAGGATTAAGTACGATATCTGGACAAGGACAGGTATAATGCAACAAGTGTTTTCATATAACTCCTACAACTTAATGCAGTAAACAATTAAAAGTACTCAAGATTAATTTATAAAACAGTAGGTCCAGCATGCACCGGGGCTTGCCTTTGAGAAAAGTTGAAGGCCGGTGGTCAGGGCACTCCGGCAAGTCTTCAACGGCGTCTCCTTCGCCTGCTGGGTCCTTGGGCTCCTGCTGCTCCTGGTTCTCCTCCGGAATTACAGGCTCGAATTCGAGGAGAGTTACTCCCTCCGGTACACCTATTGCATGAATGCACAATAAATATCATGAATGCATAAATGGGTGCAGCATGCTCGGAATGAAATGCATTTCACAAATAAAATACTCTATTCAAGTTACTTTATTAGTACGTGCAAATCTCTTCTCCGGTGGAGAAGTACTTACCTAAGCTACTCAACCTAAGATACAGTTGTTCTTCTTCGGTTAAGGCCCTAACACCTAATAAACACAAGAGTAACATTATTTAGGTTACCACAGTAAGTTATTTTGGACAGCAGCTCAAAGATCCTGACATAACTGGAGAATCCCAACTCCAAAAGATATGATCTAAGACAATCTGGAAAGCTTAAGAAATGTACCACAAAATGTTTTCAGATCACAACATTAGATTCCCAAGTTTACCTAATCGAAATTCCAAAGTTCCAGAATCTGTTCTCTCTAAACAGAGAGCAGTCAATTCTGGACTGGCGCTTCAAACAGCAATAACTCCCAAACTACTAATCCAAATGCTCCCAAATTTTGACACAAGCTCATTTACAAATTTTACTACAACTTTGGTAATTACAAGTTTTCCAGAAACCACCTTTATCCAAGGTCAAACCTAGAAATACTATCAGCTGTCCAGAAAACCTAAATTTGTAAAGGTTAAATATTTATTGATGTGGCAAACATTCTCTAAGACCGAACTAATACTACTACAAGTTCACAAATGTCACAAAAACACCAGAAAGTAAGGTGTGCCCACCTAGAATATTTATTTAAACCCATTTCTTAATTTACTTAAGTAATTAAGTGGAATTTCAAACATATATGTAAACTACTCCTAAAATTCTACAAAAATTACAGGAGACTCTCTGACCCACAAAGAGACTACTGTAAAATTTTTAACTCAATTTATTCATAGGAACTTCCTACACAAAATTCCCAAGCCAAAAAAGGCTGATTTTTGTATAAATAACAAAGCATAGACAAAAGTGTCAAACAACAGATTTCTTAATTTTCTTGGACACTCTAGGGTACCAAGACATTCTCCAAAAATTTATAAGAACATTGCACATATAGAAAAATTACTAAAATTCATTTTAGTATTTCCTAGAATAACAAGATAGCATTATAACTTGAAAAGTACTTAAGCATTGATGCCCAAATTTTTACCAGAGCTAAGGCAAGTATAAAACAGTCTACCCACCAAATTTCATAATTTTTGGAATACTACAGCTCAAGTTATATATTTAACAAATTTGCATTCATTTCAAAACACATTTGAAAGATCTATTTAATTCCCCTAGAAATTAAACATCACATTCCAGATTTATATTTTTCTAAAATACTACACATCATGTAGATCCTAACAAAATTTATCTCATGATTTTTGAGCAAGTAAAACCCTAGATCTACATTTTCCAAACTTAACCAAAAATTCTGTAGCAAAGATAAATAAAATGAAAAAGATCTCATTTTATACTGGGCCGGCCCGGAAAGACGCGGCCCAAAAACTCGCGGCGTGGCCCGCTCCCGCGCGCGGCCTGCTCGGGCTCCCGCCCGCGCGCGTGTGACTGTCCAGGTGGCCCCACTTGTCAGCGAGAGAGAGGCGGAGGGGCGGAGCTGGGGTCGCCGGAGCTCGCCGTCGGTGAGCCGACCGGCGAAGCTGAGCGGACGAGCATGACCACGTCATCGAGCTAAGCCGATTGGTGGCAAGAACGGGACGGCAGAGCCACGGGAAGGTGCTCGCCGTCGGGCATGGCGGACCACCGGCATGGTGGTGGCGAAATCTCGCCGCCGGTGAGCCTGACATCCCAATCCTAACCCTCGATGAGCATTCCCAATCTACCTCGACCCTAACGCACCTACAAGTGGGCGACAGAGACGCCCCGAGACCCCTGGCCATGGAGAGCCGTCGCGCGGAGGAACTCCGGCGAGGTACCGCGGCGGCGGAAAACGAAAATGCAACCCTACCGAGGCGCGATTGGCAACGTGGAGTGGACGGTGAGGTAGCGGGCTTCAAGGCGGAGCGGTGGACGCGTTTTTGTGGACGGCAGTGCGGTGGAGAACGCGCACGAGCTCGCCGGAGTGGAGGCGGGAGCTGCGCTCGGTTGTTCCGCCCGGTGGAGAAGAGAATGGAAGGGAGAGGGAGGTGTGGCGCGAGTGAGGCAGAGGCCGTCGTCGTGGCGGCCTTGAAGGCTTGGTGACCTGACGGGTGGGACCGCGGCCGGCATACGGCTGCCACCGCACGGCCACGCGTCGGCATTGCCCTGCCGTCGGTCGGCCACCGACTGAAGAACGGCCGACTGAATCGACGAGGCCGAAACGGTGACTGATAGAGCAACTTTGTCGATGATTATCTCCTAAACCAGCTCGAGTTAGTCGAAGATGGTTACACCAATCTTGTAGAGCTACATGAGGGCTACAAGTTTGTCAATTGGAGTTTGGACTGGTTCGGCCTGGATTTGAAACCACAGAGCTCCAAAGTGGTGTACTTGGAAACTGAAACGTGTTTTCAGTCAGTGAACCCGACTGAAACCCTATTTTCAAGACACCACATCTCCTAAACCATTCAGAACTAGGTGATGGTGATATTGACAATGTTGTAGAGTTATGTGTGGACAACAACTTTGTCAATTGGCTCAAAGTCTGGTTCGGCCTGGTTTGTGAGTTACAAGTTGCCAAAGTGAGGTACTGTGAAACGGTTCTCAGCTCAACACTTAGCAAAATTTGCTAAGTCCCAAAATAGCCTCTAATACTGACTTGTGGACCATTTTTGAGCATGTTCTGATCATTTTCATGAGATGACCATATTAGAACTTTTGTTCCTTATGAAATTCTCTACAACTTTGCTTAAGGTTGCCCCTCCATGCAAGATCTCTAGACTGGACTTTTTAATTGGTCAAACCAGAGCACTCTAGGGGTCCAACCTAGTCAACAACATTTGGAAGGGCAATTTGGTAATTTTGGTCAACATGAACATTGCTCCACTACTTACCCTAAATGTAATTAAGGTGTTATAAGACCTAATTAACCACTCTACATATTGGTTGCACAAAGTTCCTAGTGTCACATTCTTTGGAACAAGTATTTCAATACTTTCACCCAAATGTTGCAAGCCCATGTTGCACATGTTGCATGAGTGTTGCATAACATTTGCTAGTTATGTTACACTAAAGTGGTTGACATGTCTCACAAGGAATATTGCACATAAGGTACTTATGTTTTGCACACTACTTACTTCTTACTTCACATGAAATATAAACATATCATAAGCTTATGCATGAAATGAATGATGCTTGCTTATGCTCATGCAAATGCAATGCCATTAAGGAGCTAAACACCTGGGGTGTTACAGCCCTCCCCCCTTATAAAAATCTCGTCCCGAGATTTGGAAAGCGTACCATTTTTCATAGAATTCCTTATAACCATCCCGCAAATAGTCTTCCCATTCCCATGTAGCGTCACTTTCACTACCCTGATTACTCCACATTACTTTATACCACTTAACCACTTTGCTTCTAGTTACTCGTTCCTGAGTATCGATCACTCGGACTGGCTTTTCTTCGTAAGTTAGATCGGATTCCAGCCTGATATCTCCTAAAGGGACTCTTTCCTCAGGAACTCGAAGACACTTTTTGAGCTGTGATACATGGAAGACGTTGAATATGGCACTCATTTCAGGAGGTAACTGAATTTTGTACGCAACAGCTCCACTCTTGCCTATGATTTGAAAAGGACCCACGTATCTTGGCGCAAGTTTCCGCTTAACACCAAAACGTTGGACACTTTTCATTGGAGAAACTTTCAAATACACGAAGTCTCCAACTTCAAACTCGAGTGGTTTTCTACGACGATCAGCATAACTTTTCTGTCTAGCTTGGGCTGCAGCCATATGTTTTTGGATGGTACGGACTTGTTCCTCAGCTTCCTCAACAAAAGCAATACCATAAAATCTTCTCTCACCAGATTCTATCCAATTTAGTGGGGTTCTACACCTACGACCGTACAAAGCTTTGAATGGAGCCATCTTAATACTCTCTTGATAACTGTTATTGTACGAGAATTCGGCTAAAGGTAACCATTTTTCCCAAGAACCCTTGGATGAAATGACGCATGCTCGCAACAGATCTTCCAAGATTTGGTTAACTCGTTCTGTCTGACCCGATGTCTGGGGGTGATAAGCAGAGCTTCTCACTAACTTGGTTCCCAGAAGGTGATGCAAGTGCTCCCAAAAGCGAGCAGTGAACTGGGGACCACGGTCAGATATGATAGTACGAGGTATCCCATGAAGCTGGACTATCTGATTGAAGTACAACTCAGCATAGTCAGTGGGACGATAATCCACTCTCACTGGGATGAAGTGAGCTGATTTGGTCAAACGATCAACAATTACCCAAATAGAGTTATGATTTTTGACAGTAGGAGGAAGTCCGACAATGAAATCCATACTTATCTCTTCCCATTTCCAGCCTGGAATGGAAAGTGGCTGAAGTAGCCCAGCTTTCATGTGCACAGCTTTAACTCTGCAACAGGTGTCACATCTAGCAACATATGCAGCTATCTCCTTCCGCATCTTGGTCCACCAATAAAGTGGCTTCAAATCATAATACATCTTATTGCTGCCAGGATGGATGGACAACTTAGAGGAGTGTGCTTCAGACATAATATCATTTCGAAGCTCTCGGTCCTTAGGCACAACTAACCTATCCTTGAACCATAGTACACCCTCTTCATCTATCCTGAACTGTGTAGTTTCTTGCTCTTTCATCTTACGCTTGATGTGGAATATACCAGTGTCAGTCTTTTGGAGCTCAATAATTCTGCTTTTGAGAGTACAACTGACAGTGATGTTGTACAAGACTGCTGGATGTAGAAGGCGAGATCGATGAAAATCAGTTTCAACTAAGGAATGACAATGAGACTTACGGCTTAAAGCATCCGCAACTACATTTGCCTTTCCTGGATGATAGTGCACTTGAAGGTTATAATCTTTAATCAACTCGAGCCATCTTCTTTGACGCATATTTAGCTCGGGTTGAGTGAAGATGTATTTGAGGCTTTTATGATCGGTGTAGATATTGCAGACATTTCCCAGCAGATAATGCCGCCATACTTTCAAAGCATGAACAACTGCAGCCAGTTCTAAGTCATGCGTTGGATAATTCACCTCATGCTTCCGAAGTTGTCGAGAAGTATATGCAATTACTCGGCCTTCCTGCATCAACACACCTCCCAAACCTACGCCTGAGGCATCACAATAAACATCAAATGGTTTCTCGATATCCGGTTGTGCCAAAACCGGAGCTGAGGTTAGGAGGGTTCGCAGTTGGTGAAAAGCCGCATCACACTCAGGAGTCCAGACAAACCTGGTGTCTTTTTGCAGCAACCGAGTCATTGGCTTGGCTATTTTGGAGAAATCCGGGATGAAGCGACGATAATAGCCAGCCAAACCAAGAAAACTTCGGACCTCATGAACCGAGGTAGGAGCCTTCCAGTTCAGTACTTCCTGTACCTTGGCGGGGTCCACCATAATTCCTCCATCGGACAACACATGCCCAAGGAAAGGTACTTCTCGAAGCCAGAATTCGCACTTACTGAACTTCGCATAAAGTTGATGTTCACGCAGTCTTGTGAGGACTATACGCAGATGTTCAGCGTGATCTTCCTCATTCACCGAATATACCAGGATATCATCAATAAATACCACCACAAACTTGTCCAATTCAGGCATAAACACCGAATTCATCAAGTACATGAAGTGTGCGGGGGCATTTGTCAAGCCGAAAGACATAACAAGATACTCATAGAGACCGTATCTGGTAGAAAAGGCTGTCTTTGGAACATCTTCTGGGCGAATTTTAATTTGATGGTAGCCCGATCTTAGATCTATCTTGGAGAAAACTTTAGCTTTAGACAACTGATCGAACAAGATGTCGATTCGCGGTAGAGGGTACTTATTTTTGACAGTGACTGCATTGAGAGGTCTATAATCTACGCACATCCGTAACGACTGATCCTTCTTCTTTACAAAGATAGCAGGACATCCCCACGGCGATGAACTAGGACGAATCAACCCCTTCTTCAAAAGTTCATTCAATTGCACCTTAAGTTCAGCGAGTTCATTTGGAGGCATCCTATAGGGCCTCCTAGAGATGGGAGCCGTGCCAGGCAACAACTCGATTTTAAACTCCACATCCCGGTCCGGAGGGAGTCCCGGCAAATCATCGGGAAAAACGTCCGGAAACTCATTTACTACTGGAATTTCGGCCAACGCCTTTGCTTGCACAACATGAATTTCCCCCGACAATTCAACCTTCCTGGGAAGTTGTACTAGAAAACCCTTTTGATCTGTAGGATCTCTGAGCATAACTACCCGAGCGGATGTGTCAATGAGTACCCCATTCTGACTCATCCAATTCATGCCCAAGATAACATCTATGTCTAAACCAGGTAAAACCAATAGGGCAAGCGAATAACTTCGCCCTTCTATCTCAAACTTAAGGTTCCCCACTACTTTGTTTGTGGAAATATTCCCACTTGCAGCGCTAATACAATAACCCACACCTTCAACAGTATGCAACTTGTGCGCAAATTTAGATGCAAACTTAGGACTGATAAAGGAATGCGAAGCACCTGAATCAAAAAGTACCACTGCGGGGTGTTGGTCAACTAGAAACTTACCAGCGGTGACCACCTCACCAGATGGAATTTCCTCAATGCTGTTATAATGGGCGTGTCCCTGACGACTACCTTGGTTGACATTTTTCTTAGGGTACGGACAGTTCCTGGACCAATGGCCTGGCTTGTTATAGTTCCAGCAAGGCATGTTGCTAGGGGGAACACTGGAGCTGCCTTGGCACGCATTACTCTTTGGCAGAGCCACTGTATATGCCTTGCGAAACCCAGTCTTCACTGGCGCCTTCTTTTGCGGAGGATGGAACTTAGCACTTGTGGCAGGAGGGCGAGGAGGAGCCCTCGGGGCAGCTGGAGCTCGAGACTGTGAAGCACTCGCCTCAATGGCCCTTTTGCGGCTCTTAGAGGCAGAATAGATAGCATTGTTGTTCTCTTGAGTTAGAGCATCGCTGATGAAATCATTGAAAGTAGTACATTTGCTAGTACCCATAGTTTTCATCAGTTTTGGGCCGAGGCCCCTTTTGAAGCTAGCAATCTTTTTGGCATCGGTATCCACAAACTCTGTGGCATACCTTGCCAGGTTGTTGAAGGACTGCAAGTATTCAGTCAGGCTTTTGTTTCCTTGCGACAACCTCATAAACTCTGTGTGCTTGATTGCCATAAGACCGGGAGGGATATAATTTCCCCGGAATGCCGCCTTAAACTGATCCCAAGCAATCGGGACATTGGCAGGTAGTGTGGAACGATAGTGGCTCCACCAAATGCCCGCCGGACCATGCAACTGATGGGAAGCATACTCAGTTTTCAGCTCATCAGTTAGACGTAGCAGACGAAACTTTTGTTCAATGGTATTCAACCACTCGTCAGCCTGCAGTGGTTCTTCCGCTTCCTTGAAGAGCGGGGGCTTTGTATCCAGAAAGTCCTTGAAATCGCTGTACTGATTTGGCTCTGGGCCCTGGCGGCCAGGACGAGCCTCCCGGTTAGCCAGCTGGCGCATAGCATCCGCCAACATGCGCTGCCCTTCGACCACTGTCTGCATCAACTCGGCCGGAGTAGGTGGTGGCAGAGGGGGCGGCTGTTCCTCCTCCTCATTTCCACGACCCCGGCGTAGATTGTACGACATCTGCAAAATGCATAGCCAATGAGCACTGACGATGTGGGAAATTTGTAGATGAATTATTGCGAAATGTCAATCTGACTGTATGAATAGATTTCTCATAATAATTAAGGCACAATAATTCATCACAACCGCACAATCCATTCTAGCGCATCATTTGACGAGATCATACTTGGTAATCCAACAAGATGCTCTTTGATAAAGGCTCACTCACGGGGAGCACAACGGTTACCGGACCGTTTACGTTGCTATCTACGTGATTTTTGACCTTTTGCACGGTACTTGGATTCGATCTCAAGATTTTTAGTTGACTGTGAAAGGCTACTTCAAACTGACCACAAAGAGACTTCTCAATGAAGAGTTCCATGGTGGATCATGACTAGCCACCTCGATACCTGCGCGTGCCAAGCAGCACAGCCTTATGTCGCGCGCCATAGGAGGCCCTCGGTCTCGTCGCGGCACCGAAGGGTGCTAATCGTGACACCATCATCGAACGCAACATAATAAGACATCAAGTTGTGATCGAAATTAACAGGTTCAAACTACATTCAGGAAACATACGGTTCAACCTTACATCCCAAAGTCAAGTTATTACAAGGCCTCACTCCTTCACAGGGAGGCACAAAAGACGATCCTAACATTATAGGCACGTGATGACTACTCTAAGCATCATCCTCCGAGTCAGTGTCAAGGATTTCCCCGCCGTCCTCATCACTGACAGGCTCTAACTCCTCGTCTTCTTCTTCTTCTGGCTCTTCCTCTGGTGCTTCTGCAGGTGGGGCATCCTGTGGTCCATCAACCTCTACTTTATCATCATCCTCAGCCATGAAGATTCCTGAACCCATGTCCTCATCGACGTTGTTGTTTCGAGGCAGCAGGGGATTAAGCTCGTTGTTCAGGCGGTGCACTTCTTCATGCAGGTTGTCATTGTATTCTTCAGCATTTTCTAACTGTTGCTCGAGCTCAAACTGGCGAGCTCTCAGAACGTTCTCCTCGTGCCAGGCTTCATCCCTCTGTTCCATCACACGGACCAACATGCGTTGACAGTTGCGGTTTGCTACTGTCAACCTCTGGACTGCAAGCGTTTCTTGATCACGATCATGAATCACTTGTTCCAGTTGTTGCCGTGCTGCATCCCTAGCAGCAGTCACCTCTGCCAGCTCTGCCCTCAGCCTTTCCACCTCAGTACGCTCAGGGCGGGGCTCACGTGGAGCGAGCTGGTGACGCGGTGCCCTGCCCCCAGTGGACTTACGAGCGGTCCTCTTGGTACGTGCCATCTGTAGCAACAAGATAAGATACGACTTAAAGTGAGGATCATTTAGGAGATACGAAATTTACTTTAGTCGGGAGTACAGAAATTTTTAAGGAGGGAGTAAATGATATGTATGATATAATTAAACATGATGCATGCACGTTTCGTACGTCCTCTCACCTTAGTAGAAACCTAAAGTTCTAACGCTAGGCGGTGGCATACATACGTTCTCTCATATAAGCGAAACTATCGGACTACTCGTTACGCTGTTAGTGTACCTGCAGAAAACTTCATTGCAGCCCAACAATTCCCAATATAAGCACACAAGAAAGCAGTAATTTAAATACTTTCCATATATACATCCCTAAATGTATATACTTCAGTATCAAAGCTACCCGATATAGAGGTTCCCACAATTAAGTGCTTTTACATAGTTACATGGTTTAAACATGTAAAGATGTAAGTCACCAAAACTACTCTCCCCTAGACCGCCAGTTGGACGATCATGCTCTCACAACTCACACTTACCAGAGCGTCGCGGTAATTGATCCATACATTACCACCCAAGTGGATGGCATCCATACAATATCACGCCGTATGGACGACGAAATAAAAACAAACAAGGCCCCCAAGTTAGTCTTTATAATAAGCCACCTAAGAGTCCTTATTTGGGCTAAGGGATGTGATCACTGGCATACCTAAAAAATAATTTTTTTTAGTGTTTTAACCCTTTTTCATAATCAAATATTTTTGTTTTTAAATACTCATATGATGTGTTTAATGTTGAATTATGCTCCGGTACCAGCTGTAACAGAACCGACCAAATTATAAGAGCACAAGTACGAAAACAAGCACCGAAGCGCTCAAATTTTCAAACTTGAGCCCATATAATCCCGGTAGTCAATCGAAATCACGAAGGATTTCAAACCAAACTGCTTACAACCAGGATCGCATCATTCAACATACAACATCATACGATACATTTCACAAGTAGTTCTGAAATAAGTTTACACCACGGAGTAGCAAATATTATAAACCAAGTTTGAAAGTAGCGGAAGCATAACACACACACTAGTTAATTAAATACTGCCAGTCTGGATGATCGACAACCCGCAACAGCATGAGAAAAGTACATAGAGACGATCACGCCCTTGTGATCTAGTCATCATCACCCGCAGGGTGGAGACACGTCTTGGAGAATCCCTGATAAAGCATGTCATCTGCAACAGGAGGGAATAAACCCTGAGTACTGGAATGTACTCAGCTAGACTTACCCGTCAAAAACCAGAAATAAGATGACACCAAGGATTATGCAAGGCTTACACAAGAGGCTAGCTGACACCACATTTTGCATAAAGGCATAAGTAGTTGAAACTCTTATAACCTGTACTAGCAGTTATTTTTAGCATTTACCTGTCATCTATCTTAGCACCTGTACTAAACATTCACTTGAGTATAATCAAACAACATTATTATTATATCCATAGCAGGTATATCATTTCGGCAACATCATATCATTTACTTAACCATCTGTTCATTTAATGAGATCTACGTTGCCGCTGCTCAAGTCAAGTGCTCACTAACCGGGAGCGACGGCGATTCGAATCGAATTCCTATCCAGCTGGAGGGGTATTTCTAACACTCACCGAGTCACGCCTGGCGAAGGCTGCTCAGGTCATCTTTTGTACAGTTCAGGAATCGCGGGCCCGAATAATGTCGCGTCCCCAAGGGCGACACTCTGCCAGGTGATAGGGACTCTAACCCCCCCTTGGTCTCACGCCAATGTCCCCAAGCACATCCTTTCTCTCCTCCAAGATGCAACCTACCATTCGATTCCCGGCCTGAACCATACTACTCGACTTCGCGGTCGGAACGGCTTATCCGGCCAACTAAGTGTTAGACTGCGTTCAACATGACTCAAGGACGTACAGCGAATCGGTCCTTAAACGACTCAGACGGGCATAGCTCCACACCCAAGACGTGAAGTGTCTTGCGGCTGTACTATCGAACTCCCGCCCGGTCTCAATTTCATTTTAAGGCATGGTTCCATCCACGATAGCCATAAAGCCACTCGTGACTCCTTCCTACATCTCGCGGATGACCGGAAATCACCCGACTTCTACCGAACTAAGCAGGGCTAAGCATTGACACGTGCCTAAACCTAATATAGGATTAAGTACGATATCTGGACAAGGACAGGTATAATGCAACAAGTGTTTTCATATAACTCCTACAACTTAATGCAGTAAACAATTAAAAGTACTCAAGATTAATTTATAAAACAATAGGTTCAGCATGCACCGGGGCTTGCCTTTGAGAAAAGTTGAAGGCCGGTGGTCAGGGCACTCCGGCAAGTCTTCAACGGCGTCTCCTTCGCCTGCTGGGTCCTTGGGCTCCTGCTGCTCCTGGTTCTCCTCCGGAATTACAGGCTCGAATTCGAGGAGAGTTACTCCCTCCGGTACACCTATTGCATGAATGCACAATAAATATCATAAATGCATAAATGGGTGCAGCATGCTCGGAATGAAATGCATTTCACAAATAAAATACTCTATTCAAGTTACTTTATTAGTACGTGCAAATCTCTTCTCCGGTGGAGAAGTACTTACCTAAGCTACTCAACCTAAGATACAGTTGTTCTTCTTCGGTTAAGGCCCTAACACCTAATAAACACAAGAGTAACATTATTTAGGTTACCACAGTAAGTTATTTTGGACAGCAGCTCAAAGATCCTGACATAACTGGAGAATCCCAACTCTAAAAGATATGATCTAAGACAATCTGGAAAGCTTAAGAAATGTACCACAAAATGTTTTCAGATCACAACATTAGATTCCCAAGTTTACCTAATCGAAATTCCAAAGTTCCAAAATCTGTTCTCTCTAAACAGAGAGCAGTCAATTCTGGACTGGCGCTTCAAACAGCAATAACTCCCAAACTACTAATCCAAATGCTCCCAAATTTTGACACAAGCTCATTTACAAATTTTACTACAACTTTGGTAATTACAAGTTTTCCAGAAACCACCTTTATCCAAGGTCAAACCTAGAAATACTATCAGCTGTCCAGAAAACCTAAATTTGTAAAGGTTAAATATTTATTGATGTGGCAAACATTCTCTAAGACCGAACTAATACTACTACAAGTTCACAAATGTCACAAAAACACCAGAAAGTAAGGTGTGCCCACCTAGAATATTTATTTAAACCCATTTCTTAATTTACTTAAGTAATTAAGTGGAATTTCAAACATATATGTAAACTACTCCTAAAATTCTACAAAAATTACAGGAGACTCTCTGACCCACAAAGAGACTACTGTAAAATTTTTAACTCAATTTATTCACAGGAACTTCCTACACAAAATTCCCAAGCCAAAAAAGGCTGATTTTTGTATAAATAACAAAGCATAGACAAAAGTGTCAAATAACAGATTTCTTAATTTTCTTGGACACTCTAGGGTACCAAGACATTCTCCAAAAATTTATAAGAACATTGCACATGTAGAAAAATTACTAAAATTCATTTTAGTATTTCCTAGAATAACAAGATAGCATTATAACTTGAAAAGTACTTAAGCATTGATGCCCAAATTTTTACCAGAGCTAAGGCAAGTATAAAACAGTCTACCCACCAAATTTCATAATTTTTGGAATACTACAGCTCAAGTTATATATTTAACAAATTTGCATTCATTTCAAAACACATTTGAAAGATCTATTTAATTCCCCTAGAAATTAAACATCACATTCCAGATTTATATTTTTCTAAAATACTACACATCATGTAGATCCTAACAAAATTTATCTCATGATTTTTGAGCAAGTAAAACCCTAGATCTACATTTTCCAAACTTAACCAAAAATTCTGTAGCAAAGATAAATAAAATGAAAAAGATCTCATTTTATACTGGGCCGGCCCGGAAAGGCGCGGCCCAAAAACTCGCGGCGTGGCCCGCTCCCGCGCGCGGCCTGCTCGGGCTCCCGCCCGCGCGCGTGTGACTGTCCAGGTGGCCCCACTTGTCAGCGAGAGAGAGGCGGAGGGGCGGAGCTGGGGTCGCCGGAGCTCGCCGTCGGTGAGCCGACCGGCGAAGCTGAGCGGACGAGCATGACCACGTCATCGAGCTAAGCCGATTGGTGGCAAGAACGGGACGGCAGAGCCACGGGAAGGTGCTCGCCGTCGGGCATGGCGGACCACCGGCACGGTGGTGGCGAAATCTCGCCGCCGGTGAGCCTGACATCCCAATCCTAACCCTCGATGAGCATTCCCAATCTACCTCGACCCTAACGCACCTACAAGTGGGCGACAGAGATGCCCCGAGACCCCTGGCCACGGAGAGCCGTCGCGCGGAGGAACTCCGGCGAGGTACCGCGGCGGCGGAAAACGAAAATGCAACCCTACCGAGGCGCGATTGGCAACGTGTAGTGGACGGTGAGGTAGCGGGCTTCAAGGCGGAGCGGTGGACGCGTTTTTGTGGACGGCAGTGCGGTGGAGAACGCGCACGAGCTCGCCGGAGTGGAGGCGGGAGCTGCGCTCGGTTGTTCCGCCCGGTGGAGAAGAGAATGGAAGGGAGAGGGAGGTGTGGCGTGAGTGAGGCAGAGGCCGTCATCGTGGCGGCCTTGAAGGCTTGGTGACCTGACGGGTGGGTCCGCGGCCGGCATACGGCTGCCACCGCACGGCCACGCGTCGGCGTTGCCCTGCCGTCGGTCGGCCACCGACTGAAGAACGGCCGACTGAATCGACGAGGCCGAAACGGTGACTGACAGAGCAACTTTGTCGATGATTATCTCCTAAACCAGCTCGAGTTAGTCGAAGATGGTTACACCAATCTTGTAGAGCTACATGAGGGCTACAAGTTTGTCAATTGGAGTTTGGACTGGTTCGGCCTGGATTTGAAACCACAGAGCTCCAAAGTGGTGTACTTGGAAACTGAAACGTGTTTTCAGTCAGTGAACCCGACTGAAACCCTATTTTCAAGACACCACATCTCCTAAACCATTCAGAACTAGGTGATGGTGATATTGACAATGTTGTAGAGTTATGTGTGGACAACAACTTTGTCAATTGGCTCAAAGTCTGGTTCGGCCTGGTTTGTGAGTTACAAGTTGCCAAAGTGAGGTACTGTGAAACGGTTCTCAGCTCAACACTTAGCAAAATTTGCTAAGTCCCAAAACAGCCTCTAATACTGACTTGTGGGCCATTTTTGAGCATGTTCTGATCATTTTCATGAGATGACCATATTAGAACTTTTGTTCCTTATGAAATTCTCTACAACTTTGCTTAAGGTTGCCCCTCCATGCAAGATCTCTAGACTGGACTTTTTAATTGGTCAAACCAGAGCACTCTAGGGGTCCAACCTAGTCAACAACATTTGGAAGGGCAATTTGGTAATTTTGGTCAACATGAACATTGCTCCACTACTTACCCTAAATGTAATTAAGGTGTTATAAGACCTAATTAACCACTCTACATATTGGTTGCACAAAGTTCCTAGTGTCACATTCTTTGGAACAAGTATTTCAATACTTTCACCCAAATGTTGCAAGCCCATGTTGCACATGTTGCATGAGTGTTGCATAACATTTGCTAGTTATGTTACACTAAAGTGGTTGACATGTCTCACAAGGAATATTGCACATAAGGTACTTATGTTTTGCACACTACTTACTTCTTACTTCACATGAAATATAAACATATCATAAGCTTATGCATGAAATGAATGATGCTTGCTTATGCTCATGCAAATGCAATGCCATTAAGGAGCTAAACACCTGGGGTGTTACAAAAATCATCAAGACGGTACCTTGAATTGCGATATGGCGCCAAATATCCTTTTCCTACTTGTATCCAGAGTCCACCAGATAGTACCTACCTGCAACACATCATTAATTTCCACCATTAGTTCACAATAAGTTCGAATAAACTTGCTTTTTTAGCTGATTGAACTTGAAGGGGATACAATACACACCATGTGGTGGATGCGGGAAAGTCGGTGCGTTCTCCCGACAGTCATTGAGCACCTCCATGTCATGAACCGACCCCACCTTCCCAACATCGATGAAGGTGAAATGCATATCCATATCCACTATGGCGCATACATTAATGCTTGTGGTTCCTTTTCTATTCATAGTCTAGCTTGGCCTTCATATTCACTGTAACAAGAATGTGCGTCCCATCTAACGCCCCGATGCAACCATCAAAGAAGGGTGCATATGATATGAACTCCTCATGCACTGTACTATAGAGATCATCCTTTGGAACCAGAATGGTATCTGCAAAACTCTTCATAACATCTGCCACATGGCTAACCTTGGTACTGATTGTGCCCAAAGCCTTCTCAAACCTATCCTCGATATGCTTATAAGGCTCATTGTGAGCACAAGTCCACAGAAATATAGCTAGAGTTTCAAGGGACCTAGTCTCGCGTGTACCCTGCAGGCCATGGTTGTCAACTAAGATTTGATGTAGATGAATGAATGTGGTAGGAGACATACGCAAGGTGGCACAACATCTCTTTGGATTCTCCAATGCTCTTTGAAGCCATTATCGCCCAGTGAGCTTTGGTATTGGTAGAGGACGATTGACCACCGGAGCCCGACTTGTACATTGCAGCATGAAGTTCTCCTAGCATGGCTGCTGCACCCACCAACTTGCATATGACCGACATTACATCATTTGAACTATCACTGCTATCAGAGTCTTCCATGTTGCTCATTCTAAAAGACAAAATGGTCAGAACGGTAACCAATGTAGTTACAAAAAAGTTAAAAGGATAGGTATCACAGTTCATACCTTGGAGCAAATCAATCTTGTGCAGATGTATACTCGATGCAGTCCCGTTTACATCGCTACTACTCCCTAGTTGCCAAGCCTAGTGGTCACAGCATCCTGCCTCCTCGACGTGCCCCTGGTTCCCTACAAATTGCAGTGTTAGTGCACATAGACCAAGTTACCTTTGAAACTTTGCAGTCATGCAAAATAAATAGTACATATGTGGTACACATGAACCCTACTACATACAATTTATTTGGAGTCCACAAATGACAGTACACATAGGTGATGACACAGGCAACATTACATTGATACAAACTTCACACACAAACAACAGTTCATCGAAGTACAACAACTAAATAACAGATCAAGTAACTCGAGGAAGCAAATAAATGTTCAACTAAACTCGAAACCAAACAACATGCTGGAAAATTGAAAAACATAGCAAGCCGCCATCAGCGAATAGTCATGCTGCTTCAGATCCATAGAGCTACTTCTTGTTTGCCCTAGTCATCCTGTCCTCCCAACTGATCTTGAGCCAACGAGCCCGGCCCCCTGCTGTTTTCATGGACGTGAAGGCCCTCCGATCCATTGGATCCTTGCATAGAATTAAGGCATGGGCGTGCAAGTCATACTCTTCATCAATGCCATCTTTTTCCAAGATCTTTAGATGCAGTGTACAAGTAAATAAAAGCAATGACTCATGTATTGACCATGAAAATAAGAGAGTGCAAAATGTGGGCTTGCCTTCTCACTAAACTTGGTGTGTTTTGGCCATAGGTCGTACTGCTTGGATTTAAGGGGAGACGATGACATTATAAATGACAGTGCCAGTTTGTGCATCGTCTACGCCCAGCTCAAGAAGTGTGGACATGGTCCCCACCACAAAAGTAGAAGCTTGGCCCTATTAGGTTCAGTGGAAGGCATAAACAAAACAGTAGTAGGTGCAAAAGTAAAAGCAATGGAAGGGAAACGAACCTGCAGTAGCCGGATCCGGCGAGGAGGGAGCCAAAGAGGAACAACGGAGAGGCAAATCCGTGGAGGCCGAAGGCGATGACGATGAACGGTTGGATCGAGTGCGGAGGGAGCCAAAGAGGAACAACGGAGTGGGACGGCGTGGCTATCGACGGCAGAGTCGGGCGGGGGTGCGTCGCTGATTGGGGAACGGGGCTGCTAGCGGTGGCAGAGTTGGGCAGGGGTGTGCTGCTGATGGCGGAGCAAGGCTATTGACGACGTGGCTATCGACGGTGGAGTTAGGCGGGGGGTGTGCTGCTAAGGGCGGAGCGAGGCGGCTGGTGGCATGGCTGACGGCGGCGGATTGGGGCTGATGGTGCACCCAAAACCCTAGGGGGCGTGCGATGTCGAATGGAATGAGGGAGGGGTCCTTGGAAGTGACCAAGTGACTTTTTTATATAAGGGTACGGTGTTGAGTCGACACACACCGAGGTTGAAAGGTTAGGTGTGCGGTGGTTCTACATCGAGGGTATCAACAAGGCATTTACCTCGGTTTTTAGGTCTCAGCATATGTTAGTCTCACGCCGAGCTTTGCCTACCCAGCGTTGAGTGGCTGCGTGCGGAGAGCACATAGTGGCACAACTGAGGGTTGGGCCAGGGAGATGAGTGTGCCAGTGCTCGGCGCTAAGTCAGGCCACGTCGAGTCCTTCTGCACCGAGGACAGGGAGGGCCCTATCATCGGTTTGGGGCTCGGCGTAGAGTCGGTCAGCGCCTAGGTCTGTGGGTTGGCGTCATTTGACTTAACGCCGTGGTCGAGCATGTCGGCACAACGAGCACCAAATACTCAGTAAGGAACTTGCTCCGAGCAGCCACGTCGGCGTGAAATTGTGTGACACTGAGGTTACTTATCTCGGTGTGTGTTGATTAAACGCCGACCATGGGATTTGTTCATTTGTTACACATGGTGGCAACCAATTCCACCTACTTCCTATAACAACACACATGTTGTAACCATTTTAGCAGCATTTGGCAACACAAAACAAAGGAATTCCACATAACTGAATACACACCATTTCCAGACATAGCATTTCAACATAGTTCGTACAAGTTCCGTACATAGTTCCCACTAATTATACAAAAAGAATGCATGGTCCATACAAGTTTACACATGTTGGCATCCAATACATGTTGCCAACAATAAACACAAAAGTTGGCACATCAAAAGTGTGTCATAAGATGGCATTGGCTAAACTTTGCCCACTTTACTTGACGCGATGCGTTCTACAAGAGTGGCTAACATTGGCTTGGAGTAAGGCTTGGAGTAATAGCACAAATGGGCTTACCAATGTAACATTGAAAGGCAAGGATTGTACCTTAACGTGGACGCCGAGGTCTACGCTTGCCTCTACCAAGTGCATACGTCCCGGGAGTGAACCTGTCCACTGGTCGACTCGTCCTCTACGGACATCCAACAGTGGAGGATCCTTGAGTTCTGTGTGGTGCATCATCAAGCTGTGATATGCCTAGCTTATCATAGTTGACATCATCATCGTCATCGTCATCATCTTCTCCTTGGTCGCCTCGTTGGTGTCCTCCTTCCTCATCTTCATGGACAGCGCTAGACGTACCTATACCACCATGTGAACCCGATGGTCCTGCACCATGTGAACTTGATGGAGCAGCAACAAGCTGAGGTGGGACTACAATGGCTTGGCATGTCGACATCCGATGCGTGCTGCTATTTTGTGTAGGCGATACATGGCACGCTACGGTTGTCAACACGATGCAAATTAACCAATTGTTGAAAATCCTTGTATAATGACAACAAAAGTTTGAGAACCACCTAAAGGGCTTGTCATAGCAGGCTGGCCTCATCAGGATCACCCTTGGGGATCATCAATGCCACTCCTTGTTCTGCTACTGTCCTCATGATTTCCTTGCCCTAATCAAGCAATTCGTTAGTATGTTAGCCACCAAAACTAAAAAACAAGCTTTGGTTCTACTCACCGCTCGGGTTAAGAGAGGGGCTACCTCAACCTGTCATCCTCCTCGGGTAGCTTGGTTCATAGAGTTTTTCACCTTCATCTGAGCTCGCGGTCTCAGCAATATCTTGCTTTGTCCAGGCTGGCTTCAAATGTGACCTTGTCCTTTCCCCTAGCCAAACAAGGTACTCATGGAATGCCTTCTCTCGATGGACAGCATGGATTCACATGTTGTTCTGCTCAAACAAATGCCACTCATCGATGTAACGTTGGTGTTCGCTCTGCCAGTTTGTGATCTTCTTTTGGCATTGTTGATTCAACCTGCAATATTGACATCAATTCGAAGAAAATGGAACATTGCAATGACACATGACATAGTGGAGGTTACATACTTGTGGAGCTGCAAGTTGGTGGAGAAGTCCTCTGGAGGACAAGGCTACAGCCTACCAAACTGTCGTTCGACATGGTGAGGGAAATGGTACTCCACTGCATAGAAACAAATAAGCATGCACCTCATCGTCCACACTCCTCGTCTTCCATGCATAGTGTGCTCAAGTTCATCCCCGTAATTCTTTCCTGAGTATATGGCCACCATTCAACCTGCAGACAATGTGGTGATCACTATGTACACAAATCCAAATAGGAGTTAGCATGTTCGCAAACTTATGTGTTGTGGCAATAGGATGTCGAGCTCGTTCATGTAGCTGATGTATGCATGGCGAGAGATGTGGTAAGTACCGCAGGCTCGCTCATAGAGGTATGCCACGGTAGGGGCGACGAGTGGGTCTCCTTCTAGGAACCAAGCATGAGGGTGTTCAATCTTATGCGGCCTCCCAACTGGAAGTCTCTCCCACATCCAAATCTGAAAAGTTACAGAAATGTGCTGAAGAAACAACAATCCACGAATTCATACTTACACAAGTTTCATTTACCTACAAAAGTATCAGGCTGGTTTTCAAAAGAAGACCAAGCACTTGCCATACGTGTGCCCGGGAAGTGCATACATATAACTATAGAATAGAAATATCAGAAACAATGTTGTATAATGGAAAAAATACTTATATTTAACACTTACAACTATCAAAATATCGCGGAATGATTGCTAAGCTTCTCTTCAAGCTCCGTACTTTTCAGGGACGACTGACTGGGGGCTCCGTATGCCAAGCACGCGGGCAAGGGGTAGCGTCGGGACACGTGGCACACGGGGTTGGGCGCGGCATGGCCCGTAGGGAGATGGTGCGGGTAGGGCTCGCAGGTGCACTTGGCCGAGAAGGTCGTGGCCATGATCCACTATCACTGGAAAACAGATGAAGAAGGAGCAGTCATGGTGGAGTTCATCGGAGATGAAAAAGAAAACATGGGGAACGGTCAACGGATGACGCATTCATGAAAACAAGTACAACAATGCGAAGAGAATGACGAGGGCTACCTCTTGGTGGTGGTGGTTGATGCCGGAACATGACGGTTTCGCCAAAAAAAAGCTCGTCGGAAGTTTGCTAGAAACCTAGCTTTCTCGAACTTCAGCGATAGATGTACGACGCTACGAGTGGCGTTCGCGATGGGGTTTTCAGATCTAGAACCAGCATGTCGAGGAGAACACCGGCACATATATAGGTCTAGGGTTCCAGGTCGTGAAAAATCGAGTTATTTTTATAATTTCAGAAATTCTAGAAATTTATTTTCAATTTAAAAACAATTCTAGAAAAAACTAAAATCATTTTACATCCCTGAAGAATATTTCTAAACTTCCAAAAATTCAAGGAAAACTTCTAGAGATGATTGAGATATGATGAATCAAATAAAGTATTTGGAGCCCATGAAAAGTAATTTTAGAGCATCCAGAAAATGGATTTTGCTCTAGAAAAAATGGGAAAAAGTCCTGGAAAAGTCAAAAAAATTCCCGGAAAGGATCGGACGATGTCTAAACATGTTTTTAAAACTTAGCACACTCAAAAGCACAAAACTCAAGCAATAAACAAGCATCACACCAACAAAAGCCTATCAAATTAATTAAGAAATATTTGGAAAACACAGTTTTCTTTAATAAAAATATATGCAAATTTAAACTAACGTTGATAAATTTTATCCAAATATAAAAATCTTTCTTTTTATTTAGTATTTTCTATTCACAACCCAAAATAGAAATTTTGGGGTGTGATAAAAAGTGTGGTGCACCCTGACATTGTAGCGTGCATGCCTGAAGGCCGCTGGCAAGCCTCGCACAGCTGACGGTATAGGAAGGAAAGTACCGCCGAGCCCTAGCTCCTGTTCTCGACATCGTCCCAGTTAAGAAGGCACGTGATGTACATCCATGATGTCATGTCTTCGGTTCCATCAGGGAATAGAACGGTACCAAACATGTGCAGCACCTAGGCCCTACAGTGGAAGTTCACGGTCGCCTCATCTGCTCCAGGTGGGCACTAATGAAACTGCTCTCGAAGCCACTTCAGTGGCACACCACTGCTGCGCTGCTTCTTGCCTGGCTGAAGGTCTGGTAGGGGATGTCCCAAGAACTGAGCCACACGGTCCTCCCATCCAACAGACTTCGTGTCTCCTATTCCTGGGAATCCTCGGATTTTTAGTCTAAGGATCATGGTTGCATCCTCCAAAGTGATCGTCATCTCTCCGCACAGCAGGTGGAAGTTGTGTGTCTCCGGTCGCCACCTATCAATCATAGCTGTCAGCGCCGCTGGGTTGACAGGTGGCACCCCACGATGATAGACACGAGCAACGGTAGTAAGCTTCACACGCTTCAAGAGGGCGTGTAGCATTTGTCATAGACCATGGTCGTAGCATACTCATGTGTCATTGGCCTCAAGACATTGAGCACCTGCAAAACAAATAGAATAGACAGTAAGTATTACATTTGTTGGATTCATAGAAATAGAGGCAATTGATGTAACAGAACCGACCAAATTATAAGAGCACAAGTACGAAAACAAGCACCGAAGCGCTCAAATTTTCAAACTTGAGCCCATATAATCCCGGTAGTCAATCGAAATCACGAAGGATCTCAAACCAAACTGCTTACAACCAGGATCGCATCATTCAACATACAACATCATACGTTACATTTCACAAGTAGTTCTGAAATAAGTTTACACAAACGGAGTAGCAAATAATACAAACCAAGTTTGAAAGTAGCGGAAGCATAACACACACACTAGTTAATTAAATACTGCCAGTCTGGATGATCGACAACCCGCAAAAGCATGAGGAAAGTACATAAAGATGATCACGCCCAAGTGATCTAGTCTTCTTCACCCGCAGGGTGGAGACAAGTCTTGCAGAAGCCTTGATAGAGCATATCATCTGCAACAGGAGGGAATAAACCTTGAGTACTGGAATGTACTCAGCTAGACTTACCCGTCGAAAACCAGAAATAAGATGACACCAAGGATTATGCAAGGCTTACACAAGGGGCTAGCTGACATAACATTTTGCATAAAGGCATAAGTAATTGAAATTCTTATAACCTGTACTAGCAGTTATTTTTAGCATTTACCTGTCATCTATCTTAGCACCTGTACTAAACATGCACTTGATTATAATCAAACAATTATCATCTTTATATCCAGAGCAGGTATGAATTGTGGCAACATTGTATCATTCCCTTAACCACCAGTTCATTTAATGAGATCTACGTTGCCGCTGTTCAAGTCAAGTGCTCACTAACCGGGAGCGACGGCGATTCGAATCGAATTCCTATCCAGCTGGAGGGGTATTTCTAACACTCACCGAGTCACGCCTGGCGAGGGCTGCTCAGGTCATCTTTTGTACAGTTCAGGAATCGCGGGCCCGAATAATGTCGCGTCCCCAAGGGCGACACTCTGCCAGGTGATAGGGACTCTAACCCCCCCTTGGTCTCACGCCAATGTCCCCAAGCACATCCTTTCTCTCCTCCAAGATGCAACCTACCATTCGATTCCCGGCCTGAACCATACTACTCGACTTCGCGGTCGGAACGACTTATCCGGCCAACTAAGTGTTAGACTGCGTTCAACATGACTCAAGGACGTACAGCGAATCGGTCCTTAAACGACTCAGACGGGCATAGCTCCACACCCAAGACGTGAAGTGTCTTGCGGCTGTACTATCGAACTCCCGCCCGGTCTCAATTTCATTTTAAAGCATGGTTCCACCACGGTAGCCATACAGCCACTCGTGACTCCTTCCTACATCTCGCGGATGACCGGAAATCACCCGACTTCTACCGTACTAAGCAGGGCTAAGCATTGACACGTGCCTAAACCTAAAATAGGATTAAGTACAATATCTGGACGAGGACAGGTATAATGCAACAAGTGTTTTCATATAACTCCTATAACTTAATGCAGTAAACAAATAAAAGTACTCAAGATTAATTTATAAAACAGTAGGTTCAGCATGCACCGGGGCTTGCCTTTGAGAAAAGTTGAAGGCCGGTGGTCAGGGCACTCTGGCAAGTCTTCAGCGGCGTCTCCTTCGCCTGCTGGATTTTCGGGCTCCTGCTGCTCCTGGTTCTCCTCCGGAATTACAGGCTCGAATTCGAGGAGTGTCACCCCCTCCGGTACACCTATTGCATGAGTGCATAATAAATCCCATAAATGCATAATGAAAGATGCAATATGCTCGAAATGAAATGCATTACAACAATTTAACGCTCTAATCAAATCACTTCAAAAGAGTAGGTGCAAATTTCCTCTCCGGTAGAGAAGTACTCACCTAATCTACTTAACCTAAGATAAAGCTGCTCATCCTCAGTTAAGGCCCTAACACCTAACAATTACAAAAGTAGCATGTCTTAGGATATCACACCATATCAATCAGCAAAACACCACAGTAAGCATTCTGGACAGCAGCTACTTGTTTTTATCACAACTGGAGATTTACAATTCCAAAAGATATGATCTAAGACAATCTGGAAAGCCTAAGAAATGCACTACAATTCATTTTCAGACCTCAACTCCAAACTCCTAAGTTTTCCATGTCAAACTTCACAAGTTCCATAATCTGTCCTCTCAAAACAGAGAGTAGCAGATTTTGAACTGTCACTTTAAACAACAGTAACTCTCAAACTACTAAGCCAAATGCTTCCAAATTTTGACACAAGCTAGTTCATCAAGTTTACTCCAACTTTGGTATTTACAAGTTTTCCAGCAACCAATTTTATCAAAGCCAAATTTAGAATTACTACTAGCTGTCCAGAAAACCTAAAATTACAAAGGTTAAACATTTATTGATGTGGCCAAAGACCCTTAAAACCAAACTAAGATTTCCAAAAGTTCACATGGGGTATAACAACACAAGAAAGTAGGGTGTGACTACCTAGAACATTTATTTATACTCATTTCTTATTTTACTTAATTAATTAGGTGGAATTTTAAACATATATGTAAACTGCTCCTAAAATTCTACAAAAATTACAGGAGACTCTCTGACCCAAAGAGAGACCACAGTAAAAATTTGAACAAGTTTTATTCACAGAAATTCTCTATACAAAATTCACCAGTCAAAAAGGCTGATTTTTGTATAATTAATACATCATTTTGAAAGTATCAAACAACAGATTTCATATTTTTCTTAGACACTCTAGGTTACCAAGACATTCTCCAAAAAGTTACAAGAACATTGCACATGTAGAAAAATTACAAAAATTCCTTCAACTATCTCCTAGGATAAAATGATAGCCTTATAACTTGGAAATTACTTAAGCACTGATGCCCAAATTTTTACCAGAGCTAGGGCTAGCATAGAGTAACCTACCCACCAAATTTCATGATTTATGGAACAATACAGCTCAAGTTATAAATTTAACAAATTTGCATACATTCCAAAACACATTTAAAGGATCTATTAAATTCTTACAGAATCTAAACATCTCATGCCAGATCCATATTTTTCAAAAATACTACACATCATGTAGATCCTAACAAAATTTATCTCATAATTTTTGGGCAAGTAAAACCCTAGATCTTCATTTTTCCAAATCTTACTTAAAACTGTGACAAAATAAAGAAATGAAATAAATCCCATTTGAAACTGGGCCGGCCCGGCTTGCTAGCGCGGCCCAGCCAGCGCGCGGCCTGCCTCGGCGCCCGCCCGCGCGCGCGGCGCTGACAGTGCGGGCCCGCAGGCTAGAGAGAGAGAGCGAAAGGGGGAAGACGGCCGCGACTCCGGCGAGCTCAAGCTCGCCGACGATGGCGCCTCCGGCGACGAAAGGAGCACCAACGGCTTCCCCGTGACTTCCCGCATCGACCAAACCTAGATTTGCTGAACCTATCCCACCCTAGCTACGACGGCCATGGCGACCGCGGCCCGAAGGCGGCACCCGGTGGTGGTCCGGCGAGCTCCGGGGGTCAGGGACCTAAGTGAGGTGTGCTACGGCTTCCTGAGGACATGGCGGGCCTCTCCATGCCACGGAAAAGGACGGAGGTGGATCGAGTGCCGCTGGCCACGTGAGCACCGCACCGGCGGCCATGGCGCGGCGGCGCACGACGGTGTTCCGACGTGTACCGGCCATCCCATCCGGTAACGTCATCACCTAGGCTTCTCTACCCGACCCGGAACCCAAAACATGTACTAGTGAGAATGGAGGATGACCATAGGGAGCTGGCCACGGTGAGCCGCCGCGCGGACAGTGCGCCGGCGAGGACTCACGGTGGCGGAAACCAAAATTCGCCCTCACCTCTACACAATCCGGTCAAGCAACGGTTGGAGGAGGTGGAGGGGATGCTGGTGGAGCGGTGGACGGGATTTGGAGGACGGTGGTGCGACGGTGAGCTTGCACAAGCACGGGGCGGGCTGCGGCGGCAATGGCGCCTCCGTTTTCCGCCTCGGTGAACCCGACCAGAGCGAGAGTGAAGGAGAGAAGAGTGAGCGCGAGTGTGGGGGTGGAGGTGTCGGCCCCGACTTCACGACCGCGCGTGTGCTTGCGACGTGGAGGCGATGGCAGGGCGCGAGCGCCACGCGGCCACCGGGCTCTGCCCGAGCGCCACGGCGTGGTCAGCTGTCCGACTGAATGGCGATGTCGACTGACCGATGAGGCCAAACGGTGACTGTCAGTGCAAGTTTGACGCTGATTATCTTCCAACACAGCTCGATTTGGTCCAAGATGACAACATCAAATTTGTAGAGCTATGTGAGGGCAACAAGTTTGTCAATTGGAGTTTGGGCTGGTTCAGCCTGGATTTGAAACTACAGAGCTCCAAAGTGGTGCACTTAGAAACTGAAACCCAGTTTCAGTCACTAAGCCGACTGAAACCCTATTTTCACGACACAAAATCTCCTAAACTATTGAGAACCAGGTGATGGTGATATTGACAATGTTGTAGAGCTATGTGTGGACAACAACTTTGTCAATTGGCTCCAGGACTGGTTTGGCCTAGTTTGTGAGTTACAAGTTGCTAAAGTGAGGTACAGTGAAACTGAAAAGTCCAATTTCCAGACTTAGAATTTTTTTCTAAGTGTTGATCACCACTCAAGCTGACTTGTGGGCCATTTTTGAGCATGCTCTGGTCATTTTCATGAGATGGCCATATTAGAACTTTTGTTCCTCATGAAATTCTCTACAACTTTACTTAAGGGTGCTCTTCCATGCAAGGTCTCTAAATTAGACTTTTTAATTGGTCAAACTAGAGCCTTCTAGGGTCAAATGGTGGTCAAACTTCTCTTGGAGGGCAAATTTGTAATTTTGGTCAACATGAACCTTGTTCCAAATGTTACCCTAAGTATAACTAAGGTGTTGTAGGTCATGATTGGCTACCTTACCTTTTTGTTACACCAACTATCAAATACTTCATGAAATAAATCAAACAAACCCTAAAATAATCACATGTGTTGCATCACATAAAATAACAAACATGAATGATGCATGCTTATGCTTATGCCATGCAAATGTAATGCAATTAAGGACTAAACACTTGAAGTGTTATAGCCCTCCCCCCTTATAAAAATCTCGTCCCGAGATTTGGAAAGCGTACCATTTTTCATAGAATTCTTTATAACCATCCCGCAAATAATCCTCCCGTTCCCACGTAGCATCACTCTCACTTCCCTGATTACTCCACATCACTTTGTACCACTTAACCACTTTACTTCTAGTTACTCGTTCCTGAGTATCGATCACTCGGACTGGCTTTTCTTCATAGGTTAGGTCGGATTCCAGCCTGATATCACCTAAAGGAACTTGTTCCTCAGGAACTCGAAGACACTTTTTAAGCTGAGATACATGGAAAACGTTGAATATGGCTCTCATCTCAGGAGGCAACTGGATTTTGTACGCAACAGCTCCACTCTTGCCTATGATCTAGAAAGGACCCACGTATCTTGGTGCAAGTTTCCGCTTCACACCAAAACGTTGGACACTCTTCATTGGAGAAACTTTCAAATAAACGAAGTCTCCAACTTCAAATTCGAGTGGTTTTCTACGACGATCCGCATAGCTTTTCTGTCTCGCTTGTGCTGCAGCCATGTGTTTCTGGATGGTACGGACTTGTTCCTCGGCTTCCTGGACAAAATCAATGCCATAATACCTTCTTTCCCCAGCTTCCACCCAGTTTAGTGGAGTTCAACACTTTCGACCGTACAAAGCTTCGAATGGGGCCATCTTAATACTCTCTTGATAACTGTTATTGTACGAGAATTTGGCTAAAGGTAACCATTTTTCCCAAGAACCCTTGGATGAAATGACGCATGCTCGCAACAGATCTTCCAAGATTTGGTTAACTCGTTCTGTCTGACCCGATGTCTGGGGGTGATAAGCCGAGCTTCTCACTAACTTGGTTCCCAGAAGGTGATGCAAATGCTCCCAAAAGCGAGCAGTGAACTGGGGACCACGGTCAGAAATGATAGTACGAGGTATCCCATGAAGCCGGACTATCTGATTGAAGTACAACTCAGTATAGTCAGTGGGACGATAGTCCACTCTCACTGGGATGAAGTGAGCTGATTTGGTCAAACGATCAACAATTACCCAAATAGAGTTATGATTTTTGACAGTAGGAGGAAGTCCGACAATGAAATCCATACTTATCTCTTCCCATTTCCAGCCTGGAATGGAAAGTGGCTGAAGTAGCCCAGCTTTCATGTGCACAGCTTTAACTCTGCAACATGTGTCACATCTAGCAACATATGCAGCTATCTCTTTCCGCATCTTGGTCCACCAATAGTATGGCTTCAAATCATAATACATCTTATTGCTACCAGGATGGATGGACAACTTAGAGGAGTGTGCTTCAGACATAATATCATTTCGAAGCTCCTGGTCCTTAGGCACAACTAACCTATCCTTGAACCATAGTACACCCTCTTCATCTATCCTGAACTGTGTAGTTTCTTGCTCTTTCATCTTACGCTTGATGTGGAAGATACCAGTGTCAGTCTTTTGGAGCTCAATAATTCTGCTTTTGAGAGTACAACTGACAGTAATGTTGTACAAGACTGCTGGATGTAGAAGGCGAGATCGATGAAAATCAGTTTCAATTAAGGAATGGCAATGAGACTTACGGCTTAAAGCATCCGCAACCACATTTGCCTTGCCAGGATGATAGTGCACTTGAAGGTTATAATCCTTAATCAACTCGAGCCATCTTCGTTGACGCATATTTAACTCGGGTTGGGTGAAGATGTATTTGAGGCTTTTGTGATCTGTGTAGATATTGCAAACATTGCCCAACAGATAGTGTCGCCAGGCTTTCAAAGCATGAACAACTGCGGCGAGTTCTAAGTCATGCGTTGGATAATTCACCTCATGCTTCCGAAGTTGTCGAGAAGTATATGCAATTACTCGGCCTTCCTGCATCAACACACCTCCCAAACCTATGCCTGAGGCATCACAATAAACATCAAATGGTTTCTCGATATCCGGTTGTGCCAAAACCGGAGCTGAGGTTAGGAGGGTTCGCAGTTGGTGAAAAGCCGCATCACACTCAGGAGTCCAGACAAACCTGGTGTCTTTCTGCAGCAACCGAGTCATTGGCTTGGCTATTTTGGAGAAATCCGGGATGAAGCGACGATAATAGCCAGCCAAACCAAGAAAACTCTGGATCTCGTGAACCGAGATAGGAGCCTTCCAGTTCAGTACTTCCTGTACCTTGGCGGGGTCCACCATAATTCCTCCATCGGACAACACATGCCCAAGGAAAGGTACTTCTCGAAGCCAGAATTCGCACTTACTGAACTTTGCATATAGTTGATGTTCCCGCAGTCTTGTGAGGACTATACGCAGATGTTCAGCGTGATCCTCCTCATTCACAGAGTATACCAGGATGTCATCAATAAATACCACCACAAACTTGTCCAATTCAGGCATAAACACTGAATTCATCAAGTACATGAAGTGTGCGGGGGCATTTGTCAAGCCGAAGGACATAACAAGATACTCATAAAGACCGTATCTGGTAGAAAAGGCTGTCTTTGGAACATCTTCCGGACGGATTTTAATTTGATGGTAGCCAGATCTTAGATCGATCTTGGAGAAAACTTTAGCTTTAGACAACTGATCGAACAAGATGTCGATTTGCGGTAGAGGGTACTTATTTTTGACAGTGACTGCATTGAGATGTCTATAATCTACGCACATCCGCAACGACTGATCCTTCTTCTTTACAAAGATAGCAGGACATCCCCATGGCGATGAACTAGGACGAATCAACCATTTCTTCAAAAGTTCATTCAATTGCACCTTAAGTTCAGCTAGTTCATTTGGAGGCATCCTATAGGGTCTCCTAGAGATGGGAGCCGTGCCAGGCAACAACTCAATTTTAAACTCCACATCCCGATCCAGAGGGAGTCCCGGCAAATCATCGGGAAAAACGTCCGAAAATTCATTTACTACGGAAATTTCAGCCAACGCCTTTGCTTGCACAGCATGAACTTCCCTAGACAAATCAACTTTTCTGGGAAGTTGTACCAGAAAACCCTTTTGATCTGTAGGATCTCTGAGCATAACTACCCGAGCGGATGTGTCAATGAGTACCCCATTCTTACTCATCCAATTCATGCCCAAGATAACATCTATGTCTAAACCAGGTAAAACCAATAGGGCAAGCGAATAACTTCGCCCTTCTATCTCAAACTTAAGGTTCCCCACTACTTTGTTTGTGGAAATATTCCCACTTGCAGCACTAATACAATAACCCACACCTTCAACAGTATGCAACTTGTGTGCAAATTTGGATGCAAACTTAGGACTGATAAAGGAATGCGAAGCACCTGAATCAAAAAGTACCACTGCGGGGTGTTGGTCAACTAGAAACTTACCAGCGGTGACCACCTCACCAGATGGAATCTCCTCAATGCTGTTATAATGGGTGTGTCCCTGACGACTACCTTGGTTGACATTTTTCTTAGGGTACGGACAGTTCCGGGCCCAATGACCTGGCTTGTTGCAATTCCAGCAAGGCATATTGCTAGGAGGAACACTAGAGCTGCTCTGTCCAGAAGTCCCCTTTGGCAGAGCGACGGTATAAGCCTTACGGAACCCCGTTTTTGCAGCAGGCTTCTTCTGCGGCGGACGGAACTTTGTATTTTGAGCAGGTGGGCGAGGGGAAGACCTCGGTGCCGCTGAGGCCCTTGACTGAGAAGCACTTGCCTCAAGGGCCCTTTTACGGCTCTTAGAGGCAGAATAAATAGTATTGTTGTTCTCCTGGGTCAAAGCATCGCTGATGAAATCATTGAAAGTAGTACATTTGCTAGTGCCCATAGTTTTCATCAGTTTTGGGCCGAGGCCCTTTTGAAGCTAGCAATCTTTTTGGCATCGGTATCCACAAACTCTGTGGCATACCTTGCCAGGTTGTTGAAGGACTGCAAGTATTCAGTCAGGCTTTTGTTTCCTTGCGACAGCCTCATAAACTCTATGTGCTTGATTGCCATAAGACCGGGAGGGATATAATTTCCCCGGAATGCCGCCTTAAACTGATCCCAAGCAATCGGAACATTGGCAGGCAGTGTGGAACGATAGTGGCTCCACCAAATGCCCGCCGGACCATGCAACTGATGGGAAACATACTCAGTTTTCAGCTCATCAGTTAGGCGTAGCAGACGAAACTTTTGTTCAATGGTATTCAACCACTCATCAGCTTGTAGTGGTTCCTCCGCTTCCTTGAAGAGCGGGGGCTTTGTATCCAGAAAGTCCTTGAAATCGCTGTACTGATTTGGCTCTGGGCCCTGGCGGCCATGACGAGCCTCTCGATTAGCCAGTTGGCGCATGGCGTCAGCCAACATACGCTGCCCCTCAACCACTGATTGCATCAACTCGGCCGGAGTAGGTGGTGGCGGAGGGGGCGGCTGTTCCTCCTCCTCATTTCCACGACCCCGGCGTAGATTGTACAACATCTGCAAAATGCATAGCCAATGAGCACTGACGATGTGGGAAACTTGTAGATGAATTATTGCGAAATGTCAATCTGACTGTATGAATAGATTTCTCATAATAATTAGGGCACAATAATTCATCACAACCGCACAATCCATTCTAGCGCATCATTTGACGAGATCATACTTGGTAATCCAACAAGATGCTCTTTGATAAAGGCTCACTCACGGGGAGCACAACGGTTACCGGACTGTTTACGTTGCTATCTACGTGATTTTTGACCTTTTGCACGGTACTTGGATTCGATCTCAAGATTTTTAGTTGACTGTGAAAGGCTACTTCAAACTGACCACAAAGAGACTTCTCAATGAAGAGTTCCATGGTGGATCATGACTAGCCACCTCGATACCTGCGCGTGCCAAGCAGCACAACCTTATGTCGCGCGCCATAGGAGGCCCTCGGTTTCGTCGCGGCACCGAAGGGTGCTAATCGTGACACCATCATCGAACGCAACATAATAAGACATCAAGTTGTGATTGAAATTAACAGGTTCAAACTACATTCAGGAAACATACGGTTCAACTTTACATCCCAAAGTCAAGTTATTACAAGGCCTCACTCCTTCACAGGGAGGGCACAAAAGACGATCCTAACATTATAGGCACGTGATGACTACGCTAAGCATCATCCTCCGAGTCAGTGTCAAGGATCTCCCCGCCGTCCTCATCACTGACAGGCTCTAACTCCTCGTCTTCTTCTTCTTCTGGCTCTTCCTCTGGTGCTTCTTCTGGTGCGGCATCTTGTGGTCCATCAACCTCCACTTCATTATCATCCTCAGCCATGAAGATCCCTGATCCCATATCTTCATCTACATTGTTGTTTCTAGGTAGCAGGGGATTAAGCTGGTTATTCAGGCGGTGCACTTCTTCATGAAGGTTGTCATTGTATTCTTCAGCATTTTCTAACTGTTGCTCGAGCTCAAACTGGCGAGCTCTCAGAACGTTCTCCTCGTGCCAGGCTTCATCCCTCTGTTCCATCACACGGACCAACATGCGTTGACAGTTGCGATTTGCTACTGTCAATCTCTGGACTGCAAGGGTTTCCTGGTCACGATCACGAATCACTTGCTCCAATTGCTGATGCGCTGCATTCCTGGCAGCAGTCACTTCAGCCAACTCTGCCCTCAGCCTTTCCACCTTAGTAGGCTCAGGGCGGGGCTCACGTGGAGCGAGCTGGTGACAAGGTGCCCTGCCCCCAGTGGACTTGCGAGCGGTCCTCTTGGTACGTGCCATCTGAAGCAACAAAATAGGACTTAAAGTGAGGATCATTTAGGGGATACGAAATTTACTTTAGTCGGGAGTACAGAATTTTTTAAGGAGGGAGTAAATGATATGTATGATATAATTAAACATGATGCATGCACGTTCCGTACGCCCTCTCACCTTAGTAGAAACCTAAAGTTCTAACGCTAGGCGGTGGCATACATACGTTCTCTCATATAAGCGAACTATCGGTCTACTCGTTACGCTGTTAGTGTACCTGTAGAAAACCTCATTTCAGCCCAACAGTTTCCCAATATAAGCACACAAGAAAGCAGTAATTTAAATACTTTCCATATACACATCCCTAGATGTATATACTTCAGTATCAAAGCTACCCGATATAAAGGTTCCCACAATTAAGTGCTTACGTAATTACATGGTTTAAACATGTAAAGATGTAAGTCACCAAAACTACTCTCCCCTAGACCGCCGGTTGGACGATCATGCTCTCACAACTCACACTTACCAGAGCGTCGAGGTAATTGGTCCATACATTACCACCCAAGTGGATGGCATCCATACAATATCACGCCGTATGGACGACGAAACAGAAACAAACAAGGCCCCCAAGTTAGTCTTTATAATAAGCCACCTAAGAGTCCTTATTTAGGCTAAGGGATGTGATCACTGGCATACCTAAAATAATTTTTAGTGTTTTAACCCTTTTTCATAAACAAATACTTTTGTTTTTAATTACTCGTAAGATGTGTTTAATGTTGAATTATGCTCCGGTACCAGCTGTAACAGAACCGACCAAATTATAAGAGCACAAGTACGAAAACAAGCACCGAAGCGCTCAAATTTTCAAACTTGAGCCCATATAATCCCGGTAGTCAATCGAAATCACGAAGGATCTCAAACCAAACTGCTTACAACCAGGATCACATCATTCAACATACAACATCATACGTTACATTTCACAAGTAGTTCTGAAATAAGTTTACACAAACGGAGTAGCAAATAATACAAACCAAGTTTGAAAGTAGCGGAAGCATAACACACACACTAGTTAATTAAATACTGCCAGTCTGGATGATCGACAACCCGCAAAAGCATGAGGAAAGTACATAAAGATGATCACGCCCAAGTGATCTAGTCTTCTTCACCCGCAGGGTGGAGACAAGTCTTGCAGAAGCCTTGATAGAGCATATCATCTGCAATAGGAGGGAATAAACCCTGAGTACTGGAATGTACTCAGCTAGACTTACCCGTCGAAAACCAGAAATAAGATGACACCAAGGATTATGCAAGGCTTACACAAGGGGCTAGCTGACATAACATTTTGCATAAAGGCATAAGTAATTGAAATTCTTATAACCTGTACTAGCAGTTATTTTTAGCATTTACCTGTCATCTATCTTAGCACCTGTACTAAACATGCACTTGATTATAATCAAACAATTATCATCTTTATATCCAGAGCAGGTATGAATTGTGGCAACATTGTATCATTCCCTTAACCACCAGTTCATTTAATGAGATCTACGTTGCCGCTGCTCAAGTCAAGTGCTCACTAACCGGGAGCGACGGCGATTCGAATCGAATTCCTATCCAGCTGGAGGGGTATTTCTAACACTCACCGAGTCACGCCTGGCGAGGGCTGCTCAGGTCATCTTTTGTATAGTTTAGGAATCGCGGGCCCGAATAATGTCGCGTCCCCAAGGGCGACACTCTGCCAGGTGATAGGGACTCTAACCCCCCCTTGGTCTCACGCCAATATCCCCAAGCACATCCTTTCTCTCCTCCAAGATGCAACCTACCATTCGATTCCCGGCCTGAACCATACTACTCGACTTCGCGGTCGAAACGACTTATCCGGCCAACTAAGTGTTAGACTGCGTTCAACATGACTCAAGGACGTACAGCGAATCGGTCCTTAAACGACTCAGACGGGCATAGCTCCACACCCAAGACGTGAAGTGTCTTGCGGCTGTACTATCGAACTCCCGCCCGGTCTCAATTTCATTTTAAAGCATGGTTCCACCACGGTAGCCATACAGCCACTCGTGACTCCTTCCTACATCTCGCGGATGACCGGAAATCACCCGACTTCTACCGTACTAAGCAGGGCTAAGCATTGACACGTGCCTAAACCTAAAATAGGATTAAGTACGATATCTGGACAAGGACAGGTATAATGCAACAAGTGTTTTCATATAACTCCTATAACTTAATGCAGCAAACAAATAAAAGTACTCAAGATTAATTTATAAAACAGTAGGTTCAGCATGCACCGGGGCTTGCCTTTGAGAAAAGTTGAAGGCCGGTGGTCAGGGCACTCTGGCAAGTCTTCAGCGGCGTCTCCTTCGCCTGCTGGATTCTCGGGCTCCTACTGCTCCTGGTTCTCCTCCGGAATTACAGGCTCGAATTCGAGGAGTGTCACCCCCTCCGGTACACCTATTGCATGAGTGCATAATAAATCCCATGAATGCATAATGAAAGATGCAATATGCTCGAAATAAAATGCATTACAACAATTTAACGCTCTAATCAAATCACTTCAAAAGAGTAGGTGCAAATTTCCTCTCCGGTAGAGAAGTACTCACCTAATCTACTTAACCTAAGATAAAGCTGCTCATCCTCAGTTAAGGCCCTAACACCTAACAATTACAAAAGTAGCATGTCTTAGGATATCACACCATATCAATCAGCAAAACACCACAGTAAGCATTCTGGACAGCAGCTACTTGTTTTTATCACAACTGGAGATTTACAATTCCAAAAGATATGATCTAAGACAATCTGGAAAGCCTAAGAAATGCACTACAATTCATTTTCAGACCTCAACTCCAAACTCCTAAGTTTTCCATGTCAAACTTCACAAGTTCCAGAATCTGTCCTCTCAAAACAGAGAGTAGCAGATTTTGAACTGCCACTTTAAACAACAGTAACTCTCAAACTACTAAGCCAAATGCTTCCAAATTTTGACACAAGCTAGTTCATCAAGTTTACTCCAACTTTGGTATTTACAAGTTTTCCAGCAACCAATTTTATCAAAGCCAAATTTAGAATTACTACTAGCTGTCCAGAAAACCTAAAATTACAAAGGTTAAACATTTATTGATGTGGCCAAAGACCCTTAAAACCAAACTAAGATTTCCAAAAGTTCACATGGGGTATAACAACACCAGAAAGTAGGGTGTGACTACCTAGAACATTTATTTATACTCATTTCTTATTTTACTTAATTAATTAGGTGGAATTTTAAACATATATGTAAACTGCTCCTAAAATTCTACAAAAATTACAGGGGACTCTCTGACCCAAAACGAGACCACAGTAAAAATTTGAACAAGTTTTATTCACAGAAATTCTCTATACAAAATTCATCAGTCAAAAAGGCTGATTTTTGTATAATTAATAAATCATTTTGAAAGTATCAAACAATAGATTTCATATTTTTCTTAGAGACTCTAGGGTACCAAGACATTCTCCAAAAAGTTACAAGAACATTGCACATGTAGAAAAATTACAAAAATTCCTTCAACTATCTCCTAGGATAAAATGATAGCCTTATAACTTGGAAATTACTTAAGCACTGATGCCCAAATTTTTACCAGAGCTAGGGCTAGCATAGAGTAACCTACCCACCAAATTTCATGATTTATGGAACACTACAGCTCAAGTTATAAATTTAACAAATTTGCATACATTCCAAAACACATTTAAAGGATCTATTAAATTCTTACAGAATCTAAACATCTCATGCCAGATCCATATTTTTCTAAAATACTACACATCATGTAGATCCTAACAAAATTTATCTCATAATTTTTGGGTAAGTAAAACCCTAGATCTTTATTTTTCCAAATCTTACTTAAAACTGTGACAAAATAAAGAAATGAAATAAATCCCATTTGAAACTGGGCCGGCCCGGCTTGCTAGCGCGGCCCAGCCAGCGCGCGGCCTGCCTCGGCGCCCGCCCGCGCGCGCGGCGCTGACAGTGCGGGCCCGCAGGCCAGAGAGAGAGAGCGAAAGGGGGAAGACGGCCGTGACTCCGGCGAGCTCAAGCTCGCCGACGACGGCGCCTCTGGCGACGAAAGGAGCACCAACGGCTTCCCCGTGACTTCCCGCATCGACCAAACCTAGATTTGCTGAACCTATCCCACCCTAGCTACGACGGCCATGGCGACCGCGGCTCGAAGGCGGCACCCGGTGGTGGTCCGGCGAGCTCCGGGGGTCAGGGACCTAAGTGAGGTGTGCTACGGCTTCCTGAGGACATGGCGGGCCTCTCTATGCCATGGAAAAGGACGGAGGTGGAGCGAGTGCCGCTGGCCGTGTGAGCACCGCACCGGCGGCCGTGGCGCGGCGGCGCACGACGGTGTTCCGACGTGTACCGGCCATCCCATCCGGTAACGTCATCACCTAGGCTTCTCTACCCGACCCGGAACCCAAAACATGTACTAGTGAGAATGGAGGATGACCATAGGGAGCTGGCCACGGTGAGCCGCCGCGCGGACAGTGCGCCGGCGAGGACTCACGGTGGCGGAAACCGAAATTCGCCCTCACCTCTACACAATCCGGTCAAGCAACGGTTGGAGGAGGTGGAGGGGATGCTGGTGGAGCGGTGGACGGGATTTGGAGGACGGTGGTGTGACGGTGAGCTTGCACAAGCACGGGGCGGGCTGCGGCGGCAATGGCGCCTCCGTTTTCCGCCTCGGTGAACCCGGCCAGAGCGAGAGTGAAGGAGAGAAGAGTGAGCGCGAGTGTGGGGGTGGAGGTGTCGGCCCCGACTTCACGACCGCGCGTGTGCTTGCGACGTGGAGGCGATGGCAGGGCGCGAGCGCCACGCGGCCACCGGGCTCTATCCGAGCGCCACGGCGTGGTCAGCTGTCCGACTGAATGGTGATGTCGACTGACCGATGAGGCCGAACGGTGACTGTTAGTGCAAGTTTGACGCTGATTATCTTCCAACACAGCTCGATTTGGTCCAAGATGACAACATCAAATTTGTAGAGCTATGTGAGGGCAACAAGTTTGTCAATTGGAGTTTGGGCTGGTTCAGCCTGGATTTGAAACTATAGAGCTTCAAAGTGGTGCACTTAGAAACTGAAACCCAGTTTCAGTCACTAAGCTGACTGAAACCCTATTTTCACGACACAAAATCTCCTAAACTATTGAGAACCAGGTGATGGTGATATTGACAATGTTGTAGAGCTATGTGTGGACAACAACTTTGTCAATTGGCTCCAGGACTGGTTTGGCCTAGTTTGTGAGTTACAAGTTGCTAAAGTGAGGTACAGTGAAACTGAAAAGTCCAATTTCCAGACTTAGAATTTTTTCTAAGTGTTGATCACCACTCAAGCTGACTTGTGGGCCATTTTTGAGCATGCTCTGGTCATTTTCATGAGATGGCCATATTAGAACTTTTGTTCCTCATGAAATTCTCTACAACTTTACTTAAGGGTGCTCTTCCATGCAAGGTCTCTAAATTAGACTTTTTAATTGGTCAAACTAGAGCCTTCTAGGGTCAAATGGTGGTCAAACTTCTCTTGGAGGGCAAATTTGTAATTTTGGTCAACATGAACCTTGTTCCAAATGTTACCCTAAGTATAACTAAGGTGTTGTAGGTCATGATTGGCTACCTTACCTTTTTGTTACACCAACTATCAAATACTTCATGAAATAAATCAAACAAACCCTAAAATAATCACATGTGTTGCATCACATAAAATAACAAACATGAATGATGCATGCTTATGCTTATGCCATGCAAATGTAATGCAATTAAGGACTAAACACTTGAAGTGTTACAATTGAAGTTTACCTCTCCCTGCTCTATCCTCTGAGCCTGGTGCTTCTCATCAAACCTTGGATCAAGTATGGGGAACAGGTCCATCCTGCATGTTAACAACTGACAAAGCATTAGTCTTTGTGACAAAAATTATGAAACATTGGTAAGGGAACAAGTAACACAAGATAAATAACAAAATTTTAGCAACTAGTAAACAATGCATTAGTAACCACTAAGAAAAATAAATAGAACAATAGATGCCTGTGAGAAAAACAAGTATAGCAAAAGATAACAAAACATTAATAAGAAAACAAGTAATAACACTCTAATAACTACTAAGCAAACAAATGCATTGGATACCTGTTCTCTAAGTAGTTCAGGACATTTCCTTCTATTGTGGCCCGGCTTATGGCACTTTGAGCAATGGCTACGTTGAGTGTCCTCTACAAAATGTGTCCCAACCTTGCTCGTGGTTGATCTTCCTTTGGTGGCTTGGTCCATGTCCATCTTGAACCGCTTCCGCCTCTTGGGTCCTCTACTCTTCCAAAGCAAGCCAAGATTAGCCACATACTTTGGGCCATCATACAATGGCCATTGGTCTTCGTCTAGAAATGGCTCAAACTGAGGATTCCAAGTGCTCATAAGGTTTCTCAATGAAAACTTAGTTGCCAAACGGGGAGGGACCTCAGCATCAACAGTGTCGTATGCAAGGGTCCACTTCTCCTTCGACGGCATCAATTCAGCGAGGAACTGTCTTCCACTAGCATTTGTGGCTAACTTCAGGGCGGCTAGCTTCTCATTGAATAACTTAACCTCAGGGTGCCTACAAACCTCCTCAAATAACTCGAAGTTGTCTTTTGTGCCATCACGCCTTATAAGATTCTGATCAAGGTGTCTCGTGCACCGCTGGTGATGTATTTGGCCATAACCGGGCATCTCTTCTTGTATAGCATTTAGAATGCCAGCAGTGGCGGAGCCACAGGGTATGACGGGTCGAGATCGGCAAGCATAATACATATACGTAATATATACACATGTATTTGTAAAGAAAAAAACTTACCTCGTTCAGTGGATCACGATCATGCTATCATGGGACATGGCCACATGGGAGGCCCATATGACGCGGCCCACCACCCACACGGCAAGTCCAAACATCCAATATGGCAATATGTGCACCACAACGTTTTCTTTCTAGATTTTCCTAATCCAAAATCTCAATCTAAGTCAAAGTCTTAGAGGGAGAACACGACAGACAGAACACGCCGCATGATGCTGTGACGCCCTAATGCCGTGATGGTCTGACGGGGACGCCCTAGTGACCTGCCATTCCCCGACATGGACGCTGAATCGGAGGCTCGTCGTGTGGCCGTCTTGATTCACTATTTTATACATTTGCAGTTTGCACGGCCGTACCATTTGAGGTAGCCGTCTTGATTCACAATTTTGCTTAGGTAAAATTCAATCTTTGTTCTTCAGTGTCTCGTGCTATTCATCTTTCTGTAGAAAATTATTTTCTACTTTCCTAGCTATTCGCTAACATCATAAATTACATATTGTTCAATTATTTGCATCATTCCCCTCCCGTATCCAGTTTAACCTGTGATGGAAGAGCAAACTCATGAGAGAGTAATTAAGGAAACTATAAATCCTATGCCACATCCGTCTTTATTGCCACCAGTTTATGACATCATTCACCTTCCACACGATCTAGGTGAAAGACATCACATTCGATACTCCTTTTCCTTTATGCCTATATTTGAAGGTATGGCTTTTGAACTATTTATATTGTTTTTAATCTATTTATATTGTATTTAGTGGATGGTCTCAACTTATTCTTTGAAGTTAAGTCTTATCGTGATACTTAGTGCATGTATACCGAATCATGTTGTAAATTTTACAATTATTACCGAATAGCGAAAATGGATTTACCAAATTGTAAAATAAATTTTTTGGCCAGCATACCCTGAGGTAAAATCCTAGATTCACCACTGAATGCCAGCATGCCTGCCTGATATGACACAAACATCACGCCCTGGCCCAAAAACCACTTGTCTTACTAGTCTGAGGAACCAACACCAGCTATCTATGTCCTCCTTCCAAACAATCGCAAAGGACAATGGGACAAGTTGGTCTTTAGAATAAGTTCCAATACATATAAGCATTGTGCATTCAAATTTTCCTATAAGAAACGTGACATAAATTGAGACGACAGGCTTGCAATGCTTGAATGCTTCGATGCTCTGGCCAAAAGCCCAGAATGCCTACCAAAAACTTGCCTCCCATTCCTCGTTTCACCCTCCTTAGACAAATACTCAAAGTGCATACCATGATTTACAACTTTCATTGCATTCAACATTACAGGAAGACGCTCATACGCTTGTTCCCAATCTCCAAAGATAAATTTAAGTGCATGTTGCTTTGCCGTCCATGCTTTTCCATACTTGACATAGTAATTGTAACATAGGAAGATGATCTCAACCAACGTGGACACCATAATTGTTGGCAAATGCTTCACCACGGCGCATAATTGCCTTGCGATGAACCTAGAATTGAGCTGCAAATGGTTCTCTTCTACCTCAGGATGGCACAAACATGTGGTTGCTTCACTTAAGTAATCTTCCATGTGCCTACCTTCATTTTCCTAGCGCATATTCTCCACCCACAATTTTGTTCTTCACAAGCAACAGTGTACCTAGAGTCCCTGCACGAATTGATAACCCTATATGGACGGTTGTGCACAATGGAGTACTCTTGCAACCATGATTTCAAGTGATCCATGGTAGCAAACAAAATGCCCTTCCTTATGATGTTGCAACCACTAACATCAGGTACTGTTGATTCACTTGGTCCTCCATCTGCTACTGCCCTGTGGCCATGGCTAAGGTCCTCGAAATTAGGAACTAGTGGATCCCTCCCAGGAAACACCCTCCTCAATATCTCTATTTCCCTATCATTGAGATGACGAACAGGATGATCGTCGTCAGAGTCTTCAACTAATTCCTCTATAAAGGTTTCATCATCTCTAGCTACCTCCATATCAAACCGGTTCGTAGCCCTGGCATCGCCAAAGTCATCTTCACCACTAAGATCAGCTTCGTCACTAAGATCATCATCAATTAAGTCATCTCCGCTAGCGTCGTCCAAAGCTTCTTCTCCCTCACCAACTCCATAAGACTCATTATCATCATCACCATCATTATTGTCATCACCATTAGCTCCCGCGTTGAAGTCATCATCTCCAACACCGTCACAACAACCTTCATCTCCCTCGGCCAATCCTAACCCTTCATTACCGCCATAGGTTGGTTGTGTGAGAACTATTTCTTCTTCTAGTGAAGGACCATTCTCTATGCGAGCATCAAACGATGGGCATGCTTCAATGTTCTCAATTCCTATGCCATACTCCTAAGTTACCACCAAATCCAAAGATCACACTTCAGAGGTGAAAGCCCTAGTTTGGTTTTGGATAATTGATGAAACCTAGGAACTAATCATTATGCTAAGTGTGCAGACATGAAATGATAAAGTTCCATGCCAAGTGGTGAAGCCTAGATGATCATGGTGATGACCACAATGTGATCAAGGGCTTACTTTGAGAGGAGAAGAGGCAAAATCCTATGGAGCTCAAGGCAAAGGTATAGATATGATTTGCTTTTGGTGATCAAGACACTATAGAGGATGTGATCACACTTAGGATCGATAGCCATACTATAAAGAGGGGAATTTTCGGGGCTTTTGATCACTTAAGTGTCACTAGATAAGGATTCATTTGCATATGCATTTAGATCTAGTAGAGAGCTAACCTAACTCCTTCAAAATGATTGCGAAAAATGTTAACACACATGCACATGGTGATATACACTTGGTGGTGTTAGCACATTTGCGAAGGAGGTGAAGTTTAAGCGGTAGAGATGGGTTTGGCACATTTGGCGTTTTTCGAAAAGTGGAAACGCTATTTTCTGAGCGACCAGACGCAGTGGTCGAGCCTACCGGATGCTAGGGTCGCATCCGGTCAGTTCATCCCGCGCGCAGAGGCAGCGCGCGCACTGGCGCGTCCGGTCGGTCATGGGATCGGCACGTCCGGTCAGGCACCTAGAGAAGCAGCACATTGAGCAGGGTTGATCAGACGCTGTGACGCGTCTGGTCAGTCACGATTGGACATGTTCGGTCGTGAAAAACCCTCTCTAGTAGCTCTTTGTACTCGACCAGACGCCACGTTGTGGCGCGTCCAGTCAGTTCAAGTGGCGCGTCCGGTCAGGCCTCTTAGCAGCGTGAGCATCTGGTGACCGGACGCTAGGGCGCGTGTCCGATCAAACCAAGCGGTGCGTCCTGTCACTTCTGAGCATATGAGACTTCGTTTAAGTGACTGTTATGATTGAACAAACGAGATTTAAAACTTGACACGCGGCGAACATCGGGCGGTGGTGCGAGACGCAACCGGACGTTGTGTCCGCGTCCGGTCAGATCGACCGACGCGTCCGGTCGGCACGACAGCAGCAGCAACTTGTCCCTAACGGCTCTATTCTTTGGGGCTGCTTATAAATAGTTGTTGGCTGGCTTTAGGGGAGCTCTCTTGGACTTTTTGACATCCTAACATTCTCTTGAGCTGAGCTTACTCCCTCCCACTCATCTCCCTTACTTGATTAACAAATCAAAGAGAGATTGAGTGATCTCAAATGCATTTGCTTGTGAGCTTGCATCTAGTTGGCACTTGGGTGAGCATTGGCTGCGTGATTCTTGTTTCTCTTGGTGGTTGCCGCCACCTAGATGGCTTGGAGGCAACGGAGGAGTTGTGGCAAGAGTGGTGCTTGTTCTTGGCCACCTCCCGGTGATTTGTGAGGGGTGTTGTGCTTTCCTCGACGGAGCGCCAAAGGCAACTCTAGTAAATTGCTCGTGTCATTGAGTTACCTTACTTGCGGTAGGTTCTTGCGGTGCTCTTGGGGAGCTTGGCTTTGGATTGCCAATTAGCCGCCGAACCACGAAGTGGTGGTCGACACAACTGGGACGTAGCGTGCTGGCAAGCATGTGAACCTCAGGAGAAAAATTGTGTGTCTCCACTGTAATTGATTCCTTGAATTTCTCTCCACGATTGGTCTTCATATTATTGTGATTGGTTCATTCCTCGATGCTTGTACATTCCGCAAACTAGTTGTAATAAGTTCTTTAGTGTAATTAGTTTTGAGAGCCTATATTATCTTTGCTAGTGTAGCTTGTCACCTAGTTGAGCTCTTTAGTGTAGCTAGCTTGTGAGAGCTCGTAGTGACTTAGCCATTGATTGTTATAGTGATCATAGTTAGTAGAATTGTTGGATAGGTGGCTTGCAACCCTTATAAAGCTAGAGCAAAATTGCATTTCGCCATTTGTTATACTAACCTTTTGCTCTAGTGAGTTTGTAGAATTTTTAATAGGCTATTCATCCTCCCTCTAGCCATATTAGGACCTTTCAGGAGGACAACACAACTGCCTTACAATCATTCCATTCGGACTTGCTTGTAATTTTGAGCAACCTCTTGATGTGTGGACCCTTACACGACCCAACATCTATGACCCCTTCAATCTGAACATGCATGTCTCCTTTGGACCAACCTAACCTTAGTTTCACTCGGTCCACTAACTAGGTCAAAGTGGGTGACTCAGAAAAAATCAACACATCCTCAAACATGTCCTCAAATTGCAAATTATCATATCTTGTCCTAACAACACGTCCTTCGTGATGCAACCTCACTAATTTATCCATCTACAGCCATCACACAACAAATGTAGTTCAAATTATTACCGAATCATACATACCAAGTCACATATAAAAAAATTCTAACTAGGTCCGCCAAAATTCTATAATCAATAAACTACAAACAACAAAGAATACCAAGGATAACTAATGCACTTCTAACAACGAACAGACTGCTAACAATAAACTCTAACGCACTGCTAACAATAACACAATGATAACCAACAGTGTACTACAACCCTAATGTCAAATGACCAACTAGTACTCAAATAAACTGAAACTAGACAAAACAAACCTAAATACTATGCCACAAACAGGTACCCAAATCAAACTAACCCATACATTTCACAAATACATGTACAAACTACAAACATACCATACCATCATACACAAGATTGTACAAGTAAAGAGGCAAAGTAGCAAAAACTAACCGGCCATAGTGGAGGAGGGCAAGGACCATTACCTCGGGGAAGCGTCCAAATGCGGGATCCGGGAAGACCTAGTGCGCTGTTTGGATTTAGGGTTCGTGGGGGCGGAGGGGAGAGAGAGAGAGAGAGAGAGAGAGAGAGAGAGAGCGGTGTCAACGGCGGACAGAATGAGAAGGGGAGGAAGAAGGGAGCCGCGATGTGACTTTAGTGGCTAGATCTCGGTGCTGAGTCGGGCCGTGCCGAGCTATGGCCCTCGGCGTTAACTAAGTCCACACCGAGATTTGCGGGCCCATTGTCGTGTCTAGGCCTCGGCATTGAGTCAGCCCACATCGAGGGTTGAAGGGTCGGCGCTATGTGGCCCTACGTCATGCTGTGTGGGCCCAGTTGCCCCGATGCATACTGCGCCCAGCATCTTCGCTGAAGTGGCACCACCTCGGCGTCAACTAACGTAGCGCCGAGGAGCTGACCTCGGTGTGATGTCCTAATGCGTCGAGATGGTGGCCTATTTTTACAAAATGTTTTGCGAGGGGGTTATTTCTAAAAAATGATTTTAAAAGGGACCAAAATACTGATATCACTGTTGTCGGTTCTTAGACGTAATATAGTGAAATCCTGATATCACTACTGTGTATGTATAATCATTACCTAGAAGTGATATGATATGTGTCACTATGAGCATAGGCAGACCCAGGCCCAGTGACCCTGGGCCCCTGCCCGGGCTCATCTTCTATGGGCCCTTAAGGTGCACTACCACTCCCAAGTTGTTACGGTCAATTAGAAGGGGCACGGGAGCACGGGACCAAGCGCAGCCACGCCATAAATGTGTGATGGAAGCAAGGCGACGCTCGGTGGCGAGACTGGTGGCCGCGGCGGCGCTCCCAAATCCCTAGAACCAGCTGCGCCCGGAGATTGAATCACCAGCCATGGCTACAGGTTCGCGATGTTCTATGTTGTTGTTGACAAAATATGTGCTGAGATGAATCATCGGTTTAGTGAAGCGACTACGGTGATATTATTGTGCTTCTCTTGTCTTGATCCAAGTAACAATTTCTCCAAGTTTGATGTCAACAAGCTTGCACGACTTGATGAAATATATGATGATGATTTCTCCAGTCATGACCGTAGAATAATAAGGAAACAACTTGAGACATATTCTTCAGGTGAGGAGGCATGCTGCCTTTGCTAATTGTACAGATATTGAAAGTTTGGCCACAAAGATTTTTGCAACAGAAAAACATTCGGTTTTCCATTGGTGTACAAGCTCATTGAATTGGCATTGTTGGTACCGGTATCAACTGCTACTGTGGAAAGATTGGTCTCAGGAATGAAAATTATTAAGTCTAAATTGTGGAACAAGATTGCCGATGATTGGTTCAACAACTCGATGGTGTGCTATGTTGAGCGAGAACTATTCAGATCACTTGAAGAAGCTACTCCCTCCGTCTCATGGATGAATGCAGATTGAGACATGCTGCGGTAGTTTTAGTTTGGACCATTCCCGTTCAAGTTGTTGTGTCCGTGCGCTCTCTTTCCTTCGATCCCTTTTCCACCGTAGTGTACCCGGAAAAAACACTGCTCAAAAGTAGGGACATTTATTAAATACTTGATAACTACCCTCCCCTATCCCAAATTATAGATCGTTTTGACTTGTCAAGCGTAGTTTTTACACAGCTTTCAATTTTCAAGGTACATATAGACAGAGAAAAGCAACAACCCACCAGCTCCCACCCACATGCACAGCACCTCGACGCTGCGAAGTCTCGTTGGCACCGTCCACTCGATCAGTACGTATCAGCTGGGGCACCGTCCCCTCAGTACTGCATATGCTCGGCCACCATGCATGCATTTTCCCGCAGTATGGATCTATCATTTCAGATCAGTGGCGCCACTTGGTTTAATATTGTCTTGTTCCAGTCTCGTCGTCGTCATCTGTCGCCTCCATATGTGTGTGCGGTCAGTGTGGTCAATACCATCTCTGCACGTGTGCATGCGTTGATCCGTTCATGCGTGTCGTGCGTCGATGGTACGTGCGTGCTCGTCGTTGTCGTCCCACGTACACGGCCAGAGCCTAGCCTGGCCTGGGACGACGCCAGTGCGCTTCATGCGTCCCCTGCTGGGTCGCGATCGCCTCGATCATTTCACACTGATCGACGACGGACCAGCAGTCCATGCTCTGTAGCTTTCAGGTCAGCTCGATCGGCATGCATGCATGTAGGCGCGCTGGCTTGCCCGCGTGCGTCCACACGACCGGGACCTGACGAGCTGATGAGCTAGTCGATCGTGGACATGCTGGCAACATGCATGCATGCATGGGTGCGCACGCAGGCGCGAGCGCGACAGAGACCGATCGACGACGACGACCGAGGAACATGCAGGCGCCGCAGGCCGAGATCCCAGCCGTGCGACGCGCAACACAACAGGATACGGCGACAGGCCGGCCGGCCGGCGCCCCATATGACACGACAAGCAGCAAGCAAGCGAGAGGTTTCATCATCTTTCTTGTTACATGCATGCATTGCCGAATCCAACCCAATCCTCTGGAAGTCTGGATCGATCGCGCTCCGTGCATTGCATGCATGCGGCGGTCCAAGTTGCCGGTCATTTTCGTCTACTAGCAGTGTTTGTGCGTGCGCTCTGCTCTGTATATGATTCGGCCTGCACATCCTATCCCCGAGCTCGATCGACGGACCAAATTACCTCAAATACTGCACGCTTGAAGATAGATAGACGACACAAAAATCCTGTGACGTGTAGGATCAGAAAGAGGCTAATAAGGATATTTTCTCGATCTACCTCCGATCGCCCATCCATTCAGGGCTTGGCTTGGCAGTGCGCATGCACTGCACCACCAATCCAATCCTTTGCCAAGAACACATACTACGTACGGGTACGGCACATCCATCCAACCACATCTCATGTAAATGCGTTTCATCATCATCGACGTACCCCGTCGTCGTCGGTCGTTCATCATCCAATGCAATGCGCAAGAAAACGACACATAGATATATCCTGCTAGCTATATACCCTTCCTTGCAGGTGCACTTGCACATGGTCATTGCTTGGCGAGTGGCGACCCAATCAGGAACTTGTCAAGTTGCAGCGCGTGCGTACATGTGTACTAGCTAGATTCTTTCTTTCTTCAATTAGAAGACCCCTAGCTTATTAGCTAGGTTATTAGTAGCTACCATATACTTAGGGTGTTTAGATCCAATATAATGCTAAAAAATAGTCCTGGGTTTTATATTCCAAATATACAAGAGCTAAACATGAGCTTAATATAATCATAGGCTAATAAGAGCGAATGAGGCTAATCGGTGGTTAGAACCCATTAGTTCTTATTAGCTCATGTTTAGCCCATTATTACACGATGTGCTCATTAATTTCTTCTAGGATCAAAACACCCCTTATATTGTGACGATGAACATACACAACTTGATTGTTTTATGATAATAGGTACACTACTTGATTGCTACAACGCCCGCGCCAGCGCCTGCTACACACACAGGCACGGTCCGTCCGCGCCACTCCCCCACGCTTCCCTGCTTCCCGCGCCCTCCACGCTTGCTACGCCACTCCCCTCCATGCACGGCGCCCTAGCAGCTGCAGTAGGCAGCTGCGGCAAGTGGCTCACATTGCAACATGCACGACATCCCGAATCTATTTTTGAAACATCCAAATGAAACAATTGCAATATACGTACGAAATAGCTGAAACATTCGAAATATGTGCATGAAACACATGCAAAAACACAAGAAAACACTTGAAAAACAATTGCAAACATATGCAACATCCAAATATAATAATTGCAACATCTTTGTGAAACATATGGAACATCCAGATGAACACACTTGCAACATACGTCTGAAAAAAATAGACGAAACATTGGGAACAGACACTTGCAACATACGTGTACAATCATTACAACATATGCAACATCCCGATCTACCTTTGCAACATTTGCATGAAACACTTGAAACATACCTACGAAACATCTAGAACACTTGAAACATGTGCTTGCAACATGGGGAAGCCTGGAACCGGGCGATTCTAGCCATTGGGGTCGGAGCCGGCGCCACGCGAGCACCACCACCACCATCGCTAGCAACACCGGGCTTGGCTCGGCCGGGCAAGCGGCGCGTGCGACGGCGTGGAAGCGAGCGGCGTGGGATGGGCGAGTGCAACGGGCGGGAGCCAGCGACGTGGGATGCACGCGCGGCAGCAGCCAGGTGGAGTGGGCACGCGGCGTCCGGACAGGAAGGTCGTGGCTGGAGAATGCCAGCGGCGGGCGGGTGGCACGGTAGCTGCGACTGCGGCGGTCGCATGAGTGCAACAGTGTGGAATGGAAATGTCGCTGTGTTATTTTTTTTTTTTGGAGAAACCGCGTCGTATTGAAGACGGACCGGAGGAGTCCTGTTGAGCCTGATCGTTGGGCAAACCCAGGAACGAGCTGTCCTGACGGAATAGCCTGGATGGACGCCCGTTGCCAACGTTATCGCAACATTAAATGAGAACGGTGAAACCCTCCTCGTTAATATAGACCTTAGAGGGAACCTGCTGCACCGGGCATCTAGTGGTGTGCAAGGGTCAATAGGAGGAGGCAGGGTAGAGAGGGCCGTGTATCCAGTTTTTTTGCCTGATGTGCTAATGAATGAGCAGTGGACCTATGAACAGCTGCTGAGTTGAGAGATGTGATCGAAACCTTCTATCAGAGTTCATAATCTCCAACGTTACATTCTTGGAAAGACCTTTGTTAGGCCAAAAATATGGGTGGTCTTCGAATTCGCGACCTCCACAAAATCAACAAAAGCCTCGTTATTCATTCTGCTTGGATATGGTGATCTCCAATGATGATTCTTTCCTCCGTGGCATCCTCAAATCAAATATATACTACCCCCACTCTTGCTTCTGGAAGGTGTTTTCACAAAGGCCAAAATTAATTTTTTTGTTCCTCTAGTTATTATTAATTAATAAGCACCACCATCACTCCAATTGCAATAATACTATTCAAATAATAATCTTCCAGGCAACTTCAACTTTTGCACTGATGATCCTTGGTGTCCCAGTGGGATATTGCATTGGGGTATTAGTACTACAGTACAAAACTGATTGAGGCTGTGTTCAGTTTCGAAATATTTAGGGGAAATATTCCTGTAGCACTTTCGTTGTTATTTGGCAAAATTTATCCAACCATGAATTAATTAGGCTCAAAAGATTCATCTCGACCTTTACAGACAAACTGTACAATTAATTATTTTTTTACCTACATTTAATGCTTCATGCATAGATCCAAAGATTCAATGTGACGGGTAATTGAGGAAATATTTTGGGAAGTGAACGGGGCCGAAGCCAATGGGTTTGGTCGGTCTTTGCGTGCATTCCACGTGGACACTGTAGTGCTAGATATTATTAGATAGGACTACCACGCACACCCTCTTTGATTTTTTTTTATACACACAACCATTAAAAAACGAATTGTGTATGCAAACTACTTATGACACTAGCTAGCTAGTTTCTCACATGGACACTAGACAATCACGTCACGTACGGCATGCAATTGTGTGCGAAAGCTAGCGGCAAGCGCGTGATGCGATACGAATGCCTATGCACGCGCGGACACGCGGTGCTCCTTGCCTTTTTCTGCCGCGGAATGGATGACACCGCTTCATGGTTACCAGCAGTGGCGGATCCAGGAATCAAAACCTGTGGGACCAGCCAGCAGAAGCTGTGGGACCAAACCATATATGCTACAGTAAAATTGCACTAGATTCGTCAAAACCTGTGGGGCCGGGTGGCCCCATAGATTATACCTACGTCCACCACTGGTTACCAGGGCCCAGTTTAGTTGCCAGAAAATTTTGTAAAATTTTTCAGATTTTCCGTCACATCGAATCTTTGGACACATGCTTGAAGCATTAAATATAGATAAAAAAATAAAACTAATTACACAGTTTAGACGAAATGGACGAGACGAATCTTTTAAGCCTAATTAGACCATGATTGGACAATATTTGCCAAATAACAACGAAAAGCGCTACAGTGCCATTTTGCTAAATTTTTCGGAACTAAACCAGCCCCAGACATTCTAGGCATTTGAGCATTTTACGGCCGAGAAATACGTAGATGACGACCTCCATTAAAAACCTATGCGCGTTTTAGAAATATTTGAACACTAAAATAGAAATGACTTTGTATGAGATTCGCCAAAAAAAAACATGTGACAAGGACAGTAACCAGCAAAATGCACATGTTGTGTCTAGGTAGATTTTTTTAATTTAATCGTTCTTTAATTTGTGTCGGAATGTTTTGGGATACGTGTTGCTGGCACACCTCTAGAATGTTTCGGCATGTGTGTCGCGACCAAGAAAATTAAACATGCATGAACAAGGACACAAACACAATTAAAGAATACACGTTGTCGAGCGAGGAGTTCTTAATACCGAGCATGTTCCGATCCTTTGCTTTTTGTTACCTTTTGTCACTGCTATGCAACGTTTCGCACGTCTCAGGCTGCCATTTATTTACAGGGCAGTTTTACTTCGTGATGTGAAGAAGATATTCCTAGACAAGGACAAAAATTGAGAGGAATGGATCTCATGCAGTAACTCATTTTATAGGTGTTCCCAACTTCCAAGAAGGCAAACAGATTATTAAACGTAGAGGAAAAACAAAGATAGAAGATGGAAAAGAACAGTCAATCTAATAGGCGAACTTTATAGCCAATTCACCACGCACCACCTTTCGCCGTTTTTATGCAGCATATACTCTTCTTCTTGATACTGATTAAGACAATACTAGTATTAGAGAAAACTGCACCACCACCATGTACGTATTAGACTTGGATCGGAGACGTACAAGGAGATGTCAGACGTACACACACAAGCGCATACTGTATATATACTCCTAGCTAGACGGATGACGTACGGGTGTTAGTAGCAGCACTCATCTAGCAAGTGATTATATTCCCTCCAGGGACTTTTCCAGCATGGACGACGACTCGACGCAAGCCGGCCGTAGCAACCGAGACCAGGAACTGCAAGCTCCTCACGGCTTGCCCTTGTGCTGCGTGTAGATGTAGTCGAGGTGCGCGTCGCCGAGCAGCCGCCTCTGCATGCACTCCTCGTTGCCCTCCTCGCACGCCACTACACCCTCCTCCTCCGCCTCTGCTCCCATCACCTGAAGAAGGACCAGAACGAGAAGAGAGGTCAAACTTACTGCTGCTCAAACTGGAGACAGACCACCGGATTCAGTGTCTGCCGTGTCTTGGGTCGTCACCTCGGAGGCTGAAACCTCGTCGCCGCTAACCACGGCGGCGCTCTGAAGCACTAGGCCGTCAGATGCAGCCGCCGCCGCCTTGGCACCATCCTCTGCACAAGAAACAGTAGTTGAGAAAACATTGGAGCAACAGTAAGCTGCTGGTAGGGTCGAAAAGCAGAGAGGCTGAGCACAAGCTAAGTATACACTAACCATGGTGAGCAATAAGAGGAACAGCAGGCTGCAGGAGGCGAGCAGCTGCCGCGCAGTGGAAGGAGGAGGAGCAGACGAGGAGGAGGAAGAAGAGAGCGAGGGCGGCAAGGGGCGAGGAGATCTTGATGCTGCAGCGCCTCATCTCTGTCGGTCTTGAGATACTGAAACTATGCAGCGTAGCGTTGTGGACAAAGAACAAGAGGAGAAGAAGCTCTGCTACTGCTAGCCGCTGCTGGACTGGAACAGAGAATGAGGATGGGTGTTGTGTTTGTGTTGGGAGCTGGGACTTTGGAGTGGTCGTCTTGGTGGTGCCGAGGCGCTCTATTTATAATGGGAGATGGCGGGCAAGGCGCGCATGTGATCTTTTAAGAAAAAGAAAATGCTTACCAATATAGGAGCCATTCGGCTGTGCTGATAAGTCGGCTGAAAAACACTGTTGGTTGATTTGTTGTGAGAGAAAAATATTATTCCGGCTAAAAAATCAAGCTGGAAAAGACGGATTATAAGCCGAATGATCAGGGCCATAATCGTGCTTTGTTGTGAGTAAAATGAAACTAGGTAGAGGTTGTTCTAGAAGAGAGCTCATTCTAGAAACGTCACACACAAGTACCGTACCGTCTAGGCACATCCTACTAGCTAGCTTTTACTTTGTCTTGACCCAAACTCTTGTTTCTTATTTTGACTAAGTTCATAAAAAATACATATTAGTTTCACTATATTATCAATGAAGTGTGTTTGCAGATATCGATATATCTTCGTAAAAACTCCATCAAAGTTAGAAAAGTTTGACTTGTAATAAATAAACCTAAAGTGAATGGCAACGTCTGCCACCAAAATCGAAAACACAGCTATGACCACTTTTGGCACCACAATATGTGTGTATGTCACGTGTCTAACTTTTCTAAGTTTGGTCGGGCTTGTTCATCCTCCGGCCCAATGCTACAGTATCAAGAGGAGCTAGAGCTAGAGCTGGAGCCAGAGTAGCCACAAATCGTGGTTTCTCTCGGCTCCACATCTTGCAAGACGAGAGAAAAACAACTTTTATAAACAATGTTATTACAGTAGGAGGTGCAAGAGGAACCAAAGCCGCAAGAAACTATACCTAGCAAATCCTTAGTATATGTCTAACAAAATCGACAAGGTTTAGCGCCACAATGTGTTTGCTACACAAGGGGTGGCCGGCTCCAGCTGCTACTGCTATACTGTAGTACATGCTGCGTGGCTGCGTCGTCTCTGGAACAAATGGACAACCTATCTATCCTAGTGCAGGGGCGGGCCCGACGCACGTTGACCATGGTGTCCGCCCGGATGGCCCCGCGGGCCCCACACGTACGGCCTTTTTTCTCTTTTGATGACAAAAATAAAAATTTTCCACGGCCGGGCCACATGCACAGCACCGGTACGTGCACCACCACCATCATATTCGCACCATCATGGTCTGCCTGGGAACGGCAATGGGGTGGTCTTTGTGGCTTTTGGCATTGGGGCATGCATTTTAGTCCACCTCTACCGTACGTGTGGCAGCACTAGCAAGCACTCGTCCCCTCCCCTCATGCTGTGCTGTGGTGTGCTGTGTGCTCTACTGCTGCTAGCTCCCTCTCCATCACCATCTTGACATCTTCCATCGATCTGCGCTCCCTCTCATTGTTTTTTCTGCTAGCTGCATCATTGGCGCCACGCACTTTCTCCCTGCATTAGCCATATATTAGCAGGAGTATGTAGGAGCTAGTGAGGAGTCCCGTACGTCCCGTGTGCCTGCTCTGCCTGTGCTGCATGCACCAGCACTGAGCCCACGATGCATGAGAGGGATCAGCTGCTGCGTGCATCGGTCGCTGCTCGCTGCACTCGCCTCATGCATGCATGCATCAAGTCGCTGTCGTCGTCGTCGTCGTCGCCGAGCGCCCGGGCGAGAGAGCCAGCCAGGCTGGTGCCATGGTGGTGGTGCGCGCGTCGTCGTCAGTGGCTTGATGCATGCATGCATCCTGATCGGCGCGTCGTCGTCAGTAGTATTATGCATGCATCAAGTCGCTGTCGTCGTCGTCGTCGCTCGCTCGCTGGAAGGACCACCACCGGGTCCGGTGCTCTGTCCAATCTATGCATCCTGATCGATGAGCTAGCTAGCTGCTCCTCTTACTCTGCTAGTTCTGGTGTTTTCAACCCTGCTGTCGCTGTCCGGTCCACATCGAACCGTGCAGTGGTTCACACGAGTCAACGGCTCCATCGATCCGGATCGTCCGGCCCCTGTTAGTGTCAGCTCAGCTGGCACTGTGCTAGCTGCACTGCATCACCGAACAGTCCCCTCCTGGCCTTCCTCCGTACTCCTGCGGCATAATACTACTGCTATACTCCCTCCGTCCAAAAAAAAAACATCATTTTTAATTTTCCGACATCTGGTTTGATCATTCGTTTTATTCAAAATTTTATATAAATATTATATATTTTATTATAAATTATTTTATTATAAATTATTTTATTATTAAAGATACTTTAATAATAATTTATTTATTTTATAATTTATATAATTTTTTTAAATAAGACGAACGGTCAAACACGATGTATAAAAAGTAAAAAACGTGCCTCTTTTTGGACAGAGGGAATACTATCCTATGTTACGTTTACGAGCTGAGGTGAGGTCACGACGGGCTCAGCTCATGGCAGAGGACAACGACGACGTGGGCGCGCATCGCATGCATGCATGCAGCGGAGGCGCAGAGGCCCCGTGGGCACACGGTGGCACAGAGACGCATAGCCGGCGCCAAGCTACTACTAGCTGCCGACGACTGCACCTGCAACAGCTGCAGACGAGAGGGAGGACGGACCTGCTCCGGCTCGCTCGCGTCACGCGTGCGACGAATCCACGACCAGACTACAGACAGAGAGAGCTAGCGACGACGACGTCATCCTCGAACCGAATCCAGCGATTCCTCCTGCGCTCGGTCGATCGGTCACCCCTCCCTACTGCCTGCCACACGTGACGTACGCATACGATACTTCCCTGTACCGGAGGAAGAAGGTACAGTACTACATATACGTACGTACGTATACACATGCATGCACACAGACACCCACAGTAGGAAATGGACGGAAAGGGCGAGAGACCAAGCACGTACGTACGTGTACGCCCAGCTGATATATAATCCAGCTAGCTAATACAAGAACATGCAACTATAGATTCCTCCTGTTCGTTTTATTTTAGAACCAAAGGGGTTGAAGAGGATTGAGACGGAATTAATTGAGGGAAATTAAATCTTTTATTGCAAGTTAAAATCCTCCTCGATCTCCTTCAGTCTCCTCTAGTCACTTTCAGGCCCGTCTCAATAATTTTAAGGGCCCTTGGGCAAGTAAGATACTAAGATCCGGCAATCTAATATTTTAATATGACAATTAATAAAGTATATAGTAATATTAATAAGAAATAACTTGCAACATATATTTAGTTCATAAAAAATGACTGTACATAAAAAAGCTAGAAGAATGGTAAAGTAATAAGTAATAACTATTGTGGTTACCTCAAATAAATCTATAGAGCTTTAATGCTTTTAAAAAGCGTCTTCAGCATTTCTTGATGCAAAATCTTCAAGAACAGTGTCGAGATCAATTTTATCTAAAATATTCTTCTCAGTGTTGCACATAGCGAAGCCATTCAATCTTTTTTGTAGCATAGTTCACCAAACAATTTTTCAATGAACTGATCTTCTTGTTTTCTTTTTTTCTTTTTCTGAACACTAGAGAAATGTTTTTTTGGCAACATCTAACATGTTCAAAAAATATATTGAATTAGAATTTAGAAATTTAGTTAATTAGATCAAACAGTCTGCAACTCTGCAAGTGCAGACCATCACGGCCACGCCAAGCCCTATCCTTATAACTAATAAACTGAACTAATGAACTCTGGACTGCAGTTACTTACCGCTGTCCGCTGGTCAGTCCAGAGATACAATGGATCACAGAGGCCGCGGAGAAAGGATTCACGCCCGCTGCCCGTAGAGGTCGCGGCCGTTGCCCCGACTCGCGATCGCGAATTGGAAGGGTCGTGACTCGCTGACTCGCTGCACGACTCACGCAGTCACGCACGCCACGTGAATAGAAGCGACTAGCGAGCACCTAAGCTATTAAATGGACCTAAAGAGCGACCGTATGAGCCATTGGGCCGGAATACATGTACTATACAGGGGTATACTCATGGGCCCCCAAGCACCATGGGCCCCCGGCCGTCGCACTTGCTGCCCTCTCCCATGAGACGGGCCTGGTCACTTTTATTTATCCTGAGATTAAACGAGCGAACGAGGCCTTAGGCAACATCTACTCCGCTTACACTTCCGTAGACGACATGTGTCATCCCTATCCTTCGTACGTGCTATCGAACACTTGCAAATTGAACCGGAAAAAATCTAATTTACCCCCCAACTATCGGGTAGTCTAGTTTACCCCATCAACTATGAAACGGTCTAATTTATCCCCTGAACTTTATAAAACCGGCCAAATCACCCCATCGAGCGGTTTTAGACGGTGGTTTTGCTACAGTAACAACGGTTTGCTACAGTAACAGCGGTTTTGTCCTTTTCTTTTTATTTATTTCGTCTGAGTCTTTGAAAAATCATAGTAAATCACAAAAAATCATAAAATAGAATATCCAATTTTGTTAGACTCCACATGAGTATATCTATACAGTAAATATATAATATAGTATGCTTTAGTACAAAGTTTTTGTTGTATGAATTCTTCAAATTAATTACAGAAAAAATAGATCAAAATTTACAGCAAAAACTTTGTACTAAAGCATACTATATTATATGTTCACTGTGTAGATCTACTCATATGGAGTCCAACAAAATTGAATTTTTCATTTTGTGATTTTTTTGTGATTTACTATGATTTTTCAAAGATTCAGACGAAATAAATAAAAAGAAAATGACAAAACCACTGTTACTGTAGCAAAACCGTTGTTACTGTAGCAAAACCACCGTTCAAAACCGTTTGAGGAGTGATTTGACCGGTATTGCAAAGTTCAGAGGGTAAATTAGACTGTTTCATAGTTGAAGGGTAAACTAAACCACCCCCATTAATTGGGGTCCATTAGACTTTTTCCAAATTGAACCCCAGTACCGCATCGCATGCATGTATGTCGGCGCCGGTCATGTGTCATTGTCATGAGTATGTACTGAGGCTAGGACTGCAAGTCTACAACGGCGTGCCGTACGTGCAGCTCCGTGCGCAGTTTTCCTTGTCCAAAATGAATGGATAACAAAATCTGAACATGCAATTTCAATATATTCGATTCGATAAGCTAGTAAGAGAGATATATATCAGGGCAACATGGCATTTCTTCATATGCGCATCGATATTATTATATATATGCAAGTATACCAAAGACACAAACATACTAGTATATATAATACGATATTGAATACACTGCTCAAATAAGTTTACTATTAAGGCTACTAGGGGATACAGGGGGGAAAAACAAAATTAGGAGCCCAGGATGGATCTGTCAGTGCCCAAATACTTTTTCAAGATACGCATCTTCACTGTAATTAGGACTAGACATCGTCACAGTACACAGTACTCAATCCAAATATATACAAGAATTCCACGTAGGGCAGTCCATGCTTTTCAATTTCTGTATTGAAAAAATTTAGGCCACCACCGAAATTACCAAAATTTGGCTGACGTTTTTCTGAATTTTTTTAGTAACTTAAACATGAAATTTGTTTTTTCTAAAAAAAATTAGATCTAAAACAAAATATTAAAATGATACATCTATTGAGTAGGAAAACATGAAACATAAACAATATAAAATACGAGTTTATAGTTATATAGCACATATATTAGTGTAATATTTGGATATCTTTCTGCCACCCCCGAAATTATCGAAACTTCAGTGAAATTTCATCGAAATTTTGAACCCTAGGGCAGCCACGGGGAGGAGGGCCACACACTTATGCTCCACCACTGGAATTACAGAAAGCACTAGATTATAAAGTTGTTTGTTCCGTGTACTTGTCTCTCTGTAATCCCTGTAATAAGCTCGGATAACCTCGAATCATTGTCGATTGGTCGATGATCGATATGCATGCATGCGTGTGCAAACTCCACGTGAAAAATATTATGCAGCGCAGTTGTGTAAACATTGTAAATCTATTAGCTACCCGGCCAACGATGGTTGTGCGTGCCCATGTCATCTTACCAAGCATGCACTGAACTTGAGCTATGTGGAAACAACTTTTTCACCCAACTAGAGATCGTGCGATGTCACTAGCAGGTAAATACCTACTAGGCTACTAATTAATGGGAACATGTAATCGCAAAAAGGAGTTTATTATACATAAGGCCTCGTGACTAATTATATGGTTCATTGTATTGCTGATAGTGGAGAGTAGTGCTAATGCCGGAGGATATGCCAGCAAACGGTTCATTGGAGCTAATTGAGGAGTGCATAGCTTGCCTTGTCATTTTCAGCGAGTTTTGTGTAGAGCATCATTAAGTCCTTTCACATCTTAGTTTAAGCATGCGAGGAGATGCCGTAATCTTGTGACAGAGCATGACGTTGTGTGACCTAAATAGGGATTGGAATTGTGGATATTTTCTTTTTCACCTATTGCATCATCACCGATTTTGGTCCTTGCATTGTACTACGCAACACCAACTTGCCCACTAGAACATGCCGTCGTATTATCCAAAATGATTTTTACATGCACCACAAATTCTTTTTCAGAATCGGTTGTGTCTGGAGTTGTTCCTGAAAATGCAATTTGAGGAGACCATGTAACGGCCGGACCGCCGAAATGAATTTAATTTCTAGGGCCGGGTAGTGTTTCCAACTACCATAAAGGCTCTCTATTTTCACGTTTGAAACATCAGCCGTCTTTGAAAATAGTTTTATTTCTCTGTTGGAAACAACGACCGCCCCAACAAATTACCACCAGATATAAAAAACGCTCCTTTGAGGGAAGGTTCTTCTCTTGAATTTCTTGGAGGAGCGAGGTGGCTCTAGGACATCCAATGTTATTTTTAAGTACACGGCAATACTAGTAGGCACAAAATTAGAACTCTGTATTGCTTCTTAAACAGCTGAGAATTTTATGCGCCTGTAGGAAAGCTAATAAGGTGAGCAGAACATTAGCACTGGAGCATTTGATGCTCTACAATCTTTAATACTTTTCACGATGACGATGACACAAGTAGAGAGCTTTTCATCAAGTTGCTGAGTTTTAGATTCTTCCTTTTTAAAAAAAAAAGTTAGATTCTTTCTTCAATTAGAAGGCCCCTAGGTTCCTCCTAGCCAAGCATGCACGTATAAACAACATATCGAATACGTATTTGATTTGGATTGAATCGCTGCTCGAGCTAGCACAAATGAGATCGATCCCATACATGCATGCATTCCACGTGGTCAATATAATATTGAATCGTAAAGCTAGCTCTCATAGGTAGATGATAAGATGATGAAATATAATGATGCATCCATGATTCATGTAACCAGCACCAACAACTTCTTCGTTCTGTGGACACACGAGCTAGCAACCGCCCGCAGTTTAGGATGCAAAGAGGACAATCACACACAGCACGCCGCTATGCAAGCGGCAATCGCGGCCGGCGCGTGATGTGTAAGGGACCCTTGGCCTTTTTTTTCTGCTAGCAGTTAATAGCTAGCATGCAGGGCAATGGCGCGATGGCGACGGCCGACGGCGACGGCGAGTTGATGACAGTGAAGCACTGAAGCTCCATGATCGGCAGGCATGGCAATGGATTGGTGGTGCACAGTGGGCAAATAATAAATGATATATGATGTGCTTAGGCTTCTTAGTTTAGCATGCTGATTGCTGAGAGCGACCGTAAACATTTTATCCTCGTGGCTGCCGTGATGCGATTGGCGTGATGGGTGCTCATCATCCATTCATCATCCCTACCAATTACCGAAGCTTGTGTCGGAATATCTCGGAGTACGTGTTGAAGCCATAGGACACTTCGTGCTGCAATAGACTAATGTTTTAACACACATGGTGGAGAGAATAATGGCAACTCCTTCGATTGTAAATATAAGTCCATATAAATTTATTATAAAATTATACATCAAACCATTTTAGTTTTGGTCCCCGATATATAATAATTTATATAAATTCGCTTTACAAGGTTGGCATTACAAGATTGCTATACAAAAGTGATTCATAACTCTTTTTCATATATAAGATATGTGTGTATTAGGTATTGCTAGGCAATGTTAAAATTATGACTTAGGTTAAACCTAGAAAGATGATTAATAATATTTGTGATCAGAGGAAGTAAGGATCACTGATTGGATCCACGAGATTAACAACTAGTCATTGTTAGCTTCTATTTGCGGACTAGTAAATTAACAACTACTTCTTAATTTTGTTACCATCATTTAGTCTGTATGTTTGGATCTTTAGGGGCTAAAAATTAGTCAACTAGTCATTAGACCTGTGGATCCAAACTGGACCTAAAGTTTATGCTAAAGGTAGTGAATGCTACTGTAAAGTTGAGAATGGTGAAAGGGCTTCTAGCTGGGTTGGTTAGGTGGTGTAAGTATCGACTCGCCATGGAAGCGAATTTTAGGTTAGGGTTAAAAAATCCATTTGTTTGTCTCACGCTGAAGCATAGGTCTAAGGCCTGGCTCCGGTCGTGGTCGTTCTCACATGGGCTATGATGTTGTTGTGTATGAGTGAGGTAAAGATTCAGGGGTTTTCTCGATCTGCGTAACAATGTCTTCTTAATGCAATGCATGAGGGTTGTCTTACCCCCGCAAGTCGAGTTTTTTAAAAGTTGAGAATATGTGTGTATATATTTGTTACAAGAAGTCGAGCATGTCGTACCAATGCATCCACTTTTTGTCGTCGCTGTGAATTTAGCATTGCCTACGCCTCCAAATGGCAGTGAAAAGAGAGTGGACATAGAGCTCCTCATTTAAAATAAGAACTTGAGCATGTTTTGAACCATGATTACTAGGCAGATTCTCCACGGAGCCAGCTCTGTGCTTTCAGCATCATCATGAAGCTGAGGAGCTTGTTCTCAAAAAAAAAAAAAGAAGCTGAGGAGCTTGGATGGGCATGATGGCAGCTTTGCCAAGATATGCTCTATCTATATGCTCCTCTCTTCTCTCTTCCGTACCTGCTGAAGCCTGAAAGCTAGCTAGCTAGCTAGCTAGCATGTAGATGAACACTAGTAAAATAAACTTGCTGCTGAAAGACAGACTTGTGGAGGAATAGGACAGGCGTTAATCGCCTTTACAGGGAGATAAGCTCGTTCAAGCATGTGCCATATGCATGTACAAGTCTAATAACCCAAAAGTCCAAAGATGTCGACGCATTAGACAATGTTTCATCGCCGTGCACGGCGCGAGATGCCTGTGATCAGAAAAAAGAAGGAAAGAATACCTTGCCACCACTGATGGAGCGAAGCCGTCCACTGAAATTGTTGGTTTGGTGGCTGCAGATCAGGTCGAACATTTCGCTTCAGCATCGCTAGGTTGCCACGACAAGACGGGCTCCAGCTTCAGCTTCAAGCGTGCACGACTGTTCGCTGCTCTCAAGAATTCAAGATCAGAACGAACATTTCACTCCAGTTCCAGCATTGGACACCACAGAAACACAATGAAATAAAGGTGATTGCTATGATTTCAGAGGAATCAATCAAGAAAGGAGACATCGTTGTCGAGCTGGTCAACAGAACTTTGTTTCCTCGCTGGACCGACGTGCCATCTGCTGCACAGCATGGTCCCGGCCGAATCACCAGCAAAGATCTGCCACTGGTGATCTACCCGTGAGCGAGCATCAAACCATCCCGCTCTCCGACCAAGCTTTCAGGACCAGGCCGGCATGGGAAAGGCTGCTGGCCGGTGCACAGCTCACAGCCCCTTTAGCTCAAGAATCCGTTGAGCTGACATCCAGAGAGATGAGCCAGCAAGATGTCCAGTACTATAAAGATGTGAAAAGAACTTGATTAAAAGCTGTGTCTTTGACATTTTGAATGATGCACTTTAAAGGTCCCAAGATCTATCAGTGTAGGCCTCCTTTCAGCTTGCCTTTGGACAAAGGAAGCTGGGGGATCCATGGACAAAGGAACCTGGAGGCAAAGGAGGTCCCTGATGACTGACACAATTCCTTTGACAAAATTGACAATAATAGAGGCCGCCGTCCTATGAACATGCGGCACTTCCACTTCCAGGAAAAGGGCTTCAAGGCATTCACATTTCACAAATTATGAAATAATAGTACATTACTACATATCAAGGTCGAGGCCTGAATACCAATGTTGCGCTGACAAATGAGAATTACATGTAGAACCCAATACAAAAGATTATCAAAATTGCTTGGTGACAATTAAGTGCCCACAAACCGTGGTGCCTCATCCGAATCACCACGATATGATTTGACTACTCTGATTGTGCACACAAGTCTGCTATGAAGACTCCAGGTTTTTGAGAAATTCAGGCACCACCTGACTGCTATCTGCCAGAAGCTCAGCCAGAGGTTTCGCAATAGAAGCATCAGCGTTACAGAATATACTATGCACTTCGCCTCCAATAACATGAAGAGCAGCACTCATGAGGATCTCAACATATTCATCGACTGAAGGAGGCAGATCCACCACCAACAAAGTTTCAAATTCCTCTACATCTGTCACTGCCATGTTCTCCCAGTCTTTCACAATGACATTCATCAGCCCCACACTACACAAATACAAATACATTTACAATGTCAACGTTAAGGATATGAGTTACACAGTACTCTCAGCCAAAAGATAATAATAATAATAATAATAATAATAATAATAATAATAATAATAATAATAATAATAATAATAATAATAATAATAATAATAATAATAATAATAATAATAATAATAATAATAATAATAATAATAATAATAATAATAATAATAATAATAATAATAATAATAATAATAATAATAATAATAATAATGTGGTGATTAAAACTACTTTAGGACTGACTGAAACCCAAAGTTCTTCTCACAGTATTTTATTATATTGACAAGTTCAGTTCAGTTTGCATGCAGAGATTGGCAACTGAAAGGTTTTGTTAATAAATTGACAAGTTCCTTCAGTTTCCATGCAGAAACTGGAAATTGTAGAAAAACTACAATGCTGTTTAATTCACTGTACCTGCTGCATATCGTAAAAGAGCTGCCATGTGAGCCATCAATCACTGTGCAATTTTTCAGCTTAAGCGATGATGACATTTGTCGCGTTTTTTGATCGCTTGCGACTACTAGAAGAACCTTTGATGTCTTTTTAGGATGACTTTGCAATATCTGCTCAAGAATTTCCTTGACCTGAAAGTAGAAATACTTCATCAGAACATCAAAGCCACAACACACCCCAATCATACTAGCTTGAACAACTCCTGCTAAATAAATATTCAGCCATGAATTCAATACAGACATGAGAAAGGTTCTTAGGATCAGGATTCGAGGTAGGATCGTTTTTGCCGAGTAGGGTCGTATTGTAGGATCAGGATCCTATGGGATTTTCGTTTTTTAAGTTTAATTTATTTTTATATGATAAACTATACATCTACTTCAATTTATTTATAGCACTGCCATCAGATAATATGGTAATTATAATATTAAGATGTAAATAGAGAAGTATTACTGTACGTCATTAAACATAGGTTCTGGAGATACAAACTGCAGAGTTCCATCCAGACTTGCACAATTACATATGCAAATACATGGTTCTGAATCCAAGTATTGTCTGGATTTCACAGAAGTTGCAAACTCGCAATCCAACAAGAGAATCACTGGCATCACTAGCGATAAGCAGCATTACTCTATTGTTCCCATTGGTTGACTTTTTCCTCTTATCCCCAAGTGCAAGATGAACAAACACAGTTACAAAATGCATCCCTCAAGACTTATACAGTAGTAAAACCATATGGCCAATCATTATGCCACTGCAGGCATGCAGTGGAGTCACTGCTGATACCCAGGCTACAGAGCTCTATCACGATTTCATTAATGCTTTTTTATTCTGCAGAAGCTGCTGATTGTTAGGAGTAGAAAGGAGATAAGAGTATGGGACAGATCAATGAGAAGGGGAAGGAAGGGAGCATGAGAGCTCTTCAGCAGGCTTCAGGCTACCCTTTGCTGGGGAAAAAAACGATGCCCAACAGTAGAAACGAACTTCATGAATTTCGGAGATTTTCGGATTTTCTCGGTTCAAAAAATGCCCAAACTAATTTTGAAGGAATACCGAAATTTGAAGAAACTGAGAATTTTTGAAGAAATCAGCGAAAATCGTCCGGGATTAAATGAATCGATAGACCAAAGTACACCTTTTTGTTTACAAAATCACAGTCAACATCAAGTATTCAATAACCAGTACACCGGACACTCCTCAACTCAAGATCAAGTAGAAACTACCATTGATATACTCCAAATCTAGATAGCAAATGATACTCTATAGTTGCATACAGATATACAGTCTAACAGTCCACTTAAACAGTCCAGAAAAACAGAGTTGTCTAAACAAAATAATGTTCAAGAAGGCGCTAGGCAGTTTCTAGGCGACGACCCATGGCCTAGAGCCTAAGCGAGCCTAGGCTAGCCTAGGCGTTTCAAGGCGTTTTGCTAAATTTGCATTCAGCATGTATAGCTGAATAAATATATAAATGTAGTAGCTGAAATGCTGAATAAATAGAAGTTCCTACAGCAATAGAAGTGACGACCTTCTCCCTTCTTTCCCGTGACCTCTCTCTCTCTCTCTCTGTGTGTGTGTGTGTGTGTGTGTGTGTGTGTGTGTGTGTGGAGGCCGGCTGCAGGCAGGCAGGCCGCAGGCTCAGCCTTCGTGCGTTGCCGCAGCTTTGCCTCGCGCGCTCCCCACGCCATCACGACCCAAGGCCTGCCTTTCCTTTCTGCTCCCTTCCCCTCTCCTTCAAACGGATGCGCATCTGACTGGATTGGGAGGAGGGAGGACCGGAGGAGGCGGCCCGGCAATGGATCCGGCGGCGCAGCTCCCTCCCTTGGGCGGCGCGGCTCTGGATCTGGTGGCACGGCACCTATTCTCCGCTTATCCCCCTAGGCGAGGCGTTACCCCTCCGCCCAGCGCTGAAGCGTCCCTGGGCGAGCGCCTAGTACCGCCTTTTTGAACATCAACCTTCTGCAGCGCCATCCATGGCGAGATGTCTCCAGTTGCGCCGGCGCATCAGCTCCTCTCATGGCCAGACTCCAATAAGATCGAGACTCAGAAGGCAAATGTGATGCTACACTATGAGACGCTGACCATGCACAGCTGGAGAGTGGAGACACGCTGTGGAGGCAGCGGAACGGGGGGAGAGAAATCACAGGCACCATGGAGCAAGCAAGCAGCAGACCGAGAGCAGAGAAGAAGAGAAGGCTAGCAGTGGCTGAGGTTCCAAGGAGAAGAGAGAAATATAATTCCCATCGGCTAGGGTTTCAAGTAGGTCTGTATGTAATCAGGAATGGATACATGGGCCATATGTACTCTATGGGGCCAAAAAAAACAGACTGAAATTTAGAGGACAGTATAGCCTTTTACATGGCCTGACCGGTAGAACCGAATTTCACTGAAATTCTGAACACTATTCAGCGACAATGCAGCAAACAGACTCCCTCTTGTTGGAATATGTGTGTATTAGGCCCATGAGGCTAGGCCCATGAGGCCCATGTATAGTTACCTATATAGCTACCCTTCTAGGGTTAGCCCAAAATAATAGAAACACTTTTCCATAATATGGTATCAGCAGCCTAGGTTTAGATTTCCCCTGCTCCTCCCTCCCAGCCGCCGCCGGCGCCATGGCCGGCGCCCCACCTCCTCCTCCCTCCTTCACCTCTTTCCCTCCCCTCTCCTCCTCTTCCTGGGCCCAGATCGTGGACCCTGCTCGTGCGGCCGTCGCTCCTCTTGGCGCTGCTCCTCCGGGCACGCCCGCTGTTCCTCCAGGTGCCGATCCTCCGGCCGCGCCTGCTGCTCCTCCGGGCCCGCCTGCTACCGCCGCCGCTCCTCCACCTCCCTGGGCCACTGCTCTACCCGGCGCCCGTCTTCCGCCCGCAACTGCCGCCGCCCGTCTTCAGGCCGCGGCACCCGCCACGGGGCTTGGACCCGCCTGCGCCATGGCTGCCGTTCCTGGCGCGGTGGGGGAGCCCGCGGGGGATGCTGCAGCGGCCCTCCAGCCGCCGGCGGAGCAACTCCACCTGCTCAACGCCGGCGGAACTGCTGCTCTCCACCCGCCGCTGCCTGCCAGCCTCCCTCCATTGCACGATCCCGCCGCGTCTGCAGCCGGCCTCCAGCATCTACCGCTCCTGCACGCCGCTGCGGGGTGTCCCACTGCAACGGCGCCGCACCTCAACAGTACGGGGCCGGAATCCGCCCTCGCAGCAGCCCTCGTCGCTGCCCGGGCTGCCGCCGCGGAGGGGCAGGCTCGTGTGCGCGCTGCTGCCCTCGTGTGGGAGCGTGAGCGCAACGCGGCCGACACCCTCGCACGCCAGATCACCGACGCGGAGCAGCTCCTCGCCTCTCTCGCTTCCCAAGATGCTGCGGCCACCTCCTCCGACTCGTCGGGACGCCGTGTGGCTCACACCGCCGTCCTCTGGCACGACCCCGCCGACCCGCTCGTGACCCAGCTGCACTACCAGGCCGGAGGGGTCCAGAACATTCGCCTCCTCGTTCCGGTTGTTCTTGAGCCGGAGTCGCCCTCCTACGCCCGCTGGCGGGATCTGGTGCTCCTCACTCTCCGTCGCTATGCCCTCGACGACCACGTCCTTGTCGACGCATCGGTCGCCGTCCAGTCGCCGTCGTGGCTACGTCTCGACAGCATCGTCCTCTCCTGGATCCTGGGGACGATCTCCCTGGACCTCCACGACCTCGTCCGCAACTCTCCTGACGCGCGTCTGGCGTGGCTTGCCCTTGAGGGGCAGTTCCTGGGCAATGCTGAGGCCCGGGCTCTGCGTCTTGACGCCAGCTTCCGTACCTTCATTCAGGGCGACCTCTCCGTTGGCGAGTTCTGTCGTCGGATGAAGGGCATGGCAGACTCACTTGGCGACCTCGGCTGGCCCGTGGAGGATCGCATCTTGGTCCTCAACGTCCTCCGCGGGCTCAGTGACCGCTACGCCCATCTCAGGATGTGGATCACCCGTCAGCGGCCCTTCCCCACCTTCCTGCAGGTCCGTGACGACCTGGTCATGGAAGAGCTCACTCAGGGCATCCAGCCGGGGTCCACCACCGCTCCGGGGTCCTCGTCTTCTTCGACGGCTCTGGCTGCTACTCCGCCATGTCCGTCCGCTCCCCCACGCTCGTCCGCCACACCGTCGTCGTCTCTCCTAGGTCCCCCTCCCTCCGGGCCGAGCGGGGGTGGGGGGGGTCGTGGCGGTCGTCGTCGCCGTGCTGGAGGTCGCGGGGGCGGCCGCGGTGGTGTCACCCACACTCCGGCTGGACCGCAGGGGGGGACACCATGGCCTTCGTTCCACAACCCGTGGTCAGGGCGCATCTCTATGTGGCCCTTCCACGCTCCTGGAGGTGCGCCTCGCCCACCGGCGGCCATGTTCACTGGTGCTCCACCTCCCGGCGTCTGCACTACGCCTCCGTGGGCTGGACCCTCCGGCACCCCTCCTGGGGTCGTGGGATGGGACCAGGCGGCCTTGGCTCGCTCGTTCAGCACCATGAGCCTGACACCTCCTGTTGGACCAGAGTGGATCGCCGACTCGGGTGCCACCTACCACATCACCCCTGACCCTGGTATACTCTCCTCTGTCCACTCTCCTTCTTCTTCTCTTCCTTCGTCCATTATGGTCGCAAATGGTTCGTGTCTTCCTGTCACGTCTGTGGGTACCACCGGTGCTCATGGCTCCTTTCGTCTTCCTGATGTTCTTGTCGCTCCTTCTATGGTTCACAACCTCCTTTCTATTCGTCGTTTTACAGCTGACAATTCTTGTTCTGTGGAATTTGACTCGTCTGGTCTTACTGTAAAGGATTTGGCTTCCCGGCGTCCTCTGCTCCGATGTGACAGCACGGGGCCCCTTTACACTCTTCGCTTCCCGACGGCTACTTCATCTTCTTCGCCGTCCGTTTTGTCAGCTGCCTTCGCCGCCTCTACCTCCTCTACTACTTGGCACCGGCGCCTCGGCCATCCTGGACGTGATGCCCTGATGCAGCTCAGTCGTAGCTCCGACATTCCGTGTATTCGGGCTCATGCTGAGCATTTGTGTCATGCGTGCCAATTGGGCCGACATGTTCGTCTTCCTTTTCATAGTTCTTCACATGCGGCCCGCATTTTTGATCTTGTACATTGCGACCTATGGACATCTCCTGTTATCAGTATTTCTGGCTATAAGTACTATCTTGTGGTTGTCGATGATTTTTCACATTATTCGTGGACCTTTCCCTTGCGTGCGAAGTCTGATACGTTTTCCATGCTCCTTCACTTCTTTACTTGGGTGTCCACACAGTTTGGCCTTACCATCAAGGCCGTCCAGTGTGACAATGGTCGTGAGTTTGATAACTCCACCTCTCGGGCTTTCTTCCTCTCTCACGGTGTTCAGTTGCGCATGTCTTGCCCATACACCTCCGCACAGAATGGCAAAGCTGAACGCATGATTCGCACCACCAACGACACCGTGCGCACCCTTCTGTTTCAGGCCTCTCTCCCTGCTCGCTTCTGGGCTGAGGGCTTGCACACCTCCACCTACCTCCTCAACCGCCTTCCTTCCACTGCCTGTCCCGCTCCTACACCACACCACGCCCTTTTCGGTACCCCTCCGCGGTACGATCACCTTCGCGTCTTTGGGTGTGCGTGTTACCCCAACACCGCTGCCACTTCTTCTCACAAGCTGGACCCCCGCTCCACTCTCTGTGTCTTCCTCGGGTACTCCCCGGATCACAAGGGGTACTAGTGCTTTGACCTTACCTCCCGACGGGTACTCATCTCTCGCCATGTGGTGTTCGATGAGTCCGTCTTTCCCTTCTCCACCACACCCACCACCACTCCTGTTCCTGATCCACCCTCCCTCTTTCACAATGACACGGTGGTCCAGCCACCTCTTCCGTGGTCTCCTGCAGGTACTGCTTCGCCGCGCTCCTTGCCGGACACCTCGGCGGGTCCGACCCCGGCATCCTCTGGCGCGGCCCCGACCTCTCCGTCTGGCGCCGATCCGGGGACCTCGCTCCCCGATACGGCCCCGGGGGGGCTATGCCGGTCGCCGTCGCCCGGTGCTGCCCCGGCACCTTCACGGTACGCAGCGCCGGTACGCAGGCCGCGGCCGCCGCCACTCACAGTACCTTCTCCGCCAGGGACACCGACACCACCACCTCAGTCCCCGCCGGCCCGTGACGCACCGCTGGTCTACCACCCGCCGCTTCTTCACCGACACCCGCGGCATGTTCACCCGGCACGCGGCTAGCACACTGCCACCCCGGGCCCTTGCGGCATCGACCGGCGACGCGCCAGTCTCCCCGGTACCCTCTTCTGTCCGTGACGCCCTGTTGGATCCTCACTGGCGTCGCGCGATGGAAGAGGAGTACGCCGCACTCCTCGCCAACCAGACGTGGGAGTTGGTGCCCCGGCCGCCGGGCGCCAACGTCGTCACCGGCAAGTGGATCTGGACCCATAAGCGTCGGGCTGATGGCACTCTCGAGCGCTACAAGGCTCGCTGGGTTCTCCGGGGTTTCACTCAGCGCCCTGGAGTCGACTATGAGGAGACTTTCAGCCCGGTGATCAAGCCTGCCACTGTCCGCACCGTGCTCTCACTGGCGCTAGCTCGATCGTGGCCAGTCCATCAGCTGGACGTCAAGAATGCCTTTCTGCACGGGCTTCTTACCGAGACAGTGTACTGCAGTCAGCCGGCGGGGTTCGTTGATTCCTCCAGCCCCGACATGGTCTGCCGGCTCAACAGGTCTCTCTACGGCCTCAAGCAGGCACCCCGGGCGTGGAACCATCGGTTTGCTGCTTTCCTGCTGACTCTGGGGTTTGTGGAGGCCAAGTCGGATACATCTCTATTTATCTATCAACATGGAGCTGACACTGCGTACTTGTTGCTCTATGTTGATGACATTGTCCTCACAGCCTCCAGTGAGCCCTTTCTCCGTCGGATCATTGCCGCTCTTCAGCATGAGTTTGCTATGAAGGATCTGGGTGTGCTCCACCATTTCCTCGGGGTCACTGTTGAGCCTCGTCCTGCCGGGTTACTTCTTCACCAGTGGCAGTACACTCGGGATATCCTGGAGCGGGCTGGGATGACTGACTGCAACCCCTGCTTCACTCCGGTTGATACTCAGGGCAAGCTGTCAGAGGCTGAGGGCCCCCCAGTGTCTGATCCTTCTGCATACAGGAGTCTTGCTGGTGTCCTTCAGTACCTCACCTTTACCCGGCCGGACATCACCTATGCAGTTCAGCAGATCTGTCTTCACATGCATGATCCTCGGGAGCCCCACCTCACGGCTCTCAAGCGCCTCCTCCGCTACCTCCGGGGCACGATCGACTACGGCCTCCTACTTCACCAGTCCTTCTCCGCCGAACTTGTCGTCTACACTGACGCTGACTGGGCTGGGTGTCCGGACACTCGGCGGTCCACCTCCGGCTACACTGTCTTCTTGGGCGGCAACTTGGCGTCCTGGTCGTCTAAGCGCCAGCCTGTGGTCTCCCGGTCCAGTGCCGAGGCGGAGTACCGCGCTGTCGCTAACGGCGTGGCTGAGGCCTCCTGGCTCCGGCAACTTCTGGCTGAGCTGCACACTCCGCCCTCCCAGAGCACACTGATCTACTGCGACAATGTCAGTGCGGTCTACCTCTCCACCAATCCCATCCAACACCAGCGGACGAAGCACGTGGAGATCGACCTACACTTTGTCCGTGATCGTGTGGCAATGGGCGAGGTGCGGGTCCTTCATGTTCCGACCACCTCCCAGTTCGCGGACATCTTCACCAAAGGTCTCCCGTCCTCGACCTTCACCAAGTTTCGCTCCAGCCTCAACATCACCAGTGGCTAGTTGCGTCTGTGGGGGACATGTGTGTGTTCTTTCTTCTTGTTCAGCCTGGAACTCCGCTGCGCCGGTAGTTCAGACTGAGGGGGGTGTTGGAATATGTGTGTATTAGGCCCATGAGGCTAGGCTCATGAGGCCCATGTATGGTTACCTATATAGCTACCCTTCTAGGGTTAGCCCAAAATAATAGAAACACTTTTCCTAATACCTCTCACCCTCAGTATGGACAGTATAAAATCACATCTGAATCCTGATTCTACGATCTCATGGTGACTCCACATAAAAACGACCCCTGTTGCGACTCAGATTCTTTGCCAGAACTAGGATCATAACAAGGTTACAAAAGGTGCTAGGCGTTAGGCAGGCGCCAGGCCACTGATTAGTGCCTAGGACGCCTAAGAGGTTAAACGTGATTAAGCTTGTGTGCTTTTTTTTCTTTTTTGTTGCTGAGATGTGTTTTAAGTGTATCACTGCATCACAGATTCAGTCTAGCCTTGTTACAACAACAGGCCAAGCAAGGCAGCAGCAGTATTTCCCATGGCCCAGAAGATATTAAGAGGCCCAGGCCCATTAAAAAACCCTACACCCACCCCTTATCCACGCCTATTCTACTCCCCTCCCCTCTCCCTCCCAGGGGCACATCCGCTGCACGCCCACACAGCTAGACGCATTTCACAAACCGCAAGGTCTCCGCCCGCACAACCATGAGGTCTGGGAGCACCAGGGGGGTTCACCGGGGGCAGGGGGGCAGGGCTGTGCTGCTCCGGCAGCTACTTGAGGAGGAGTTGGTGCTCGAGATTCATGCATGCTCCTGCTGCTCACCTCTTCATGCGCTAGCTTGCCTTCCTCCTGATTTCCTCTGATTCCATGCCACTTACCCGTCAGTCAACATTTAATTGGATGCCTATGGCCTAGGCGAGGCGCCAGGACTCCGTTTCACGTTTAAGCACGCCTAGGCGAGCATTTAATTGCGTTTTTTAACACTGGATCCCTGTTTTCATATCGGACGACTAATCGCGATTAATCGTGATTAGTCGTCCTTATCGTAATTTCGTGATCGATAAGGGCATTCGATAAGGTTTGTTCGATCAGAAACCTTATCGTCCGACTAATCACGATTAGTCACGATTAGTCGTCCGATCAGGCTTACTGGACGACTAATTGGGCTGGTTTGTAGGGAGCAACTCGGGCCACCTTTAGCTGACCCATTAGGGCAAGAACAAGAGGACTGAGTGAGTGACCTACTCCCAGAGCTGCAGCCGCCACATGATTTCCAGCTCCCGCTCGTCACTTTTCCCCTTCCCGCTCTGCCTCTGCTCTCTCTCGCAGCCGCCTGCGCCGCCGGCACCTCCGCCCGCGTCTCCTCTGCCTACCCGTCGTCCGCAGCTCCGTCCGCGGCTCCGCATCTCACCGTCATCTGCATCTCCGTCCACGGCTCGGCTCCGCATCTCCGTCTGCGCGTCTACCTCTGCCCGCGCCTCCACCTCCGCCCGCGCCCGTCTCCTCCCCTGCCGGAACCAGCTCCGCCCGCCTCTGAGGCTCCTCGACGTCTAGAGGATGGACACGGGAGGCCTCAAGCATCAAGATGAGCACAGACTCTGAAGGTTAGTGTCTATGTCAGATTGCCTCTGCTACTCGATTGTTGAACTGCTGTTAATTCTTATTTGTTAAGATTTGTGTACTTGGTTAAGTTGTTTTGCCTTGCTCTACTATCTACTACTCTTTAAGGTCTTGTTTTTCTGCTTTTTTGTCTGTTTAACTGACTATATGTTCTTTCTTTGTAATTTCAGAATCAGCCACAACCACAAGTCAGCAATCAGCAGTCAGCTTCAGCCATCAGCAGGCAGCAATTACAGGTAAGAGGCCAAATCACCATGATACTGATTCATTATGGGCATGATTACATATATTTACATCATATATATATAGTATATACATGGTCGATCAGGTCATCCAGGCACAAGGACGACTAAATGTCCGACTAGCCGACTAGACCGATCAGGACCGACTAATCGACCCTGATCGACGACTAATCGACCCTGATCGACTAATCGGTGGTCATACGACTAGCCTCGATAATACGATATGAAAACATGGCACTGGATCATGTGGTTTGAGGTATGAGTACGACATCCTAAAGATAAAGATTTCCAGTATGCAGGAAATGAGGAAAACAATGAAGTATTTTAGATCTCTAGTAAGAAGGAAACGCCTTAAGTGTAACTAAGACTGGAAGTTCTGTAGAAATTACAGTAGCTCAGTAGCTATGCATTATTGTTATCCTGAGTAAGTTGCACAACACATGAAACACAATCAAACCATGAAAGGTACCATCAGGAACATGGGCACTAGAGAAATAAGAAGTAATTACCTTTGATGTTTTCAGCTCCTCTGATGGACAGAAGTGTACATGCTGGGCTATAAATGCACTTCGTGAAGAAACAGAATCATTGATAGAAAGCTTTGTAATTCTTCCACGGAGTAGACTTTTAGCCATTGTTGCAACCTTTTTATCAGATGGATCGGTGAAGATAGTAATCTGAGGATTGTTTGATATGGCGTCTCTAATAGAAAATATTTTGTCACTGACATTGTGGTCCACGAAACATTTCAGTCCGTCAATGACCTGTCAATTGAAGTTGTCATCTTTAGCTGAAGCCCAGTAGTAGGTTTGGTAACTATATGGAGAAAAGCAATACAGAAAACAGAACGACTAAGCATGCTAAGAGCCATGATGAATAACTTGCTGCAGGATTCATGGTTGGCAACGTGCAATTACATAGAACACCAGATTCATAGTTACAATCACATTGATATAGTTCATCAAGGCTTTCACTCCAATTGCCACATTTACTCACCAGCATTGATACACTTGATATGTCAATCGCCTTTAACGAAACAAGTTCAAGAAGCCTCTCAGGTGTGGCTATAAGAAACTCCGGCTCACAAGTTTTCAGTCTGATAGAGCAGTCCAAACAAAATGAATTAACACTAATATATCAGCTGTCGTTTAGTATTTATTATTATAAACAATACACTACTACGCTAGCAGATAGCATGTTTCACATTTACAATCAACAGCGGATGACGCAAATAGTGGAACAAAACATACCCAGAGATCTGGTGTTCAATGGATGCACCAGGATGCAAGCTCACTGAATGAATCCCAAGAGGCTTCAGGGGTTTGCATATGGATCGCACCTGCCAAAACAACACCAAGAGAATCAATAAATCATGCACAGTTTGGTCATTAAACCTACACAAAGAAATAGGTAATATGAACATAAAAATGTGAGTACAAACCTGAGCGGCCTTCTCCTGCGACGGGACGAGGTACAGCAGGAAGGGGCAGGACACGACCATCCCAAGCCTCTCCTTCCTAGCGACGATGTCGCAGGCGGTGGAGACGAGCCACGCGGTCTGGTCCACCGTGGCGCACGCACCGCTAGCGTCGAGCACGTCGGACGGCGCCTGGGCGGAGCAACACCGCCAGAGCTCCACGCCCCAGTCGCCGGCGCCGTGGATGCTGCCGCCGCCGTCCTCGGGCGCCACCGCGTCCCGGATGGCGTTGAGGCAGACAACAAGGAACTTGGACGGCCGGTCGAAGTCCACGCGGTCCTCCTCAGCGCCCGTCGCCCTCTCGCGAACCGCCTTCGACTTGGCCTTGGTCTCGGCCCCGGCCTTTGCCAGCGGCTGCTGCTTTTTCGTATTCGCGCCCTTCTTCTTGGGGTTGTCGCCGTCCTTGGCGGCGGCGGCTGTGTCCTCGGTCGGCTCGTCATCGACCTTGCGCTTCTTCCCGTGGCGCTCGTTGAATGGGTCGTCGGGCGTGGGGAGCGAGAAGCACATGCCCTCGCAACCGCGGCGCTTCCCCGACTTGCGGCGGCGCTTGGAGGCGATGATTGCCGCGACCCGCGCGGAGACAGCGTTCTCGCTGCTGCGGAGGCGCTTGCGGCGCACCCGGTTGCGCTTCCGCGCCAGCGCGTCGTCGCCCTTGGCCATCTCGGCTGCGCCGGCTGGACCGCTTCGGCGAGGCAGCCGCCGCCCGCCGGGGAGTGGAGGGGTGGGAGGTGGGCAGGAGCACGCACTTGGGGCGATTGGGGCAAAAACCTAGCAAAAGCCTCTCTTACAAGGGATTATGGGCCGGGCCGGTTAAATTGAGCGTTGACGAGACATGTTGAAAAGGCCCAGTGACAGAGAAACGATTATGGTAGTAGGCCATTTCTTCTCTATTCTCTATCTCTAATCTTTACCACTAAAAAGCACCAGCTAACCTTTGACGAATGCCCCCCCGCAGTCGAGACCTCTCCTAGATGCACGAAACCAACTGCACCTAGAACCAGCGAACCTTTGAAGCGAAGCGAAGGATTGAGATCCACTCTAGCCTCTCTTTTCTCTTATTCGTAGAAATCCAACAGCCCAAGTTGTTTGGATCATACCTCATCACTCGTCCCATCCTGCGCCCACCCCCGGCTCCGCGCGAGCTCCGCCTTGCGAGCAAGCTCTGCCCTTGCCTCGCCGCATGCCGACGTGTGTGTGGGTTTGCCACGGTGCCACCGTCACTGGCCTCGGCGAACTCCATCGTGGAGGCGGGCTCCGTCGCGCACTGCCATGGGGGCTGGCTTTGCCCCTGGCCTTATCGGGCGCTATCGTGAGGACAACCTACGCCGTTGGTCCTACTGCGTGCGTCCAACCTCCGGCGGGTGGGTGAGCTCTGCCCCAGCCCCACCGTGCGTCGCCACAACGGGCAAGATCCATCGTGCATCCATGTGAAGAAGAAAGAGAAAAAACATAGAGGGGAAAATAAAAAAGATGCTGATATGTGAGCCCCATTTGTCATAGTCTCATCCCATTTTCAAGTGTCCTCAAACCAAACACAGGACAGGGATGGTCCTATTTCTCTCAACCAAACAAGAAATGGAATCGTCCCATACCTTAAAACAGAGTCGGTTCATCTCACTCCACCTACTCCCAACCAAACTCTGCCTAAATGATTGATCATTAGAGTATGATGGGTGATTTATTTTTGGCAAAGTATTTCAAAGGTGTTTTAGTTTTGTGTTTAGTTAGCTCTAATAGATGCAAAGTCCTGAAGTATATTTTACTGTTTTTAGCTGAAAATTAACTATTTGACATTGGGCTTCATGTATATCAGTGCTTGACATTTCTATGGTTCATGTCGACTATATAGGTGTTTGTAGAAAATCATACATACTTTGTGTTTGAATTGATGGGGGCGCTTTAGTCCTCCTGCTCATGAAAAAAGATCGAATAACCAATGTCCACAATGGACAAAACTGCCTTTTGGCTTTACTGTCTTAGGTGCTTCCAACTTTAGATGAAAAGATATCACACTGATAAATTATCTCACTAAATTGATGCCTGACACTACATCATGTTTGTTAGTTGATTCTATACTTCATGGAAAATTTATCTCGAGCCGTGAGCTAAACAGGGAAAGTTCACTGAACTGATGACCTTAGGAGTCGCAAAGAGTTTCCTGTATAACAGTTGCATTGTTTTGCATTTTCAAAGTTTTCAGAATTTCCTGGTGACCAGCAAAGTGTTTCTCGAATAATAGTGCACCGGTTCTGCATTTTCAAAGTTTCCTGAATTTCATGGTCTATCTACATTTTCAGGTTCTGCATTTTCAATGTAGTTCAAATAGGATATGGTATTCCAAAGTTTCCTAGATTCACATAGTTCAAAGTTTACTAGCAAGGTGTCATGGTTAAGTCTTTAGGTTGTGGCTATTTTCCCGTTCATAGTCATAAGAATTCTAGGTCGAGGGACGCATGTCAACACTCGACAAAAATGTGATATGAAGGAGCTATACCTCTGTGGTATGAGAACCAAATATTTGGTACATGAACCCGAAGCCTATGGGTCGATGACCTCAGTACGAAGCATGGAGTCTTGTATGTATTGCAGTGGTTGACTGATTGATTTGGGACACGAGGATCTGTTTTCAATCTCTTGGTTTTGCATTTTATTTGGAGAAGAGAATGTATACATTAGCAAACAAATCATATAGAATTTTTTTGAACCGATTATCTTTTCCTTTTTTTTTTGAGACTATACACTAGGAACATGATTTTTTTCACGGAGGGAAATCTCCCACCACACGGCACTTAAAGGGGGCGCTTGGATTCGAATAGGATTTTTATAATCTGGTAAAAAAAATCAGAATCTGATCTAAACGGAAGGGCTTCTAGAGGATTCTACTAGATATTTGAGAAATCCAAGGCTACAATCCAATATTCCTTCTCCACAAGTTTCTTGGGGATTATAGGGTGACAAAAGACAATCTTATCCTTGCTTCAACCCTATCCACAAACCATGTGAAGGGTATTTTAGACATTTAACTTGTACACTGCATCCACTATCTAGAGTATAATCTGGGAATCCAAACAGATTGATTATTTCTATCCAAAACTCAAACTGCAAGGGGAGCGGGTCGACCCGTTCTCAAACACGATCCGCTCCTGATTTGGGCATCCGGTTCGGAGCGGGTCGACCCAAATGCGAAGAGGTTCGGACCCCTGTCGACCCCAATCAACCCTAGGGTCGAACCGTCAACGACGCTGCCACCCCTCCGGCCGTCCCGTCTCCTGCGGCCTGGGGCTCGCCCTCCGCCGCCGTGAGTTGCGGCAGCCTCGCGCCGCAGCTCCTCCCTCCCTGCGGCGTGGCTCCTCCTTCCCAGCAGCGCGCCATGCGGCGCAGCTCCTTCCTCCCCGTGGTGCGCACCGCGGCTCGTCTTTCCCCGTCGCCTTCGCCGTCGCCGTCGAGACCCCCCTCCGCTGCCACTCCTCCCGTCACCGTCGAGTCCCACGCTGGTACAATCGCTTGGCTCCTTCCTCTCATGATTGGAATCTTGGAAAACCTGAGTTGATGATGAACAATAGTAGCTCTCGTATTAGTCTAGAGGTCGATGTGTGAAGTGTGTTTACTGCTGAGTGAAATTTGTTGATGGTGCTGTGTATCAGTAAAATAAACCTCAAGGTAGTTCTTGCATAGTTGCCTGGGAAATGTGAAGAAAGAGGAGGTAATCAAAATTGTGTGTTCTGGAGATGTTTGATGATTAACAGGGCACTGGTATGGTCGCTTGAACTTAGTCATATATTCGTCTTCTTTCCATCTGGTATGACAAGTCAAATATGTTATGATAATTTTGCCCTCTAAGGTACTGCGATTTGGTAGTATACAAACTACAGAGAACATTTAAACTCTACCTGGTAGATGCATATATCATTTGCCCTCTAAGGTACTGTGATTTGGTAGTCAAACTGTGATCTGGTAGATGCATATATCATTTTTAACTCGTGGATTAGCATTGGGTAGCATCAGTGTTGAAACTAGTTTTTGCGTTTTGACTGAAAGCAGATGGAAACTGAGATGAAATGGTGTGTTTCTGCATAAATAATTATTAATTATATACTGGTAGAGGGATACGAAGCAGATTAGTGTGACTGTGAATCTGGAACATGACACATTAGGCAGATGGGTTGAACTTGTTTGAAGGTTTTACAGAAGAGGAGAGGGATGTTTTCTGACTTCAGTCTCCTGATCCTGTTAATACCATGAAATTAGTCACAGATGGACCAAACAAACATGGACGGAACACATGTTTGTTTAGGTTGAAATTACTAGCTGAGCTTATAATTTTTTTCTACATTTAACTGTAGATATCATGGATGAAACGATCCGCGCAGCCAAGGTGCGTCGGACCGCTGCAACTATCGCCGAGGAGACACAAAATGAGACTTTGTTGCCGGTTTCCAGGGAATATATACCTTCACCGCAGAGCTCTACACCGTCGTCTAGTGGGAGTCCAAACCTTGCATGTGAACTGCGTGTGGGAGATTATGTGGGATCCCCGGCTACTACCACTTCACTAACAGCAATTGGTGTTAGCTCATCCAATGGTGAGGTCCCTGTTTTCTTTGAACATTGGATTCAACATTCGATGTTCCTTTGTTTTCTTATGACTCCTTTCTTTTCCACATTCGATGTTCCTGCTAGATAGCTTCACATGTAGCTAGTATGAACAAGACTTCAAGTTCAAGTAGAGGTAGAGGTAGAGGTACTGGTAGAGTGGTAGTAGCTGTTTTATCTTTTCAAGTTTTTTTTTTCTCGAACACTCGTGAGAGCTGGCAAATATATATAATACCTTTGCTTCTTAAAAACTATGTAAACATTCTAGATATGTTCTTTCCTTGCATCTCTGATACTGTGGATATATTTGGGAACAAAGGAATTTTCAAGGATTTCCTGAAACAAAATGGTTCAACTCTTATGGTAACTACGGAAAATTAACATATGTATTTATCCTTGGTAAATGCTTTTAGGATCTTCAAATTTGTTTAATTCCCATAATTACTACTATAGTTGACATTCCCTGTTCTTTATTTCTCTGTACCTCCTATGGCTAACTGTAGGTTTTACAGTTTACAAATAGCGCAAACATGTATATTATATGCTCCCAGACCTTATTTGCCTTTGCTTATTTAGATAACAGAGAATGCAAATGAACAAACTTCTCCTTGGTAAAAAAAAGGGGGAAACTGTCTTGCTAAGATCTAAATATTCATGCTAAATTTTTCTAAAGGGGGTGTTTTGATGCTAAAATTTCAATACCTTAATTATAGCATAAGCAAATGTTGGTTTTGATGCTGAAGTCTTGGAGCAAATTATTAAAATGCATAACAGTAATGTACCTGGCTTCCTAAGAGTATAACTGATAGCTGGCAATCCTATCTCTAACAGAGTATATTATAGTTCAGAACCTATCTCTCCAGTTCCACATATACACTATATAGAGCTATATGTGTATACTACTAGGCTTCTGTTGCAAATTATTGCTTTTTCTAGTGGATCACAGGACTATTTTGATTTCTGCACTTATTATTTTCTGTTTTACTTTAGATCACTTATTATTGCTGCTTTTGTTAATGTTTCAGATGTAATGTGTGATGTCGGTGATAATGAGAATGACCCAACAGAGAAAGCAGCTATTGCAAAGGCTACAAGAAAGTTCAGGTCTCAATGTTGGAAAGAGTTTGAGCCAATTCTTGAAGATGGAGTTGTTGTACAAGCAAGATGCAAACATTGTGACAAACTAATGGGTGCCAGGCGTGGTCAGGGAACAAGTGCACTTCTTACTCATCTGAAGAGATGTAAGAAACGCAGTCAAGCTCTCAAGATTGTGCAAGACTTGAGTTCTACATTAAGGTCTCCCTATGGCAGTCGTTTGAAGGATTGGAGCTATGATCCGGATGTGTCACGGTATGAGTTGCTGCGAATGATATCCTTGCATGGGGTTCCTTTATATTTATGGAGTATGATGGGTTTAGAAGATTTATTTCAAGTCTGAACCCCTTGTTCAAAGTGCCTTGTAGAACCACAGTTAGGAATGGTTGCATAAAGGAATTTCAAGAGATAAAAATTGCACTTAAGGATATGCTCAAGAATGCAGAGTGTAGGTTCTCTTCGACTACAGACATATGGACAAGCAATCAAACCATAGCGTACATGGTTGTCACTTGTCATTTCATCGATGCCAACTGGAAATTACAGAAACGGATAATTCAGTTTATTGATGTGAAGACAGCACATAGTGGAGTTGAGCTATTCAATAATATCCTTAATTGCATTCCAAGTTGGTCCATTGAGCACAAGTTGTTTGGAATAACACTTGACAATGCATCATCAAATAACACTATGGTTGATTTGTTGAAGCACCATCTTATGCAACATAAATTGATACCAGTGGAGGGAGACTTTCTTTATCATCGGTGTGCTGGACATGTGATAAACCTTATTTGTGAAAGATGGACTCAAGTTTGTCGAACCGGTTGTTGACAATATTCGTGAAAGCATCAAGTACCTTCATTCTTCGACTTCTAGAAAACAAATGTTCAAAGAAATTGTTGCACGAGAAGGCATTACATGCAAGAAAAAGCCATCACTTGATGTGATCACACGTTGGAACTCAACTTTTTTGATGCTTCAAACAGTCATGAATTTCAGGAAAGCTTTTGAGGTGCTAAAATCAGAGGACCGAAAGTACACATACTTACCCTCCCCTGAAGAATGGAAAAGTGTTGCTGTACTTTGTAACCTGCTAGAGGTGTTCAGGGATGCAACTGAAGTAATTTCGGGCACTAAGTACCCTACCTCGAACCTCTATTTCCATCATATGTGGAAGATCAAGTTGATTTTGGAAAATGAGTTACAAACTGCTGAGCAAGAAGATAATTCCAACTCTGAAGTTGATGTGGCAGATGAACCTAATTCAAGGTTCCTAAAGGAGATGATCAAAATTCTAAAGGAGACGAAGAAGAAATTCAACAAATATTGGAACAAGTCACACATAACACTATGTGTTCCTGTGGTTTTTGACCTAAGGTTCAAACTGAAATTTGTTGACTTTGTTTTCAGCAAGGCCTTTCCTGTGACAGGAAAGGAAAAGTCTGCTAGAGTAGAAAAACTAGTCCGTGGGCTGTTTTCAGCATACACCTCTCAACAACAACCCCCACATGCAGCATCTACACAACAAATACCTAGTGTTTGTTTAGTGAATAATGACCCATGGGCGGAATGGTATCAAAAAGTCAGTAATAATCTTCAAACTCAGAGAAGCACGGAGCTTGATAGGTATTTAGACAAGGATCCAATTCGAGCTCAAGAAATTGACATAATAAATTGGTGGATGGGTAATGCGTCAAAGTATCCGACCATTTCTTGTATAGCCTGAGATTTGCTTGCTGTTCCAGCCTCGTCTGTACCATCAGAATCAGCTTTTAGCATGGCAAGAAGAACCATAAATGATTTTCGAAGTAGCCTGACCCTGAGACATTAGAAGCGCTTATATGTACCCAAGACTGGTATAGGGCAGAAGGTAAATCTCTTTTCTGTGATATATATAGGTTCAACACATTTTTAATTAGTTCTTCATCTACTGCAACTTAAACTTTGCAAATTGGTATATAGGTTCTACGCAGTTTTCTACCGCAGCAGTTGATGATTTCATTATGGAAGAGAATGAAGCGTGAAATTCACAGGTAATATGCTTGTAATCTACTCATTTTCCTTTACAATTTGGTATACACGTTTCATCCAGCTGCGTGGAAGCACCGCAGTTTACAGGCATCTTTTCATGTGCGATCTGCTATTGCAAAAATCCTTTCTTTATTGCTTGCCAGTGGCCATTATACTACTCCAATTAACTTAGTTCCACTAAGTAGGAGTAACTATTAAGTCAAGTGTTCTGGTAATTCATTTCCGGATTGATGGATCAGTTTTGATGGATCCCGAGTGAGAAAAAAAAGGGTTATCTGTAGCTAGCCGGCTTCCTTGTCCTTATCAAAGACAATACTTTTCTTTGAATTGTTACAGTCATATACTGATCTGTGGCGCCTCCTATATTTGACTGCAGAGAGTAGCAGCAGCAGAATGCCAGATACTCGGAGAGCATATGATTCTGCAGCTGAGATTTACAGTCATATGATTCTGCTGCCAAGAGGAAGTAGCATTTTGAAGTTGTCTATAAATTATTTGTAGGATAAAACGTTCTCAAGGTCATGTAAATGATATGCTTATTTGCTGGCCTGCAGTGGGAATACATTGTCTGTAATGAATGTTCTTAAGTATTAAGCTATTTGCTCCTGCTTCCCATTTCAGTAATGGAAATGTTCTGTCATTTCAGTTCTGAATGTCTTGCTTCCCTTTTTTGGGTCAGAGAAATTACCATTTTCTGTAATGAATGTTCCCATCAACTGAAGTATTAATCTCAGCTTCAACACATTTCAGTAATTCAGTGTGCTCGAGTAGAAGGATAATACTCAGTCATGCATGCATATCGTAGCAGGTAGTGCACTGCTTTTGATCCCGTGTACGTGAGCTGCAGCGACACGTACGTATGTATGTGGGCTGGCCGCGGTTCGATCCCTGGCTAACCGCGGTTCGTGCGGGCCAGGCGTGGCACGGATCAGGATGGATCCATGAACCTCTTTTTGCAGCTGATGGAGCAGGGGGTCGGGGATAGGAGCGCACCGAACCGCCCCCCTTGCATGCGGATCAAAAACCTAGATTTTCAAAATCACTATCTACTATCTAGATCCTTATAATCACTGAAGCATCCAAACGGGGCCTAATTTTCTGCTCCAAAAAAAACTAAAAGGTGTGTAATCTGTACAGTCTCATTAGAAAACAAATACTAGAAATTAGAGAACCATATGCTCGCTCAGTCCGTCGGTGCAAAATCCAGAAGAGATTTTTTTTCTTCAAAATATTCGCTTTATCAGATGGGAATAGCCGAAGTATCCATTCTCCATCCCGCCACAGCAGCCCTGCCGCACGCCTGTGCTGAGTGCTCATGCCGAGTTGCCGTTGGCGGACTCTAGACTGGCGCATCGACGAGATCCCTTGTCCGCCATTCACAGAATCACAGGAATGAGGTGCGGCGGCCGTCCAGCCGCCAGCGAGCGAGCGACCAGTGACCAGCACATGGATGGCGCCATAGAGCGCGGAGCGCCTCTGATTCGGTGCTGCCTCCGTCCTGAATCTGACCGTCGACAGAGATGCCGGCGATGCTGCGGCTGGGCCAGCGACGAGTGACGACAACCTCAAGCCCCATCCCTAAGCATTTCTTCATCTGCATCTCATCGTCTTCGACCCATGCGCAAATAGGGCCACGATCCATCTGGTATTGGGACTCGTCCCTTCTTGAACCCTGCTGCAATGGGGGCGCGACCCGTGCATACTTTTACCTCGATTTGGGTCGGCGTACCGTTCCAACGCATGGTGCACGAGGCACGATCTTAGTTAGGGCCTGTTTACCCACCAACTGAATTTAGTCGACTAAATTTGGCTGTTAAGGATCCAAATGGCTCATCTAAATGATTAGCTAAAGTTTAGCTACTTCAACCTAGATAAAGTTTAGCTGATTCTACTGGCCGGACGATCGAACACATCAGCTAAAATTTAGCTAGGAAAACTTTTAGCTAGCTAAAGTTTAGCTTTGAAATTATAGCTAGCTAAACTTTAGTTGGGTGGATCCAAACATGTCTTTAGTAATAATAGTAAGAGATATAGTATATTTCTTGAGAAACAAAACTGCAGCTTGCACGGAAAGGAAATGAAAATCGAACCGACGCTTAAGGACAGAGATCTAAGCACAAACGCTGCCTTTTTAATCAGAACAAACAGAGCGGAGAACTTCTGAACAAAACTCCGAGAAGTCAGCATCACAAGTTCACAACATAAGGCTAGTTCAGAGTTCAGTCTTCACGTAGGAGTACACCCCTGCTCTGTAGCGTGTATAAAGCCTCAAAAGCATCCTTCTTGAGCAGTTCAGATTACCGTGAGATCGCCTGTACTGTACCATTGCCACTTGCCACCGTGCAGAGGGTGCGATACCTTCAACTTCAAGGCTCCTGCATCACCTCTTCACCAACTCCTTTGTCGTCCTCGCATTTCCTCTTGATGAACTTCCGGTATACCTGTATACAGGACATTAGAGCATCTCTAAGTGTACCCTATTTTGTCTTGCCAAAAAATATGTTGTTTTCCAACTCTAAAAAGATATTAGGAGGAATAAATAAAATCATCTCCAACAGTTTCTAATAATCTACTCCTAAAATAAGAATACAATTTTACATCAGAAATATTATATTATTTCTAAATTATGCTAACCACTTTTATAAATTATTTCTCTCTTGTACATTTGCATCATGAACCCTTTACTGCTTTTTTTTCTTTCTCCGCCCTTACACCTTTAGATTGCTCGTACTATACGCCCGTTTAGATCGGCCGGAATGGATATGCGCGACTTCCGTCCGCACATCTTTACGTGCAATGGTGGGTTTTTTCCTAAGTGCTAAAAGATTAGGAGGTGGGATTAGGAGTTGTTGGAGATGATTTTTTTTCTATCCTGCTAAACATCCAGAATTGGGAGAGTGTTTTAGATAATCTTGGAGATGCTCTTAGCGCTCACCAACAAAACCACAACCAGACTAATGCCACTTGGAAGTTCTTCTGAAAATATACATGAATGACTCAAGCATGCTAAAAATTCTGAAACGATAGCAATTCAGGAACCACACTTGCTAGAAGTCGGTAAACAAAGCCAAAAAAATAAAGAATTATAGCAAGCTTTAGGCATGATGAAATGCAATTACAGAAACGAGGTAATAATTCAGTACAGACCTCACTAGCATCCAGCAACTCCTCGAATCCATGTGGCCGCCAGTTGATGAGCGCGTAGCAGTTGCTGTGAACATCGACAGTTTCAAGTGTATATGGAAGTGGCTCATCCTGATCGAAGTTGAGCCTGGGGCAACCTCTGAATTTGAGATGCTTCAGTGATTGCAGGCGGCTGAGACCTTCCACGGAACAAAGATGTTCACAACATATAAGCTCTAGCATAAGAAGAGAGGACAGTTCACATGAAAGGGTAAAGCACTTTCCCTGTTTCAGGTTTCCAAATTTCAAGGTCTGAAGAGATTTCAGGCCAGGCAAGTTCAGCCTGCTGCAAGACATTATTGAAGCATTTGATATGAATTGGAAGCGAGGAATAGATCTTAGTTTCGGACACCTCTCAATCGATAAGCTGTGAAGCAAAGGGAAATCTCCAACCAATAATATATCATGCCAACCCTCTAGATTGTACATATCACGCAGCTTCAGCGTCTCTAGCTTCGGGAAGCTCTTGTGATTGATGGTGGCATTGCCATAAAATTCATAACTTATCACTTGAACTGCTCTAAGGTTTTGAAGGAACAAGCTTCTGAGAGCTGGAAGAGTACCGAGCGGAGGGAGCTTTTTACAATTATAGCAATTATCAAGTGTGATGGAGCTCAGGTCGGACAGTGTATGATCTGCCATCCAGCTTGGGAGATCTAGGCCGTAATAACCTTTAATATTCAGCTCCCCTAGGAGACTATGCGGTTTAAGTGCATCAAGAACATGTTCTGCAACACATATCTGGTCTTCGCTTTCAACATCTTCTCCACTGTAGCACCACTCTAGTGATAATTTGTTGAGCTTCTTTGCAGCTAGGCAAGCCCCCTCTGCATCCCCTGCATTTTCAACATCATTCAGACATTGGATGTGAAGTGACCCTCTCAGGCTATTCAGTTGTGCTAGTTCAGAGAGTTTGCAACTCCATGAAACACCTCCCACAGTAAATGTTGTTAAAGTCCGAAGGTTTTTCAGCTGTCCAATTCCAGGAGGAACATAAATTGGACCGTGCTCTTTAGAAGCATCAAGATGATGAAGGCTATTTAAATACTTGATATTATTTGGTAGCTCCACCAGGAATGCTGAATTTTGCAACTCCAAAGTTTGCAATTTTAAAAGGTTGCACATGGAATTGGGAAGTCTCCTGAGGTTTGTGTTATTTAGTCCGAGAAAGCACATAGACGTCATGTGACCAATTGATTCTGGAAGCTCTTTTATATCGGTATGACTCAAGTCCAAAGTCTTCAAACATCTAAAATTGTGAAAGCACTCGTCAAGCGCCTTAACATCCATAACATGGAACTGACTATCAGAAGAATCCAACTGAGAGTTATATACAAGGAGAAACGTGCTCAAATGCCTGAATTCTGTGAAGGAGCTGAAGTATATTTCTGAATCACATTGCTTGGGAATAATTGACAAGTGATGAACATCTTTTGGTATGCAATCTAACTCATGATCATGTGCTCTGAAGAACTTTTCACCAGAAGCAGTCCGTGCAGCATGAGAAGAGAACTCATGCATTACATACTTTTGTTCCTTGAAGTCACTAGCGGGACAATGGTCGAAGAATGATCTGTGCAACAACTCATCAAAGGCATCTTCACGGTCACCATCCCTGTCCTTTTCTCTATCTGGTATAATGAATCCTTGAGACATCCAAAGCCTTAGCAGCTTTTCTTTGTTGTAGGTATAGTGCTTTGGAAACAATGAGCAGTATGCATGGCACCTCTGCTGATTTGGACGCAAGTAGCTATAACTGAGACATAACAGATTGTCTAGGAGGTTGTCTGGTTTGTTCAAGATATCTGTCAGCATACCATCGAGTGTAACACCGAGACACTCATCCAATTCGAGATGCTCCCGAGTGAATGCTGAATATATAATGCCACGAATCGCCTTGGCGAATGTGGGGAAGCCAAAAAACTCTGAAGGCATTCTACTGACGATACTTTTCAATGGTGAGTATTGTACAGAGTGGGGCGTAGACATATTCAGGAACTCGTCGTGCATGAAAGGCTTCAAGTTGTAAGCATGTGCTGTGCCAAGGCTGCCAACAACCATATTGGTGCTTGTGGTGACCATGACTGCACTTCCCTTGTCGCCAACACTCAACAGCAGAATTAGACGTCTGCAGATCTCTACATTATTCTCATGCAAATCATCCAAGACAAGCAAGAATTTCTTTCCCATGAGTTCTTCTTTCACTAATTCTTCAAGCTCATCTCGATCGTTGAGCCTGCATGAGACACCAGTAAGAGATGACACAGTAGATCTGAGTAATTCCTCAATATCGGTTACATGAGACGAGCACATCCATGCTCTTGCTTCAAATGATCTGCACATAGTGTCATCCCAGTAAACAAGTGAAGCAAGGGTCGTCTTGCCGAGACCATGACCACCTGTAATGCAGATGATGGTAAAACGTTTGTTACTGGGGCCATGTGACATAATGAGTTTCATGATATCACGCTTTTCATCTGCTCTTCCAACAATTCCTCCATGCTCAGTATCTACTCCTATTTTCATCTCCTCATACGACTCATGTTTTTCTTTAACTCTTCCTATGATCTCTTGCTTGTTGATTAATGATGAGGAGCTTGATGAGGTGGCACCCATCTGCAAGGCCTTCTGAACTAGCGAACTGGCAGACATGTGCGGCGATGGCGTGAACTGTTTGCTGTCATGTACTTCTGCATTCATTAATCCATGTTCAAGCCAATAATTGTGCGCCGTGGCTCCTCTAAGAGAAACCTGCTTCAACTCATCGGCTTCAGGTGACGAAAACTGTTTCAAAGCCAGATCAAGCTCGGGGAGGCCAACTCCACCGCCAACACCAAGGTCCTGGATGTCCTGGAGCGGCAGCACTGGGGCCACAGGTGCTGGGAGCTTGCTCATCTCCTTTTTTTTTTTTTTGATAAGTGCTTGCTCATCTCCTCAGAGCGAGCGTCGCAGAAGGCGCGGTGGGTGATGAAGCTGTCCCTCCTGCGCGGCGAATCTCTATTCAGTCAACCGAATTTGAAGACACCGGAGGAGGCCAGTGGTGCAGTGCAATCAGGAGTACGTTCAGGACGAACCGCGAGAAGAGGGTGCCGCAGTCGCAGCGGCACTCGCGGGTGCCGCAGATCTTGGAGTGCGCCTTCCAGTCGGACTGCACGGCGTATAGCTTGTCGCACTTCCACTTCTTCTTGCCGTGCTTGCGGCAGAAGTGCTTCTTGATACCCGTCAGGTCGCCGAAGGCGTGGGCGGGGTCGTGGTGCGCGCACGTCGGCTCCGGGCATATGTACACGCGCCGCCGCTGCGCCTGCAGCAGGTTCTTCTGGTTCAGCTTCCACAGCAGCTTGTGCCCGGCGCGCCGGTGCAGCTGCAGCTTCTGCTCGCGCTGGAACCCCTTGTGGCACACCTCGCACACGAACCTGTTGACCAGCAGCGTCTTGGGCGACAGCGCGATTACCTCCGAAACCAGAGGTCTGTCGCTAGCATGATCCACGTCGATTTCTTTCGGTGTTCGATAGAAGCGCGTTGTATGTTGGTTTGAACTCTTTTTCTTAATACAATAATACGCAAATCTTTTGCGTATTCGAGAAAAAGACAGCGCGATTACCTCCGCATCAGGATCTGCACCACAAACACGGCGCCTCACCATGGATCACAAATCACGATAAACACCAGCATACTCGCTCCTCAGACCACGAAAAGACTAATTACCTGGTGTGTCAACGAGACCGCGCTGCTTCTTGGCGGGCGGGCTGGGTCTGGGTGTCGCCAGCTGCGCCCCATCGGAATCGGAAGACGACACACCCGTCGTGGGCACTGGCAGCTGGACTCCGGCGGAAGACGACTCGCCCGTCGGGAGCGTTGCTTCCGCCTTCATCTCCATAACAGAATCTTCAATTTTGCGGGGTCTGAGAGAGCGTTGCTAGATCCAAAGAAGCAAGCTGCCTCACGAATACCAAAAGCGCCCTCCTTCGGAAGCGCGGTGCCTCGTCGTCGAAGTAGACGACGCAGCCGACCAACTTACGGGTAGCTGGATGGTGGCTGGGCTGCGCTTTGCCTTGCTGTTTGTTAAGGTTGAGAAGTAGGCATTCGGTTTAAACCACACATTTGGTCCGGTATATCCGGTTCATTAAATTTTGGTTTCCAACGGCAAGTATACGGTCTTGTCTCTTACGCGGTATCGTGTAGCACCACATAATTTTAAAACGACTTAACAAACACCATATTGTTTTTAAAATTATCTCGTAGTAACTCATAGTTTTTTAATTTATGCATGGAATAAAAGTAAAGTTGTGAGTACATGGCAACAATAACTCATACAATAGTAGAATAATTGTCTCATATAGTTTTAAATTTTAGCTCATGAGGTGGTTGTTTCGGCGAAACAACGATCTCTTTCTCTCTTTCCTCAACATCAGCAAAAAAATCATACGTGACACTGCATGAGACAGTATACGAGACAGTACAAGTGTAGCAATGTACCTGCCCACTTTTTTTTTGTGACTTGCCTGCCCTAAGACCGGTTGGTTTGTCTGAAAACTAAACACCAATAAATTCGGTTTCGGCTTTTTATTTCGGTTTTACCTGAACCGACCGAGTGCCAGTCGTCTCTACCTCCCTCCTCGCGAACACCGCCGCGTATGGACCACTCCCTGCTCGCAAACACCGGCTCCCTGCTCACGTGGGACTGCTAGCCGTCTCCTTGCGCAGCTGCACTCTTGCTAGCCATGCTGTCAGGTCGCACGGGACCACTCGCCGCTTCCAGTTGCAGCTGCGCCTTGGAGCCTAGCGAAGATGTGGGTTAGGGTTTGGGTGCACGGTGCAAGTGGGAGTGGAGTCGCTGACGGCCTTAAGATGGGGTTGGGGCTCGAGCTTTGGGCCATGGTGGGCTTTTCTCCGTGCAGCTGCTAACCTGCGAATTGTAGTAGTAGTAGGTGACTTCGGTTCCTACTGTTCTTCCATTCGGTTTGAGTAAAAAACCGTTGATGAGGTCGAACACCAAACTTTTGGAACACAAGAACCGAAACCGAACCAAAGAACCAAATAAACCAACATTACAGTTTGGTTTGCGGCTTCAGGTGAAAAAGTGTCTAGCCTGAGAAGCTAGCACGAAACTCCCTTGTCATGTCGTGTAGAGCAGGAGCCAGCATAGGCTGTGTTTAGTTCACTTGAAATTTCACTTGAAATTTGGAATTTGGTACACTTTTGCAGTTTGGAACTAAACAGGTCTATTTTTCAATTTAGAACAGTATTTTTGACATTTGGTTGCAGGAGGCCTATCATTGTGTCTGGCCCATGTTTTAACTCCATATACCCCTCGTCCGCGCCATCCCCTGACCCGCACCTGCCTTATCCACCCACGCCGTGGCACACCTGCCGCATCCTCTAACCCTAGCTCGCTCGCTCTCGCCCGTCGCTCTCCCTCAGTCTCTCCCCCGCCTACATTCTCGCCACCGCCGCGCAATTCCACCTCATCCTTCGGCAGATCCACCACCTCCTCTTCCAGATCCACCACAGCTTCCCCTAGATCCACTGCGATGGACGGGTACAACGGCGGTGGGAACGATGATGCCTACAGCGACGATGGTGCCTACGATGACGGCATCCCCACCAGGGATTTCCTATCCCCGCCGGCGACCTTTTCTTCCGCCGCCGCGTACAACCCCAACAACACCAGCGCGTACGGCATGGCGAGCTCGAGCAGCCATAACCCGAGTCGGCTGGACTTCGGTGGGCTCGACCTCAACTTTGGCTCGGACTGGTCAGCCATGCTAGGCTACGAAGAACTCCTTCGTTCCGGGGGAGTCGATGGCAGCCAGGGTCCGCCTCCCGTACGTGTTCCCGCCCGCAGCGGGAGGGGTACCCTCGGGTTGCGTGGCTCGCGCGGTGGGCGAGGACGCACCGGATCTACGTTCGTGGCCGGTGGATCTGCGTCTATGGGCGGCGGATCGGCGTTCACCGGCGGCTTCGTGTCGCCGACGCCCACCGGTCGTGGATCTTCATCAAGGGGAACCCGCGGAGGCAGGCGTCGCGGAGGACATCGTTGTGTTGAGGTAAACTACTCTTCCCCTCCCTCGTTCCCGTGATGCATGAATATTTTGTTCCGCCAAAAGGTCCCATTCCGTTCATTTCGTACCCTTGTTATGCGTCGTTTAGGAGGACAACAACAGGTGTCAATGGACGCCTGAACATACGAAGCTGTTTTGTATGCTCTATTGTGAACAAATTGATAACAACAATCGCATAAGGGGCCAAATGAGCAAGGCTGGATGGAAGGAAATCTCGAAGAGGTTCTATGCTGCCACAGATTTGCTTCATGATAGTGAGCAATTTGGTAGCCGGTAAGGGGGTTGAAGAAAGTGTGGAGATTCATAGACGAGAAGTTGAGGAAAGGATCTGGTTTGGGCCGCAGAGAAGACCAATCAGGGCTGGCTTCTGATGCTTGGTGGATGGATAAGACAGGGGTAAGTGTTGTCCTTCATGCCGTGTACTGCCTAGTTTTTGGTTTAAGTTAGCTGATGTTGTGCACGTTTACTAGGGCAACAAGGAATTGATGGCGCTCAAGGATGGTTGGCCTTGCTACCTTGAGATAGACAAAATGTTCACTGGCTATGTAGCTGATGGGTCCACCTCGTATGCTCCTGGCCATTCCAACACAATTGAGCACATTCCCAGTGACGAAGAAGAAGAAGAAGAAGAAGAAGAAGAAGAAGATGATGATGATGATGATGATGATGATGATGATGATGATGATGATGATGATGATGAAGATGTGCTTACACCTCTTAGCATTGGCAGCGAGAGGAGCAGCAACTCACGCAGCACACACAGCTTACGTAGTACTGCAAGCAGTCCCAAGAAGAAGATCAAGAGCCCAGCAGTCAAGGCCATGGTTGGGGAGATCAGGGGCATCAGAAATGAAATTGCTGACGACCGTGTATTCTACCAGGGCGTCGTCAACTGCCGTAGAGTTGAAAAGGAGGCAGCAAGGGAGGCAGCCAAGCAGGAGGAGAAGGAAAAGCTCAAGCAGGAGGAGGAGAGGAGGCAGCTCATCATGCGATTGGCTAGAGAGTGCAGCGTCAATGAAAGCAGTCCATCATGGATTGGTGTGCTGAAGCTAATGAAAGATGAGACGGGCATATCCTTCTTCTTTGCTTCTGACAACGTGGGAAAGAGGACCACCATTGAGTACTGTGCACGGGTTTAGACCTAGACCTCTTATCCATTCATGTATCGTTGTTGTCATTTGAACTTTGTTTGTGATGGGTGTGTCATGTTTGTCTATTGAACAACAAAAAAACTACTATGTGTGTTATTTGAATTCCAGATGTGTGTGTGATGTTTTGGCTTCATAACCATGCATGTAATATTAGATGTGAATCACATGTACTTCCTCCATTTCAAATTATAAGACATTTTGATTCTTCTACGTACATTATTTTTTATTGTATATCTTAACATATAGTGTATATCGTATAGAAAAAGCTAAGATATCTAGAAAAGCCAAAACATCTTCTATACCTAATAATAAAGAGACAAAATTTCAGGCTCTTTTTTTCGTTCATCCATTTGTTTGTCCGTCTCCCTCCGGACAATGGAAAGTTTCTTCCATCAGGACTTATATATACGATCCATGCTCTTACGAGTTAGAATCATAATCTAAATAGACCTGACATATTTGATATTGAATCCTAATCTAAATAGAAAAGGAAAGTAAGAGTAAAAATTAGGCAAATATACAACCTTTAGTCCTCACGTTCCTAATGTTTTTGTCCGTAAGTTTTTTTTATCCGGCCCGCACGTTCCTCTATAGAGCATCCGCTTAATTCTATTTTAATTTTCCAAAATCTTTTCTTCAGCTAAGGTGTTTTTTGTTCCTAATTTTTTTATCCGCAAGTTTTTTGTCTAGCCCGCACGTTCCTCTATTTTGCATCCGCTCGGTCTTATTTTTCACAAAATCTTCTCCTCACTGCGGTGTTTTGTTTTTGTTTTTTCTCAAATAAATGTAAAACCAAATAAAAAACACAACACTATTCTTTGAACCATTGCCCTTTTATGCAGTTTTGTGATTTGATTAAAAACAAAACCTATTTTATTAATTTTTAGATTACTCGATGGTCCAACTAATAAATCAGTAAGATGATATCTTATCAATTTACCTTCTAATCACGTCTAATTAATTGTATCTCTGCAATCCTCAATGGGAGTTGCCATGTGAAAATTTGAGAGGTCTCTTGTCACCAGCACTAGAATTCTTGACACATCAACGACTAACTCCTAGACGACTTTAATAAGAGATTCCAACTACAGATTTTTATGGTCCTCGAATAAAATGAAAAAAACTAAATATTTAACTATAGAAACACAAGATAGCATGGTACATTTACATCTAAATATTTCTATGCTTTTCCGCGAAAGAAAAATCTATTTTATTTAATTTGATACAAGTTTAATTGGACATTGTTATATTATTACCTATTTTAACTTATATTATAGATGCATGGTTATCCTAAAATAAATTAGAGGTCTTAAATTTTATAGAAACGAAAAAATATAAATAGACATGTAACACTTCCTATCATCATTTTCCATGAATGTATTTCATATTTTTTTTCTCCCGTTGCAACGCACAGACATATTTGCTAATATAATTTAAAATATAGGGAGTATTACGCATGGCTAGCACCGATAGCACGTGCAGCCAGATGAAGCACGCCACAAGCAACAACTCGTAGATCAACCGCGGGAGCGGCAAAGCGCGCCTATCATCCTAGTATCTTCATTGTTGAGAGAAAAGGCCACATCACTACTTGGAAGTTCTCGAGCAAATTTCTTTCAAACACATCATGGATCCACCATCCATATGCGAATCATTTACATTACACGAGGTGTCCCATGTGTAAAAAACAGGAGTGAGTTTGCCCTTGCATAGGTTTAGTGACTGACATCCATCAAACATATTCATAACCTTGAGCATGCTAGAACAGGTTCATCTTGTGCAAACTGCAGCATTGGGCATTTTGTTACTTTCAGAAGTTGGAGCGCCACAAGATGTTCTAACTGTCCTATTGACGAAAGTTTCTTGCAACAGCTAAGCTCCAGAATTTGCAGCAATGGTAAACTTGGGAGTTGAGGAAGCTGCGCCATTTTGTCAAAGCCTTCCAGTTTCAAGTATCTAAGCATCGGTAAGACAGGGAGAACACAGAGCTGCTCGCAGGACTGGATTCTCAAGTTTACCAACGAACCAAAATGAGGTAATTTCCTTAATTTACTGCATCCACTAACATTGAGATCTCGCAGCAGAGGGAAATCCACATCTTCTACTCCATACCACATCTCTAAATCATACATCTTCCTTATATCCAATGTCTCAAGTGCTGGAAATCCTTGAGTTTGAGCACTGCTATGACCCATAAATTCTCTTCCAATGATCCGTACTGTCTCTATTTGTTGTATTACAAGGTGTTTGAGGCATGGTAATTGTCCAAGAGCTGGAAGTACATCACAGTTTTTGCACCCATCCAGAATCACTTTAACCAACTTAACAAAGTGGCAATCTCCAAGCCATAGTGGAAACTTGTTACCACAGTAACCATTTATAGTCAATTCCTCAAGATTTAGATGAGGCCGAAGCTTATCCAGGACCAAACTTGAGGTTTGCACATCTAGAAGCTGGGACTCTGCAGCAAGGCTCCACCATTTCAGCACCAATTTTTGCACTTTCGTCTTGCTTTGCATGTCTGAATTTACAGCATGTTGAACATGGTGTACATTCATTAACCCTGAAATGTGCAGCTCTCCACTTAGGTTTACCAAGTAGCGCAACCCACTAATCCCACAGCCTGCTGAATTATCAGATACATAAAATGCATTCAATGTTTGAAGACCCGTTAGAAGCTCCAGCTCAGATGGGATGGAGATGCTTGGATACTCTGATACTGGTAATTCAAGGTGCCGCAGATTAACAAGGTACCTAATTCCATGGGGTAGCTCGTTAATAAAGTAGGAATGCTTCAAATCTAGTGTTTGCAGGTTCAGAAGTCCGCAGACAGATTCAGGTATCCTTTCGAGTTTGGTATTCTTCAGACCAAGGTACCGTAGGTGTATCAAATTACCAATAGAGCTAGGGATCTCACTGATGCTAGTATTGCTTAAGTCAAGTGTTCTTAGGCATTCCAGGAGCAAGAATAGATTGTATGGTATCTTAACATAGAGGGAGTTCCCATCAATTTCATGACATGGCCTTTTGATGACCAAAAGAGTGCGCAGATCATGTGTATGAAATAACTGGCCTTCTATAGTTATATCTGATCCCATGAATGATGGAAGCACAGATGAATGCCTAATACTCTCATGGTTATGAATCCCATCACAATTCTTATTGTATTTGTAAGGATCAATACTGATGCATTCCTTTTCAGAAATAGACTGAGCTAAGACATGAAACAGATCATGCATTTCATACCTTCTCTCATCTAAATCATAGAATGGTGACTCATGGAAGAAGCATTTCCCAAGCAAGTCATCAAAGTATGTGCGGCCAACATCTTCAGGCTGCAATCTTTCATGATGTTGAAGGAAGCCTTGCGCCATCCACAGGCGGATCAATTCCTCCTTATCAAATATGTATCCTTTCGGAAACAAGGAGCAGTATGCAAAACAATTTTTCAAATGTGATGGGAGATGATCATAGCTGACCTTAATGACCGGCAGAATCTCATGCAAGAATTCATCGTTATCCCACACACTATTATTGTACAAGAACTCCCACCACGTCTCTGCATCAGGTTTACACCGAATCAGGCACCCAATTGATTTGGCTGCAAGCGGCAGGCCCTTGCACTCTTTGACAATCTCCTCACCTACTGAAGCAAGCCTAGGACAAATCTCTTTCTCCTGGTCATCAAACGCATAGCTCTTGCAAATCAACCAGCAGGTATCATCTGATAAACAATTCAATCTCAACTGATGTCTGTGATCACAACCCATGATCATGCTCACTTCCAGGTTTTGACTAGTCACTATCACCTTGCTTCCTCGCAGCGCACACCGAAGAGGCCCCTTTAACACTTCCCATACAGCCTTCCTCATGCTCCACACCTCATCGAGCACAATGAAAAACCTCTTCCCCTTCAGAAGATCCATGAGCAAGCCCTGCAGCAAGCTCAATTCAGTGATGTCACGGGTATCCCCTCCACACGCTTGGGCAATCGTCTTGGTCGTGTTTACCACATCAACACCTTGCCCCGAGTAAATCCATACGCGGCAATGGAACGAATCCCTGACCCTTTGGTCATTCCACGCGTGTTGGACGACGGCCGTCTTTCCCACGCCGGCCATTCCGACGACGGACACGACTTTGAACACGGGTCCAGAGCAGTCCTCGGAAAAGAGAAGCTCAAGTAGGCGCTGAAGGTCGCTCTCGCGGCCGTATAGCTTGCCGCAGGTAAGAGAAGAGGTCGACGCGCGCGCGGGGGGACGCGGCCGAACCAACCTGTCCTCCGCCGTCAGGCGGAGAGCCTCTCGGTCGGAGGCGATTTCGTGGTACTTCTCCCATACCTTCTTGATCTTTAGGCCGAGAGAACTGAGCGTCGAGTGCGACAGCAGGCCGCCGACCTCGCGGTCCCGGGCGCGCATCTTGGCCGGCTCTTCTTCTTCGTTGGCGCCAAGGTCCTCGACGAGGGAGGCGCGCATGGCCTCGAACTGCACCTTCTCGAGGATGTCCTCGACGGCACACTCCACGCCACGGAGCTCCCGAATCCAGAGCTCGGTGGACTCGCCCGCGGGGCTATCGGCGGCGATGCACTCGGCGTCCCGGAGCACTGCGCGTACGCGCTGCAGCTTGGCGCCGAGGCGGCGGAGCTGGTCCTCGTCGACGACGGCGCACGGCTTGGAGGTAGGGCCTAGGGGCGCGAGGGCGGACTTAGCGAGCCGCTTGGCCGCGAAGAAGAAGGACTCGAGGGAGGCCTTGAGATTAGCGAAGAAGACGCGCTTTTCTTGGCTGGCCATGGCTCCTCTCGTAACGCCGAATCGAGTGAGAGCTCAGAGCAGCAGTGGCGCGGTGGAGAGACTCTGGACTGTTAGGGTTGGTGATAGAATCGGAATTGGGGAAGTAAGGGGAATTGGGCGAGATGACTTCATACACACCTACTGTACACCGTACCGGAAATGACTTTTCCGCCCTGTCTCGATAAGGCTATCCACAGTGATGACTTCTATGGGGTGTTTGCGACCCTGTACCTGGCCGGTCTGGCCAGCCGAACTGGCCCAGGCCTAGGCAGGCCTGCCCCAAGTGCTGCAACGCAACTTGTTTGTGCCCTTGTACCAACTGAGCTCGGCCCAAGCGAGCTTGTGTTTGCCACCGATCAGGCAGCCGGGCTGAGAGGCTAACTACCACCGACTGCCACACAGAGATTGTGTTCGGCCTGGCCCATAGATAAGAAATAGAAATGGACATGAATGAATAGAGAATGAGCTTGATCTTGCATGACCATTACAACAACATATGACAATTTAACCATACAATTAGTGATGTTTAAATCATTTAGCCTCAGACAAATCCAAGTTTATCAGTTCATGTCATTGCTGGCTACATGGTACAATCAAAGTAAGCAAAGAAGAACAACATCATCTGCAGCTCATGTGTTTAGCCCAGGAAACGAAGAAGTTCACAGGAACAGATAAGAGAAAGCAAAAAAATGACATGTAGCCAGCTAATGCATCCATCCATTGTGTCATCATCGGTCAAATCATAACATTTAACAGTTCTTGCACATGGACAGCCTGCACCAAAGACCAAACACAAGCATCAATAAGATCAAGATGACCACATTCTTCCAAGAGCCATAGTTACCAGCAGCATGTGGTTTGGTTTCACATCCATCATCTGTTAACAGCATGAACAATAGAGAAGCAAACACTTTGAATGAAAATATACAAAAGACATAGGTCTCAGACTCCATCCATTTATTAATCAACAGATACATTGACGGCTACATTGCATAATCAAAGATGCAAATTAAGAGCAGTAGCAGAATTAAGTAGTTTGGCAAGCCGAGAAGGGCAACAAGTTAACAGAAAGAAAAATACATGAATCAAAATGGCATGTAGCCAGTTAATGCAGTCATCCCATTGTGTCATCATCGGCCTAATTAAAACAACAGATGTGCCACATGAAAAGTTGGAGTGACAGACCAACTACAACCAAGAACAACATCAAGATGACAACATTTTTGCAACAGCCCAGCAGCACAGGTGCAAGAGGATAAGTAGTTTGGCAAGCTGAGAAGGGCAACAAGTTCACAGAAAGTAAAATACATGAATAAAAATGGCATGTAGCCAGCTAATGCAGTCATCCCATTGTGTCATCATCGGCCTAATTAAAACAACAGCTATGGCACATGAAAAGCTTGAGTGACAGACCAACTACAACCAAGAACAAGATCAAGATGACAGCATTTTTGCAACAGCCCAGCAGCACAGGTGCAAGAGGATAGGTTTCTGGACCCTGAGCTGTCACCGGTTCATGGGATGCTGATGCATCCTCATTAGGGGCATCAATTGGTAACAACAAGGGTTCTTGTTGAGATACCCTTGCATTGAAATCTCTAAGAGCATCATCATAGTTGCTGTATTTCTGATAGATAGCCCCTTCTTCCCTAAGCACTTGTTTAGCACACTCATATCATGTAAAATAAATGTCAGGTTTCTTCCCTTCAAAGACAACATAGCAAGGAGACATTCTCTGAAACAAACCAAATGTAGAACATGTAAGTGGTATGAATGACATGCCTCAGTTCTCTGACATCATCGGCTACTTGACCAAAAAATTGGCCTCAGCATAGTAGTTTGGTGGTTTTGTTTTTAATTGTTAAGTCATAGGAGCCCTCTCTCTAAAAGTGCTCACTAACCCAAAAAAGGCAGCTCTCTTCATCCTAATCATAGAAATACACTCTGAATCAGTGGAATGGTATATCATTGACAGTGTTCTTTGTCTGTGCTGTTCATTTTCATCCCTAATTAGGGCCAGTGCTATAGGGTCAGGCTGGGGGGTTTTAGGTTCAGGGGTTTTCCTTTTCAGCCTTGCCTTCCTACACAACATGTCACGGCTCAAAGACAGATCCATCTACAAGCATGTAAAAATGTACCATGAATTCAGTTTTGTACCCTGCTAAGGCATCAACATGAATGTGAAATGAATGTGTATGAAAAGCACGGCTGCATCTTGTAAGTGATGCCTCCCAGTGCTATCTTTGGACTACATCATCGACCAATCAACCAACAAAAAACTCAGATAAATAGGACTACATCATCACCAATCAGAAACAGGACTACATAAGCAGTGAACCCAAACTCATCAAGAACAGCAAGGTAATAGAAACGCTAACAGATCAAAAACAACATGGTACAAGAAACCGAAACAGATCAAGAATATAGGTACTAAAACCTAACAGATCAAGAACAGTGAGGTACAATAAACCCTAACAGATCATACACATAGGTAGTAAACCTAACAGATCAAGAACAACATAGTACAACAAACCCTAACAGATCATGAAGAACAGAAGTAAACCCTAACACATGAAGAACAGGGAACAACATATCATGAAGAAGGGGGTCGATTTCACCTTGGCTCGGGGTCGAACGAATGGAGAGGAAGCAGATCTGGAAGGAGAGGAAGCAGATCTGAAAGTAGAGGATGCAGATGTGGACGGAGAAGAAGAGGAAGACCAACGCCATGGAGTCCCAGCAGCAGCCGGAGCTTGGAAGCCGCCACGAACCTCAGGGCCAGAGCGGAAACCAGCCGGAGGTCGCCGCTGCCGCCACGCACCACCACTCACTGCCGGTCTCTCACGAGGGAGGTGGAAGAGCAAGCAACGAGAGGAAGAACTCCATTGGAGAGTGGCGAAGCTAATAAAGGCAGGCGAAATCGGCGGCCTTTCGCTTCGCGCGCGGCGGCCATCGTGCGCGAACGAAGGTTTCCCTTCCTGAAAGAGCCCGCGCGAGCCACCCCGCCGTCGCCCGAAATCGCCCGCGCGCGCCGCCACGAGCACGACTAGGAAGAAACGAGGATTTTCGACGTTTCCAGAGAGCTAGGTGGAGAGGGAAGTTTTGGCTCCCTAGAGCCAGGCCACCTCGGGGGCCAATGCCACAAACACGGAAACTTGCGGCCCACGAGCGCAGCCGAGCCCGTGGGCCGCCCTCGCAAACGCGCCCTATATTCATCCTCTATACGTACTCTTCTCTATACTCAATTCTTCCGCACCCATCCATCCTCTATATCATCCTCTATCCACTCTATTCACTGTTGGACTCACTTGTCACTTTATCTAAATATATCCATGTGTGATCTAGTTTTGAAGGATTTATTGAGACAAATTTAATGGTACAATCGAAATTTAATTTAAATTTTTGGTTTGTGAGTTATAATATTTTTTTTCTTCGTTTAGCTAGTGGGGCCCGCCACTGCCCACTATAGAATAAGCGCTGTACCACTCTAAACTCTAAAGCTTTAGAGTATCCCTTTAGAGAAAGGATAGAGTATCGTTTTAGAGTACCTAGTGCAGTAGTTTTTACTCTATATTCATACTCTAAACTCTAAAGCTTTAGAGTATCCCTTTAGAGTACCCACTGCGGGTAGTCTAATAGGTTCATACATTTGGGCGATCTAAGGGTAAAGTTGAAATTTTTTCTCTCCGTCACATCAATTTTTGCACGCATACATGAAGCATTAAATATAGATAAAAAATAAATAATTGTACAGTTTAGTTATAAATCACGAGACTAATCTTTTGAGCCTAGTTAGTCTATAATTGGACACTAATTGTCAAATACAAACGAAAGTGCTACAGTTAAAAAATTCTAACTTTTCACCAACTAAACAAGGCCTTGGTCAAGTGACAACTAGCAAATGTATATATATCAATCCAACTAGCTAATTTAAGTATAGTACAATACAAGTCTTAACTGTCTTAAATACATTTTTGCTTCTTTCACTTGTGTTCAGGCCCGGTCCTGTCAATTTATGGGTTTGGAGCGAAGCTCCAAAGATAGGCCCTCTAATACAGCGGAGTCATGAACGCAAAAGACCGGAGATTGCCGGAAAGCTTCGACACGACGGAACTCGAAGGTAAATCAGCGCACGTATGCCTTTTTTCCTAGGAGAAAGAAGGTTTTCTAATCATAAAGGACGAAAGAAGCTTTTCTGATCTGTATGATCGTTAAATTGAATTGAATTGAATAATCAGTAATACTACTATATCAACTTCATCATTTTTTATTTAGTTATACTCTATAAAAACAAATCAACAGAAACATTGTTTTATTTTCTGCATTTCCATATAAGCCTTGATAGGTGTAAAACTTTTACCCTAGTGTGGAATTGACACAATTAACTTGAGATTGTTTTTTGGGATTTATTGCGAACAGGAACTCCGTACAAAAATAGACTATGGTTTTGCTAAATGTATTTATCTAGAAAACATAAAGTATGAAACATGTGATTTACCACTTCTACTGTGTAGTTATAGTTAATTCAATGCTACTAAAATTTATTTCACCATTTTGGGTTTTCTATAATTTATTACGCAATTTTGAAGTTTCAGTCATTTTGATCATTTTACAGGGAAAGAAGAAAAGCTAACAGGCATTTTGCATTAGGAACCCCGAACTATTTCTAAATCAATCTAGTTCTTTTCTATTTTTTTTCTCTCTAGTACTTTTTCAACTGGAACCCTTCCTTATCTATTGTTGCTAGCTGCTCCTTTTCATCTCAGTTCACATATAGACACAGCACAGTGTAGGCGGCATAGAAGTTCAGCTCGGAGTGCGACCTCTCAGCTCTCGTCTGAACTCTGGTAGCACGCGAGGGAGGGGGTTCCGGTAGCAGGGGAGCTAAGGAGGTAGGGCCTATGCCTACTTGCATATTTGGGGTTGGGCCCCTTGGCCTCGTGGGCCCTGTTGCGGAGGCACAACTCGCACCCCCCAAGGGCCGGGCCTGCTTGTGTTGCAGCATTTACAGCAGCTATGTATGTACTTCAAAGTTGCTACTATCTGAGATATCGACACTTTAAGGGGGTGTTTGGTTTGCCCCGTTAAAGTTTAACAGGTACTGTAGCACTTTCGTCTTATTTGGCAACTAGTGTCCAATCATGGACTAATTAGGCTTAATAGATTCGTCTCGTAAATTACTCTTAATCTGTGCCGACATGCATGTAATTAGTCTATATTTAGTACTCCATGCATGAGCCACAACATTCGATGTGATGTGTGTTAAAAAAACAGAGGCAACCAAACGGAGCCTAAGTCTAGCTAGCTAGTTTCATTATGGATCATGTTGTAAGTCCGGATGGAGAGTTTGCCTTATCCAGGCAAGGGGAAGCTCAGATTGGTCTTGTAAAATTGATGATTTCTTTCATCTGTTCTGTGTTAGGTTGGATTGTTCTTCTCAGACTTGTACTATATTTGATTTATGGACTTTGATTGGGTTTAATGTATAGACTCGTGGTTTGGACCGTAATATGTTTTGATGAATTTTGCTAGTGACATGTATCTTGGTTATGGACTGACGTATGATAATAAATAAACATTCTAATGCTATTTATTATTGTGTTACAAATTTCCAAAAATATATTTCAATTCAGCTTGTGAAAATTAAAAAAAAAGTCAACAACAATAATCAGGTTCATCACCACGGGCTCGTAATACGAACCAGGGGTGATAATTACGATACAAACAGGTGGCGATAATGACTATCACCGTTGATATGTATCATGAGCCGGTGGTGATAATCATTTTCACTGCCGCCTTTTATCACTGTAGTCTAAAATCGATGATGATAGATGTTTACAAACTACCACTGAAATTTAAAGCCAGTGGTGGAGGTTTACGAACCGACGACAAAAGTGTCAAAGTCTAAAACTGATGATGATGATAGAGGTTTACGGGCAAGGGCAGATTTGGGCACCGCGGGCTAGGGGGAGGGAGGGTGCTGCAGCCTGAGTTCAGCCCTATAGAAAGCTACCCTTGTAAATTAGCCCATGAATATGAGGCCTAGAAGGCCCAGCCCCAACATCTAGCCTCTGTTCTCCAACCTCTGGTGGCACAGACGCTCCGACTCCCGACGCCTCTTTATTCTCCGATGTGTTAGCCACACACAACCAGCCAATGAGCCACAATTAGCCATGTTCATTCCCTTTTGATTGCTAATTTTGATTTTTTGTACCAATAATTGATTCTAAATTGCTACATCGAGTGGCATTTATTTACATCCGTTGAAGATAAAAAGATTAAAGCGCTTCCGGCCACAATAAACCGTGTGTTATGTTAAATTTGCCATGTACAGAACGAGTGGTATGTATTGTAATAGTTCTTTAATTTCAATCTACAAGGTTATATTGTTTATATGAAGTACCATATATTTGAATTTTGAATGTAGAATTATAATATTGATAGGGAATTCAGAAAGAAAAAAGGAGGTAACTTGGGCTGCTTGGCCTATGGTTCAGAGACCCAAGCACAAGGGTGGGCTGGGTATTAAGAATTTAAGTTACAGAATGATTCACTCCTTCTAAAACATCTTCACAAATTTTATTCCAAAGCTGAGTTCCTTGGGTCCAACAGATTTGGTTTAAATACTACCAGGACAGAGTTCCTCATTCTCATCGAGAAGTTGGTTCTTTTTGGTGGAAGGACATTTTTAGGCTAAAAGATCTATATGGATGCATTACGACCTACCAACTTGGAGATGGTTCATCAGTTTTGTTCTGGACAGATAATTGGGCAGGGGAATGTCTCACTGATCTTTTTCCAAATATTTTCCGTTTTGTCAATGATTTGAGTTTATCTGTCAAAGATGTCAGCTCGGCTAGATATCTGGAGGACTTGTTCCACATCCCTATTTCTCAAGTTGCAGCTGTTGAACTTCAAGATCTAAGAACTCTGTTACAGTCCTTTGAATTATCTGATGACATGGATATTCGAATTTTCTGCTGGGGGAACTCCACTTACAAAGCTGCTATTCTTTACAAGCTTGCTTTCCTCACCATGGAAGCTCCGGTTTCTTTCAAGTTGGTTTGGAAGTCCAAAGTAACCCCCAGGATCAAGTTTTTTGCATAGCTAATCTTAGGGCCGTCTCTAGGAATTTGGGGCCCATGAGCGAAATATAAGTTTGGGTTTTAATACATAAGATATACTTTCACTTAATTACATAAATTTAATAAATGCTATTTTGTGCGATGTTTAGAAATATATCACATATTAAATTTAAGAGAGTAAAGATAGTACTAGCATTATTCTACTGAAAAGCACCATCTCTCTGGTATTTTTCAAAATAAAATCTCCAAGCTATATTATGAATTGTATCAATTTGTATTATTCTACTAAAAGTTCAGCTAGTGGAGTGTGTAGATATACTTTGCCGACAACAGCTATGAACTAAGAGGCTGTTAGTCAATTGTACTAAACATATCAAAGGTTCAAATGATTAATTTAAACATTAATTAAATATTCAAAAAGCAAAACCAGACACTGCAGATAGCAACGGTGTAGCATGAGTTGGATACGTACATGATGGCCTAATGCCTGATGGTCGGTATAGTAAAAAGCTGTGACTTGGGGCCCCACGTATTTGGAGGCCCTGTTCCATCGCTCACCTCGCACACCCTCGTCGACGGCCCTGGCTAATCTTAATTGACAGACTGAACACTAAGGATATGTTGGCAAGAAGAAACCTCAACGTGCAGTCTGATAACTTGTGTGTGTTCTGTAATGATGGTGAGGTGGAAACTATCAACCGCCTCTTTTTTGACTGTTGTTTTGCCAGGAGATGTTGGAACAAGCTGGAGAACTCCCCCACTTTTCTCCCCCTTATGTAAGTATCCTGCTCTTTTGTACCTTTGGCACTTTTTGCCTTTTGTTTTATAAAATTTTAGCAACTGTGGGGAACTCCCCCACGGTCTTTTCACGTCAAAAAAAAAAAAAATTGGCGGGAAAGCGATATGAAATTGTGCATGTATGATCTTTGTTATCAAATATCTTATTGTTGATGCAAAAGTGGATCTGCAAATACAAAGGGCTAATACCCGAAATCGATATCCAAAGCGTGCCAGTCGATTAGACCTATTAATCGACAAGGATGAAGATACGAGCCCTTTGGTCCTGACAACAGCGATACGCCCGGAAGTCACGGCCAAGAGGTACTCACGCGGAACTCGAGGATCGTCGAAGGTCGCACTGAAGCGATGCAGCTCGCCGAATCGATAAGAACTCGTGAAAAAGGAAAAATATGCAAATTGACGAAGTCGCCGAAAAGTAAATAGATGCAAATAGGAGTAAAAGTTGGTTTTGATATTGATTGATATATCTCATTACATTGCCCTTCAATCTATATTTATACCCTGATCTACTGAAACATAACCAAATACGACTAGGACACCAAGTCCACATCTAAGGAAACACATGACTCTTATACAAATCAAACTCTAACAAACATATAAAAGGAAATCAACTCCTATCTATTTCCTTGTCCGCCTTAATTACGATGGAATTCTCACCGACCTCCTTTCCATCGGCATGATTCCTGTTTCATCGGCAGCAGCCTTCAAGCCTCCCTTCATCGGCATCGGCAATAACATCTTCAACCTTAGCAACGCCTGAGTCTAAATCAACCTTTCCATCGGTCACCACCATTCATCGGCAACCTTCTTCACAAGCTAATTTTCATCGGCCGTCGGTATATACAGTAACTCTTCTCCTGCCGATTAGCCCACTCTAACCATCTTGACACGTGCCAAAAAACGGTGTCAACACATGCCCCCCAATTTCGGAGTATAAAACATTGATGCTCTAAAATTTACTCCAGATAATGCTTGCCTTCGCCCATTTATCTTAACTCATTCTCCAAGCATAACATAATTTGTTACTGAATCTAATCAAATCTAGTTCTGATTTACGCACCTCAGTAAATATTGCACAATTTCCAACCATTCTTACCCCGATTATGGTTAAGATACCGAAACAATAACCCATCGGCAAGATCTTAACATAATAACGTCGCCATTTTTAGAACTAAAATATCTTGTACCGAGATCTCTTTCAAGTCATGATTACTTGCCATCAAATCTTCTGTACAATCCCTTGATTATCGTGCGAACAGTTACTATATCCATCTGAACCACCTCGACCCACGCGCGCGCAGCATAGAAATATGTCCAGAATACCCCTACTCCAAGCGGCCTATAAATAGATTTCTCCGGAACGCTTGTCTTCTACCCTCAAACTCCAACTTTTGGCATTCTCTCTTTCCGGCGGCGACTCCGACGAACAAACACGTGACCTCAATCCAACAAGAACTCCTTCCAGCGTCAACCTCAAGTCCCCAGTCTATGCCCTCATCCTCCTCAGAGCAATGGCGATCAACTTCGACGTCCCTGCGGTTCGTTCCACTTCCGTTACTTTTACCTTGATTCCTTTGGTCTTTGCGAGTTCATACAGTTGGTAATTTTTCCTCTTTTTCCTATTCTTTTGATCCTCCAAACTTAGAAACTATGCAACAAATTGGTTATTCCAACCGATCAACCGCACTTCCAATGCCTAGCTCCAATGGGCAACCCAGATCCAACTGACTTAATCAACGCAGAGGTTAACAGAATCCCCTTTAGAGCCCAGAACTTTTCTCTGAATCTATGGAAAGACACATTCCGATCCTGGCCCAAAACCACCAAAGGGTGGAAAGATTGGTATTTGAGGGTAAATGGATCGATGCAGGTGTACTGGGCAGAACGGAAGATAGACCAATGCATTAGGCTATCTATTGCCGATATGCAGAAAAATGAGTCAATGATGATTGCTGCTGCTTATTTCTGGTCAGACACAACAAACACCTTCATGTTTGGACATGGCCCAGCCACCCCCACTCTTGCCGATGTATACATGCTTACCGGCTTGGATATCTCAACTGCCAATGAGGGCTCCATCTACGGCAGAAAAGCTGAACATAGAGTGCATACTCGCAACATCGGTGGCTGGACAGGATACATTCAAGAATACCGAAGGACCGGGACAGTTAACCAGAGGGAACACGCCACATTCTTGAATATGTGGTTAGAAAAATTTATCTTCTGCGGTCGATCGGTAGGACCAACCAACGCCTTCCTCTCTGCGGCTAAACTATTGGCCAATGGTGTAAGGTTTCTGCTTAGCTGATATCTTCTGAGCTCCACCTATCACCTCCTTCACCAAGTGTCTCAGAAACTTTTGCTTGGCGAACCCATCGGCAATTTAGGAGGCCCATGGTGGTTTATCAACATGTGGCTAAATGCTCATATGCACAAACGCCTGCAATGGGACTTCTTCGCCCAAGAGTTCCCACAAGAAATTGCCGAAGACTACGTCCTTGGAGATGAGAAATCGGCAACACGCCCACCTCTCAATTTTGGTGAAGCCATAATTGTCCTCCCTGGAACAGAAGCCAATGAAGATCATATCGGCAGATTCTTCCAAAACTTCTATAATGATCTTCCTCGTGACCATAGGGCTTGGGTACCCTATATTGATGAAGAAAACAAGTTCCCCCTTCTCTTCAACTTTGCCGATGACGAGCTGAACCAGGATAATGAGCTCATGATGGCCATCATTACTCCCAGGGCAATCCCAGTGAACACATTTGGTAGCGGGAAAAATACCAATACCACTTATGAGTTTTACAATCCATCGGTAGTATCCCGTCAATTGGCTTTTCGGCAACTGCCAATCAAACTCTGCTTTGCCGATGTGATCAAACCCAGAGAAACAATCACCAGTGGAACAGAATGGAGCAGGGTAGTGAGACTTTCCCCTGATGCCGATGTTACAAATGTTGATCTTTCCATCTGGTCACCAGCATCTTTCATCACTGAATCATATAAGCAATGGTGGGGAGAATGGAGGGAACAACTATTTGCAACATCCGCCCACACATATCAGCACATGATCGACCCTGAATACGCCATTCCCGATGATGCAGTAAGTTTCTTTTAACTCCCTTCTGTTTTTTTCTTTCATATATCGGCAGCTAACTTTCTCGTGACAGGTCGACGACCCAATAGCATCTATGAGCAAGAGTGGGAAACCCTTCGACCTTCGACCTGTTTCCCCAATATCACCGATCGGTTACAACACCCCCACCCTAGCTGCTTTAACCCACCAGAGGACCTGTGCCAAGACTATCACCTCCAAATCAAAACTGGCTACAGCTAGAGCTACTCCATTGGCTGCTGCTACAAGCCTAATTAAGGCATTTAAGGTAATAACCTTGTTTATTTCTACTCATGCCGATCACAAACTATATTAACATTAACCATCAGGGTGTAAGAGCCGCTGCTGGATCGTCATCGGCAATTCCTCCAACATCAAGCACCACTACCTTCAGCCAGCCTTCAGAGGTATTCCTTTAACTTTATATTTTATCTGTTAAACATCAAATCTTACACTTGTTCTGCAGCAACAAAAGGGTACATCGGCAAGCATACCAGGCGCTCAAGTTCCGCAATCAACAAGTGCCGATGCCCCCCAGCCAACCGTTGCTGAGACCCAAGCAAAGCGCAAAGCTTTAACAGATGCCAAGGCTCAGCAAAAATGATAGAAGTCCATGCTAGTCCCCATATCTGCCCCAACATCTGCAAGCCAGCCAGTCGACGTAGCTGAGCAAGTTAACCCTCCTATACAGAATATACCATCGGCCATCATACCCCAAGGGCCAACCACTGATGAAGTCACAGAAGATATCCCATCGGCAAGCTCTGCCGATCCTCCACACGACACCCTCCAAGCCGCTCCTTCCAGCCAAGCACAGGAAATCGCCTTGAAGCAGGTAAGCCGATTGACCTAGTCGATTTATAATATTCATATCTATCCTTAACTGACTTCCTTTCTTCTTCCCAGGAACAAGTCTCTCCCAACAGCTTATTTTCCTTCACTATCGATGTTTCCGATGATGATGGAGAAGAATCAAGCTCTTCCCTGGCACGAGGAACAATATCGGCAGAAATCTACGCCAAGTTAGAAGCTCTCCTGGATTTGTTACAATAGGATACTGCTCAATTGGTGAATGATTCAGATCCTGCAAATGCCATTTTCAAAAAATCCGTGGCCAATGCTCACCGTATTGCCGATAGAGCAGCTCAAGCCCAGCTCAAGGAAGATATGCTGCAGCTAAAACATATTGTCGATGAGAAGCACAAGAGTATCAGCAACTTGCAGACCTTGGGTGCCGATCTTAAACAGAAAATTTTGGATCTATCGGCAAAGAGGACAGCTCTACTAGCTGAATTGGAGAAAGTTGAAACAACCCTAACTCACGCCAGACAAGAAGAGAGCCAACTTCCCGACGTCATCAAGGTCCTTTAGCAAGAAAGAGACGTCCAAGCTCGCAAAGCCTTGGCCATGAAGAAGAAACTTAAGCCTGTGAAGGGTGTTGCCGATGAAGACATCAAAGAAATGAAGGAAGCCGACCAGATTCGCCTGCGCGCGATATCGGCTATCCAATCCTTGTTAAACTTGTAAATCTTATTTACTGCATCGGCAATTTATGAGACATCGACATCCCTGTATAATTCTAGCCGATCGGACTGTTATCGACACTTATACTTTTATGCATCCATCCAGATACTAGGGTAATATTTCTTTAAATATTTTCCATTTAATGCTCTAGGAAACACAACCCCTTCGAGGGTTTCGAGAATATATGCGTTACCAGGAACAGATTGATTTATCCAATATGGACCCTCCTAATTAGGAGACCACTTTTCAAACTTTGAACTTTTAGTCCCAATCGGTAAAATCAACTTCCAGACCAGATCTCCATCGGCAAACTCCTTCATCTTCACCTTCTTCTCATACCATCTGGCTACTCTTTTCATATTCTCTTCGATGCTAACTAAAGATCTTAACCGATGACCTGCCACATCTTCCAACTCATCCTTCATAAGAGTATCATAGTCATCGGCTGTCAGTTGATCTTGAGAATATATTTGCCTAGAGCCAATTTTAATCTCCCAAGGCAACACTGTGTCGTGTCCATATACTAACTGATAAGGCGTTACCTTGGTTGCACCATGACACGACATGCGATATGACCACAAGGCTTCATTTAATACTGTATGCCACCTTTTAGGATTTTCTTTAATTTTGCACTTAATGACTTGATAATCCCTTTGTTAGAAGCCTCAGCCTGACCATTAGCTTGAGCATAATATGGAGAAGAATTTAAAACTTTAATTCCAATACTTACAGCAAACTCATCAAATTCTCCCGATGTAAACATAGTACCCTGATCGGTAGTGATAGTTTGAGGAATACCAAATCGGTAAACAATATGCTCTTGTACAAAATCGATCATATTAGCCGATGTCACCTTTTTCAAAGGAATTGCCTCAACCCATTTTGTGAAATAATCGGTAGCAACCAGAATAAATTTATGTCCTTTACTCGATGGCGGATAAATTTGACCGATGAGATCGATAGCCCATCCCCGGAACGGCCAAGGTTTAATTATAGGGTTCATAGCCAATGCAGGCGCTCTTTGAATATTACCAAACTTTTGACACCCCTGACATCCTTTAAAATATTTAAAACAATCTTCAAGAATATTTGGCCAATAGTATCCATTCCTTCTGATCATCCACTTCATCTTGAAAGCCGATTGATGTGCTCCACACACTCCTTCATGAATTTCACCCATCAAGCTTTTTGATTCATCACTGCTAACACATTTGAGTAAAACTCCATCTATGGTCCGATAATATAATTCATCATCAAGGAGCACATACTTGGTAGCTTGGAATCTTATACGTCTTTCAACCTTTTTAGATGGATTCTTTAAATAATCGACAATCTCCCTTCTCCAGTCATCGGTGTTGACTGCCGATGTTAGCACTTCTTGAATAGGTTGATACCCTGAAGCATGCTGAGCTAGTCGATTAGCCTCTTCATTATGCAATCGAGAAACATGTTCAAGACAAAAATCTCTAAACCCTTTCAACAATTGCAGACATCTCTCATAATATGAAATTAAAACCTCACTTCGGCATTCATAAATCCTAGCCAATTGATTTATAACTAGCATAGAATTACCAAAGATTTCAAGAGCTGAACCGATAACAGTACCATCAGTTGACAAATACAATCTGAAAGGTTTCCCGTGTTGAGGTGGAACTAGCACTGGAGCATTTGTTAAATATTTCTTAATTTCATCTAGAGCTAACTGCTGCTCATCTCCCCATCCAAATTTCTGATCGGCTTTCAATTTAAGTAATGGACTGAAAGCCTTGATCTTACCCGACAGATTAGATATGAATCTTCTAATGAAATTAATCTTACCGATCAAAGATTGCAATTCAGTTTTATTGGCAGGAGCAACCACCTTGTTGATTGCATCAATAGACTTCCTACTGATTTCAATGCCCCGATGATGCACCATAAAACCTAAGAATTGACCTGCCGATACACCAAATGCACATTTATTAGGATTCATCTTCAATCCATGCTTCCTTGTGCACTCTAGTATCTTTTGTAGATCGGCTAGATGTTTTGTGATATCTTCAGACTTAATCACTATGTCATTGATGTAGATCTCTACTAATGTGCCGATGTATTCATGAAAAATAAAGTTCATAGCTCTTTGATAAGTAGCGCCGGCATTTTTCAAACCAAACGTCATGACTATCCACTCAAACAATCCCACATGACCTGGACATCTGAAAGCAGTCTTGGGAATATCTTCTTCAGCCATGAATATTTGATTGTAACCTGCATTACCATCCATGAAGCTGATAACTTGATGTCCGGCTGCAGCATCAATCAACAAATCAGCAATCGACATTGGGTAACCATCCATCGGTGTGGCTTTGTTGAGATTCCTGAAATCAATACAAACACGAAGTTTTCCATTTTTCTTATAAACAGGAACCACATTAGAAATCCACTCTGCATATCGACATTGCCGAATAAATTTTGCCTCAATTAATTTAGTTATTTCGGCCTTAATGTCAGGAAGTATATTAGGATTGCATCGGCGCGCTGGCTGCTGATGTGGCCGAAATCCAGACTTAATAGGTAACCGATGTTCAACTATCGATCGGTCTAATCCAGGCATTTCAGTATAATCCCAAGCAAAACAATCTTTATATTCTTTTAATAAATTGACTATTTGTTGTTTACACTTGGAATCTAACTTAGCACTAATAAAAGTAGGTCTTGGCCTATCACCATCACCAATATCTACTTCTACTAAATCATTAGCCGATGTGAACCCTTGACCTAATTTTCCATCATCGGCAAACCTATTCATTAAAACTCTTCTTTAGAACCGACTGCTTGGATTGGTGGAATTTCATAATCGGCAACTTTGAGGAACTCTTTTTCCCAAACTTCTCCTGATATGCATTTGGTTCGTTCATAAGTATCTGATTCTATCGATGCGATGATATAAGAAGAATCACCAGGAATAATCTCAATTTTATCCTCAATCCATTGTACGAGGCATTGATGCATTGTAGAAGGAACACAACAATTAGCATGAATCCAGTCCCTACCTAGAAGCAGATTATATGCACCCTTGCCATTAACAACAAAGAATGTTGTCAGTAAGGTTTTGCTGCCGATGGTTAACTCAACGCATACTGCCCCTTTAGCCGTTGACACATTGCCTTCAAAATCCTTCAGCATCATATCGGTTTTGGTTAAGTCTTGATCTCCCTTACCAAGTTTCTGATACATCACATAAGGCATAATATTAATTGCAGTCCCTCCATCGATAAGTATCTTGGATACAGGCTGCCCATCAACTTTGCCTTTCACAAACAAAGCCTTAAGATGCTGTCTCTCGTCATCGGTAGGTTTCTCAAAAACAGCCATCATTGGATCTACCGTCAACTGAGCTACTTGATCAGATAAAACAACTTCTTCCTCATTATCAGATAGTGACAAAAACTCCATCGGCAACATAAATATCATATTAACATCTGCCGATGGGCCCTTATTTTTGTGTTTCACTTGCCACTGCTGATTACCAGATCTCTCATTGGAGGAATTTTCCTGTTGGTATAGGTCCTCCTGACGCTCACGCTGCATCCTCCTTTTCTGTGTCCTTGTCAAACCCTCTGGGCACCATTGAGGGAGCTTAGTTTTCCAAACCGGCTGATAACAGGTCCCAGTTGATTCTACACGACGTATATTAGGATCCCTGTAAAATATTTCTTCATCGGGAACTCTTGCATTTGCCATCTCTTCAAGCTCCTCTTAATTCCTTGGAAAGTATCCAACGCATTTACCAAGCCTCTCATGTGCACTAAGTCTACCCCCTAGCCGATCATGCACTGATGCTCTGCCTCTGATCGGCTCATTGATAGATAAACCCTGATTGCTATGTTGAAACCTTCTTTCTGACCGATTAATTCTATAATAACCATTGCACTCTGGGCAATTTTCAACAGTAGGTAATTTAATACCTTCTTCCCAACAATGGATGAAAAACGGACACCTCCAATGATCCTTATGCCGATACCACTCTTCTCGGCATTTCTCTTCTTGCTGCTGTCGATATCGGTCCCTTCGCTGACGCCAACCCTCCTGCTGCCTTCGATGGGTAATCACAATGCCAGATCGAGGGGGTTTTCCAGAACTACTACTTTCTCCCAGTAGCCCCTTACTTTTTGCATCATCGGTAGTTTGCATCATCGGTAGTTATCTGATGTTGGGGATCCACTGATGTGTTTTTCTCAGCAGCTTCTGATGTCAATACCTCAGTCTTACCTTTGGCATCCAACATATTCGCTGGAAAAGGGTGTTGATCAATTTTCATCGGCTTCTGGGTCTTGGAATTACCAAACTTAATTCTCCCAGATTCAATAGCTAATTGTAACTGTTGCCTGAACAGTTTGCACTCATTTGTACTGTGTGAAGTTGCATTGTGCCATTTGCAGTACAGAATTTTCTTCAACTCTTCTGCCGATGGGTTCACATGATTAGGTGACAGCTTAATCTGGCCCTCTTAAAGCAGAAGATCAAATATCTTGTCAGCCTTGGTGATATCAAAAGTAAACTTCTCTGGCTCTTTCTGACCAAAGGGACAAGATATCGGCTTTTTATTCTTAACCCACTCAGCTAAACTGATAACTGGTTCTTCATCTGAATCAGAATCTTCTACCTCTCCGACAAATGAAACCTTCTTGTTCCAATTCTTTTTAGGTTCAAAAACCCTAGTATCTTGATTAGAGATCCTTTGCACGAGATGACTTAGGCTTTCAAATTCCTGAGAAGCATATCTGTCCTTAAGGTGTGGCAATAATCCTTGGAAAGCCAGATCGGCAAGCTACCGATCATCCAGCATCAGGCTATAGCACTTATTTTTTACATCTCGTAGCCTTTGCACAAAGCTTTCTACCGATTCATCATTACGATGTCTTAATCTTACCAAATCGGTAAGCTTCTTTTCATAGATTCCAGCAAATAAATATTTATAAAATTGCTTTTCTAGATCAGCCCAAGTAATAATAGAATTCGGCGGTAATGAAATAAATCATATGAATGCCGATCCAGACAAAGATGATGAAAATAATCGAACTCTTAATTCATCTCTGCTAGCTGCCTCTCCACATTGAATAATGAAGCGATTAACATGTTCCATGGTTGATGTATCGTCTTGCCTAGAGAACTTAGTGAAATCTGGTACCTTGTACCGATTTGGGAGAGGAATTAAATCATATGCCAGAGGGTATGGAGTACGATAAGAATAAGTATTGACCTTGGGCTTTATCCCAAACAGATCCTTCATAATTTCTGCTATCTTATCGGCCCAAAAAGCATCAGCCTCTTGTTGACGAGCTGGCTGAATTTCTACAGGAGGTACCTGCTGATATCCCTCCGTGAATCTTTGTGGCCCATGATCTCCAGCAATCGGCATATTTGCCGTTACTTGTGGTCCATTAACCTGCTAGAAAGGATTTATCGACTGAGTTGCCGATGCTTGATTCTGAAAACCAGCTTGCATATAACCTTGATGAATCCCCGCAACCTGTTGATTTTGCTGAACTGTATGTTGAATAGGCAACTGTCCTGACCAACCAAACACTTGAGGTAACCCAGGGTTGAAAGCAGATGACTCGGGAGGCATACCATATCCCCACCAATTAGTAGGAATCTGGCTATTCTGTGACACGGGGCCTGACAAAGCTGATGCCGATAGATCTATATTAAGCTGAACTCGTCCTCCTGATAGTACCGAGTTTGATCGTGTAATAGAACCGTCCAAATTATAAGAGCACAAGTATAAAAACAATCACCGAAGTGATCAAATTCTCACACTTGAGCCCATATAACTCCGGTAGTCCAATGAAATCACGAGGGATTTCAAACCAACCAACATACAAGCCAAGATCGTAGTGACTCAACATAACAAGTCACATGTTACATCCATTTTACAAGTAATTCAATATACATCAGAGTTCAACATAGTTATTACAACTTACATTGAAAAGTAGCGGAAGCAAAGTAATTTGAAACTAAAATTATTCTTATTTCAAATACATGCCAGCACCACGGTCGACTTCCAACAAAAGCATTAGAGATAAGGTAGCTCAGAAGGATCATGCCCATGATCACACTCCGCCACTAAGGCAGGAGCCAACCAACTCTTGCAGTCACCATGATACATCATAACCTGCAACAAGTGGGGATAAAACCCTGAGTACGAGAAGGTACTCAGCTAGACTTACCCGTCGTAAACTAGAAATAAAGTGACACCAAGGATCATGCAAGGCTGATATAAAGTGGGCTAGCTTGACAACATTTTGCATAAAAGCTTAATATAGATAAGTAATCATTAATGCTTAAGCATCAAGTTAATTATCATCAACCTATCATCTATATTAGAACCTGTACTAGAGCACTCACTTTATTAGGAGCAAACAATATTAACCATAGCAGGTATAAATTGAGGCAACCTTTTCATCGTGATCCAATTAACCATCCGTTCAATTTAATTGAATCTACGTTGCCGCTGCTCAAGTCAAGTGCTCACTAACCGGGAGCGACGGCGATTCGAATCGAATTCCTATCCAGCTGGAGGGGTATTTCTAACACTCACCGCGCAGGCCCCTGCTAGGGTCGCACAAGCCACCTTTTCATATGATTCAGGAATCGCAGGTCCGAATGATGTCGTGACCCCAAGGGCGACACTCTGCCAGGTGATAGGGACTCTAACCTCCCATTGGTCTCACGCCAATATCCCCAAGCATATCCTTTCTCTCCTCCAAGAAGCAACCTACCATTCGATTCCTGGCCTGAATCACATTACTCGGCTTCGCGGTCGGAACGACTTATCTGGCCAACTAAGTGTTAGACTGCGTTCAACATGACTCAAGGACGTACAGCGAATCGGTCCTTAAACGACTCAGACGAGGATAGATTCACACCCAAGACCTCCATGCCTTGTCGCTTCACTATCGTCATCTCGTCCGGTCTCATTTTATTTTATTAACACATGGTTCCATTCCACGATAGCAAATATAGCCAACCGTGCCATATATGAATATCCCTATATCTCGCAGGTGATAGGAAATCACCTGACTTCTACCGCTTAAAGCAGAGCTAAGCATCTACTCGATCCTAGTCTATGTAGGATTCAAGGATTCATATATCTGGACAAGGAATGATATAATGCAACAAGGGTTTCTAACCAACTCCTACCACTTAATGCAACAATACTTATAACACACACACACACAGATATATATATATATATATATATATATATATATATATATATATATATATATATATATATATATATATATATATATATATATATATATATATATATATATATATCAAGATGGCAACGAGTACGTAGCCGACGGGTAGTGCTCACCCGTACCCGTACCCGCACCCGCAAAATTTTACCCGTCGGGTTACCCGTACCCGCATGCAGGTAAAAGAATAGTTCCATACCCGTACCCGTCGGGTAATTCTCACCCGATGGGTAACCCGTACCCGATAGCATACCCGAAAATTACCTAAAAATATCAAATAGTCACATGCAAAAATAAATCATTCTAAGTTTCCAACAAGTTACAAACATGCTAACAAATATTATTAGCATCATTACAACAAAGACAATCTACTAGAAATATAGTGGATGTCTCAATGGACCAAATTCATGACTTATATGCGCTAAAATAACTGAGGTTGGCTAGTTATTTTTGCGGGTATGTCTTACCCGCGGGTATGCGGGTATGGGTAGTATACATCCGCACCCGTACCCGCATACCCGATGGGTATAGGATTTTGCCCAATAACATACCCACGGGTAGAAAATTCATTCCATACCCGCCTCTTTATCGGGTAATACCCGTCGGGTACTCGGGTTTCGGGTACGCGTTATATATATATATATAATTGCTTTGAAGATAGGAGGCTTATAATGCTCCGGGGCTTGCCTGGGGATCTGACTCAAGTTAGAGTATGTCAGATGAAGTCACTTGGCAAGCAACCTCCAATCCACCACTTGTCCGATCCTTCTATCTTCGGAATGGATCCACCAACTCCATCTTCGGGTTGGATCCACATTAGGTCCTTCACGTGCTTCAGCTAGCGTACCTAAATGAGGTGCAATAATGCATATGTATGAATGCATAGAAGTGTAATAAACAAAGTAATCATGCAAGCATACCAAAGTTCACATAAACACCTAGAGCTAATTAACTTAATCCTTATTAGGGCATAACATAGAAGATTGCAAGCACATCAATCAAGACACAAGTCTTATAAGATCCTAGGGTACCAACCCAAGTACTTTCAAAGGTATGAGTCACACTTCAACACACTAGCATGGCAAAGTTAATCAAAGCACTACAACCAAAATCTATCACTTTCTGGATATCCATACAGTAGCTCAGTAAATCAATCATAACTGGAGATCCCTAAATCCCAATGACTTGCAAGAAGACATTCTGGAAAGCTTATGAAATTGTCTACAATTCATTTAATATCGACTAAGCCTGATTCCCAAGTTTAATTGGTCGAAAAGATGAAACTACAGACTCTGGTCTGCTCCAAACAGAGAGCAACCAAATCTGGAACCGGACTTTAAACATCTATAACTCAAAAACTACTTAACCAAATGCCACCAAAATTTAACAGCAGCTAGATCATGAAGTTCACAACAACTTTGTTATAGCACACAAGACATGAAAACCTCATTTGCATAGGGTAATTAACAATATTCTCAAATCTGTTCAGAAACCTCATTTGCAAGAAATAATTATTAACTTATGTTTCAAACATATAATTGGATAAAACCAACTTTACCAACATTTCATACATGACTAATGAACACCAGAAAACATAATGTCAATTACTAAATAAATTCTTTTAATACATTTTCTTAATTTATTTAGATAATTAGGTGGAATTATGACCACATCATAAAGATGCTCAATAAATTCTACCAAAATTACAGGGGTCTACAAATGCTCTCAAAAGTCTACTGTCCAAATTTCAAGCCATTTAGACAAGTATATCAACCTCTATGAAAAAGACAAATAGCTAATGCAATAATTCATGTAAGAGCAAATTAAACCTAAAACTCAATATTTTCTGTGAACACAAGGCCATATGATGAATCAATATGATAGAGAAACATCATACTAAGGTAATGGAATAATATTTTCTATTTTATCATTTATATATTATTTATAAGCTATTTATAAAGCTATAAACAAGTTAAATCAATAACTTGAGTATACAGTAAGCAATGACCATGAAATTTATACCACAGTACATCCATAGCATGACAATACTACCATAAAAATTTCACACCATTTGGAGCATCACAGCATTAGTTAGGAATTCCCAAACAATATGCAAGAAATGCCGAATTAGTAAGAGTAAATCCCAACCCTAAGAAACAGTGAACAACTACTAGGTTTAATATTTTTCTTAGTTAGTAAATGTCATCATAAGATTAATAAAACAAGAATCACTATTTTTAGAGTTCTAAAACTCCAGATCTTGCTCTGGTCAAGTTTAAAGGTATTTAAGAGCATTTTTAACACTTAAATAAAGACATCAGAAAACATCTACAAACATGTAACATTTTATGACTCTATTACATAGATCTCTTCTCAAGGTTTCCAAAAAGTCCACTTTTACTATTTTTGGAGTCTCCTAGCATGAGATATGAATATTTGAAGATTTACATGAAATCTGAAATTCAAAATCGGAATTACTCAACCCTATTGAAATCGCTAGGCGCACCCGAACGTGTACCCCATCCCTGCCCTTCATAACGCTGACTCGCGGGACCCACTGGAAACTGGGCCCACTTGTCATATAAAAGAGAACGTACACAAATCTTCTCCTTCTCCTCCCTCAGGCCGTCGGCCGAGAGCAGGGGAGTGGCTGGCCCGCGGCTCCGGCCGGCCGGCAGGGGGCGGCGTCGGCGGCGAGGGAGGGGCCGATGAGGGTCGCGGCAACGAGGCGCATCCGAAGGCGATCGCGGCTTGGCATGAGGTGTCCCATGGCCTCTTGGCTCCGCGCGCGGGGGCATGTCGGGGCATGGCTCCGACGGCGGCGGCGCTCCGGCGGGCTAGGCGGCAATTGGAAAGGCGCAGGACGATCAGCATGCGTCGGTGAAGACGATGGCGGGCTCAATCGACCCAGTAGCGGTCCGAAGTGACCCGGCCATGGGAGCTCGGCCGGTCGGCCACGGCGGTGTCTGTGCTCGTGCGTGCGCGTGCAGCCGCGAGGAAGGGGGCGAGTGAGTGAGGAGAAAGGGAGGGGCTCGGCTGGTCGCTCCGGTGCTCTACCAAGCCGAGCGAGGCTCAGGCACGCGACAGGTAAGCGGACGCGCGGCGTCCATGGTGAAGACGCGCGGTGCATGGTCGCCACGTCCACGGACAGGTGCCGCCCGTTGAGGCATTTCACCGAGCACGTGGCGGGAAGCGACGTGGGCAAGGTGGAACGCCGTTTTGGGCCACTTCCAGGCCGAATTAGACATTGGGCCATAAACGAAGTTTGTTCACCTCGGCCTGCTCTACGTTTCTTATTTAAGGTGCCCGGCCATTTGAGCTTTGTAACAGCGGATAATTAAGCTCCAAGATGATAGTGTCAATATGTTAACAGCGATCACGGAAACTCGCTTTCGGAGGTCGAAACTCGATCAAACTTAGTGCAACTTTTTGCATTCTCTTCTCCATAACATAATCTTGAACTTTTATTTTTGGACTAACTCAAGTTGCTTAGCAAAATTTGGAGAACGCAGGATGTCAACATCGATGTCAGTGAAATCCGGACTGCAAACACGGTCGGATTGATTTCAGCTTTTTCTCTTATATTTTGAGCACAGTTTTGATCTATTTTGAAGCTAAATCATGACTTGGTCCTTTAACAAAGTTTGTTATACTCAAACTTTTCTTCAACTTTCTTTTTTGGTCAAACCTCATATCTGGTCCAGAAGTCAACTTTATTTCTCAATCAACGTAAAGTCCTTTCTGCTACAAAATATAGTGTTTCCATTATTTTCGGACATTTTTTTCCACCTTCGCTCAACACGAACCCTTCATAACTTTTGTTGTAGAGTTCAATTAGAGTTGTTTGAGTAAGGTTACAAGGTTTGGTTGACTTCATATGTTTCCAGTCACTTGATAAAGCAATTCATGCCAAGATATGACTTATCATTTCATGTGACTTTTTGATTCCAAACTTCATGAAACTTTTCCAGGGCTTAATATAGATAGTTATTGAGGTGAGACATGTGAAGATACTTTGATAGCAACACCCAAGCATATATCTTTTAATTGAGCCTATATGTAAGCAAGGGTGCAACATCCAAGTTTAGATTATGGTTTATTTCCATAGGTTTGACTTGGCATCGTCATCTCCACTAATTTATCATGTTTGAGCTTAAACCCACTACTTAATTGGTGACAAACACCTGGGGTGTTACAGCCCTCCCCCCTTAAAAGAATCGCGTCCCGAGATTCAAAATGGAAGACCTTTTAAGGAAGAGAGTCATGTTGTCTAGTTCTCAACATCTGCTATAGCATTCAGCTAAAAGCTTTAACATCGGTGAACAATTTGACCAAAGGCACTTTCTAATACTTACTCTTCATGATAAAATTTGTCTGAAGAATTTCCTTCATTGACTTCCATGAAACATTGTTACTTTGGGAGGAATCCAAGATAGCACGTACTGCATTCTCAGTGTACAGAGATCATTTGGTCCATGAGTGAACCACTCACAAGTATCTGACTCTCTAATGAGCACAACATAGGCCATATGAACTTGACACTAGACCAAAATTTTCAGAAGTATACTCGTTGAAATGGCTCTATGTTCACATGGTTTTGAAAAGCAGTTCTCTACCAAAATGGCTTGAGTACAACCTTCCAAAAGGGTGAGATCATAGACGACAAATATACTCTGAGGCTATATGATACTAACTAACCAATAGACAGGGTCTATGTTGGTCGTAAATGTTCAAACATTCATATATCAACTAATGGAAAGCTACTTACTATTCCATGCGTGCAGTTCTCTTTCTCTGATGACAACACTGTATTATCTGAGTCTATCGAGGGGTCAGTGAATGTGATAGCTGACTCTGTCGGCTTCGTATTCCTGCCAATAGCTACCTAATAAGATTCTTTTATCCAAAGACAACAGTTATCTGGGTTGAATCAGATGCAACCTCTTGGTAAAAACATGTATAAGGTATCAAAGTATGTCATCATTGGATAATCATTACTAAATAAAGATGTAGTGAGGCCTTAAGGACAACAAAAGTTGTAATATTTACTAAACCGCAGAAAGTAGTCTACCACCAAGCGATTGAGTAAAATTTTCCTTGGTGACATAGTTGTACTGTAAGTTGACTTGCAGTATAACAACTTTGTCAGGCCAACTTTCACCTGGACTCTTCCTTTTTAGGATCAAACAATAGCTCTAAGATGGGAAATCTGTTGTTTAACACTTCTCAAATTTCTTTCCCAGTTATGGGCAAACCGTTTGTGGCACCTATGGGCACAAGGATGCGGATCGGAACTAGGGCATACTTTCTCTAATTCTTCACTTTAGTTGATAGAACACTTTGCACTATCTGTGTGATTGTCCAAGATGGAATTGACTTGGTCACAATGGCTGTGGAAGATAGGGTATCACTCAAGTTGTTGGCCAGTTGATTAACTTATTGTTGGTTATTGCTTTGTAAGACATAGCTTTCGTAACTACCAAGCGGTCATTGCCTAGTCGGAGGTTAATGTTCCTATTGGTAACTAATCAGTTGTCTCTCAACACTAAAAAGTTCCAAATCTTCTCTCTTGACCACAACAACTATAGTTGATGCAGAATAGATGGTTGCCATCGAAGTTAGCAAATAGGAAGTTATTCTAGAGATGGTTGATTTCGATTGTATGGTCATTATGCACCCAAGATTGCGACTTGGATAGCTCCGGTCATATGCACAATGCGACAATCGATTCTCATCTCACAGATAACTTGTCCAACATTAAGTGTTGTGTGTCCTTTTTATCCAACAGGAATGAGATACGTTGCTCACTCGATGACGCTCGTCAATACTAGGACAACTAAGTAGAGTCACTTGTCTACCACTTCTTGCGGTTTGTTAATGTTTATGTCAGTGACCTGTTCTTCAAAAGTTATCCTCTTAGCAACTTCAGGAGGAAGCTCTACTACTTTTAGTTCAATATAAGGGTCTTTCGATAAGATATGGGAAAACAACCAAAGAAGACGGTCACGTGAAAATCACATCAGTGTTGTTCTGTAATGGATTATGATTAGAAACCATGATACCAGCGCGTGTCGAGCAGCACAACCTTATGTGTGCACCTATAGGAGGCTCTCGGTTTCGTCGCGGCACCATTAGTTGCTACTCATAACACCATTACTGACCATACACCCGATGAGGAATTTCAAATGGCACAGATTGGGTTGATAAGGTAGATGCACGAATTTGCAAGCACACGATTTAGAGGCCATAGCAGAGAGACATTGAGTCACACTAGCTAACCTTTAGGAGAGGTAACCAAAAGGTCCAACATAGATTTGGGTATGGTCTCCACAATTGGCAACGTACGAACCATGGTCAAAGGCTAGCGTTGATGAAAGTTAACTTGGTTGGTCAGACGATAAGGGTCTTCACAAAAAGGGTTGGAAAACATCCACGGCTTATACAAACATATAGGAGAACAAAACTTTGGATTTTTGGTCAAGCAAAGGCATAGATACAAACATTCAAGGGCTAACCCCCAAGTCTACAGGCTCAGACTCCTAAGAGAGAACCTAATTGAAGACAACAACCATACAATTACGTAACATGAATGTTGTTCTCGAATAAAGCTATGCGACCCTCGTATGCTTACCGAGGACAAACGAGGTGACAACTAGGGCACTACCTAGATAACAAGCATACATACAACATCACAATCAAGCAGACATTAGAGAAAATTCAAACAATGGGCTTAAGAAACCAATATAAAGCACAAGGCTCACCCAAACTAAGCATTTATCTCAAGCATGAACTAACTACAAGTTTAGCTCAAAACAAACACTAGCTAAGGTGACTAACTTAACATGTGCATAGAATCTGGACAGCAGCACAGTGGTTACTTGTTTCAACCATAACTGAGGTTGTATACATCCCACAAAGGTGATCCTAGACTTTCTAGAAATCTCAGGAATATGACTACACTTTAGTTACTCATACCAAAGACTAATTCATAGCTTAATATGACCAAAATTGCTAATGTTTCAAATCTGTACCAATATGGACAGAAAACTGACAAAAACTTTGAAAATACATAACTGGAGTTCTAGGGACCCAACAAGGCTGAGCCTTAACTTTATGTAAAGATTATTAAGTTGTCTATAACTTTCTTATTATCATATTAAGATGATTCTATAGCTAACAAGGCCAAACAAGACAAAGAAGACATCTCTGCCCAGGTGTGGACAGATTCTGTCATTCCACTTGGCAAGCTCATAACTAGAAATTTCGACCACCAAAATTAGTGCTATAGGACACTTTAGAAAGCTTAGAAAAAGTACTACACTTCTTCTATTATCTCCAAGACATGATTCCATATGCACATAGGTCAAACAAACCAAACATTCAGATCTATTCAGAGCATAAGCAAAACTTGACAGTAAACTTCTAAAATTCCTAACTCTCAAACCATAAGACCTAGGGTCATGAAATTTTAGGACAAGCTAGATAAGTAAGTTAGCTACAACTTTGGTATTCTCCATAACTACAGAAAACACCATTATGACCATGAAAGCATCTCTACAATGGAAACAATTCTAGCAGCCAACGTGCAACAAGCAAAACAAAGATTGCCTTTGTTCTATTTAACAAGAGAGCACACAAGCATATTATTCTAGTAGCTCTAAATTTTATTACCTTAGACCAACACGAATTTAATTCATTCATGAGAATCCATAATTACTTAAGTGAGGTCTAAAGCATTTGCAAATGCTTGGGTGAACAACATATCCACCACTTGACTAAGCTAGAGGATATCTCTAAGTTCAAGCATGTAGCCACACTTATTTCTAGTAAGGCTAAGCACATATTTTTCTCAAGCATTTTCTATTCAAGCAACATGGAACAAAGCATTCTTGTTTGACTCCACACAAGGAAGATAGTATACCACATCACTCACAAGTTACTTACTATAGAACAAGGGTGAGAGAAGCATAGCTATGCATAAGGCAACAATCATGAAGATGCATGCTTCGTCCTATTCGTCCTCACAAGACTGCCAACCTAAGGTGGCGATCATGTTCTATGTCGGTGGCATAACACGCGCTCTTTCGATATATAGCTAGTTGCCAGCTACATTCAACTTACGCATTCGTGGTTAGCGTACCTGCAGAAAATTTTTCATTGCAGCCCAACAATTCCCCGATATATGGCACATAATGAAAGCATAAAGTAAAATTCTAAGTACTTCCATATACATATACCCCCGTATACGTACATGTAGCACCAAAACTACCCGAATCATCAATCACCCACAATTAAGTACCTTCATATATACATGTGTGTAACATGTAAATAATCCAGTAACCAAAACTAGCTCTCCCCTAGACCGAGGGTTGGACGGTCATGCTCTCACAACTCACACTTACCTGAGCGTAGGTGCGATGTTGCATAAAAGTAAACTAGCAACATATATGGCTATTTCATATATGAAGGCTACCTCTAATCTGACACACCGGGTAGCATAGTATGGGAGAGTTATCACACATACATACCTTGGCCTGGGCGTAGATGCATAAATGAAAAACCCCCAAGTTAGTACTTATATAAGCCACCTAATAATCCTTATATGGGCATAAGGAAATTGACCACTGGCATACTTAGATTTAGAATTCAGTTTTCATAAACCTATATATAGCTATAAGTTGATAAAACTGATTTTATAAAACAAAACCTTTGTTTTAAATACACATATGACAAGTTTAATGTTGAATCTTGCTCCGATACTAGCTGTAACAGAACCGTCCAAATTATAAGAGCACAAGTATAAAAACAATCACCGAAGTGATCAAATTCTCACACTTGAGCCCATATAACTCCGGTAGTCCAATGAAATCACGAGGGATTTCAAACCAACCAACATACAAGCCAAGATCGTAGTGACTCAACATAACAAGTCACATGTTACATCCATTTCACAAGTAATTCAATATACATCGGAGTTCAACATAGTTATTACAACTTACATTGAAAAGTAGCGGAAGCAAAGTAATTTGAAACTAACATTATTCTTATTTCAAATACATGCTAGCACCACAGTCGACTTCCAACAAAAGCATTAGAGATAAGGTAGCTCAGAAGGATCATGCCCATGATCACACTCCGCCACTAAGGCAGGAGCCAACCAACTCTTGCAGTCGCCATGATACATCATAACCTGCAACAAGTGGGGATAAAACCCTGAGTACAAGAAGGTACTCAGCTAGACTTACCCGTCGTAAACTAGAAATAAAGTGACACCAAGGATCATGCAAGGCTGATATAAAGTGGGCTAGTTTGACAACATTTTGCATAAAAGCTTAATATAGATAAGTAATCATTAATGCTTAAGCATCAAGTTAATTATCATCAACCTATCATCTATATTAGAACCTGTACTAGAGCACTCACTTTATTAGGAGCAAACAATATTAACCATAGCAGGTATAAATTGAGGCAACCTTTTCATCGTGATCCAATTAACCATCCGTTCAATTTAATTGAATCTACGTTGCCGCTGCTCAAGTCAAGTGCTCACTAACCGGGAGCGACGGCGATTCGAATCGAATTCCTATCCAGCTGGAGGGGTATTTCTAACACTCACCGCGCAGGCCCCTGCCAGGGTCGCACAAGCCACATTTTCATATGATTCAGGAATCGTGGGTCCGAATGATGTCGCGACCCCAAGGGCGACACTCTGCCAGGTGATAGGGACTCTAACCCCCCTTGGTCTCACGCCAATGTCCCCAAGCACATCCTTTCTCTCCTCCTTGAAGCAACCTACCATTCGATTCCTGGCCTGAATCACATTACTCGGCTTCACGGTCGGAACGACTTATCCGGCCAACTAAGTGTTAGACTGCGTTCAACATGACTCAAGGACGTACAGTGAATCGGTCCTTAAACGACTCAGACGGGGATAGATTCACACCCAAGACCTCCATGCCTTGTCGCTTCACTATCGTCATCCCGTCCGGTCTCATTTCATTTTATTAACACATGGTTCCATTCCACGATAGCAAATATAGCCAACCGTGCCATATATGAATATCCCTATATCTCGCAGGTGACAGGAAATCACCTGACTTCTACCGCTTAAAGCAGGGCTAAGCATCTACTCGATCCTAGTCTATGTAGGATTCAAGGATTCATATATCTGGACAATGAACGATATAATGCAGCAAGGGTTTCCAACCAACTCCTACCACTTAATGCAACAATACTTATATATATATATATATATATATATATATATATATATATATATATATATATATATATATATATATATATATATATATATAAAATTAATTGCTTTGAAGATAGGAGGCTTATAATGCTCCGGGGCTTGCCTGGGGATCTGACTCAAGTTAGAGTATGTCAGATGAAGTCACTTGGCGAGCAACCTCCAATCTACCACTTGTCCGATCCTTCTATCTTCGGAATGGATCCACCAACTCCATCTCCGGGTTGGATCCACATCGGGTCCTTCACGTGCTTCAGCTAGCGTACCTAAATGAGGTGCAATAATGCATATGTATGAATGCATAGAAGTGCAATAAACAAAGTAATCATGCAAGCATACCAAAGTTCACATAAACACCTAGAGCTAATTAACTTAATCCTTATTAGGGCATAACATAGAAGATTGCAAGCACATCAATCAAGACACAAGTCTTATAAGATCCTAGGGTACCAACCCAAGTACTTTCAAAGGTATGAGTCACACTTCAACACACTAGCATGGCAAAGTTAATCAAAGCACTACAACCAAAATCTATCACTTTCTGGATATCCATACAGTAGCTCAGTAAATCAATCATAACTGGAGATCCCTAAATCCCAATGACTTGCAAGAAGACATTCTGGAAAGCTTATGAAATTGTCTACAATTTATTTAATATCCACTAAGCCTGATTCCCAAGTTTAATTGGTCGAAAAGATGAAACTACAGACTCTGGTCTGCTCCAAACAGAGAGCAACCAAATCTGGAACCGGACTTTAAACATCTATAACTCAAAAACTACTTGACCAAATGCCACCAAAATTTAACAGCAGCTAGATCATGAAATTCACAACAACTTTGTTATAGCACACAAGACATGAAAACCTCATTTGCATAGGGTAATTAACAATATTCTCAAATCTGTTCAGAAACCTCATTTGCAAGAAATAATTATTAACTTATGTTGCAAACATATAATTGGATAAAACCAACTTTACCAACATTTCATACATGACTAATGAACACCAGAAAACATAATGTCAATTACTAAATAAATTCTTTTAATACATTTTCTTAATTTATTTAGATAATTAGGTGGAATTATGACCACATCATAAAGATGCTCAATAAATTCTACCAAAATTACAGGGGTCTACAAATGCTCTCAAAAGTCTACTGTCCAAATTTCAAGCCATTTAGACAAGTATATCAACCTCTATGAAAAAGACAAATAGCTAATGCAATAATTCATGTAAGAGCAAATTAAACCTAAAACTCAATATTTTCTGTGAACACAAGGCCATATGATGAATCAATATGATAGAGAAACATCATACTAAGGTAATGGAACAATATTTTCTATTTTATCATTTATATATTATTTATAAGCTATTTATAAAGCTATAAACAAGTTAAATCAATAACTTGAGTATACAGTAAGCAATGACCATGAAATTTATACCACAGTACATCCATAGCATGACAATCCTACCATAAAAATTTCACACCATTTGGAGCATCACAGCATCAGTTAGGAATTCCCAAACAATATGCAAGAAATGCCGAATTAGTAAGAGTAAATCCCAACCTTAAGAAACAGTGAACAACTACTAGGTTTAATATTTTTCTTAGTTAGTAAATGTCATCATAAGATTAATAAAACAAGAATCACTATTTTTGGAGTTCTAAAACTCCAGATCTTGCTCTGGTCAAGTTTAAAGGTATTTAAGAGCATTTTTAACACTTAAATAAAGACATCAGAAAACATCTACAAACATGTAAAATTTTATGACTCTATTACATAGATCTCTTCTCAAGGTTTCCAAAAAGTCCACTTTTACTATTTTTGGAGTCTCCTAGCATGAGATATGAATATTTGAAGATTTACATGAAATCTGAAATTCAAAATCGGAATTACTCAACCCTATTGAAATCGCTAGGCGCACCCGAACGTGTACCCCATCCCTGCCCTTCATAACGCTGACTCGCGGGACCCGCTGGACCACTGGGCCCACTTGTCATATAAAAGAGAACGTACACAAATCTTCTCCTTCTCCTCCCTCAGGCCGTCGGCCGAGAGCAGGGGAGTGGCTGGCCCGTGGCTCCGGCCGGCCGGCAGGGGGCGGCGTCGGCGGCGAGGGAGGGGCCGATGAGGGTCGCGGCAACAAGGCGCATCCGAAGGCGATCACGGCTTGGCGTCAGGTGGCCCATGGCCTCTTGGCTCCGCGCGTGGGGGCATGTTGGGGCACGGCTCCGACGGCGGCGGCGCTCCGGCGGGCTAGGCGGCAATTGGAAAGGCGCAGGACGATCAGCATGCGTCGGTGAAGACGATGGCGGGCTCAATCGACCCAGTAGCGGTCTGAAGTGACCCGGCCATGGGAGCTCGGCCGGTCGGCCATGGCGGCCACGGCGGTGTCTGTGCTCGTGCGTGCGCGTGCAGCCGCGAGGAAGGGGGCGAGTGAGTGAGGAGAAAGGGAGGGGCTCGGCTGGTCACTCCGGTGCTCTACTGTCACAGAACCTCCTAATTATGATGGCCCACAAGCACACGTCATTGCCATAATGACCTCTGACAGTCGTACTTATGTTCACCATAACTTAAAAGGCCTGCTTTCCTCCGAACAGGATCCAATCACAGGAGTATTGCAATATTACAACAGTTTATTCAAAATATTCAACAGAGTAAAGTAGCGGAAGTCTTACAATAACTTAGGTTACAAACCAGTTTTCAAACTTAAAACCTTAGGTAGCATTATTACAAACCAGTAGTAGAGAAGTATCGGTAGTAACTTTATTACAACACACAAGCGAGATGCCTTGCCCAAAGGCCACACAATCTACTCGTCGTCACTGTCTTCAACCACGACGGTCATGCAACAAGGCTCGAAGCAGACTTGTTCATGAACCGCACCTGCAACAAGGGGTTAACAAACCCTGAGTACGAGAGTACTCAACAAGACTTACCCGACTAAGACAAAGACTCCAAGGGCATGCTAGCTTTAGGGAATCAAGGTACGGGTAATCAAGAATCAAATTTTCTTTTGCAGAAAAGCTTACTAAGGTAAGTCCTTATCTTCAACATTTTACTTTTACCATTGATGGTTCATTAACCAATTCTAGGTGATCCTAATCTAGATCAAAGTAATTATCATCAAAACCTTTCTCATTCTTTCTTTCAATTCCAGTTCTTAACTACGATGTTGGTGCAAGGCCAAGACTCCTTTCTCGTGGAGTAACGACGATTCGAACCGCTTCATTTACCCAGCTGGGGATTCCTAACCACACGACATATGTAGAACTGAATCTTGCATATATCAACTCTTACTCGGGTTTTCCCAAAACCAGAACGTGTCCATCGCCACCCGAGAGCACAGTACTCCTCGAACCCGGCCCGATTCTAGCCCCGAGGGTACACGTTACTCTCGCCATCTCTCCACTCCCAGTGCGAGGTTAGACGTTCTCGTAATGGACTAACCAAAGTAAGGCTTACCCGACATGGGCACATGGCTAGTACTAATAAAAACTCCATGACGCGAGGGCCAACAACGTACGGTCCTTAACTGATAAGGCGGAAACAATACAGTGGGACTCCTTTCCCAATGCATGTTAGCAGTGGCCAAACCACCCGCCCGATCTTACAAGTTCATTCACATATTTCAATATTCATTCGATATGCCGTCATGGCTATGTAAACATTCATTTAAAAGCTTAACTTCTAAGCATAGCGAAGCATACTACGCATTTTCTGTAAATCAGGTATCAAGGTTGATATCACAATAATCAAGGATGATAATGCAGCAATTAGGTTATCACTCAACTCCTAATTACTTAATGCAGTCAACCATAATATAAATAATAAAACATTTGTAAAACTCAAGGTAGGGTTTAAATGCACCGGGGCTTGCCTTGCTCAAACACGACGACCGACTCAGACTCGAGGACTTCACCCCCTGGTCCGGAACCCACCGACGATCGCTCTTCTCCGGAAGCTTGATCGACGACTTCGGCTTCCTCGAAAGCGGAGACTACACGAATACATAACATGCTTTAACATGATGCTCGATGATAAACATGATGCTTGATGATAACATGCTACGAGCTACTACTGGAGTACAACTTACTTCTACGGTACAGTCGCAAACAGAAAACCTACTAACTAGAAGCGACGATTCCAGCGATACCAGCTTTTAACCTAACAAGTTACTAACGAGCTCAATCATGAAATTAAGGTGCCAAAGATCACCAAAGGGTAGTGACCTAAGGACTTCACTCAATCAAAAGGCACCCAACACTTAAAGTTCTCAAATTAACATTTATTTTTTTATTTAACTAATTAGGGCATAATTAGGAGTTGATCAAATTTTACCTAATCAAGCTCAAACTTTTTCTATGGGTTAAGAATGAATTACAACAGTGTTATAATAAATTTCATAATTTTTGGATAAATAAATTAATTATTAAAATTACTGGAAGTTGCATTTAATCTTTAATGAAACTAATTAATTCTACTGCTCAAAGTATTCAAATTCATGATTTAACATTTTTCCTAGATAGTTTATACATTGAAAAGATTACACAAAAATTTTCATGAATTTTGGAACTCTACACAATTTTTAATGAAATAAACAAATAATAACACTATTCATTTATTTGAAAAAGAAAAACAAAAACGAAATCGGGCTGACTTTTCTTTTTCCCTGCGGTCCGGCCCAACCAGACGGCCCGCTCACGCGCGCTCGCACGCGCGCTCGCACTCGCCCGAGCGGCCCAGCACCGCGGCCCAGCCCGCGCGCGCTCACTCTCCCGTTCTCTCTCACTGACAGGCCGACCCCACCTGTCATCACCTACCTCCGCTCTCTCGTTCTCTCCCGCGCGCTCACTCACCTTCGCGCGGTGGCCGGCCGGTGACCGGGGCTTCGGTCGACCAACTGAACCGACCGACACCAACTACACCTTCCCACAACTCCATTTTACTAATTTGCCCCACGGTTCGAGCTCCGGTGACACTTCACCGACGACGGTGGCGGCTCGGCAACTACGGTGACCGACGACTCGACGACACAAAGGTGCAAAGCTTAAACTATCTAGCCAGGGAGCATCAGGGGCGTACCACGATCACAGAGGCGTGATCGGTTGAAGTGGAGAGACACTGGAGGCGGCTGGTCACGGTGGCGGGCTCAACCGGGACGGCGGCGACCCGAGGTGGAAGACGATGGTTCCCCGGTGATCCTGAGCGGTAGCATCTACACCAAGAGGCGCAACAGGTTCGCAAGGTGATGGCGGAGCGATTGGCGAGATGGAGATGGATGCGGTGGAGCAGGGAGGGTGAATTTGGCCGGAGCAATGAGGACGGTGGCGGCGGCGATGATGAAACCGGACGGCGACAGTGGCGGTGTCGGTCCCTTTTATAGCGCTGTGAAGCAAGGAAGCAGCTAGAGAGCGCGAAGCGGTCCCTGTGGTCGCGGTGGCAGGATGGAAGGTCGTGGAAGCGGCCAGCGCGACGTCGGCGGCTCGCCGGCGCCCATGCCGCGCGCTGCCGGTGCGTGATTCGCCGGTGCACTGTAGCTGTTCCCCCCCAACTTTTGAAATTCCAAACTGTTTTCTCAAATTACTCTCAAAATCATGTAACAACTTGAAAAACTTCCAATCTATGAAATCTTCAGAATTTCAAGCTCTACAAGTTTTGTATTGAACACTTTTTCAAATTCTCACTGGATTTTGAAATTTGAATTTAAACTCAAAAGGGGACACATTTTTCAGATTTGGTAATTTAGAAATTACTTTTGATTTTACATTGAAACTTCAAAATCTCCCAACATCAAAGTTGTATATCTTGACCAGACCTACAACTTTGCTGTTCAAAACTTTTTCAAAATCAGCCTCCATTTTGAAATCTTAGTTTGGGGACAAAAATGAATTAAATTTGAAATTTGTTTATTTTCAAAATTGCTCCACATTTTTCACTAAAACTTTGAAAACTCAAAACACCAAAGTTGTAGCCCTTGAAAAGTTCTACAAACTTGGTTTTGAACTTTTTTCCAAATTTTGCTTAGATTTTGAATTATTTCAAAAGGGGTAAAACAGGGTTTTGAAATTTAGGGTTTTCGGAGGAATTTTAAATCGAAATTTGTTGCTACTTTGATTGGTGATTACTTAGTGATCAAAACCTCACCCAAGGGCATCATTTGGACCAACATGACATGGTTGACCAAATGCCACTCTTGGTTGACCAATTAGCTTTTTAAAAATTCTTTTACATTTCTCCCCAGATTTGAATTTAAAATTGAATCGGAAAACTCGTGACAAGTTTTGGGACTCCAATTCAAACTCAAATTTGGAGCTTCATTTTAAATGTTGTACTTGAGCTCATACCCTACACTTGACACTAGTGTGCAACACAGTCGCACACCTCAAATTACGCAGGGCATGGACTAAGTATTTGCGGTGGCATTCGAAATTAGGGTTTTCGGGTTCGGAGCACACCACTGAGAAACACATTCAACCTAAATAAGTAAACTCGTTTTAGTTGATGCATAACAAGTTTAACCTAACAGGGATGCTTTGCAATGCATTATGATGACATGGCAGATTAATTAGCACTATAACACCCGGGGTGTTACAGCCCTTCCCCCTTAAAGAAATCTCGTCCCGAGATTTAAAGCCTTGAGTTAAGTAATGGAAAAGGAAACGTGTCAAGCAAACACGTCCAAGACTTGTCTACAAAACAGGTAGGGGTTTTCTGCATTATAAAGATTTTTTAAAAGGATAGGTTACAGTTTAAAGAAGAAATTGCAACCTAGATAGAAGCAAAGAACTCCGGGAAATTCTCCAACAGATAATCCTCCGATTCCCAGGTGGCTTCCTCCTCTGAATGTTGATCCCATTGTATCTTGTACCATTTAATTGTTCTACTCCGGGTAACACGATCCTTTCGATCCAAAACTCGGACAGGATATTCAGAATATGTCAAATCCGGTTCAAGTTCAACTCCCTCAACATCAACCACTTGATCAGGTACTTGCAGACACTTCTTCATTTGTGATACATGAAATACATTGTGCACGGCTGACAGTTGTTCAGGCAGCTTTAATCTATATGCCACCTTCCCACATTTTTCAATGATTTGAAAAGGACCAATATAACGTGGTGCGAGTTTGCCTTTGACTCCAAATCTATTAACTCCTTTCACGGGTGACACTTTCAGATAAACATAATCTCCCACTTTAAACATCAAGGGTCTACGTCTTTTATCTGCATAACTCTTCTGTCGAGACTGAGCAACTTTTAAATTCTTTTGTATCTGCCTAACCTTTTCTTCCGTTTTCTTCACCAGATCAACTCCATAAAACCATCTTTCTCCTGGTTCTGACCAGTTCAACGGAGTTCTGCACCTGCGGCCATACAATGCTTCAAACGGTGCCATTTTGATACTCTCTTGGTAACTGTTATTGTATGAGAATTCTGCTAACGGTAAACATTCATCCCATTGATCTTGATAGGTGAGAGCACAAGATCTTAACATATCTTCCAAAATTTGATTTACTCTTTCAGTCTGTCCCCCAGTTTGTGGATGATAGGCTGTGCTGTAAAGAAGTTTAGTACCTAATGACTTTTGAAACTGTCTCCAAAATTGCGAAACAAACTGAGTACCCCTGTCAGTAACAATTGTTTTGGGTATTCCATGTAAACTCATAATCCGAGCAACATATATTTCTGCATATCGAGATGCTCTATAGTCAACCTTCACAGGTACAAAGTGAGCTGACTTAGTCAAACGGTCCACAATGACCCAAATTGAATCAAAGCCTCTTGAGGTCTTGGGTAACCCAGTAATGAAATCCATACTGATATCTTCCCACTTCCAGGATGGAATGGGCAAGGGTTGTAACATTCCTGCCGACTTCAGGTGTACTGCCTTCACCTTACAACAAGTATCACATCTAGCAACATACTTAGCAATCTCAATTTTCATTTTGGTCCACCAGAATCTCTGTTTCAAATCTTGATACATCTTATTACTTCCTGGATGAATAGAAAACCTTGTACTATGTGCTTCATCAAGAATGAGCCGACGTAACTCTGGAACCTTTGGGACCACTAGCCGGTTCTTAAACCATAACACATCTGCCTCATCAATACTGAAATCTGTCTGTTGACCAGTTCTAACTTTTTCTTTGATGTGAGTGATTCCGGAATTTGTTCTCTGAGCAGATACAATCTGATCTTTGAGTGTTGATTCTACTGTGACACTAGCCAGCTGACCTTGTTGAATTATTTCAATATTCAACTTTTCCAATTCGTAACACAAACTGTAATCCATTGGCTTCACAGTCGTACAATTGCAATGATTCTTTCTACTGAGTGCATCAGCAACTACATTCGCTTTTCCAGGGTGATAGTGTACTTCTAAATCATAATCCTTTATCAACTCAAGCCACCTTCTTTGTCTCATATTCAATTCTGACTGAGTAAAGATATACTTTAAACTCTTGTGATCTGTATACATGTGGCAAGTATTACCTAACAAGTAATGACGCCATATTTTTAATGCATGAACCACAGCTGCTAATTCAAGATCATGTGTCGGATAATGTTCTTCATGGCGCTTCAACTGTCTTGAGGCATAAGCAATGACTCTGCCTTCCTGCATCAATACGCAACCAAGGCCAATACCCGAGGCATCACAGTAAACATCAAATGGCTTTTCTATATCTGGTTGTGCCAAAACTGGAGCAGTTGTCAATGACCTTTTTAAAATTCTAAAAGCTTTCTCACATTCGGTAGACCATATGAACTTAGTTTGATTCTTCAACAACTCTGTGATTGGCTTGGCTACCTTTGAAAAGTCAGGTATAAATCGACGGTAATAACCCGCCATTCCCAGAAAACTTCGGACTTCATGAACTGAGATTGGTGGCTTCCAATTCAGAATATCTTTCACCTTGCCAGGATCTACTGCTACTCCTTCGGCTGACAACACATGTCCTAAGAATTGCACTTCTTTTAACCAAAACTCACATTTACTGAACTTGGCATACAATTGATGATCTCTCAGACGAGTCAGAACAATTCTGAGATGCTCAACATGCTCTTCTTCACTTTTGGAGTATACTAGAATATCATCAATAAAAACAACCACAAACTTGTCAAGTTCTGGCATGAAAACTGAATTCATCAGATACATGAAATGTGCCGGTGCATTAGTGAGACCAAAAGACATAACTAGGTACTCATACAGTCCATATCTGGTGGTGAATGCAGTCTTTGGAATATCTTCAGGTCGAATCTTAATTTGATGGTATCCTGATCGAAGATCGATCTTTGAAAATACCTTTGCCCCCGCAAGCTGATCAAAGAGCAGATCAATGCGAGGCAACGGATATTTATTCTTAATGGTTACTTCATTCAGCGGTCGATAGTCAACACACATCCTTAAAGTCTGATCTTTCTTCTTGACAAAAAGAGCTGGACATCCCCATGGTGAGGAACTGGGTCTGATAAAACCTTTGTCACGTAACTCTTGCAATTGATCCTTAAGTTCTGCTAATTCATTGGGTGGCATTCTGTAAGCTCTCCGGGATATTGGGGCAGTACCCGGTTTTAACTCAATCACAAACTCTACATCTCTGTCTGGTGGCAGACCTGGTAGATCATCTGGAAACACGTCTGGAAATTCACAGACTACCGGTATATCACAAATCTCCTGTACTGAAGTTGCACATACCCTTCCAACTGTTCTCTTTGGGATAGGAAGTTGGATAAGAAGATGAGATTTATTATCTGGCAGGTTCAACCTTATAGTTCTGTGCAGTGCATCTATAAGGGCTCCTCTTTGGTACATCCAATTCATACCCAGGATTACATCTATATCATGTTTCTGTAATATTATCATTGAGGTAGGGAATATATGCCCACCTAACTCTATAGGTACGTCACGTACCATCTCCTTAGTACACAGTCGTCCCCCGGGCGACTGGATAAAGAAATCTTCTTGTGTTCCCACAATTGGAATGTCATACTTAACAACAAAGGTGCGATTTATGAATGTATGCGATGCACCTGAATCAAATAACAGTACTGCTGGATGATTAGCAACAGGGAACATACCCATCATAACAGGTTCTCCCTCTGGGATTGCACTTGCTTGAGTGTAGAATACACGTCCGGTCTTCCTCTTCTCACCCTTACCCTTCTGAACATTCAGATTATTATTCTTGCTCTGAAGTTGCTGCTGTTGTGGTACGGGAGCTCTGGGATAATTGGGATTGTACTACCTTGGATACGGGCAATCCTTGGAAAAGTGGCCTGGCTTTCCACAGTTGTAGCAGGGAAAGTTATGGGTTACTGGAGTCTGGTTTCGAATACCAGGGGCATTCGGCTGCTGTAAAAATTGCGGGGTTGCGGCAGGACGGAAAAACGTCTGCGGCTGAACTTGGTATTGCGGTGGACGATAAGTTGGGCGGAAATGGTTCTGAGGGTGATAAACAAACTTCTGGCGTTTCTTAATGCCGCCAGACGGACTTGAAAACACTGGCTTCTTTTTCTTCGACTCCTTGTGCAGTCGGGACTTCTCTTCTGACGCAATAGCCACATTGACTATCTCATGGTAAGTAGCATTATAGCAGGTGACTAATGCTTCCTGGATTCTGGTATTCAAACCTCTCATGAAACAACTCTTCTTCTTTGCATCGGTATTCACGTATTCAGCTGCATACTGGGACAGATGATTGAATTTGCCCACATATTGTAGAACTGTCTGGTTTCCTTGCTTCAGTGAGAGAAACTCCTCTAGCTTCATGGCCATGACACCATCTGGGATATAATGTGCTCTAAAGGCTTCACGAAACTCCTGCCAAGTGACACGGTGGCCAGCAGGCTGTGCGGCGACTAGATTCGCCCACCACGCCCCTGCGGCACCTCTGAGTTGTTGTGCTGCAAACACAGGCTTCTGGTGCTCTGTGCACTGTAAAAGTTCAAACTTCTGCTCCATAGTACGGAGCCAATCATCCGCCTCTAGCGGTTCATCTGCCTTTGAGAACACTGGTGGACGGGTATCGGTGAAATCCACATAAGTGGTTTCCCCTCCATTGTTACGGCCTCGACGACCCTGATTCCCATTCTGATTCTGATTCTGAGCCAACAGGGTAGTGGCATTAACCAGTGCGGCAATAGCTTCTGCCAAGGTAGGTGGAAACGGTGGGGGATTCGGAGTATTGTCCCCTTCCTGGGAAGTTCCAGTACCGTCCATCTGTTGTACACAAACCATGTTTATTTACATTGCTTTATTGAATTAAAAAGCAGTTAGGACAAAACTTGTATACAAACACAAACTTATCTTACATTATTTCATTACAAACTTGCTCATAAGCAAGAAACCACCCACTAAGGTTCTTAGAAAGCAGGAAAGACTACTATATTACACAACCATCCATGTCGGCCCTTCACTCCTCATCATCATCGCTGATCACGATCACTTCCTCCTCATTCTCTGGAGCACTTGCACCAGTGACATGACTTGCATCATCCCCACTTTCCATCATGGGTTCATCTTCTTCCGGATCTTCTTCATTGTCCTCTCCATCAGGAACAACCACGGCACCAACATCATCTTCTACTGCCTGGGGCTGATGATTGGGATTCATCAGATCATTTAGCCTATGAACTTCCTCATGCAGGACTGTGTTGTACTGCTCCAGGTGTGTCACATAAAGCTCCAACTCACGAACACGAGCCCTGGCTTCTGTCTCCTTTTCCAAAGACTCCTTCTGGAACTGTTTCCAAAAACGCATGTTGCGCTTCAGTCGCTCTACTTCTGATGTAAGCCTTGCAACCTCTGACTCCGAATCCGGGTTCGGATTACGGCTACTGCTTGCTCCATCAACTCTGGCGGCCAACTGATGACACGGCACTCCTTGCGGACCCGTTTTCTTGCGAGGAGTCGTCTTCACACGTGCCATCCTAAAACAAGACAGAATTAGGACGATGAGAACAGATAGGGGGATCTGAAGGTTAGCATGAATAGGATTGAACCTTACTTAACCCAAACCACTTTAAAAGGGAAGGTAACTTAAGCAGGTTAATTAAACATGATGCATGCATCGTACTTACGATCTAACAGAAAGATTTAAGTAACACATGCAATCTTTATAACATAGGGCACTATACATGATACTTCACTACGAAGCTTTCAAATATGAGCTAAGGAAACTATAGAATAGATTAAGATAAGCAAAAGCAATTTGGACCAAAATATCAATATTAAGTTTGTTGACCCAAATCATTTTGAAGTTTTACAAGGTAATATTACAATAACCCGAGTGATTATGCTCTGGTACCAGCTGTCACAGAACCTCCTAATTATGATGGCCCACAAGCACACGTCATTGCCATAATGACCTCTGACAGTCGTACTTATGTTCACCATAACTTAAAAGGCCTGCTTTCCTCCGAACAGGATCCAATCACAGGAGTATTGCAATATTACAACAGTTTATTCAAAATATTCAACAGAGTAAAGTAGCGGAAGTCTTACAATAACTTAGGTTACAAACCAGTTTTCAAACTTAAAACCTTAGGTAGCATTATTACAAACCAGTAGTAGAGAAGTATCGGTAGTAACTTTATTACAACACACAAGCGAGATGCCTTGCCCAAAGGCCACACAATCTACTCGTCGTCACTGTCTTCAACCACGACGGTCATGCAACAAGGCTCGAAGCAGACTTGTTCATGAACCGCACCTGCAACAAGGGGTTAACAAACCCTGAGTACGAGAGTACTCAACAAGACTTACCCGACTAAGACAAAGACTCCAAGGGCATGCTAGCTTTAGGGAATCAAGGTACGGGTAATCAAGAATCAAATTTTCTTTTGCAGAAAAGCTTACTAAGGTAAGTCCTTATCTTCAACATTTTACTTTTACCATTGATGGTTCATTAACCAATTCTAGGTGATCCTAATCTAGATCAAAGTAATTATCATCAAAACCTTTCTCATTCTTTCTTTCAATTCCAGTTCTTAACTACGATGTTGGTGCAAGGCCAAGACTCCTTTCTCGTGGAGTAACGACGATTCGAACCGCTTCATTTACCCAGCTGGGGATTCCTAACCACACGACATATGTAGAACTGAATCTTGCATATATCAACTCTTACTCGGGTTTTCCCAAAACCAGAACGTGTCCATCGCCACCCGAGAGCACAGTACTCCTCGAACCCGGCCCGATTCTAGCCCCGAGGGTACACGTTACTCTCGCCATCTCTCCACTCCCAGTGCGAGGTTAGACGTTCTCGTAATGGACTAACCAAAGTAAGGCTTACCCGACATGGGCACATGGCTAGTACTAATAAAAACTCCATGACGCGAGGGCCAACAACGTACGGTCCTTAACTGATAAGGTGGAAACAATACAGTGGGACTCCTTTCCCAATGCATGTTAGCAGTGGCCAAACCACCCGCCCGATCTTACAAGTTCATTCACATATTTCAATATTCATTCGATATGCCGTCATGGCTATGTAAACATTCATTTAAAAGCTTAACTTCTAAGCATAGCGAAGCATACTACGCATTTTCTGTAAATCAGGTATCAAGGTTGATATCACAATAATCAAGGATGATAATGCAGCAATTAGGTTATCACTCAACTCCTAATTACTTAATGCAGTCAACCATAATATAAATAATAAAACATTTGTAAAACTCAAGGTAGGGTTTAAATGCACCGGGGCTTGCCTTGCTCAAACACGACGACCGACTCAGACTCGAGGACTTCACCCCCTGGTCCGGAACCCACCGACGATCGCTCTTCTCTGGAAGCTTGATCGACGACTTCGGCTTCCTCGAAAGCGGAGACTACACGAATACATAACATGCTTTAACATGATGCTCGATGATAAACATGATGCTTGATGATAACATGCTACGAGCTACTACTGGAGTACAACTTACTTCTACGGTACAGTCGCAAACAGAAAACCTACTAACTAGAAGCGACGATTCCAGCGATACCAGCTTTTAACCTAACAAGTTACTAACGAGCTCAATCATGAAATTAAGGTGCCAAAGATCACCAAAGGGTAGTGACCTAAGGACTTCACTCAATCAAAAGGCACCCAACACTTAAAGTTCTCAAATTAACATTTATTTTTTTATTTAACTAATTAGGGCATAATTAGGAGTTGATCAAATTTTACCTAATCAAGCTCAAACTTTTTCTATGGGTTAAGAATGAATTACAACAGTGTTATAATAAATTTCATAATTTTTGGATAAATAAATTAATTATTAAAATTACTGGAAGTTGCATTTAATCTTTAATGAAACTAATTAATTCTACTGCTCAAAGTATTCAAATTCATGATTTAACATTTTTCCTAGATAGTTTATACATTGAAAAGCTTACACAAAAATTTTCATGAATTTTGGAACTCTACACAATTTTTAATGAAATAAACAAATAATAACACTATTCATTTATTTGAAAAAGAAAAACAAAAACGAAATCGGGCTGACTTTTCTTTTTCCCCGCGGTCCGGCCCAACCAGACGGCCCGCTCACGCGCGCTCGCACGCGCGCTCGCACTCGCCCGAGCGGCCCAGCACCGCGGCCCAGCCCGCGCGCGCTCACTCTCCCGTTCTCTCTCACTGACAGGCCGACCCCACCTGTCATCACCTACCTCCGCTCTCTCGTTCTCTCCCGCGCGCTCACTCACCTTCGCGCGGTGGCCGGCCGGTGACCGGGGCTTCGGTCGACCAACTGAACCGACCGACACCAACTACACCTTCCCACGACTCCATTTTACTAATTTGCCCCACGGTTCGAGCTCCGGTGACACTTCACCGACGACGGTGGCGGCTCGGCAACTACGGTGACCGACGACTCGACGACACAAAGGTGCAAAGCTTAAACTATCTAGCCAGGGAGCATCAGGGGCGTACCACGATCACAGAGGCGTGATCGGTTGAAGTGGAGAGACACTGGAGGCGGCTGGTCACGGTGGCGGGCTCAACCGGGACGGCGGCGACCCGAGGTGGAAGACGATGGTTCCCCGGTGATCCTGAGCGGTAGCATCTACACCAAGAGGCGCAACAGGTTCGCAAGGTGATGGCGGAGCGATTGGCGAGATGGAGATGGATGCGGTGGAGCAGGGAGGGCGAATTTGGCCGGAGCAATGAGGACGGGTGGCGGCGGCGATGATGAAACCGGACGGCGACAGTGGCGGTGTCGGTCCCTTTTATAGCGCTGTGAAGCAAGGAAGCAGCTAGAGAGCGCGAAGCGGTCCCTGTGGTCGCGGTGGTAGGATGGAAGGTCGTGGAAGCGGCCAGCGCGACGTCGGCGGCTCGCCGGCGCCCATGCCGCGCGCTGCCGGTGCGTGATTCGCCGGTGCACTGTAGCTGTTCCCCCCCAACTTTTGAAATTCCAAACTGTTTTCTCAAATTACTCTCAAAATCATGTAACAACTTGAAAAACTTCCAATCTATGAAATCTTCAGAATTTCAAGCTCTACAAGTTTTGTATTGAACACTTTTTCAAATTCTCACTGGATTTTGAAATTTGAATTTAAACTCAAAAGGGGACACATTTTTCAGATTTGGTAATTTAGAAATTACTTTTGATTTTACATTGAAACTTCAAAATCTCCCAACATCAAAGTTGTATATCTTGACCAGACCTACAACTTTGCTGTTCAAAACTTTTTCAAAATCAGCCTCCATTTTGAAATCTTAGTTTGGGGACAAAAATGAATTAAATTTGAAATTTGTTTATTTTCAAAATTGCTCCACATTTTTCACTAAAACTTTGAAAACTCAAAACACCAAAGTTGTAGCCCTTGAAAAGTTCTACAAACTTGGTTTTGAACTTTTTTCCAAATTTTGCTTAGATTTTGAATTATTTCAAAAGGGGTAAAACAGGGTTTTGAAATTTAGGGTTTTCGGAGGAATTTTAAATCGAAATTTGTTGCTACTTTGATTGGTGATTACTTAGTGATCAAAACCTCACCCAAGGGCATCATTTGGACCAACATGACATGGTTGACCAAATGCCACTCTTGGTTGACCAATTAGCTTTTTAAAAATTCTTTTACATTTCTCCCCAGATTTGAATTTAAAATTGAATCGGAAAACTCGTGACAAGTTTTGGGACTCCAATTCAAACTCAAATTTGGAGCTTCATTTTAAATGTTGTACTTGAGCTCATACCCTACACTTGACACTAGTGTGCAACACAGTCGCACACCTCAAATTACGCAGGGCATGGACTAAGTATTTGCGGTGGCATTCGAAATTAGGGTTTTCGGGTTCGGAGCACACCACTGAGAAACACATTCAACCTAAATAAGTAAACTCGTTTTAGTTGATGCATAACAAGTTTAACCTAACAGGGATGCTTTGCAATGCATTATGATGACATGGCAGATTAATTAGCACTATAACACCCGGGGTGTTACATCTACCAAGCCGAGCGAGGCTCAGGCACACGGCAGGTAAGCGGACGCGTGGCGTCCATGGTGAAGACACGCGGTGCATGGTCGCCACGTCCACGGACAGGTGCCGCCCGTTGAGGCATTTCACCGAGCACGTGGCGGGCAGCGACGTGGGCAAGGTGGAACGCCGTTTTGGGCCGCTTCCAGGCCGAATAAGACATTAGGCCATAAACGAAGTTTGTTCACCTCGGCCTGCTCTACGTTTCTTATTTAAGGTGCCCGGCCATTTGAGCTTTGTAACAGCGGATAATTAAGCTCCAAGATGATAGTGTCAATATGTTAACAGCGATCACGGAAACTCGCTTTCGGAGGTCGAAACTCGATCAAACTTAGTGCAACTTTTTGCATTCTCTTCTCCATAACATAATCTTGAACTTTTATTTTTGGACTAACTCAAGTTGCTTAGCAAAATTTGGAGAACGCGGGATGTCAACATCGATGTCAGTGAAATCCGGACTGCAAACACGGTCGGGTTGATTTCAGCTTTTTCTCTTATATTTTGAGCACTGTTTTGATCTATTTTGAAGCTAAATCATGACTTGGTCCTTTAACAAAGTTTGTTATACTCAAACTTTTCTTCAACTTTCTTTTTTGGTCAAACCTCATATCTGGTCCAGAAGTCAACTTTATTTCTTGATCAACGCAAAGTCCTTTCTGCTACAAAATATAGTGTTTCCATTATTTTCGGACATTTTTTTCCACCTTCGCTCAACACGAACCCTTCATAACTTTTGTTGTAGAGTTCAATTAGAGTTGTTTGAGCAAGGTTACAAGGTTTGGTTGACTTCATATGTTTCCAGTCACTTGATAAAGCAATTCATGCCAAGATATGACTTATCATTTCATGTGACTTTTTGATTCCAAACTTCATGAAACTTTTCCAGGGCTTAATATAGATAGTTATTGAGGTGAGACATGTGAACATACTTTGATAGCAACACCCAAGCATATATATTTTAATTGAGCCTATATGTAAGCAAGGGTGCAACATCCAAGTTTATATTAGGGTTTATTACCATAGGTTTGACTTGGCATCGTCATCTCCACTAATTTATCATGTTTGAGCTTAAACCCACTACTTAATTGGTGACAAACACCTAGGGTGTTACAGATCGTATCGGTGTAGATTGCATATTAGGTAAGCCTGCTGATACTGGAGGGGAAAGTAACCTCTATACCCACAATGGCCGAGGGAGCCGATGGAGTATTAACAGATGCCGGCTCTGGTTGGTGATAGGCAGGCCCAACGTAATGCGGTGACGCTTGCCCTTCTTTGAGAGTTCGATCCACAGCATTATGAACAGTATTGGACAGCACATTGTAGTGATTAATCAAAGCATGATTTACTGTAGAATTAACCATCTCTTGAAGTTTACCCGGATTGGAGTCAAAAGTAACTTGCCGAGGCAATGGCAAATCTTGCTTCTGGATGTCTTGTCTGCTCTTGTTCAAGTTGAATAATTTCAGGCAAAGCTGTCTATATTCTTCTATAGCCTTTTCCATAGCCTGCTTCTGCTCTTCTTTAAGATCTTCTTCTGATACCACGATGATGTTCCCCGCATCGATCTCAGGATTGAACATATTGATCAGATTTGTCCCACCGAGCGTGCCAAAAGATGTGTTGATGCAAAAGTGGATCTGCAAACACAAAGGGCTAATACCCGACATCGATATCCAAAGCGTGCCAGTCGATTTGACCTGTTAATCGATAAGGATGAAGATACGAGCACTTTGGTCCTGACAACAGCGATATGCCCGGAAGTCACGGCCAAGAGGTACTCACGCGGAACTCGATGATCGTCGAAGGTCGCACTGAAGCGATGCAGCTCGCCGAATCGATGAGAACTCGTGAAAAAGAAAAAATATGCAAATTGACAAAGTTGGTTTTGATATTGATTGATATATCTCATTACATTGTCCTTCAATCTATATTTATACCCTGATCTACTGAAACATAACCAAATACGACTAGGACACCAAGTCCACATCTAAGGAAACACATGACTCTTATACAAATCAAACTCTAACAAACATAGAAAAGGAAATCAACTCCTATCTATTTCCTTGTTCGCCTTAATTACGATGAAATTCTCACCGACCTCCTTTCCATCGGCATACTTCCTGTTTCATCGGCAGCAGCCTTCAAGCCTCCCTTCATCGGCATCGGCAATAACATCTTCAACCTTAACAACGCCTAAGTCTAAATCAACCTTTCCATCGGTCACCACCATTCATCGGCAACCTTCTTCACAAGCTGATTTTCATCGGCCGTCAGTATATACAGTAACTCTTCTCCTGCCGATTAGCCCACTCTAACCATCTTGACACGTGCCAAAAAACGGTGTCAACACTTATTTCATTTTTCACAAAAAAAAATCTTATTTCGTATTTTTCTAAACATAAAATTGTTATATGTGTCATCACGAGCATTTTTAATTGAGATTATTATTTCGTCGTTACATCTATTAAGTTATTTAGTTTATGACTAATAAGATTTCTATCCTTGAATTATTCAGGCCCCTTTGATCCATTCATGGATCCACCACTGTTTATGAGCCGCCGCTGAAGTTTAAAGCTAGTGGTGATGAGGTTTCCAAACCGACAATAAAAGTGTTTCTAAGTTTAGGATGAGAAAATCTTTGTACAGTTGGCAGTTCAGGAATGAGTTGTCTTTGACACGAGGCCTAAGGCCTATCAAAAAGCCTATAGAGATCATGGATATCCTCTGAGCATCTCCAAGAGTTTCCAATATTTTATTTCCAAAACCATTGAATTTTCCGATTCGTAAAAAAGGATTGGAGGAAGAAATAAGATTATATCCAATAGTTCCCAATAATTCATTCCTAAAATATAGAAGACAATTTTACATCAGGAATCATATACTATTTTTAAATTATCTTAACCAATTTTATATTATTTTTATCTTATATATTTGCATCAAGAACCTTTTCCTATCCTTTATTCTTTTTTCGCCCTTCCACCTTTAGATTGGCCCAAGAATACGCGCTCAGGAGGGATACGCGCAACCTGGACACCGCACGTCTTTACGATCAACGAGGAATTTTTCTCAAGTGCCAAAAGATTGCGAGGTGAGATTGAGAGTTGTTAGAGATAGTTTTTTTTCCTATTCTGCTAAAAATCCTGGATTGGGAAAGTGTTTTAGGTACTCTTGGAGATGCTTTTAGTTTTAATCCTTATTTCACAGTTCGTGTCAAATAGCTTCCTCATTATGAAGTTGCAAGTGTTTCAATCGTACCTTCAGATCCTAAGTCGACTCAAAACGAATTTAAACTACTTATGAAAGGTTCCTCTCACTAACAAATAAAAAAATTGTCTCGCTAGGGGTGACCTAGGTTAAATTCCTCGCGCTACCAAATGGTTAAAAAAATTCCTCTCGCTGATTTTCTCAGCTAGTGGGATTGTCACCGACAAAGATTTTCTCAGGAAGCAAGCTAGCTGGATTTTTTTTGAAGGGTAAATTCCCATTACTCAAAGATAAAATATAGAGATGGAGACAAAATATAGAGTAAAATAGTCCTGTTAAAATTTCTCCAAATTAGACTGAATAGTAAAAATTTTAAAATTCATTAAAGATTCATAAGAGAAACTTACAGCCTACCTTGCCTTTTTTGCGAGGTTGTCTACCACTTTATTTGTAATTCTTCTTATTTTGATAATTGAATGTCGTAACTTTTTTTCATAATAGTGTGAAATCTGCAAGTAGTAGAAAGAACCGTCCAATTTTTAGGATCATTGATAATATTCTCCTGTTTGACCTTTATAGAAAAGCAATAGCAAGCTTGGCTACCGAGAGCAATGTCCAAGTTCCGACTTCTAGTGGTACAAAAGAAATAGCAAGCTTTGGCTACTAAAGGAGTCGGCCATGTTCGCTTGTCTTATAATCCGTATTTTTCAGCTTGTTTTTTAGCTGAAACAGTATTTTTCTCTTACAACAAATCAGTGAACAGTACTTTAAGCCATGACTTTTCAGCGAAGCGAACGGGGCTAGTCCAAGTTTTGGCTTGTAGTGGTCCCTCTGCCCTTAATTCTGAGAAACAACTTTGTCTAAGTTTATATAAAAAAATACTAATATTTATGGTACATTATTAATATCATTAGATAGATATTTGAATTTAGTTTTTAATACATTTATTTAAAAATACAAATATTGCACGTATTTCGTATAAATCGAGTTAAACTTTTGGCACGAAAACCAGACGACAGTTAATTGGGACAAGGATTTTTTTCACGAAAACCAGAGACCACACTTAATTGGGGATAGTTAGTTAATTGGGACAGGGATTTTTTGCACGAAAACCAGAGACCACACTTAATTGGGGATAGTTAGGGACAGAGGGTGTGTACGTCGAACCACCCCCTCACCACAAAAAGATATTGTGAATATATAGGAATGGATATTCTGATTTTTGTTTAAATGGCATTTGAGTCCTTTTGCGCACAAACTGAAACATTAAAAAGAAATAGACAAAATATGACTTATAATTTGCCCACAGTTATTGTCCAATTGTGAAGAAATAGTGGCATAGTGCCTACTACCTTTTATTGGCTGTGTCCAATTGTGAAGAAATAGTTACTAGTGAGGAGAATGAAGATTTAATTAAGCCTTTCTCTGAAAATGAGATAAATGTAGCTGTTTGGAGCTGCTATGAAGAAGGTGCTACTGGGCCTGATGGTCTCTCTTTCCTTATCTATCACAAATTCTGGGAATCAAGAATGACCTACTAGCTATGTTTGCTGACTTCTTTCATGGTAATTTAGAACTAAGTAGATTGAACTTTGCTATGATCTCTTTGATACCAAAAGTAGATGAGGCTAAGTCCATGAAGAATTTTAGGCCTATTAGCTTGATAAATTGTAGCTTTAATATTTTCTCAAAAGTTTTAACTCTTAGGTTGGGTAAGATTATCAATAGATTGGTGTCCCCTCAACAGAGTGCTTTTATTCAAGGAAGGTATATTTTAGAAAGTGTAGTTGTAGCTCATGAATTAGTCCATAGCCTTCATTCTTCAAAGAAACCTAACCTTATTCTCAAATTAGATTATGAGAAAGCCTATAACCGTGTTAGTTGGGATTTCTTGTTTGAGATTTTAGCATCTAGAGGTTTTAGCGCTATTTGGACTAACTGGATAGATAAACTGATTAGAGGTGGTTCGGTTGGTGTTAATCTTAATGGTGAAGATAGCAGTTTCTTCAAAACTGGAAAAAGGTCTCAGGCAGGGAGATCCCATATCTCCTCTGCTTTTCAAATTAGTTGGAGATGTTTTGACTAAACTCTTGATCGGGGGAGCTGAGCAAGGACTCATCAAGGGTGTAGCTGAAAACTTTAGGCCTGGTGGCATTGTGTCCCTGCAATATGCAGATAGCACAATTATTTTTCTGACATAGGCTCTCATTACACTAAGAATTTGAAAAGTATCCTCATGTGGTTTGAACAAATTTTAGGGATGAGAATCAATTTTCACAAAAGCGAGCTAATCCCTATGAATGTAGATGATGAACTAGTTCACAATTTATCTCAGTTGTTTAGTTGTCCTGTTGGGGATTTACACATTAAGTATTCAAGCTATGAAACCGTCTCCTTTAACCACCCCCGAACTTTTCAAAACCGGTCAAATTAGCCCCCAGGCGGTTTTCAGACGGTGGTTTGCTACAGTACCGGCGGTATTGCTATAGTATATCTAGACGGTGAACATATAATATGTTATCCTTTACTACAAAGTTTTTGCTGTAAAAAAAATTAGATTTGTTCACTGTAAAGCTATAACAAAAACTTTGTACTAAATCATATCATATTATATGTTCACTGTGTAGATCTACTTATGTGGAGTCCAACAAAATTAGATTTTTTATTTTATGATTTTTCTGTGATTTACTATGATTTTTCAAAGATTCAGCGAAAATAAATAAAAAAGGGAAAGACAAAACAACTGTTACTGTAGTAATACCGCCTGTACTGCAGCAAAACCACTGTCCGAAAACCACGTGGGGTGTAATTTAACCGGTTTTAAAAAGTTCGGGGGTAAAGTGACGGCACCTTAGGGAGGTTAAGTAGACTTTTTCCCTGGATAAGATGCTTAAACGAATGGCTGGGTGGTGAGGGAACTTGCTTTCTTATGCTGCTAAGCTTGTTCTGATTAAAGCTTGTTTGGGTAGTATTTCAGTTTACCTACTGTCTTTTATCAAATTTCCCAAATGAGCAATCAAAATCTTGAATACACATTTAGCTAATTGTTTATGGAGTGATAGCCCTAATGCCCATAGGTATCATTTAGCAAATTGGGAAAGTGTGAGTATGATGAAAGATTATGGTGGTCTGGGTATTCCAAACTTAAGAGACCTAAATATCTGCCTTTTGGCCTCTTGGATCAAGAGGTACTCCCTCCGTCTCAGAAAAAATATAATCCTACGATTCAAAATTTGTCTCAATAAAAATGTAATCCTACGAGCTTCTTCTGCTCCTACTGCTGCATGCGGATAAAAATCAGATGCAAAGCTCACGTACGAACATTGTCTCCACTCGTTTCCTTCCAGAGACTTCCCCGGTGCTAGGCCTCTCAACCTCACGTTCCCTGGCCCCACAACCATCATGCACGAACCAGGCCTCACGTCAGTGTGCTGCAAACCAGATAGGAGTAGGCTGACTGCGGGTATTGATAACTGTACCTAGGGGTATTTAGGTAATTTCGCAAGGGGTATTGGTATCCGTGCCTAAACCTATAATTACATGTTTTTTGAGACGGAGGAAGTATAATTTAGATGACCAGAAACTTTGGAAGCAGTTTGTTGATCATAAATATGATACTTGTAAAGCTAATATTTTTTATAGTCCTACTGTTGGTGTTTCTCAATTCTTTAAAGGTATGATTTGGGCAGCCTCTGCTGCCAAGATGGGATATACTTGGAAAATAGGTATGATCATGGAGCTTGCGGGATTAAGTTCTACCAGAGAGGTCATACCGGCTGGTCGAGTTTTTTCTCGTTAGGAAGTTCGAGCGATAACTTGTTTTACACATTAATCACATCAACACGATCAAGACGGCAAATTGGTGCAGCTAATCCTACGACGGCAATGCAAAGATAACCACCCTTGCTTTCACACTGGTTTATTGCTGATTAGTACATTAATTAAAGCAGAGTTGACGTGCACGCTCTGCACCGAACAAACTCGAACACACACCGAGTCGTGACGCATCCAGAAAAGAAAAAAAAAAACGTCTACTGCTTCTGGTCCTGGAGCAGGGGCGGCGCGACGTCGACCCTAGCGACGCCGTCCCTGCTCTCGGCGACCTTAGCGACCTCCACCTCCCCGACGACCACCTCCCTAGCCAACTCCTCGTCCGCTCCCCCTCCCTCCCCTTCCTCCTCGTAGTTGGGATCATTGGGGTCGATGGCGGGCGGCGCGGGGTCGAGCTGGCCCTCGACGACGCCGCCGGGGCCCTCCCAGGTGAACTTGCCGCCGCGCCCGGACTTGGGCGGCGGCGAGCCGATGCCCACGCCGCGGGGCGCGTTCGCCGGGTGCCGCTCGAAGCGGTGGAAGCCCTGCTCCTCCAGCTTCCGCTCGAAGTACTTCACCGTGTCCGGGCGCCGCGTCTCCGGGATCGGCATCTTCTCCATCACCTTCTTGCCCTCCTCGTCGCGGTGCGTCACGCGCATGTACGCCGCCATTGTCGGTGCTGCTGATGAGAGATCGCGCGCGGTTGTCTCTGGAAGAAGAGATGAGGATCGATCCGATTGGATGAGATGGTGTGTGCTGGACTGGACTGCTGCGCTGCGCTGGTTGTACTTGTCTGCCTGATGATAGGACGGTGTGGGCGGCGAGAGATTTATAGGGGGAGGTGAGCGGTGGAGGAGCACGGGAGGAGTCTAGAACGTGAGCGAAGGTGGCAGAAGGAGACGGGCGACATCTAGAGCACCCGTCACGAGTCACGAGTCACGACGCCACCGCTGGGATGCTGGATTGGAATGGAATGGAAATATCCATTTGCCAGCGTGACGCGGCGCGTACCACATGCGCACACTGCACACATGCTCGCGTGGCGACAGCTGATTGGCGCCATCAGGTGTCGCAATTTTTTTTTCTGTTGAAAGGGCTCCTGTACAAGTGCAATTGCAGCTAGAGGATCTTTAATACTAGTTCCAACACAAACTAATGGGTTGTTTTTTATGTGAATCTCGCTCTTAAAATAGAATCTCATTTTTTATGTGGCTTAATAAATTTAAATTATACGTGTCTATCGCCTAGACGTTTGGACAAATGTGAGCGCCCGTTGTTTGGACGGACGTGCGCATCTAGACACCTGCGTAGCCCGCCTCCGTCCGCCTCGTCCAACTCACATGCGCACCCCACCGTCGAAGCTCCGCCCGCCGCTCCTCGTGTCTGGACGGCTACGCAGCATGCTCTCGTCCGCCTCGCATGCGCACCTTGTCCCCATTGCTGCTCCCGCCGCTCCTTCTCCCTGATCCCTCCTCTCTCTCCGCATGGGCAGGACCCGGGAGCCGGCCCCTACGCCCCATCCCTCAGCGCCCAGGCCGTGCACCAATCATTCACCATGTCCTCGTGAAACACTTGCAGCATGAAACACTTGGATGCAACATACGTTTGACACAGATTAAACATTTGAAACATAATGTTGCAACATGTGTGTAAAACATATGCAACGTTTAGATAAAACACTTGCAACATGTCTATGAAATATATGCAATCCAGATAAAACACTTGCTACAACATACGTCTAAAACAGATGAATCATTTTGAACAAACACTTGCAACGTACCTCTAAAACATTTGCAAAATATATAACATGTGCAACATCCATATGTAACAATTATAACATACCTCTGAAACATTTGAAACATATATTTGTAACAAACATAGGGGAGGGGAAGGCCGGACCGGTCGATTCTGGTCATCGGGGTGGGATTCGGTGGCGAGTGGCAGCGCGCAAGCACCACCACCATCACTAGCAGCAGCACATGCCTTGGCTCAGCTGGACGGGTGGCGCGCGCTACGGGAGGGAGCTGGCGGTGCGGCGCACGTCCGAAGCAAGAAGCGAGGTGCGGGTGATGGGGTGTGCGACGAGCGGGAGAGAGGAGCAAGGAGCAAGCGGCGCAGGTGGGGTGCGCAACGGACGGGAGCGAGGAGCAAGCGGCGCAGGTGGGGTGCGCAACGGGTGGGAGCGAGGAGTAAGCGAGTGAGCGGCGCAGGCTGGGGCGTGCGGTGTGAGAAGGCGGTAACAGCAAGCAGACTTAGACGCGCGAGGTCCGGATGAGACGAAGGCATGAACCGTTTTTAAAGTCTCGCTCAGAATCTTGGACTAAAAGTTGGTGGAAAATCGTTTTTTCCTATTATGCCAAAAAAAAATCAAGACTGCTAAAAATTCTTTATTGCACATGGTCTTAAAGCAGTTCAACGCTCAGTTTTTTTTAAAAAAAAAAGGCATATTCTCCCTCATACAAACTTTCCCAACAGATTGATAATAGGGGTAGCCTACTAACATCACTTTTTTGAATTCAAACAATCATTCTCTGTCGCCCGCCTCCTCGCACCACGCTGTCCAGCAACGACAAGAGGACCGTGAGATTCAACACGGAGGCAGCAGCCATGGCTTATGCCTAGCCGCACCAAGACATCGGTGGCCAACGGCTTGGACAGAGGCACACCAATGGGCTTCCATTTTCTTGAGCTCGGGGCCGACGTGGATGGAAGCGGCGCCACATGGCTCACATCCCGCCGCAGCAAGACGCCGACGACCGACGGCTTGGGCAGAGGCACACCAATGGGCTTCCGTTTTCTAGAGCTCGGGGGCGACGTCTTGGATGGAAGTGGCGGCCATGGCTCACGTCCAGCCGCAGCGAGACGCTGGCGGCCGACGGCTTGGACAGAAGCACACCGATGGGTTTTCGTTTTCTAGAGCTCGGGGGCGGTGGCTTGGACGAAGGAGGCGGCCATGGCAAAGTAGGGAAGAAGGGGCAATTATTGTGGGCCTGTGCTATTAGAAAAGATGCAACTTCTCTTTGAGGGGAGATGAGATATATTGGTAGGGTAGCCAACATAAAAAAGAGCTATTGAAGGTCTACTGGAGCAATAAAAAAAGCAGCATTTCCTAAGATGGGGGATAGGGATTCAGACGTAACTTACCTCCTCCATCCATCCCTCCAAATCAGATCCAGTGTCCCATAACAGATCCAGCCCTTCAACACATGAGACTTGGTTGTTTTTTCAGACATAGATAGCAGATAGCAGCATAGTTTATAGTTTTTTTTTTAAAAAAAAGACAATAATTCAGGTCCATAATTCAGACGGACATGTACATAGCAGCTAATTGCATTTTCAAAGCACAATAAAACACAAGTTCAGACACATTCATAAATCAGCTTATCCAGCAGCTAATCAATTAAGTGACAGAACTCAGTCAAATGCTTACAAAGCTTCCATCAACTACTTAAAAGTGCTGCTGCTCCTACATTCTGACATTCAGATGTCCACTTGATGGGCATTGTGACATACTTCACAAAATAATATATAGTTAGCCCACAAAATACTATAGTTAACCCTGTCCAAAATACTATCTAACTAGGTGATAGAAGCTAGAACAGATCTTGAAGGTCTAAATTTGCCAAAGTTAGAAATGTTATGAGCTGACCAAAATTGTCAATGACAGTGTACTCTTGAAGCTCAACTTCTCGTTTGTTCTTGGCATCATGTTCTCCTTCTACTTGAAGCTCTGCACCACCTTTTTTCTTTTTTTGCTGCCAAGAAATTGCAATTAATTAGAAATGTCAACATTTAGATTGCAATGACAACATAGAAATGTTCAGATTGCAATTCTTGTATATCAACTAGTTCTGTAAACCAGACAATGCACATATGTGTATGAAAATTCTGATTCCACTAGTTCTGTAATACTACAGTGCAAAAATCAGGCAAATTAACCATTCTTGGTTCACTAAATCTCAAATTTGGAAGCATTCTTGCATATGACTTCGTTCTATTTTGCATCAATAAATACCAAAGACAAGGAACCCTACTGAGATTTAGTGGTGGGCAGGGGATTCGTCTCCCATGGCGGCGCGACAGCATCACGGGCCTGCGGGAGGCCGGCGGCCACAGGCAACGCCCGCGGCTGCGCACGAGGCCAGCGGGGTCGCGCGGGACGGGGCGAGTCTGGCCCTCGCTCCCACGTCCACATACTCCGTAAAAAATTGGATAGATATTTCTATTTTAGTTGCAAGTGTCGTGAGCCTTTGGATGTACTTGGACGGTGGATGAAGGGTCGCAAGTTACGCTGTGACTTGCTGCAGCTACGTTACTGAATCTCTGTCCGGGGGTAAGGAGTCATATTGGAATACTGCTGAGGTTCTTACTACGAACTGCTTACTGCAAAATTCAAAAAAAAAACTTCTTACCGCATTCGAGCTGTGGATCATGCCAAGAACCTTCGGTAAGCAGAGCACAAACATGGACACAAACAAGGGATATGCATATGCATAGTACATCACAGGACAAACAAACTGGACAGCTGCAAAGGCACAATGATGGACGAAGCAGAATTAAGATAACTGTCAGTGACGAGGCAATAGTCTGTCCAACTGTTGGCATCTCCTCTTAAAGCAGATTAGAGCATCTACCACATCCTACTGATCTTGGCTAAACCGTAAACCGTCCTTAATCTAGCATCTACTTTAACAGCCATGCCCTACATAACAAAATGTGTCAGGGATGAGGCGACAAAAGAAAACACAACCAGTCAGCCGCCACAACCGGCTCCTCTCTTCTACTCCTGGGGAGTCAAGCTGACGTTGATGTCAGGAGAGGCCCTGTGTGGCATGGGCGGGGAGCTCGCAGGCCAGCCAACGATGGTGAAGCCGGTCGTCATGTTCAGGTTCATGGCGCCATGCTCCGTGCTGCCATGGGGTTGTGGAGGCAGGGCAGCGGAGGGTGGCGGTGCGTGGAAGCCATTGCCGGGACCTGCCTGGGAGATTGGCATGGCGGCAGTGAGCACAGGAGGGGGAGCCACCGGTGCTGGTGGCGCTGGTAGTGCCGGGACAGCAGGTGCCTGCTGCTGCTGCAAGCTCATCCTTCTCTGGTGCTGCTTCAGACTGTTGGGCAGGAAGCTCCCCACGATCACCTGCCATGCCGAGTTTTATGTTAGAACCAACAAAGGATATATAGCTCAGCATTTGCCATCAATCTGTGAACTGATACGAAACCGATCGCACTGAATCAACAAGGAATGAATGTTTTGTGTTCTTATGTGTTCAGTGTGACTGCATCCGAAAATTGGTTCAGGTTTCAGTTACATTTACCTGTATAGGACTTGCAGCACGCAGCATCCCAGCCACAACACCACCAACTACACGGCCGTCAGGGCCAGCAAGAGAGACACTGAGCCCACCGGTTCTCTTCCGACCTTCCTCAGCCATTGTGAAGGAGCCCATCAATTGCAGAATCTCAAAACGGCCCTGAAGACCAGAAACACATCAGTGCCCTTTATTTTAAACACAAGTAGCACAAATCAATTGTACATTTTTGAGGAAAAACTCAAATGTACATCTGCACGGCATCATTGTGATCCTATAGCAATGAAACAACTTTGAGATGAAAGTTGTCACTTTCCATGCAGAAGTTCCGTGGGCATTTATACCTTCGAAGATTTTCTGTGTATTGTTTGTTACAGTTAGAATCAGAACTTAAACAGTTCTTCCTGGTGCCTGAAATAAATCAAAGCAATAGTGGACATACGGGAGGCACAGATGGTGGAAGTGGCATAGAACAAAATCTAAGAGAAAGTGGAAGGGGAGCCTTTCCAGACACAATAGTCTCCCTGCTGGTGAATCTATGACAGTGTTTATCTGTTTAATTCTTACTGCAATCAAGTCAAAATAATGTGACTTGCATTGCTAAATCTAGGTCCGACTGAAAGATCCAGTTAAGGTTGACATTTTTTTCAACAAAAACCTAAGTCACTGCTTGATGTGCCTAAGTCACTGCTTGATGTGCCTACAGAGTATAAAGAACTCTAAAACTAAATCCACTGAATTTTCCCAGAGGGGACTTCTTAATCCTAATCTGAACATTACAAGGAGAATGATAAGATACAAAAAGTAACACTCAACAGTCCATACCTCATAGGTGAAGGTGCTACCAGATGGATCCGGCTGCCTCAATGTTACATTAGAGATTGTCCCATTGGCAGAGAGGATGCAGACCGAGCGTGGACCCTTCTGAGAAAACGACATTATGCGCGCCGCCACATCCTACCAACGAATTGGACAAAGCTCAGTGACACCGTTAAGACAAGCACTGCACACTAGTCAAGCAATGCCAAACTAGCTGCAGTCTGCACAGAAGCATGACGCTGCCGATGATGATGGAACACATGTCTTACCTCCCCAGTACCCACGATGATCACATGAGGCGTGAAGCTCCCTCCGGCTGACAGGGCGTACCATTCCCCTTTTGCATAGGATGAACACCATTCAGACAGCGAAATGAACATTTTTTTAAGTGACTTAACTACCCAATGATGAAAGAGACCTTAATCACGGCTAATCGGTAAGAAATTTAAGGATTAGGTCGATTAGGTAATCCACCCAGGAAAAATCCGAGAGAGAATGCGCGCACAAATTGGTAGGAAAAAGGGGATAAAAACATGAGAATCACATTTTTAACAATTAATAACACAAAAGATGAATGCGATGAACAGAAGAACTGTGGTAACAGGTAACGGATGTTTGACTTGTAACCCTCTTGAGTGTGAAAAGCACATACACATCACCCCAACTGGACCCCATCCAAGCAATGTAACAGAAATCAACAAGGGGAACAAACATTGCAAGAAACTACTAAAAAAAATGAAATTTTTGAGCTGCTGAAGAAGAAAATGAGGACGCTTTGCATTTGAGGGGGCATACTGACCTAGGGTGGCTAGGATCTGGCGCCTCCCGGAACCGCGCGGCCTGCCGCGGCGGCGTCCGGAGCTCAGGTTGGCGTGCTCAGTCTGCGCGGCCGTCTGCACGCCGTTGTTCCCGGCGGCCTCGGTCGGCTTGTCCCCACCCAGACTCCAGGCTAGGGGAGTTGGAGTGGCGTCCCCACCATCGCCAGCCGCAGCAGCTGGTGGCGGGGACGGAGTGGGGGACGTCGACGGCGAGGAGGGAGAGAAGTGGTATCCCTTCGCTGCTTCTTGCGCCTCTGTCATGGAGATGTCTGCGCTAAACAGACCGTGGCCCGATTCATGGCCACCTGCCACCGCAATGCCCTCCCTTCCCTCCATCCTGAATTCGAAGGGCTCTTCTTGGAACTTGCTTGCTGGCTAAAAATTTCTTGTTCTTGGTTTGGTTTGCTACTTTGCTTCTTTGCTTGGCAGAGGAAGGCGGACAAGAACAGACACCTATTTTAGTTTGGATTTGGCTTGTGTCCGGTTACTACCAGGCACCAGTAAGCAGCAGCCTGTTGTACCAGTATTATACCAAAGTCATCAGTGATAGGATTTTTGAATTAGGGGCAAATAACAGAGAGAGATTTTTGGGGCAGAAACGGCACAATAATGGCGGGGTTTCCTGCTGCTCTGTGCTCCTCTCTCCTTTGACCAACCATCTGATTGGTTGGACTGCAAAGTGTACTAGAGTCCAACGTAACTTTCATTTTTCTATTGAACAGTAAAGCAGCGAATGAAGACAACAATATCTACAAACAATGGATAAGATAAATAAAAGAATAGTTTAAAGAATTGTAGTGCTTAATTGTGTTTTCACTGAAAAGAAAATACACATTCTAGAGTTTTTTTTTCATAAGCATTGTAGCTGATATTCGAATGCTGCTTCTCTTTAAAGTTTAAATTTTGCCTGTTGATAGTAGTATATTATTAGAAAAAGGTGCAGCAGGTGAGAGAAAAGCAATCACATTGGGGTTTGTACCATACAGTTCATTACCGCTCACTCCATCTCCACTGACATTATGACATTACTATGCCTACACTGCACAACTTTATTTAGGGGGTGTTTAGTTTGCAAAATTTTTTTTGGATTCGGTTACTGTAGCCTTTTGTTTTATTTGACAATTACTGTTTAATCATGGACTAATTAGGCTTAAAAGATTCGTCTCGCGATTTCACGGTGAACTGTGCAATTAGTTTTTTATTTCGTCTACATTTAATGCTCCATGCATGTGCCGCAAGATTCGATGTGATGTTTTGGGGTGAAATTTTTTAGGAACTAAACACTCCCTTATATATATTAGTTAAATGATGAAAACTGTAATGATTTATTTTTATTGCAAATTTGCAATAAATCTAAAGTTTTTGTGAACAATAGAAGATTAAATTTAAATAAAACTTGAAAAATAAATCTAAACGTTAGCGTGCATGTTAAACTGATATTTATTAAGATATAGGAGTATGTGTTTTTTCATGTAGTTGAGAGGTGATAATTCTATGGTTAAATTTTTTTGTGTATTTGGTTTGAGAAAAAAGGTAGTCCATTTTTTTCTCACTCCTCATGTTTTTTGTTTGGTTTCTAAAATTAATTGAGTTGGTCTATTACCATTTCATTTCTCACAAGCTAATAATTAGTCGCTCTATTCGTTTGGACTTATCAGCAGAATCAGCAGCCATCCAGCAGTGTTTTTCTCTCACAACAAACCAGCGAACAGTGCTTTCAGCACAATAAACCAGCGAAACGAACAGGCTGAGTATATGTACGAGTAATAAATTAATTCTATCAAAATTTATGGATGAATTCATAATGCACCTTCTTGTTTTCACCTTTCCTTTCCCAACGTGCCTCTTCTTTTGAATCTTCAAAATTCTATCATCCGCTTTTTCTCCAGAGAACTCGGGGAAAAATACACGTGGGGTAAAATTATCGCAAGCACGCGTACCAAATTTTGCAGCAACTGTTGTACTGTACCTACCTGTTTTGCTTGGCCACCTTGCCCTGTACATTTCACAGCTGTCCATCTGAGAGGATAAGATCGAAGCTGGGGCCTTTTTGGGAATTCAATAGCTGGATTAAGGCCCTGTTTGGTTTGGGTGTTAAAGTTTAATAAAAACTGTAACACTTTCGTCTTATTTGACAAAAAGTTTTCAATCTTGAACTAATTAGAATTAATAGATTTGTCTCGTAAATTACTCCTAATATGTGCCGACATACATGCAATTAGTCTACATTTAGTACTCCATGCATTTGAGGGAACATTGATGTGATGAGAGTTAAACTTTAACTCAGCCCTTGTTTAGTTCCCCCAATTCTCCCCAAATTTCACTATGCAAAAAGAAGATTCCCTGTCACATCAAAATATCGGCAAATGCATGGAGTACTAAATGTTGATGAAATCAAAAACTAATTGCACAGTTTTGTTGTACTTTACGAGATGAACATTTTAAGCCTAGTTAGTCAAAATTTGGATAATTTTTACCAAATACAAACGAAATGCTACAGAAATTCTGATACAGTGTTTTTCTCTCCAATTCACCGAACTAAACGAGGCCTCATTCAAACCAAACGGGGCCTAATTCAAAGGGGAAATAAAAAATACAGTCAAATCCATGACGTGCTGCAACGGTAAAAGTAAAAGAATGAAATCCTCGTCATCATAAAACTATGGATGCCTGAATAAACAAGGCTACTGATAAGAGTCTGCATCTTAAGAACTAGTACTCCTATAGCATAGAACTATTGCTATATATCCGCTTTATTATATGAGTATCAAAATATAAAAGAATGTTTCTGCTGACAATAAGACACAGGAAGATTTTGTAGATTAAGGAATAAAAAAGCAAGTGCTGCTTTTTTAGCAAGACACAGGAAGATGCAGACAAAAGGGTGGGCAGCTCTTATCTTAAGAAAAAGAAGAGTGTGGTATGAAGAGAAAACGTTTATACACAAGTTAAACTTAAGTAGTAGCAACGCAAAAAAAAAAGGTGTACACGAATAACAACTAGTTTTCGTTTTTAACATAAAGCTACTGAGGTCCTATTTAGTTCCATCTAAAAATTTTTCTCCCGTCCTATCGAATGTTTGAACCGTATACATAGAGCATTAAATTGCATAGTTTGTATGGATTTTGTGATATGAATCTTTTAAGCTTAATTAGTTCGCCATTAGCCACAATTACTACAGTACACACATGTGTTAATGGCGGATTAATTAGGTTTAATAAATTTGTCTCACAGTTTTCAAGCAAACTATATAATTAGTTTTTTATTAATATGTCAATTTTTTTTTTAACATCCTATAAAATATCTGATGCGAGAAAAAAACTTTTCACCCAGGAGTTAACCGAGGCCTAAAGTGCAGGGAGTGGAGCACGAAACAGAGACAGGGGAGTTCCACTGTCCCTTGCCTTGGAAACATCAAAGCTTTCAGTGGGCACTGGGCACAGCTGTAGTAGTATGTCTGTAGGAGTTAACTCTGGAGTCTGAATTAGCACGGCAGCTGGAGCAAATTTCCGCGGAATCCGCTGCAAAAGATGCAAAATGTGGCCCCGTTGAGCCGGCTTATAATTCATACTTTTTAGCTTGTTTTTTAGTCGGAACAATATTTTTCTCTCATAAAAAATTAGACGGAACAGTATTTCAGCTTGTTTTTCAACAAGTAAACGGGGCCTGTGTGAGCTGCGGATCAAAAGCTGGATCCACAATGTCCAATAGCTATAGCATTAATGCAAAACAAGATTACAAGAAGTTCAGAATGTGAAGGCTTGTTCAGTTGCAAAAATTTTTGCAAAATGACCCTGTAGCACGTTTCGTTGTTATTTGACAATTAGTGTCCAATCATGGTCTAATTAGGCTTAAAAGATTCGTCTCGTCCATTTCGTCTAAACTGTGTAATTAGTTTTATTTTTTATCTATATATAATGTTTCATGCATGTGTCTAAAGATTCGATATGATGAGGAATCTGAAAAATTTTGCAAAATTTTCTGGGAACTAAACCGGCCCTGAGCAGTGAGCACAGCTTGGTATGAAACAGTGACACTTCACAACTTTTTTTTTGCTCTCTTTTGGGATTCAGCATTTGAAATTAGTCCACTCCACAGAAATTCTGATTCACCAATTGTAATACAGATCACAGCATTTTGAGTTCTGAATATAACCTGTCACTCTGCTCTTTTTTATTTTGGATAAACTGTCACTCTGCTCTTGGCTCAGTGAACAAGAAGACAGAGTAATTTGAAATGCAAAATGTTTGTTACACTGGAAATTACTAGGAGATATTTTTGGTTTCTTCAAAGGACTGGCTGAAAACAATCAGGAAAATAGCACTTTCAATTATTACGGAGGAAAAAGAAAGCTGGCAGCAACAAAAAGGCACAAGCATTAGACACAAGAAACATTACTTGCCACTAGTGAAAGTATTGTTCGCTAATTTATTGTGAGAGAAAAACACTGTTCGTTGACTGAAAAAGTACGACTTATAAGACAAGGAAAAGCGCAGAGCAACATTACTTGCCAGAAATAACAAATATGATCTACATGCAGCCTAATCCCAACCAAAACAGAATCATTTGTAAAAGATAAATGAAGGGGTCCTAGATATCATCATCATAATTATACGAAAGTAGTTTACCTTTTCCTTTTGAAACATAGAGAATAGTTCCTCAGACCATACCGTGCAGTCCCATGTTTTACCTAAAGAAACATCTAATAATCTCAAATCAGAGGCTTGGGACGACCTGTATTCAATTGATGAGCACCAATAGAGAAGGTTGTAGCTGAGCCATGCCAGTGTAAGCAGGACCACTATGACTAAATATCATGAAGAGAACTTCTTAAAAAAAATGGTGCACCGGTTATGAGTCGAAATCCTTCAGTTATGGGCTTATGGGCATGGACAGACAGCCATACAGGACCCAAAAAAAAAACAAAGTACCGAGAAGCACAGAGAGAATCTCTACATGTTTTGGGTGTTTTGTGTTTAAACTTTAAACAGTTAACGACCATTAAAGGATATCATAAATATCTTGAATAATCCATAGTTTACACTGTGGAATATGAAGGTAAAAACATACAAGTTCAATTAATTTTCATTGGAGATATTGACAGAAACTAAGTATGGATTAGTGGACATCGGTACTTGCTTCAAGTGCACACGGAAGGAACCAAAACTCGCCTCCCAAGAATTAGTAGAGTTGATTATCGGTGAGGCTTTGATTAAAGAGTGATGCCATGTGATTAAGCCCAAAAAATGGATATTCCTGTGTCAAACGTTTTTACAGGCTTCTTGTAAGTATAAAACAAATGGGACAAGGGAAAGCAGCTCACGCGCCCCTTCTTGTGTCACAACTTTCAATATGATAAACAGGTAAAGGCAAAACAGGAACCAAAATTTAAAGCTGCCAAATTATAATTAAAGTAAACAAACAGAGAACTCAGACCTAGAGGACCTTTTCTATTCTCAGACTGCGAAATAATCTGCCACCTAATCTAACCATGCACATGGACATGGCCTCTGAAGCACCCTTTTCAACGAATAAGGCTGTGTTTAGTTTTCACCCAAAAAAATTTTCACCCCATCATATCGAATATTTGGACATATGCATGGAGTACTAAATATAGACAAAAAAACTAATTGCACAATTTGGTTGGAAACCACGAGACGAATCTTTTAAGCCTAATTAAACCGTCATTATCACTTAAAGCTAATGACGGCTTAATTAGGCTTAATAAATTCATCTCGCGGTTTCCATACGAGTTATGTAATTAGTTTTTTAATTAGTATCCGAAAACCCCTTCCGACATTGAAAGTCCTATGTTTGGTGTTTGTAATTAGTGACAATGCCTAAGTACTAATCCTATGCCTAAGTTGTATGTAGCATATGAGGATTAGTACATTCCAAGGTTGGTGGCAAGATGGACATGGTGATCATGATGGCCACACTTGGATTTGGACGCAACCCTATGTGATCAAGGCAAAGGTATATGCTTAAGGGTTGTGTTTTAGTAACCAAGACACCTAATGAGTGTGGTTACATTATAGGATAGATAGCCGTACTATAAAGAGGGGAATGTTGCGGCTATTGAACTCCTAAGTGCCTCTAGATGTGCATTTCATGATCATATGCATTTGGATAGAACTAATATCGCCTCGAAAAATGATTGTGAAAATGCTAACACACTCACACTTGACGAGATCACTTGGTGGTGTTAGCACGTTTGAGAAAGGCGGTGGAGTTTGAGCGGTAGAGAGGGTTTGAGATCCTCTCTCCCTCCCGCCGAGCTTGCGAGGCGGGATTCAGGCGTTTTCGAGAAGTTGAAACGACTATTTTCCACTACACCGGAAGTCCGGAAAAGAAACGGAGACGAACGGAGGTCACAGAGGTGACCGGACGCTGAACCGGACGCGGTCCTTGCATGACCGGACGCGTCCGGTCAGTGTTCAGTGTCTGCGTGTTTTTCAGTTCGATGATCGGACACGAGGCGCGTCCGGTCACTGATGATCGGACGTGTCCGGTCGTTCAGGGAGCTTACTGGACTCTAACCGGACGCTGGCACTGTCGCGTCCGGTCATTTTCTTCAGCGCGTCCGGTCACTGTTTCGTTGAGTGCTGCTCAGGCGACCAGCGCGTCCGGTCATTCTCGGGACCAGCGCGTCTAGTCGCCTCCAGCGCGTCCGGTCTGCGCGATGAGTGCGTCCGGTCGTTGCTTCAAGAGTTAGCCATTGGGCGACCGGCGCGTCCGGTCGTTTGGACCAGCGCGTCCGGTCAGTGCTTCATGAGTTAGCCGTTGGGCGACCGGCGCGTCCGGTCAGTTGGACCAGCGCGTCCGGTCAGCACGATTTCGGTTGTTTGAGTTTCTAACGGCTCTATTCGAAGGGGTACGTCTATAAATACTCGTTGGCTGGCTCAAGGCTATCACTCTTGAACATTTAACATACTTGTGAGCACTTTGAGCTAAGCAACTCCCCTCCCACTCATCTCTCTTGCTTCTTTGCATATTCGAAGTGAGATTGAGTGATCCAAGTGCATTTGCATTGTGAGATAGCATCTAGTTGGCACTTGGTGGTTAATTTGCTGCGGGATTCTTGTTTCTCTTGGTGGTTGCGGCCACCTAGACGGCTTGGAGCAGCTTGGAGGCGTTGGCAAGAGTTGGTGATTGTTCTTGGCCACCTCCGGTGATTGTGAGGGGTTTGTGCCTACCTCGGCGAAGCGCCAAAGGCAACATTAGTATATTGCTCGTGTCATTGCAACCTTTTGCCATTTGGTAGGTTCTTGTGGCGCCTTTTGAGAGGCTCGGTGTGAGACCGATTAGCCACCGAATCACGTGGTGAAGAGGGACACAACAGGGACTAGTGTGCCGGCAAGCACGTGAACCTCGGGATAAATCTTCGTGTCATCACTTTCATATTATGATTGATTGATACCGGTGTTCGGTTATCTTGGTATTCATTGTTGATCATATTGGTTGGCTCAATACTTCGTACCTCGGTGAAACTCTCCTAACTCAACTCCGCATTACTTTCTTAGTTATCTTTGCTATCTAGTTAGCTTTGCTAGAGTAGTTCTTTTGTGTAGCTTGCTAGTTGTAGTTGTAATTACCTTCTCGGTTTGACTTGTGCGGTTGAGTGCAAATACTAGAATTGTGTATTGGATAGGTGGCTTGCAAACACCCCGTAGGCTAAGCAAAACTCGCATCTCGCTATTTGTTATATTGATAAACTTGTTTAGCTTGTCTTTGTAGAAAATTTTAAAAGGCTATTCACCCCCTCTAGCCATCTAGACCTTTCAAGTGGTATCGGAGCCGTGGTCACCATTTTCAAGGCTTAACAACCTCGGTGTAAGATGGCTCAAGTTGTGTTCAACCATGTCGGGGGCAAGCCTCCATTCTTTGATGGTGTCACATCTTTTGATCATTGGAAAAGAAAGATGAAGCAATATCTTGGCTCTATTCATGAGAATGTTTGGAAGGTGACACACCATGATTATGCTATCATTGATTCCCGACAACCTCACCAACAATGATTGCATCAACAACCAATGCAACACTATGGCTCTCAATACTCTCTACAATGGGATTGATGCAAAGGTCTTTGAGCAAATCAAGGATCCTGAGATGGCAAGTGAAGTGTGGACAAGATTAGAGGAAACATATGAAGGCACTTCAACGGTAAAGAGTGCCAAGCTCTATATGCTCAAGGATAAGTTTGCAAGCTTCAAGATGAAGGATGATGAGTCCATACCGGAGATGTTCTATTGGCTACAAGTTATTGTCAATGATCTCAAGAGCCTAGGAGAAGATGTCAAGGACAAGGACTTCTCACATAAGTTCTTGATGAACTTACCTAAGAAGTTTGCTATCTTGAGGAAGATGATCCAAAGAGAGGGTTTGGACAAGGTGACTCCAAACCAAGTGCTTGGAGATGTCATGACCGATGCTCAATATGATGATGATGAAGATGAAGATGAGAAGAAGGAGATCAAGGTCAAGCAAGAGAAGCCCACTGCATTCAAGGCTTCTTCTTCCAAGAGCAAGGTTGTTGATGATGATGATCCATTTGATGATGAGATCATGGCCCTTCTAGTGCAAAAGATGGGTCGGTTCATGAAGAAGAGAGGCTATGGTGCAAGAAAGAGAAGGGACTTCATGAAGGCAAAGAAGGTGCTTTGCTATAATTGTAATAGCCCCGATCATGTAGTGGCAAAGTGCCCATATGAAGACAAAAGATATCATGATGGGGAGTTGAAGTTGAAGAAGAACAAGAAGGAGAAGAAAGCAAAGAAGAGCTTCACATTCAATAAGAAGAAGAAGGGTGGTGGCTATGTGGTCACTTGGGATAGTGATAACTCTGATAGTGATGATGATAGCTCTAGTGATGATGAGAAGACCACTCGGCGAGCCATTGCAAACATCGCCCTCTCCAACAAGCCATCCATCTTCGACACTACATCGACATGCCTTATGGCCAAGCCTACCAAGGTAAAATATAATGATAGTGATGATGATTCTTGTGCTAGTGATGGTTGTAGGAGTGATGATGAGGAGGATAAGGACTACTCCAAGGATGATCTATTAGGCATAATAGATCAAATGAGCAAGGGCTACAAGAGGACAACCAAGAAATACAAAATCTTGGAACAAGAGCTCATTGCCAAGGGCAATGAAAATGATGCCTTGATGGAGGAGCTTGTTGCTCTCAAAAAGAGTAAGGAGTGCAAAGGAATTGAACAAGAGCTCAAAGCTCTTAGAAAATCCTTTGATGAGCTAGAGGCCTCTCGTGAGTGTCTAAAGAAAGACCACGAGGACCTTGAAATTGCTCACACTAGGCTTAAGGAAGCCCACTCCACTCTACTTGAGCTCATCAAGGAAAAGGACCTCAAGTTGGAGAAGCTCATGAAGGAAGCTAAGGAGGAGCAAGTGATTGTCACTTGTGACATTGGACTAACATGTGATATTATTGATGATTCTTTATTTGTTGGTCCTACCAATGCTTCATGTAGCTCATCATCATCCACCACAACCAACCCTATCTCTACTACTAGTGATTCATCACTTGTGGTTGAGAATGAGACTCTCAAAAGAGAGGTGGATGATCTCACCCGCGCATTAGGCAATGCCTATGGTGGGGATGCCCGCTTGCTAAAATGCTTGGGTAGCCAAAGGTTCTCTCTTAATAAAGAGGGATTAGGCTATACTCCCAAGAAGGGCAAGGCGGCCTTTGCTACTCCAAAGCCTCGCTTTGTGAAGGGCAATGGTCGTTATTGCAATAGATGCAAGCAAGTTGGGCATCTAGAGATTAATTGCAACAAAATGAACAAGAACAAGAAAAATGCTAATGTACCTTACATTCCTCTTGATTCTTGTTATGTGCTTACCAAGGGTGAGAAAGGTGTGCATGCTAGGTTTGTTGGTACACCAATTGTGGGCCCAAAGAAAAAGGCCATTTGGGTACCAAAGAGCTTAGTGACTAATCTCCAAAGACCCAAGCAAGTATGGGTACCTAAAAGACATTAAATTGTTTTGTAGGTAAATTATAAGGCCGGAGAAAGGCATTGGGTGCTTGATAGTGGGTGCTCTCAACATATGACCGGTGATTCAAGAATGTTCAACTCTCTCAAATCAAATGATAGTGGCATTGATAGGATCACATTTGGTGACAATAGCAAGGGTGATGTGAAGGCTCTTAGAAGGATTGCAATCTCTAATGATCATAGCATTTCCAATGTGCTCTTAGTTGAAAAGTTGAACTTCAATCTTCTCTCGGTTGCTCAATTGTGTGATCTCGGTTTCAAGTGCATATTTGGTGTTGATGATGTGGAGATAGTTAGTGTTGATGGCTCTAACTTGATCTTCAAAGGCTTTAGATATGAGAATCTATACTTGGTTGATTTCAATGCTAGTGACACTCAACTTTCAACATGCTTGCTCACCAAATTAAGTATGGGTTGGTTATGGCATAGAAGACTTGGTCATGTTGGCATGAAGCAATTGAACAAGTTAGTGAAGCATGACTTAGTTAGAGGCTTGAAGGATGTCACATTTGAGAAAGATAAGCTATGTAGTGCATGTCAAGCCGGAAAGCAAGTAGGCAACACTCATCCATTGAAAAGCATTATGAGTACTTTCAAGGCATTTGAGTTGTTGCACATGGATCTATTTGGGCCAACTACATACACAAGCATTGGTGGCAACAAGTATGGTTTTGTGATTGTGGATGATTTCACTAGATACACATGGGTATTCTTTCTTAGGGACAAAAGTGATGTATTTGACATATTCAAGAAGTTCATCAAGAGAGTGCAAAATGAGTTTGAAACCACAATCAAGAAAGTGAGAAGTGACAATAGAAGTGAGTTTAGAAACTCAAGAATTGATGAGCTATGTGATGAGCTTGGAATCAAACATCAATTCTCGGCCAAGTATACACCTTAATCAAATGGCTTAGTTGAGAGGAAGAATAGAACCTTAATTGATATGGCAAGATCAATGTTAAATGAGTATAATGTGAGTCATTCATTTTGGGCCGAAGCAATCAACACGGCTTGCTTCTATAGCAACCGCCTCTATTGCCACAAGTTTCTAGAGAAGACACCATATGAGATCTTAAATGAAAGAAAGCCCAACATTGCATACTTTCGGGTATTTGGTTGCAAATGCTACATCTTAAAGAAGGGTACTAGATTGAGCAAGTTTAAGAAGAAATATGATGAAGGCTTCCTACTTGGTTACTCAACTACTAGCAAAGCTTATAGAGTTTGGAATTTGGCTAGTGGTCAACTTGAAGAAGTGCATGATGTTGAGTTTGATGAAACAAATGGCTCTCAAGATGAAGAAGATAACTTGGATGATGTGAGAGGAACTCAATTGATCAATGCTATAAAAGAAATGGATATTAGTGATATTAGGCCAAAGCAAGTGATTGATGTGGATGACAACAAAGATCAAGTGGTCCAAAGTCCAATTACACGAACTAGTGGTTCTCTAATGCAAAATCAAGCTAGTACATCATCTCAAGTGCAATAAGATCAACAAGTGGCTAGTTCATCATCTCCAACTCATGATCAATATCAACATCCAAGCCATCAAGTCCAAGTTCTTCAACCAACTAACATTGCAAGAGACCATCCATTGGATTCCATCATTGGTGACATACAAAGGGTAGTTCAAACTAGATCAAGATTGGCATCTTTTTGTGCTCACTCTTCTTTTGTGTCAATGGAAGAACCCAAGGACATTGATAAAGCATTGAGAGATCCGGATTGGGTAAATGCAATGCATGAAGAGCTCAACAACTTCAAGAGAAATGAAGTATGGAAATTAGTTGAGAGGTCTAAGGATCACAATGTCATTGGAACAAGATGGGTCTTTCGCAATAAGCAAGATCAAGATGGAATAGTAGTAAGGAACAAAGCAAGACTAGTGACTCAAGGTTACACACAAATAGAGGGTCTTGACTTTGGTGAAACTTATGCCCCGGTTGCAAGATTAGAAGCAATTAGGATCTTACTTGCCTATGCTTGTGCTCACAATATCAAGCTATATCAAATGGATGTGAAGAGTGCATTTCTCAATGGGTACATTCAAGAGGAGGTGTATGTGGAGCAACCTCCCGGTTTTGAAGATGACAAGAAACTCAATCATGTATACAAGTTAAGGAAGGCTTTATATGGATTGAAGCAAGCACCTAGAGCATGGTATGAAAGATTAAGAGATTTCTTGCTATCCAAAGGATTTGTCATGGGCAAAGTTGATACAACACTATTCACCAAGAAGATTGGGAAAGACTTATTTGTATTACAAATATATGTTGATGATATCATATTCGGTTCAACCAATCAAGATTATTGTGATGAGTTTGGAAAAATAATGGCAAAGGAATTTGAAATGTCAATGATTGGAGAACTTAGTTTCTTTCTTGGACTTCAAATCAAACAAATGAAAGAAGGTACATTTGTGAGCCAAACTAAGTACATCAAAGATATGCTCAAGAAGTTTGGCATGGAAGATGCAAAGAGTATTACAACTCCAATGGGCACTAGTGGAAGCTTGGATAGTGACAAGAGTGGCAACATGGTGGATCAAAAGCTATATAGATCAATGATTGGTCGCCTACTCTATGTGACGGCATCAAGGCCCGATGTGATGTTTAGTATATGTATGTGTGCAAGATTTTAAGCCTCACCAAGAGAAAGTCATTTGAAGGCAACAAAGAGAATATTGAGGTACTTAAAGCATACACAAGATGTTGGATTATGGTATCCCAAAGGTGCAAGCTTTGAGCTAGTTGGATATTCGGATTTCGACTATGCCAGTGACAAAGTGGAGAGAAAGAGCACTTCCAGGACTTGTCAATTGTTGGGAAGATCACTTGTCTCATGGTCATCCAAGAAGCAAAATAGTATTGCACTATCTACCGCCGAGGCCGAATACATCGCCGCGGGTAGTTGTTGTGCACAAATCTTGTGGATGATGGCAACATTGAAAGATTTTGGAATCAATTTCAAGAATGTGTCATTGCTATGTGACAATGAAAGTGCCATGAAGCTAACCAACAATCCGGTTCAACATCAAAGAACAAAGCATATTGATGTTCGCCATCACTTTATTAGAGATCATCAACAAAAGGGTGACATTGCTATTGAGAGTGTGGGCACCGAAGATCAATTAGCCGATCTATTCACCAAGCCACTTGATGAGAAGAGATTTCACAAGCTAAAGAATGAGTTGAACATACTTGACTTCTCCAACATGAGTTGATGCACCCCATATATGACATGCCTCTCCTTCGAGCCCCAAGGTACAATTGGTTTACATGTCATATATTCTATGCTAAGGACTTATTTAGTGCATCTAGTCATAATTTACATGTTCTAGGCTCATTCATGAAAATCAAATGAGTTTGAAGTCTATATGGTGCCACTATTGTTTCCATGACTTGTATGTTCTAGTGGTAGCATATAACTTGTTTAAGTAGCTTGTGATCCTAAGTGTTTAATCTAGAAAACTTGTCTAAATATTTGCTTCAACATGGTGCATGATAACCCTTCTAGTGAGGTGTGAAGAAGCTTGCCCTTGGATCAAACCGAAGCATTTTATTTATACAAGCAATCTAGGTTGAATCACAAACTTGATCCTCACCCTATATTTCAACATGATAATCTATCTAAAGTTTGCTCCTTGTGGTCAACTGGTGCCAAAGGGGGAGAAAATATTGTTCACAAAGATAGAACTCAAAGGAGGAGAATCACAAAGGGGGAGAAAATCGAGAAAACCTAAAGAGGAGAATTGATAAAAGAAGGGGATCAACTAAAATTATTTTGAGCACACAAGTAGGGGGAGCAAGCTCTTAAACATGAATGTTGCATTTCTATGTGCACTTCATATGTATGATGCATAGTTATGCATTTCGTTTTCTCCGATACATTGCTTGTGTGGTGACTTTCTAGTATAATTTGAATGATGCATTGAGGTACTAGCATGAATAGGAAGTAGTTAGATTTTTCTTGCTTCATGTTTTTTCAAAGTGGTACTAGAGCCTTGCTTATAGTGTTGATCTCACGAGGTTTCTAGTTATGTTTATGTTTTTACAAGTGGTATCTAACTACACAAGGTGCTAAGATGGTGTTTATCGCTACTCCGATGGTATCACGCTTCAAAGGTCTATAATCTTAAACACTTAGCACCTATTGGTAGTCAATGCTCCTAATCTTTCCTATCTAACATGTATGCTTCCAAAATCTAAACATATAGCATACATGTAGGGGGAGCCATTGCTATCAATTTGAATTCATGATCACATGTTCATAATTCTTACACATGGTAATTTACTTGGACAATGTGACATGGGTTCAATCAAAATTTTATCATAACATCTTTGTGAAAGGTTTGTCACCAATTACCAACAAGGGGGAGATTGAAAGTCCTATATTTGGTGTTGGTAATTAGTGATAATGCCTAAGTACTAATCCTATACCTAAGTTGTATGTAGCATATGAGGATTAGTACATTCCAAGGTTGGTGGCAAGATGGACATGGTGATCATGATGGCCACACTTGGATTTGGACGCAACCCTAGGTGATCAAGGCAAAGGTATATGCTTAAGGGTTGTGTTTTAGTAACCAAGACACCTAATGGGTGTGGTTACATTATAGGATAGATAGCCGTACTATAAAGAGGGGAATGTCACGGCTATTGAACTCCTAAGTGCCTCTAGATGTGCATTTCATGATCATATGCATTTGGATAGAACTAATATCGCCTCGAAAAATGATTGTGAAAATGCTAACACACTCACACTTTGACGAGATCACTTGGTGGTGTTAGCACGTTTGCGAAGGCGGTGGAGTTTGAGCAGTAGAGAGGGTTTGAGATCCTCTCTCCCTCCCACCGAGCTTGCGAGACGGGATTCATGCGTTTTCGAGAAGTTGAAACGACTATTTTCCACTACGCCGGAAGTCCGGAAAAGAAACGGAGGTGAACGGAGGTCACAGAGGTGACCGGACGCTGAACCGGACGCGGTCCTTGCATGACCGGACGCGTCCGATCAGTGTTCAGTGTCTGCGCATTTTTCAGTTCGATGATTGGACGTGAGGCGCGTCCGGTCACTGATGATCGGACGCGTCCGGTCGTTCAGGGAGCTTACTGGACTCTAACCGGACGCTGGCACTGTCGCGTCCGGTCATTTTCTTCAGCGCGTCCGGTCACTGTTTCGTTGAGTGCTGCTCAGGCGACCAGCGCGTCCGGTCATTCTCGGGACCAGCGCGTCCGGTCGCCTCCAGCGCGTCCGGTCTGCGCGATGAGCGCGTCCGGTCGTTGCTTCACGAGTTAGCCGTTGGGCGACTGGCGCGTCCGGTCGTTTGGACCAGCGTGTCCGGTCAGTGCTTCACGAGTTAGCTGTTGGGCGACCGGCGCGTCCGGTCAGTTGGACCAGCGCGTCCGGTCAGCACGATTTCGGCTGTTTGAGTTTCTAACGGCTCTATTCGAAGGGGTACGTCTATAAATACTCGTTGGCTGGCTCAAGGCTATCACTCTTGAACATTTGACATACTTGTGAGCACTTTGAGCTAAGCAACTCCCCTCCCACTCATCTCTCTTGCTTCTTTGCATATTCGAAGTGAGATTGAGTGATCCAAGTGCATTTGCATTGTGAGATAGCATCTAGTTGGCACTTGGTGGTTGATTTGCTGCGGGATTCTTGTTTCTCTTGGTGGTTGCCGCCACCTAGACGGCTTGGAGCAGCTTGGAGGCGTTGGCAAGAGTTGGTGATTGTTCTTGGCCACCTCCGGTGATTGTGAGGGGTTTGTGCCTACCTCGGCGAAGCACCAAAGGCAACATTAGTATATTGCTCGTGTCATTGCAACCTTTTGCCATTTGTTAGGTTCTTGTGGCGCCTTTTGAGAGGCTTGGTGTGAGACCGATTAGCCACCGAATCACGTGGTGAAGAGGGACACAACAGAGACTAGCGTGCCGGTAAGCACGTGAACCTTGGGATAAATCTTCGTGTCATCACTTTCATATTGTGATTGATTGATCCCGGTGTTCGGTTATCTTGGTATTCATTGTTGATCATATTGGTTGGCTCAATACTTCGCCCCTCGGTGAAACTCTCCTAACTCAACTCCGCATTACTTTTTTAGTTATCTTTGCTAGCTAGTTAGCTTTGCTAGAGTAGTTCTTTTGTGTAGCTTGCTAGTTGTAGTTGTAATTACCTTCTCGGTTTGACTTGTGCGGTTGAGTGCAAATACTAGAATTATGTATTGGATAGGTGGCTTGCAAACACCCCGTAGGCTAAGCAAAACTCGCATCTCGCTATTTGTTATATTGATAAACTTGTTTAGCTTGTCTTTGTAGAAAATTTTAAAAGGCTATTCACCCCCCTCTAGCCATCTAGACCTTTCAGACATCCCATGAAATATCTGATATGACACCCAAAAAATTTTATTTCATGAACTAAACAAAGCCTAACCCATGGGAACAATAGCAATAGTACTATTGAGAGTTTTTTTTCTTGGAGCCAAAAAGGGGCAGTTGCTCTGCCATTTCACTATAGAAGGAAGCAGCTGTAGTATTTATAGGATTTCATAGGGAAGCACTAAACGCTAAAAAAAGAAAAATAACTGTACTAGAATCACAACAAATAATTGAGAGGGCTATTGAGAGTTGCATGTTGTGCCAGCATTGAGCTCCAGTGCTAAGATTTTACTAACTGTACCATGCTCACTATTAACAGATAAAATGTTGATGCTTAAAGATCAGAAGATGTATACCTACTTTAGGGCCTGTTTGGTTACATTTTGTTAAAGTTTAACTCCTATCACATCAATGTTCCCTCAAATGCATGGAGTACTAAATGTAGACTAATTGTATGCATGTCGGTACAGATTAGGAGTAATTTACGAGACGAATCTATTAAGCCTAATTAGTCCAAGATTGGAAACTTTTTGTCAAATAAGACGAAAGTTCTACAGTGTTTGTTAAACTTTAACTCCTCAAACCAAACACCCCCTTAATAATGTAGTAGTTGGGACAGATTGACAGGGAATTTATTGCACCATAACAGCGGCTTTGCCAAAGTAAGGCCTTGTTTAGTTCTAGAGGTGTAAAGTTTTGGGGTGTCACATCGCATGTTTCATGGGATGTCGGAAGAGATGTTTGGATACTAACAAAAAACTAATTATAGAACTCGCCTGTAAACTATGAGACAAATTTGTTAAGACTAATTAATCCGTCATTAGCACATATTTACTGTAGCACAACATTGTCTAATCACGGACTAATTAGGCTCAAAAAATTCATCTCCTAAAATAGTAAAATACACGCAATCTATGCAATTAGTTATTTTTTAGTTAATACTCTATGCATGTGTCCAAACATCCGATGTGATAGAGTGTAAAGTTTTAAGGGAGGAACAAAACAAGGCCTAAGTCAATAGCTCCAACTTCGGTTGCAACTCCCTCTCTCGCATGATACATCTGCTGGAGTTTCTATTTTTGCAACAAAATCAAGTATATACACCACCGGGCTTGAACCACTTTTGTTAACAAACTACAAATAACAGAGGAAATGTTGGGGCTTGAACCATATTTCAGTAGAAGATCAAATGCTATGAAGCACTTTTATTGCTGTATAGTCTTGCCATAAAAACTCCTCAAGAAAACTTACTTGAATACTAATACTATGAATGTAAGAGAGGAAAAAGTTATCATGATTGATTTATGACTCGTGAGAAACCAAGTTTCATATGCTTCTTCAATCAAGAATAAATCGCTCTAAAAAAAGTAAAGAATACATCACTAAGTCTAGTGTTGAATAATGTTACCATAAAACAACATATGATGCTTCTTCCTCAAGAAAACCTACTTGAATATTATGAATAGAGAAAAGATTGTTACCATGATTGAACTATGACTCTCGAGCACACCAAATTTCAGTTGCTGCTTCAGTCGAGAATAAATCCCTTAAGTATATGTTGCACAAAACCATCAGAAGTTTGTTGAAAAAGCTATTGTTAAGTTTTGTACAGGATGCACATAAAGGGATGACAGAAAACACATGTTTCGATACTAACTTAAATTTTGACAGTAAGTGCTTAACTACTTGTAACCTTACATATTCTTATATTTTGACTTAGGGCATGTTTGGATGGAATCCTAAATTCCGGATTCTAGATAAAAATAATTTTTGATGTTTCTTGGATTTTGTGCCTGTGTATTAGAATCCTATCGAATCCTAACATGTTTGGATGGGATTCTAGGATTTTGAGATTTTTTCTATCCGGATTCTTAAAATCCCTATAGATCCAAACGCTGCCTTAGATGCTGGCTCATCAAATGACTTACAGTTAATGAGCGACTTCAATGTAGCAAGAGTCCTTACATTCAGACTGACAATTATACTAATATGACAATAAAATGCTGAGGACCATGATGCAAGTTTTTAATGACTGTGGTAGCTGACCAAAGTTCACCTTTTTGTCCAATGGTGACTTTAAAAAGTTCATAGCTGATGAAAACTTTACAACTAAAGTAGATTGGAGAAGGGAAATAACATATGATTTTCTCATGAAAAGACAGTAAATTCACTGCCTATGAGAAAGAACTTCCACACGGAAGTTCAATTTTGTTTTGAACCTTAACAACTAAATGTTGTTTTGATGTTTGAAATGCTGAGCAGAAACTTTTCTGCATTAACTGAAGAACAAATTTTATAACGATTCTTGGACCTAGGAACTATCAGCAGGTTGGGCAAGCATTCTTCAGAGGTACAGAATCACAGATCAAGACTGAAGCAAGATCTATTAGTTGAGGACCAAACTCTGAAACTGAACTATGTGATGTTGAAGGTCTGAGGTATGACGGTGACCACTGAAGGCATGGTGCTCATCTCATCTCTGGGTTAGTAGAAAAAAAGGGGAGGGAACACATGTTCAACCTGTTCGCTGGATGATTTCTGCGGCTGATAAGCCGGCTAGTGCTGTTTTGTTGTGAAAGAAAAACACCGTACCATGGTTGATAAGCCGGGCTGATAAGTTCAAGCGAACAGGGTGGTTGTAATCACGAATTCAGTACTGGTCCATTCTCTGTTTCGATGATTCTGGAAGCCATAATAACTACAGGCTAACCACATCGTCTCAACAGGAAGACAGAGGAACATGATTTGCAGCACGGCGCGAGAAATATGAACCTACTGCTGGAAGATTTCAGACTGAAATGCTTCAGTTGCACTTGTATAGGGAGAAAAAATAGGATAATGGCGTGATTATTTATGCGCGTCCACATCAAATAATAACCTAACAATTTTTTTTGAAAGTAAAATAATAACCTAATAAATTATCAAGGGTTCCGCACACTGAAGCACGCACGGAATGAAACATGGAAAAAAATTATGGCTCCGTCTTGACCTGGGGGAGTGATCGAGAGTTACTGACCATTACCAGCGAGGTGAGGCTCCCAAGCATACGTCAGGGAAGGATGTGGTGGCAGTTCAGAAAAACAAGTGAGTAGTGTCCATCAGCACCAAGAGGCGAGAGCGAGGAGATCGACGTCGCCGCCGGCGCTGGTTCGTCGGCCGCCTTGGTGCCATTGCCCACCGTCGTCCACAAGCGCGGCTGCCGTCTAATGGCCTAGTGGGCCTCGGCCCTACTGATTTGGGCCACGGCACTGTTAGTGAGCTGAAGGCATTATGCCTCGTACGGCCTTTGGTTTTAACTTTCTCAAAATGCTATGGTGCGCCGGACGTCGCGCTTCCCTAAGCGCTGCCAGGCCAAACAGGCCTACTCCTCTAGCTTCCTTCATGGCTTCTCACAAAAAAAACACAACAACAACTCGCACAACCGTCGTGACAGTCCCCGCCACTCGCCTTCTCCGGCGCGGTTACCGCTCGCTGCGGCCTTCATTCTCCAGCGCGGGACGCACCTCGCCGCAGGCACGGCAACCCCCTCCCCCGCAACCTGCTCTAGTGTGGGGGCGCCTCGCCGCGCGAGGGCGCACCTACCCGACCACCGTTGCCGCCTCCACTATGGGTGCCGCCGCTCATCTGGGGCCATGCAGCCACTCATTACAGGCCGTGCCGCGCCCGCCCACTACCATCCTCCTTCTCCACCGCGACCTACGCCGGATCTCGCTCTGCATGCTCCCCATGTGCTAGGTTTTGCTCAAAGCGCATGTTGCAAGCATATGTTTCAAGTGTTTCCGATGTTTCATAGTATGTTGCAAGTGTTTCATATGAATGTTGCACAAGTAGATCCGGATATTGCATATGCTCTAATGGTTTATACACATATGTTGTAAGCATCTGTTCTCAATGTTTCATCTATTTTTCAGACGCATGTTGCAAGTGTGTTTATTTGGATGTTACATATGTTTTATAGATATATTGCAAGTATTTTATTTGGATGTTGTCTATGTTTTGCACTGGTTTTCAAGTGTGTGTTTTCAGGTGTTCTTTTTGCATGTGTTTCAGACGCATGTTTCAACTGTTTATCTATCTTCTTTTGTATGTTTCAAATGGTGCATCTGTATGTTTCAATAGTAGATCGGGTGTTGCACATGTTACTATGGCTATACACGTATGTTTCAAGTGTTTCATCTGTTTTTAGACGTATGTTGCAAATGTTTCACTTGGATGTTTCAAAAGTAGATCTCGGGGAAGCATATGTTGCTGCTGCTATGCGCCACCATGGTTCACCGTGCCGCCGTGGGTCACTGCGTGCGCTTACTGGTGGTGGTGTTGCTCACGTGAAACGGAGCAGGCTCGGGGTGGTCCCTCCGCATGCATGGGCCCGTGTGGCATCTGGAGCGGGATGGGTGAGGGGCGAGAGAGTTGGGTGCGTCAGGCACTCAGGTGCGGGTGTGGGAGCACCGTCCTACGCTAGCGTCTCAGATCGAACGTCCAGACGCTAGCAAGTCCATTTAACTTTTTAACTCTGAGTGCTCACTAATCAGTTTCCTCTCGTAACTTTTGTGATCTTCATATTTCACGCTGACCCAACTCACACGAGCAATTTCACATGAATGGCCACAAATGAGATGAGATACATTTTTTTAATTACATAGCACAACATCTCGTTGTTGATGAGAACGTCGTCCACCATTACCACTGAAGTCACAATGCCGTTAAATCCTTGGAATATTCGCTCTCACGGAGAGTTGAACCCAGCACCTCAAGTGCTAGATCTTTTTTTAGCAACACCACCCTCTTTATTCAAATAGGAGGATTGTACGTATTACACATACCATCAGGTGGATTCAGAACCACACATGTCGTCTTACCTCGGCATGGATCGATCTACGAGCTATTCTATGAGCATCGGTGTTTGAGTCCCTATGTTCATGTACAAACTCACTACTAAAAGCTGCCTTCCTCGCATTGATCTCCCGGATAACCTGTCCGTATATCCCGAGATCACCTTGCTGGATTCTTTCACCATGTTCAGACAGTCACTAGCCAATCTGAAACTATCAGCTTATAAGTCTGCAGCTAGAGCCATCCCTTCTCTGCACGCGATAGACTCCATCACCTCTAGATCAACAATTCCCCGAAGGACCAACGCTGAGGCGCCCATAAAACGACCATCCTCGTCTCTCGCTATTGCTGCTACCGAAGCCATGGATACATTCTTGGACAAAGCTGAATCAACATTGATTTCAATGACCATGTCGGCTACCATTCGTGCACCCGAGCCTATGGCCGCTGCACATGCGCCTGCTCTCCTAATTTCGACACAAGCTTATCCACTAAATTATGCGTCGACAGAGGACTTTGATAAACATTCTCATGAATTGCCTTCCACCATGCATACCAAATAGCCCACAATGTGATTGCCACTCTAACGATGTCCTCTTGTGGTAGGATATCTGTCATGATAGCCACCAAGATTTAGCATCATTCTCCAAAATTCCACTCAGGAGCTCCACTATCTCTTCCTTCTCCAGCGCCCAAATGCATCTTGCCATAGTACATTCCAGCAAAGAGTGTCTCCACGAGTCTTCCATCCCACAGAAGAAGCAGGCACTGCACTGTGCCATCTTCCTATGGTGAAGTACATCTTGGTCGGTAGCGAGTGCTTCGCTAACCTCTAGAGAAAAATACGGATTTTTGAGGGAACTTTCACCTTCCACAGCGACATCCATTCCCTCATATCCACTCGATGATCCGACCGGCCTGCATTATTCCTTGCGGTCGCGTCGTGCTGCTCCCTTCGACGAACCAACATATAATATGCCGAGCATACCAAGAAGCTGCCCTGTTTGTCGAAGTGCCAAGCCCAAAAATCCTCCTGCCTTCTCGTACATAGAGGGATATTAGCAATCGTCATCGCGTCGAGAGGGGTGAAGAACTCCTCTAGCATGTCACTTTTCCACGCCGCTTCAGCATGATTGATTAGTTCACTGACGAACTGAGGTTGGTTTGGTTTAGCCAACCTGATAGGGCGTCGCAAATTTTCCGATGGTAGCCAATTCGTAGTCCAGATTGCCGTTTTTTCTCCCGTGCCTATGTGTTCTATCAAGCCCTCCTTTAGCACTTCGCGTCCATCAACAATGGACCGCCATATGCATGACGGGGAGGAACCAAGATCGTCCTCCAGAAAATCCTGCCTCCCTAGATAGTAGACAACTTTTAGAACTCTAGCACTCAGGGAGTTTGGTTCTTGTGATATCCTCCAAGCTTGCTTTGCTAGCAAAGCGAGATTAAATAGCTCCATGTCTTGAAAGCCTAGGCCGCCAATAGATTTAGGCTCGATCATCTGGTCCCAGGGCACCCAACATGTCTTTCTCTTGCCATCCTTACAGTCCCACCAAAAATTCCTCATCAAGCTGGTTAAATGCTCACAAAGACCCTTTGGCAGTCTGAAACAAGACATAGAATAGGTTGGAACAGCCTGCACCACTGCTTTTATTAAGATCTCCTTTTCGCCCACAGACATACACTGTTCCAACCATCCCTCAACCCTGCTCCAAACCCGGTCCTTCAAATATTTAAAGGCTCCGTTTGTAGCAGTCCAACATCTGAAGGCATACCAAGATATTTTTCACTCAAAGCCTCATTATAAACCTCCACCTCGTTCTTGATAACATCACGGATTTGCTACCTAACACCCTTTGCAAAGTGTATGGATGATTTCTCCATATTGATTCTTTGTCCCGACGCTGAGCAATATGACTGTAAGACCCCCTTCATCAACAAAGCATTCTCCCGATTTGCTCGAAAAAACCAGTAGGCTATCATCTGTAAAGAGAAGGTGGTTCACCATCGGAGCCGACGGTGCCACCGTAATACCTTTGAGCATTGATGACTGAATTCTTGATTTTAATAGGCACGAGAGGCCCTCTACTGCTAGAAGGAACAAGTAGGGAGAAATTGGATCTCCTTGTCGTATGCCGCGTGTCGGTCTAAAACTTTCAAGTTTGTCACCACTAAATAGAACTGAAAATGAAACCGGCCTAACAAACCTCATGATTGTGTCCACCCAACGACGATGGAAACCAAGCTGGCACATTATCGCATCAAGATATTTCCATTCAAATTAATCATATGCCTTCTTCATGTCTAGCTTCAGAGCACATCATCTCAGATCACTTGCTCGTTTTCGCTTCATAAAATGTAGGCACTCATAAGCGGAGATGATATTGTCCGTGATGAGGCGGTCAGGGACAAAGGCCGATTGCTCCTCAGAAATAATTTCGGACAAGAAAATCTTCAACCTATTCGCCAACACCTTGGATGCAATTTTATATATAACATTGCACAAGCTAATGGGTCGAAACTGACTAATTTCCTCTGGACTAGCCACTTTCGGGATCAGAACGACCAAAGTTTCGTTGACGTCCGTTGGCTCCTCCTCACCATTAAAAGCTTCAGCACTATGGCTGTAACTTCCTTGCCGCAAAGCTCCCAATGTTGCTGAAAAAGGTGCTAGCTCTTGTAACCACTAGGCTAATACATAGGAGACCAATGCATGAAAAGGATTATTCGTGGACTGGACTCAATGGTGGCAAGGTCACGTCATCCCATGGGCCATGGCGCCCTGAGGCCCGATAAGAACACATTGAGGGTCTATCTGCTTCCCGGTCATAGCACGCCACACCGAGCTAAGGCTGCGCCTAACTCTCAGGGTAAAAACGAATGCCACTTCTGTGGCGGGATTTTACACTAGAGAAGGTTGTGGCTGTCATAGCTTTTTAATAAACCAAGCAGCAGCCTTTTGTGGTGTAGCATGCAGCATGTTAGGTATGGCAACCGATGGCAGGGAACCAAACACCCTCTGAGACTTAAACATAGTTTTAGTTATTTATTGCTTATGATTTTGCAGTTTTGGGTACAAGCATTATATATGTAAGGAAAAGGTAATAGCACCACTTGTGTCATGAGTTGCCTTTGTCAGGAGGTTACTACACTGCATCCCTGAAAGCCAGAATGGGTCATCAAATTTACTGGACGCAAAATGGCTAAAGGAGAACATATACTCCTCAAACTTTGTTACAATCAAGAGGAATCAACTGAGGCTTTACTTGGCTGCACTCGTATCCACCTTAATCCACGTATGTCAAAGTGGATTTATGTAAAAATTAGTAACACATGGATTAAGGTAAGTAAGCCCTGATGTGGTCAGATAAAGTATAAACACCCCTCCTCTGATCCAATAGACTTCGGATATGATTAGTGGGATATATAAAATGTCGAAACTGTTCTCCTATTAATTTTTCATGATGATACAAATAATAATTCGTCTAGCTGTTGCCTTACAATATCCATTTTATTTGTGGTGATAAATGTTCGGGGATGAAAAAGAAAACAAACAAACAAACAAACTTGGACATGAAACAAGAAACACAAAGTAAAGCTGCAAGCACGCTCTGCATACCCATTAGATACAGTATAAATTGTACGTAGGCCGTTTGCGTTGCAAAGTAGAGGAAACAATGAGCAAATCTCCAATCTTCATGGAGTTCCTATGGATGCCCTCTTCCATACAGTACATGATAAATGTGCTCGCCAGGTGCCTTGGCACGCAAATTCTGGGAGTTCTTCCGGTAATTACTGCGTGCCCAAAATGACCGTCACATTCACCTTATCAAAGACTTTATCCTCCTCTTCATCGAACATGTCTTCGCTTATATCTGCGGCTGTGACGCCCTCGTCCACTGTAGTACTCAGAACAGTGAACTTATCCTTCTTCCGGTGTGTAATTACAGTTCCAGGTTTCTTCTCCTGCGCCTGCAACGTTATGGTGACACTATACATGGATCTTGGTGCAACAACTTCTTTGTCTGGTTGCGTGCTGTACGCTAATAAGCTCGTTGCTCTGATCATGAAGGCGATGTAATGATCCGTATCGTTGGTCAACTGAACTGAGCGTGATTGTTGTCTGTTAAGTTCAGCGGGAAAATGAAACTCCAGCGGCTCGATCCCAAGCATGTCATCCGAGCAAGAATTTATCTGCGCCAGAAACGGAGGAGAGCGGATTATATTACCATGAGACATATATCCCAAGACGTAGTTTTGCAGGCTCGTGGTCGTGGAATGGAAGCCTTAAAAGCCTCTTGAGGTCGATGGGAGGACGCAAGCTTACCAAGTCAGATGCGTATAGTTCACTTGTTATATCCATAATATTTGGCCTTTGTATTGGATTCTTGTCCGTGCACCTTAATGCCAACTCGAGGCATTTAGTGACTTGGTGGTACCAAAGTGGTGTATACCTCGTCGATTTATTCCACCGGTGCCTCCATCTTCTAAGCACCTTTCATACGACAAAGGCGAAATATAAGCCCAAGTATTATGTGGATACATACAGTGTGCAAATGCTCAAATGCACGTCTGACCTATTTAACGTAAACTGCAATTTTTTCGGGGGGGGGGGGGGGGGGGGGGGGGGGGGGGGGCGGGTAACAGGGGCTCTGTACGTTTTCACATCTAGTACTAACAAAGATGAACTTGAAACCTGCACTTGAAGGACATATTAACTGTACTATCCGTCCCAAAATAAATGCATATCTCGCTTCTCGAGAAGTCAAACATTTTAAAGTTTTGTCAAATATATACAAAAATGTACTTATATTTATGATATATATAGTAAGTATCATTAGATTAAATGTGGAATATACTTACATAAAAAACTCTTATTTGAAAATACAAATATAGATACTATTTTTTATATATATTTCTAGTCAAAAGTTTGACTTCTCGAAAAGTGAGATATGTACTTATTTTGGGACGAAGCGAGTATCTTATATCCTTTGTTTCATGGTTTTTAGTCAGTACACTTGCTGTTTTCGCAAACAGTAGTATTTGAATTCATGGGTGTATGGAAAATTGCAGCATGTAGCTCCTCAGTCCGCTGTGGAAGCTACCAACAGAAATTTTCCTTGTTCAATTACACATTTTACACATGTTTCGCACAACCTCTGAGAAGAAAGGCCCATTAAGAACTGGATGCGCTGGACTATATATAATTCTAAAGCATGGAAACGGATGACCCAAGATGGATTTTTTTTCGTAATTATAAAAAGGTGTATTTTCTGTGCAATGGTAAGATAAATCACTTACATTGTTTATATTGGGCCTCTTCTTACTTCCTGTCACTATCTTTATGATTATGACACCAAGACTATAAATGTTGGACCTAGCTGACATTTTGCCATGATCTAGATATTCCGGAGCATAATATCCTCTGCATGAAAACATCCATGCATGATAGCAGAAGGAAAAATCAGAGAAAGTAAATGTCATAAAACACAGTAGTACAGCTTACTAATGTGCGCAGCTCACCGTGGCCCAATGCCTTCTGATTTGTCAGCAAGTCTTGAAAGTCCAAAATCTGCAATCTTTGGTACCATGTCGTCGCCAATTAGTATATTCGAAGGTTTGAGATCCATGTGAATAATACGGTTTCCCTGGTGAAGATACTTCAAACCCTCGCAAATTCCCAAAATTATTCGATACCGTATATGCCATTCATATCCTCGTAGCTCATCTGTACAGCAAAAGAACAAATAATAGTAGGAGGACTAGGGAAGCACGTAACTCGAAAGTGTATATGGCATAGAAAAGGTTGGGTCATTTTGATCTGTACAGTCAGCCCCTTGTATATAATTAAGAACTGACATAAAAGAAAATGAGGGGAAATATAAGAGCAAGAAACAAAGGAACCCAATGTATCATCGTACCAGTAAGGTGTTGCTCAAGGCTTCCATTACTAACATATTCAAAACAGAGCAATCTTTCCCGACGCTCCGCCATAACTAGTTTTCTTTCAAATTTCAAAATTCGTCCTAAAGTATCAAAACAATAACCTAGAAACCGTAAAACATTTGGGTGTTTAACCGACATCATGAATTCAACCTCCCGGTAAATCATCCTTTCTTCGATTGTGTGGCTCTCAAGCCTCTTAACAGCAATAATCCTGTTGCCAAGGATCCCCTGCAGTTTAATTGCTTAACAGCACTTAGATAGAGTTTGGACATGCAATAAGAAAATTTGAAGCACAGACCAAACCAAGACTAAAGTTTACCTTGTAGACCTTCCCACATCGACCGCTACCAATCATTCTCTCATCAGAGAAATTTTGCGTGATATACTCTAGAAGTGATAAGGGAAGACAACGTGGCATATGGCTTCCGTCAAGTATGCTTTCTAGGACTTCCATTGCTCTGTAGGATATTGAAATTAAAGAAGGGAATAGGTAGTAAGAATCTATTGATATATAAACGTAAATGAAGTAGATTTTCTGTTATCACTAGTTCACTACTCCCTCCGTCTTGAAATATAGTGTATTGTGACTTCTAAATTTATACTGAAATTTAATGCATCTTATATAACGACTATACCTAGATTTGGCAAAGTTTGTTAAAAATGAAACCAAGATTTTAGGAGAAACTCCTTAATTAGAATAATCACTATGTACATGTGTCATTTGAATGTTCCTTTAAGTTGTCTTAAATTTTTTAGAATGCACTATATTATAGGACGGAGGGAGTAGCGTATAAGTAATTCACTAATTCTTCATTTAAAAATCCGTAAAAGATATTGTGATATGGAAGGACTCATCTATATGTTTCACATATAATTAAATAGATATCTCATGGAAAGGGGAAAATGTTTTTTTTAGAAAGAGTGACAAGAGATTTGTCTGTGTATATATTAGATCAGGAAAAAACAAAAAGTTTCAAAAATTATAGGACTCGTCCCTCCGGTTCTGCTTGCGAAAACCAGCCACTATGTCTAACCAGACAACTAGCAGAAAAAAGAATAACTGCAGAACCAGGGAGATCACTGAAACCGACCAAAGAAACACGGTACTGGAAAAAAAAAACTACTATAGAAAAGGCAAGAAAAAACAAATCCATTTATACGGTTGCTGGTGTTATTAGCAACTCCTACAAATGGCTTGATTTATAGGGGCGGCTCTATATCCAGCCGCACTTAGAAATCGGATTTGTAGAGCCACCTTACGAATAGACGCCGAATAGTAAAAATTAAGCGCTAAAATTCGAATTTTTTCAAACAACCTTGGATGGAGAAATGTTCAAAATAAAAGTTGCAGATCTCGAAAAGTTATGAAACTTTGCCTTTACAACTTTTTTTATTTGAAATGATTTTTTGCTTCAAAATGCTGTTTAAAATTCAATTTTAAAATTGTTGAAGAACACTGATTTCTCTTTTTAATCTCTGGCTAAAACTTGTAAATGGTTTTTCTTCCTCAAACTAACTTCAAATTTGATGATTTTTTCCTAAATTTTTCTAAAATAGTGCTCTGTCAATTTATTGTGTTCTTACATCTATTATTTTGTCCATCTTTTCATGTAACTATGTTTTATCTATTTAAATTTTGAATTTCAAAAAATGGCAACTTCAAACGTCATTTTGAAATATTAATGATTTCAGCTGAAAAAGTCATAAACATAAAAGTTGTAGAACTCATCAAGATCTACAATTTTTATTTTGGTTATTTCTTCATCCGACAAAGTGGTAGTAATATTGTTGACAAAATTTACATATCGCTCTTATAGTTCCATAAACTATAAGAGGGATATGTAAAATTTATGAACAATATTGCAACCACTATATCAGATGATCAAATGATCAAATAATCAAAATAAAAGTTGTAGATCTCGGAAAGATATAGAACTTTGTAGTTGACAACTTTTTTATTTGAATTCATTTTGTCAAGAAAAACTACGTTTGAATTTCTCAAATTTGAATTTTAAATTTTTCAAACGACTTCGGATGGATAAACTACCAAAATAAAAGTTGTAGATCTCGAAAAGTAATGAAACTTTGTAGCTCACAACTTTTTGATTTGAGATCATCTCGTCAAGGAAAACTATGTTTGAATTTCTAAAAATTTGAAATTAAAATTTTTAAACGACATCGAATGGACAAACAACAAAAACAAAAGTTGTAGATCTCGGAAAGTATGAAACTTTGTAGTTGACAACTTTTTGATTCGAAATCATCTTGTCAAGAAAAACTACGTTTGAATTTCTCAAATTTGAATTTCAAAGTTTGTAAACGACCTCGGATGGAGAAACTACCAAAATGAAAGTTGTAGATCTCGAAAAGTTACAAAACTTTGTAGTTGATAACTTTTTCGTTTAAATTCGTTTAGGGCCTCAAACAATCAATTTAAACTCGGTTTAGCATAATATGTGGGGAAAGAAAATCAATTATAGACACAAACGAGTGATGGGTGGAGTGGTTAGAGGAGGGAATGCGCGAGCTCGAGGTCGCGGGTTCGAAACCCAGCGGCTGCGAAGCGCGCGAAAAAATGTGCGACTTGTGGTCGCGCGACGTGTGGCTTGGGGCCCACCAGATTAAAAGATTTTTTCCTATTTTTTTGGCCCGGATTCGTAAATTTTTTGAAATGGATTTGTAGGGGCAGCTCAATATCCAGTCGCCCCTGTAAATCTGATTTGTAGGGGCGGCTGGCCAACCGCCCCTACAAATCGGCCATTTATAGCCACCCTTTGGTATGGGCGGTTGGCAAAACTACTCCTACAAATCATCAGGAGCCGCCCTACAAATGGTATGTGTAGTAGTGTATGCTTTAGACGACGGGCAACACTATTACGTGCGGGAGAGCGACGTGTGGCTTGGGGCCCACCAGATTAAAAGATTTTTTCATAATTTTTTGACCCGGATTCGTAAATTTTTTGAAATGGATTTGTAGGGGCAGCTCAATATCCAGTCGCCCCTGCAAATCTGATTTGTAGGGGCGGCTGGCCAACCGCCCCTACAAATCGGCCATTTATAGCCACCCTTTGGTAGGGGCGGTTGGCAAAACTACTCCTACAAATCATCAGGAGCCGCCCCTACAAATGGTATGTGTAGTAGTGTACGCTTTAGACGACGGGCAACACTATTACGTGCGGGAGAGGGCCCATGCCACCTGTGCAGGCCTGGAGGCTGGAGGTGGATGAAACCTTGTGAGGTGAGGAGAGAGTAAGGAGGCCTGCAGGTGAGCACAATGGCACACTAATGAGGCGCATCAGGATGTTAGTAGGGAGGAGAGAGGGGAGAAGAAATGAGTTTCTACTATATGGACCCACATGTTTATCTTACATATGCTAGATTGTTGCATCAATCTTGGGGTTGTAGCGTGGGGTGTGGCTGCTTTGGACCGGCATTGGTGTTAATTATTTAGATTAGGGATCTTTGATCCGCAATTTCATAGTTTGGGGAACAAGACGAGAATTGTGTAATAGGATAGGGAGAGTCACTATGAGGACCATATGCCAAGTTCCACGTTGGACTGCCGCGCCAACTCTAGGTTCGTGGCGTGACCAAGATTGAGGTTATGGGGTAATTAGATAGATTAGGGGTGTAGAACTGTAATTTTATAGTTTAGGGACCTGAATAAGAATTATGTAATATAGTTTAGGACCCACTCATAAGTATAAATTACTCTTTTTGCATTGACTTATACTGCTGGTTACGTTTACTGTTAGTTTGTAACCCACCTACAATTTCCAGATGGGTCTGATGACTCTTGTAATCAAGGAAAACTTCAGGCTGCTTTAAATACTTTTTGGCAACGAATTTAGAAATCAAAAGCATGCTTACCTGAGACGATATACCTGGTGATCCCATTTCAACACTTAAATTTGCTAGATCCTTTTGGTGCTCCTCGTGTAATAGTGGTGTGTCGTCAAAAACAACTGTTAAATTCACCTCATCAACCACTTTATCCACCTCATCAGTTTTTCTCTGAGAATTACCCCCCTCGTCATTGAACATATCATCAGTTACATCCACAGCTGTAAGACTTGCGTGAGCTCTGGTGCTCTCCACGGTTAACTCCTCCTCGCACTGATTATGTAGCGGTGTCATCTCCTGCGCCGACAATGTTATAGTGGCTCTACACTTGGATCGTGGTGCAGCAATGCCTTTATTTGGCTGTATGGAGAACGGGAGTAAACTTGTCGTTGCAATCCTAAAGGCCATGTAATAATCTGTATCATTTGTCAGCTCAATTGAGCATGATACCTGCTTCTCGTTGGCAAATACAACTCAAGCGGCTCAATGCCAAGCATGTCATCCGAGCTGGAGATTATCTGTGAGTGAAAAGACAGCTGCGTTACTGCAACTTGCAGACGACTTGCAAATTATCCGTTTTTTTTTCTCAAACACGCAGCAGAGTTGTATATCATAATATTAAATAATATTAAGAAGAGATATTATCGGGTTCTGTTGAGACACATGAGCTTACCTTCTCTAATGAAGATTCTCTAATTTGACCATCCCAGCTATCTAGTTCGTTGAGCTCACGGACAACGTCCCATATAAATGGTATATTTATTGGGGTTTGTTCCATGCAGCTCACCGCCAACTCGAGGCATTTTTTCACTTGTTGGTACCATATAAGTGGTATATGCTTTGATGATTTACTCCACCTATGCCTCCATCTTCGAAGTACCTACCATTTAGATCAAGGTAATCTTTGATTGCCTGGCACTGAAATATCTAATCCAAATTGTGCATATATGCTTGAAATGAAGTCAACGATTCCCTTCAATTCTTGCGAAAATATATCTATTCGCTTCAAAATAATGTATATTACAGTTTTTTTCCTTTTTCTGAAACAATGTCCAATATGATACGATACGTGGTTTGGGACACAGTCTAAAATTTTCAGAAACATACGATAGAGTTTGCTTATGAAGTAATTAACACCACACAAATAAATAATAATCGTGCACTTGGTGGATGCTGAACAAGGACGAATTAGTTTTAGTTTTTTTAGTTCTCTTTTTTTGTCAGGGCATGCAAGTGCGCTTTAATTAATTATTTTCTTTTTCACAGGTATAATAATTATCATTAATTTAAAATTGTATTTCTGATATGTTTCAAAGTGTGAGCAATAATGTTGATCGGACTCACCAAATAAGCGACTTTAAATCTTTTCCTTCCACTAATGAGAAAGAGAACGTCTAAGTATTTATTAACGTTGTCCATGAAAGAGTGTGATTTTAGTTTTGCCCAAAGTCAAACTATTTTAAATTTGACTAAGTTTACATAAAAGATTTTCTACATTTATGACACCAAATATGTTTACTATGAAAAATATATTCCTTGAGAAATCTAATGGTATTATTTGGTATAATAAATAGTGATATTTTTAATAAATTTGTTCAAACTTAAGATTGTTCGGACTACGATCTCATGTACCGGCTTGACCCCCCAAGTCATGTAAACTTCCGAGAGGCTCAATACAAATCATCTAATTCTACCCAATTCTATTCTCCTACGTAGTATCACGAGTTCAAGTTCCAATCTAGGGCATAAGACATCGCTTCCACACCGTGTACCCTTGGGAGACCGATATCTACTAGGGCAGCGCCCTTGCTTAGGCGGTAGATCCAATTGATCTGCTGCCCTTGTCGCCGTTCTAGAGTAGGCCACAGCATTAGATGACATATCCTGGTCTTACCACCACCGTGGCCGAGATGATCCACTAACTAGGATCACCCTCATTCATCTTGTCACGCTATCAGACCGCATGTCATCCCTGCGCTGCCATTCAGTCTGGGCATTCGATTCTTCAGTTCGGTTCCTCGGTTACCTAGAAAATTTAGTTCCTGGAACTGATCGGTTCCAAAAAAAACCGGAACCGGGCAATTCTGTCTTCGGTTCTTTCGATTCAGTTTAGATTCTGTCACACCCATTTTTAAGGAACAAATGGAATGCATAATCTTATGTGCGCCCAGAGATCAATCACACATAAGATGACAAATATAAATAGTATCATCACAAATGTTTATTACATAACGAATATTATCACAGAGTCTTCACATAATTAAGCGAAAACATAAGATATTCTTGTGGTAGCTAGCTCCATTGCACAGGCACGTCAACTGGTTGACCACAAGTCTAGTAATCTTCAGGGAAGTAGTAGTAGTAATCACTATTTGCACATTCGGGAGTCCATCCTAGGGTGGGGGAATGCAAGGGTGAGCACAAAAGTACTCAACAAGTGTAACATAGGGTTCATGAAGCTCAAATAGGGTAGACACTGGTTTAACTGCATGTAGCTTTTAGTTGATCATGTTTTAAGCAATTGAGTAGCAACAAATAGGTGATGTTCCTATAATAAACATATGATCATGTAAGGAGAATCATGAATGGCAAAAACAAGTAAATTAATAGTGATCTCTATTCCATAAGGGTCCAAGGCCGCTCGTGACCGTGAGCACGGCTGTTATAACAGTTTTACACTATGCAGAGGTTGTACACTTTCACTATAAGTCGTGATCCCCAAAAGTCTGAGGTCATGAACCCCCATTGGACGGTTAAGTTTCACTATGAAGTCTTTCCAAGGTTCGTCTAACAAGTTAGGGCCGCTAGGTTTCTGTGCCCTGCAAATGTAGAGCCCCCTTCCATATGGCACAATGACACGCAGCCTATACTCATAAGGACAGAAGCCGCACTACACCCGACCCGGAACACACCCCTCCTGCGCCATAAAGGTAACCACTAACAAGCTAGAAAAGGTCCTCTTATATGACTAAAGCCAGAGCCATGTAGCCCTCACAGCTGTACTGTAAGTCCCGGATGTTCGCTTACAGATAAGTCCTTACAGAGAGGAATCTAGAGAAAACTCTAGCCCTCTTGTTCCCTGTTGCTAAAAATCATCTTTTAGTGTTATTGCATATATCATTAGTCAAATTATAAGATCATTGTTTATGTGAGCACTAGCAAACTACCCGATGCAAAACCATAGGCGACAAGGTACGAGATCAATTTCTAAGGCATCATTAACAAGGAAACACATGCATAGTAATTTAAGTGCTTTAAAAGTGATTAGGTAACAAGGATGATCCCATGCTATACTTGCCTTGATCTAGCTGATCCTGTTGACCTAGTTCGTAATAGTACTCTTGATCACCAACAAACTGCTCACCGTCTATTCTCGATTAACACACCAACAACAATCATCCAAGAGCAATCATACAAAGAAAACAAAGCTACAATTAGAACAGTACACCAACAGTAGCAAAATAAGATAAAAGTTTGTAAAACGAATCTACATCTCACTAGGATCACACAAACGCGAATTGCACCTAAATCGGAGCTAAAACGGAAAAGTTATGATTTAAACCAGCTTTACTTTAATAAAGTAATAGATTAAATCTAATCTTAAAATTTAAAAGTTGAGAACCTACTAAATAGTAGCATTAACATGTAGATTATGAAATTACGAACCTAACGCAACTTGAACAGGTCAAATCGGAGTTGAAACGGAGATTTTATAAGCAAAATAAGATTGAAATAAATCTTATAAATATTGAAACGTATTTTCAATTAAACCGACGAAATTTACGTTTTCAAATGAATAAAGCGTAATCTGGCTTTACGCTTATGGACTGCGGGTTCGATTATAGAAAAACAGAAGGGCTCTTTAGAAAAATAGCCAGACGAACCGGTATGATTCAATCTGAGCCATCAGATCAAAGATGGACAGTTTGGATTAGAAGATGGGGAGAAGGAGAGGGGATCCGGCCGCGCACAGTAGCCAAGCGGTGGCAGAACGGCTGGCGGTGAGCAATTGCTCATCGGCGATGAGTAATTAGGCGCTACGGTGCATGATTTGACAAACGGTTTGCACAGGGAGATAGAAGAGATGAACACGAGCTCACCCGAGGTGAAAACAGAGGCGAGGATGGGCAATGGACGACGCGCGACCTCCAATGGCGGTCGACGGAGCTCTGTGAACACCGGCGAGAGGAAATCATTGATTTAAACCGAGAAAGAAGAAGAAGCGTAGCTTGGCGAGGTCGTAGGGGCGTGGCGAACTTGACTGCAGCTTACAATGATGACCAAGAGGTCGAACTTGATGGCTCCGAGCTTGACAGTGGTGGCTAGGGTTTTGCGGTGGCTTGAGCTCGATGGCGAGGGTGATGGCTCACGATTAGGGTTGAGATGGAGGCGGTGGACCCGCGGCTACTTATGAGGAGAAAAACAGGCGCGCGGCTTCGGCATGATGGGCCTCGGCGAGCTAGGCTCGGCCCATTGAAAGTCCTATGTTTGGTGTTGGTAATTAGTGACAATGCCTAAGTACTAATCCTATGCCTAAGTTGTATGTAGCATATGAGGATTAGTACATTCCAAGGTTGGTGGCAAGATAGACATGGTGATCATGATGGCCACACTTGGATTTGGATATAACCCTACGTGATCAAGGCAAATGTATATGCTTAAGGGTTGTGTTTTAGTAACCAAGACACCTAGTGGGTGTGGTTACATTATAGGATAGATAGTTGTACTATAAAGAGGGGAATGACGCGGCTATTGAACTCCTAAGTGCCTCTAGGTGTGCATTTCATAATCATATGCATTTGGATAGAACTAATATCACCTCAAAAAAATGATTATGAAAATGCTAACACACTCACACATGATGAGATCACTTGGTGGTGTTAGCACGTTTGCGAAGGCGGTGGAGTTTGAGCGGTAGAGAGGGTTTGGGTCCCTCTCTCCCTCCCGTCGAGCTTACGAGGCGGGATTCAGGCGTTTTCGAGAAGTTGAAACGACTATTTTCCACTACGCCGGAAGTCCAGAAAAGAAACGGAGGTGAACGGAGGTCACAGAGGTGACCGGACGCTGAACCGGACGCGGTCCTTGCATGACCGGACGTGTCCGGTCAGTGTTCAGTGTCTGCGCGTTTTTCAGTTCGATGATCGGACGTGAGGCGCGTCTGGTCACTGATGATCGGACATGTCCGGTCGTTCAGGGAGCTTACTAGACTCTAACCGGACGCTGGCACTGTCGTGTCTGGTCATGTTTCTTCAGCGCGTCCGATCATTGTTTCGTTGAGCGCTGCTCAGGCGACCAGCGCGTCCGGTCATTCACGGGACCAGCGCGTCCGGTCGTTCGCAGCGCGTCCGGTCTGCGTGATGAGCGCGTACGGTCGTTGCTTCGCAGTTAGCCGTTGGGCGACCAGCGCGTCCGGTCAGTTGGACCAGCGCGTCCGGTCAGTGCTTCGTGACTTAGCCGTTGTGCGACCAGCGCGTCCGGTCAGTTGGACCAGCGCGTTCGGTCAGCACGATTTCAGCTGTTTAAGTTTCTAACGGCTCTATTCGAAGGGGTACGTCTATAAATACTCGTTGGTCGGCTCAAGGCTCTCTCTCTCGAACATTTGACATACTTGTGAGCACTTTGAGCTAAGCAACTCCCCTCCCACTCATCTCTCTTGCTTCTTTGCATATTCGAAGTGAGATTGAGTGATCCAAGTGTATTTGCATTGTGAGATTGCATCTAGTTGGCACTTGGTGGTTGATTTGCTGCGGGATTCTTGTTTCTCTTGGTGGTTGCCGCCACCTAGACAGCTTAGAGCAGCTTGGAGGCGTTGGCAAGAGTTGGTGATTGTTCTTGGCCACCTCCGGTGATTGTGAGGGATTTGTGCCTACCTCAGCGAAGCACCAAAGGCAACGTTAGTATATTGCTCGTGTCATTGCAACCTTTTGCCATTTAGTAGGTTCTTGTGGCGCCTTTTGAGAGGCTCGGTGTGAGACCGATTAGCCACCGAACCACGTGGTGAAGAGGGACACAACGGGGACTAGCGTGCCGGCAAGCACGTGAACCTCGGGATAAATCTTCGTGTCATCATTCTTATTGTGTTTGATCGATCCCGGTGGTTGTATTTTGTGGTATTCATCTCTTTGATCATATTGATTGGTTGGCTCAATACTTCGCCCCTTGGTGATATCCTCCTAACTCTCTCTTGTATTAATTTCTTAGTTACCTTGCTAGCTTGTTAGTGTAACTCTTGGCTTGTGTAGCTAGCTAGCTTTAGTTGTAGTTAAATTGTGCGGTTTGACTTATGCGGTTGAGTGCAAATATATTAGAATTGTGAATTAGTTAGGTGGCTTGCAAACACCCCGTAGGCTAAGCAAAACTCGCATCTCGCTATTTGTTATATTGATAAACTTGTTTAGCTTGTCTTTGTAGAAAGTTTTAAAAGGCTATTCACCCCCCTCTAGCCATCAAGACCTTTCACCCATTCGCGTGACTGCGAGCGCAGAGGAGGCGCTGGCTTCCCAGTGTGATGCCGAGTGGGCCAACCGCAGGGGAGGGCAGCGGGCCTTCAGGCCAGAGCAAAGAAAAGAGATCTTCTTTTTTTCTATTATTCCAAATACAATTTAAATAAGTTTTTGAAATCTTTTTTCTTTTTGTAATAAAAACCAATCAACATAAATAAAAATATGCAGCGGCATGTATGCACAAGCATGTATCTAACCTTATAGTTGATTTTATTTATTAAAAAATATTATTTCTCTAAGTTAAAATGCTCACGAAATTGCGTAAATAAATCCAATTCTCCTATTTCAAAATGACGCAAATTTTAGGGTGTTACAATTCTACCCCCTTAAAATAAATCTCGTCACGAGATTCGGACGATGCTTACTCAAACAACTGTGGGTACGCTTTTCTTAAATCTTCCTCTCTTTCCCATGTAGCCTCTGCTACCGAATACCGACTCCACTGAACTTTACACATCTTTATAACTCGGCTCCTAGTAACTCTTTCCGCTGTCTCCAAGATCTTTACTGGATACTCCTCATAGGTGAGATTTTCCTTAACAGTGAGTTCCTCTAGCGGTATCTGTTCTTCCGGCACACGCAAACATTTCTTTAACTGAGACACATAGAACACATCATGCACACCTGCTAAGCTCTCAGGCAATTCCAATTGATATGCCACTTCACCACGCCTGTCTAAGATCTTAAAAGGACCGATATACCTCGGTGCTAACTTTCCTTTCCGGTTAAACCTTTTCACACCTCTCATAGGTGACACTTTTAGGTAGACATAATCTCCTACTTTAAAAGTCAATTCTCTCCGTCGAGTATCAGCATAACTTTTCTGTCATGACTGAGCTGATTTCAAATTGTTTCTAATCATTCTTACTTGTTTCTCAGCATTCTTAAGCACATCAGGACCGAACACTTGACTTTCTCCTGTCTGATTCTAGAACAACGGAGTTCTACACTTCCTACCATACAAAGCTTCAAAAGGTGCCATTTGTAGACTTTTCTGATAACCAGAGCGAAGATCAATCTTAGAAAACACACAAGCACCTCTCAACTGATCAAACAAGTCATCAATCCTAGGCAGTGGATATTTATTCTTAATAGTTACCTCGTTAAGTGATCGATAATTAATACACATCCTTTGAGAACCATCCTTCTTGTCAACAAAGATCACTGGAGCTCCCCAGGGTGAAGAGCTAGGACGAATGAAACCTTTCTCTTGCAACTCTTTTATTTGTTTCTTAAGTTCCTGTAATTCATTAACCCCCATTCTATATGGACGCTTAGCTATAGGTGCAGTTCCAGGCAATAATTCAATAATAAACTCAATGTCGCGGTCGGGTGGCATACCTGGCAAGTCGTCGGGGAACACATCCGTAAATTCATCCACAACTGAATCCTCCTGATTAACATTATCATCAAGTCAATTCATAATAGCTGTCTGCTGCTTCTGCACTACGATCTCCACACTAATTCGATCTCCCTTCGGTGTTGTCAGGGCTACTGCCTTTTCCTTATACTAAATCACTGCCTAATTTTACTTCATCCAATCTAGTCCTAGAATAAGATCAATCCCAGCTGTTCTCAACACTATATGACTCACTTTGAATTCTACCCCCCTTAAAATTAAACTAATAGGGAGGCATTGGTAGGAAGCTTGCATACTTCTCCCAGGTGAATTGACTAATATGGGGTTTCTCATTGCACATAAAGGGATGCTATGTGTCTTAACAAATAATTGAGATATGAATGAATACGAAGCTCCAGAATCAAAAAGAACAGTGGCAGGAATGGAGTGGACATCGAACGTACCGAGCATAACTTCAGGTTCCGCCATTGCAGTTTTCTCAGTCACATGAGTCACCTTTCCGTAGTATGGTAGCTTTTGGTTACTGTTCTGCTTCTGGGGGGTTTGCTGATTGACCTTCTCAGGGCAGTTATAAGACATGTGACCTTCTTTTCCACAACGGAAACACTTGGTGGGAGTATTAGGAGCACTAGTCTTTATTGGGGTGTTGTTGGGGGTACTCTGACGCTGACTCTGGTTCCCATTCTGCTGTTGAGGGCGTTGATTACCATTCTGCAGCTGATAAGGAGGACGTTGCAGGAACTGATTACCTGAAGAAAGTTGACCACGATTCTATTGGTTAGGTAGATACCTCTACTGATAGCCTTGTTGAAAACCAGTGCGCTGGCGAGTGTTGTTTCCAGATACCTATCCCTGAAGCCTCTTCCTTTTGGCATCCATCCCCTTGCGCTTGTTATCCACCACAATAGCGCGATTCACTAATGTTTGATAATCTGGGTAAGCATTGGACATCATCTATAATTGAAGACCATCATGTAGACCCTTCAAGAAAAGTCGCTGCTTATCGGCATCATTAGCCACCTCATTCGGCGCATAACGTGACAACTGAGCAAACTTGTCTCGATACTCAGCTACAGGCATAGATCCTTGTGTTAGGTTGCGAAATTCCTCTGCCTTCAGTGCCATCACTCCCTCTGGTATATGATATGACCTAAAACTCTCTGTAAACTCTTGCCAAGTAACGGCGGGAGCATTTACAGGACGGCCATACTGATATGAAGCCCACCAGTCTTGAGCTGCTCCTTGAAGTTGTCCCGAAGCAAACAACACCTTCTATTGATCATTACACTGAGCAATGTTGAGCTGCTTCTCCACCGCACGAAGCCAATCATCAGCTTCCAATGGATCAGCGGCATGGGTGAACACTGGGGGATGACCCTTCAAAAATTCACCACGCTTATCACGCACAGGTGCTCCTCCAACTGGCTGGTTTTGCTGATTGTTCACCAGAGCCTCCATCAACTGTGTCTGTATTGCCAAAAGCTCATGAATAGTAGGTGGTGGACCAGCTCTACGACCACGGCCTCGACCTCGTCCTCTTCCAGACATCTGTCATCTAATACAATATCAAATCTTAGAGATTACCTCATTATAGACAATTCTAGAGATAGCAAACGGAATCTGTTAACCTTCTGGACATATCCTAATTCTAATAGTTCGGTAAAACTGACCTATCTCGAGTTACAGATATCCAGTAGAGGTGTACGTTATATGGTTGGAAAGCTTATGAAATTATCTACAACTTTTCTTTAACTCACAAATCCAGATTATGTCACAAAGTTAACCAAAAACAGGATACAACAGAAACTGTTTCTGATTTCCAGACTGCGTGGAAACTTCATCTTGTAACGATTATATCTCATGATCCAGAACAGATAAAAAGGTGATTACAGAGACATTGGAAAGTTATGTGGGTCTAGTTACTCTCATAAAAATTTCAAAATTTTTTGCTGAACAGTTAATTTCGAGCATAAAAAGAAAGGCAGACCGCTCCAGAAAGGACAGAACAGATAGAAAAGGTTAACCGAACTAAACTATTTATTTATCATACTTAAACTTAGTATCTTTAACTGAGAACTTTTGTAGACAAGCCCACAAAGCTCCAGCACTCATTACATGGAAAAACCAACTCACACATAGGCACAATCATAACTCAACTAACCACACAAAGTTCACACGACACCACCAAACTCAACTTAACTCGACACTATTCGTACTATCGTATTATTACATAGATGGTATTCCAACTCCTAGGGGCGGGCTTGATGTTCATGATAATCATAGATCGCCTCCATGCCTTGATCAATCCTTAGACCATCTATCACCTCTTGGTACCTCTTGACGTCTTTTCCCAAGGCTTTAACCATGGCTTCCAACCGACGATTCTTCACCATCATGTCATGACCAAAATCCACCATGACTCGAGGAATTAGTTCCAAATTCCCAGGGTTCATCATTACCCATCCTTGCTCTGGGTCTCCACGGGGAAAATAACGATATTGATCATCTTGCATAACATCATAGCGGAGGTGACGAAGTCCCAAGCATGCTTCAAAGGCTGCATCTTCTATGCCATCTTCTATAGTGGCACAACGACCACTATGGGAAAAACACCTGTCCAGCAGATAAGTATCCATCTCTTCATTCTTAACGAAGACACGTACATTGCACTTCCAATAAGTAGCTTCCAACTGATGCTTGTGCTCCCAGCATACGTACTCAAACGCAGGATCCCAATCTGTGAAGTAAGCACTAAGCATGCCAACCAGTCGGTGGTGTGAAGGAGTGTCACAGCTTGACTTGTGATGGATCTTTGTAATCTAACCCATAGAAAGGGACGGCACACCAACTTTAGCGGAACCATCTTGTGGAGGCGACGGGGGCTGTTCTCCATCTTGGGCAAGCTCATCATCTTCATCTTCACTCAAGTAGACAACCTCCTCTTTAGGTTCAAGTTCTTCTTGGGGCATATCTGGTTCTAGCGCCTAAACTGGTGAAGGTGGCGGGGTTGGTGCAGTGTCTTCTGGTTCCTCCTTAGGCTCCATTGGTTCATACAGGGAACGAGGTGGAAAGTAGCCTCCAGTGGTGATACGGACAGTCTTACGGGCACGAGGCATCTAAAGAATTTAGTCCAAAGGTAAGTTAGAATAGAAGCAATATTTTTATAATAGAATAAGGCAAAAGGAGCATAAAAATTTAGTAATTATCAAGAGTAAGGTGATAAGCATGAAACAAGTGAAGAAAAGGGAACTAATCACGACCATTACTAACTAGGCTTGCGTCCTACAATCAACATGGCTCTGATACCAATCTGTCACACCCATTTTTAAGGAACAAATGGAATGCATAATCTTATGTGCGCCCAGAGATCAATCACACATAAGATGACAAATATAAATAGTATCATCACAAATGTTTATTACATAACAAATATTATCACAGAGTCTTCACATAATTAAGCGGAAACATAAGATATTCTTGTGGTAGCTAGCTCCATTGCACAGGCACGTCAACTGGTTGACCACAAGTCTAGTAATCTTCAGGGAAGTAGTAGTAGTAATCACTATTTGCACATTCGGGAGTCCATCCTGGGGTGGGGGAATGCAAGGGTGAGCACAAAAGTACTCAACAAGTGTAACATGGGGTTCATGAAGCTCAAATAGGGTAGACACTGGTTTAACTGCATGTAGCTTTTAGTTGATCATGTTTTAAGCAATTGAGTAGCAACAAATAGGTGATGTTCCCATAATAAACATATGATCATATAAGGAGAATAATGAATGGCAAAAACAAGTAAATTAATAGTGATCTCTATTGCATAAGGGTCCAAGGCCGCTCGTGACCGTGAGCACGGCTGTTATAACAGTTTTACACTCTACATAGGTTGTACACTTTCACTATGAGTCGTGATCCCCAAAAGTCTAAGGTCATGACTCCCCATTGGACGGTTAAGTTTCACTATGAAGTCTTTCCAAGGTTCGTCTAACAAGTTAGGGCCGCTAGGTTTCTATGCCCTGCAAATGTAGAACCCCCCTTCCGTATGGCACAATGACACGCAGCCTATACTCATAAGGACAGAAGCCGCACTACACCCGACCCGGAACACATCCCTCTTGCGCCATAAAGGTAACCACTAACAAGCTAGAAAAGGTCCTCTTATATGACTAAAGCCAGAGCCATGTATCCCTCACAGCTGTACTGTAAGTCCTGGATGTTCGCTTACAGATAAGTCCTTACAGAGAGGAATCTAGAGAAAACTCTAGCCCTCTTGTTCCCTGTTGCTAAAAATAATCTTTTAGTGTTATTGCATATATCATTAGTCAAATTACAAGATCATTGTTTATGTGAGCACTAGCAAACTACCCGATGCAAAATCATAGGCGACAAGGTACGAGATCAATTTCTAAGGCATCCTTAACAAGGAAACATATGCATAGTGATTTAAGTGCTTTAAAAGTGATTAGGTAACAAGAATGATCCCATACTATACTTGCCTTGATCTAGCTGATCATGTTGACCTGGTTCATAATAGTACTCTTGATCACCAACAAACTGCTCACCGTCTATTCTCATTAACACACCAACAATAATCATTCAAGAGCAATCATACAAAGCAAACAAAGCTACAATTAGAACAGTACACCAACAGTAGCAAAATAAGATAAAAAGTTTGTAAAACGAATCTACATCTCACTAGGATCACACAGACACGAATTGCACCTAAATCGGAGCTAAAACGGAAAAGTTATGATTTAAACCAGCTTTACTTTAATAAAGTAATAGATTAAATCTAATCTCAAAATTTAAAAGTTGAGAACCTACTAAACAATAGCATTAACATGTAGATTATGAAATTACGAACCTAACGCAACTTGAACGGGTCAAATCGGAGTTAAAACAGAGATTTTATAAGCAAAATAAGATTGAAATAAATTTTATAAATATTGAAAACGTATTTTCAATTAAACCGACGGAATTTACATTTTCAAATGGATAAAGCGTAATCTGGCTTTACGCTTATAGACTGCGGGTTCGATTATAGAAAAACATAAGGGCTCTTTAGCAAAATAGCCAGGCGAACCGGTATGATTCAATCTGAGCCATCAGATCAAAGATGGACGGTTTGGATTAGAAGATGGGGAGAAGGAGAGGGGATCCGGCCGCGCACAGTAGCCAAGCGGCGGTGGAACGGCCGGCGGCGAGCAATTGCTCATCGGTGATGAGTAATTAGGCGCTACGGTGCATGATTTGACAAACGGTTTGCACAGGGAGATAGAAGAGATGAGCGCGAGCTCACCCGAGGTGAAAACGGAGGCGAGGATGGGCGGTGGATGACGCGTGACCTTCAATGGCGGTCGGTGGAGCTCTGTGAACACCGGCGAGAGGAAATCAGCGATTTAAACCAAGAAAGAAGAAGAGGCGTAGCTTGGCGAGGTCGTAGGGGCGTCACGAACTTGACTGCAGCTTACGATGATGACCAAGAGGTCGAACTTGACGGCTCCGAGCTTGACAGTGGCGGCTAGGGTTTTGCGGCGGCTTGAGCTCGATGGCGAGGGTGATGGCTCACGATTAGGGTTGAGATGGAGGCGATGGACCCGTGGCTACTTATGAGGAGAAAAACAGGCGCGCGGCTTCGGCATGATGGGCCTCGGCGAGCTGGGCTCGGCCCATTCGCGCGACTACGAGCGCAGAGGAGGCGCTGGCTTCCCGGTGTGATGCCGAGTGGGCCAACCGCAGGGGAGGGCAGCGGGCCTTCAGGCCAGAGCAAAGAAAAGAGATCTTTTTCTTTTTTCTATTATTCCAAATACAATTTAAATAAGTTTTTGAAATCTTTTTTCTTTTTGAAATAAAAACCAATCAACATAAATAAAAATATGCAGCGGCATGTATGCACAAGCATGTATCTAACCTTATAGTTAATTTTATTTATTAAAAATTATTATTTCTCTAAGTTAAAATGCTCACGAAATTGCGTAAATAAATCCAATTCTCCTATTTCAAAATGACGCATATTTTAGGGTGTTACATATTCCAAACTGAAATAACTGAATCTTTGTGCGCTTTCACTGCTAGAGGGCCACGCGCCGATGGGGAGCCGCTACCGCCATTGTGCACTGCTGCTCATGGCCTGCCACATGCCAATGGGGTGTCATGCTGCCACCGTCTCGCACTGTCATGCACGCCACTGTCTCGCACGATGCATCGCTGTCGAGCGAATCGCCTCCGCGCAAGTAGCGGCCAGCGGGCCATTCGGTGGGGGGAGCAGGACGACCTGGAGAGGAGTGAGCTAGTGAGGGCGGCGGGTTGGGGGCTTGGGACTTGCCAGCTTGAGTGGGGGTGGCGATGAGGGGATAGAGGCGACGTGATGGCCGGATATGGGTCGTGGCCTCGCAGTCGCAGGTCGGGACCTAGCAGCTAGGGTGTGGCAGGCTAGGTGTAACAGAACCGCCCAATTATACGAGATTAAGTAGGAAAATCATCCAACGGAAGGATAATTTAATAAACTTAAGCCCGTATAACCTGGTAGTCCGTGAAATCTCGACGGATTTCAAACCATTTCACATAACAGCCAAGATCGTACTAAGTTTAGCGGTCACCATCATAAGTTACATAAAAGTTCGTGGCATAAAATATATCGGAGTTTAAACATAGTTATTACAAACCAGGTTCGAATAAAAGTAGCGGAAGTGGTAGTTCAAATTACGCACACACACAATATTTTGAAATAAAGTGCCAGCTTGTGACCATCTCCTGCAAAAGCATCAGACGAGAATTAGCGAATGACCATTGCCCATGGTCCTAAGCTTCGCCCATCGAAGGATAGAGGCAGTTGATACAGTAGCCGTAATACATCTGCCCATCTGCAACAAGTGGGAACAAAGCCCTGAGTACGAGAAGGTACTCAGCTAGACTTACCCGTCATAAACCATAAATGAAAGACTCCAAGGAATCATGATAGGCTTTCTGGTGGGGTAGCTGACTCATTTGCAAGAAAAGCATTTTTAACTTAACAATTTCTTTCCAAAAGCATGCAGTAATTAACTCTTTATTACCCTGTCAACTATGTTTGCACTGGTGCTAGAGTAACATGTAATTAAGCAAGTAAGGATTACCATTGATCATTACCAATAGTTATCATGTCATCTTCCAGATAACTATCCAAGTGATTCATCAATATTACTACGATGAAGTAGCTCAAGTCAAGTGTTCACTATCCAGTGAACGATGGCGATTCGAATCGATTATTAACCAGCTGGTAAGTTATTCCTCACACAAACCTCACTCACCCGCTAAAGTGAGGTGTTGGTCACCGAGTCAACCATTCAGGTAAAGTCGCGAGCTTGCCAGAAAACACTTGTACCCGGGGGCCGCCCGACTGCTCTTTGGCCTTATCATCGTGCCCCCGTATCCTGCCACTACTACTCCGGTACAGTGCGTTGCGGGCAATCCACTCGGCCTGAATAATCTCCCAGTTTCGCGGTTGGAAGGTACTTTATCCGGCCAGCTAAATGTGAGGCATGCGTTCAACATGACCCGAGGTCCAACAACGGATGGTCCTTAATCGACACAGAAGGAAAACACTACAGTCCGAAACCCTGCAAGTTTCCACCCGGACTCAAATTCATTTCGACACTTAGTTATACCATGATTTCATAGTCATCCAAGCAGATCCAGGTAACCACCTATAGCTTGCAGGTGATAGGAAATCACCCGACTTCTACCGGTCTAAGCAAGCTAAGCATTGACTCGACTGCAGATACCAGGGTAACAAGGATATAGTATAACAAAGGTAAGCAAGGTATAATGCAGCAACGTTTGCAAACAACTCCTAAACGTAATGCATCAAATTAAGTAAAGTTAATAATAAATTATTTACAAACCGGGAGAGAAATGCTTCGGGGCTTGCCTCTCTCAAAAGAGCTCGGACGGTGGTCGGGGCACTCTGGGAGATCTTCACCGACCTCCTCTTCGGCTTTGGTCATCTCCTGCTGCTGCACCTCGAGCTGCTCCTCTAGCTCCTCGGGTAAGACGACTGGGTTCTCGGTTTGCGATCCTATATGATGCAATGTGCGTAAGTGATAATGCAAATGTGCATCGAAGGAGATGAATGCAATGGATATGTTGAAATGCAAGGTAGTCAACATCATCCAAGAAACTATGTACTACAAGCACATGTCATCTACTGCATTCTCTTCTACTACTATTATGTTAAGTTAACATATCTTATGAAATGCTTCAAAGATACACCAAAGCTTTACTAATTTCTTAATCACACTTAAAGCAACACTTGCTTAAACCCTAAATAATAATAGGTTTGAATAGCAACATATATTTCTGATGCTTCTAAAAATCTAAGAAAATTATAGTAGCATAATACTACTCTAAACCGACTACCATAAAAATTTCATGGTATTTGGATAAGTAAACTATCCTATACAAAAATGACAAGCTATAGCATAAAAAATGAGCATGAAATTACTTTGTACTATGAAAAGTGTCAAACAACAGAATTAATATTTTTCTTAGGTCCTTCATAGCATACTATGATTGTACAAAAATTATCACATGCATGTTTTATACAAAGTTTGCTCTCTAGAAAAAATAACAAAAATCAGCCATTAAAGGCACTTGAACTACACCTCAAAATTTTCCCACAGCACATGCATGAAACATATTTTTTTCCTAGCAAGTACATGATATAAGAAGATTAACAAACTTGAAATCATATTTTTCTGAGACATATAGGATTTACTAACTATTTTACAAGATACCAGCAATATCAAGAATTAATTAAAGCTCTACAGAAAAGTATCCCAAAAATGACATGCAATATTTTTATATTGTAGATCTGGTTCCAATGAGTCCATAGAAATTTATTTCACAATTTTTGGAGCTCAAATGAATACAAAAATATTTTCCACAATATTTTTCATCATGAATAATAAAAGAAAACAGAAAACGATTTTCATTATTGAAACTGGGCCGGCCCGTGGAAGTAAACCGGCCCGTGGCCGTTCTCGGCCTGGTTCACGCGCGCGGAGGAAAGAGTGAGCAGGCCCAGCTCGGGCTTCGGCCCACGGCCGCTCGCGCGAGGAGGCCGGGGGGGCGAAGCCGGAGGCGCCGGTGACCGCAATGTCGCGGCCGCGCGTCGACCGGCCGGTGGCCATTTCCGACCACGCCTGGGTGCGGAAAAGCGAGCAACAGGTGTGCGGGGAGGAGGCGGACCCGTTTTCGGTGATAGAGAAGCAAGAGGGGTAGCGGGGAATCACTCCCGCGGGAGGCCGCGCGCGCGGTGGCGCCATGGCCGTTGGCGGCGGATGCACGGAATCCGCACCTGCTTGGCTCGGGTGACGGCAACGAGGTGCGCACGGGTGCCGGAGAAGGAGGCGAAGTTGGGTGCGCGAGAAGGCGAGCTATGGCGGCTCACTGTCGGCCAATTTGGCCGGCGGGTGCGGCGGTGGCGGTGCTTGCGCGGTGCGGTGCTCGCGCGGCACGGAGCGGAGGAAGGCCGAGACGGAGAAATTCGGAGAGGGAGGGTGGACGCGGAGCGCAGGCGACTTAGAAGAGCGAGGCGTGCGCTGGCGGGGGCCACCGATGGCCAGCTGTCGACGGCGAGCAGCGCATGCCGGCCACGGGGCGCGCGGTGCCTGCGCGGGCGCGTGCGTGTCGCGGCGAGCGCGGGCGAGCGGGCATGACGCGCGGGCGGGCGGGCGAGCGCGGGGTCAGCTGGGCCGGGCCGCTTCGCGGGCGGGCCGAGAAGGGAAGCGGCGGCCTGCTTAGGTTAGTTTTGATTTTTTTTAATTTTCCAAATTCAAACCAATTTCAAATACAGTTTTCAAACCCTATTTTGAACAAGAAAAAGACATTTTCTAGAAATAACCCAAAAATAAAAGTTGCTTAGAATTTAATTCTCTACAACTTTGATTAAGGGGCCAACCTCAAAACTCTTATAGATTTTGATTTTTAGAATAAAAGCTAATTTAGGGAGGATTTTTGAATATTTTCAAATAACATTTTTAAAACAAATCTTTGACAAAACTTTGAGTGATTTTGTGGCTCCAAAAATTTTCCTTATAATTCTAAGTGATATGAAATTTATAGTTGAACAAATTTGATGAATGTCATTAGCACATTATGACAACATGTTATGCAATACTAGTTTCCACACTTTTATTTTACTAAAGGTACACCCTAAGCACATATGATTATGAATGATATGAAATGACATGCTTATGATTGCAATGCAAATGCTTGCGTAACACCGGAGTGTTACAGCCCTCCCCCCTTATAAAAATCTCGTCCCGAGATTTGGGTTACGAACCATTTATTATAAAAATCTTCGTATGCTTTTTGTAGGTATTCACCCGTTTCCCAAGATGCATCTCCTTCGTCATGATGACTCCATTGTACCTTATATGTTTTCACCACACTGTTTTGAGTAGCCCTTTCTTTGGAATCCAAAACTCGAATTGGCTGCTCACGATACACCAGATCTGACTTAAGTTTTATGCCTCGAGGTTCAATTATTTCCTCTGGGATGCGCAAACATTTCTTGAGATGTGATACGTGAAAAACTGAGAATATAGCACCCATTGATTCTGGTAATTCTAATTTGTAAGGCACTAGACCCTTCCTTTCCAAGATTTTGTAGGGTCCTACAAATCTGGCGGCAAGCTTTCTGCGTATTCCAAACCGCTTCTTCTTCATTGGCGTGACTTTTAGATAAACATAGTCACCAACTTCGAACACAAGTGGTCTCCTTCTCTTATCCGCATAACTTTTCTGACGTGACTGAGCTGCTCTCATATTTTGTTGAATGATATGAACTTTCTTTTCGGCTTCTTCCACAAAGTCAATACCATAATACCTTCTTTCCCCTGGCTCAATCCAGTTTAAAGGTGTTCTACACTTTCGTCCATACAGAGCCTCAAAATATGCCATCTTGATACTTTCTTGATAGCTATTATTATACGCGAATTCTGCTAAAGGTAACCACGACTCCCATGAACCTCTGGAAGACAACACACAAGCTCTTAACATATCTTCTAAAACAGCATTAACTCTTTCAGTCTGACCATCTGTTTGAGGATGATAGGCAGTGCTACGAATCAGACTAGTTCCCAAACATTTGTGCAAATGCTCCCAAAAGTGAGCAGTGAACTGTGACCCTCTGTCAGACACGATAGTCTTCGGTATGCCATGCAATCTCACAATCTCTGCAATATACTTCTCGGCATATTGAGGTGGTCTATAAACTGTCTTAACAGGTAAAAAGTGGGCTGTCTTGGTAAGACGATCTACGATTACCCAAATCGAATCATGGCCTTTCTGAGTAGTGGGCAAACCTGTGATGAAATCCATACTTATATCATCCCACTTCCAACTAGGGACTGACAAAGGTTGCAACAATCCGGCAGGTTTCATGTGAATAGCTTTCACTCGACAACATGTGTCACATCTGGCTACATAAGCTGTAATTTCCTTCTTCATCTTTGTCCACCAATAGCGAGGTCTTAGTTCTTGATACATTTTACTACTGCCAGGATGCATGGACAACTTAGAGTGATGAGCTTCATCCATAATTTTATTCTTAAGCTCTCTATCCTTCGGAACAACAAGACGGTTGTCGAACCACAACACGTCCTGCTCGTCCACTCTGAAGTGTTTTGAGGGTTCTTCTTTAATTTTCTTTTTGATGTGGAATATTCCTTTGTCTGCTTTCTGACCTTCTATTATCTTACTTTCTAAGGTGCAACTGATCTGAATACTATGTAACACGGCAGAGTGCATTAGATTAAAACCATCCTCGAGTAAGGGTTGCATATTCAGACAATACGACTTTTGACTCAAAGCGTCGGCTACCACATTGGCTTTCCCAGGGTGATACTGTACATTCAAGTTGTAATCTTTAATTAGTTCTAACTATCTTCGCTGTCTCATGTTCAATTCTGGTTGGGTGAAAATATATTTGAGACTCTTATGATCGGTGAAAATATTGCATACATTACTAAGTAAATAGTGTCTCCAAATCTTTAAGGCATGCACTACGGCGGTAAGCTCAAGATCATGTGTCGGATAATTGATTTCATGTTTTCTCAACTGACGGGAGGCATAAGCAATGACTCTTCCTTCTTGCATCAGAACACAGCCTAATCCTATTTTTGATGCGTCATAGAACACATCAAAAGGTTTCTCGATATCTGGCTGCGCAAGAACTGGAGCAGTGGTCAACAGTTTCCGCAAGGTGTGGAAAGCTGTCTCACACTCCTCTGTCCACACAAACTTGTGATCTTTCTGTAACAAACTTGTCATCGGCTTGGCAATCTTCGAGAAGTCTGGGATAAAGCGGCGATAGTAACCAGCTAACCCTAGGAAACTCCTGACTTCTGGTACTGTGGTTGGAGTTTTCCAATCCATAACCTCTTGCACCTTGCTCGGATCTACCGAAACTCCATTCTTAGATAGAATATGACCAAGGAAAGGAACTTTCTTCAACCAAAATTCACATTTGCTGAACTTAGCATACAACTTATGATCTCTCAGTCTGGTCAAGACAATTCTCAGATGCTCTTCATGATCTTTCTCATTCTCAGAGTATACTAGAATGTCATCAATGAAGACAACTACAAACTTGTCCAACTCTGGCATGAAAACCGTATTCATCAGATACATAAAGTATGCAGGAGCATTTGTTAAGCCAAAAGACATAACAAGATACTCGTACAACCCGTATCTGGTAGAAAAGGCGGTTTTCGGGACATCTTATGGCCTGATCTTTATCTGATGATACCCTGATCTTAGGTCTATCTTGGAGAACACTCTAGCTTTAGCCAACTGATCAAACAAAACGTCGATATGAGGCAAAGGATATTTATTCTTGATAGTTACAGCATTAAGAGGTCGATAATCCACACACATTCTCAGAGTACCCTCTTTCTTTTTCTTCACGAACAAGGCAGGACATCCCCACTCAGACTTACTCGGTCGGATAAACCCCTTCTTTAGCAATTCTTCCAGTTGCTTCTTCAGCTTAGCTAACTCATCCGGAGGCATCCGATAGGGTCTCCTCGAAATAGGAGCTGTCCCGGGGATCAACTCGATTCCAAACTCAACATCTCTATCTGGAGGAAGGCCAGGTAACTCGTCTGGAAACACATCCGGGAACTCACACACTACCGGGATCTGGTGGATAGGAACAACTTCCATGGCACAGGTCACACTCACAAGGTCTGTTCTTTTGGGCAATGGTACCAGGAAAGTACCCTCTCCCTGGGGATCCTTAAGGGTAAGCAACCGACTGCTTGTATCTATGACTGCCCCCAGTTCTTCATCCAGCTCATTCCTATTATTACATCCAAAACTAGTCCAGGCATAACTATCAGGTTTACTCGAAACTTCCGACTACCTAACTCAAGGGTTGCCCCTCTAACCATCTTATTGGTTAACACATCAGCCCCGGTTGAACTTATACGATAACCATAACTCAATTCTGTGCATAGTTGTTCATGCTTCCGTACAAATGCTTGACTCATAAAAGAATGCGAGGATCCAGAATCAAATAGAACAACTGCAGGGTGATGGTTAACAAGAAACTTACCGGCAGTTACAGGCTCTCCCTCAGGAATCTCATCAACGGTGGTATGGTGCACACGGGCAGTGTAAGTCTGTTGCTTCTTTTTAGGCGGATAAGGGCAGAATTTTGAAAAGTGGCCTGGCTGACCACAATTGTAGCAGGGCCCCTTCACTATACCAGCAGATCCTATAGCTCCCTTGGAGTTGCTCTGTTCTGCAGCTGCGGTGATCTTTGTTGGCGGCACGGCCATCTTGTATGGCTTCTGTGGTCCCCTGTAGTTCTGGGTTTTATGTTGTGGCGGCCTGAACCTTGCACCAGGTGCGGACGGACGATAAGAAAGACGATTTGCAGTGACAACTCTGGACTGGGATGGTCCTGACTCAAACACCCTCTTGCGATTCTTGGATGCAGTGTAGGCGTTGTTGTTCTTTTCTTGTTTCAAACAATCACTGACAAAGTCATTGAACCTGGCATGGGTATTGGTACCCACATGCTTCATCATCTTCAGACTTAACCCTCTCTTGAAACTAGTAATTCTCTTTGCATCTGTGTCGACCATGTCTGGAGCATAGCGGCACAAGCTATTAAAGGCATGCAGATACTGTGTTACAGTCTTGGTACCCTGATTTAAGGCCAAGAACTCTCCGAGCTTCATCTCAACCAACCCTGGGGGAATATAAACTCCCCTAAACGCTTTAGTGAATTCTCTCCAAGTAATCTGGGCATTGGGAGGAAAGGTGGTGCGGTGATGCTTCCACCACATCCCTGCTGGTCCCTGTAGCTGATGTGCAGCATATTCTGTCTTCAGAACTTCTGTCAGCCTCAACACACGGAACTTATCTTCCATAGTATTGATCCATTCTTCAGCGTCGAGTGGCTCTGCTGCTTCCTTGAAAATAGGTGGCCTGGTGTCCATGAAATCCTTGAAATTGTTGTACTGGTTCACCCCATGGCCACCACCTTGATTATTTCCTCTCTGAATATTTTCAGCGATGGTACGCAGAAAATCTTCCATATTCCTTTATGACTGCTCGGCGTTACGCTGGCTTCTAAGGAACTGTGCGAAGAATACCTCTGCAGTGAGCGGTGGAGGAGGGGGCAATTGTGGCTCTGGCTGTGGCTCCTGGTGATTGACGTTGTTTGCACCACCCCCACCAGCCCCTGCACCGTTGCCACCAGTTTCAGCGGCCTCATACGTGGCACGGCGAGTGTTTGCCATCTGCATATTTCAGCAACAAGTAATAATTGAGCGAAGTGGTAGTAATTGTATTCGAATGAACAATCATGCCATACTGAATTTATTGGAGAGAACAAGTCATGCAATAAAACAGAGGTACAATAATCACATTCCAATTAAAACAACATCACTAATCAAATTACTTCGAATGCAACATCGCGTTCCATACAACCACGTTGCCAGCATACATACACTGGACTTTTATGCGTTCGGGTATCGCATACACAACCAAGATTCAAAAGATCGCCAGTCTCAAGATCGAACAGGATACAACACGATACATGGAAACCAAAAGAAGGCCATCGCGATAGAGCCTAGCTACTAACGCAAGGCAACTAGCCTACTCCTCGGGGCCGTCATCAAGGTCGGAGGCGTCACCATCGCTACCATCAGTAGCGGCGTCGTCGTCGATGTCCATCTGGGCGGCGTCCAGAGGAGCATACGGGCCCATCCTGTTGTAGAGGGCATGAAACTCTTCATGCAAGTTGGCATTATACCCTTCTAGCTCCTCGACCCTCTGCCTCAGAAGGTCCCTCTCGTTCCAGGCTTCATTCCTTTCCTGCACTAGCTGTCCCATCATGCGGTCTGCATTTCTGTTGGCCTGAGTCAACGTCTGTACCCGCTGCATAGCACTCTCACCTCTCTCAAGAGCCCGATCTCGCTGCAAGCTCATGTCGGCCAACTGCTCCTGCAAGCTAGCTATAGCACGTGCTTGCTTCTTCTTCTGCTTCCTTGCTTCAAGCCGGTCATCTCCACGCAGACCAGTCAAGGTCCAATAGGTACTCTTAAGACCCTGGTATGCTCTGATGGCTACATACATGGCACTCATTGCGTGGTTGTCGCTAGCCCGTCCTTCACTTGGGCCTCTAACCAGGGCACTTCCTTGCGGCTGCACCCAAATGGCATCACGAGGATCATCCCTCGGGAAAGTACCGGCCAAAGCTGCTGCCAACTCATTAGGAAACCTGCTCATTATGTCTCGGATGACGTGAAAGGCTGCACCCTCTGCACCCTCAACTGGAGTGCATCCTTCAAACTCCAAATGCCAACCATCCCATTATGGCGCATCACCAAGAGCAGGGACGGTGATTTCCACTACCACAAGTCCATCCTCAGCTAACTGGCTCTCACTCCAGGAGTACACTGGCTCTTGACCCTCTGGGTACCCCACATCATGGAGCACTCTCCAAAGCAAGGTGGGCATGCCAAACTCACTTAGAAAAGTGTCCGTGCTGTGACGCTCCCGCGGGGCCATCTGGTGACGGGGTGCTCTTCCACCAGTGGACTTACGGGCAGTCTGCTTCGTGCGGGCCATCTGTAGCACAAGTTTTAAATTACCCGGTGAGAACATATTTAAAGTTGATGTCACTTTTATCAAACTGGGATAATCCTTTTATAAGGGGAGGAATGCATGTTATGAATGAAATGCACAGGCAATATGATGCATGCGCGAGTCTTACGTTCTCACAAACTTAGAAAATAAAGACATCTAACGATGAATTCGGTGGCATACAAACGATCTCTCATATACGTAACTAATTCGATCTACACGATAAACGATGTTATGTACCTGCAGAAAATTCATTTCAGCCCATTCCCCATGAATGCATGAAAGCAGTAAATCTACCTACACGCTCTACACGAATCCCCAGATGCGTGTACAACGGTAGTAACTACCCAAACACATCGTCCTATTGACGGCATCGCCTCAACAGACGGAACACCCATACATGCGATACTTTCATAAAAACATGTGTAAAACATGTAATTATTCTAGTATCATATAAGCACTCTCCCTAGATCGACGGTGTATCCGATCATGCTCTCACAGCTCATACTTACCAAAGCGTAGTGGTAACTGATCCATACATTACCACTCAATTAAGTGACACTCATACAATAGCACGTCGTATGAGCAACGAAAGAAAAATATGGTGCAAGAACCCCAAGTTAGTACTTAAATAGCCACCTAGAGTCCTTAACTGGGCATACAGGATATGACCACTGGCACACCTTTAGTTTTAAAATCACACTTTTTAAACAGAATTTTGTTTTAAATACACTTATGAACAGTAATCATGCTAAACCATGCTCTGATGCCAGCTGTAACAGAACCGCTCAATTATACGAGATTAAGTAGGAAAATCATCCAACGGAAGGACAATTTAACAAACTTAAGCCCGTATAACCCGGTAGTCTGTGAAATCTCGACGGATTTCAAACCATTTCACATAACAGCCAAGATCGTACTAAGTTTAGCGGTCACCATCATAAGTTACATAAAAGTTCACGGCATAAAATACATCGGAGTTTAAACATAGTTATTACAAACCAGGTTCGAATAAAAGTAGCAGAAGCGGTAGTTCAAATTACGCACACACACAACATTTTGAAATAAAGTGCCAGCTTGTGACCATCTCCAGCAAAAGCATCAGACGAGAATTAACGAATGACCATTGCCTATGGTCCTAAGCTTCGCCCATCACAGGATAGAGGCAGTTGATACAGTAGCCGTAATACATCTGTCCATCTGCAACAAGTGGGAACAAAGCCCTGAGTACGAGAAGGTACTCAGCTAGACTTACCCGTCATAAACCAGAAATGAAAGACACCAAGGAATCATGATAGGCTTTCTGGTGGGGTAGCTGACTCATTTGCAAGAAAAGCATTTTTAACTTAACAATTTCTTTCCAAAAGCATGCAGTAATTAACTCTTTATTACCCTGTCAACTATGTTTGCACTGGTGCTAGAGTAACATGTAATTAAGCAAGTAAGGATTACCATTGATCATTAATAATAGTTATCATGTCATCTTCCACATAACTATCCAAGTGATTCATCAATATTACTACGATGAAGTAGCTCAAGTCAAGTGTTCACTATCCAGTGAACGATGGCGATTCGAATCGATTATTAACCAGCTGGTAAGTTATTCCTCACACAAACATCACTCACCCGCTAAAGTGAGGTGTTGGTCACCGAGTCAACCATTCAGGTAAAGTCGCGAGCTTGCCAGGAACCACTTGTACCCGAGGGCCGCCCGACTGCTCTTTGGCCTTATCATCGCGCCCCCGTATCCTGCCACTACTGCTCCGGTACAGTGCGTTGCGGGTAATCCACTCGGCCCGAATAATCTCCCAGTTTCGCGGTCGGAAGGTACTTTATCCGGCCAGCTAAATGTGAGGCATGCGTTCAACATGACCCGAGGTCCAACAACGGACGGTCCTTAATCGACACAGACGGAAAACACTACAGTCCGAAACCCTGCAAGTTTCCGCCCGGTCTCAAATTCATTTCGACACTTAGTTATACCATGATTTCATACTCATCCAAGCAGATCCAGGTAACCACCTATAGCTCGCAGGTGACAGGAAATCACCCGACTTCTACCGGTCTAAGCAAGCTAAGCATTGACTCGACTGCGGATACCAGGGTAACAAGGATATAGTATAACAAAGGTAAGCAAGGTATAATGCAGCAACGTTTGCAAACAACTCCTAAACGTAATGCATCAAATTAAGTAAAGTTAATAATAAATTATTTGCAAACCGGGAGAGAAATGCTCCGAGGCTTGCCTCTCTCAAAAGAGCTCGGACGGTGGTCGGGGCACTCTGGGAGATCTTCACCGACCTCCTCTTCGGCTTCGGTCACCTCCTGCTGATGCACCTCGAGCTGCTCCTCTAGCTCCTCGGGTAAGACGACTGGGTTCTCGGTTTGCGATCCTATATGATGCAATGTGCGTAAGTGATCATGCAAACGTGCATCGAAGGAGATGAATGCAATGGATATGTTGAAATGCAAGGTAGTCAACATCATCCAAGAAACTATGTACTACAAGCACATGTCATCTACTGCATTCTCTTCTACTACTATTATGTTAAGTTAACATATCTTATGAAATGCTTCAAAGATACACCAAAGCTTTACTAATTTCTTAATCACACTTAAAGCAACACTTGCTTAAACCCTAAATAATAATAGGTTTGAATAGCAACATATATTTCTGATGCTTCTAAAAATCTAAGAAAATTACAGTAGCATAATACTACCCTAAACCGACTACCATAAAAATTTCATGGCATTTGGATAAGTAAACTATCCTATACAAAAATGACAAGCTATAGCATAAAAAATGAGCATGAAATTACTTTGTACTATGAAAAGTGTCAAACAACAGAATTAATATTTTTCCTAGGTCCTTCATAGCATACTATGACTGTACAAAAATTATCACATGCATGTTTTATACAAAGTTTGCTCTCTAGCAAAAATAACAAAAATCAGCCATTAAAGGCACTTGAACTACACCTCAAAATTTTTCCCACAGCACATGCATGAAACATATTTTTTCCTAGGAAGTACATGATATAAGAAGATTAACAAACTTGAAATCATATTTTTCTGATACATATAGGATTTACTAACCATTTTACAAGATACCAGCAATATCAAGAATTAATTAAAGCTCTACAGAAAAGTATCCCAAAAATGACATGCAATATTTTTATATTGTAGATCTGGTTCCAATGAGTCCATAGAAATTTATTTCACAATTTTTGGAGCTCAAATGAATGCAAAAACATTTTCCACAATATTTTTCATCATGAATAATAAAAGAAAACAGAAAACGATTTTTATTATTGAAACTGGGCCGGCCCGTGGAAGTAAACCGGCCCGTGGCCGTTCTCGGCCTGGTTCACGCGCGCGGGGGAAAGAGTGAGCAGGCCCGGCTCGGGCTTCGGCCCACGGCCGCTCGCGCGAGGAGGCCGGGGGGGCGAAGCCGGAGGCGCCGGTGACCGCAATGTCGCGGCCGCGCGTCGACCGGCCGGTGGCCATTGCCGACCACGCCCGGGTGCGGAAAAGCGAGCAACAGGTGCGCGGGGAGGAGGCGGACCCGTTTTCGGTGATAGAGAAGCAAGAGGGGTAGCGGGGAATCACTCCCGTGGGAGGCCGCGCGCGCGGTGGCGCCATGGCCGCTGGCGGCGGATGCACGGAATCCGCAACTGCTTGGCTCGGGTGACGGCAACGAGGTGCGCACGGGGTGCCAGAGAAGGAGGCGAAGTTGGGTGCGCGAGAAGGCGAGCTATGGCGGCTCACCGTCGGCCAATTTGGCCGGCGGGTGCGGCGGTGGCGGTGCTTGCGCGGTGCGGTGCTCGCGCGGCACGGAGCGGAGGAAGGCCGAGGCAGAGAAATTCGGAGAGGGAGGGTGGACGCGGAGCGCAGGCGACTTAGAAGAGCGAGGCGCGCGCTGGCGGGGGCCACCGACGGCGAGCGGCGCATGCCGGCCACAGGGCGCGCGGTGCCTGCGCGGGCGCGGGCGTGTCGCGGCGAGCGCGAGCGAGCGGGCATGACGCGCGGGCGGGCGGGCGAGCGCGGGGTCAGCTGGGCCGGGCCGCTTCGCGGGCGGGCCGAGAAGGGAAGCGGCGGCCTGCTTAGGTTAGTTTTGATTTTTTTTATTTTCTAAATTGAAACCAATTTCAAATACAGTTTTCAAACCCTATTTTGAACAAGAAAAAGACATTTTCTGGAAATGACCCAAAAATAAAAGTTGCTTAGAATTTAATTCTCTACAACTTTGATTAAGGGGCCAACCTCAAAACTCTTATAGATTTTGATTTTTAGAATAAAAGCTAATTTAGGGAGGATTTTTGAATATTTTCAAATAACATTTTTAAAATAAATCTTTGACAAAACTTTGAGTGATTTAGTGGCTCCAAAAATTTTCCTTATAATTCTAAGTGATATGAAATTTATAGTTGAACAAATTTGATGAATGTCATTAGCACATTATCCCAACATGTTATGCAATACTAGTTTCCACACTTTTATTTTACTAAAGGTACACCCTAAGCACATATGATTATGAATGATATGAAATGCCATGCTTATGATTGCAATGCAAATGCTTGCGTAACACCGGAGTGTTACACTAGGGAGGGGAGGTGAGTGAGGATCTATACGTAGGGTTTATCTGTGTATTGGGCAAGTTCGGTTATTTCGATTAACCGGGCATTGGAACCAAGATAATCATAATAATTTCAGTTCTGTAGAACCTGGAACCTGAGGGATACGCCTCGACGCATAGGCACTAGGCAACACCTAGATGATATGGCATACCTAAAGCCCTGTGGTGTCCTGTCGTGCCTGGGGTATGCCTCAACGCCTAGGCGACGCCTCAAAAACCATGCACCACACTGTCGTCCATGTTCGCCACTGATGGAGACACACCTTCATAGGAGTGCCTCGTCCATGATTCCACTCGCATCTACATCACAATCTCATGTGCATCGATGATCGTATTGCGCTTCATGTGCACCACTTGTCTGCACCCGGTCTTTGTCAAGTTGTTTGTCTCTGATATCAAGCACTAACCCCATACCTTGTGTCTGGAATGCTTGCCTTCAGGCAAGCCTAGATTGATCACCTTCAGGTAGGAGCATCCACTCCTGCACTGCTTCTTCATCTAGCAAAACCTCGTGACTAGCATCGTCGTCTCTTCCCCACCTACTTCGTCCATTCCAACAACAGTGGGCTACATCGACACCTTCTACCCTGCTGTTCTACACACCACAACATCGAGGCCTCCTCTACTAGTTCCTTAGGCACTAGCGTATGGTTGGGACCATCTGCCTAGTATGGAAAGTATTGGAAATATTGTTGTGTGACTTCATCCTCGACATGTTCCCAAGACTAGCAACCCTGACCCACACTTCGTCCATGGTCCTTGACTGCAGCGACCCTTCAGCTCATGTCCCATCTGCCTTGATTGCATCGCATTTTTCATCTATGTCCTCGACAACCCTAACTGTGTCAAACTTAGCATCACCCTCTTTCACAGCGACTGCCTCAACATATCTCTGTCATTACCTTAGCACCTCTTTTGTGCCTGCAGCTCCCTTCATGTACAACCACCTTGATATCGCCAACCTGACCATGACTAGGTCAACCACAGCTATCTCCAGCATGGCATCTTCGACCATGACTGCTTCACCCTCACTCTCGGCTACCTACATTGGCATCGGACTACGGGAGGGGTGTTGTTGGATCGTCGGCTTCCACCTTCAAGTTCTTCTCTAGTCTCACTGTCTGTGGAGCTCCCAATCTAACTATAGGGGGTATGGTGTTACAGTATATCACAACTAGAGAGTTAGTTAGGATCACGCTCCCGTGTACCGGCTTGACCACCAAGTGAACTCTATATATATATATATAGAGAGAGAGAGAGAGAGAGTTGCATTCTTTGGGCCCAATGTAGTATATGTTATTCATTTTATTTAATGACTACTGTTAACATTTGATTTTCTCTGTATCAGCATTACCTAAGGAGTTTTTTTTTACCTAGACACATAGGTAGCGATCTATTCGACTGGTTGATAGTCGTCAACGTGTCTTCGTTTGTGTAAAACTTTAGCAAGTTGTTTGCAATTTGTTTTTACAGGACTCAGAAGTGGTTGTAAGATGGTTGCATCAACTCGATATGATGTAACTAAATTGTTTTTTAATAACAAAAAGAATTCTTTTATGGAAAACATATGCTTGGTGTAAAAAAAACAACTATATTTTTGCAACATGGGATAAGTCGCTCTTACTTTGGTTGTATTTGGCATCTGCCTACTTCCTGTCACCAACTCTATCATTATGACACCTAAACTATAAATGTCTGACTTCCATGACCTTTTGCCATTTACAATATACTCTGGAGCACAATATCCTCTGCATGAAGACACCATAAAAGACATTGTGTCATATAAGATCTAGGGAGTAAATCTCAGGAAAGAAGTATATTGTAGATGTAGTATCTTCATGTGTAGCTTACGGTGATATTAGACATTGTGCACTCGTAGTTTGTGAAATCCCCTCAATTCTTGATAGTCCAAAATCTGTAATCTTTGGCACCATTTGGTCACTTAATAGTATGTTGGCAAGTTTTAGGTCCATGTGCAGAATACGCTTTTCCTCGTGAAGATGAAGCAAGCCACAACAGATTCCCTTAATTATTTGATAGCGTGTCTGCCATTCAAATCCCCTTAATTCGTCTGCAGGAGTATAGAAGAAATAAGCAGGATATGGAACCTAAAATATTCTCTATTTAGTTTTTGCTTGCTAAATTGCTTATATTCTGAGGAATGGGCCATCTTTATTATTTGATATGTCCCTTGTATTTATTGCCTACATCCCTAGGGTAGAGGTGGAAGTGGAAATATGAAGGATGTTGAAATATAAATAAAAATTGGATCATAAAGACACGCAGTTCTGAAGTTTTGGTCTTATCATACCAGTTAGCGATGAAAACGGACGGAAATGGACGGAAAAACCCTATTTCTACTTCCGTTTCTATATTTTTTTTGGCGGAAACGGGATCGGGTTCGGAAAATATGGGTTCGGAAACGGAATCGGAATATGCGGACATACGGAAACGAACAAATACGGATGGAGAGCCGAAAAATTAAATTAAGATCACATAATATAATATTCTCAAAGTATACATATATAAAGTCATGTAATAATATATACAAAGTTTAATATTTATTTACATGCTATGTACGTGAACATAACATGCATATTTGGTGATTCATAGTTATATTAACATAACATAAGGACATGTAATTGTTGAACATGTTGAGCATAGATGGAAAACAGGATAAAAATGGAATAAATACGGGTCTATTCCATATTAAAACGGGATTACTCGGAAACAGACGGAAAACACCATTTTCTACTTCCGCAAATACGAAAACGGGATCTCGCAAATACGGAAACAGACGGGAAAATATAGAAAATGGAACGGGACGGTACGGGAAAAATTCCGTCCGTTTTCATACCTAATACCAGTAAGATAGTTGTCAAGGCTTCCTTTTCTTATATACTCGAAACAAAGTAACCTTTCCCGTTCCTCTGCCATAACAGTTTTTCCATGCATTTGAAGTGCCTTTTCTTTTGTTTCAGAACAGTAACCTATAAAACGTACTATATTTGGATGCCCAACCTTGGTCATGCTATCAACCTCAGAAAGAAACATCTTTTGATCAATTGTATGGCAATTTAAAAGCTTCTTAACAGCAACGACCACCCCATTTGTCAGGATGCCCTGTTTAAATTGAAATTTGATGATGGTCATGAACATTAAACCAATCTCAGGCTCTGCCGACTGGAACTTGAAGGAGCAATGGAAAATGAAGGAAAAAAAGAAACATTTACCTTGTAAACCTGTCCGCACCCACCCTTACCAATCCTTCGATCATCAGAGAAATTTCCCATGATTTGTCGTAGAAGTTGTAAGTCAAGACTGCCGGGCTTCTTTTCACCACAAAGTATAGGCTCTAAATCATCTTGTTGCAAATGTGGGTAATCCATCCTAAATGAGCAGCTGATTTCCATAATTAGAGAAATAAAATTTAATCCGCTCTCTTAATGGAACAGAATAGCACTCATAGTGTATGCCATGAAAATTGGGACGGCAATGGAATCGGGATACTTTTTTTCCCCTTGTAAAGTGTGATATATATAATTATGTAAGGAAAACTACATTGAAGAAGGTGCAAAGTACATTAGGGAGAGCATGCCTGGTTGTACCTTGTAGCGAGTTGCAGACTGTAGCCCCTCTAGCTCGGTGATCTGGACTGTCCAATTAAGGAGGCAATCATGCGACCAAAAGCCTGAATCAAACAAGACGCAACCTTTAGCTCGGTGATCTTTGCCCCTTTTTGTTTTAAGTAATAAAGTTTATCTGTAGGGGCTTCGGCCCCTCCAGTTAAAAAAAAACAAGATGCAAGTATTTACCCCAACATGTGCATAAAATGCTGAAACAAAAAAATGCGAATAAAGAGAGATAAATGAACTGGCTAGCACTAATTAGAATCGAGCGAATCACGGACGTTGGATGCATGCATTAGAGCAACTCCAGCGCAAATTGGGCCCCTATTTTTTTCATTTGCATGCTGGGCTGCAAAAAAAAAGGACCCAAAATTGAGAGAAACTCCAGCCCAAGACCCTATTTACTCCCTAAAAAAAACCACCACTCCAGCCCAAGCACCACGGCGGCGCCCCGCCCGCGCGCCGCCAGCGCCCCGCCCGCCGTCTTCGTGCCCTCCTCCCCTGCCGTCCTTGCCTTCCACCTCGCTAGTGCGGCGGCGGGAGGGGTGAGGCTTTCCTCCGTGTCGGCCCAAACAGTGTTGTCGTCCTCGGCGGGCGGCGCCGAACACCTCCTTCCGCCCCTCGTCCGTGGCCTCGACCCCATACGTGTTCTCGAACAGGCAGTGATCGTACTCCCCTCGTCCAATGGCAGCCTCCCGAGGAGGTAAGCCGCCGCCGCCGCCGGGAGAAGGCATCCTGCCGCCGCCGCCACCGGGAGAAGGACGTTCTTGGGTACCAGACAGGTTGAAGTCGAGAGGAGTCGAGGTAGGACGGGGATGCGGCGCGACGAATGCACGACGTCGCGTGGGAGCCACCGCCGGACGGGGAGGCAGCCCACCTCCGGAGAATCCACGGGACGCGCCGCCGTCCATGGGAGAGGAACCGGGTCAGGTGTGGCGGGCATGCTGGCTTGGCGGGCAGACCACTGTATGAATATGAGCGAGGTTACAGAGTTTCAGTCGTTAGATGTGTCATAATCGAGACTTGACAATCGTAAACACACCATTTTCAGAAAATGGTACAGTACTAGATGCTGATTAAAGATTCAAAGAAACATGAACAAAAACATTTTGCATATAATCATACTAGAATAAATTTGGGTTTAAGACAACTGCTTGTTGGCTATAGTGGTACGTAGCTTCAGAAATGCAGTGATGCAAAACCAATCAGATACTATAGTTTATTTCTGCAACTCCACTTCAAAACATTCAGATGTCAGAGAGACATGCTAAAAATGATGCTACATGCTGATCAAAGGTAACACTCATGAAAAGTCATGTCCCAATTGGCCCTTCATCTAATCTAAGCTTGACTGAAGAAACAGGCAGTCCATTGGTTGCTTGGCTGGTTTGAGTCCAACATAGAGCAAAAACATAACTTGAAGATGCAACTCATCAGATATGCATAGGTATACAACCACTCATAGGTGCACCAAATGCATTATTCACTGATATTCACAATTTCATCATAACAGAATCAAAAGGAGATGAGCACAAGCACTTCTCAGTGACCACACTTCCAACATTCAGTATTTACTAGCACTACAAAGAAAGTAGTAATATGATTGACTGAACTAATGTTAGTCCTACCAGAACACACGAAGATAGAAACCATCAAAAACATGAAGTGCTTGCATATACGATGATACTAAAATATACTGAACTAATTTTGGCATATCTAAATCTAAATCAGTAGCTTTTCCAATCCTAGCTGCTACTCGCATGTGCAGTTCCCATTCTCACATGAGCAGAGCGGACTGCACCTGACCTTCAACCTCGCGAACGCAGTGGAGTGTGCCTGACCTTCAACCTCGCGAACGTGGCCGACGCTGCCGCGTGCAAGTCACGAGGATGCTCCGCCCGGAGGGGATTGTGGGGCCGGCGACCTCCGGCGAGCTACAGCAGGCTGGGCGTTCTTGGGCTCGCGGCTGCAGGCTCTCGCATCGCGGTAGCGCGGCGCGCTCGGCGAGTGCACGCCGGCTGCGGCTGCCGACGACCCCGTCCTGTTCGTGCTTTCTGTGCCGAGATGGTCCGATGTGTTGGGGCAGACGAGGGGCGAGGACAGAGCAGGTGGTGGAGCGGCCTGGCGGGCGTGGACGTGCGGTCGGGAGGGCGCGGTGGAGGAGCGCCAGCTGCGGCGGTGGGAGGGCAGCAACGCGCCCGCGGCTGCGGGGAACGACGCGTCGGGGGCGGGGTCGGGGGAGGGGATCGGGGTAAATTTTACAAGTTCTCCCTAAAATGGGAGCCCAAGTAGGAGGTCCATTGGAGTGGAATTTTTTTATCAAGTCCCTAAAATTGAAATAGGGCCCTGTTTTAGGGGCTGGGCTGGAGTTGCTCTTACGGATTACAGCAAGAGGATTAGAGGAGCCCTTCCCTCGGCGCCACGACCGCCGCTGGCCCCTTCCCCGGCCACTACATTTACAATGCGCCCCCTTCCCCAGCCGCCACATCTGCGCGGCGCCTCCCCGCCGCCTCCTCCGCCTTCGGCCCCTTCCCGGCCGCCCGGCGCCCCTCGGCTGGCGCCTTCGGCGCGCGCTCCTCCCCCGTCCCTTCATCGGCATGCGCGCAGGACTGGGAACTGGACTATAGTCGAGGTCAAGGTCCTCTTCCACGGAGGAGAATTGGAGATGTCCAGCTCCTCCTCTTTTATGAGGGGCTAACAGCCGGGTCCCACACATCACAGGTGGCAAAGGATGGCTAACCGCCGGTTCATGTCCTCCCTCCCAGTCCCACGAACCAAACAAACAATAAGGTTGATCTATCCCAAGAACCTTAAGTAAGATCATCTCATTCCAAAATTTAAAGATGGGATCATCTCATTCTCTATGATCAAAATAGAGTACATGCTTAAAGGATGAGGATGAAATTTACAGTATCTTGTCAGGTTCTAGACCAACTTTGCAGATCAGACAGTCTACCTGGCTTTGCCAGAAGAGATGTTGGAAAAAGATTAAATGAGAACAAATTTGGTTGTGATGGAAACATATATATCCTTTCAGTCGAGATGTAGAGATTTCAATATACTGGAGCAGACCAAATAATCAAAATGACTTGAACTAAAAATGTTGAAGCTCGTAGTGAAAAGAACGCACCTGGTTATGGAACGAGCGAACTGGGGTGCAGGACTTGGATTGGAGCTACACCAGATCTGAAGTCTTTGCTTCTTCGTTTCACGAAGTCCACGCCTGTGGCCGCCGCATACAGCACACGGCATATGCAGATATATGCTGCATGTTCTGAGTTCACGTCTTCAGTCATATATATGGGAAAAGAAACATAACAAAAAGAAGGGGGCAAAACGCAAGGCTGTTTTTTTAATACCCACGAGTCCGGCGATCTTGGCCCCTGGTCACATGGCTGAAATTGTTTTAAACTGATCTGATTAACTTGCAGGCATTAATGGCATCATGTGTCTAGCACCAGCTTTCACGCTCCTTTGCATCTCCGAACTCAGGTGCTCCTTTTTGTTAATCATCATGAAATAGCTGAACAAAGAAAAGAATGCAAAGAATAGGAACGCAGTAGCAACACAGACAAATAAAAAACACAGGAAAGGAACAAGAGATTGGAATGTACTGTGTAGAAAGCTGTGAGATAAGAATCTGAAAATCACATGAATAACAAAAATTTGTTAGGACTTGGTGACAGATTAATTATGAGGTATGATTGCACGTATTTTATCCCAATCTCCTCTTGCATGTGGGGGCAAGTCCATAGAGGGTGTACATTTAAAGTTAAGCATGTGCACTATTGGATAGTTGACTTTATCCTCTTATGAACGTGTATTTTGGTTGAGAGACTGATGGGGATGGGACAGGACCGTCCTCAAAACCACGGTGTTTGGACTGGAATCACAAATAGATGTAACTGTCTCTAGCGGAAATATACTGTAACATTCTGTTCGTTTTGATCCTAAAACCAAGAGAATCAAGGTTAAATCCCCTGCAAGTCAAAACCCCCTCAAACCCTTCCAATTCCTTTGATTTTGGAATCAAAACGAACAAGATATAAAGATGGAGGATCCATCTGTCCGTGAAAATCCCATGGGACAGGAGCGTCCTTGTGTTGGCCTCGTGGCTAATTTTTAACATAGGGAGGTGAAGAAGATAATGAAAAAAAAAAAGAAAATTAATATAAAATGAGCTAACCACCAACCAAAGTGTTCACACGTCCCAAGTTCCCAACCACATCCCTCGATCCAAACATAAGGTAGGATTATTCCATTCTATTTTATTCATCCAACTAAACAAAAAGCAAGGATCGTGTGAGCAACAGGCTAGGAGAGGAAGGGAAATTGGAGGAATAGAACGCAAGAAAGAACGAGGAAGACAAGCAGAGGTGTTCGCCGGACAGCTTGCTTAGGCAGAAACGGAATTCGGTTTTTACATGTATGATGATGTTCCCCTCTGTCTCACCCTCTCTTTTTTTTTAGATAATGGATAGTTCATATCCGGCTTCATCTATCAACAGATAGAATCAGGCCAATTATTACAAAGAATCACCCGAGGGCACACACGCGGACTGCAGGTAAAGGTTTAAAGCCAACCAAACAGACAACCGGAACAAAAAAAAAGGTTTCGACTAAACACGACCAATATGTCTTGTAGATAACCATCCATTGGAACTGAAAAATTGCAGAGCTGAAGTCTCTAAATGCTGTCCAGCGAGAGTCAGCTGCTCCCGCAGATCATCACGCCGCTGCAATCTTGCCCACTCCCGAAGCCAGTGCGTTCCCCTGAAAAGAACCTGCAAAAACGATTTTGGTCTACATTTGTCAAAAACCACCTCGTTCCTTGTTATCCAAATTGCCCAACAAAGCGTTGATGCTGCTGTTAATAACAATGAATTATATCTTTTGGTTGCTACTTTTGACCACCTAATGAAAAGGTCATTCATGTCTCGGGGTGGCGAAATTCCAAAAAGCATATGTACAGCGCGCCACAGGAATTTGGCATAAGCACAATCTAAAAAGAGATGTTGTATGGATTCTAGAGAATGACAGAAGCAACATTTCTTATCACCATTCCAGTTTCTCCTAACTAAGTTATCTTTAGTTAAAATCACCCCTTTCTTTAGATACCATAGAAAAACTTTTATTTTCATTGGTACTTTAATTTGCCATATGTCTTGTGACACTCTGACCTCATTGTTAATTAATATAGCATACATAGACCTGACCGTAAAGCTTCCAGATGTGTTCAAACCCCACATAAAGACATCTTTTTCCTCTAGTAAGTTAATATCATGTACAGAAGCAACAATTCTATGCCAATCTCTTAGGTTCGCCCCCACTAAATTTCGTCTAAAAGAAATATTTAGTGGCGAAGAACCAAGCACGTGTGCCACATAATCTTGTTTTCTCCCTACTATATTAAACAACGCAGGAAATCTGTCTTTAAGAGGTTTATTTCCCAACCAAGTGTCTATCCAGAACCTAGTTTGTGACCCATCTTTCACTTTAAACGAGCCAAAGTCCATGAAAGAGTCTTTGACCTTCATCAAACTTTTCCAAAAATGAGAGTCTGTTGGTTTTTTAACACAGCTCCCTAGAGTCTTGTCTTTGATGTATTTGTTCCTTAAAGGTTCCTGCCACATGCCTTCTTCATTCAATAACTTGAAGAGCCATTTGCTTAGCAAGCATTTGTTTTGTATATCCAAGTTTTGTATGCCTAACCCACCCTGCTCTTTGGGTTGACACAAAACTTCCCATTTGGCCAATCTATATTTCCGTTTGTGCTGATCACTTTGCTAATAAAATCCTGATCTGAAGTAGTCTATTTTTTCTAATACGCCTTTCGGCAGTTTGAAAAAAGACATCATGAACATTGGTAAACTTGACAGCACCGAGTTTATCAAAACTAGTCGGCCCCCCACTGAAAGCATTTTGCCCTTCCAGCCACTAAGTCTCTTTTTGATCCTATCCTCAATTGCTTTCCAGTCTTTGTTGTTTAGTTTCCTAGTATTCATGGGTAGGCCAAGGTATCGAAAGGGAAATTTACCAATCACACACCCGAATAATTGCGAATAAAACATTTCAAGTTCTTTTGCTTTGCCAAAACAAAAGATTTCACTTTTGTGAAAGTTTATTTTAAGCCCCGATAGTTGTTCAAAAGTACTGAGCAATAATTTCATATTTACCGCTTTTTCAACATCGTGGCTCATGAATAATACTGTGTCATCTGCATACTGAAGGATAGACAGCCCATCTTGGATTAGATTAGGAATAACTCCTTCAACTTGCCCTGCTTCCTTTGCTCTGGCAATCAGTATAGTCAACATGTCAGCCACTATATTAAATAGTATGGGCGACATTGGATCACCTTGTCGTAAGCCTTTTCTTGTTTGGAAATAGGAGCCTAATTGATCATTCACTTTGATATTAACATTACCCCTTGTGTGAATTTTTCCACCCATTCACACCATTTTTGTGAGAACCCTTTCATCCTTAACGTTTGTTGTAGAAAACTCCATTTTACCTTATCATAAGCCTTTTCAAAGTCAATTTTGAAAATAACCCCGTCCTTTTTTTTGAGTGAAGTTCGTGTAACGTTTCATGAAGTATTACTGCGCCCTCCATGATGTTTCTTCCTGGCAGAAAAGCTGTCTGGGTTGGTCTAATTATCTTCTGGGCAATGGTAGATAGTCTGTTGGTTGCGACTTTAGTGAAGATTTTGAAAGACACATTCAACAAACAAATAGGCCTGTATTGCTGGATTACTTTTGCATCCTTCTTTTTAGGTAGGAGAATTATAGTTCCAAAATTAAGGCGATTAAGTGGAAGGACTCCTTGATGAAAATCCGTGAATAGAGCCATCAGATCATCTTTTACTAGATTCCAGAAGACCTGATAAAACTCTGGAGGGAAACCATCCGGTCCAGGTGCCTTATTATGTTCCATTTGGAAAATCGCAGTCCTCACCTCCTCTTGAGAGAAAGTATCTGTCAAGTACTCATTTTACAGCTGAGAGACCTAAGGGATGTCATCACTTTGTGACTCATCCAACATGATTTGCGAGTCAGGTGATGGCCCAAACAGGTTCTTATAATAGCTAGTGATATGCTCTTTGAGTTGAGCATCACCACTTATTATATTGTTATCATCCTCGAGCTGAAAAATACGAGTTTTCATGTGTCTACCATTAGCTAACAAGTGATAATATTTTGTATTTGCATCACCTTCTAAAAGGTGTTTGACTTTAGCCCTTTGGTACCATTTGAGTTCCTCCTCTCGAAGTAACTCCGCCAACCTCTCATTTAGCACATGTTTTAAACCTAGTTCAAATTCACTAAGTGTGACAGTTTCCGCCTTTTTGTCGAGTTCATCTAGCTTGTTTAAAATGGTTGTCTTTTGTTTCTTGTACACACCACTCTCATTTTTTGCCCAACCTCTGAGGTATTGGCGAAGCCTTCTAATCTTAGCTTGCCACCTCTCTATTGGTGAGCCAACAACTAGTGTACTGTTCCACACGTCACTGACCATCTCACAAAAACCATCTCTCAGCAACCAGCCTAATTCGAATTTGAATTGAGGTTGATAAAATGAGGATGGGTTATTTGTAGAGAAAAGTAGGGGTGCGTGATCCGATATTTCTCTAGTTAAAGCAAGTACAGTGGTATGCGGATATTTAGTCTCTAAATCTGTGCAGACTAGGATTCTATCTAATTTTTCAAAAGTTTGATTCTGCAAACGGTTAGCCCAAGTGAACTTTCGTCCTGACATTTCTATTTCTCTAAGATTTAAATAATCGATCACGGCATTAAACATAAAAGGCCATCTATCATTGTAGTTGTCATTATTTTTCTCATCCGGACTTCGAATAATATTAAAGTCGCCACCTATGACAATAGGTAAAGCATCTTTAGAACATACCCGCACAACTTCGGATAAGAAATGTGATTTATGATCCATCTGTGCTGGCCCGTAAACAGAAATTAGATTAAACTTAAAATCATCCTCTCTATGTCTAACCTTGAACCGTATAAAAAATCCCCTTCCTCAATTTCCCCTATGTCAAAAGTTAATAAGTGTATACCTAGAATCATACCACCGGACCGACCTCGTGGAGCCATGCAATGCCAAATAAAATCTCTGCCTGCGCATATATTAGTCAAGGTGGATTGCGGGAAATTGGCTCTACCGGTTTCCGATAAGGCAATGAAATCTAAGTTTTTCTCTCTCGTTAGATCTGACAAAAACTTATACTTTTTACAATCAGCAAACCCATTGCAATTCCAAAAGATGCCTTTCATCTAGAATAATTCTTGGTTTTTTTCTTCTGTCTACGCGAGTCTTTCTTCTGTGATACGGGGGTTTGTAGACACTTAGGATCGCAACCCCCATCACCTAGCCATTCCGAGATTTCAGAACAGATTAAATTTAAAGCTTCTAAGTCTAAAACATCATCATTAGAACAAAACGTTGATGCATCATCCACCACTACTTTGTTATCCTCCGCTAGTTTTTTGCTTTCAACTAATCTAAATCCTTCTATGTCTCGTAAAGCTTTTAAGGAATTTAAAATATCTTGTTCATTATCCCCCAGAACAACCCCTAAAGATTTAGCGGAATTTAGCAAAGAAGAATCATCGCGAGAAATAAAAGAGCAAGGTTGTGGTTCTTTACCTTTTCCTGGTGCAGAGTCCAAATTCTTTTTAGCCTTCAGCTTTGTTGCCTTGTCCACGGAATCATGATCCGCAGTTGCTGCACTTCTCTTACTTGATCTCGCAGGTGACACTGTCCCACCATTCTGTGTTTTTAAGTTTTTAATGAGGCCAGAGTCTGTTTGTGGGGGCATCAGCTTAGCCTTCCACTGGCCATCACCAATTGGGGTCGCAAACTGAGAGAGCACAATCACTGGTTTGTTGTGTACTTTCACTGATTTATTTTGAAGGGATAAAGGATCAGCACCTTCTTCCTCTTGCTGGACAACACTATCAGCTGCATTGTGCTGACTAGAGGCAGGTAGCTGATTTCCAGATTCCCTTTTTTCACCATCTAAATCCATATTCTCATTAGGTTTTTCCTCATTTGGTTTTTCCCCCTTAGGGTCCTCGTCCTCCATGGTAGAGTCCATATCTATCACCTCTGGCTCACCATCAGACACACCCTGCTCCACCCCAAACTGTAGCTGGTATACAAAATCCCCAATAACAACATCCGCAAAAACCGAGATGAGGCTGGGATCAAGCACCGCTACTTTCAATCTTGCTCTATCAAATTTCTTTGTGAATTTGGTATCCACAGCTCTTGGGACACCTAAGATAGAGCCAATTGCCTAAATGATGGGAAATTCCCTAAACTCCTTAGGTAGTCCCCGGAACTGCACCCAAACCTTGTCAATCTCGTATTTGTAAACATCATTTTCAACTCCTTTTTCAAAGCAAATCTTTCCCTTCACTGTTTTTGTATCCATAGTACCCCAGTTAACCATATTTTCTAGCAAATCTGCTGATGGGAAATTAGTGATAAAGGCATCTGTGCCCTTCTCCTCAATTACCCATTTGTTTTTACCTGGTAGTAGTTTTTCCAGTTCCACTGCCAACTGGTTAGCAGTAAGGGAACCTTCTAAAACACGTACCACTGCTGATTTTTTCTCTATGCTAACCTTAGGGTTCTCGACCATTGGGATAAAATAAAAACCCAAACCTTCTACAGCATATCCACATGGTATAGCAGTAATGTTCATTTTTTCATGTTTGGGCATATCTTGGTGACATGATCACCACAACATAAATCACAACAAAGAACCACAGTGCATTCATGAATAGTATGACCTTTGGTATGGCAACAGTAGCAAAACGGTTTTCCTTTACTTTTTTGTGCCCCCTTGTTAGATGACTCTGGGACCCCGTTGTTCAAGATTACCGACGAAACTGGTGGAACAGGTACCTCAGGTGCCGTCATAGTCTTTTCTGCATCCTGCTTCTAAGGTGGAGTCGGTTGGTCACCCCTTGCCTCACCAGCCGCTTGTTGTCCAGCCCCGATCTGCTGTTGTGGGTGGCCGCCTATGGTCAGCTGTGGCTGGCTCCCCCTCGTATGCTGGGAAGGGTGGCTGACCATTGCGTGTTGCATATGGCCACCCATGGCCTGCGGTTGGCCACCCATGGCTGGCTGCTGCTGGCCGGCAATGGCCTGCTGAGGGTAGCCGCCCATGGCCACGGAGTGCTGTGGATGGCCGCCCATGCCCACGGCCTGCTATGGGAGGCCCTGCTGTTGGGTAGGGTGGCCTCCTCTGATCTGCTATGGAGGATGGCCTCCACCGATCGGTTGCTGCTGGGGAGGATAACCATCGCCATAGATGTTCTGTGCGGGACTCATGGCCTGATGTTGGCGAGGTCGACCTTGACCAGACCATCCACCGCGACCACGACCGCCGCCAAAGGCACCACCATAGGCATGGCCACCCCCACGCCCGGCACCGAAGCCACGTCCATGACCTCGACCTCTACCTCGACCACGCCCCCCCAAACCCAGGATCAAAACCCGGGTGGAATCCGGGATTAAAGGGCGCTCCTCTACCTCCAGCACCTCTACCTCCACCTTGATCTCTCAGTCCTCCTCACGTTCCTTGAGAAGCCATCTTCGGTCCCTCCCGGACGACGTCCGCGAAAGTTCGCGGCCTTGGCGTAGAGGATGGTGGCGACGGCGTGCCAAAGGAACGGCGTGGCGGCTGTAGTGTGGGAGTACTTCGTGCCTGACGCTTAGTTCCCGTACAAGAGAAAAAGGCAATCAACCCCTTTGTGGGCCGAAAATATTTTCCAGGCCCGAGTTGTACTCGATCCGGAGGTCTGTTTTTCTCTGCCACACCGCACGTACCAACCACGACCGAGGCCGAAGGTCTCGCACAGATACGCGGCGTAGAGAATAGAACGGGATCCTGTACATGCGGTTTTTCAAAAGCGCTATCCTTCGTCTCTCCCTCAACGTGCGCAGCGCACTCGACGAGAGCCGGAGATGCCGCGGTCGTAAGCAGAGGAAAAACCGGATCAGATCCCTGAAAGTTCGGCTTTTCAAAATTTTTTGAAACCTCTTTTTTCCTCGTCGAACAGCTTGCCGGCGATCTCAGATTTCGAGATGACGATCTTGATCCACAACTAGAAGACAGCTTCCGGTGAGTAGCCTTGGCAAGGAAATCGCCCAACGTTCTTGGTGGAGAGACGCGAGGTTCAGGTAGAGGTCCCTGCCATGGCACTCCCGCTAGCTTCTTTTGAACCATCACAGAGATGATGGATTTCGATAGATGAAGATCACCAGCCGAAGTTTTGTTACCTGAGTCCAGAGCATGTTCGGCTCTGAAGAGCTGATCCTTCGTGAAACCTGCTTGCAAGGCGTCGTTGATGAAGTTCGGCGTGGAAGGGGTCGCCGGCGTGGAGGTCGTCGGTTCGTCCTCCTCAGAATCGGAGTCACCTCGCAGCGCCCAAAATTTGGACTTGATCGGCACTCCATGAATCGGCTTTGGGCAGTGACTTGCTTCCACCGCTCGAGTAACGGCCCTCGAAAGCGCTTCACGACCTGCCGCCCGCCTAAGATTGTCCTCACCGTCCTCGTCGCCTTCATCGGAGATTGCCGGCGTAGAGGAAGGCCGGAGCGCGTGCCTAGTATCCGGAGCGAGAGTGAGGCGTCGCCTGCGGCAATCGTTGCCGGCCGCCTTAATGCCCCTCCCGCCTCGCATCCGGTCACCAGCTTCACCTTCGTAGTGTTGGTCATCCTGTCTCACCCTCTCTTAAGTATTACAGGGCATCATAGCCCAATTCCACGCATGCAAGCGCTCAGCAAGTCCACTCCTTTCCACCGTATCGCACGTTGGGCTCCGTGGGCCTTCTCGCTCGCCTGGCCTGAGTAGCTGCAGATTGCCTGGCTTGTTGTCGGACCACCAACAGTGCACAAATCTTATACGGCGCACGCGCGCTCAACCGGTTAGCGGTGCGCACCTTCCGTTTACAGCAGCTATGTGTCCTTGCCTTCGGTCCTTTCCATTTGCGTCAAAACAGTGCAAGTTCCTTTTCCTCCTTTCTCTGCTCAACGCGACCTCATCTTCCGCCCGTTCCTTTTTCCCCCTTTCTTCTCTGCTCAACGCGACCTCATCTTCTCCACCCTGTCTGCCGTCGTTGGAACCTCTGTTGCTGCGGCCGGCGTCGATTTTCAGGGCAGCATAGGCGACCTTGTCTCCCGTGGTCGACATGGATCCAGAGGCCTCCTCCACGCCGGTGCGGCCCCCATCGACGCCGACATGAAGGTCCATCGCCATCGTCGAGCCTTCGATTTGGGGCCGATAGGGGGAAGCTTTTAGGGGCAGATTCAATTTGATTTTGGGGCGGATTCAATTTTAGGCGGGAGGCGGACTCGAGCGTGCTGCGTCCCAGCGAACATGGAGGAGGAATCGGCACAACACATCTCCGATTTGGGGCTGAGGGCCATCGGAGTCAGGTGCCCATCGTCTGACGCCTCCGCCTTCGCCTGAAAGGAGCGAGGGCCCCGGCGAGTCTGCCGCCCGTCCAAGGTCCAGATCCTGTCGCTTCGCTCATGGGTTGCCTCGCTGGTCATCTCGTTGCTGCCTGCGTCCGCCTTTTGTCTAGTGGTAAGCGCACTATCTAGCCTCCATCCCTAAGCATCTGAATTCGCTCGAGAGCTCCGGGTGTTATTGATTCGTGCGTTCGCCCATGTGTTCGTACTCTCCAAGGTGGAGTATGGCATCCAGAAATCGACATCGAAGTGGATCTCGCCGCGATTTGCTCAGATGCATCCTAGGGAGCACGAGGGGATTTGTGACGCGCCTTGTTCGTCTGCTCCGGACAGGAGGATGAGGCCTAGGCGAATCATTGCGCCCGTCCAGATCCGTGAAAGCACAAGGTAATATGCTATCTACGATTCCTTTTCATATCAGCGACCTATCGATTGTTTCAATTTTTGATTAGTTAGGATTTTTGGGATGCTCCGGGCTTGTGTGTTCAAGGAATTTTAACGATTTTTGCGAGATCTGGACCCTTACATGCTTGAAACTCAGCTATGGTCCACTGATTCAGAGTGCCCAACTTATCAGTATTTTTTGTCAGTGTATGAAGCTCTATGTCTTATGGGTAAGATGTATTTTGTGGTGTTGCTAGGAAGTTTAGGCTCTCTTGTGGGTATTATTTTGTAGATCTCTGCACCCTGAAATATTCTGCTGATTAAGTATTTTTGTTCCATCTGTAATCAGGTGAAATAGAACTGATTGCTTGTGGGTCATTAATGTTCGGATGATCCTTTCAAGGCAGCACCTAACTAAAGGACAGCTTGCTTGGTTTTTTTGTGATGCCGGGCTGAAGACGATTTTCAACTTGGGCAATTTGCTTAATTGATTGTTTCTGCATTCATAGTTCTAGATCTTTGGGTCAAATTGCCAATATATTTCCACAGCCCCCTTGTTAATACCAGGATGCTATCCCAGAAACCATGTTTGTAATGCTTAATACAAAAAATGGAGCACGTCTCGAGCTGTCCTATTATACATAGTGACTGACTTAATGACTTGATGTTATCAGCTTAGGTAGCCTTTGCATTTATCCTGTTGATAATCTTTTGGTATTCTCAAGTGTTTCAATCTTGCACAAGGCTTAGACTTCAGTTAAAAGCTTCAGCCCTGAAGTAGGCTTGTTGCACAACATGGTGAGAAATAACCAGAAAAGATGTTCAGGATTGCAAACTGACCTGAGTTTGCCATTTTTTAATGAACCCCCAGCACTTCTCCTTCATGATCACCTACAGTTCCATTTTTCTTATTCAGTCTACCTCCTAGTCTTGTCTTTTGTTAGTCGAATTGCATATCACGTGGATCATTTAATGGGCGCCTCTTTTCAACTGAAGAATTTATGACACCATGATTCTCTTGGATGCTTTTTGGGACACAATAAGATAATGTTGCCTCTTAATTTAACTCAACAGGCAAATGATTTCATATGTGATCTTTCTAGTATCCAAATAGGAAGATCATGACGGATGAGGTTGTGGTGCATCAGGCATAAACTATTGTCGATTAGTTGTCATTCTACTCTTATTAAGATTAGCATGGAACTCGAGTCAAATTTATATGTGAAAATATTCCCCAACAATGTGGTATAAATGTGCCCTTACCGGTACTGTGTTTTCAGACATTTCCAGCAACACTTGCCATAGAGCTTAGGAGTACTAGACCATAGAGTTGAAGGTTCTGTGAGCAGAACGGAAGCAAATTGTGCATGCAAGATAGATGTAGTTTGATATTCTTGGCTACATTTAATGGTTGCTGACTTGCTGCTGTCCTAAACTACAATTCAGTACTATTAACTGTATATTTTTATTTTGGTTCAATTTTTTCCCTCTGTCCAATGTGCTTGTTTTTAATCATCTTATATTACTTTTAATTTGTTAGCTTCTCTCTACTTGTGTCATGCTGGCTTATACAATAGGATATGCTTAATTGAAATTATACAAGGGATATTTTCCTTGTTTATGTCTTTTCATATGCTTTGTAACTAGAGTTTTACTTTTGTGCTCTATATTTTTTTTCCTAGTTGAACAACTCTGTATCATAGCTTTTTCATGTTGCTCTTGTAGATATAATAACTTTTGTTTGGTGGAAATGCCTATTTTTTAGTCTTTGGTTACCTTTTTTGTTTTTCTATCGAGATGATGTATTTTTCTCTCCAAATAAATAGAAACTAGATACAAGCTTTTTTTTCTGGTTACCTTGTTCTGTAAGCCATACTTTGACATAGGTATCTTTTCTTTTCTTTCTTTTATAGCACATAGATGATGTTGCTATTTTATATAAAGATTATTGATCACTTTGTAGCCTATATTGTTATTTTTTTCAAATCATATAGTTGCTAATGCTCTAATTTTGAGTTTTATTTTTTTAACAACTTAAGGACCCGAGTGAGACTTCATTTGTAACTGTTTCAGTATCTTCTTCCAGCTTTGCAAGATTGCCTGCACAAATTAAAAGCTTCATACATAACTTGCTGCCACATAATGATCAGTCCAATGTAATGACTCCTATTACATTTCTTTTGCACATCCAAGTAATTTGACTTCTTTATTTTTCTAAAAATAATTGCCTAACTTTTGTTTTTCTCATTTGCTGCCTATACTTGATGAACAGGTTAGGAGTCAAATAAGAGATATGTGTAACAAATTTCATAGAGAAATCATGATAACATCTTTTTGCTGCCATCCAACCTGTTGTTTCCAGGCAGCTGTGTTCCATGGCTGAATACATGTGGAATGGTTTTACAAAATCACGGTGCTCCTGGCACATCTGTTGCTGCTGGTACATCTATGTAGGTGGAGGACCATGGTGCTGCTAGGACATCTGTTCAAATGCATAGAGAGATGCACACAGAAGTTGCTGAAGGGATGACTACTCGTAGCAGAAGAAGGAATAAGGAATCTGAAGTGGATGCAGTCATGTCAGGTGGAACCAGAAATAATACAAGTAGTGGAATGAGTGCTAGTCAGACCAGAAAGAGTAGAAGCAAAACTGAACAAGTTCCTAAGCCCAATAAAATTCCTGTAGAGGCTGAAAGGGACACTACAAAGTATAGAAGCAACACCGAGAAAGATCATGTTTTCAATGAAATATCTGTAGAGAATAAAACAGACACAGAATTGGACGCTGGCCAGCAAAAAATACAGGTGGAGGTGATAATTCTGCTGCTGATCAATTTGCAAGTCCAACCAACAATTCCAATCAGTGTGCTACCAATAGTACAGCTAGCAAAAGGGAGGGGCATAGCCAATGATGACAATGGAAAAGCAGTTGCACAAGAAGACCATAATTAAAAAAAACAAGATGCACATCAATAGGTATTAAGTTAATATAAACTTCTCAATGATAAACTAATAAATTTTAAAATATAACATTAATGCCATTTGTTTTTCTTCCAAGTATATGCTGCTTTTTGAAAAATTTAGAATGTGCACCTTTTTTAATATATACAGATTTATGTGCAGCTTATATATTTGACAACCTAGCAATTTTTAAAGTTTTGTAATGTGATAGTTCAAAATTTTGAAACCAGCAGTATAAAGTTTGTAATGCCATAGTTTCAATAAAATTTGAGTGTAAAGTATTGAAGTTTGGACTACAAAGTTTATAATGTGAGAGTTCAAAGTTGTGAACCTATAAGTACAAAGTTCATAATGTCATAGTTTAAAGTTTTTATGAATTCTGAGTGTGAAGGTTTGAACCTAATAGTACAAAGTTTTTAATTTTGATAGTTTAAAGTTTGAACCTAGTGATAGAAAGTTTGTAATGTGTTAGTTCAAAATTTATCAATTCTTTGTTTAAAGTTCTTAACCTAGGATTATAAATTTTTTAATGTGATACTTTAATGTTTTCAACCTAGCATTACAAAGTTTGTAATTAGATAGTTCAAAGTTTTGAACCTAAGATTACTAGTTTATATTAGTTACTAATGTAATGGTTTAAAAGCTTTTTGTTAAATTATGAGTGTAAAGTTTTCAACCTAACAGTACAAAGTTTTATAGTATAGTGTGTTAGTTCAAAGTTTTCTAATCTAGCAGTACAAAGTTTGTAATATCATAGTTTAAAGTTTTTACTAATTCTGAGTGTAAAGTTTTGAAGCTTGGACTATAAAATTTATAATGTGATAGTTCAAAATTTTGAACCTATTAGTACAAAGTTTGTAATGTCCTAGTTTAAAGTTTTTATGAATTTTCAATCTAGCAGTACAAAGTTTGTAATTTGATAGTTCAAAGCTTTGAATCTAGTGATAGAAAGTTTGTAATGTGGTAGTTCAAAGTTTATAAATTCTTTGTTTAAAGTTCTTAACCTATGATTATAAAGTTTTTAATGTGATAGTTTGTGCATGTACGTTGAAAGATATGTATGTAGAAACAGAAAGTTTTGAACTTGGTAGTACAAAATTGATAATTTGATAGTTTAATGTTTTAAATTTAACAATACAAAGTTTGTAATGTCATAGTTTAAAGATTATTAATTCTGAATATAAAGTTTTTAGCCTAGTAGTATAAAGTTGATATGTGATGTTTAAAGTTTTGAACCTAACAGTACAAAGTTTGTAATATGATAGTTCAAAGTTTACAAATTCTAAACGTAGAGTTTTGAACCTAGTAATGCAAAGTTTGTAGTGTGATAGTTAAAATTTATGAACCTACTAGTACAAAGTTTATAATTTGGTAGTTTAAAGTTTACAAATTCTGAGTGTAGAGTTTTGAAGCTAGCTAGCAATGCAAAGTTTATAATGGATAGTTAAAATTTATGAAATTAGCAGTACAAAGTTTGTAATGTGCTAGTTTAAAGTTTATAAAGTATGAGTGTAAAGTTATGAACCTAGAAGTACAAAGTTTTTAATGTGATAGTTCAAAGTTTTGAAACTAGCATTATAAATTTTGTAATTTAATAATTCAAATATTATAAATACTGAGTATAAAGTTTCGAATCTAGCAGTACAAAATTTATATTGTGATAGATCAAAGTTTTGAATCTAGCAGTGTAACGTTTATAATGTGATAGTTAAAAGTTTTGAATCTTACAGTACAAAGTTTGTAATGTCATAGTTGAAAGTTTATAAATCCTTAGTGTAAAGTTTTGAACCTAGCAGTGCAAAGTTTATAATGTGATAATTTAAAATTTTAAAGCTAGCAGTACAAATATTGTAATGTGATAGTTCAAAAATTTATAAATTATGGAACCAGTTTTATAATTTCGTAGTATTCATATTTTTTTACATACACAAATGTAAAGTTCAATTAACTTCATGCATTTTTAATATGTCTACTTGTTTTATTTTTCAGGGTATTAATGACAACTATTTTAGCACTGAAGAACGGCAGCCACATATGTTTTATATTAGCCACATATATATATATATATATATATATATATATATATGTGTGTGTGTGTGTGTGTGTCGACAAATAATATGTACTTCTTTTTCTAATTTTTCTTTTGCTGATAACTATTTTTTATTTTCTTGTATTAGTTGAATCATTGATCACAGACAATATTATATGGAATGTAAAAAGTATGAATTTTGAAAACTAGTACTTCTGTATCTATATAGATGTGAAACCATCCCCCGCCCTTTTTCATCTCCCACATACCCCGCTATCTCGAAAGAGAAATAAAAATCTTGTAGAATCTAAATTGTCCCATCGGCCCATAATTTTGACAGGAGAAACGTTAATGGGCCAAGGCCTAAAAACTAGACATGAGGGCCCAACGAAAAAGTGTGCGCTGCTAATGCTAGACGCGGGCGCGCGTTGCTACTCGGTACTGTGCGTGTGCGTCCGTATCGGTCAGAGCGCACGCGCGCGGTGGAAGAGCGTCCCCAACAGTGGAGCTAGTAACATCCCCCTTCTTGAAATATTGCTTGACCCCAAGCAGTAGCCTAGGGAAACTCCTTTCTCAAAACTTCATAGTCTTCCCAAGTGACCAGCAAGGAGGCAGATTGTTCCACTTGACGAAAATTTACGATCGGCCCAGCGAGCCACAGTGCACGTTTGAAGAACCTATTTAGGTGCCAGCTTAACAGCGAACAGTGGACTGGACAAAGTGGGTGTTACTTTTTTTTTTGACCGAATCGGCTGAGGAGCCCCCTACCTATTTTTTTTCTTTTTATATTAATGGAAGAATAAGGAGTACAGGCAATCTTTACAAATGTACAAAATTACAAGCCCATAAGGCCCAAAAGCAAAGCAGAACCAGTCCCTAGCTATAACTATCTCTCTATAAATTGAGGGCCATAAGTGGGTGTTACCTGATGACCAGCTCCCACTACGTGCTTGAGCTGAGAAGTGGTCTGGTAATTCGAGTTTATAGGCTACAAAGCCAACACGAGCAATGATACGGAAGGGGCCGAAGAACCAGAATGCCAGCTTCTGATGAGCTCGTAGAGCAAGGGAAGTCTAAACATATGGTTGTAGTTTGAGAAAGACAAAATCACCGACCTCGAAACTGCGTTCAGAACGATGTTGACTGGCCTTCTTCTTCATGCAGGTCTTAGCACGGATCAAGTGATGCTGAAACAATTGATCCATCTAGAGACCGTCAGTGGCCCAACTGGAAACGTCTGGATTGGCCATATTGAGGAGATAAATATCCAACAGGTGTGGTGAATAACCATAGAGAGCCTCAAATAGAGAGCGGCCAATAGCTGAATGGAAGCTAGAATTATACCAAAACTCCATCGAAGATAGCCAATGACTCCACTTGGAAGGCCAGGCATGAACATAACAACGCAAGTAAGTTTTGAGGCATTGGTTGAGGCGCTCGGTCTGACCATCCGTCTACGGGTGATAGGTGGTGCTCGTTGTAATTGAACATCGACCAAATGAAACAACAGCCTAGAAGTGACCAGTGAAGATGCGGTCATAGTCAGAGACTATAGACTGAGGCAGACAGTGCAATATGTAAACATTGTGCAGGAAAGCCTCGGCCACCACTGCTGTCATGAATAGATGGCAAAGAGGTACAAAATGGCCATACTTAGTGAGCAAATCAACAATGATCAAGATGCAATTGAAGTTACCAGACAAGGGCAGACCCTCGATGAAATCTAAGGATGCCACCTGCCAAGCTATGGTGGGTACCGGCCATGGCTAAATCAGCCCTAGAGACTTGGCACTATTCAGCTTGGATTGTTGACAAGTAAGGCTGCGTTTAGTTCACGAAATGAAAATTTTTAGGTGTCACATCAGATGTGTCGGAAGGATATCGGGAGAGGTTTTCGGATACTAATAAAAAAATAAATTACAGAACCTGTGCGAGATGAATCTAATGATACTAATTAATCCGTCATTAGCACATGTTGGTTACTGTAGCACTTAAGGTTTTTCATGGACTAATTAGGCTTAAAAGATTCGTTTCACGATTTCCCCGAGAATTGTGCAATTAGTTTTTTCGCCTACGTTTAGTACTCCATGCATGTATCCAAACATTCGATATGATAGGTGGAGGCAAAATTTTTTGGGAACTAAACCGGGCAAAGGCAAGCGTGGACAAAGACTTTGACAACGGTCTTCATTTCCAGGCAAAATATTATTTGATACGCATGTACGTGACTAGCACTCCTGAATGTCTACCCCAAGCACTTGAATGAAATGCAGCGTTCAGCTGGCTTTGGAGAGCAGGATCGTTGTCATCCAAATATGACTCTGGAACCATATGACACCCGAAACTGCAAAATATTCGGCTTTGATACATCAAGATGTCTCAAACCTAAACAAAATCATATGAAAAACAAAGATCCCACTGAAGATAAATATTTTTATGTGGTACCTTGAAGAGGGTTATCTTAACAAAATACAACTTAGTAAAACGCAATTGACAAGGCAGTGAGAAGTGTTGTTTTTATCACAAGAGTGAGACAATTAAGCATATCTTCTTTGAATGCCACTTTACACAGGTACGTAATATGGGATTGCATACAAGTTGCGTTAAATCTCGCCTAGCATCATAGTACTCACCATCTTTTTGGGGAGTTGGCTTCAAGGATTTCAGAAGGATCTTAAACCTGTAATTATGTTGGGTGCAACAGCTACTTTTTGGTCGATTTGGCTATGCAAAAATGATTTAGTCTTTGAAAAAACTTCTTTATTCTCCCTCGCAAGGCGGTTTATTCGGTAATCCATTGGCTCGTACATGTGTTATCCTCCAAAAGCCCTATGCATGGCCTTCGGTGTGGAAGGCATTGCAACAATTGATGCAAGCAACTATGACGTTTTTCTCTCGAACGCATAGGTGGTGATCTAGTCTCGGAATTGATGGCCATTAGAGTGTCAGTATTTTTTTCTCTTAGGCTTTGTGTTTAGGCAGAAACCGGAAGTAAAATCACTTTTATTGTATCATCTCGATGTAATAACGGTGCATTAATAAAGTCCTTCATAAAAAAAAGAAGGCTCTGTTCAATACATAAGGTCAATTTCCGCATTAAGATTATATTTTTGATCATGTATAGGTTAAGGGTGTGTTTAGTTCGCGAAATTTTTTGGCTTTGGCTACCGTAGAACTTTCGTTTGTATTTGTCAATTAATGTACCATCATGGACTAATTAGGCTCAAAATATTCGTATCATGGTTTTCTACCAAACTGTGTAATTAGTTTTTTTTCGTCTACATTTAATGCTCCATGCATGTGTCTACACATTCGATGTGACGGAGAATCTTGAAAATTTTTGGGATAGCAATTCCATGAAAAATACCCGATACCCATTACCCGTACTCGAAATACCCTAACCCATACCCGAATTACCCGAACCCAGGGTACCGGATCCTAAATTCGGATAGCAATTCTGATTACCCGAAATAAGTTTGGATAATTTGGGTAATATCTCCCGGTACCCGAACTACCCAAACTACCCGAATATGTGTTTGTGATGTGTTGTCAGTGGAGCACCTGAACTTATCACTTTATTAGTATATGATTCTCTTTGTTCGAACAAGTGACTGTAATATATTATTCTCTATAAATTGTTGTTGAAATTTTATATAAATCGTTGCTGAAATTATGTATAAAATTGTTATAAAAGTTTTGTAAGTTTGCTCTTTTCTGTGAATTTGTGTATATTGGATATATCCGAACCCAAACCCGAATTATCGGGTACCCGAAATTTTGGGTAGTGTTTTTTCGAAATGAATATCGGATAGCAATTTTCATTACCCGAATTTTGAATTACTCGAATTACCCGACCCGAAAAAATCGGGTAACCCGAACGGCCAGGCCTGCTAAACATGGCCTAAGATCAGATCCTGTTACTCTATGTTCATAACACAACAGGAAGAGATGGCCTCATTTATAGTCTGACGCACTTAAATCTGCGGACATGACTGCTGAAGCTGAACACTCAAACACTGTTTGGTTCCTTCCCTTCCACCACCTCCGAGCAATGAACAGGAAGACAAAATCGAGGTCCCGTTGGCTTGTCTTATAAGTTGTATTTATTTTAGTCAATAAATAGTGTTTTTCTCTCACAACGAACGGTACTTTTAGCCATGGTTTCCAACAAAGCTTGCACGTTGTTCCTTATCAATCCTTTTTCGGCACGGCAACCACCAATCCAATCGGCAAAGCCCAGATCACAGACGCCGGGACAAGTGCCTGGAGAGTGGAGACCAACAGGATGCAGAATCCTTGACCAAACTTGACGACTGAAGACGCAACGCGGAGGAAGAAAGGCTTGTTTAGTTTTTCCTCCTAAAGTTTAGACTCTATCATATCATGTATTTAGACATATGCATAGAGTATTAAAAAAATACTAAAAATAACTAATCGCACATATTGCGACTACTTTGTGAGATAAATTTTTTAAGTCTAATTAGTCCATGATTTGACAATGTGGTGCTTAAGTAAAAATGTGCTAATAATAGATTAATTAGGCTTAATAAATTCTCTTGCTGATTACTAAGGACTTGTGTAATTTGTTTTAGGGGATGTTTAGTTCTAACCCAAAAATTTTTTATCACATCACATCGAATGTTTGGACACATGCATGGAGTACTAAATGTAGAAAAAAAAAACTAATTACACAATTTGGTTGGAAACCACGAGACAAATCTTTTAAGCCTAATTAGTTTATGATTAGCCTTAAGTGCTACAGTAACATACATGTGCTAATGCCGGCTTAATTAGGCTTAATAAATTCATCTCGCGATTTCCAGGCAAGTTATGTAATTAGTTTTTTAATTAGTATCCGAAAACCTCTTCCGACATCCCATAAAACATCCGATGTGACACCTAAAAACTTTTCATCTCCCAACTAAACACCCTCTTATTATTACTATCCGAATACTTCCACGTGATACCCTCATGTGACACATCTAAACTTTAGCCCCCGAATTTAAACACCAGCACGTGGTCTGCGTTTCTTGGATGCACAAGGTCAAAAGGCGCACAGTCCGCTGTTGGCTGTTCTGTAGGTTGCTAGGTTGTCTCGTTGCTGCTTGTCGAACGCCCAACAACATCTATCTATTGGCGCCTTGCTTTTTCAGATCTCTTTGGCACGTATCCTCTCCGTCCCAAAATAAATAATATTTTTAACTTTTATATTTCTTATTTTACTGTTTGCCTTATTTAATTTTTTTTTGTGTAAATAGAAAATAAATAAGTTAGTATTAAAGTATCTCTAATGATAGAATAAGCCATAACAAAAAAATAATATTTATATAAAATTTTGAATAAGACGAACGGCTATATATAAAATTTAATATTTAATATTTTTAGCCCAACAAATTTAATATTTATATAAAATTTAATATTTAAAAATTTAATATTTATATAAAATTTAAACAAGAAGTCTTAAATTAAAAAATATCACTTATTTTGGGATGAAGGGAACAGTGGGACGCATCCCAGCGGCAGATGAACTTGTTTTCCGTGTAAGGAGCTGACTAGCTGAATGAACGGCATATACATATTCCAAAATCTGTAAATCACTACAGCAGACAGTTGCTTTGCCGCAAAGCCTTTGCCGAGCGCCGCACTCGGCAAAGAGTTGTCGGCATATCCCTTCACAGCAAAGGCTTCTTTGCCGAGTGACAGGTCGACACACGGCAAAGAAAAGCCGCCGTGACTGACAGGTCACGGTACCAGCTCCTTTGCCTAGTGTCAAGAGCTGGCACTCGGCAAAGAAAAAATGATTTTTTTTTTAATATTCTTTGCCGAGTGCCTCAAAGCTTGTTTTCTTCTTTTTTGGATTTTCTTTGCTGAGTGCTAGAGTTTGGCACTCGGCAAAGCGATTTTTTTAAAAAAAATCTTTGTCGAGTGTCTTCACCATAGCACTCGGCAAAGCTAGGAACCTATGTGTCCCAGATTCCCAGCTCATGACACTCGGCAAAGAAGTGAAAAAATCAATTTTTTTTATTTTTAGACTTCCATCGAAGCAAACAAGATATACTTCACAAAATATATATAACACAACTATATATCACACACACACACACACACACACACACACACACACACACACACACACACACACACACACACACACACACATATATATATATATATATATATATATATATATATATATATATATATATATATATATATATATATATATATATATATATATATAAAATTATCATAATCCACCGCAAACACAAACATAGCATACAAGTATCACAATCTCGACTCCAAAGTGCAAAGTCCAAACACACAAGCATAGTTCACAAAGTTCACAAGTGCATATATCACAACGGCGACCATTTGAAGCTCACGGTGACGGTCCGGGATGGGATGGCCCAACGTGCGATCCCGGCGACCCTCCGAGGTGGTTCGACGCCGCCCCCGATTGATGCCGCACAAAAGATAAGAGATTGCATGTGAGAGACAAGAGAAGAGATAAATATGCAAGACATATATCCGCCACTACCACCACCACCACATCACCGCCATCACCAACACTTCACCACCAACACCAACACCACCACCACATCACCACCACCACCATGACCACCACCACCACACCACCAAGAGCACCACACCACCCCCACCACCATGACCACCACCACCACACCACCATGAGCACCACACCACCACCACCACCACATCGCCAACACCACCACACCACCATGACCACCACCACCACACCACCACCACTAGGTTTCTCTAGGTTTCACTAGGTTTCAGCATAGAAAGTAAAACTTTGTACTTATACTCACCGGGGTAGAACCAGGACGTTGTGGAGGTGGATTTGGAGCAAGCAGCGTCTCTGGGATCGCCCAACCTTGTTGCTGGCCAATTTGCTGCATGAACTTGATCATCTTGGCCATCTGCCGCTGATCTTGCTCCCGCTGGGCCTCCAAAGCCTGTAGCCTCTACTGCTCGGCCTCCCGCTCGGCCCGCAGTTCCTACACCTGGGCATGCAGGATTTGACCCCAATATTTCAATAATGCATAGGTAAGGTATGTAAAAGTCAAAGAACGACGAATGAAACAGGAATGCTTACCTGGAGTGCCGACACCGTGATCGACCATTGGTGTATGGGCACGCTTGAGCTCGTGCTCGCTGCTCGGAGCTGGTGGAGAGGAGGAGTAGAGGTCGTGTCGAGGACATTGTTGCCAATCCAGAACCGCCCATGCTTCTTGCCTTGCCCCACCCTCATCACGAGCTGAGGATCAAGGCGCTCCTCGGTTCTTGGATCATAGCCCAGCCCATGGACTGACCTTGCCACCTCCGTGTACGAAGAGAGGCGGGTGTGGACGCTGGAGTTGGTGTGCTGTAACGGAACCGTCCAAATTATAAGAGCACAAGTACAAAAACAATCACCGGAGTGATCAAATTCTCGCACTTGAGCCCATATAACTCCGGTAGTCCAATGAAATCATGAGGGATTTCAAAACAACCAACATACAAGCCAAGATCGTAGTGATTCAACATAACAAGTCACATGTTACAACCATTTCACAAGAAATTCAATATACATCGGAGTTTAACATAGTTATTACAACTTAGTTTGAAAAGTAGCGGAAGCAAAGAAATTTGAAATTAACATTTATATTATTTCAAATTCATGCCAGCACCACGGTCGACTTCCAACAAAAGCATTAGAGATAAGGTAAATAAGAAGGATCATGCTCGTGATCACACTCCGCCACTACGGCAGGAGTCAACCAACTCTTGCAGTCGCCATGATACATCACAACCTGCAACAAGTGGGGATAAAACCCTGAGTACAAGAAGGTACTCAGCTAGACTTACCCGTCAGAAACCAGAAATAAGGTGACACCAAGGATCATGCAAGGCTGATATAAAGTGGGGCTAGCTTGACAACATTTTGCATAAAAGCTTAATATAGATGATCAATCATTAATGCTTAAGCATCAAGTTAATTATCATTAACCTATCATCTATATTAGAACTTGTACTAGAGCACTCACTTTATTAGGAGCAAACAATATTAACCATAGCAGGTATAAATTGAGGCAACATTTCCATCGTGATCCAATTAACCATTAGTTCAATTTAATTAAATCTACGTTGCCGCTGCTCAAGTCAAGTGCTCACTAACCGGGAGCGACGGCGATTCGAATCGAATTCCTATCCGGCTGGAGGGGTATTTCTAACACTCACCGAGTCACGCCTGGCGAGGGCTGCTCAGGTCACCTTTGGTACAGTTCAGGAGCCGCGGGTCCGAATAATGTCGCATCCCCAAGGGCGACACTCTGCCAGGTGATAGGGACTCTAACCCCCCCCCCCCTTGGTCTCACGCCAATGTCCCCAAGCACATCATTTCTCTCCTCCAAGAAGCAACCTACCATTCGATTCCCGCCCTGAACTGTATTACTCGGATTCGCGGTCGGAACGACTTATCCAGCCAACTAAGTGTTAGACTGCGTTCAACATGACTCAAGGATGTACAGCGAATCGGTCCTTAAACGACTCAGACGGGGATAGATTCACATCCAAGACCTCCATGCCTTGTCGCTTCACTATCATCATCCCGCCCAGTCTCATTTTATTTTATTAACACATGGTTCCTTTCCACGATAGCAAATATAGCCAACCGTGCCATATATGAATATCCCTATATCTCGCAGGTGACAGGAAATCACCTGACTTCTACCGCTTAAAGCAGGGCTAAGCATCTACTCGATCCGAGTCTACGTAGGATTCAAGGGTTCATATATCTGGACAAGGAATGATATAATGCAGCAAGGTTTTCAACCAACTCCTACCACTTAATGCAACAATACTTATAACATATATAGAATTAATTGCTTTGAAGATAGGAGGCTTATAATGCTTCGGGGCTTGCCTGGCATCCAACTCAAGTTAGAGTATGTCAGATGAATTCACTTGGCGAGCATCTCCCAATCTATCACTTGTCCGGTCCTTCTATCTTCGGGATGGATCTACCAACTCCATCTTCGGGTTTGGCTCCACCTTAGGTCCTTCACGTGCTTCAGCTAACGTACCTAAATGAGGTGCAACAATGCATATGTATGAATGCATAGAAGTGTAATACACAAAGTAATCAAACAAGCATACCAAAGTTCTCCTAAACACCTAGAGCTAATTAACTTAATCCTCACTAAGGCATAACATAGAAGAAGGCAAGCACATCAATCAAGAAACACGTCTCACAAGATCACAGGGTACTAAACCAAGTATCATCAAGGATATGAGCCACACTTCCACACCCTAGCATGGCAAAGTCAATCAAAGCACTAGAACAAGAATCTGCTACTTTCTGGACATACATACAGTAGCTCAGTAAATCAATCATAACTGGAGATCCCTAAATCCAAATGACTTGCAAGAAGACATTATGGAAAGCTTAGGAAATTCTCTACATTTCATTTATAATCATCACAGCATGATTCCAAAGTTTAATATGTCGAATTTACACAAACACAGAAACTGGTCTAACAAGACAGAGAGCAAGCAATTCTGTAACCCAACTTTCAACAGCTATAACTCCTAAACCACATGGCCAAATGCCACCAAATTTTAACAGCAGCTAGATACATAAATTATCTACAAATTTTGTATAAATAAGTTTCACAACAAAGCACATTATCATGAAGAACTTTACTAAGTTCCCAGATCTGTCCAGAAACTTCATTTGCAAGAAATAATTATTAACTTATGTTGCAAACAAATAATTGGACAAAACCAACTTTACCAACATGTCACACATGACTAATGAACACCAGAAAACATAGTGTCCATTCCTAAATAAATTCTTTTAATGCATTTTCTTAATTTATTTAGATAATTAGGTGGAATTATGAACACCTATCAAAAGTACTCAATAAATTCTACCAAAATTATAGGGGTCTACAAATGCTCTCAAAAGTCTACTGTCCAAATTTCAATCCATTTGGGCAAGTATATCAACCTCTATGAAAAAGACAAATAGCTATTGCAAGAATTCATGTGAGAGCAAGATGAATCAATAACTCATTCATACTACCACCAAAATTCATGAAATTTTTACCACACATCAAATATCACATAAGTAGCATGCCACAAAAATTTCACTTCATTTAGAGCTCTAGATGTGCAGTTATGAAAATGACAAATACAACTAACAAAGAAAACCTAGATGCAAAGATCTATTTTTAGAAATAAAACTTTAAACTAGAACATGACATATTACAGATCCACTGCATAGATAATTTCACAAGAATTCCAAAAAGTCCTCATTTGCTATTTTATGATTTTTATACCATTTACTATGTATTTTCAAAGTTCAGCCATTTAAATGCAATACTAATTCCGAAAAAGAAAAAACAGAAAACATTATGCAGAGTGAACACAAAACTTTCCACAAATCACGTAAGCCCCTAAATGTAAACTTTTCTCTCTTGGCACTTTTGCAAAGTGAAACGGCAAAAAGTTTCAACTTCGTGAGATGGCCCTTCTTCTTCGTCTTCACGGAGCAGAGGACGACGTCGGAGTCGCTTCCAGCCAGCAAGGTCACCGTCGGCGGTGGGGAAGAGGCGCTGCGGCCTCGCAGCAGTCAAAACAGGCCTCGCCTAGCCCTAACCTTGGTTGGTGGTGGCCTCCAGCCGCTCGACCGCAGCAGTCGGAGGTGGGCACGTGCCTGTGCGTGGCGCTCGACGGTCAGGCTCGGTCGACCGGTAGCGAGTGGGAGAAGGCACCTTGGGGGCAACGCAGCATGGGAAGGAGCAGGTAGGGGCAAGCTGACATGGAGGCGGGAGGAGGATGTAGCGGCTGTGGCGCTCTCTGCTTGGTCGGGCGACCATGGCGACATGAGAGAGCAGTACAGAGAGCAAGATAGAGGAAGAGAGTGGAGAGGGCAGGGCCGCAGGAGCAGGGCTCGGCCTCGGTCTTTCCTAAGCGACGAGCCGGGGCGAGGTGGCGGTCACGCGGGGTAGTACGAGGGCCACGCGGCGGCGGCTCCTCCTATTGTCAGCCACGACGTTTCCCTGTATAGTCCCGATTCAAGAACAAAAGTCTAATACCACCTCAAATAAACCACTGAAGCTCCATTTTTCATCGATCAACAACTCCCAAATTAGCTCAAATTGGCTCGTGATATAATTGACAAAATTGTAGAGCTACAAGTGTACTCCAACTTTGGTTAAAGAATCAAAGTCTAATTCAGCACGGTTGGAGAGATACAAAGCTCCAAAGTAGGGTACCCGAAACTTGAAAACTGAATTCAGTTTCAAACCGACTGAAACTGCATTTTCTCCACTTCGTATCTCCTAAACTGAATGATGATTCGGCTAACCAATTATTCCTGATGATAGAGCTATATGAGTACTCCAACATTGCTTATAAGAGTTTGCCCAAAATCAAAATGGTTTGCAAACTAAACTTTGCCGAATATGGGTACCATGAAACTGAAAACTGCATGTTCAGTCTACACTTAGCAAAATTTCAGGGTTCCAGAAAACAGCTCGGGATTCAAACTTTGACCCACTGTTTGGCTACCTTAGAGGCTAAACTAGGTTTTGGTCCGTAAACAAAAGTTGTTGTCCTTAACATGAACTCCAACTTTCATTACAGGATCAAGGTTTGGATCCATCTGTTTTGCAAGATAAAAAGCTCCAAACTAGGTTACCCGAAGTTAAACCGCAGCTATGACTTAGCCAAATTTTCCAAGTGCCAAATCATCCCCTATTCCTGACTTGTGGGCCCTTTTTGAGCATGTTCCACACATTTTCGTGACTTGACTATTAAACAAAGTTTGTTCCTTATAAAATTTTCTATAACTTTGTTAAAGGATGCATAGTCATTCAAAGCTTCTAGATCACACTTTTGGAATGGTCAAACAAAAGGGTTCTAGGGTCCATACATGGTCAACCATCACATAGAAGCACATTTAGGCAAAATGATCAACAGGAACATTGTTCCATTAAGTGTCCTAAGTGTAGTTAAGGTGTTGTAGAGGCCAAACATACCCACCATGCATGGGTTGCACAAAAGTGTATACCTCGTGTGCACTGAAACATAGAAGTCACTATAATTGTAGTGCTTGTTTCAAGGCCATGTTACAAGTGTTTCCTGTGTTTGCTTCAAGGTACATGCTACACATGCTTCCCTAGGTTGTTCCACATGTTGCAAAGGTTTGTTGCACATGTTGCACTTGTATGTTGCATAAGCACTAGTTCCCATGGGATGTAAGGCAGGTTTTTGTTATAATCCAAACAAGCATATAACTTATCATTTCATGTGACTTTTTGATTCCCAACCTCATGAAACTTTTCCAGGGATCAATATAGATAGGTACTAAGGTGAGACACAGGAATATATTGCCATAACACCACCCAAGCATATAATTTGAAAAGGGGCCTATATGTAAAGCAATGATGCAACATCCAACTTTAGGTTAGGCTCCTCTCCATAGGTTGACCTTGACATTGCCATCTCCACATAATCTGTCATGTTTGAGCTCAAACCCACTGCTTAATGAGTGACAAACACCTGGGGTGTTATAGCCCTCCCCCCTTAAAAGAATCGCGTCCCGAGATTCGGAATGGAAGACCTTTTTAAGGAAGAGAGGCACGTTATCTAGTTCCCATCATCCACTATAGCATTCGGCTACAAAGCTTTGACATTGGTGGAACTAATTTGGTCAAGGCATTTTCTGATACTTGCTCTTCATGGTAAAATTTGTCTGAAGAATTTCCTTCATTGACTTCCATGAAGCATTGTTACTTTGGGAGGAATCCAAGACAACGTAGTACTTCGTTCTCAATGTACAGAGATCCTTGGGTCCATGAGCTAACCACTAACAAGTATCTGATTCTTTAGTGAACACAACATAGTCCGTATGAACTTGACACTAGACCAAAATATTCAGAAGTATGCTAGTTGAAACGACTCTATGTTCACACGGTTTTGGAAAAGCAGTTCTCTACCAAAATGGCTTGAGTACAACCTTCCAAAATGGTGAGATCATAGACGATAAACATACTCTGAGGCTATAGGATACTGACTAACCAATAGACAAGGTCTATGTTGGTCGGAAATGTTCATTCATTTAGACACCAACTAATGGAAAACTACTTACTATTCCATGTGTGCAGTTCTCTTTCTCTGATGACAACACTGTATTATCTGAGTCTGTCGAGGGGTTAGTGAATGTGATAGCTGACTCTGTCGGCTTCATATTTCTGCCAGTAGCTATCTAAAAGATTCTTTTATCCAAATACCACAGTTATCTGAGTTGAAGCAGATGCAACCTCTTAGGTAAAAATATTTATAAGGTACTAAGGTATGTCATCATTGAAAATTAGTACCAAAGCAAAATGTAGTGAGGCCTTAAGGACAACAAAAGTTGTAATATTTACTAAACCGCGGGAAGTAGTCTACCACCAAGCGATTGAGTAAAATTTTTCCTTGGTGACTTAGTTGTACTGTAAGTTGAGTTGAATTGCAGCATAACAACTTTGTCAGGCCAACTTTCACCTGGAGGCTTCCTTTTTAGGGTCAAACAGCAGCTCTAAGATGGGAAATCTGTTGTTTGACACATTTCAAATTGCTTTTGATTCGCGATGGTATAAATTGATTTGCAGAAACCAAGGCTGCTCGTACATTGGGGATACGAGAAAGCAAAAGCAAATGAAAGAGTGTAAACAAGTATCTGTGAGACCTCAAAAGGGCCATCCAACAGCAGATCTCGACCATTAATTTACATGCCAATCCAATGATGCACAAGCTTTGAACTTGCGGGTTACTTTTTGCAAGGCAAAATGCATACTTCGCCTAGAGATCATTCCTACAAGGATAAGGAACCGCTTTTGAATATTCCTCGACACTTCGTCCAATCAAGTTATGGACAACCCATTTGTGGCACCTATGGGCACAAGGATACAGATCGGAACTAGGGCATACTTTCTCTAATTCTTTACTTTAGCTGATAGAACCCTTTGCACTATCTATGTGATTGTCCAAGATGGAATTGACTTGATCGCAATGACTCTGGAAGATAGAGTATCACTCAAGTTGTTGGCTAGTTGATTAACTTCTTGTTGGTTATTGCTTTTTAAGACATAGCCTTCGTAGCTACCAAGGAGTCATTACCTAGCTGGAGATTAACCTTCCTATTGGTAACTAATTAGTTGTCTCTCAACACTAAAAAGTTCCAAATCTTCATTCTTGATCACAATAATTGTGGTTGATACAAGGCAGATGGTTGCCATCAAAGTCAGTAGATACAGAGTCTCACCAGAGATGGTTGATCTCAACGGTATGGTCCTTATGCATACAAAGGTTAAAACTTGCTTAATGTGATGATCGAGTCTTATCCAACGGATGACTTGTCCAGTAATAAGTGTTGTGTGTCCTTTTTATCCAACAGGAATGAGATACTTCGCTCACTAGATGGTGGTCGTCAATACTGGAACAACTAAGTAGAGTCACTTGTCTACCACCTATTGCAGTCTGTTAATGTTTATGTCGTTGACCTGTTCTTTAAAGGTTATCCTCTTAGCAACTTCAGAAGAAAACTCCACTACTTTCGGTCTAAGATATGGATCTTACGATACGATATGGAGAGATAACCAAGAAAAGGAACATGAGAAAATAACACATTGTCTGTCGTTTCATAATGGATCATGACTAGAAACCGTGATACCAGCGCGTGCCAAGCAGCTAGCCATGTGTCTGCAGCCACAGGAGGCCCTTGGTTTCGTCGTGGCACCATCAGTGGCTACTCATAACACCATTACTAGACGCACAACAAAGGTGAAATTTCAAGTGGCACCAATGGGTTGTAAGAACAAGCGCCATACAAGGAGGGATAGCAAGTAAAGGTAGTCACAAGGTTTAGAATCAACAGGGAAGCTATTCGCATATCAAAGCACTGCACAAGAGAACATAGCTCCATTGCCGAAGGCGACTGAGCATGCGATTTGTACGTAATTCCACGCACACCTAGCGTCGACTAAGGAAACTACTAGATAATTAATTAACAGAGATTCGATCATGTTGAGCAACAACATGAGATCAAAATTGATAAACATCCACGGCTTATACAAACATATAGAAGAACTAAACTTCAGGCTTTCGGTCAAGCAACGGCATGGATACAAACATTCAAGGGCTAACCACCAAGTCTACAGGCTCAGGCTTCTAAGAGAGAGAACCTAATTGAAGACAACAATCAGACAATTACGTAACGTGAATGTTGTTCTAGGATAAGGCTATGTGACCCTCGTATGCTCACCGAGGACAAACGAGGTGACAACTAGGGTACTACCTAGATAACAAGCATACATACACGCATCATAACATCAAGCAACACATGAAGAAGCTTACACAAACAAACTCAAACAACTATTACCAAGCAACAAGCTCACACCTAGCAATCATTACTAATCACTAGGCTTACCCCTAACAAGCTTTATGTAAAGCAAGAACTAACTACAAGTTTAGCTCAAAACAAATGCTAGCTAAGGTGACTAACTTAACATGTGCATAGAATCTGGACAGCAGCATAGTAGTTACTTGTTTCAACCATAACTAAGGTTGTAGACATCCCATAAAGGTGATCCTAGACTTTCTGGAAAGCTTAGGAAGTTTTCCACGTATTTGTTATTCATACCAAAAGCTAAATCACAGGTTAGCATGGTCAAACATGCTGATGTTTCAGATCTGTACTAATATGGATAGAAAACTGACAAGAACTTCAAAAATGCATAACTGGAGTTCTAGGGACACAACAAGGCTGAGCCTTAACTTTATGTAAAGCTTATTAAGTTTTCTATAACTTTATTATTATCATATTAAGATGATTATACAGCTAACAAGGCCAAACAAGACAAAGAAGACATCTCTATCCAGATTTGGACAGATTCTGTCGTTCCACGTTGTGAGATCATAACTAGAGATTTAGACCACCACAATTAGTACTATAGGGCATTTTTGGAAAGCTTAGAAAAAGTACTATACTTCTTCAATTATGTCCACGACATGATTCCCTATGCTCATAGGTCAAATAAACCAAACATTCAGATCTATTCAGAGCATAAGCAAAACCTGACAGTAAACTTCTAAAATTCATAATTCTCAAACCATAAGACCTAGGGTCATGAAATTTTAGGACAAGCTAGATAAGTAAGTTAGCTACAACTTTGGTATTCTCCATAACTATATAAAACACCATTATGAGCATGAAAGCATTACTACAACTGAAACTATTCTAGCAGCCAATGTCCAACAAGCAAAACAAAGCTTGCCTTTGTTCTATTTAACAAGAGAGCACACAAACATGTTATTCTAGCAGCTCTAAACATTGTTACCTTAGACCAACACTAATTTAATTCATTCATGAGAATCCATAATTACTGAAATACGGTCTAAAGCATTTACAATTGCTTGTATGAACAACACATCCACTACTTGGCTCAACTAGAGGACATCTATAGGTTCAGGCATGTAACCACACTTAGTTCTAACAAAACTAAGCACACACTATCTTCAAACACTCCCTATTCAAGCAACATGGAATAAGGCATTTATGTCTAACTCCACACTATAAAGATAGCGTAACACATTGATCACAAGTTACTTATCATTTGAACAAAGGTGAGAGGAGCATAGCTATGTATAAAGCAACAATCAGGATGATGCATGCTTCGTCCTATTCATCCTCACAAGATTGCCAACCTAAGGTGGCGATCACGTTCTATGTCGGTGGCATAACACGCACTCTCTCGATATATAGCTAGTCGATAGCTACATTCGACTTACGCATTCATGGTTAGCGTACCTGCAGAAAAGTTTCATTGCAGCCCAACAATTTCCCAATATAGCACACAATGAAAGTAAGAAAGTAAAATTCTAAGTACTCCCATGTACATATACCCCCGTATATATACATGTAGCACCAAAACTACCCGAATCATTCGATCGCCCACAATTAAGTACCTTCATATATACATGTGTGTAACATGTAAATAATACAGTAACCAAAACTAGCTCTCCTCTAGACCGAGGGTTGGACGGTCATGCTCTCACAACTCACACTTACCTGAGCGTAGGTGCGACGTTGCATAAAAGTAAACTAGCAACATATATGGCTATTTCATATATGAAGGCTACCTCCAATCTTACACACCGGGTAGCATAGTGTGGGAGAGTTATCACACATACATACCTTGGCATGGGCGTAGATGCATAAATGAAAAACCCCAAGTTAGTACTTATATAGGCCACCTAATAATCCTTATATGGGCGTAAGGAAATTGACCACTGGCATACTTAGATTTAGAATTCAGTTTTCACAAACCTATATATAGCTATAAGTTGATAAAACCGATTTTATAAAACAAAACCTTTGTTTTAAATACACATACGACAAGTTTAATGTTGAATCTTGCTCTGATACCAGCTGTAACGGAACCGTCCAAATTATAAGAGCACAAGTACAAAAACAATCACCGGAGTGATCAAATTCTCGCACTTGAGCCCATATAACTCCGGTAGTCCAATGAAATCACGAGGGATTTCAAAACAACCAACATACAAGCCAAGATCGTAGTGATTCAACATAACAAGTCACATGTTACAACCATTTCACAAGTAATTCAATATACATCAGAGTTTAACATAGTTATTACAACTTAGTTTGAAAAGTAGCGGAAGCAAAGAAATTTGAAATTAACATTTATATTATTTCAAATTCATGCCAGCACCACGGTCGACTTCCAACAAAAGCATTAGAGATAAGGTAAATAAGAAGGATCATGCCCGTGATCACACTCCGCCACTACGACAGGAGTCAACCAACTCTTGCAGTCGCCATGATACATCACAACCTGCAACAAGTGGGGATAAAACCCTGAGTACAAGAAGGTACTCAGCTAGACTTACCCGTCAGAAACCAGAAATAAGGTGACACCAAGGACCATGCAAGGCTGATATAAAGTGGGGCTAGCTTGACAACATTTTGCATAAAAGCTTAATATAGATGATCAATCATTAATGCTTAAGCATCAAGTTAATTATCATTAACCTATCATCTATATTAGAACCTGTACTAGAGCACTCACTTTATTAGGAGCAAACAATATTAACCATAGCAGGTATAAATTGAGGCAACCTTTCCATCGTGATCCAATTAACCATTAGTTCAATTTAATTAAATCTACGTTGCCGCTGCTCAAGTCAAGTGCTCACTAACCGGGAGCAACGGCGATTCGAATCGAATTCCTATCCAGCTGGAGGGGTATTTCTAACACTCACCGAGTCACGCCTGGCGAGGGTGAAAGTCCCTAGTTTGGTTTTGGCTAATTGATGAAACCTAGGACTAACCTTTGTATCTAAGTGGATGATTTAGATAAAGGTGGTCATTGAAATATGAGACATGACATTGACTCATGTGACCAAGATGATGAAGACCGAGGTGATGCTTGGCTTGATGGACCGGTTGTGAAGGTGAAGGGCAAGTCGAGGCTTCGAAGCGAAGGACCATGCGATGGTGAAGCTTGAGCAAGACTTAGCGCCGACGGACCGATGCAACGGTGAAGAGCAAGTGAAGTCAAGGTCGATGGATCGAGACGGTCATGTGATGATATGAAGTGGATCATATCATTTGGAGAAACAAAATGGGCTCAAGGCAAAGGTATAACCATAGGGCCATTTTGTTTTACACTCAAGACACCATAGAGGGTGTGAGTGGTTTAGGGTCGATAGCCGAACTATTAAGAGGGGAAGTCTTATCGGTTTTTCGACGCACGGGTGCCACTAGGTGAATTCATGAAGTGCATTGCATGTAGGGCCTAGTGAGCTAATTGGAAAACCTTTGAAAATGATTGAGAAAAAGCTAACACACAAGCACATGGAGATGTACACTTGATGGTGTTGGCACATTTGCAAAGGTGGCGTTGGTCGCGCTGTGGTTTACGGTTAGAGAGGGGTTTGGGTTCCTCTCTCCCTCCCGCCGAGCGTGCGAGCGCGGGATTCAGGCGATTTCGGGGAAATGAAATGCCTATTTTCCACTACGCCGAAAGTCAGAAAAGAAACGGAGGCGAACGGGGTCACTGAGGTGACCAGACGCTGCACCGGACGCGGTCTCGGTATGACCGGACGCGTCCGGTCAGTACAGCGCAGGCGCGGGTGCTAGGGTTTGCAACCGGCGCGTCCGGTCACTCGCGGGACCGGCGCGTCCGGTCAAGTGCCCAGAAGGAACTGCGGTTCGCAAGGACGATCGGACGCGGGGCGCGTCCGGTCACACGCGATCGGACGCGTCCGGTCGTCGAGGGAGCTTACTGGACTCCGACCGGACGCTGGCACTGTCGCGTCCGGTCGTTGCGAGGAGCGCGTCCGGTCGTTGCGTCGTGGGCGCGTGGGTCAGTGCGATCGGCGCGTCCGGTCGTTCGACAGGCGCGTCCGGTCATCGGGACCGGCGCGTCCGGTCGTTATGAGAAGCGCGTCCGGTCATAGGATTTGACCGTTGGCGCAGTGACCGTTGGAGGATCTAACGGTCGCATTTGAAATTTGAGGGACACGTGGACGTCGCAGGGCGACCGGACGCGGTTGAGCGCGTCCGGTCAGTTTCGACCGGCGCGTCCGGTCGTCCCGAAAAAACGGTCAGTGAAGTGGCAACGGCTCTATTTGTTTGGGGTGCTTATAAATACTCGTTGGCCGGCCCTTGGGGAGGTCTCTTGGCATTTCTAACACTCTTGTGCATCCTTTGAGCTAGAGCTACTCCTCCCACTCATCTCTCTTGCTTGATTGCAAATCAAAAGTGAGATTGAGTGATCCCAAAGTGCATTGCATAGCTTGAGGGCATCTAGTGGCACTTGTGGGTGGTTTAGCCGGTGGATTTCTTGTTACTCTTGGAGAGTACCGCTCCTAGCCGGCTTGGAGATTGTTGGAGGCGTTGGCAAGAGAAGGTGATTGTTCTTGGCCACCTCCGGTTGTTTGTAAGAGGTTCTTGTGCTTTCCTCGGCGGGACGCCAAAAGCAACTCTATTGGATTGCGCGTGTCATTGAGTTACCTCACTTGAGAGTGGTGTCTTGCGGTGCCTTGCGGGGCGTGCCTTGAGGGGCAAGTGACTTGAGGGTCACACCGAGGAACCATCTAAGTGTTGGTCGACACAACCGGTGACGTAGCTTGTCGGTGCACAAGTGAACACCGGGTGAACAAAAATATTGTGTCTCTTGTCTCCCGGTGATTGGTCTACATATTGTGTTGTTGTCAATATTAATTGATTGTATATCATCTTGGTGATTGGCAACATCTTCACTCCACCGTCGGTATAAGATTCACAATCCTTTCTCTCGCATTTACCTTTACTAGATTATCTTGTGTAGCTCTAGTGGTAGCCTTTTCTAGTAGTTGTTAGCTTGCTCACTAGTGTAAGTTAGTGACTTAGCACTTGTGTGAACTAGAGATCATAATCTACTAGACTTGTGGATAGGAGGCTTGCATCACAACCTTTGGCTAAGCAAAACTCGCTTTACGCCGTTTGTTATTCTAACAAGTTTGCTTAGTGGTGCTTGTAGAATTTTTTATAGGCTATTCACCCCCTCTCTAGCCATCTAGGACCTTTCAGAGGGCTGCTCAGGTCACCTTTGGTACAGTTCAGGAGCCGCGGGTCCGAATGATGTCGCATCCCCAAGGGCGACACTCTGCCAGGTGATAGGGACTCTAACCCCCCCCCCCCCCCCCTTGGTCTCACGCCAATGTCCCCAAGCACATCATTTCTCTCCTCCAAGAAGCAACCTACCATTCGATTCCCGGCCTGAACTGTATTACTCGGATTCGTGGTCAGAACGACTTATCCGGCCAACTAAGTGTTAGACAGCGTTCAACATGACTCAAGGACGTACAGCGAATCGGTCCTTAAACGACTCAGACGGGGATAGATTCACACCCAAGACCTCCATGCCTTGTCGCTTCACTATCATCATCCCGCCCAGTCTTATTTTATTTTATTAACACATGGTTCCTTTCCACGATAGCAAATATAGCCAACCGTGCCATATATGAATATCCCTATATCTCGCAGGTGACAGAAAATCACCTGACTTCTACCGCTTAAAGCAGGGCTAAGCATCTACTCGATCCGAGTCTACGTAGGATTCAAGGGTTCATATATCTGGACAAGGAATGATATAATGCAGCAAGGTTTTCAACCAACTCCTACCACTTAATGCAACAATACTTATAACAAATATAGAATTAATTTCTTTGAAGATAGGAGGCTTATAATGCTCCGGGGCTTGCCTGGGATCTGACTCAAGTTAGAGTATGTCAGATGAATTCACTTGGCAAGCATCTCCCAATCTATCACTTGTCCGGTCCTTCTATCTTCGGGATGGATCTACCAACTCCATCTTCGGGTTTGGCTCCACCTTAGGTCCTTCACGTGCTTCAGCTAACGTACCTAAATGAGGTGCAACAATGCATATGTATGAATGCATAGAAGTGCAATACACAAAGTAATCAAACAAGCATACCAAAGTTCTCCTAAACACCTAGAGCTAATTAACTTAATCCTCACTAAGGCATAATATAGAAGAAGGCAAGCACATCAATCAAGAAACACGTCTCACAAGATCACAGGGTACTAAACCAAGTATCATCAAGGATATGAGCCACACTTCCACACCCTAGCATGGCAAAGTCAATCAAAGTACTAGAACAAGAATCTGCTACTTTCTGGACATACATACAGTAGCTCAGTAAATCAATCATAACTGGAGATCCCTAAATCCAAATGACTTGAAAGAAGACATTATGGAAAGCTTAGGAAATTATCTACATTTCATTTATAATCATCACAGCATGATTCCAAAGTTTAATATGTCAAATTTACACAAACACAGAAACTGGTCTAACAAGACAGAGAGCAAGCAATTCTGTAACCCAACTTTCAACAGCTATAACTCCTAAACCACATGGCCAAATGCCACCAACTTTTAACAGAAGCTAGATACATAAATTATCTACAACTTTTGTATAAATAAGTTTCACAACAAAGCACATTATCATGAAGAACTTTACTAAGTTCCCAGATCTGTCCAGAAACTTCATTTGCAAGAAATAATTATTAACTTATGTTGCAAACAAATAATTGGACAAAACCAACTTTACCAACATGTCACACATGACTAATGAACACCAGAAAACATAGTGTCCATTCCTAAATAAATTCTTTTAATGCATTTTCTTAATTTATTTAGATAATTAGGTGGAATTATGAACACCTATCAAAATTACTCAATAAATTCTACCAAAATTACAGGGGTCTACAAATGCTCTCAAAAGTCTACTGTCCAAATTTCAATCCATTTGGGCAAGTATATCAACCTCTATGAAAAAGACAAATAGCTATTGCAAGAATTCATGTGAGAGCAAGATGAATCAATAACTCATTCATACTACCACCAAAATTCATGAAATTTTTACCACACATCAAATATCACATAAGTAGCATGCCACAAAAATTTCACTTCATTTAGAGCTCTAGATGTGCAGTTATGAAAATGACAAATACAACTAACAAAGAAAACCTAGATGCAAAGATCTATTTTTAGAAATAAAACTTTAAACTAGAACATGACATATTATAGATCCACTGCATAGATAATTTCACAAGAATTCCAAAAAGTCCTCATTTGCTATTTTATGATTTTTATACCATTTACTATGTATTTTCAAAGTTCAGCCATTTAAATGCAATACTAATTCCGAAAAAGAAAAAAAAAGAAAACATTATGCAGAGTGAACACAAAACTTTCCACAAATTACGTAAGCCCCTAAATGTAAACTTTTCTCTCTTGGCACTTTTGCAAAGTGAAACGGCAAAAAGTTTCAACTTCGTGAGATGGCCCTTCTTATTCGTCTTCACGGAGCAGAGGACGACGTCGGAGTCGCTTCCAGCCGGCAAGGTCACCGTCGGCGGTGGGGAAGAGGCGCTGTGGCCTCGCAGCAGTCAAAACAGGCCACGCCTGGCCCTAACCTTGGTCGGTGGTGGCCTCCAGCCGCTCGACCGCAGCGGTCGGAGGTGGGCGCGTGCCTGTGTGTGGCGCTCGACGGTCAGGCTCGGTCGACCGGTAGCGAGTGGGAGAAGGCACCGTGGGGGCAACGCAGCATGGGAAGGAGCAGGTAGGGGCAAGCTGACATGGAGGCGAGAGGAGGATGTAGCGGCTGTGGCGCTCTCTGCTTGGTCGGGCGACCATGGCGACATGAGAGAGCAGTACAGAGAGCAAGATAGAGGAAGAGAGTGGAGAGGGCAGGGCCGCAGGAGCAGGGCTCGGCCTCGGTCTTTCCTAAGCGACGAGCCGGGGCGAGGTGGCGGTCATGCGGGGCAGTACGAGGGCCACGCGGCAGCGGCTCCTCCTATTGTCGGCCACGACGTTTCCCTGTACAGTCCCGATTCAAGAACAAAAGTCTAATACCACCTCAAATAAACCACTGAAGCTCCATTTTTCATCGATCAACAACTACCAAATTAGCTCGAATTGGCTCGTGATATAATTGACAAAATTGTAGAGCTACAAGTGTACTCCAACTTTGGTTAAAGAATCAAAGTCTAATTCAGCACGGTTGAAGAGATACAAAGCTCCAAAGTAGGGTACCCGAAACTTGAAAACTGAATTCAGTTTCAAACCGACTGAAACTGCATTTTCTCCACTTCGTATCTCCTAAACTGAATGATGATTCGGCTAACCAATTGTTCCTGATGATAGAGCTATATGAGTACTCCAACATTGCTTATAAGAGTTTGCCCAAAATCAAAATGGTTTGCAAACTAAACTTTGCCGAATATGGGTACCATGAAACTGAAAACTGCATGTTCAGTCTACACTTCAAAATTTCAGGGTTCCAGAAAACAGCTCGGGATTCAAACTTTGACCCACTGTTTGGCTACCTTAGAGGCTAAACTAGGTTTTGGTCCGTAAACAAAAGTTGTTGTCCTTAACATGAACTCCAACTTTCATTACAGGATCAAGGTTTGGATCCATCTGTTTTGCAAGATAAAAAGCTCCAAACTAGGTTACCCGAAGTTAAACCGCAGCTATGACTTAGCCAAATTTTCCAAGTGCCAAATCAGCCCCTATTCCTGACTTGTGGGCCCTTTTTGAGCATGTTCCACACATTTTCGTGACTTGACTATTAAACAAAGTTTGTTCCTTATAAAATTTTCTATAACTTTGTTAAAGGATGCATAGTCATTCAAAGCTTCTAGATCACACTTTTGGAATGGTCAAACAAAAGGGTTCTAGGGTCCATACATGGTCAACCATCACATAGAAGCACATTTAGGCAAAATGATCAACAGGAACATTGTTCCATTAAGTGTCCTAAGTGTAGTTAAGGTGTTGTAGAGGCCAAACATACCCACCATGCATGGGTTGCACAAAAGTGTATACCTCGCGTGCACTGAAACATAGAAGTCACTATAATTGTAGTGCTTGTTTCAAGGCCATGTTACAAGTGTTTCCTGTGTTTGCTTCAAGGTACATGCTACACATGCTTCCCTAGGTTGTTCCACATGTTGCAAAGGTTTGTTGCACATGTTGCACTTGTATGTTGCATAAGCACTAGTTCCCATGGGATGTAAGGCAGGTTTTTGTTATAATCCAAACAAGCATATAACTTATCATTTCATGTGACTTTTTGATTCCTAACCTCATGAAACTTTTCCAGGGATCAATAGATAGGTACTGAGGTGAGACACAGGAATATATTGCCATAACACCACCCAAGCATATAATTTGAAAAGGGGCCTATATGTAAAGCAATAATGCAACATCCAACTTTAGGTTAGGCTCCTCTCCATAGGTTGACCTTGACATTGCCATCTCCACATAATCTGTTATGTTTGAGCTCAAACCCACCGCTTAATGAGTGACAAACACCTGGGGTGTTACATGTACGCCTCAGGTGGGGCATCTGGGTTGTACTTGATGTCGGTCGTTGCCTTGCCCATGTGAGCCAGAGCATATGCCTTGAGTTGACCAACTGGCTAGCCACCGTGTGCATCCGACTACGAGAAAGACAACATGTGGTTAGAAATGATGTAGAATTGAGCACGGCTAGATTAGAGCAATGGCGGAGACTTACATATGGCTTTGCATATTTACTAAGGTTGCGGCTGCCCTGATGGTGAGGTACACCTGGCATCTGCAAACGCCTATCGCGGGCCTCCTCGTGTTTCTTATGCCAGTCCCCGTCCAACCAGGTGTCCACAATATATTCCCAACAATCGGGGTGGGTGGCGCACCAGCTTGGAATCGCCTACAGGACATCAAGTAGATGACATATCAGAAGATCAAATTAGGCATACTTAATCTCAAAAGAAATGAATATTCATGTTTTGTATTTACCTGTATGTATTGCTCCCTTGTCAGCGTCATCCGTTTTGCCTCCTCTTTGTTGACACGCCTGAGTAGGAACTTGGCGTTGTAGTCTATGTGGGCCTGGAGGCGGGACTCATAGTGCAAGTCCATGACACGCCTTTTACAGGAAGCGCAAGTCACCTAATATGCCCTTTCCTCCTGTCCCTCCTGGATTCTGAAGAAGTCCTACATAAAGACACGAGGTATCCATTATTTTATTTCAAGAATGTCCAATGAATGCGAGGAATTAAGGAATGTAGTGCAAGAAAGACTTACCCACAACTCCCTAATCACCCGATCCTCCTTGTTTCTGTAGCGGATGCCATTATGATCTAGAGCATCCTGCACGAGGGCGTAGTGGTCGAACATCCAGGCCGGCTCCCAATCCTGATCTTTTTTCCTAACCAGGTTAGGGAAGTGTTCCTTGCACAGAAGCCCCAGGATGCCATTCACATTGCATGTCGGGGCTGCTTGGTCCGCAAGCACCCGGTTCCTGCACGGCCCAATGGTTCTTGCAAATAGTCTTTAGACATCTCTCGATTGGATAGCACCAATAGTTCTGCACGGCCCCCCCATTCGTGCCTCGGATGGGAGGTGCAAAATCAAATACTGCATCGACAAGAAAAAGCCAGTGGAAAGATCTTCTCCAACTTACAGAGCAACAAATGTGCCGCTTTTTCTAACTCCTCAACCACTCTGCCAGCACCTTCCAGACATTCTCAGGGACGTAGCCTCGAACCATCAACGGAAGAAGCTGCTCAATCTATATGTGGTAGTCATGACTCTTCATCCCTAAGACTCGGCCAGTCTCTGGGTTTGCTCCCCTCCTCAGATTTGCTGCATACCCATTCGAAAACTTTAACATCTGCATCCATTGTATCACTTTCGTCCTATGCTTCTTTTCTAAGACGTAATCGGCCTTAGGCCTTTTCCATGGCTTGCCATCTTTTGGAGGTAGCATCTCTAGCTTTGGTCTATCGCATAGCGTTGCTAGGTCCACTCTGGCCTTAGCGTTGTCATTTGTCTTGTCAGGAATGTCCATGAGTGTTGCCCAAAGTGCTTCGGCGACATTCTTCTCAGTGTGCATTACATCTATGTTATGTGGAAGGAGAAGGTCATCAAAATAGGGAAGCCTCTCCAAGCCCGACTTATGAGTCCACATATGTTCGACACCATATCCCACAAAGCAATCCTTCTTTGGATTATCTTTCTTTCAACTATGTTTCTATGGATTGACCATGAGAGCATCTATCTGAGCATGAACCTGGGCACCAGTCATCTTCTGAGGTTCAGGGTCGGTCACCTTGACACCTTTCATGAAGTTCTTGGTGTCTTGTCTGAATGCATGGTTAAGAGGGAGGAACTGTTGATGCTTGTCGAACGACGAAAACTTGCCACCCTTCTTCAACCAAATGAACTCCAGAGTTGTCTTGCATACCGGGCATGGGAACTTCTCGTGGACACACCAGGCGCTGAATACCACATACGCCAGGAAGTCATGCATGGAGTACTGGTACCAAACACACATTCTGAAGTTTTTCTTTGTAGCTTGGTCGTAAGTCCATACCCCTTCATTCCAAGCACTGATCAATTCATCATAAACAGGCTCCATGTACACACCCATTTTGTTTCCCGGGTGTCCAGGATTTATCAACGTCAAGAATATGTTTTGTCATTGAAGGAGGACCCCAAGGGGGGAGATTGAGGGGGATAGAGAACATGGGCCAACAAGTGTATAGGGCCGACATCATTCCATAAGGATTGAACACATCCGTTGCCAGCGTAACACGTACATTACGGGCCTCAAGATCTTTGTCACGATGCTTGCGATTAAAGCTTTTTCATGCTTCACCATTGGCTGGATGTACCATCTTGTCAGGATGGTATCAAACGTCATTCTTGTGCCATGTCATCTATTTCGCGGACTCCTCGGTCATGAATAGTCATTGGAGCCTCGGTATGATCGGAAGGTGTCGTAGGACTTTCATGGGGATCTCAAGCTGCTCCTTCTGGCCATCACCTTTGTCTACCTCCACATATCTAGAGGATTTACACTTTGGATAGTACTTTGCATCCTTGTGATCTTTCCTAAATAGGACGCACCCCTTCAGATAATAATGTATCTGCTCATGCGGTATCTTAAGTGCACGAAGGAGTCTCTGTGACTCGTAGAAGCTGCTCGGCAGAATATGACCCTCTGGAAGCAGCCCACCAATAACTACCAACATACCATCAAAGCAGGCTCGACTCATGTTGTACTGGGACTTCAACCCCATTTGACGTCCAATGGCATCCTGTTGAGAAATCGTTGCCTTCTCATGTAGGAGCTTCTGTGCCGAAGACAACATTTCGTAGAACGCCTTTGCGGTTGGCTCTGGTTCCTCCTCCTCCTAATCCTCCTTATCCTCCTTCGTAGGTCTTTCAGCGAATGTTGCTTCGTGAAAGTCACCTAACCATCCTGCTACCCCGCCATCAGCATCAAATGCCTCCAAGTGTGGTCTCACCACCTCCTCTCTAGTATGATGGGCTTCACCATGGAACACCCACCGGGTATAGTTTGGCGTAAATCTATACTTGCAAAGATGTTCCCCCATGACCCTCCTTGTTTTTCTTTTCCTATTTCCGCATTCGCTGCAGGGACAGAACATGTCTCTCACTCCATTAGCTGCCTTGCCAAATGCTTGGTTCAAGAAACCCTCGGTCTTGTCCATCCATTTAGAGGTGATTTTAGTCTGACTTGGACGGCCCGTGTACATCCACTCACAGTTATCCATCCTCTAGCATATACATAAGTGAGTAATATAACCACCAATTGCATCTGAACGGCATGCCTACTGTCTAATGGGTGAGGATAGGTCCTAATCTCACCCGCGGATGCATAGATGAGGTTAGTTTCCATGCTCTACTCCGATCTGAGATAGAATTTCGGTAGCACCTCTCCGATGTTCTCTCGATACACGTCCTGAAAGGGAGTGTGTATCCGGAGAACAACAGGGAGGTGGTGCTAAAACTCTATCTTGGATCGAAGCAGAACATGAAAACTACCCCATCTACGCATCCGCGGGCTGTCCAAAAAAGTGGACAATCCAAAACAGATACGGTCTTAGATATGCGAAGATCCGCATACCTCCAACCGTATCTGTTTCGAACGGGATACGCCTAACTGGGTTACACCGACCTACGACAACGATAAGGAAGAGAAGTTATTTATACCTAGGGTGGCGGTGGAGTCAGGCTAGCGGAGCAGTGGCGAGTCGGTGCAGTGGCGAAGCGACGCTGTGCAGGTAGGACCGCAGCGCCGACGAAGATGATTGGGGTCGCCTATGTACTCTAGGTCCCCTCCGATGGGTCCTGCTTTGCAAAAGAAGAATTACAATACTATAAGTTAAAAATTTTGGCAGAACCTGCCCTGTACGGGGAGGTTTCCAAAACCTATGAGAAAAAAGCCAGCTTGATGGCCAACAACACATATACAGCACGAAGGCCCACACATCCACATACGGCACGAAGGCCGTCAATGACATACAAGGCACGAAGGCCGACAACCGGGGGGGCTTTATACCTTGGGTGGCAGTGGACTCGGGCGACGCGGTGTCGGGGTCACCTTCTTCTCCGGCAATGGCGGGGACGACGGCGGGGACAAACGACGAGGGCCGGCAACGCTTGTGTGGACGAACAGCGAGGGTGGGACAACGGTGAGGGTCGTGGCCGGTGGCCGAGTCTCCTCTTCCTCCCTTCTCCTTCCTCCTTCCTTCTCCATCTCCTTCTCCCTTCTCCTTCTCCTCCCTTCTCCTTCTTCCTTCTCCCTTCTCCTCTCCTCCACCTCCCTTCTCTCCTCTCCTCCTCCCCTGCTCCTCACATGCGGAGATGTCTGGGTTTTAGACATCATACGTCACAACGTGCTCGAAACCTTCTCAATTTTTTACCACAGCCTCTACATGCGATGACACGACACCTCGACAAGTTTCATGATTTTTGGACTCCGTTTGCATTTTATATAATTAAAAAACACTTTTTTAACAAGTTAGTGGTCATGTTTCGTGAAGAACATGTTCAAAATTTCACGTGTGTCCCGGCATACGGCCTCGAAATTCACTCAGAAACATGAATATCATTTTTTGAATCGCCAAATTCTAATATTTCATGCACCTGCAGTTCAAATTTACTTTTTTAAGAAAAATTCAAGTAAAAATAATAAATTTGAAAAATATACCAAAAAGTCATAGAAAAGTTCCAAATTCAAACATGTGCTTCAATGTAGTCTATAAAACCCACAGAAAAAAATTGAAGACAAAAATAAAAAAAAAACTTTGATGAGACACCTCTTTGCCGAGTGCTAGGATTGACACACGGCAAAGGGTGACGGCCAGCACTACGGCGTCACCTGAATTTTTTTTTTTGCCGAGGGTTACTCTTTGCCGAGTGTCTGACACTCGGCAAAGAGGACATTTGCCGAGTGTCCCTCTTTGCCGAGTGTTCGACACTCGGTAAAGACGGCCTTTGCCGAGTGCCGGCTTTGCCGAGTGCGGCACTCGGCAAACCGCCTCTTTGCAAAGCGCCGAGCACTCGGCAAAGGGAGCGTCTCCCATAGTGAATACTCGCTTTGACAGCAGTCATGACTCATGGCACCTTGATTGTTGAATGTTTTTGATTGCCTCGAATCCTTGACCGATCCTGCAACGCTTCCGCAACCATACGACGTTGGCAGCTAGCTAGCCGTCTGGACTGATCATAGGTGATTAACTGCCGGCAAGTCCAACCTTTTTGTGGCTTGTACGATTCCACTACTTCGTATCTTCGGCCGGCGCTCGTGTGACAACACCACCTGCGGCGTCCTACGCGTGTGTTTTATCTGTGGCTCCTCCATATGAGCCAGGAGCAAATCGTCAAACGGCGCTGCTGCGCCCCGCTCCATCGGAATCACGCGACGTAGCACGTGCCGTGGGGCGCGAGCTCGTGACGCATGGACAACACAGAGGCGCCAGGCCGGAAGGAGCAGGGGTGCCGCTACGCCGGACCTGGGAAGGCCGCTGCGCCGTCGGGCGTGCGCGGTTCACGAAAGGGTGGGAAGGGAAGAGAAGGGATAATTCTTTCTGAAATATATGCCTTAGTGGTGTTTGGAGAGAGAAGGTTTAAGTGCCGCTTCCAACACTGCAGCGTGCGGTGCTAGTTTCAGTAAAATGAAGAGCGGTGCAAATAGTTGTGCCGATGCTTCGTTGTTTTTTTAATGGAGGAAAGACAGAAAAAACCTGTACTACGGCAAGGAAGAGAAGGAACCAACATTGGCTTTGGTTTTTTAATTAACTAGCAAATATGCTCGTACGTTGCAACAGGAGAAAAAGATCTATCAAACATTAATGAAAAACGAGAATGAGAATGTTATATATCTATTCATTTTATTTTCACTTTTCGTAAAATTTTAAAAATAAAATTTATTTTATGATGATCATAACATCTATAATGTAAGTTGGTATTGATAATAATATGATAATGTTCTATTAAATTTGTTTCAAATTAAAAATATAACCTTGATAGATATTATTTCTCTTCCATTGTAAGGCATAAAAATATTTAGTTGTCCATATATCATAACTTTAATTTTCATACTATCCTTGTGTTGGTATGGTTAGATATCGAGTTCCATGACTTTTTTGTGGACCCATAAAAATATATAATTCTAGGATTGTTCACGACACCGACTACACCAGTTCAACATGTATAGGTCGTGCGGGTTCAACTTTTGGCAAGCATGCCTATGGAGAGTGCTGGCCCCGGCCACGGCGTCAATCGGTAGTCGCGGTGACGATGGTGTTTAATTCGGTTTCGGTGGGTGCAGGCGCAGGCTGAGAGAGCCGGCCGTGTGTGCACGTCAATGTTGGTCGCGCCACCAAGTCGCAGCGCTGCACGTGGCAGCCCCTCACTAACCCAATGAACAGCTTGGTCCCAACTTGCACAGCATGATTGCAGTATATATCTCTTCATATACGATTGTATCTACAACATATTTTTGAGAAGCCTATGAGACTGAGATCAGGTTCAAATTGTGCTGGTCTGCTGCAGGTTGCACAGGACAATAATCTTGGTCGATGAGTGGAGGTTACATACACAGTGATGGAGCGAACTGTGCACACCAACATGGTTCTCTATCGAGGACATACGCGAAGGCCAAAGGGGTGCTCTTGAGTGCAAGTATGTGTAAGTCGCAGAAAGAAAAAGAAAAGAGTGTGAGGATGTGTAGCAAACGCAATGACTACGAGAGGTGATTTGCAAGAGATGAGGATGATTTTTGGCTTTCCTTATTTGTTGTTTGTGGTGACTTGATTTTTTTAGAGTTCTTGTTTGATTTGATTTTTTTCATGGAAGAAAACCCCTTCCTTACGTGTGGCAGTTTTTTTTGGAAGAGTTGTTTTTTTTCTCCAGTGAAGAAAAACTGAAAGAGGGAAGGATGGGAAAAAGCAAAACTAAAACAGAAAAAGAATCAAACGGAGATGATTGATTTTTGACTTTCCTTATTTGTTATTCACGGTGACGTGATTAGGAGTCCTTGTTTGATTTGACTTTGTGACACGGGAATGAAGGATTTCTATTTAGATTAGGATTCTTGTATGACCACGGGTTATTATATATATGAGTCTAGATAGAAAAAAATTCTCCATCATTCGTTAGTTAAAGAAAGATGGACCAAACAAATGGATGGACGAAAAAAGAGCCTGAAATTTTGCCTCTTTATTATTAGGGAAGATATCATGTATGTTCTGTTAGTGATGCGGCATCGCTCCCATGCGGTGGCCTTTGAAGAGTGATGCCAAAATCTTCGCCAATGGGTCTAATTTATTTTAAGGCATCACTCCACACCGTGGAGTGCCTAAGTTTGGGGAGGGTAGGACCCACCGCAATCTATAAAAAAATATTCTAAACTTTATGAATAATTTGACATACATTTCTTTGATATCTGCAATTTATAGAAAAAAATTATAATTTTTCTAAAATTTTTTGTCATATATAGAAACAGAAGTTATGTTATCCCAAAATTACACCACTTTGTCAAATAAATTACACTGAAGAAACTATTGTAAATATAGTAATAAGACAACATAAATATAGTTATAAGGCTGTGTAAGTCCATGAGCAAAATTCAATAGTTGTTAGAAGGGGCTAAAACATTCGGTTGTTGCGTAGACAGATCCTTAATATTACATTAGAATATTAGAAGATAGATAGATAGATAGATAGACAGAGTACAGTAGAGTAGAGATAGAGAGTAGAGAGTAGAGAACACAAGAGATTAAGGTAGAAGAGTTTACAAGCTCAAACACGATGCGCATTGCCATGACAAGCGCTCCTGGCCGCTCCGTCCAAAGGAACGATGAACAGATTCGATCGGGCTCGGGAGAAACGACGACGACGAGAGCACGGCTAAAGGTGTGTTAGTATTATTACCTCACTGAATAGGCAACGTAGCTTGACCACGACGATGCGCACCCATTGCTCTGCTTTGTAAAACTCCAACAACAACACAACCAGTCCCTGAAAACAACACTACCACGCATCACCTTCCGTTGCTCACGAGGCGGCCTAGATCTCATCGCCGTTAGTGGACGCAGAAGTGCAGAACCACAAGTAATAATGACCTTAAAATTGGAGAAAAAGGTGATGTTGGGCTTGGTGTGACGGTTGGATTGAAGATTGCAAAACATAGATATAGGAACAGGGAAACATACAGGAACCAGGTAGGTCGCTAGTGGCAAAACAGAGAAAGGAAAAATGTATACAAACAAGTGTTTGGACGAGAGGACTTTGAAAACGAGCAGATGACCTCAGCACCCTGAAGTGAGTGTGGTTAAATATTCTTTGCTTTGCACTTTCACTCACATATGACGTTGAGGCATGCATGGCGAACACACGTAGCGTGTGCTTTTGCCTTGGACTTCGTGAAGGAAATAATCCAATAGATTTTAGTGGATGCTTTTTTTGCACGTGGAAGCAAGCCCTTTCTAAGGAAAGGAAATCACGATTCCTTTGTTCCAAACACCAAAACAACAAATATTTTCATAGGAATATATTCCTCCATGATTCATTTAAAATACAGCCTAAGGGCTGCATCATCTCTAGTTGGTAATATAGCTGGAAGCAGTTAGAAGCGAACACAGCCATTACTTTGCATATCGAAGCCATTACATTTGCTGCTGAAGGCATTGATATATACCGTGACAATTCCTCGTCGAGGCGCTCATTTGCTCACACCACCATCCCGCGCCGCTAGCTCCCATACGACTCACCCATGGACAGATGAGGACATCATCCAAAGAGGACACCTCGCATCTGAAGGGAATATTCCTCTTAGGAACTGTCCCGTCACTGATGGCCCCCAGGTCTGGCCTTGGGGGGTTCGAGCTGTGCCATCGCACAGGGCCCTCGAGGCCAAGGGGTCCAATCTCATGTCTGCATACGTATATTATAAGCTGGGATTGGGGAATAACTAAGCTGGTATACCAGCTCTGCATACGTAATAAGCTGGTATACTCTGGCCCAATCCCAGAGGAGTATATACTATACGTAATTTGGAGTGGCCCAATCCCAAGGGACCAGAGTATACCAGGGCTGCATACTGAGATTCTAATTTGGGATTGGGTAATAACTGACGGTGCAGCGAGGGTAGTGAATAATTATTATCTCTGTTCTCAATTTGGCAACTCTCGCAAAAAAACATGGTAATTTACGAACACACGGTTTATTTTAACATTGAACTGAATCTAGTACAATGGTACTCACTAATTTCTAAATTTTCGGTGTTCTCATGTTGCCAGAAAAACATGTATTTAGAAGTGAAAATAGAAAAAAAAATATGTATATAATTTTTATGCATATTGTATATCATTATAATTATAATGAATGGTCCATCTCTCTAGCTTCGCTCTAGACCTATAAATTGAGACTGGGCCTGATGGCCCCAGGACGAAACATGCTAAAATGGAGGACTGACTCGGCCCTTCTTTGATCATCCTCGGAACCAAACACACAGTCATAGTCCGACGCACTTAACTCCGTGAACATGACTGCTGCACACTCAAACACCCTTCGGTTCCTTCCCTTCCAGAAGCTCCAAGCAATGAACAGAAAGACAAAATCAAAGCCCGCACGCTGTTCCTTATCAATCCTTTTCCGGCACGGCAACCACCAATCCAATCGGCACCCCAGACCCCAGACGCCGGGACAAGTGCCTGGAGACCAACAGGATGCAGAATCCTTGACCAAACTTGACGACCGAAGACGCAACTGAGAAAGAGGTGTTCGGTGGTCTGCGTTTCTTGGGTGCACAACTGCACAAGCACAAAGGCACACGGTCCGTTGTTGGTTGTTCTGTAGGCTGTGTCGTTGCTGCCTGTCGAACGCCCAACCGGCCAACAGTACGTCCCAGCAGCGGCAGCAAAAAGAGGGTGTTTCCATCTACGGACTAAAGTTTAGTCACATTCATGTCCGACGTTCGGATACTAATTAGAAAGACTAAACATAAACTAATTATATAAATTGAGACTAATTTTCGAGACGAATCTATTAAGTCTAATTAATTTATCATTAGCACATGTTTATTGTAGCACTACATTGTCAAATCATGAACTAATTAGGTTTAATAGATTCGTCTCGCAAAGTAGTCTCATCTGTGTAATTAGTTTTATAATTAGTTTATGTTTAATACTCCCAATTAATATTCAAATATTCGATATGACAAAGACTAAAAATTAATCATGAAACCAAAGAAACTTAACCCTTTCACATTGAATCTTTGATACCAATTAGGTGTATTAAACATATGCTAATTATAAAACTAATTACACATATTGAGGCTAATTTATGAGACGAATCTATTAAATCTAATTAGTCCATGATTTGACAATGTGGTGCTACGGTAAACATTTGCTAATTATGGATTAATTAGGCTTAATAGATTTATCTCGCTAATTAGTCTACTCATGTGCAATTAGTTTTATAATAATTAGCTCATGTTTAACCCTTCTAGTTAGCATACGAACGTCCGACCTGATACAACTAAACTTTAGCCCTTATGAATGATTGACTATGCAAATTCTGAAACCTGTAAATGCGGGGAACCCTTTTGACAGCAGTCAGGGAAAGCTTGGGTCCCTAGGAACGGGCTCGATGTGATAGCATCGTCCTTTGTAACGACCAAGACTGGTAAGTCCATCAGTCCAAACAGTTGTCCATGTACCAGTAGAAGATTCCGCAGCTACTGCAGCTCCTGCTTCTTCAGGCGGAACCCTGAGCTGAGGAGTTACTCGGAATGCTGCCGAGATATCAGTATCCTTGGTTTCGTACTTCGGGGTGTGAGCATCTCCAACAGTTTGACAAATTTTGTTTCCCAAATCTCGTTGTTTGTCAACTCCTAAAATAATATGGTGAGGAAAAAAAGATCTCATCTCCAACAGTTTGGCAAATTTTATTTTCAAAAACTCAAAAACCCGCTAATGAAACGAAGAGCCCCGTTAAGCGAACGAAGAGACCCGTTAAGCAAACGAAGAGCCCCGCTAAACACGAGGAAACTACGATGCGTGCCCCGCGCGCATATATGCGCGCAATTGACCGAGATTTGTCAACTTGTCAAAGATGTCAAATCCAGATACTAAACTATTGGAGAAGTTTTTTTTATTTTACCAAAAATTATAGGATGTCAAACTTATATGTCAAACTCTTCTCGGAGATGCTCTTAGTTGATTGTCCGGAATCCATGACCGATCCTGCAACGCTTCCGCAACGACACGACGTTCTGCTGGGTACAGTCTCGAAGACACGCATGCGCAAACATATGTTGCCACGTTGGCAGCTAGCCGTCTGGACTGGATCGTAGCTGCTTAACTGCCGGCAAGTCCAACCTTTTGTGTAGCTTCTAGCTTGTATACGATTCCACCACCTCCTTCGTTTCTCCGGCCGGCGTGAGTGTGACTCAGTCACTCGGGAAATCATCAAGTCTCAGTCTCGATCGAGACTGCGATGCGACACACGCGGCGTCCTACGCGTGCGTTTGTTGCTGTACGCCATACGAGACACGAGCAAATCGTCAATCAGCGCTGCGTCCCGCTCCCTCGAAATCACGCGATGCCGTGGGGCGCTAGCTCGTGAGTCGTGACGCATGGACAACACAGAGGCTCCCAAAATGACCCGCTCATAATATTGCCACCCGATCGAGGCTCCAAAGGACCAATCACTGGAACCACCGCGGCCGCGCGCGCCGGCGACGTCCCCGAGCCGCGACACCCGCACGGAGACACGCCGGGCCGCGGAGCCTGTCTGCCTTCTGCACCCTGCACCCGGACGACGAGCGACGACGGACGACGACGCCCCTCCCGAGTCCCGACCCACGGAATCCCGCAGAAACCTCAAACCTGCCTACCAAGTGCCAACTTGCCCATCGCCGCGCCGGAAGCGCCGAGCCGCCGAATAATCCCCTGGCGATGCGATGCGATGCGATGCCGCGGCCGCCGCGCTCGGTTTCAACTCCCACCCACTACTGCCCAGTGCCCACCCCGTGACACTACCGATGCCAACGCCGCTGCAGCTTTCCTACGCTCCTCCTCGCCCACCCCACCACCAAAGCCGTTGGCGCGCAGTCAGGCAGACGCCTTTTGACCCCCAGTCCCCCACCCCACGGGCGCCGCGTACATACACATACACACGTAGCCCAACCACGCCCACTCCGAGGCTCCGAGCGCGGGGGAGGGGTCGAGGGGATGCGGAAGCTAAGCGTGCCGCGGGGCGGCGGGGAGAAGGTGGGGGTGCTAGCCCTCGAGGTGGCGGCGCTCATGTCGCGCACCGCGGGCCTGTGGCGCGCGCTGGACGCCGACCACCTCGCGCGGCTCCACGGGGAAGGCATCCGCCTCGAGGGCGTGCGGCGGCTCGTGGCCGACGACGACGACGCGCTCCTGGCGCTCGCGCTCGCCGAGATGGCAGCGGCCTGCCGCGACCTCGCCCGCGCCGTGTCCCGCCTCTCCGCGCGCTGCGCCGACCCGCTGCTCCGCCGCTTCGACGCCCTCTTTGCTGCGCTCGTCAAGCGCGGCGCCGGTATAGGCGGCGACCCGCACGGGCTGCGGTACGCCGCGGCCAAGAAGATGGACCGCAAGGCGCGCAAGATGCAGCGCCTGGTGGCTGCCACCGCGCACCTGTGCCACGAGCTCGACGTGCTCGCCGAGCTGGAGCAGCAGCAGCAGCAGCTGGCACACCGGCCGCGCCCCCGCGGCGCCAAAGGCGCCGTGACGGCGACCAGCCGGGCGGAGTCCGCGCGCCGCGTGGATAGGCAGAGGCAGGAGGTGGAGCGGCTCCGCGCGGCGTCGCTCTGGGCGCGGACCTTCGACTACGCCGTGCGCCTGCTCGCCAGGTCGCTCTTCACCATCGTGGCCAGGATCATCGAGGTGTTCGACCTGGAGCCCGTGGCCCTGCTCCGCTCCGCCTCTGCCTCCGTGGACGACGACAGGGCCTCGCGGCTCTCGTGGAGCACCTCGTTCGTGAGCGGCGGCATGCAGCTGCAGTCCATGGTGTACCCTTCCGACGCCGTCGCCGCCGCCACCGCTGACGCGCCTCGGAAGACGATGTTGCTGCGTGCGAGGTCCGGCAAGCTTACCACCACCACCGGCGCCGGCGACGCGCGTCGGTTCCTCGTGTCCAGGAGCAAGAGCATCAGGCAGCAGCTCAGCCTCAGGTGGCCGGGGGCGGCCGGCAAGCACCTCATCGGCTGCGTCGTCATGGATCCCAGTAGGTCTCCGGGCAGGGACGGGTGGAACCACGCGGACGACGCGGCTCATCTCCCGCTGAGCTTCAGCTACGTGTCATCAGCCGGCGGCGCCGACGACGACTTCAGCGGCAGCGGCATCATCAGCTTCCACTCCCAAGCGGCGGCAGGCGGCGGCGACGCGAGGAGGAGGCCATCGACGACGACGACGTCCGTGTTAGCCTCTTCCTCGCGCGACGTGGTGACCCACCCGCCGGAGTCGTCCCTGGGCGCCGCGGCCCTGGCGCTGCACTACGCGAACCTCATCATGTTCATCGAGAAGCTCGCCGCGTCGCCGCTCCACATCTGCCCCGACGACAGGGACGCGCTGTACGGCATGCTCACCGACCGGGTCCGGGCGTCCCTCAGGGCGCGGCTCAGGCCGGCGGCCGGCACGCCCTGTGACGACCCCGTCCTCGCCGCCGAGTGGTCGGACACGGTGCGGAGGATCCTGGCGTGGCTCGCGCCGCTCGCGCACAACATGGTCCGGTGGCAGGCGGAGAGGAACTTCGAGCAGCGGAACGTGGCCTCCGGCGACGACGCCACCGTGCTGCTGCTGCAGACGCTCCACTTCGCGGACCAGAGGAAGACGGAGGCCGCGGTGACGGAGCTGCTCGTTGGTCTCAACTACATGTGGCGACATGAGACTGACCTCGAAGCCAAGGTCAGATTGGAGTCTGCGGCGGGTCGGCGGCGACAACGATGATGATTGGGCAGGGTGTGTTGGTGACATGCATGTGTCAGTATCATATCTGAACTCTGAACTACATGTGGAGACATGGGAGTATGGGACTGAGCTTGAAGCCAAGGTCAGATGGGAGTCAGCGGCGGCTCGGCGGCAACTATGATGATGATTGGGCAGGGTGTGTTAAGTACAAACATCACCTTTCGGACAAAGCGACCCGTTGCTAATTTTGCTCCGTCAGCGATACTATCTAGGAATCGAGAAACTGGCATCAAGTGTGCCAGTATAATGGATGCTACTAAAATTGTCACGGTCTGTAGTTCAGATAGGTACTTCCGTGTAAAGATCGACTCCTACTATGTAGCTAGTGGTATTTTGTACTAATAATAATAAAGGAGACACATCATAGCTGTTTTATCTGGAACATTTTCTGAGGTAACAGTAACAGCGACGAACCTCCTTATTAGCTGGTCAAAATTGTCATCTGACAACTCACGACTAGACTGTTCTAGACTCTATATAATGGCAATCACAGTGTATTAAAATAGTACTTGCTCCATTCTAATTAGTACAAGATGTTTTTGACTTTCTCAGATACATTTGTTTAGATATATATAGCTAAAGTCAAAGACAAAACATCTTATAATTTAGAACGGAGAGGGTAGCATAAAACAACAAATACCGCAATAGTGATGCACCTTAGCTATTTTTTAACTCATCCTATAAGTTTCCGACAAGTCTATTGTAGGCTTACGATGCGACCATAACGAATAAAAAAAATCTTTCTTCCTCTTCTTCTAGTTACTTCAAGCCCATGCTCTGTGAAGCAGCACCACCATGCATTGTTGTCACCTGTTGCGTCGTGATCACCGCCAATGTAGAAGATAGGTGTCCTACTGGCATCATCGCCTGCGGCGCCATGCCCAATGAAGGTATCTAGGAAGGTCTGAGGAGGAGAAAGAGCAGGTGGAGGGGAGGCGACAATCGGTTGATGGTGGGCGATAAAGACGTTGAGCTCTGGGTGCTCATACCTCTTACACGAGGGTTGTTGACAAAGCACAACAAGGACGGGGAGGTTGCCGAGGTGCAGGCTCTTAGCGATGGGGTCAAAGGCGCAATAAAACCTTGAGCTCAGAGGGCCGTGCTGTGGTGCACGCCTCTGTGGTCGACGCCAGCCGATGCGGCAGAGGAGGCAGTAGCGATGGCGGTGGCGAAGTAGATGGACGCGGGGGACGAGATGAGAAGCAGGTGGGTCTAGAGTTTGCAACCTATGCTATACTGATGATGTAAGTGCCAATGTTCTTTATTGTTTCATATATGATGTGAGCATTGGCTATATCAAGAAAAAAAACAGCAGAAGAAAATGGCGAAAGAGTTTGGATATAATATCGTATTTTTTATTTTAGTTTATTTTTCGTGTGTAATATAGGTATACGGAGTACTTTATTACATGCCCACTGTCATTTCAGTTAGATTTTTCTTGAAAATAGCGTTACTTCCCAAAGTGATGGACTGGAAGTGTCATTTCAATGCCTCAGGTTTCTTTTGTCTGAGCGTAGCACAGAGGTTTCTTTTGTCTGAAATGAACCGGCCCAACTCGATGATTCTGTCTGGTAAGCCTTGTAAAGTCGAGCCCGTATAGAAGTTTTCGGCCTGAATGGAAAAAATTCTGGCATTTTCTTTAGCCCGGTCCAATCCGAAGGGCCTACGGACAATCTTTGTTGCAAAAATGACAAAGGGAGAAGAAAGATGCATTAACATATCAAGTGGGCTTATTATCATTAACAAATTCAAACTTGCAGCGGTTTCAGCCCGGTTGTGGTTTATGCTTTGAAATTTCGCCTTTTTATTATTTCTCATGTCAAACAAATTATTATTTGCCTTCCAAAAGAATCACTTTTCAAAAAGAATTTTGACGGCTATGAACTTAGACATCTGCAAAATAAGTTCCGATTTTTTGTTCAAAATTTGTGTTAATTAAAGGTTCAAACCCAATTTCAACCCACTAGTGCTAATAGGTAGTAGCTAAGATTAGTACTAGTGGATGCAAAACACACTTACTAATAGACAAATTAACTGTTAGCTAAGGACCTGTTAACTATTAATTTCATTAGCGGCTTTTGGGCCGCTAATAGGTGGGGCCATAGGTGCCAACCACCTATTCATAATTTAGGCTAGTCTTGATTGAGTTTCATAAAAGTTTCATGGGCATGAAATAAGCTCATGTGCCTGTTGGGGTATGACCCTCGGTACCCACAGGACAAGACATGGGCCGCACCATCAGAGGTGACTCAGCCCACAAAATCAAGGCGTGCGACACATGGCGCTGTCTCGGCGTGCACCGCAAGGCTACAAAGAAGATGTGGTTTATTATATATTGTAGCTAATATGATACTTTTCTTATAACCCTACCCCTCCAGAGTATAAGGAGAGGTAGGGGTCCCCTAGTCGACATCCCCATGCAGATCCTAGGCTTAGTCTAGGATATTTGATCATAAGCAATACAATCCGCCAACGACACAGGACGTAGGGTATTACGCCAAGCCGGCGGCCTGAACCTGTCTAAATCGCTGTCTCTTGTGTTCTGTGTCACCATTCGGTTCCCTCATGCGCACCTCCACCGATTCATCTACTACCGTGGGCATACCCCTCAGTAGACTGCTAGACATATTTCGTCGACAATGCCACAATATTGATGAAAGAGATATAAGATAAAAATTTCATGGGACAAAATGAGTTTGGGGATAAAACTTGTTTTGCACTGTTTTCAACGCTTGGGAGTCTTCATAGAATTTTCTCATTTTAAGGGCTATTCCCATATAGTTTTCGTATTAATTTTCTCATTTTAAGGGTTTGTTTGGCAAAACTCCCTATGCAACTCTTAGGCTAATTCTAAGGGAAGCTCTACAAAACTTTTGTGATATAGAATCACACCCATGGCGATTGTGTGGAGTTATTGTCTAAAATAATAAACTAGGATGCTAGCAGCTAAAAAACTGACCCGCTCACTTTCGCTACTTTTGCAGCAGTAGCATTATCGACCCTGATATCTTTTGTTGATTCGTTTTTCACGGGTAATCACTTTTGCTTAGAGTTAATCCTAGAGATTCGTTTTCGGCCGTGGAACCGCTTGTTCTTGAGAATTCGTCTTAAGAACCAGAACCAGAAGAGGATCTACCAAACAAGGCATAAGATTCAGAAAAGTCTACGTGAAAAAGGGTTTTAAATTGTTGAGAGACAGTTCCCAAAGACACAAACTTTTTAGCTCCATGTAGACAACAATGCATTAGTTTTATGTAGAACTTTTACACTATCCTTAGCACTCCCTATGGCCTACAACTAAACATCAAAGTTCAGTCGAAGAAGTACTCAAAGAAGCTACCGAATTGCAGCATTTTCCTAGTTCACGTATATATGTAAGGGGCGTGCGTGGAGACGTGTTCAGAGAGTTCAGTACAGTGTATATATGCAAAGAAGGATATATAGGCTAGAACTAGAAGCACCGTGGGGCAAGGGGTGCACACAAGCACACCTTTGCCTAATTCACCAGTGGGCAGGGCACAAGCGTTACAACCAAAGGAACCGCGAGCAGGAGGCAAAACCCAAGCGAGTGCTACGCGGCACGGCCAGTCCGCACTTGCCGCGAGCCAACCGTTGGCCTGCCCTACCTGAGCAAGCAACACAACAACCCGACGGGCAGCTCAGCTCCCTCCACCGGGTTTTTTTGAATTTGAAAAACTCGCAGCACCTCCCTCCCTCGTTCCCTCCTCCAGCCTCCCTCGCGGCCGTCGACTAGCGCAGCGCCGCACCGCAGCCGTCGGTCGTCCCGTGCCGCGCGTGCTGGACCTGGACTGGACTGGTCGTGGAACGCGAAGCTGACCCGGTTCAGCCAGGTCGCAGCGGACACGACGAGGACTGCACATCGAGCCGGGTTTGGTTCCTCACCCGCGCCCGGCGCCCGCGAACTCTCGCGAAAGCAAAGTAACCACCGGCCAGCCACCCGCGCGGCCCCACCTGGCAGCGTCGCGGGATCCCCACCCTCCGCGTGTGGTGTGGGTCGGGCGCCAGTCTCGGCTCGGCACCGACCCGAGAAGGGCGGCACGGACCGGAGTGACGCGAGCCAGGCTGGTGCGTGCGAGTCGGTTCGGTTGTGCGGCTCGGCCGGGGCCTTTTGCCTTTCCGGCCGTGTTCCGTTCCCTCCTCCCTCCCCTTCCCTTCTCCCTTCATCTCCACCTCTTCCACCCAACTCCTCGCCGCGCGCCGCCTCGCGTCGCACCGCCGAGTAGGGTTTGCAAGCCCCGAAGCAGCCCGCGTACCGCACCTCCCCCACTACCGCGCTCCGTCCGCCCACGCCAGCCTCTCGCAGTGCCTCCCGCCGCGCCGCAACAGGGCGAGATCGGCAGCTACCATATTCCTACCCGGCCACACCCCACCCACTCACCCTCGCGTCGGCGCCGCCTCCGGCCTCTCCCCGCTCCCACTCCACAATCCCCGACGGAATCTCTCTACACAGGCGCGCGATTCGCCGCGGGGATGGTTCGGTAGGGGCTGCAACAGCTAGGGTTTTCGCTCGCGCACGGTTCTGCCATGGACGCCGAGCCGCGCCGGGAGGGTTCCGATCGGGCGGCCTCCGAAGCCTCCCCCGCGGCGCCGGACGGTGACGAGGCGATGGCGGGGACGGCCGGTGGCGTCGCTGCTGCTGCTGCGGAGGAGCCTACCGCGGCCACTGAGGCCGGGGCGGCGGCGGAGCGTGGGCGTGATGCGGAGACGTCGGCGAGCGAGCCGGGGGTGGAGGTTGATGAAGGCGGCACTGCGGGCGAGCAGCGCCCTGCGGCGCCTACTCAAGCGAACGAGGTGGATGAGGGTGGCCCCGAGGGCAAGGAGCGGCCTGATGGTACTGCAGCGAATGGGGCAGTTGAGGGCAGCATTGCGGGGGAAGTGCGAGATGTGGATCCTGTGGTATCTGAACAAGCGGGGATGGAGGGGGATGGGGGTGGCCCTGAAAGCAAGGACTACTCTGCAGCTTCTACGGTGAGTGAGGTGAATGTGGGGAGTGGTCTTGGGGCACCGCAAGATTTGACTCCTGTGGTGTCTGAAACGAAGATGGAGGTGGATGGCGCCGCGGCAAAGGAGCAGCCAGATGGCACTGCAGCGAATGGGGCGACTGAGGGCAGCATTGCGGGGGAAGTGGATTCTGTGGTATCTGAACTAGCGGGGATGGAGGGGGATGGGGGTGCTGCTGCGAGCAAAGACTACTCTGTGGCCTCTACTGTGAGCGAGGTGAATGTGGGGAGCACTCTGGGGACATCGCAAGATTTGGCTCCCGTAGTGTCTGGAATGAAGATGGAGGTGGATGGCTGTTCTGTTCTGGAACGAGAGGGCAATGCTCAGGAACAGGGTTGCGCTGTGGCGGCTGTGGCAAGCGAGGTTAAGACGGAGGAAGGTGATGGCGGAGTGGTGAATCAGGGGACTACTGCACCTGCTGGGGGCATTCAGGTGAAAGAGGAGGTGGGGGAATGCTTGGTGGGCCGCTACGTTGGCCGGAGCGCTCCAGGGCACACGAGGATTCTTATTGGGAAGGTTGCATCCTATGATAGCACTGCTGGGGTCTACAGCGTGGTGTTTGAGGACGGACATACTGAGGAGTTGGGGCTTCCTCAGCTCCGGGAGTTTCTCATGTCGGATGATAATGGCGCGTTAGGCATGAAGGTGAGCTGCAGGAAGAGGAAGCTAGACTTGCTGGTTTCGTCAGGGAGTGTCTCAGAGGTCAAAGAGCCAGCAAGTACTAGGCAGAGGGTTGATGGATGTGAGATGCCTGCCAGGCCTGATGAGCTGCAGCATAGCGCGTCTGGCTCGGATATGTCTGAGGATGTTGAATCTTCAAGTAATTCATCGGATTTCACTAGAGAAGAAACATCTGAGCCATTCCCTCCTGTACAGGCTGTGGAGTTGCCTCCGTCATCAGGAGACATTCCTGTGACAGAAGAGTCCATAAGTTCTCTCTTCTCTGTTTATAACTTCCTGCGGTCGTTCAGTGTGGAGCTGTTCCTGAGTCCATTTGGACTGGACGATTTTGTTGCGTCCATTAATTGCAGCATGCAGAATAACTTGTTGGATGCTGTGCATGTCTCGCTATTGCGGGCACTGAGGCGGCATCTTGAATCTAAATCTGCTGAAGGATTTCGACAGGCTTCAGATTGCCTGAAGTACGTACTCTATCAACCCACTTTTAACCACAGTAACTATTTCGTAGGTGTTGTGTTTCTGTACTTAAAATTCTGACATTATTTCCACTTCCCCTGAACTGTGTGTAGGTACCTGGATTGGACATTACTAGATACATTGACATGGCCGAATTTCTTACTGGAGTACCTGTATGTGATGCGTTCCATTAAAAATCTAGGGGGGAAGAGTTTTGGTAGAAGCCTCCTAGTTGCCGAATACTATAAACTTCCTGTTACCATGAAGTTGAGGGTGCTGCAAATACTCTGCGATGATGTGAATGAATCAGAAGAACTCAAAACTGAACTGGAAAATCGAATAGGCTACAGCGAGGAGATGGAATATGAGATAGAATGCAGCGTCTTTCAGGAGGCTGCTTCAAGAGGAGTCTTAACTAGAGCTTCAAAGGAGGCTTACAAAAAAACGAATGATTTCCAGAATCTCGAAAATGCTCCAAATGTAACAAATCCAGAAACTGCTGTAGCAGTACTGTCCCAGGATGGCAATAGTGATGATTGCCGAATATGTGGAATGGATGGAACTTTGGTATGCTGTGATGGCTGCCCATGGGCATATCATTCGAGATGTATTGGTCAAAACAAAGCTTTCCTTCCTCAGGGTGATTGGTTCTGTCCAGAATGTGTGGTTAACAAGCTTGGACCAACTTCTTCAAGAATTGAGCGTGGTGCAAGAGGAGCTCAATTGTTTGGCATTGATATGTGTGGGAGACTATTCTTAGGAACCTGCAACTATTTGCTGGTGTAAGTTCTTGCAAATTAATCATGCAATACGTTGGTCTAGTGGTTTACTAACGATTTGTTTCCTTTGTATTTGTTCCATCAAATACTGCAGGATTGAAACAGCTTCCGATGCAGAGTCTTATGCAAGATATTACAATCAGTATGATGTTGCCAAGGTCCTCCAAAGACTTGCTGCCTCAGATGCATATGTGGACATATGCAGGCAAATAAAGGACTACTGGAAGCATTTACTAGGTATAATTCATAGTGAGAGATCAGCAACAGGTAAAGAAGTTGGTGTGAACCATACTCCAAGGTCCAGTATGTTGAGTTCTATTCCAGTAAAAGCAGGAGATGGAAGTGTCCGGACAACTTTAAAAGATGGCGGGGACAGAGAAACAGCAGTGCTTCCTCAAACAAATGTGCAGCAGAAATTTGTGGCTAATCAGAGCGCAGTGTGCTCAGCCGAATGCCTGGAGGAACAAAAATGCAAGTCAAGCTTAGGTGCTGTCACCGAGAAGAATGCTGAAGTTTGCAAGCAAACTGTGTCAGCTCAGAACAACGTACAGAATGCACACAGAAATGGAGCTTTTGGACCATCTGTGGTATCCTCAGTTTCTCATCAGAATGGATCGATTGTAACAGGTGTGTCTACCATAGCACAGGCGCAGCCAGCTCAGAGTATATTCCATCCAGACTCATCCACCGTTTCTGCGACGGCAGGATTGTTTTGTCCATCTTCTCAAGGTAAACACCACCTTCAGCTGTTTCCTGAAAGATCTGGAAACATGAGTGGTGGCAAGGCAGCAAAGTTATCTTCTTTTAAACCACAAGCTTACATGAATCTCTACAATCATGGCAACATTGCAGCATCTGCTGCTGCCAATCTAGCTGTTATTACATCCGATGAAGGTAAAGTTTCAGCATCTCAACTGACTGCAAAACCAAGGAAGAAAATGGCTGCAGACAATGCTCTACAATTGAAAGCATTTTCTTCAGCAGCCACACAATTTCTTTGGCCAAGTACCGAAAAGAAGCTTATGGAAGTCCCAAGAGATAGATGTGGTTGGTGCATTGCTTGTAGAAGTTCGGCGAGTGGAACAAAAAAGGCTTGTTTTCTTAACATGGCCACCACAAATGCTGCTAAATGCTCTGCTCGAATTCTTAGTGCCATGCGCGTCATAAAAAATTCTGATAGCCATTTTCCTAGTATTGTTGCTTATTTAGCCAACATGGAGGAAAGTTTGCGTGGCCTCTTGGTTGGTTCACTACAAGACATGCAGCAGAAAAAAAGGTGGCATCAACAACTACAAGAAGCTTCCAACTGCAGAACTGTAATACCCCTCTTGCTTGAGGTGAGCTGTATTTTTTTTTTGTTGGGCATCCTTTGGTACTTCTCAATATTCTACAACTAAGTTGTGATATAGCAGAATGCTGGCAGCGTTGGGGTGGGCATCAAATAGAATAATATTTTTCATATTTCTTATTCAGCTTGAGCTAGATATATAATATCCCTGCATGCATTTTTTTTATAAAGGAAATTAACTCTAAATACAGCATTAGAAACTAGAAAAATTGTTCCAAAAACCATTGATAAACTCAGAAATGACTAGTGAGGTGTTTTGTGAAATAAAATGATTCAATACTGAAAGATATAGTTAATTGCACTTTGCCCATGTAAAGCCATATTCTTTCACTTTGAACTAGGATAAAAGCAGAAGAGCTATTGAAGACTATCTACCCAAATAATAATTTGACATTTTGACCATTACACTTGGCTCATGAAATGAAAGTTTCATGAGGTTTCATGGTTTTCAATCATGTTATATGAGGCACCATGAAGGTTTTAACATAACAGGGTGCAAAATAAAATTATTTGTGCAAAGTGAAACAAAGAGTACTGTACCTGGTGTAAAAAGCAATTTACTTGAAAAGAAAATTACCCTAATAGAGCCAATGCGATAACTCATGAACATACAATATACGACCAAGGTGATGAAAGAACAAAAAAGTTGCAGCAATGCCATCTAGTGCTTAACTGGCACGACTCTTGGATAATTAGAAGGCCTAGATGATGATGTATATTGTAGGCAGAACAAAAGAGTGGATATATAGTAGCATGCCTAATGCCATAATATTGCATACTAATTGCTTCTGGATAATCAAGTTGGATATGCAATAAATGCTAATTATGCTATTGAAAGAAAGATAAATAGCCTAGCTGAAAAAGCTATTGCCATAAATGGCTGTGAGATGAATTTGATTGTTGTTGTTTTAAAGATTGTTACATATTCTATATTTCTATGCAGTTGGAAAGCAACATCCGTGGAGTAACATTTTCTGCAAGCTGGTTGAAGCCAATAGACGATTGGCCTGTGGAATCTCCTGGTCCATCAATGGGAGCATCTCGTCCTGCACAATACCAAAAACGTGGGGTTGGTGGAAGGCGTGGCAGAAGACGTTCGTTGGCATCCGAATCTGGTACTGCTACTGATGAGGACAACAGTTGGACTTGGTGGACTGGAGGAAATATTTCAAAACGTACTTTGCAGAGGGGGGCTCTTCTACATTCAACCATAAGAAAAGCTGCTCGCCAAGGTATTACATGGTTTAACTGTTAGTAGTCTTATTTCATCCTCTATCAGTGTCCAAGACATGAACAAGTTGACTTGTTTTGTCACTTGCTAGGTGGTAAACGGAGGATAGCAGGTTTATCTTACCATGAAGGTTCCAATTTTCCAAGACGATCTCGGCAGTTTGTCTGGAGAGGATGTGTTGGAATGAGCCAGACTTCATCTCAACTTGCTTTGCAGGTTTGCACTTCTGTCCTGATGTTGCAAAGAGCAGTACATTAAACCTACTTTAGCATGAACCTAATATTCATTTCTCTCAGGTTAGATATCTTGATGCCCACATCAGATGGAAGGAATTCATCCCTCCAGATCAAATTCCTTCAGATGGAAAAAGTTCTGATGCAGACTTTTCTGCTCTCAGAAATGCTGTAGTATGTGATAAAAAAATAATCGATAACAAGATAAGATACGCACTTAAGTTTCGCAATCAAAAGCATCTTCCTGTGCGTGTGACAAAAAATATCTTGGAATCGGAAGGTGATCAGGATGAAAATAGCAAATTGTGGTTTTCTGAAAACCATGTGCCATTGTACATGTTGCGAGAATTTGAGCAGCACACCTCCCTGTCTACCCCAGGAATTGCGGACTCTAACTGTTTTACCAATTTATACCCAAGGCGAGTAAAAGCATCTGCTGAAGATGTCTTTTCTTATCTTTTTCACAAAGGAGAAGTCTATCCCTGCACCTCATGCAAGAAGGATGTTCTCTACAGGTTTTTCTACTTGGCCTCTTTGTTATGATAATAAACTGATTATACATTTATTATTTTTGAGATGCTGACCTTTTGTATTTTGGTTGATCACATGCAGGGATATTGTTAAATGCAGCACTTGTCAAGGTATGGATCTATGTCGTGCTCTTTAGATTATTTGTTTTCAAAATTTGTCCTTGTGATATTCAAGAAAACAATTGACCGATTTCTGATATTTCGAATACTTAGTCACATTTTTGCTATCTAAAAATAACTTTCAGGTAATTGTCATAAAGAGTGTACATCAAATTCTGTTGTTAACAAAGGAAGCAGTGCTACTTCCAGTTTGATATGCAAGTTATGCCTCCAGAAGCGGAATCTTATGCTTACTAGTTACAATACAAATACAAGTTATTTCCGGCCTCAACAGAAGAGTAATGGCCAACAGCCAGTGACTGCTCCCAGAATTGTGTTTAAGGTTAGTTCTTCCCATTCCGGTGAACCTGCCCCCAAAGTCGAAGCCCAGCTAGTTGCAAAGGTTAAAGCACAGCCATTTGCGAAGGTGGAAGCTCAGCCAATTATGAATGAGAAAGCCCAGCCACTCGCAAAGGTGGAAGCCCAGCCACTCGCAAAGGTGGCAACTCAGAGTATCACTAGTGTCCAAGCTCTGCCAAAGACAAAAGCTAAAAAGTCAAAGTCAGAAAAAGAAAAGAAATCTAAAAAAGTTCAAGCGATCACATATTTTGGTCTCGTATGGAAGAAAAATAAGAGCGACAAGGATGATGGAAGTGAGTTCAGGGCAAATGATGTAATCCTTAAAAGCAAGGATAGTATAGGTTCGTCAATAAGACCAACATGTTGTCTCTGTGACAAAGCTTATTCTCCGGATTTCTTGTATGTACGCTGTGAGAAGTGCAGAAGTAAGTCTAGCATTTCTGTAGCTTAGAGCATTATCCTTTTTGTGTTATCTTTCAGTTTTTTTTTCTCTTAACATCTCGGTATTCCTGTATACAGATTGGTTTCATGGTGATGCCTTGCAACTTGATGAAGAACGGATTGGTGAGTTGGTTGCATACCGGTGCTGTAGGTGCCGAAGGAGAGCCATACCGCATTGTCCTCATTCTGATGGTTATACAAAGCCTGAACCAGAATTAAGTGAGCAAACAGTTGCTACATCATCGCAGTCAGCTATGCTATCTAGTGAGGAGACTTTTGCTTTAGCAGATCAGGACCCACTGCTTGCTTCTTATGGGATAGTTGAACCAATTGGGGATGATACAATGGACATTGATTTGTCAATGAACATGGCAAGCTTTGGCCCTGGAAGTAACCAGAAGCTGTCTATAAGACGAGCACAAGCAAAAAGTACTGAATACCTTGATCAAGCTGGTAGACCTGTGAATGAGTATAATATCCTGAATCATCCTCCGGGGAATGGAAACATCAATTTCAGCCATACGAATGGAATTTCATTTTCAGAGGCTGACAGCGTTGATGCTTCAGAGCTATTGGGGTGGGATTTTTCACAAGGAGTTGCATATGCTACACCTCCTGATTTCACTGCTAATCACCAGTCAAATGACACTAGCTGTGGCAGCTTTGGGATGGACGAATATGAGCCCCAGACTTATTTCTCGTTCACCGAGCTACTTGAAGCTGATGATACGCAGCTTGACAATGCCTTTGGGATGTCTGCTGGTATGCAAGGTGATAGCAATGGCACAGGAAGCTTTGTTCAAGAAGGAGTTGGTTTTGATGAATTGTCTTTCATGGTAGAAGATGGAGCTTCAAATATGAACTTCCCAACAAATGACACCACCCCTGATGAGGTAGCATGCAACAAGTGCATGAATACTCAGCCACCACCTGACCTCAAATGTGCTGTTTGTGACCTGCACATACACAGGCAGTGCTCACCGTGGGACCAAGGTGAAGAGCCTGTTGACAGCAGCAATTGGAGTTGTGGTGGTTGCCGGGAGTGGCGATGATTAACTTTTGAACTTCATTGCATCTGTTAATAGTGGCAGCTGCTAGCTGTTATCACAGGGTAAACATACTGACATTCCATACCAGATTTCTGTTAACTACAATTTGTGGCTATAGTTCCTGAGCAAGCTTTCTTTTTAGGTGGAAGGTACATCGAAGTGCGACATGAATCTGTATGAAAAATTTCCACCGCGAGCTGTTATGCAGCGCTACTGATTGTTCAGATGCTGGGGTTGGTTATTTGACCAAAGTTTAACCATCATACAGTTAGAGTAGCAATGACTGCTGCAAGTTTTACACTGTACATACTAAAGGATGGGTCGACGAAGACCTTTTGTCATTCTTTAGGCTGCTTATTTTTTAGGGGAGTTTTAGAGCTAGGAGGATGCGCTATCAACATGGTGTATATGGTTCTGAAAACCATATTCACATGTAACTGTTTTAACTTGGATTATCTTGCCGTCTTTCAGATAGAAGTGTCTCTTGGCCAGAGGCCATTTCTATGCATATGCAGCTTTGCTCGATATATTGCCCTTGCCGCTTGGCGCATACGGTATACTGGCGCGAGCGAGTTTTTAAAATGCAGCGCTTGAGAAATTTGTATTGTAAAGATGATCGGCAATGTTCGTCTGCTGCCAGGCCAGGTGTTGTAGTTTGAATTGAAAACGCTTCAGCTGCAGCCACTTTAGGCCTCGTTCGTTTAGCCCTAATTCCTCCCGTAATCATTCCCTGTGATGAAAGATAGTACAAATTTGCACAAGATTCCAGGTTGGAATTGTTCCCAGTGTCTAATCCCTGATAACCGAACAGGCCCTTACGTTGCATCAAACTGGGCCGATGTGGGTCTTCCGTTATAATACGTTGAAAGTCCTTTTTACCTATCTGAACTATGGACAGGCCCTTACGTTGCATCAAACTGGGCCGATGTGGGTCTTCCGTTATAATACGTTGAAAGTCCTTTTTACCTATCTGAACTATGGTTTGAGTCCAGGATTCCTCTCTAAATTGCAAAACCAGTCATTTCACACTCCTAATAAAATCGTGCGAGCTACCTCTCTGACCCTTTCCAAAGGTGGTTTTCTGGTATTGTGATGCTGATGTGTTGGTGGTGGTTACATGGCTGCGAGAAAAAAGAATGAAGAAAAAATATGAAAAATTATGGGCCCTACAAATCACTTACATTGTCTCCTTCCTCCTGGAAACCGAGTTTCGGCCGTACTCAGACCATAGTTAAAAAAAAGTTTTTTTCCCTTTTGATATTTATGTGTTTTCCAGGTTTCTTGTTGAATCAACACGGGCTTATACCTGGCCCAAAACAGTCCGATCTGTCATTTCCTCAGCCTTTTCTGGCCACGCCTGCTTCATCACGGACCGGGCTGTATTTCCAAAAAGAAGCGGCCCAGCTCTTCTCTTCTTCACTTGCTGCGCCGGCGCTCAGCAGTTTCCATCGCTCTCCTCCTCCCGAGCGCACCACCTCATGTGCTCCCTCCACGGTTTCCACGCCTCCATGCAGGCCCTGGCGAGGGTGGAGCCACACGAGTCCTCTAAGCCCAGCGGGCAGCGGCTGCCTGGCAGCTGGGAGCCCGCGGCCCAAGAGGCGTGGGCGCGGCTAGAGCGGCTGCGCAAGGTCTATGCGCGCGACCGTGGGGCAGCTTCGGCGGCAGTACGCCTACGGGCCAGCGATGAAAACGGACCGAAAAATCCTATTCCTACTTCTGTTTCTATATTTTTTTTAACGGAAACGAAATCGGGTTCGGAAAATACGGGTTCAGAAACGGAATCGAAATATGCGGACATACGAAAACGAACAAATACGGATGGAGAGCCGAAAAATTAAATTAAGATCACATAATATAATATTCTCAAAGTATACATATATAAAGTCATGTAATAATATATACAAAGTTTAATATTCATTTACATGCTATGTACGTGAACATAACCTGCATATTTGGTGATTCGTAGTTATATTAACATAACATAAGGACATGTAATTGTTGAACATGTTGAGCATAGATCGAAAACGGGATAAAAACGGAATAAATACGGGTCTATTCCATATTAAAACGGGATTACTCGGAAACGGACGGAAAACACCATTTTCTACTTCCGCAAATACGAAAACGGGATCTCGCAAATACGGAAACAGACGGAAAAATATAGAAAACGGAACGGGACGGTACGGAAAAAATTCCGTCCGTTTTCATCCCTACTACGGGGTGCAGTTGATGGAGGCCGAGCAGCAGCGGAAGGCCCGAGGCACGTGCCGAGGCCGCGCGTGTCGCCAATGAGGAGCGCAAGGTCGCCAAAGCCGCTGCCACGGAGATACGTGCGTTCGAGGACTTCCGTCGGCGTTAGGCCCTTGCACGTTTCCCTTTCACTTCGCCTTCCCTGTCGCGCTCATCGTTCTCCAGGCATCTATTCATGAACCTGCCTCTTTCAGCCTCTAGACAGTCACTAGTAGAGAATAACTTTCAGAGCATATTAGTCTCGGCTAGCCTCACACCCGAGACTAATGTGGGTCCAAGTTTCCTGAGCTGCAGAGGACCTTTAGTCCTAGCTGGTAACACCAACCCGGACTAAAGGGTCTACATTAGTCCTGGTTGGTATTATCAACCCAGACTAAAGAGCCTTGACCTTTAATCCCGGTTGGTAGGGTTGGTGTTACCAACCCAGACTAAAAGGCCATTTAATCCCGGTTAGTGTTACCAACCTGGACTAAAGGTCATCCAATGGGTTAGATCAAAAGGAAAACATTCCATCCAATGTCACATGTGCTGTGTAGGTGGGGTGGAAAGGTACACGTGAAGCAGTGCATGAGGTCTTGGGTTCGAATTCCATGAGGCACAGGGGTGGGAGGCATTATTTTTTTAGCCTCGGAGGACCTTTAGTCTCGGTTCAAGTCAACCGGGACTAAAGGTCGTAGTCCCGGTTAGGAAACCGTGACTAAAGGCCTTTCTCAACCAGGATTAAAGCCACGTTCTGTACCAGTGAGTAGGCACCATTCACATTTTCTATCTCCTCTCTCCTTCTCCCATAGAGCCCGCAGAAGCAGAGGAAGCCAATATACTTCTTTCACGGTCCTCTGCTTTCATTGGCTTTGTGAGAGGAGATTGGCTTCCCATCCTCCTACCGTTTCTAAGAGAGAAGGAGAGAAGAGAGAGAAAAAGAGCTCATACGAACAGTGCATGAACAGTGAATACTTTAGAGAAGCCGGAGCCGGTGGGAGCTGTAACAAACGAGGCCGTATATGACAAAATATGTTTCTAAGCGAGATGACATAACAAGCAGATGAAACAAAGAGCTGGGAAGCTGGCGGCAAAAGGAGAAGCTCAATGAGCAGAAAAAGGCGGAGCGCATGGAGCTCCTGTGCAAGAATAGCAGCACGTGGTTTGCAGTTTGCTACAGATAAAATTGAAAATCAAATACTTGAAGCTAAAAAAATACCACTCCTCTATAAGGCTAATTCTATGAGGTGTGTTGTACTTTTTGTTGTTGTTGTGTTGTTGCAATCTTTTCTCACCCATCTAATCTTTTGGAATAAAAAACTATATAACCTATTCAAATGAATAACTGTCTTAAGGAGGAAATCCAATCCCTCAAATTAATAGCTGAGCTCTCTAAGGTGAAATTTGACATGACTAACACCCACAAAGGTGAACCCTTTCGTCCAAGTGCTCTTCTATTATTTAGTTTTGGGTCACTTCGTTATTGAAGAAATAGGAAGAATGTAAATACCTAAGTCCCCTTTTATGTAGGAAAGTTGTGGGAAACAAGTGCTACACTATATTTAATAAGTAAGATGTCTCTAAAGTCTGACCTCTTTGGACAAATAGGAACCAGACCAAATAAGTAATATAGTTTTCTAAAATGATACACATACATTGCACTTCCTTTTGTTATTTAGTATTGTAACTTTTTTCTTACAAAGTTATGCTTAGAACTACATTGAACATCTTCTTTCATTATACCAAATGTTAAATTATAGTTCACAAGCATGATTTGGAAACTAATAAAGTCCATCTAGCTTTCTATGAAAATAATACTCCTCTCCAGCACAATTGTAGAAATAAAGATAAGTATATTTTGAGGAATTAAATAGGAGCAATACAATTTGTATTTTATGTGTGCCACATAATACATTTCGTTATGGATTTGTTGCATGTTACTCAACTGCTTGATACAAACACAAACTAATAATTAGCATTGTAGCACGTATGTAACGTACACAAGACTAACCTCTAGTATTGGAGTAGATAGAAACATAGTTTTTGTAAATAAATGTGCAGAAATTTATGCTACACTATGCAAACATTATTTTGCTTCTGGTTATTTACTGATTTATCTCCTCTGGAAATTCAGTTTTGAAATGTTGTAACCGAATAGAGTGGCAAAGAAGATGGGGAAGGCCGCCATAACTACAGCTGCTAGGGGTAGCAATTCACGTCGGAAACCAAAGTAGTCTCTAAGAAATGTTGTGATAGATTTGGTCTCCCCGAATACTTCAATCTTCTTGTGGTCCTCATACCCAAACTGGGTGGTGAAGAGTACATTGAGTGTCCATGACATTGGGGACATGTAGTACAACCATAGCCACCATTTTGGTATTTGCTGCAATAAATGCACCAGCAAGCTAGTATAAATTACCCAACATCAATACAAACTTAGGAGTGTATGTATGTAAATACTTTCCTTCAGTCTATTCTTCATCTAACATTAGTTTTCTTTCTAAGATAATGCATACATGTAGCTTTACTAAATCCTTGACTGAAGGTGACATGAAACCAATAAATTATGTGCAAAAGAAAGTGGAAAATTTGCCACTATTGCCCTCGGAGGCAAACCCAATGATACAAAGGATGACAAATTTGCAAAGATCGACAAATGGAATAGAGCAAACTATGCCAGTAAGTGGGTGGAAGGACTTACTGGAGCAGGCACAATGTAGCCAGACATGAGATCTTGTATGTTGTAGAACAAAGATGTTAATATGGATGCCACTTGGACGTTTGGGGTGAGTGACACCATCATCATTCCAAGATAGATGTAGTAGAGCAGTGTACAAAACATGGTATACAATAACCAGAAGAACTTTGTTGCTTCCCATGTGTAGCCTATCATTGGGTAAGCTATCAACACGAACAACACTGTTTGCACAAGCACATAAGGAATCTCCATAGCGACCTACTTGGGGAAAATATAAAATGAAGTTAAAAGTCTTTAAATATTAATAAATGTTAACTCTATTTCTAAACATTATTGCCACGAGCTCCAAAACTAGATAATTTATAAGCCTCCTTATGTAAGTGGTTTGTACCGAGTCCATTTACCTGTGCAAAGGAGTAAGCCCAAGAAGAGTACATTCCTGCAAACCTTTCTCTATACATGACAGATCGCTCAATGGAGATGAATGGCATCACCGATTGGCAGTTGTTAATGCCAGCAAATATAGTGGTGGCAAACATGCATCCCATTATATTGAACAGACCTTGTTGGTCATTTCTACACACAAAAAAGTATTAACAAATCATAAGTTAAGAAAATATAATCAAGAGATATGGGGTGTCATATTGCTCAAAGTGATGGTTTACATACATGCGGTTTATGTTTCCTTGCTGCCAGTATAATGCTCCGAAGGTAATGCTGGTGACTGTTATGAATACAATCCTCACCAAGTTGTAGGAAGGGGTTCTCCAATATGATAAATATTGCTTCCAAATGCAAGCTTTGAACTGCTCCCAAAACTTTTGTGGATACCGTGTTGGGAAATGGAGGTTGCTTGTACCCAAAGGTGGTATGCTTAAGCGTCTTACGAGTTCATCTTTATCCCTTCAATCCCCAATAGCTTATTATTAGTTCAAATTCTATGCAAAATTTAATTCCTAACGAATAAGAGAGGACTCATGCAAAAATAGTTCCTTCCTAATAAAATTGTTTTTTGTTATCCATGAATTTTATTTTGTCAAGTATTGTGGATGCACAATGCCTCTAAACGTGTTTTGCATATTGTATTTTGTAATGATGATATTAAAGTGTTTGTTATTGACACATGCATGGTTTTTAATTAACTAATTGTGATGATTTTTCAAAGCATACTTGTACATTGACGAGTCCCTGTAAACTTGTGCAAAATCGACTCCTAGTTGAGCTTCCAAAGATGTTGATGTAACTTCCAGCATCCATGTTGATGGGTTGTAGTTGTCCTTGATCTTGGGTACCCCAGGTATTGCCTAGAAAGATATAGAGGGAATACACCACAAGTATGTTAGCCTATGGAACACATTCTACTCGACGATAAATATAGGCCATCTTTAACTAAAACTGAATGTAGGTTTACAATGAGTAGATTATACTGGTGATTCTTGAACTCAGCACAATGCCACTAGATCAGTCAGGACAAGTGAGAGAGTAGTTGTTGACAGTTTTGGACCCTAGGTGAACCACTTAAAAAGCTTAGGGGGTTTGAAACCACAATTCAAAGTTTAGGGATGTAGCTAGTTTGTGTACTTTACTCTTTATTTATGCCTTTCATGAATATAGAAAGTCTATTCCATGTGTTATGTACAATGGAAATCATGAGGACTCTAGAAGTAAAAAACACATGTCAATGTATTTGAAAATATTCAAAATAAATGGAGACCATTTTGAAGCCTATTTTGCATGCGATGTAAGATGACTTACATTAATTTAATTAAGTCATAATATTTCCATCAAAGAAAAATTATGTCATAATATAAACTATATATGTATACACACAAATTGAGCTTTCTTTTAGTTACCTGGAAATATTGGAGGAGCATACATGAACGGTGACCAAGCGGCCCAGCATAGATCAACTGTCCACCCCTTTTCATCAGCATCAACTAAATATGAATTTTACATGCTAATTAGCAATACATGATAGGATTTTAAAAGAAACCATATGAATAAGTTAGATTAAATAACTATTTAGCAAGTTTTGTATTGAATGTAGTTTTTGGTTCTATAGGTAGATAATTAATATCTAGATAAATTTTAGTTTTTAGGGACTGTATTGTTGGGAGTTCCATCTGAGCTTGCATGAATTTGTTCTTGGAAGGCAAAACTTTGGAAGGTATTCTTCCTATTTTGTATTTACCTCACTTTTTATTCTTGACAAATGGTATATAAATGGTATTACCTCATCAAATGCCTCAAATATTTCGATACTTGGTTGGTGAATAGTGCACACAACTGTTCGACCTGTGTCTGCCACGTTCTTCACTGCACGCATGACAATAGCAGCTGCCCTTGCATCCAAGCCTGATGTTGGCTCATCCATGAATATGATTGAAGGATTGGATACAAGCTCAACTGCAATTGTGAGACGCTTCCGTTGCTCTGTAGATAATCCATTTATCCCTGGTATTCCAACCAAAGCATCTCTTATTTTATCCAACTCAATTGTTTCAATAACTTGATTGACAAATTCCTGCAAGAGAAAATAATAGTAGTTACCTTGAAGTTCTTTGTAATTTTTCTTGTACCTAAGGTACAATTATTATGAAATACAAGATCCTTTTATCTATGACATATCATCAATTATAACTCACATCTCGTGTTTTGGAGTTGATTTCTGTTGGAAGGCGCAACCAGGCTGAATATGCAACCGACTCTCCCACTGTGATTTGTGGGGAGTGAATATCAGTTTGTTCACAGTAACCTGATATCCTAGCAAAAGTTTGCTGAACTTTTGGATAACCTCCTACTCTTATATCTCCTTCAATGACACCACCAGTTTTCCTCCCAGCAAGAACATCAAGCAAGGTTGTTTTCCCTGCCCCAGTAACCCCCATGAGTGCTGATAGGACTCCTGGTTGGAAGGCTCCTGTGATGTTGTGGAGTAGTTGAAGTTTTCTCTCCATGTGACCTTGTTCCCTCATTTCCTGTGACAATAGACATTTTTTATTGGTCAACAAATGTTCCTAATTACTTTTTTGCTAGTAAGTTTCATTTTTTTCTGTTTGTTTACTTCACTGAGAAGCACAAGTGTCTGCCATGCCCATGTGATGGTCTATCAAGCATGGCTTTCTTTGACTAGAGTAACTATATCTTGACTTTTTAGAGTATGGTAATTACCACAGGTGTGTCCACATAGTAGTTCACATCCTGAAATGACATCGCAAGGGGCACGAAAGGCAGTACCACCCTTCCTGCAAATTTTATTATTGAAAGTGAGTTCCATTTCACTAACAATCTGAACTGTATTTGGTTCCACACTGTAAAATTAAGACTAACCAATCCTAGGTGTAGAAGAATTTTCTTCTGGCTCATGTATCCCATCTTTAGTGCCCATAGACATACTCTGGTCTCTTCTATTAAATTTGGTAAGCTTATCATGAGAAATAATAGCTTTAGAAGTTCCTGGAGCTGAGAATGAGATACATGGGAGGTTAGAGAAATTTATACTCTGTATGTTTGAAGTATTCATCATATGCTTTCATAAACCTACAATTCAATCATATTTGAGAATTATAAGTTGGCAAAGATTTCAAAGAAAATTTCAATAATAATGCACTTACACTTTTTAATAGTCAACCCAATAGCAAAACCTATATTGAATAACAAAATAAACCCAATCAATGCTCCAATTGAAATCCAGTAGAAGTAGCTAGAGAAGTTCAACCCTCTGTCCATTAATATCCTCCTTCCAAGTGACACACCAGATTCTGTGAACTATCAACAATGAAAAAGGTTAGTACTATCTCAGTGATGAAAAATTGCATATCAATTATCTTTTGTTATATATTTTGCATTATGTCTACAAGAATCAATTAAAAGGGGGAAATAAGTTTGATCTACAACTTTACAAATATGACCTGAAAATTAGAATTGGGATAGGCAATGATCTCTATAATTGCTTCTAATTCTATAAACCAATACTAGGATATCCTTGTTTGTATACCTCACTTATTACATGGTTTCAAGCTAGTTGATCCTCAATCACACACCTTTTCCTGAACCCTAGCCATTGCCACCATCTCCATGGCCGGCAACCCTCCTAACACTGTGTCTTCGCACTACCCTATTGTGGAAGTGTAGACTGATTTGAGATAGGCAAGGATCTCTATGATTGGTTATAATTCTATAAGCCAACCCTAGGATATCTTTCCTATATAAACATGTACCATGTACTCCCGTAATAAATCTACTAATTCTGCATGTATACCTTGCTTACAAGTTTTGCTAACAAGGTAGTAAACTGAATTAGAAAACTACAAATATTGCATAAGAAAATACGTCAGGCTTCTAAAGATCAAGGGAGATGATTTTATTATGGACTGCACAATTATCAATACATATATTTATGTCAAAGTTTACCTTTAGCCATCTTAGTGCTAAGAACTCAGTTTCAGTTAACCCTATCTCAGCGTATGATAATGGAGAGAGCCAAAATCCCCATTTTAGCCAATTAGGCATGGATGCTGTAGAAGTTTGACACAAAAATGTGTTAGCAATTTGTGTTTAAATAATCGAAGGCCAATATCTTGCTTGAATTATGAATTCATGAAAGCATAGGAATGTCTTACGATGAGGAATGATGAAACCCCCAAATAGAAGGACGAGTAGAAGTAACATTGTACCACCCACTATACTGGCTACCATTGTTTGGCAGTAAGAGGCGACACATCTAAACATTGATAACGCTCCAGTGTGTATTAGGAAGAGGACAAGAAGGTGACGTAAGAACCTGCACATACAAATGGTGTGTGTTAGAACATATAAAGCTATAAATGAATCTATTCCGTTTTAGCAATAGCAGTAACTGAATCTTATAAACCTAGAGCTAGATAAGGCCTAAGGGGAACTTATATATATAATTGACCTCAACTGATGAGGTCACTAAAAAATTAGTTAAAGAATCTACCCACACATCTTTTGGCTAGACTACTAGGGACAAAGCGCATATACATGAGATGCATTGTTTACCACTTTATTAGAAAAGCCTATGCACATAAAACACGTGGACACACACAAGCATTATTACCAAAGTTGACAACATAAATGTGATGCGATGAAATTAGTCATAACAAAATTGTACTTCCTACCTGGATGCCTCAGGAGCATAGCCAATGAGGAAGTAAGATAGTGATGTCCAAGCTATTGACACAACTAAAGAGACAGGAACCTTCAGGATAAAAGCTGGTACTGCATAAGCCCATGCAGGATAGAAGTAGTAGTCTCTTTGTTTGTAGAAGACTGAAAGTCTGTTAACTGCCATGGCAATCTCAGGGAATCCATTCACCATTAGCATGAGGAGTGCATAGAAGAGTGAACCCATGTAATAGTTAGCACCAACTCTATCAATACCCATATATGTGCGCCAAAATACCGTCCCAGTAATAGTAGCAATTACTGCAAGCTGCAGTAATAGTGCACTGTTAATTGCTAGTGGTCACACTAAGACAAATGTAAAATTGTTATCTTAGTTCATGTCGACTGTAAGACATACTTTTCACTTAACAACGTAGTTAAGTTCGTTCATATAAGCACGAGATAATGTAAATTCTTAAATGTCAAATTGTGCAGGAAGTGCATATGATATTAAGATTGTGTACAGGTTCTCAATGTGCTATATTTTTTTTTTTTGCAATGGGGGCTCAGTGTAAATTTATCTATGTTCCAACATCCAGCATTCCACTTTTCTGAGTACGCAGAAGAAGCTAGGTACTATAGATTTGGTTAAATCCATATACTAAGTCTGTGTGCATGTATGTGATTGCCTACATCTATCGTGTTTTTTTAAAATAAAGTTTTGCTTCAATTAATATCCATGATCCTTGAATAGAGATTCCTTGATTTTTGGGAGGGTTGATAATATACGGTAGTAATTCACTTTGAAGCAAAAGATGATTAAAAAATATAGGACTTGATGTCCTGGTTCTTGTGCAAAGGCTTGATTTCAACATCCACTGTAGCAAAATAAATTATAAATATATTTGTTTCTTTATACATAGACATATTACACAATGTTACTTATAAGTTTTTATGTCTCTGTAGAGGGTTTATCTTGCTTAAGTGGTAGAATCTCTCCACTTGCATGGTGGATCATGTTCGAATCACTTTTTTTTGTTGAGTGTGCATGAGAGAGAGTGTGTGTGTGCGCGCATGTGTGTGTGCATGTGCACATGCCCGTGTGTGCATGTGTATGTGTGCGTGTGTGCGCGCGCGTGTGTGCATGTGTGCGCGCGTGTGTGCACATGTGCATGGACAAAAAGCTTGTTGAGCTGGCTCGATAACTCATTTCAAAAGTGCTTAGATTAAAGTCATTTTTCTTTTAAAATAACATTGACTTGATTTTAAATGAATTTTGATTTTGGCTCGCGGCTCATTAAGCTAGGTTTGAAGTTAGGTCTCAAATAATTTAGGAAACTGTGATAAATAAGATTATGTCAATTTCGAAGAAAACTCAAAAGAAGTGTTATTGGCTCGTTATCCACCCCCTACCAGCGTGCGCACACGTGTGTCTGTGTGCGTGTGCGCATGCGTACACGTGTGTCTGTGTGTGCATGTGCATGTGCGTGCGAGTGTGTGTGTGGGAGAGAGAAGCCTAGAAATTCCCTTTCCTGGATACATCCTGTATTTTTTGTTGTCTATAGCCAAATTGAACTACAAATAATATGTGTAAATTTGATATGTCCATCAATATTTAGCTACATGTGTTCACGTGGAACTACAAAATTAGGTGATTAGTCTTTATATTCTTCAACAATTCTAAATTTGTATGTTCAACAATTTGTATTTATAAATAATATTTTTCTACAAAAGACCATTTCTATGTGACTTACCTGCATAGCTTTTGATATGTAGAGGAACGCATTCCGTTTCATGAGGAGAAGCTCTCTTGAGAAACATGCTTTGAGGAGTTCCCACTTGGATAGCGAGTAGATACTATAGGACAAGGCATTTTCACCATTTGCTTTGTTATAAGGCTTTGAAATCTCCCCAGCAAGGTTCTGACCAATTTGAGACACTCTAAACTTGTCACAGAACTGGTCAACGGTAACAAAATTGTATGTTTCTCCATTGTGGCTCCAATATTGTTGTTGGTCCTTTTTTGATAAGACCTATATATAAGTATGGAAGAATAAGAATTCTTAGCTTCTGATGAAGTTAATCAATTACCCTAATATATAGTTTAGTATATACTAGATTATTGCTTCATATGTGCAGTTGTTAATCGCTTTTCATGACCAAGTCACAAACTATTGATATTACTCCTTTGTATGTTACACAAATAGTTAAACTTGGGACATGTGTCCAGATAAATAGTTATTAAGAACACTATGTCAACCTAAATGTCTAGTTTAGCTATTATGCATATTGCAGAAAATGATATGCAGTAGACAAAGTTTGAGATTCGAGGTTGGCCTTGTGCATTACTGCATAAACAAGATGATTTTGTTGGAGTTTAGAAAAGCTATAGAGATTCATATTGTTTCCTTAGTGAAGATTATCAGTATATGGCCAATCCTCTAAAACAAATGATAGAGCACAAGATTTTGGTGGTTATGATCAGAGGTCAAAACCCAATTATCCTTTGTAGGAAGTACAAATAAAGATACATAGTACCTTCCATATACTGCTCGTTTTGTTCTAGTGGGAGACATATTTTTGTTAAATGCATTATGACATGCCCCAACAAGTGTTAAGAACAAGTAATAATATAAGAAATGTAATAGAAACTAAAAATTCTGTTGTTGCTTGTTTTACATAACCAATTTTGTATTTACCTCTTGGAGAAAGTCAGCAACGCCTTTCCTATCAGGGCACTTGAACCCACATGATTCAAAGAAACTCATAATGCGACTCTTAGATCCATGGTATACAATTTTCCCTTCAGCCATCAAGATAATATCATCAAAAAGCTCATACGTCTCTGGTGCTGGTTGAAGAAGTGCAACTAGTATGGTAGACTCTGAGATATGAGCCAACTCTCGGAGGCAAGAAACAATTTGAAATGTTGTGGAGCTATCCAACCCAGTTGATATTTCATCCATGAGGAGGGCTTTTGAGGGTCCTACTATCATTTCTCCTGCAAGACAGAATCTTCAGCAAGGGAACAAGCATCCACAATTGAATCAACTAAATTTAGCTACCTATCTAGACAAACTGAGCTTAGGATTACATAAAAATAGATATTGTTGGAATGTGATCTCGGTACAACCAACTTGTTAACTTGGTACACAAGTAATTAGTCTACAAAAAGAGTGTCTACTTATTAGTTAAGTTTGTGCCATGACTTGCGGCAACCCTAAGTCCTTTTTGGATTGGCCCTAGTCCCACAGTGCTATAAATAAGAGGGAACTTGCCACAAACCTAATAACATTAAACCCAGAACTGATCTATTAGACACTGGAGGGATGGTCTCGGAAGCACGGTCTCTATGTGCAAAAGGCCAGTGCTTCTCAACATCACCAACAAAGGGCATCAAATCCCTAAGCTGTGAACAGAACTGTTATGATACACCTACATTAACTCCTACATCGATTCCAAAGGCACCAATGGTATCTATGTGCTTTGGTTAGTACCCTAAAGAACAATTAATTAATAAGTTAGTGATCATGATTAGGCTAAATTTAAGATCCTGATCATGTTCAATTACATGTCTATGTTAAGGTCAAACAACAGATACACATACGTCTTTCCTTCTTAGGTCCCCTTTAGAACGTGGGATTTTTTTCTTGAATCCTACATTTTTCCTATGAAATTGAATTGATTCTTGTGAAATTGAATCGAGAAGGCCCTTAAAATTGTTATGTCATGTTTGCAACGCATATGGTTGGATCCCTTGAACTCAAAAAGAAGAATGACATGGAGTATATCATTCCATCAGAATTATAGACCTGTAGTCGATGACTTGTAGCATTTTAATTCAATCTCTACAGAATTATAGTTGGGATGACAATTTTTATTTTAACAAAAAACTAATATTTTAAAAAGAGCACGTCACAAACTGAATTTTTAGGAACTAGCCATTTTAGTCATGCCCGTGACCATGGCGTCACTTGTCATTATAGTCACGCTATATGCACTGGCATGACTAACTAGCCATGCTGGTGTGTCCAGAGAATACTTTACACGTGAGAGCTGAGTCGCGCCTAGGCATTTGGCGTAACAACTGAGTCAAGCCAAAGTGGATGACATGACACAGTTCAGTCACCCCACCCCAGCACTCATTGGTGTGACCACTTTTCCATCCATTAGCTTTCGTAGCTCTTGTACGTGTTTTGATTTTTTTATTTTTTTGTCAATCTAAAACAAAGTATTTATATATCTTTAAGTTTTGTTTTCAAAATTTTAAATAGGTGTTACAAAATAAGCATGGCCCACTTTATTTGTATCTTTCATCGTACCACTTTTAGTTTTGAAATTAAAATCTTCTTGTAATGTTATATTTGAGTCTTAGGTTAAGCCATTTAGCCACAAAATGGACTCCAAAAATCCAGAAAAATATCTAAATTTATGGTTCGGAAAGTAGTTTTTTTGTAATAGAATTTATCAGCATACGTGTTTAGATGAAATCCAAAGTTTCTTAACAAAGTACATGCTCAAAATTAAGTTCTAATTTGAAACAAAACTTAAAAGCATTTGAAACATATCTAAATAGACTTGTACTGATACATGTGGACCGACGATTTCACTTTCTGTTTAAATATCTTTTTTTTTTCTTTCCTTGATACCTAAGATGCTGTGGGTTCTATTGCGGCCCCTCCGCCCTGGGACAGAGCTCGGGGACCTTGTGCCGAGCCGGAGCCGGGGGCACGGAAGATGCGTTCGCGGTCTGTTTTGTTTAAGGGTCACGGCAATGATATCCTTCCGCATGTTCACCTATGAAAATCTTGTTACGACTTGTCCTTCTTCACCATAATTAGAAAACATGACTTTTTCTGTCTATTGAGATTGTCGCAGGGCAACTGGAATCGTTTGTGGCTTTTGGACTTCATAGGACAAGGTCACCGCGTGGAAAAATGCCCCAACTCGATCATCTATGGGTGTGTTCACTTCCCATGCATACCCAAAATATTTCCTCTTCCACCCATCACATCGAATCTTTGGACGCTTGTCACACCCAAAATTTCCTATTTTGGATTGTACATAGGAAACACTAATAAATATTTTAATATTCGGATAAAATTTCCCAAATTTAGTTTATGATAGCGTCAATAGGTTATAGAAAAAAAATGAGAATCTTTAGATTTTTCTAAACTAATTTGACGGACTATTGTTTAATGTGATGTTGCTTGTGGTCTCTTGTGCGTTGAGAGCGAGCAAAGTCTTTAAAAATATGTTTAGTACAACGATCTTCTTCTCCAGCCTGTATATATATATTTTTTCTATAATAAAATTCCTTGTTTTCTAATTTAATCCTCTTGTTCGGGGCTTGTCTAAATCTTTTCCGTCTACTTCAAATCACTTATTTGAGATCATTAACCGTCTCTGATATCATCTCGAGTATGCTGTCAAAATATCTTTTCATCAGCTTTAATTAATTTATCTCGGTCCACTTTGTTTTCTCCATCAGCACATGTATTGCCTATTCCTTCATTTTGAGGCCTACGGGACAACCTAGCTTTTGAGCCAGCTCATGTCTCGCTGCTATATGGTCACGTGCTGTTAGCCCCTCAATTTCCTTTCCATATATGAAATTCTGAATCGTATTCGAGTTGGACATCGAATCGTATTCGAGTTGGACATCGTCCTGCCGGCCAGTGCGCCGTTGTGAATCCACGCGTATAAAGAGCAAGCTGAAAGCGCAGGTTTTCTGTGCACCCTTTGCCAATGCTCGATCTTCATTGCCGTGAATCCGCAAGTCCCGAGCATCCCATGAAGATTTTCCCAACAAGAAAAACTAGCTGCATCTATGCCTCACCGAGCTGCCGAGCTGCTGAGCTGCTGCCCTGCTTCCAAAGCTTCAGAACCTCGGCTGTTTCCCTGTTGTCACGAATTGCACAGCAATGTACGAGAGGAAAGAAGAAGAGCTACGGTACTAGTTCGCCTCTGATCTTTTAATCTCCGCCGTTTCATCGTTTTTACTCCGTTTTGCTCTGTTTTGGTTTCAGTTCCGTTAGATTCGTATCGACTTCATTGTATCGGTGTGATCCTTATGTCAGTACAGATGTTTTTCATATCACATATTTTCTGAACGTAGTAAAATATTAATTTAATTAATATATATGCTTGCAACCAGTTTTATAACTTAAATCAATATAGGTTTATTTGTTCGACATTTTACACAAAAGAATTAATATGATTAATCTGCATGTAATTAGTTTTCTAATCTATAAGCAATGTATGTGTTACACAATGTTATCTGATATATAGAAGTAAAGCATGACTAGATTTAGCTCGGTTTCTAATTAAATTGTATAGTGACTAATCTAAATTAATGTATTTCACATGGTCTTGTTTAATTAAAATAAATTAAGCATGTAGCCTTTTCTTTTCTATTGTAATACATAAAACTCCCGATAGCCGCTACATCACTTCTTGTGTTCATTGTTAAATATTAATTCGATTAATGGGTACATAACCCGTTTTCAATCTAAAAACAACATGGAGGTACATTTCGATTTTGTATATGTAAATAAATGTAAAATAATTAGCTACTAACATAAACATATTTTTAATTTGTAAATTGCTTAGGCTAGCACTTTGACGTGCGTTTGGATGCTCTCACAAAATTATTTCTTTTGCAAATATAAAAGCATAACTTGTTTAATAAAATATTATGTGGGAATATTTATAAAATATATAAACTATGGTTAGTTTCAACTCAGTGTTGAGTCCAAATATGATTTGTCTAATCCGAACTAATTACTTTTCCATGATCTTGTTAGCTAAAATAAATCAAGCATGTAGTGGTTCCTTTTATAATATAAGTATTCTGATAGTCTTTTTATTTATAACGATAGTTTTGTTAACAGCTTCTTTTACGTTATCGTGACCATAGTGGTTAGCTAGCTTGATGACATCACATGATGTCATGGGTATGATTTGTGGCCGTTTTTCTTTAGTAAAATAAATCCTGAAATACAATAGAAATACGTATACACATACAATCTTGTTTAGGCCATATCTTCCACGTTTTAACTCCGATTTGACCTGTTCAAGTTGCGTTAGGTTCGTATTTGCGAGCTCTATATGTTAGTGCAGCTGTACAGTAGGTTTGTAAAATTTTATTTTCGAGTTTATATTAAAGTAATTATTTATATATAGGAAATCTTAGAAAATTCATAACTTTCACGTTTTAACTCCGAATTTGATGATCTTTGCGTCTGTGTGATCGTAGAAACGTGTAGAAGAGTTTTATAAACTTTTATTACTGTTTTGTTATTGTTGGTGTACTGTTCTAATTGTATCCCTTTGTTTGCTTCGTGTATGTTTGATTGGATGCATGTGTGTTGTTGATTGATGATCGAGTATAGACGGTGAGCAGTTTCTTGACGATCAGGAGTATTATTTTGAGCCAGACCAGCAGTATCATCAGGAAAGCTTTGATTAAGGCAAGTATAACATGGGACCATCCTTGTTGTCCTATTCACTGAAATTATCATACATATGCATGTGTCTTCCTTGACAACCATAGAGATTATAACTTAGCTTTTGATATCTTGATTCCTTGTCAACCTTGGGTATGCATTTGGGTAGCTACTGCTAGTGCTTAATTATGAACAATGATCTTGTAATTTGACTAATGGATTATGCAATCAACCATTAAGATGATTTTATTACTGTTGAAAAGGGGGCTAGAGCAAGGGGTTATATTGTTGCTCTGGTTTCTCTCAATAAGGACTTATCTGTACATGACCATCCGGGAAATACAGTACAGCTGTGAGGGCTATATGGCTCTGGCTCTAGTTGTTCAAGAGACCTTTTCTAGCTTGTTAGTGGTTACCTTAAATGGCGTAAGAATGGCTTGCCACTTTGGGTGTAGTGCGAGCCCCTGGCCTAGTGTGTATAGGCTGCGGTTGTTGTGCCACAGGGAAGGGGGGTTCTACATCTGCCTGCCGAGTGAATCTAATGGCCCTAACTTGTTAGACGAACTTTTGAGTGGCTTTATATGGTCTCTGATGTTTTGGGCCTTGCAAACCCATGCATTTGGAAATCATGACTCACAGTGAAAGTGTACACCTCTGCGCAGAGTTAAAAACTGGTATACTAGCCGTGCTCACGGATACGAGCGGCCTTGGAACATCTACAGATAGATGATCACCATTGCTATATCATGTTTAATTACTGTTGATTATTATTATGCTCATATTAATGTTATTCATTATTCTTATTACAATTGATCATTGATTCATTAATGGGATTTGAATTACCTTGATGCTACTCAATTGCTAATTATATGATGATTAAAAGCTAAACGCAGTTAAACAGTGTCTAGCCTTTTTTGAGCCTCATGAACCCTGTGTTATACTTGTTGAGTTCGACATGGACTCACTCTTGCTATTTCCCCAACACTCCAGTGTGTAATAAGATGCTACTCGAAAAAAGGACAAAGGTGTAGTGGAGTTTCCAGAAGACTAGTAGAAGTGCTAGGCATATGTTACCCCCAGTCAGCCGTCCCTGAGAAGAATGGAGCCCGAAGTTTAGTCACCGTTCCGCGATACTCTGATGTAAGTGTTAATATAGCTATGTATACGTTATATAATAACATTGTTTCTGATATTTTTTTTTTCATTCTGGCATATGTGTGGACTTCCTGGGCACACATATGATTAGCCTGGTTTTGTTCTTTAGAAAACCGGGTGTGACAGAGTGGTATCAGAGCGGTGTTGACTGTAGGACGTATGCCAAGTAGCACTGGACGTATTCTAAAACTTATTTTACGATAAAATTATTTTGTCATCCCTTGACTCATTGATTTTGACTATTCCTCTTCCTTGTCCTGTTGTATCCTCTCCTTGATAGCTTTCTTTTGAGCTAATATTTCTTACTCCCTTGGATTTTATTTTATGTTGTTTTTACTAAAAGTTTTCTGATCTTACCTTGTTCAAAAGTTCGATGGCCTTTCATCATCTCCAATGTGCCATTAGGATGACCACCATTATTGAAGAAACACGTGTGGTACTGATGATGTGATGTGTGCTTGTTTTGCTTGATGTGTTGCTTATGTGTTGTTCTTGTTCTCGTGTTTCAAAGGTAGGCCGGAAGGTATAAGTCTTGAGAAGTAGCTCGATCTATGTTAAGTGGGGTAGTGACATCTTGTATCTTACTTATCTTTCAATCGATCCTAATTCTTGCCATTTTCTCTTACACCGTTCCTGTCTACCCTTGGTTGTCATGATATCTTCTTTATCTCATCATAATGGAGGATCAATACATGAAGGACTCATCAATAGCAGCAAGCCTTAGAGAAAGTGTTTCCTTCAATGACATTGCCGGGTGGAACAAAATCTTTGTTAAGTGGGGTAGGTTTTGCGTAATACTCCACATGCTGATTTCTATAGCAGTCTGCAATGTTTCTGTTATATCTCAAGATAGGGACATGAGAAATTTATGAAATTTTACTGGGAATAACTAGACTTCTGTATCTTTCCAAACACACTGGACTTACCTTTTTATCTATTTTGAGCTAAGATATATACCTATTCTAAGTTGAGGTTACTACACAGTCTGGAATTCTAGAACAGTTTTAGATAAGCTCTGTTTTTGATTAATTTAATGACAGAACCTGGAAAAGTGTTATTAATAAAAGTTGTAGATAATTTCATAAGCTTTCCACCCATGTAAAGATCACTTCATTTGGATCTTTTTAGCTCGAGTTATGCCAGATTTACTACACTACTAAAATTGGAATTCGCCCAAAAATAATTTTGCATTACTTTCTTATCTTGTATAAGTGAATATATCATTGGATATCTTTGAATCTCATTGATTTGCCTTGGAATCTTACATTAGAGATGATTATGGTTATCTAGTAAAAAAAAGAGATGCAAATTACTTTGGTGTCCCCTAGTTTATTTTTCTTAAGTGGGGTAGCATTCGCTACAATCATCATCAATCTCAAGCGACAAGGTACGAAGAACTGAAGATCAAACCTTATCTTTCTTGTCATCTTTTGGCTATCCTCGATCCATATCTTATATCTCATCAACGCAAATCAAAGAAGTGTGAAGACTTGAAGATTAGTGTTATCTATCTCTCTAGTCTCTCTTAATCTCGTTTCTACCTTATCCTGTTTTTTTATAGCAGTCTGTCTTCCTTAGCTTATATCTCTATTTTTGGATGCCCAAAAATCATGGATAAATTCTGGACAATAGTAGACTTCAATATCTTTCTCTGACCGTAAGAACCGTCCTGATATCTACTATGGTTTGGGAGTTATGAAAATCACAAGGCAACGCATCTGTGCTGTCAGTAATCTGGAATAGTTTCTGTTGTTCACAGTTTTCGACTACCTTAACTGCAGAATTTGGAGAAGTGTTCTACAAGGAAGTTGTAGTAAATTTGATAAGCTTTCCAACGGTATAAGCTACAACATCATTGGATTCGTAGAACTCGAATTATAACTGTATTTCTGCACTGTCATTTTTCTGTTCGCAAGGAAGTGCAGGTTACTTGATCTTGGATATGCTTATGAGTCTCTTTGACATGATAGAAGGACGCGATATTAGTTATCACTCAGAAACAAATGCAAGCTATCCTTTGGTGTACTCTAGTTGATCTCTTCTTAAGAGGGTTTGTCGAATTAAAAGACGATACAAGATGGAGGTTTTATATGTTCTATTTCTTCACCTAGAAGCATCAACTATCTACATGGTTGCAAAATCACTATTGAGCGTAGGTATCTTTTCTCAGAGTGGTAATCTGTTGGAACCATTGACAAGGATCGTAAGGGTCTAAAGGAGACATTTACAAAGTTGGTTTTGAGTTTGTGGCATCATCATTGGATAAGAGTTGATCAGAGAAGCGTGAAGATTTGCAAAATCAACTTTATCTTTCTCCCTAGTCTCTCTAAATCTCGGGACGAGATTCCTGTTAAGTGGGGTAGAATTGTCACACCCAAAATTTCCTATTTTGGATTGTATATAGGAAACACTAATAAATATTTTAATATTCGGATAAAATTTCCCAAATTTAGTTTATGATAGCGTCAATAGGTTATAGAAAAAAAATGAGAATCTTTAGATTTTTCTAAACTAATTTGACGGACTATTGTTTAATGTGATGTTGCTTGTGGCCTCTTGTGCGTTGAGAGCGAGCAAAGTCTTTAAAAATATGTTTAGTACAACGATCTTCTTCTCCAGCCTGTATATATTTTTTTTTCTATAATAAAATTCCTTGTTTTCTAATTTAATCCTCTTGTTCGGGGCTTGTCTAAATCTTTTCCGTCTACTTCAAATCACTTATTTGAGATCATTAACCGTCTCTGATATCATCTCGAGTATGCTGTCAAAATATCTTTTCATCAGCTTTAATTAATTTATCTCGGTCCACTTTGTTTTCTCCATCAGCACATGTATTGCCTATTCCTTCATTTTGAGGCCTACGGGACAACCTAGCTTTTGAGCCAGCTCATGTCTCGCTGCTATATGGTCACGTGCTGTTAGCCCCTCAATTTCCTTTCCATATATGAAATTCTGAATCGTATTCGAGTTGGACATCGAATCGTATTCGAGTTGGACATCGTCCTGCCGGCCAGTGCGCCGTTGTGAATCCACGCGTATAAAGAGCAAGCTGAAAGCGCAGGTTTTCTGTGCACCCTTTGCCAATGCTCGATCTTCATTGCCGTGAATCCGCAAGTCCCGAGCATCCCATGAAGATTTTCCCAACAAGAAAAACTAGCTGCATCTATGCCTCACCGAGCTGCCGAGCTGCTGAGCTGCTGCCCTACTTCCAAAGCTTCAGAACCTCGGCTGTTTCCCTGTTGTCACGAATTGCACAGCAATGTACGAGAGGAAAGAAGAAGAGCTACGGTACTAGTTCGCCTCTGATCTTTTAATCTCCGCCGTTTCATCGTTTTTACTCCGTTTTGCTCTGTTTTGGTTTCAGTTCCGTTAGATTCGTATCGACTTCATTGTATCGGTGTGATCCTTATGTCAGTACAGATGTTTTTCATATCACATATTTTCTGAACGTAGTAAAATATTAATTTAATTAATATATATGCTTGCAACCAGTTTTATAACTTAAATCAATATAGGTTTATTTGTTCGACATTTTACACAAAAGAATTAATATGATTAATCTGCATGTAATTAGTTTTCTAATCTATAAGCAATGTATGTGTTACACAATGCTATCTGATATATAGAAGTAAAGCATGACTAGATTTAGCTCGGTTTCTAATTAAATTGTATAGTGACTAATCTAAATTAATGTATTTCACATGGTCTTGTTTAATTAAAATAAATTAAGCATGTAGCCTTTTCTTTTCTATTGTAATACATAAAACTCCTGATAGCCGCTACATCACTTCTTGTGTTCATTGTTAAATATTAATTCGATTAATGGGTACATAACCAGTTTTCAATCTAAAAACAACATGGAGGTACATTTCGATTTTGTATATGTAAATAAATGTAAAATAATTAGCTACTAACATAAACATATTTTTAATTTGTAAATTGCTTAGGCTAGCACTTTGACGTGCGTTTGGATGCTCTCACAAAATTATTTCTTTTGCAAATATAAAAGCATAACTTGTTTAATAAAATATTATGTGGGAATATTTATAAAATATATAAACTATGGTTAGTTTCAACTCAGTGTTGAGTCCAAATATGATTTGTCTAATCCGAACTAATTACTTTTCCATGATCTTGTTAGCTAAAATAAATTAAGCATGTAGTGGTTCCTTTTATAATATAAGTATTCTGATAGTCTTTTTATTTATAACGATAGTTTTGTTAACAGCTTCTTTTACGTTATCGTGACCATAGTGGTTAGCTAGCTTGATGACATCACATGATGTCATGGGTATGATTTGTGGCCGTTTTTCTTTAGTAAAATAAATTCTGAAATACAATAGAAATACGTATACACATACAATCTTGTTTAGGCCATATCTTCCACGTTTTAACTCCGATTTGACCCGTTCAAGTTGCGTTAGGTTCGTATTTGCGAGCTCTATATGTTAGTGTAGCTGTACAGTAGGTTTGTAAAATTTTATTTTCGAGTTTATATTAAAGTAATTATTTATATATAGGAAATCTTAGAAAATTCATAACTTTCACGTTTTAACTCCGAATTTGATGATCTTTGCGTCTGTGTGATCGTAAAAACGTGTAGAAGAGTTTTATAAACTTTTATTACTATTTTGTTATTGTTGGTGTACTGTTCTAATTGTATCCCTTTGTTTGCTTCGTGTATGTTTGATTGGATGCATGTGTGTTGTTGATTGATGATCGAGTATAGACGGTGAGCAGTTTCTTGACGATCAGGAGTATTATTTTGAGCCAGACCAGCAGTATCATCAGGAAAGCTTTGATTAAGGCAAGTATAACATGGGACCATCCTTGTTGTCCTATTCACTGAAATTATCATACATATGCATGTGACTTCCTTGACAACCATAGAGATTATAACTTAGCTTTTGATATCTTGATTCCTTGTCAACCTTGGGTATGCATTTGGGTAGCTACTGCTAGTGCTTAATTATGAACAATGATCTTGTAATTTGACTAATGGATTATGCAATCAACCATTAAGATGATTTTATTACTGTTGAAAAGGGGGCTAGAGCAAGGGGTTATATTGTTGCTCTGGTTTCTCTCCATAAGGACTTATCTGTACATGACCATCCGGGACATACAGTACAGCTGTGAGGGCTATATGGCTCTGGCTCTAGTTGTTCAAGAGACCTTTTCTAGCTTGTTAGTGGTTACCTTAAATGGCGTAAGAATGGCTTGCCACTTTGGGTGTAGTGCGAGCCCCTGGCCTAGTGTGTATAGGCTGCGGTTGTTGTGCCACAGGGAAGGGGGGTTCTACATCTGCCTGCCGAGTGAATCTAATGGGCCTAACTTGTTAGACGAACTTTTGAGTGGCTTTATATGGTCTCTGATGTTTTGGGCCTTGCAAACCCATGCATTTGGAAATCATGACTCACAGTGAAAGTGTACACCTCTGCGCAGAGTTAAAAACTGGTATACTAGCCGTGCTCACGGATACGAGCGGCCTTGGAACATCTACAGATAGATGATCACCATTGCTATATCATGTTTAATTACTGTTGATTATTATTATGCTCATATTAATGTTATTCATTATCCTTATTACAATTGATCATTGATTCATTAATGGGATTTGAATTACCTTGATGCTACTCAATTGCTAATTATATGATGATTAAAAGCTAAACGCAGTTAAACAGTGTCTAGCCTTTTTTGAGCCTCATGAACCCTGTGTTATACTTGTTGAGTTCGACATGGACTCACTCTTGCTATTTCCCCAACACTCCAGTGTGTAATAAGATGCTACTCGAAAAAAGGACAAAGGTGTAGTGGAGTTTCCAGAAGACTAGTAGAAGTGCTAGGCATATGTTACCCCCAGTCAGCCGTCCCTGAGAAGAATGGAGCCCGAAGTTTAGTCACCGTTCCGCGATACTCTGATGTAAGTGTTAATATAGCTATGTATACGTTATATAATAACATTGTTTCTGATATTTTTTTTTCATTCTGGCATATGTGTGGACTTCCTGGGCACACATATGATTAGCCTGGTTTTGTTCTTTAGAAAACCGGGTGTGACATGCATGAAGCATTAAATGTAGCTAAAAAAGATAACTAATTGCATAGTTTGTCTGTAAATGTCGAGACGAATCTTTTGAGCCTATTTAGTCTATGGTTAGACAAATTTTACCAAATAACAACGAAAGTTACTACAGTAACTTTTCACTAACTGAACACACCCTATATCAAAAAGGTTGGTGCATGTCACGGCGTTGCAAATCTACGGGGCTTAAGCGATGGCCATTAGTAAGCTGCTGTGTACTATAGGCAGTGCAGGCCCCGCAGCTTTACAACGCGGTGACATGCACCAACCTTTCTGATATAGATCAGGTAGGAGTTGGGGCATGTCTATAGGATGATCTTGTCCTATAAAGATCAAAGCCACAGACGATTTCAGTTGCCTTATAACTAAGACGTATTTAAGTGGCGATAACTCAGTAGATAAAAAAAGTCTTGTTTTCTAATTATGGTGTTTGGATATTTATACGGCAAGTGAAATCATCGGCGACCACATGTATCATGTATCAGTACCAAGTCTAGTCAAGTTTGTTTCAAATGCTTTTAAATTTTGTTTCGAATTAAAACTTAATGTTGAGCATGTGCTTTGTTAAGAAACTTTGGATTTCATCTAAACACGTATGCTGTTAAATTCAGTTACAAAAAACTACTTTCTGATACATAAATTTAGATAATTTTGTTTGGATCGTTGGAGCCATTTTGAGGCTAAACAGCTTTAATCTAAGACTCAAATATATCATTACGAGAAGAATTTTAATTTCAAAACTAAGAAAGGATTGGTGCCAAATACAAATAAAATGGGGCGTGTTTATTTTGTAACACCTACTTAAAATTTAGAAAAAAAATTAGAGATACATAAATTCTTTGTTTTGGATTGACAAAAGAAAAAGTAAAAAAATTAGATCATTTTAAGGGCTATAATGTCGTCACGCCAGTGGTGCTGTCATGACTGAACTCTGTGTCATGTCATTCACAGTGGCGTGACTAGCTGTTCAGTCATATGCCAAAAATGCCTTCGTGCGATTCAGCTTTCGTTCCACGTTAGTTGCTCCTGTAAAGTGTTCTCTAGATGCACCAGCGTGGCTAGTTAGTCACATCAATGCATATGGTGTGACTATAGCAACGAGTCGTGTTATGGCATTTGGCGCGATTAAAGAGGCTAGTTCCCCAAAATTTAGTTTGTGACATGTTTTTTTTAAAATATTAGTTTTTTTGCTAAAATAAAAATTATTCTTAGGATGATGACATCTCCCTCAAATAATTCTGTGGAATCACCTGTGGTAAGTCTCCTCTTCTCACCGCCTGAAATACCCCTTCTCATTGCATCTCCCACCATTATGTCAGCACATACGTCAAGTCCCATAATCTGTCAATTGAGGACGAGCTTATTCTTATATATACAATACGGTGGGCCAAGAGCATGCATGCATGTTTCCTCAGGCAACAGTTACTATACGTCTGTAGTAGTACCTTCATAATGTAGTCTGTTTGCATGCTCCTTTCTAAACCTTCCACAGATATCGCCTATGAAATTAAACAAGATGTAATAATGCCCGTTAGGACTGAAGTAGAATCTGTGCAGATGCATGCATGATTTGCTTGTTAGAGTTAGACAATGAAAAAGGAGAGGACTGTACTCATAAGTAATAAACTATATAAAAAAATGATGTGGACACTTGGAAAAACATGCATGATAAACTAGTGTTTTAATTACCTTCATATAAGTGTCCACATCAGGGTCAGGGGTAATCCCGGCCTCCTTCTCCCTTCTAATCACCTCCTTCATGATCTCTGAGAAAATGAGATAGTACAATGGTAGCGAGAGTGAGTGGTGATCACCAGTTAATTTGATCTGGAGACATTACCTGCTCTGTTGCCAACGCCCTGGAATCTTGCAGAGAAGTCGATGGTCTCTCTGACAGTCATCTCAGGGACATGAAGGTCGTACTGATCGATGTAAGCCGCCGTCTTCTCCGGAACGAAGCCACTCAGCTCCACATCATTGTACTCTACCTCTCCCGTCACCTTGAGACCGGTGGCGCTGAGCTTCCCTGCGAGCGCCTTGAGGAGGGTGGTCTTGCCGCAGCCAGGGGGTCCTAGCAGAAGCGTCAGCCTGGAAGGCTTGACCACGCCGCTGACGCCGTGGAGGATGCGCACCCTGGCTTGCTGGCGGTCGTTGAGGCCCAGCATGGTGCTCACCACCTGATCCATGGAACAATGGATGCATGTAACGGATGCAGGAGAGGTAGGGTGAGTTCGTGGTGCACAGTTAGGGTGATCGTCACCGTCTCCGGCGAGGGGCGGCGGCGGTGTCGACAACAGAGAGGAAGAGAGCTAGGCGGCGGTCGTAAGAACGTACTGAGAGGCTGGAGACAACGGTGTTCCAGATGGTGGGGAGCGGCTTCCCGTGCACGACCTGGCACTCGGCCTCGACGCGGACGTCGCGCCAGCGGACCTCCACCGTGGGCGGGCGGACGCCGACCCGGTCCATCCTCTGGCGCTGCTTGCGGAGCAGCCGGAGGTTGTCCCGGTGGATGTTGGCAACGAGGGTGTCCACCACCGTGCGCCGCTCCGCCGCGCCCAGCGTGCGCACGTCCACCGCCTGCCATGGCGCAGGAGGAGCCTGCAGCTGGTCCTGGTCCTTGTCCGCCGCTGCATGGAGCTGCTGCAGCGAGGTGTGGAGCCTGTCCAGGGTGGGCAGCCTCTCGACGGCCGCCCATCTCAGCTCAACATCGTCGTCCTTCTCCTGCTCGTGCCGCTGGCTGAGGGAGAATGAGACGGAGCGGGACAGGCTCTCCCTGAAGCTTGCCGCTGCAGCCCGCCACGACGCCGACGCCGACGGTAACAGTAGCTGCTGCTGCTGCTGCTGCTTCTGCACTACCGATCCCTTGTCACGATCAACCAGCTGCTGCTGGCGCTCCTCGCCATCGCCGGCGCCTTGATGATCCATCACAATGCGCTGCGCACGCGCCCCACTCCTGCTTCCTACTACTCCTTGCGTCGTTCTGCACTTGCTGTTGTCTTGCCTCCTATATATACAAAAATGGCAGGGCTGGCATGTTGACTTGGGCGTGGGCATAATACAGATGCACCTCTGCAGGATGTGTTGACTCCTTTTTGTCTGTACATGGCAATGGCATCGCTGTACAGGTGCAGGCGGCCTGGATGCTGTTCGCTGCTGGAGTATTGGAGCTCGAAAGTCAACTGCCCTACGTGGAGATGGAATGTTGATGTACTGCACTACCGGTGCAGGACGCAGACAGTTACCGAATTCACAGATTTTTTTTTTGAGAAATCCTAGGTGACAACCGATGTTTCACCGGTACCCAACACTCGATTTTTTGGCCGCCGGATCTCCATCGTGCGTGCTGCTGCCATCGCCCCCGAGGCCCGCTGTTGTCGCGCCATGCCGGACCTCCGTCGCGGCTCCCCCGGTCGCGGTCGGCACTCCGCCGCCGCCCCCGGGGTCCGCCGCCGGGCGGTCTTAGGGTCCGAGCGACCGGACCCTAACCCCGCGCCGATGACTTCCCGACCGTCCGCGCTCGATAATTTCCTGCCTGCCCGCGCTCACCGGCAGAAACAATTTCGTGGCTGCGAACGTGCGCGCGTTGTCACGCTTGGGCCACCACTTCTTCTCTTGCAGGCCACCTAGTGAGCTGGCCCATCCCACGAGCTCAGCGTATTACCTCACTTGTATGTGCACCGAAAATTCTCGTGATGGACTTGCATATTATTTCGGTGGGACAAATGATCATTCTTGGCCCAGGCGTAACACACGTACTGCCGTAGCGGCGTACGTACTTGTGTACACGTACAGGTGTGTAAACCAGCTCAAGAGAAATGTACGTGTGCATGGACTTGCTACCTTTCGTGAAAGAAGCTAATATTTGCTTTAAAAAAATGAAAGAAGCTAATAAGACTAGCATGTGTGGTTCTCAGCTCTAAGTGTATCATAGCTCACCTCGCGAGCTGGGCCACCTTGTAACCTGAGTTGCTTTCAGCTCCACCAGTATGTCACGTGAGTTTATAGAGAGGGAAAAAATTAGAAAATAAAAAAAAATAATAGTGTGTAGAAGAGGTTGAACAGGAGAGTAGGAGACCAAACAGATTAAAACAATCATTCCTCACCACTACACAACATACATGATTTTTCTCAGTTATAAAATATTTTTACTATTATAAACCATATCAGACCATCATCGAATATTAAAAAAATACATCATATTTCTTGCAATGAATTAAAAAAAATCATAATTGATAAACCAAACATCTAAATTAAATTCCGATTACACCATCGTGTTTCTTACAATAAATCCTTCAAAACAAGATCCCACGTGGATATACATAGATAAAAATTTTATTAACGAACATTTATTTTACGAAGATAGTATTTTTCTTTTGTTGAGCAGAGACAATGTTCTAAGTTCAGACCGTCTTCGTAAGAAAAATGTTCTCGGTTTAGAAGAACAATATTCTAGTTTTAGATTCACGAAATTGATATTATAATATACATAAAAATAAATAAATAAATAAATAAATAAATAATAAATAATAAAATCTAGAGTAAGGCCTAAGGAAAAAATAAAGACATGTAATAGAGAAAATTTTAAAAGAACATTACATGTATACTAAGTGAACATGACTAACTACACTATAGAACATCACAAATACATTATAGAGCATTGCATATATTACGTGAATATCACTAAATGCATCATAGAATATCACATGTATACTAAGTGTACATCATAAAAATATTATAGAACATCACACTGAATACATTATATATATATATATATATATATATATATATATATATATATATATATATATATATATATATATATATATATATATATATATATATATATATCACTAAATAAATCATAGAACATCACATGTATGTTACACAAACATCGCAAAATACATCATAAAACATTACATGTATACCACATGAACATAAAAAAACATAACAAACATCATATGTAGATGTGAACATAAAAAAATATAAAATATCACATGCATACTACATGAACATCATAAAAAACAACAAAAAAACATCATAAAAATAATAAAAAAGAAAAAAAGGAAAAAATAAAAAATAAAATTAAAAGTAATAATAAACACATAAAACAGAAAAATAAGACAAAAGAATGATGCACGAAAAGAAAAAATAAAAGGACAAAAGAAGAGAAGAAAAAAAAGAAAGATAAAAAATAAAAAACATGAATCGAAGAAAAACATAATTAGAAAACTAAAAAGAAAAGAAAAAAAGGAAGAATAAATAGAGCAAGGAAATAAAACAGTAAAAAGAAAACAAAAGAAAAAAGAAAGGAAAAGGAAAATCAATAAGAAAAGAATAAGAAAAAACAAGAAAAGAAAAAGAAAGAAAAGAAAAGAAAAGAAAAGAAAAGAAAAATGAAAAAATGAAAAATATCCGGCTGAGAAAAAGAAAAGAAAAATGAAAAATGAAAACTAAAAAGAACCGGCAGAGATGTGGACACGTAACGACCTCCCTCCAGTGGTGTATTGTTATTGGCCAAAAAGAAATAATAAAAAACCCATAAAAGAATAGGAGGGAGCGGCTCTTTGGCGGGAAAAAAATTCCCGTTCCGACCAGTTCTGTTTTCCACTTTTGTCCATTCGTTTCCGTATTTGCAGGGTTCCGTTTCTGTATTTACGGAGATGGGAGAGGGGTTTTTCCGTCCGTTTCCGCGAGATCCCGTTTTTACCCGAAATTGATCCGTATTTATTCCGTTTTTCATCCCGTTTTAAATCTATATGAGATGTGTAAAAATTAATATGTTCATAAACCTATTAATCACCAATTATGTATGTTAACACATGGTATGCTAGTGAATACTAGACCAATAATTTCGTATGTGTATATTAATTTATGACTTTGTTCATGTATATTCATGAATATTTAATCATATTATTCTAACTTAATGTTCTAGCTCTCTATCCGTATTTGTTCGTTTCTGTGCATCCGCATATATCGATTCCGTTTCCAAACCCGTATTTTCTGAACCCGATCCTATTTTCGCCAAAAAAATATAGAAACAGAAGTAGAAATAGGGTTTTTCCGTCCGTTTTCATCGCTAGTGGTAATGACGACAACTAAATCATATGTTTGTCGTTCTCGTTTTTTTAACTTGATCCATGACATGTACCACTCTAAACACAACCTTGCAAGTTCCTAGAATGGGTGGGGATCGGGTTGCACCTACATGACCACTAGGATGGCCAAGTGAGGGGGAAACCAAAAGCCAATACTTTATCAAGATGGATCAAGCTCACGAAGTGGAATGAAAGATGCGGCTTGAGCAAGAGCGGCATGTGAGGGTGGATTAAGTCCGTCTGAAGGGCAAGGAGGATGAGCTACAAAGGAGGTGGAGCAGTTAGGTGTGCGTGAAGCAGCCATCAAGCGTGAGAAGGAAGAGCTTAAAACTCATGAGGCAGCTCTCAAGTCCAAGAGTGACAGGAAGAAGGATGCAGCAGAACCATGCATCTTCAGAGCACGAGAGAAAGGGAAAATACCCATGACACACCCAGTAGACAAAATGTAATAGACTGAGCAAGTTATATTTTCTAAGGCATGTTGTTAGGACTAGTGGTGGAGTTCTGAACGTTAGAAGTACAGAGTTCCACACATGCTATTGCAAGTCGTGCTTTGTTCAATTTCCCTAAGGCATGTTAGGATTATTGGTCAGACTATTTAGTGTTATGTACTTAGAGTTCCACACATGCCATGTATTGTTCCATGTAACGCTGGATTAATCATCCGTGTCTGTTGCTTCAAATGGTTTAAAGACCGAGCAAGTTATGGTGTGTACAATAATTGGTTCATATTTTTGTTATTTTTGTTAGTTTATACAATATCAGTACCAACTCAAGAGATCACATGATGCAATACATCACAAATATAACCTATTGTAACGTAGTACGGATAGTCCCTACTACCAGCAAACAGAAAGGAAGAGGGGAGGGAGCAAATAAAGGGTTGCCTCGGCCAGAGAGTTGGCGCAGAGCTTAAAGCTCGGCGCCATGACACGTGGCGCTAAGCTCAGTGCCATGGTCCATGGCGTCGAGTTTGGAGCCGTGACCTATGGCGTCGAGCCGCCACCACGTCGACGACACGCAAGCAACCATGCCTACACAGGCCTCAAGCCTTGGCACCATGGCCCACAACGCTGGCCATGGCGCCATGAACCACAACGCCGGCCACGGCGCTGACCCCCAGCTGGGTCCAAAAACGAAATTAAGACACTTAGGAGTCTAAATACAAATGTGAATATTTTTTTCAAAAAGAAAGGGCTAAAGAGCAGAAAATTGGGCCGAATTCATTCATCCACATACAGTGTCATAAAGAATGTACATCAAATTCTGTTGTTAGCGAAGGAAGCAGTGCTACTTCCAGTTTAATATGCAAGTTATGCCTCCAGAAGCGGAATCATGCTTACTAGTAACAATACAAAAGCAAGTTATATCCGGCCTCAACAGAAGAGTAATGGCCAACAACCAGTGACTGCTCCAGAATTGTGTTTAAGGTTAGTTCTTCCCATTCCGGTGAACCTGCTCCCAAAGTCGAAGCCCAGCTGCTAGTCGCAAAGGTTAGCCAACTATGAATGTGAAAACCCAGCCAGTTGTGAACATGAAAACGCAGCCATTTGCGAAGGTGGAAGCTCAGACAATTATGAATGAGAAAGCCCTGCCAACTGCGAGGGTGGAAGCCCAGCCAACTGCGGAGGTGGAAGCCCAGCCACTCGCAAAGGTGGCCAGTCAGAATATCACTAGTGTCCAAGCTCTGCCAAAGACAAAAGCTAAAAAGTCAAAGTCAGAAAAAGAAAAGAAACCTAAAAAAGTTCAAGCGATCACATATTAGGAGCGACAAGGATGATGGAAGTATGTTCAGGGCGAATGACGTAATCCTTAAAAGCAAGGATAGTATAGGTTCATCAATATGACCAACATGTGTTGTCTCTGTGACAAAGCTTATTCTCCGGATTTCTTGTATGTACGCTGTGAGAAGTGCAGAAGCAAGTCTAGCATTTCTGTAGCTTAGAGCATGATCCTTTTTGTGTTATCTTTCAGTTTTTTTTCCTATAACATCAGAGCAGGCGGAGGTTGTCCCCGTGGATGTTGGCGATGAGGGTGTCCACCACCATGTGCCGCTCCGCCGCACCCAGCCTGTGCACGTCCACCACCTGCCGCTGGCCCGCATGGAGCTGCAGCGAGGTGTGGATCCTGTCTGTTAGCAGCAATCGGGATCAGAAGAGAAGAATTGGGGAATTTTGGGTAGGAAGCATGAACACTTGGTCAGCTTGCAGTTGCAGAGGAAAGCTTAACAGAATTCGGTTATGGGTTACAAATTTCATAAATCTCTCTTGCTCCTCTCTCTGCTTAAGTAGCGCATGCTACTGACTAATGGCTCCACATCGGGCCCGAGACTAACGAGTTGGGCTTCTTCTTCCTGACGGTCCGAGGAACGAGGCCCACAGTCCCACACACCCTCATCATCAGGTTCTTCAGCTGTAGATGTTGTCGGACGAGGAGCAGTGCTGACACTGTCCACGGTGGGCAGCCTCTCGATGGCCGCCCATCTCAGCTCGACCTCGTCGTTCTTCTCCTGCTCGTCCGGCTGGTGGCTGAGGGAGAAGGAGAGGGAGCGGGACAGGCTCTCCCTGAAGCTGGCCGCCGCAGCCCGCCACGACGACGAGTCGACGACGACGGTGACGGTAGCTGCTGCTGCTGCTGCACTACTGATTCCTTGTCGGTCTCCAGCGACAGTAGTGACGACCTGCTCCGGCCGCCCTGTCCCTGTGCCTCCAGCGGCTCTTGGTTTCCATCCTCTTCCGGTGGCGACGACAGCACATGATCTTGCTCATCGTCACGATCATCCACCTGCTGCTGGCGTTCCTCGTCGTCGCCGGCACCTCGATGATCCATCACAATGCGCATGCGTGCGCCGCCCTGCTTCCTACTACTGCTCGCTGTCGTCGTCCTGCACTTGCTGTTGTCTTGTCTCCTACTTATAGTAGTACTATGTAGAGTAGCATGCAAAAGGGTCAGGGCAGGGCAGGCTTGTTGACTTGGGCATACAGATACAGCTGCAGGCATTGGTTGACTCCTTTCTTTCCTTTTGTCTGTAAACCGATAAATACAAACCAGAACTATGTGTGGCCGCACCCCTTATCTATCACCCTTGGTCTGTTTTCTTGATTCAATCTCATCACTCCACCTGTCGACGCCTTTTTGACCGTCCTTTCCTCCTTTCCAGTCAGTTTCTCGTCCAGCTTATCGCGGTTTCTTCTCTCCTCTACATCTCGTCTTCTCTTTCACAATTTTTTACTATATCATCCCAGTCTACTCTCTTCTCTCCCATCCCCTGAATCATTTACACCTCCTGCACGTCTATCTCTGCTCCATCACTTTTGGTTCTTCCGCTGCTCGTCTCCCTTTCCTTTAATCTCCTACTCTACCATTCTACTTGCTCCCTCTCCATAAAAGAATACAATTATAGGATCCGTGCCGGTCAAAGTAGCTCAAACAATATTAATATTTATGTCTCTAAATAAATTTATTATAAAAATATATATTCTACATCTAATATAATGATACTAATTTTGCATCAGAAATATTATTATTTTTTATATAATTTTGGTCAAAGTTCAAACCGATTGGCTACTCGGAAGCGAGAATTGCATTTTCTCTTGTGGACGGAGGGAGTATTTACTTTCCCCATTTCTTTCATTTTTTGGTCTGACGTTTCGAATTATTTTCCACTTATCATTCGTACTTTTTTTTGACTCAATCATTCTACTTCCATTCTTTTCCTCTTCTCACCCGTGAACAATTTGCTTGGCCCCCTCCTTGTACTTTCTTTTTTTGAAACTCCCTCCGTGTACTTTCTGCTTACGTGGAAAACTATTCTATTTAAATGAGACAAGCTGATTAACTATTATTCTTCTTTTTCTCCACGCATTTTAATTGTCCTGCACTATAACAATTTAAGTCTTTTTTTAAAAAATTGCTGTCCCTCTGCTCCTCACAATACACGCCTGTCACTACCGGAATCCGGTTCTTTGCCGAGTGCCATGTGGTTTGCCGAGTGTTTTTTTTCGGGCACTCGACAAAGAAGCTATTTGCCGAGTGCTAAATAAAAAACACTCGGCAAAAAAAAATACTCGGCAAAGAAGCTGCTTTGCCGAGTGCAAAAAAAACACTCGGCAAAGACATTCTTTGCCGAGTGCCAAAAAAAAACACTCGGCAAAGAAGCTGCTTTGCCGAGTGCCAAAAAAAACACTTGGCAAAGAAGGTTTTTGCCGAGTGTTTTTTTTGCACTCGGCAAGACAATTTTTCAAAGCACATTTTGAAGCCCTAAATGAATTCAAATTAAAAAGTTTTTAACTACAAAGTTTCATAACTTCTCAAGATCTATAAAGTTTATTTTGGTCATTTCTTCATTCGACAAAGCGATAGTAACGTTGTTCACAAAATCTACACGTCTCTCATATAGTTTTATAAAACTACAAGAGAGATATATAAGATTTGTGAATAATGTTAGAACCACGATCTTAGATGGAAAAACTTCCTAAATGAAATTGTAGATCTCGAAAAGTTATAAAACATTGTAGTTGATAACTTTTTAATTTGAAATCATGTTGTCATGCAAAACTGCATCCGAATTTCAAAAATTTAAAATTTGAATTTTTCAAAAGACCTTGGATGGAAAAACAACCAAAATAAACTTTGTAGATCTCGAAAAGTTATGAAACTTTGTAGTTGACAACTTTTTAATTTGAAATCATCTTGTCATGCAAAACTACGTTTAAAATTTAAAATTTTAAAATTCGAATTTTTCAAACGACCTCGGATGGAGAAACTTCCTAAATGAAAATTGTAGATCTCGAAAAGTTATGAAACTTTGTAGTTGACAACTTTTTAATTTGAAATCATCTTGTCATGCAAAACTACGTTTGAAATTCAAAATTTTAAAATTCTAATTTTTCAAACGACCTCGGACGGAGAAACTTCCTAAATGAAAATTGTAGATCTCAAAAAGTTATGAAACTTTGTAGTTGACAACTTTTTAATTTGAATTCGTTTAGGGCCTCAAACAATCAATTTACACTTAATTTGGTATAATATTTGGGAAACCGAAATGGAATATAGACACAAATGAAAGAGAGGTGTAGTGGTAGAGGAGCTCGCGTGTGTGTGAGAGGTCGCAGGTTCGATTCTCGCTAGGCGCAAAGTTTCAAAAAATTGCTTTGGCTGATCACTTGGCAGCAGTTGCCATATGACTGGCCGGTGGGTCCCTCCTCTAATTAAAAAAAAATTAATTTTTTTTCCTATTTTTTTCAGAATTTTTCAGTTCGGTCTTTGCCGAGTGTCGGGCACTCGGCAAAGCCTTTGCCGAGTGCCCGATAAAAGACACTCGGCAAAGGCCGCTTTGCCGACAGCTTTTTTGCCGTGTGCTCTTTGCCGAGTGTGGCACTCGGCAAAGCCTTTGCCGAGTATATTTAGGGCTTTGCCGAGTGCCCTGACACTCGGCAAAACGGCTGATTCCCGTAGTGTGTTGAATTCAATTTACCATTTTATTAATACATGAATCATCTATGTTTACATATATTATTTTTAAAAACTTTCATATAATATTTCACTTCAATTTAATCTACACATATTTAATCTCCATGTTTTCCTTACACATAACTTAATATTCTACCCTTTTGTCCTGCTGCCATCTAACATGACAAATCTTCCATCCATCCTATAATACAAACTATTATTTCCCTATGTCTTTAATGTTAGAAGCCAAGTCAACCTATATTCTTGTATATTATTGGACAACAACAAACACCTATATTCTAGTCTAACCATTTTTTTAATTTGTGCAACCATTCACAATATTTTCCCATTAAAATGATTTACCATTTTATTCTAATATAAATTCAACAATATCAACATTGAACACCCCGTTAATCACCTTGTATTTATAGTTCAATAAATTGAGCACCTGGTTAATCACCTTGCATTTAGTTCAACAATAGTAGTACAAAAAGTGATAGATTTTAGTCTGACACATAAACTGATACTTGAATCTACTGCGATGAACTAAGTAACTTGCCAATGAACATGCCAAGAATTGAGGTAAATACAAAATAGGTGAAAGAGGCAAATACAAAATAGGTGAAAGAAGAACAACAAGCACATTTCTTTCTCAAAGGTACGAAATCTTCATCTTCGTTGGAACCCTGGCCATTTCTTCAATCTATGGCATCTCTTCCACCTCCTGTAGGTGTTCTTCATTTGTTTTTATATTGGCCTGCGCCTTTGGCTTCCAAATCTTGTTACGTAAATCTAAAATCAAAGTCTTCAAATATTTTCCATATGGGGGATCGTAACACTCATAGAACCCGCAATCTAAGTTGGACTACAAAAAACCAAATTACCATAAGTATAGCGGGATTTCAACATTTGTATTGCGAAAATAGAATGAACAAGCAAGAAATCGAGTTACATTATTCGCCCTGCAGCATCTGCGGTACCGACATCCTGGGTTTCCATCACTCCACAAAATCCACCGAGATGTCTCTTCAAGCCGCAGCGACACAATAGTGGTGGCTGGTACGCGTACACTACTAGGAATCTGCACTTTCATGACAAACAACTTTCGTCACTAAAGAAGCCAAATCCGTCATAATTTCAGTTTTACGACGAATTTATGATGAAAAATGGTTTGTCAAAAAAGTCACATCATACTTGAACTTCCATGATGAATCTAAGCAACGGTCATAGAAGTGGCTTGATCTGTGACGAAAAACAGAGCATCATAGAACTGTTTTGGCATGCGTGGTAGGGGGCTGCCACGCTGGTGGGTGCTTCTGTTGGAGATGTTTTCCACATATACATGCTATAGCCGATTGCATTGGAGATGGTTCGGGTACGTGTCACCTTCTTATTGCAAAACGTGGTCATCTCTAGTTCTTGCACGTTTCAAGTTCTTACTGGACCATGTGTTGGGTCCCTGTTGTTCCACATGTCAGTTTTCTATTGGCACACATGTCGTGTTGCGGTTGGGTCACGTGTCACTACTTTATTGGACCATGTTTCATATCTTTATTGGTCCATATGACCGTTTCTAATTCGACCATGCGTTGCAGTGCTATCCGTCCACGTTTCGTATTTTTATTCTACCACGTAGCTTGACGACTTCCTTCCACGTGTCAGATTTTTTTAATAGCCCACGTGTCGTGCCCTGGCTATTTCACGTGTCATGCACTAGTTTGTCCACGTGTCACATTTTTATTTGATCACATGGCCAGTCCTGGTTTTACCGCGTGCAGGATAATAATTAAATCAAAAAAGTAATTCAAGATCATCTCTACTGCATAGATTGACTACATAATTATTCAACCTGGCAATCAAATACCAACAATTAACATTTCACACATCAGTAGCAAGCCACTGATAGAGTATCACCACATCAAACAGTCACATGAGTCCACACAACAGACCACAAATGTTCACAGCATCAAGCCGTAGGAATTGAAGACTGAGAGTTACAGGAGAGCTTGAGCGCATGACTTGCTCACAGAGCCTATTGTACTCCTCCTGTTGCCGTTTCTTAAATTCCTCAAACTCACTTTTAGTCTTTTCTGTCTTCCTCTTTAGTTCATCCACTAGTTCGACGAGGGTAGCATTACTTTCCTGTTCAGCAGCAAGCTGTTCCCGAAGCTTTATCTCCACCGATATCTCTGCTCTGGTGGAGCTTGTCTGGATACCAGCATTCTTCAAAAAAGGTTGTTGTCGTTTCCCTAGGATGGGGCCTTGCCCTAGGAGACGAAGAGGACCTTGTAAACAACATCAGCACTAGTCATTAGTTGTTGCCCATTAGCAACAGGTTCTTCTTGCATAATTTTCATAGCTTCCTGCAAAATTCAATCAGTAAAACATTAGGTTACAGATAGTGAAAGAGGACTTCAATTAAAAACCCAATAGATTAATTCATAATAAGTAATGCATATGTCTTCCTTAGCCTACTGCTGATAGAGATTACATAAGCACAATGCATATGTCTTTTACAGTCTACTATGGATAGAGATTACATAAGCACCATGTACATGTACCATATTGATTGGTGTAAATTGCAACTACAAAATTAAATGATTTTGCCACATTAGGCTCCTACTTCATTTCCTTCTTTAATGGCAATGGCTCTAGTAGATTTCAAAGAAAGTAAATAAAGGTACTTACAACTGCTGCTCTTGCAGCATTGCTCATGCCCTTTATCGTACTGGTATGGAAGTCCTTGAAGGCTTCCATAACATTAACATCTTCATCAGGTCGACCGTGTTGTTCAAGTCCTAGATCATCATGTTGTTCAAATCCTGGATCATCATGTTGTTCATCAAGTCTTTGATCGTGTTCTGCGGCCTTCCTCTTGTTCTCCTTCTGTTCACATTGCACATGAGTTTAAGTTTATATTTATACAAAGGCAAGAGTAACAATAAAACACAACCATCACTTACAAATGTTTGCAGCTAGACAACATAGGAGCGAGATCCTGTAGACTGGTGGTACTTCACTTTTACATGGTTTCGCTTATTCTTCTTAGATGTTTCCTATATCTTCATTTATGTTAGACTGCAGCACAAGTATGTGGGACCTGCAGTTACTCATTCGTAACACTGGCAATTCGTCATAAAGTCTCTGCTCGGTCCTTTCTCCATCCGACGTGTACCTGTGGGACCCTTCTCCATCCAACGTGTACCTGTGAAACCTGCAGTTACTCATCTGTGACGCTTGCAATTCATCATAAAAGTCTCTGCCCGGTTCTTTTTCTATTTGACGTGTACCTATGGGACCCTTCTCCATTCGACCTGTGGGACCCGATGGTTTACGTGTCACGTGTACCTATGGGACCTTTCTCCATCTCCATCCAATTTGTGGGACCCAATGGCTTGTGTTTCACGTGTACCTGTGGGACCTTTCTCCATCTCCACCTGACTTGTGGGACCCAACGGCTTGCATGCCACTTGTAGACCCTTCTCCATCCGACTAGTGGGACCCGATGACTTACATGTCACTTGTACCTATGGGACCTTTCTCCATCTCTATCTGACCTATGGGAACTGACGGCTTACATGTCACTTGTATCTTGTGTGCTGCTGGGATTTAATAAAAATCTATTTAAAAAAACCATGAGACCTGGGAGTCAAACATGGGACCCAAAGCAAGGAATAGACCATCTTCACCTTTGCGCTAAACGTCTAGTTGTGTTGACATGTCTTTGGATTCCTTATAGTAGTATATATTCTCTGTGTGGATGCCCTATAGGTTGACCTATACATTAGATATCCCCTGCAAGTGGAAACAAATCTGTGTCCACTAGACTTGCGGTGGCGACGGCAGCGGAGGATCCCTAGTGTGCTGTGGTGGCTCAGGCATCCTTTTGGAGGCTAGACGGCAGGGCTTCCCGGTGGAGTGCGGTGGCATTGGTGTCTGTGTCTGTTGTGTGCCGTGGCAGAGGCGACAGATTCGATCCGTAGGTCACCTTTCTCACCTTTTCCTATTTGCTTGTTAGGTGTTGGTATTTATTAACTCCTCACTTGTTTTAGTAGTCACCTAACTAGGTTGTCATCACCAGTGATGGTGCCAGAAATATTTGTTGGTACTAGCATTACTACAAAAATAATACTAAGTAGATGTTTATCATTTTATATGACTAGAAAGAATATAAAGATATGAATGAAAAGGGTTCTACAAGCGGATAGATAATTATACCATTGTAGCACTTCACCCGAGAGTATACCAGGTATCGTATTTATATTTTACCACAGGAAAGGTGTAGCTTTGGACATGTATTGATAACTTATAACATTGATGAAGAAATAAATCATAACCAATCACTCTACTCGTAACAGGGGTAAGTCACAAGATAAGACGTATATGATAAGCATTGATTAAGCATTATAATAAGTGAATCACTCAGAGCACTCCTATCTATAGCAATAGCATAGTCAAGTTAGAATATTAGAGGAATAATTCCTAAATCATCCTTAACTACAAGTCAAAGCATACGATGATTAGTGCAATTACACCTAGTAATCATGACTAAGATCATCATTATATCCGCACATATGGGGCATTACTTAAGGAAGTTTGAGTACAGAAACCTCTCCCTTCCTTCGTAACCAGGCCCTACTTCCTCAACCTATACTCAAGGAGTGGACTACAAAGGACTCAACGTAAGTGTTACATCCGCGATCTACCACATGACCCAGAATATAGAGTGTATTCGTAGGTAAATAACATATAAGCACCACACTTACATGATTTCTACCAACCACCCATGGTACCTTATTAGGGTGAATGCTATACGAACTTATGCATAAACACAATAATAAACTTACTATACTAAGCATATAATCAAAGCAGACAATGAACATTGCAACCAAGAATATGAATAAGATGAATACTATATTGTCTTGACAATTGTACCAAAGCATATAAAAATATGGAGATACAACAAGAGAGAGGTACAAGAATTATACCAAACCAAGCTCTAGACGATGTTGGGAATCCAAGCAAAGATCTGCTTGCCTCCCTCTAGACCTAGCCTAAATAGCTATGCCCTAGAAACTAGAGGAGCTCTAAGGATATTAGGGTTTTTGGCTCTGAATGACTTGATCTCAAATGACTTGATGCCTCAGGGGGGTTGGGGGTCTCCTTATATAGCCCAGAGGATCCAACGTGAGCGCTTGGATCAAACTGACTTGAAGGATGGCGTAGATGCAGTCCAGGGAGGCGGTGAAGAAACATTCTAGAAGCTGATAGGCGGGGCCACTGCCAGGGCCCGGGCGGCACTAGGGTGGGGCCAGCTAGCCCCCACTTGGCGGCCTCTCGGGCTCTGCCTCAGGGGGTTGCCTCCTAGAGTCCTCTGGAGTCTTCTGAAATAGTTTTCATCACAGTTAAGTTTAATTCCTTTTGACGTTTTAATCCCCCTTTCCGGTTTTCTAGATATACCCTGCAGAAAATATAGATTCACCAAAACTTGTGGAAATTATCAGTTTAAACCCCAAAAATTCTATTGATGATCCATTTCAAGCATTTCTTCATGTTATATTGATGGTTTAATATGATAGATAACTACCATCAACAAGCACCCCCAAGCTTAACCTTTGCTAGTCCCTTAGCAAAGCTAAACTCAGCAAATTTGGATCAGTAGTTGCTTCTATGCTTTCATGCTTCAAAAGTACACATGCGTTCAAACAAAAATTCTCCTTCAGATTAGAATAAACAGATCTGACTTTCAAACTTACCCATATTACCTTCAACTATGGAGCTTCTTAGCCTTCCCTTGGGTCTTTGCTCAACTATTTTTCTGGAGTTTTTGTAAGTTTTTAAAATAAAACTCAGAGCTTTCATTGTATGACACTCTCAAGTCTCTTAATATATGTGATATTTGTGAATCCTCTCCAAGGCAATGATGATGTTATGACTTTCTCTTCCTACAACTAAGGCTTATAGTGAAGCTCATAGGAATGGAGAAAACATGAAAGAGCATACTTGCAACACATATGTTGTAAAGTCAAACCTCGGATCCAAAGAGAGTTAAGTCATACAATCAAATCAAGATGTGCATGTGTATAGATGTATGGGGGATATTTATAGTGGCTAACCTAATTCTACTTTACTCCTTGAAAATATCTCTCTCTTTCAAAACTGGGACATAACTTTGCAAGAAAACATTGGCTACCTTATTCATCTCTTTTTTCTTTTTTTAGGCGGGCATCTGAGTACCCATTGTTTTAGATATTTCAGACACTTGTCCATTTTTTCTCAACTCTTTCTTCTCTTTTTTTCATGAATAACTTTTGCATAGCCACATCTCTTTTCTACAACAAAACTTTTGAGAGATAGCAATAAGATCTAGGAGCATTTATTCAGGGGATATCCTATGGGATATATTTTTGGTGTTCACTTCTAGCGTAGGAGTAAAACATTTTTGAGTGGATCTTGATAGAATGACATGTTGTTGCGCCTACTCCCAGTGTAGGAGTAGTGCATATGTGGATGGTTTGTACGTGATCTTGATTTTAAAAGCATGACAAATCTCTCATAAGGCATCAACAAAGCTTGACTGAACTCAATGCAAAAACAAGTAGCATATATGAGTGAAAGTTTTTTCTAGTCTAAGTATCATATATGGCTCTGGTAGGAATTCAAGCTTTATCATACAGGGGCTCATCATGAAAGATTTTATGTTTTCAAAAGATAAATCTCCAGAACTCTAGTATCGCTAGGAACAAGATAAACAACAGCTCAGACTTTCTTATATCATATCTGTCAATTACCTAGACTTAGATCAAGCATATGCTACCCACGAGTTTCAAGTTTAGAGTAAACTCTTATATCAAATCAGTCATATCCAAAACTCGGGAGAATTCAAGACTGAAAACTAGGTACTTGAAAGGAATTACGATAGAGCAACTATTCATCATTTCTATTGTAAGAGCTTACCCAGATTCCATTATTTATTCAGCTCTAAAGAATAGAAAACTAAACATACTTTTTATTTTGCTTTCAAAGTTTTTAAATCACACCATACTATATCGATATAATTTGTTAAGATAAATTTTTATTTTGTTTTGGTTTGTTATGCATCTTTTATTTCTTTAGCCACCATATAGCAAACTCAAAAATAATAAAACTAAAAAGGAAGAAATACTTAGCTAGATACATAGGAGATGCTCCTCCCCCAAGCTAGATGTTGTCGTGGTCTATTGTTGAATGTTGAATGATCCTTCTTGGAGCATGGTTTGTCGGTGGATATCCTTCTCACCTATGAGTAAAATGAGATGTCTACAGTCGAGTGACTTAACTCTTGATCATTTGTACCATCGTGTAAAATATTCCAACAAGAATACCAAAAACTCGAGGCTTAGATTAGGAATAAGGGTTAGTGGCCAGCCATACAAGAATTTGCTCTCCTTATGAGTTTAGATAGATTTTCTATAGGCAAAATTTTAGTAGGAGGTCTATTTAGTATCTTTTTGGATTTTTTATTTTTTATAATGTAGAAAGAAAATATGTATGCATAATAATTTTTATTTTTATGCCACCATAGTGAATATTTCCATGGGCTTGTACACACCGTAGACCTACTCACATGGGGCTTAGGATTTTTATATGATGCAATGATGAAACATAGTAAAGGAACTCTCTTCTCTCTTTCTTATTTTCTAATATGCAGCAATGATGATATGCAATAAAGTAATCTTTTTGTTTTTCTCTTTTCTCTAATGCAAATGCAGAAAAGTAAATATGCTAAAAGGGAAAATAATTAATGCAATGCTATAAAGTAAATATGGATAACTACCAATATTACCTCATGGCAATGGTTTGGATTTTTAAAGTCATCCGGATAGGACTAGGTCAGAGAGAGTACTTATTTTTCGTGTGCATCATCTGGTCTCAGTGATGGAGACTCAGATGACTGCTCCTCTTGTGATAGTGATGATGTTATCTTCTCTTTCCATACCTGTTTAGTCTATGAGCTTGATGTTGACGGAATGACTTCTTCTTTGGTGGGTGCTTCAGGCTCTTCATCGTCCCATTCGTTCAATCGGGTTTGAAACTAGTCCTTCTCAACTTCTCCTTCAGAATCCCTCCATCCATTCCTAGGGAGTTGATCCTCTTGACAGTGGGATGATTGACGTCTCCTCCTCTGGGAGTGGGTCTTCTTCGGCTGCTCAAAAGTAGTGTAACTGTTAAAACAACAGCATACCTTTTCTTCTGGGAGTTGGAAGTGGATTTGTCTAGATCCAACGTAGATGACTACATTGGTAGTATTGATGAACGGTCTTTCTAGAATAATGGGTGAATCATCTTCTTCCTCCATGTCCAGGACCATAAAGTCGGTGGGAGCGTAGTGATATTGAATCTTGACCATTATGTCCTTTGCTATGTCCTCTAGGAATCATATTGATTGGTCCGCCATCTGTAGCTGCATATATGTCAGGTACAAAGGTTTGTTACCAAATATATATTCATATCTTACCTTTGAAATTATGTTAACACCCGATCCAACATCGCAGAAAGTCTTGTGGAAGATCTTCTGACAAATAGTACACTTGATCGTTGGTACGCCAGGGTCATCCTTCTTAGCAAGGAATGGTGAAGCGAGGAGGTGGTCGTACTCTGATTGGATGGTGTTGATTATGTTGATTATCTCTTTAGGTTACTGGCCGGTCTTGTTCTTCCTCCTTCTTCTGTTCTTCTTCTTCTTAGTCACTGCCGTTGTCTCTTTGATGAATACTGGCCCGATCTTCCGAGAGGTAACCGGTAAGTTTGATTTGTGGAGATCTCGACGTTGGCGATCCGGCTTCAAATCAGACACGATTCAAACCCTGCAACCGTTACACCACTGCTCCGTTGGTTATCAACCAAGCACAACTTGATTGACCTCGCCAAGAAGGCTTTTCCTGCAAGCGAATCGAAGAACACAAGCAAGAAGGTAAAAACACGCAATCTAAAATTGCAAATATGAATGTTGCAAATATCAATAGAGGGTTCAAGAACTCGGTTCCAAAGGACTAATCAACACAGTGGAGGAGATCAAGAACAGGGGCCCTGGATCACTGTAAAAGGATTTGTCACCACAGTTACAATGAACGATTCAGTTTCTCGATGGAAAACTAAATTCTAAACAAAACCTAATTGTCTAACAGCGGTGGCGGCTGTATTTATAGTCTAAGACTCAACCTAGGGTTGTAAACGGCTAGGGGTTGGGCGCCCACAACTTGGGCTTAAGGCCCGACACAATACATGGCTAAGTTGGCCCAAATAGGTGATGCAGCACCTTGACGTGGTCACACAGAATGATCCACAGATCTTCTGGAGCTGGGACCAGATCCAAAACGACAGCGTCGTCGTCCCCTTTCCAACGCATCCAAGAACGTCCCGTTTTGATGTCGTATGAGAGAGTTATGACCAAAACAGTGACGACGTGTCTGCTGAATCCGAGGGTGACGTGGCAGCTAAGTTGGGGACGAATTGCAACTTGGGAAAGACCATAATGTCGGTGTGTCTAGCGTGGCGATGTCCTCATCATCCTCCCCTTCTTGAATTGGAGTCATCCTCAACTCCATCTTGGCGATGTCCTCATCATCCCCTCCTTCTAGAATTGGAGTCGTCCTCGACTTCATCCCATGATCAGCGAACTCCTACAAAAGGTTAGTGACAGCTGGCAATGCACTAGACAGAATAGGTTGACAAAACATAGTATAACATGACGCATCAGGATTATCACATAACTTAGCAGTAGCAGAAGTTGTAGCAAGAAAAATACCTCCTTTTAACTTAATCCCATTATTTTTAGCAATGTGAGTTGGAGGTTTATTTTTAATCTCATTAGCATGTTTAATAATATCTGTAGGAGACAAAGGTAGCAATGTAATTTTCTTGTCCTTATGTATGATAGTGTATGTATTAGTTCTACCTTGGTGTAAAGCATCATTATCAAATTCTCATGGACGACCTAATAAAATAGAACAAGCTTGCATAGGAACAACATCAAAATCAGTAGTATCATGATAAGAGCCTGTAAAAAAGCTAATGCGTGCTGATTTAGTTACCTTAGTCTTACCACTATTATTGAACCATTGAAGTTTATATGGATACGAATGTTGTCGTGTGGTCAAACCAAGCTTGTCAACCAAATCTGAACTCACCAAGTTATTGCAACTCCCGCTATCAATGATAGTGAGAACACGACAACCCTGCACAATGAAATACATGTGGAACAAATTGTGGCGTTGGATCGTCATCTCTTCTTCATGTCCCACACGTGTACTCAACACACGCTACACAAGAAGGCTAGGGTAGTCTGCGGCAGCAGCCACAGAGTCAATGATGATGGCCTCCTTGTCTTGATCGCCCTCGGTGGAATCTGCATCAATGTTAGCAACAAGGGCTAAATCATCTTCAACATCACTAGCACTTACATATCCATATCCATCCTCGGTAGCAATGAAAGCACGACGACTGGGGCAATCCTTCATGACATGTCCTATGCCTTTGCATCGGTGGCAAATGATTTTAGAGCTGGACGAGGAGGAGCGAGGGGAAACACCTGGAGTGGCACTTTTGTTCTGCACATTAGACAATTTACTTACCCCGGAAGGTGTAGACGGCTGTGATGCAACAGGAATCTTGGGCGTCTCCAGCTCTGAACGGTGCTGAAAATTCCTCCCATTGTTAGACCTAAAAGGCTGATGTTGTTTGCGGCCCTATACTTCACGTTCTGCCTTAATAGCAAGATGATACAATTGGGAAAAATTACGCCATTCTTTGTAATCTAGGATGTTCTGTATATCATGGTTTAAACCACCAAAAAATCTAGCGCTAGAATCATTATCATCTTCATTTATACCACAACGGGCTAAACCTATAAGCAATTCTTGATAGTATGCTTCGACTCCTTTATCACCTTGTTTTAAAGTTTGTAGTTTCAAACGTAAATCACGTTGGTAATAAGGAGGAACAAAACGAGATTTCATACGTTGCTTTAAAGCATTCCAAGTTTGAGGCACAGCAACAGCATTATTAGCATTGCAAAGATCACTCCACCAGAACAAAGCAAAATTAGTAAACTCACTAGTAGCAAGTCTAACTCTATGCTCAGCAGGAACATTATGAGAATCAAATTTTTGTTGAATAGCAAGCTCCCAATCTAAATAAGCCTCTGGATCAATATTACCAGCAAAAGGAGGATGGCTAAATTTAATTTTAGAAAAAGGATCATTATTACCTTGAATATTACCTCCCATACCGCGACGGTTGAAGTTGAGGCGGCGACGGGCATAACCGTCAGCATCCGCATCTTCATCACCAAAATCATCCGCATCTACATCATCAGCACGATGAGGGGGAAGGCGGTGCTCGAGTTGTTCAATGCGGGTGACCAAATTGTTCACATTGCGCGTCAGCTCGGTCATAAGATTGCGTTGTTCAGTCATGAACGTTGTAAGCTCGTCCTTTGACACGCACTCATTGAAGTCCGTCGGAGATCCTGACATGGTTAGAAGATAGAAAAAGATAACACCAAAATATTATCCCTATCAACTAAAAGGAAACAAGTGGTGGTGGTGGTAGTGAAAGTGAAATGCAAAATCACAAGCGTCTTACCACCGTCTTGCCTATATTCTTACCAACGCTAAACAGGAGCCAAACCAAAATGGCAAAGTAATCTGTTGTTGAGCGTGGGTACAGTTGCAAGATGAACCTATGCTGACAGAAGAATATATGGAGCTATAGGTAGGCACACAATATGACAGCAAGGATTAGCAATTAACGAATGCAGATTAACGATTGTTTAATCCGGATCCAAAGTACAAATCATAGCTGCTGGCTAAGACGTGTCGAGACGTAGCGCAACAAGGTGAAAGCAAAGGATAATGGAAAGAACTCACAGAACTAGCAAATAACCCAAATTTTTTCTTTTTCCTGAATTTTTCCCGGAATTTTCCAAAAGGCACTAGTAGGAATCAAACTTTTTTAATTTTTTGCTATTTTTTTATATTTTTCTCTGAACAAGGATAAAAAAAGATGCAACCACAAAAATTGGCACCTACAACTGAGGTCGGATGTGGTCTACAGAAATACAGCACGTTCTCTGAAAAGCATGCAAAAACTTTGACAATTTTGACGAAACCAAAGCCTAGTTTGGGTCGGCTCCAAATAGTGTCAAGAAGCTGCTAAAAAAATTTCAGATTTTTCTGATAAACGAGTGAAAAGTTATGCTTGTTTTACCGAAGGTATCTCAAGTTATGTGTTCCGGAAGGCACAATACGGCAGTTAGGGCAAAACATCCCTAAACTCCAATACCGATCACAAGATGGTTCCTATGACTAACAGCAGTAGGTATTCGTACCGATCACAAGATGGTTCCTGTGACTAACAGCAGTAGGTATTCGCCTGATGATGTAAGGAGGGCTGCGATGCAGGCAAAATAAGAGCGGCTGACAACCTATCTAGGGTTTGCGCGGTGGCGAGAAGTTACACAAGGCGGCTAGCGAGGCAAGTCGAGTAATGTGGTGGCTTCGACTTGTTGTTTGGAAATGGTGGATGTGATAGCGGCGGAAAACAAAAATCACAGCAACGGGCGATTGAACTACGACTACGAACACAATCCTAAACCAGCAACAAGACTCGACCACGGACATAAACTCAACAACGCGAATCTGAAACGAAATTACAAAGGCACAAAGGTGATAGGATAGCAAAAATTGAAATATTTATTGGGCTTTTGTGGACTCTAGGTAATGAACAAATATGAATCTAAGGCAAACGAGATTATACCTCACGGTAAACCTGAAATATCTGATACCAATTGATGATTACTGGCCCGATCTTCCGAGAGGTAACCGGTAAGTTCGATTTGTGGAGATCTCAACGTTGGTGATCTGGCTTCAAATCAGACACGATTCGAACCCTACAACCGTTACACCACTGCTCCGTTGGTTATCAACCAAGCACAACTTGATTGACCTCGCCAAGAAGGCTTTTTCTGCAAGCGAATCGAAGAACACAAGCAAGAAGGTAAAAACACGCAATCTGAAATTGCAAATATGAATGTTGCGAATATTAATAGAGGGTTCAAGAACTCGGTTCCAAAGGACTAATCGACACAGTGGAGGAGATCAAGAACAGGGGCCCTAGATCACTGTAAAAGGATTTGTCACCACAGTTACAATGAACGATTCAGTTTCTCGATGGAAAACTAAATTCTAAACAAAACCCAATTGTCTAACAGTGGCGACGGCTGTATTTATAGTCTAAGACTCGACCTAGGGTTGTGAACGGCTAGGGGTTGGGCGCCCACAACTTGGGCTTAAGGCCCGACACAATACATGGCCAAGTTGGCCCAAATAGGTGACGCAGCACCTTGACGTGGTCACACAGAATGATCCATGGATCTTCTGGAGCTGGGACTAGATCCAAAACGACGGCGTTGTCGTCCCCTTTCCAACGCATCCAAGAACGTCCCGTTTTGATGTCGTATGAGAGAGTTATGACCAAAACAGTGACGACGTGTCTGCTGAATCCGAGGGTGACGTGGCAGCTGAGTTGGGGACAAATTGCAACTTGGAAAAGACCATAACGTCACTGTGTCCAGCGTGGCGATGTCCTCATCACTCTTTGGGCAGGTATGCCTTCTGTGGATGAGCAGAGAATATAGTATACTGTCCTTGAATGAGAACTTCTTCTTTTTATCCTTGATAGTGAAACAGATCTTGGCGGTGTCCACGTAGATGATGGCCTTTGCGGTGCTCAGGAAAGGTCGATCAAAAATGATGGGTGCCCTCTCATCTCTACCTATTTCCAGAACCACAAAGTCTATGGGAACATATGATTGTCCCACTCGAATGATGACATCTTCTAGAATTCCTTTAGGGTAGCAGAGTGACTGATCTGCAAACTGCAAACGTATATTTGTGTACAACAAAGGATCTCCTATAATCTTATCGTAAATTACATTAGGCATGATGTTAACACTTGCTCCAAAGTCATAGACAGCTTCCTGAAAGATATGAGATCCAATGGAGATGGCAATGACAGGTCTCCTTGGATCACCTTTCTTGTTGGGGAGTGAATAATCTATCCACCTTCCCTCTGATGGTTGAGTGTATTAGAAAGCTGCATTATGAATATCGATAAGATTTGCAGTTTCTAAATCTTTCGGCTGCTCCAGAATCTTACCTTTGTCAGATGGAGGAACAACAGCTGCTGGCTGAGCTATTTTTGATTCTATCATTTTATTAAAACTATCCTGATTCTTAATGGCAGAAGCAAAGATATCCATTCTAGTACTTATGTTCTCTAGGATTTTATCATTGGAAGCTACTTTCTTAGACATTTGATCTATAAGTCTAGATTGACCCGCAACTAACTCTCTCAAAGGTGGTTGATTGAAATTATTATAATTGTTACCTTGAAAGTTACCTTAGTAGGTACCTTGGTAGTTTGGCCTCTATTGCTAATTTCATCCTTGATTCTATTTGAGGACAATAATTGTTGTTATTTATGTAGTTTACATCCTCTTGAGTTTCTGGATAGTTGCTCCCTGAATGCCCAGTGTCACCACACACTTCACACATCATGCAAGAATCATGAATGTGCATGATTTCTTTCTTCTCACTAACTCGGTCTTCAAGCTTCTTCATCAGCAGGTCCATCTTAGCAGACAACATGTCTACCTCCTTGAGTTAATGCATTGCTCCTCCTCTCTTGTGAGGCTGAGTATGTTCTTCATTCCAGCTTTGATTGGAGGCCATCTTCTCAACAAGAGCTATTGCATCTCTGAGGTTAAGTAACAGAAAAGCACCTCCAGCAACAGCATCCATTGTTTTATGGGTACTAGTGGTCAACCCATGGTAAAAGGTCTGCATGAGTAGCTAATTCTCCATCCCATGATGAGGACATTCTGATATATAGTCTTAAAAGCGTTCCCATGCCTTAGGGACAGATTCATCATGATGTTGCTGAAAACTTGAGATTCTCCCACGCAGAGCATTGGTCTTGCTTGTAGGAAAGAACTTTGCTAGGAAGGCAGTGGAGCAGTTATCCCATGTGGTATTTCTTTTTTTGTTGGCGTAGAACTGCTATTTTGCCTTCCCCAAGAGTGAAAACAGAAAAAGGCAGAGTAGATCATCCTTGGTTACTCCCTTGATAGTGAAGGTGCTACAGATGTCCAAAAAGTGTTAGAGATGTGCACTAGCATCTTCATGTGTCTTTCCACAAAACTGGTTGGCTTGCACCATGTTGATAAGAGCAGGCTTGAGCTCGAATCCATTATCTCCAACATTGACCTCAGGTCTAGTAGGGATGTTGGCTATAGTTGGAGCAGAGAATTCATGAAGACTCTTGTTAGCCATAGCTTCAAATTCTAGTGTTAAGCTTTGCCTTATATGGTTGTCCTCTGACTCTAAAGCTGATACTCTCTTGAGTTTAGCCTTAGTTCTCTTGAGTAGCACTTCTGAATCGTTAATGAAGTTTGTTGGTAGGTTAAAACCAATCATACATTACCCTATATAAGATACACAAGTAGACAAAACAAGGGTAAACCTGTTTGAGTAGAGGTCAATGGTTATTTCAATCACATCAATTAATATAAGTTTACCAATACTTCATGTGCAAGCTACCTTCCCCGGCAACGGCGTCAGAAATGCTTGTTGGTATTTATTAACTCCTCACTTGTTTTAGTAGTCACCTATTAATTACCTACACCTCTAGCATTACTACACTAGGTTGTCATCCCCAGTGATGGTGCTAGAAATGTTTGTTGGTACTAGCATTACTACAAAAATAATACTAAGTAGATGTTTATCATTTTATGTGACTAGAAAGAATATAAAGATATGAATAAAAAGAGTTCTGCAAGCGGACAAATAATTATACCATTGTAGCACTTCACCTGAGAGTATATCAGTTATCGTATTTATATTTTACCATAGGGAAGGTGTAGCTTTGGACATGTATTGATAACTTATAACATTGATGGAGAAATAAATCATAGTCAATCACTCTACTCGTAACATGGGTAAGTCACAAGATAAGATGTATATGATAAGCATTGATCGAGCGTTATAATAAGTAAATCACTCAGAGCACTCCTATCTATAGCAATAGCATGGTCAAGTTAGAATATTAGAGGAATAATTCCTAAGTCATCCTTAACTACAAGTCAAAGCATACGATGATTAGTGCAGTTACACCTAGTAATTATGGTTAAGATCATCATTATATCCGCACATAAGGGGCATTACTTAGGTAAGTTTGAGTACAGAAACCTCTCCCTTCCTTCGTAACCAGGCCCTACTTCCTCAACCTATACTCGGGGAGTAGACTACAAAGGACTCAATGAGAGTGTCATATCCGTGATCTGCCACATGACCCAGAATATAGAGTGTATTCGCACGTAAATAACATATAAGCACCACGCTTACATGATCTCTACCACCCACCCATGGTACCTTATTAGGGTGAATGCTAAATGAACTTATGCATAAACATAATGATAAACTAACTATACTAAGCATATAATCAAAGTAGACAATGAACAATGCGACCAAGAACATGAATAAGATGAATACTATATTGTCTTGACAATTGTACTAAAGTATATAAAAATAATGGAGATACAACGAGAGAGGGGTACAAGAATTATACTGAACCAAACTCTAGACGATGTCGAGAATCCAAGCGAAGATCTGCTTGCCTCCCTCTAGACCTAGCCTAACTAGCTATGCGCTAGAAACTAGAGGACCTCTGAGGATATTAGGGTTTTTGGTTCTAGATGACTTGATCTCAAATGACTTGATGCCTTAGGGGGGGCTAGGGTCTCTTTATATAGCCTAGAGGGTCCAATGTGAGCCCTTGGATTAGACCGACTTGAAGGACGGCATAGATGCAGTCTAGGGAGACGGTAGAGGAACATTTCAGAAGCTGACAGGCGAGGGCCACTACTAGGGGCCGGCCAGCCCCACCTAGCGGCCTCTCGGGCTCTGCCTCGGGGGGTTGCCTCCTGGTGTCCTCTGAAGTCTTCTAGAATAGTTTTCATCGTGGTTAAGTTTAATTCCTTTTGATGTTTTAATCCTCCTTTCTAGTTTTCTGGATATACCATGTAGAAAATACAGATTCACCAAAACTTATGGAAATTGTCAGTTTGAACCCCTAAATTTTTATTGGTGATCCATTTCAAGCATTTCTTCATGTTATGTTGACGGTTTAATATGGTAGATAACTACTGTCAACATTAGGCCAACGATGATGAAAAGAAGTAGGAGGTGGCACTGATTGGTTTTCTGCTGATGTCTTGGTTTTCTGCACATGTTTAGTGTTCTTACTATAAATGCCTATGTGCAACTAGACCTATTAATTGTCAAGTGCTAGCTTGATTATACCTATCTGTCTAGGCAAACAAACAGGCCCTTTGCCTTTGCCTTAAACTAGTTTTTTCTGTCCAATGCTTGCTTGATTCTACATTTCTGTTCCGTATGCTCTAGTGCCACCAGTGAGTCCTTATGGTATTTTGAAATTGTGAAAACTGAGGCAGCCTGTTTGGGTTGTGTAGATTTGAGATGAGTCCCTGCTATAATGTGTTCAATGGCTATCAGCCAGAAGTTTACTACAACTGTCCTGACTTCTAGGGCCAAGTTCATAGATTTCCTGGTGCTTCTTATAAAAAGTACAACTCTTATGAAGATGGAATTGCTGCCTTCAAGTCAAGAACCAACTCAAATCCACCCTTAGCCCATGATGATGACTTCTGTCTTCAAAACCCAACAGCCACTCCACCTTCTTTCTCCTTCAAAACTGTTGTAATTGTAGTCCTCTTAATCTTTGTCTGTCTCCTATGGAAGAAGCTCTGAGCTCATGTACTGATTGTAAGTATGATGGTTAGATTTGATTTAGCTGAAATTATAATGGTTATAGCTCCGTTAACTGCTACTCTAATTTGTGCTACTCTAAATTTAGATGAGGTTGTACCATGAAAATTATTAATGGTTGTTAAAGTTACACTTTGGTATGAGTTGTGGACTTCACTGATGGATTTTTGTTGGATTATTTTCTTCTTTAGTGATCTTATTACTAAGGAAGCTCTAATCCTACTGCATGCTAATGATCGCAGGCTCTTCGAAATAGAGGAGGCCCGTAATAAGATGAACATGTTGGCTAGCCTCATAGAGGATGATGTTTTTGAGATCCTCCGCCGCCTCCCCACCCGCTCCTTGTTCTGCTGTAAATGTGTCTGCCGCTCCTAGAACTGCCTCATCTCGGACTCCAGCAATCATAAGAATCTACCCCAGACTGTGGCCGGCTTCTTCTTCGATAATGAGAGCGGCAATCGACACTTCACCAGCGTCCCTGGTGTATGCCCCCTCCTTAGAATTCTTGCCCTTCAACCATGACAATGTAGCTATCTCAGATTGCTGATATGGCCTCATCCTATGCTAGTGCCTTGGGGCTGATGGATACCGCTATGTCGTCTGCAATCTAATGACCCAGAAGTTTAATATACTACAGCCTAACACCCATGATGTTGGCCATTCTGTTGGTGAGGCTCGCTTCGGGTTCGATTCGATAACCTCCTTGTACTTCCATGTGATTGAATATGTGGATGACGATGGTTTGTGCGCAGGTGTGGAGATCTACTCATCTGAAACTACAACATGGATTTATAAGGAATCTGAATGGGGCAAGGATACTGATGTGACATTTTCAAGATCACCAAGTGTGTTTCTTAACGGTTGTCTACACATTATGGGGGACTCTAGGGGTACTCTAAGATACTTATTATGGATATGGAGAAAAACACATGGAATAAAATTGATAGGCCTAGTGGTCTTTAACACTCCATGCATCAAACTCAGAGTCACTTGTGTGTATGTACTATTGCTGGTCCCAATGATTCCAAGCTTTCAATCTGGATCCTTGAAGACTATGGTACTGATAATTGGACATTGAAGCAAACGGTCAGCATGCTGATCCTGTTTGGAAGGATTAATATTAAATTTGGTTTCGTGGATTGTGCTGAGGACTACATAGTGATTACAGTTCACCCAGAATGGAATTTGATTTTCTTTGCTGGGAAGGATGGAACAATCATCGCATATGAAATGGACCACATAAAAGTTCATGTCATCCCTGCCCTTGTCTTTTGGTATGGTAGACATAGCGTTAAAAAAGAGTTCATCTGCAAACTTTACTATCTTCCTTATGTTTCCTTGTTCTTGGATTTATTAGCAGAGTAGTAAATAAAGTTGCATTTGATGTATCTCTCTGTCATGCATTTTAAATGGACCAATGTTGTTTGCTTGTCTGTGGACATGTTAATTTTCTCAACGATGGATGTTGTCATTATTTCAGCTAAACTAGTGTGCCATCTTTGTTTTGTTTGCAAATTGAATTATTTATTTGGTGCGCACATGCATTACGGTGGTGTTACAGCTCCCATCGCCGTTTCATCCATTAATTCAGTTGTAGTAGAATACTTATATTGCTTTCTAATATCATGGGTACATGGGGTATGCTAATGAGGGCACTCTCATATACCTTTTATTTTGCAAAGATAAATTTTAACTTGATTAAATTATATGAGATTGTTTATAAATAAAATATGAGTAGTTTCAATCCAGCTTTTGAATTAAATTATATTTTGAGTAATCTGGTCTTAGTAACTTTTCACATGGTTTTCCTCAAGTAAATAAATCAAGCATATAGGCCTTTTCTTTTACATAATATAAAATTCTTGGTAGTCGTTTCTTTTCAACTGTAGCGCTATTTTTGGCGTTTCTTAGTGTTCTCATGATCGTACCAATGAGCCCTCTCTTAGCACGCTATTTATAAAGCTTTTTCTATGATTGATGCAATGTTCTTAGTGGTCCTTTCTTTGTCTATTTGTATGTTTTCTGTGCTTGGTGTTTGCTACAAGTAGAAGAGAACCGTACGTAAGTGCCGGAGGCCGCAAGCTGCAGAAAAGAGGATCGATGGTTTTACGAGGAGGTTACCATTGGTTGTACAGCAAGTGAAAGGCACATATACCATGTGACCATCCTTCTTACCTAATCACCTTTAATCACTTAATTCATACTGCATGTGTCTATCTTGACTACCACTAAGAATTTTCTAGCTTTGTACCTGTACCTTGTCACCTATGGGATTATGCATTGGGTAGTATTTCTGCTAATGCTCAATTAAATGACCATGATCTGTAACTTGATTATTGGTATATGCAATAAATGTTAAAATATACTTTTTAGCAACATGGACAGAAGGGTGCTAGAGTATTTGGCTACTTTCTAAATGCTCTAGTTTCTCTCCCTATGGACCTATCTGTAAGTGACAACTCGGGACTTATAGTACAACCATGAGTGCTATATGGCTCTGGCTTTACTCATAGTATGAAGAGGTTGTCCGCCTCGGGTGAAAGGTTAAATCACGGCTCATGGTAAAAGTGTACAACCTCTGTAGAGTGTAAAACTGGTATATCAGCCGTACTCACAGACACGAGCAACTTTATGATCCTTATGGAATAGAAGAACATCCGTGATTAATTTTTTTTATGCTATACATTATTCTTGTTTACATGATCATGTGGTCATATGGGCTTGTGCTAAACTTGTTGCTACTCAATTGCTAAAAGTATGACTCACTAAAAGCTAATCACAGTAAACCAGTACCAGCCTTTTGAGCCTCATGAAACCCATGTTATATTTGTTGAGTATGACATATACTTACACTTGCTTTATATTCAAATTTTGAAAAAAAAATCCTAGATGGGTAACAAAGGATGGAGCTTGTTAAAGTTTTTGAGGAGTGCTAGGCATATGTACCCTTAGTCAACCATCCTTGTGGTGTTTAGAGGCTTCACTTGAAGATTAGAATGTTAAGTTTTCGCTACTCTGATAAATCTTGTCTCTATGTAATATTACTGCCGTTATATAATAAAGCATTATCTCTTGATACTACTGTAATTTGTCGTCTTATGCGTGAGACTGATCTCTGGGCACACATAGGATTCTGCATCCGATTTTCCCATAAAATCGGGTGTGACATACTACCACTATTCACTAGTTACACACAAGCACAACTAGAGGGCTACAACTACATAGCAACGCAAGTTAAGCTAAGCTACTAGGCTACACAAGCTAACTAGCACAAGAGAGCTATTAATTAACTACACAAGTTTACTAGTTACATAAGAGCAACCACGCTAGCACAACTAAAGAACAAGTAATACAAGCTAGTGTAAGGAGATTGCAAACCAACGAGAAGAAGATGACACAAAGATTGTTATCCTAAGGTCTGGTGGTTTGCCAACCACTTAATCCCTGTTGAGGCAAGCCTAAGGTTGCCACTGATTGTTGGCGGTCCTTAACAATCAATTTGACCCACCAATTAAGACATAAAAGAGGAGAAATTAGCAACCATATGCACATATGCATTGACTATTGACCCAATTCCACATCTATTTGGAGATTATTGTGGAGGACTTAAACTCAAATACATGGGAAAATACACCAAAGGTGCATTTCGACAAGGCGTAATGCTGAATTGCGCAAAGGAATAATAGAAAGGCCCATCTACCTAGATAATTTGGGCGTGAAACCACCCATGTGAAGGCGATGGCGGGGAGAGCCGGTCAGGGTGCGACCACACCCTTGGTGCGGGCGCACCGCCCCTAGCTCCTCTCGACCACTCCTTTCGAAGGCGGTGCCTAGACAACATGCAGAGGAGGTGGCATGCGGGGTTCCCACCGGATATGCTCTCCAAACCACCATAGAACCTAAATAAATAGAGGGGGAGAGCTCCCTCTTCAATACACACCATTTGAGCAACACCTCACTCTCTCTTGTACTTTTACCTTTTAGTAGTTATTTAGAGCAAGACAAAGCTACCTTAGAGGGCTTGACTCCTTGGAAGAAGAGATTCTTTGTAACACCCCAGGTGTTAGGCTTGCATTTGGCATTTGCATTACAGGAGTCTAAGCATCATTTGTTCACTTATGAGCATGGAACATATGGAACACACTTGTGAAACATATGTGATGCACTAGTGAAACATCTGCAACATCTCCTTGAAACATATGCAACATACCCTTGTTAATTATGTTTCAATGTGTGTATGTTAGATGCTCATGCTTGGTAATGCAAGTGAGTGTTGACGTCACTTCTTTCATGTGTCTCCCATCACTCTCTATCTATAGTGACCCCTGGGAAAAGTTTCATGAAGTTTGGAATAAAAAAGTCACATGAAAAGATAAGTTATATGCTTGTTTGGATTATAACTGAAACATGTTTCGGAAACAATGAAACATGCCTTTACATTCCATGTGGACTTTCATGTGAACTAGTGCTTAGGCAACATACAAGTGCGACATGTGCAACAAACCTTTGCAACATGTGGAACAACTTAGGGAAACATTGGTAACTTGTACCTTGCAACAAAACAATGAAACATGGCTTGAAACAAACACTTCAAGTATAGTAGTTTCTATGTTTCAGTGCATGTGAGGCCTACACTTTTGTGCAACCTATGCATGGTGTGTATGCTTAGTCTCTACAATACCTTAACTATGCTTAGGACACTTAATGGAGCAATGTTCATGTTGACCATGTTGACTAATTAAGTCTCTAAGTGATAGTTGACCTTGATTTGACCTTGTTTGACCTAGAGAGCACAGTTGCTTGACTGTTTTAAAAGGGTAGATAAAAGTATTTTCCTGTAGCTGCACCCTTAAACAAAGTTGTAGAAAATTTGTTATGGAACAAAAGTTGTTTAATGACAATCTCATGAAAATGACCAGAACAATCTCAAAGGTGGCCCACAAGCCAGGAATAGGGGCTGATTGGCACTTGCAAAATTTTGCTAAGTCCTTATGTTGTTTTAGTGCTAAGTGCCTTAGTTGGAGCTTTATATCTTGCAACACAAGCTGATTCAAACCTTGATCCTTAAATAATAATTGTAGTTTGGTTTGAGTACTACAAACGTTGTTTAATGAGAAAGAGCTGATTTTGTGCCTAGCTTGGTCAAATAGGGTTCACAAAATCGAATCTTGTGCTGTTTTCAGGGACTAGAGTCTGGGATGACTGCATTTTCGGGTTTCAGTTTTCGTTTACCCTTTTTTGGTGATTTATCAAATGCAAACCAAACCGAATTAGACTATGATCCTTTGAGAAAAGTTTGAGTAATCATGTAGGTCTAGCTGATGGTGAAATTTATTGATCAAATTACTGAATTAGTGCACGGATAAGGAGATAGGGAAGGGGAAAGATGAGAGTTCCAGTCAGCTTGGAACTGAGTTCAGTTTTTAGTTTCGAGGTACCCCACTTCGAGGATTTATATCTCGCGAACCATTTGGAAATTTACCATGAGCGTTTAAGCAATGTTGTTGTCCTCGCGTAGCTCTACATCATGGTAGAATTGGTTCAACGTATCGTCAATCACTTTAGGAGTTAGCCGGATCGAAAGATAAGGAAGGAAGAATGTACGGTTTTAGTTGTATTTTCGTGGAGGTATTGAACTTTTGAATCAGCAGAGAAGCAGCAGTGCCCGACCGCGCACAGGCATGCAGCGCCGCGCGTCCCTTCGTGCCGCGCATGCTCGCCACCTCGCCTAAGCCATGCGCCGCGTGGAGAAGGGGAAGACCGAGCCAGAGTGCCATCCCTCCTCTCGCTCTCCCATTCTCTCCCTCGGTCTCTTCTCTTTCTTTCTCGCATTGTCTTCCTGTCGCCATGGCCGAGTGCCTTCGTGCTTCTCGCGCCTCGCTGTGCTTCCCAGCTGCCACTGAGCCGAGCGCTGCTACAGCTGTTGCTCCCTTCTCCGTCCTCCACCTTGGCACGCCGCCCTCTGCTCAGCGCTAGGCGCGGCCGCGTCCACCATGGCCGGCTTCCCGCTGCTGCGCTCTCTCTCTGACCCAACCGAGCGCGTCATAGCCATCTCCAGTTCGCGCCGCTCCCGAAGCACCCCTTTTCGGGCCACCACGGTCGCCGGAGCGCCCCACCGCCGGAGATGCCGCGGGCTTGGCCACCGGCGCACGTGGCTGGGCCACCTTGGGCCATCTCGGGCCAAGCCACGGGAACCGGTGGGTGCGCCCGGTGATGGAGATGCTTTCATGCCACTCCAACACCGCCGGCGAGCCCTCTTCCGGCCTCAACCGCGAGCTCAGACGCCTCCTCTGTTCAAATTCGTGACCAGGGACCTCGGGTTGAAATTCGACTAAAGCGAGGGGTCTAACTGCACACCCGAAGACTCATCTGAATAGTACTGCATAGTGCAGCTTTTCTTTTTCCTTTTTCTTTTATACATAATTATGGCTGAAATTTTTGAAAATTAATATCTCATGCTAGAAAATTCGTAAAATAGAAAATGAGGACTTTTTGGAATCCTTGTGAAATTGTCTACGCAATGGATCTATAATATGTCATATTTTAGTTTAATGTTTTTGCTGTAAAAATGGATTTTTCAGATTAGGTTTTTAATACTAGTGGTACTTGTCTTTTTCATAACTGTAGTTGTAGGGCTCCAAATGAAGTGAAATTTTTTGGCATGCTACTACTGTGATGTTTGATGTGTGGTAAAAATTTCATGAATTTTGGTGGTAGTATGAATGAGTTATTGATTCATCTTGCTCTCACATGAATTCTTGTAATAGCAATTTGTCTTTTTCATAGAGGTTGATATACATGTCCAAATGACTTGAAATTTGGATAGTAGACTACTGAGGGCATATTCCGGCCACTTTAATTTTGGTATAATTTATTGTGCACCTTTGGTATATGTTCATAATTCCACCTAATTATCTAAATAAATTAAGAAAATGTATTAAAAGAATTTATTTAGGAATGGACACTATGTTTTCTGGTGTTCATTAGTCATGTGTGAAATGTTGGTAAAGTTGTTTTTACACAATTATATGTTTGCAACATATGTTAATAATTATTTCTTGCAATTATTAGTTTCTAGACAGTTCTGGGGGCAATGTAAATTACCCCATGTTAATGATGTTTTCTGAGCATCTTGTCTATAGAGAGGTTGTATATAATTCATGTATCTAGCTTGTGTTAAAATTTGGTGGTATTTGGCTAAGTAGTTTTTGAGTTATATATGTTATAGTCAGGTCCCAGATTTGGTTGCTCTCTGTTTGGAGCAGACCAGATTCTGTAGTTTCATCTTTTCGACCTATTAAACTTGGGAATCAGACTTAGGTGACATTAAATAAATTGCAGACACTTTCTTAAGCTTTCTATAATGTCTTCTTGCAAGTCATTTGGATTTATAGATCTCCAGTTATGATTGATTTACTCAGCTACTGCATGTATGTCCAGAAAGTGGCAAATTCTAGTTTTAATGCTTTGATTCACTTTGCCATGCTTGTGTGTTGAAGTGTGACTTATATCTTTGATGGTACTTGGGTTGGTACCCTATGATCTTATGAGACTTGTGTCTTGATTGATGTGCTTGCCATCTTCTAGGTTGTGCCTTAGTGAGGATCAAGTTAATTAGCTCTAGGTACTTATGAGAACTTTGGTATGCTTGCATGATTAATTTGTTTATTGCACTTCTATGCTTTCACACATATGCATTGTTACACCTTATATAGGTACGCTAGCTGAAACGTGTGAAGGATGTGGCGTTGGAGGCAAACCCGAAGATGGTGTTTGGTGGATCCATCCCAAAGATGGAAGGATCGGACAAGTGCTAGTTTAGGAGATGCTCGCCAAGCGGGTTTCATCTGACCAACACTAACTTGAGTCGGATCCCAGGCAAGCCCCGGAGCATTATAAGCCTCCTATCTTCAAAGCAATTAATTCTATATATGTTATAAAGTATTGCTGCATTAAGTGGTAGGAGTTGGTTGGAAACCCTTGCTGCATTATATCATTCCTTGTCCAGATATATGAATCCTTGAATCCTACATAGACTAGGATCGAGTAGATGATTAGCCCTGCTTTAAGCGGTAGAAGTCAGGTGATTTCCTGTCACCTACGAGATGTAGGGATATTCATATATGGCACGGTTGGCTATATTTGCTATCGTGGAAAGGAACCATGTGTTAATAAAATGAAATGAGACAGGGCGGGATGACGATAGTGAAGCAACAAGGCATGGAGGTCTTGGGTGTGGATCTATCCCCATCTGAGTCATTTAAGGACCGATTCGCTGTACGTCCTTAAGTCATGTTGAACGCAGTCTAACACTTAGTTGGCCGGATAAGCCATTCCGATCGCAAAGCCGAGTAATACAGTTCAGGCCGGGAATCGAAGGGTAGGTCGCATCTTGGAGGAAGTAAGGATGTGCTTGGGGACATTAGCGTGAGACCATGGGGGGTTAGAGTCCCTATCACCTGTCAGAGTGTTGCCCTTGGGGATGCGGCATCAGTCAAACCCACGACTCCTGAACTGTACCAAAGGTGGCTTATGCGACCCTAGCAAGGGCCTGCGCGGTGAGTGTTAGAAATACCCCTCTAGCTGGATAGGAACTCGATTCGAATCGCCGTCGCTCCCGATTAGTGAGCACTTGACTTGAGCAGCGGCAACGTAGATTCAATTAAATTGAACGGATGGTTAATTGGATGACGATGGAAATGTTGCCTCAATTTATACCTGCTATGATTAATATTGTTTGCTCCTAATCAAGTGAGTGCTCTAGTACAGGTTCTAATATAGATGACATGTTAATAATAATTAACTTGATGCTTAAGCATTAATGATTTCTTATCTATATTAAGCTTTTATGCAAAATGTTGTCAAGTTGTCCCACTTTATATCAGCCTTACATGATCCTTGGTGTCACTTTATTTCTAGTTTTTGACGGGTAAGTCTAGCTGAGTACTTTCTCGTACTCAAGGTTTTATCCCCACTTGTTGCAGGTTATGATGTATCATGGCGACTACAAGAGTTGGTTGGCTCCTGCCTTAGTGGCGGAGTGTGATCATGGGCATGATCCTTCTTATTTATCTTGTCTCGAATGCTTTTGTTGGAAGTCGACCTTGGCACTGGCATGTATCTGAAATAAGATTAATGTTAGTTTCAAATTACTTTGCTTCCGCTACTTTTTAATTTAAGTTGTAATAACTATGTTGAACTCCGATGTATATTGGATTACTTGTGAAATGGATGTAACATGTGACTTGTTATGTTGAATCACTATGATCTTAGCTTGTATGTTGGTTGGTTTGAAATCCCTCGTGATTTCATTGAACTACCGGGGTTATATGGGCTCAAGTGCGAGAATTTGATCACTTCGATGATTGTTTTTGCACTTGTGCTCTTATAATTTGGACGGTTTTGTGACATTCTTGGTATGAATAGAAATATGAGTTCTTCCAAAGTCTTGTACTCATCTTAATTATAATTACAGTCATACTTATGAACTAGAGTATAGTCTTTTTGTTATGATCTTGACATATGAACTAGTATATAGTCTCTATGTCATGAGATTAGCATACATGACTTTATGCTTAATCATTCATATAACTCATATAATTGGAATTAGAGCTAAGTTGAGATGACAGTTCATCGTGCCTTTGGGTGTGCCCAAGTCTTTTACTTGTCGATCCATAGGGTCGGAGTCTAGGGGGATTTGGGTAGGTTCTGTGTACACGAGCGTGGTGCTTGGGTATGGAGAGACAGGTGAATGCATTGTCCTTTTCTACGGTTGAGGGGTAGGCAGCAGTTGGTGATAGCCCTGTCTGTCCCATGTATTCCCCACGTTCGTTTAGGGTGTAGGAGTCTAAATTGTCACATGAGGTTGCTGGCAGACCAGTACTCGGTGGCCTCCCGACTTGCATCACACTTAGCACTAAAACTAATTACGTGACTTGTATGATCATCAACTAATCTTTGCATGACTATATTAGAACATGCCATGCTCTACTTAGGATTATTCTTTTATTCTCTATTTTCCTTTTTATCTTTGAGGAATGCCTAAGTGTGTGTCCACTATCTTGATTATACCATCTTTACCCCTGTATTAAACATTGGTTCACTTTGCAAGTATATTATTGAGTTCATATCCATACTAGACTCTTAATCAATTAATGCCTTCCTTTGGTAAAATATAAATAATGATACCGTGAATACTTTCGAGTGAAATGCTACAATGATAAATCCATGCGCTTGAGGATAAATATCTAAAATTATTAAGGAACTATCAAGGCTTTACTTAGTGACATTGCTAAATATTAGTAATGTTGCTAAGGATTACCAACGCACATTTCTGGCGCCTTTGCTGAGGATGGATTCTATCTCCATACTTGGTGATTGCGTTAAGAAATGTCAACAATCATTTCTAGCGACGTTGCCAGGGAAGGCATATTGATTAAAGAATCTAGTAGGACATGTTCACGATAATATGCATGTACAGTAGCCATTGTTTATGCAGGCTAACTTTGCTTGTTTTCTCCAATATTATGGATGAAAACAAGATAGTGTATGCCTAGTTTTGACCTGTCGGACAGTTTCATCGATGATTTGGAGTCACTCCTTAGTTAGAAATGGTCTCGCGCCGCTTCTTCTTCCACTACGGTCTCGCGCCGCTTCTTCTTCCACTACTCCGCCGACAGCCGAACTAGTCACCCCCGCACCATCCGCTACTTCCATCATGGCCAAGTCACTTCACGACTAATTTGTCCCCACTCTTGCCAACGTACCCATTGGGCCCACTGTCAACACGGGTGTGGAAAACTTCGAGCTCCAAACTGGCCTCATCACGATGGTGTAGACAAGCCAATTATGTGGTTTGCCAAGTGAGGATGCGAACGCACATCTCCACTTCCTCGAGCTATGTGACACCATCGTCATCAAGGACTTCACACACGCGAGCATCAGTCTCCGCTTGTTTCCATTCTCTCCTGCGGAGAAGGCAAAATAGTGGTTCTACAAGGACCGAGAAGTTGTCGGCACGTGGGACAAATGTTCCACGGTGTTTCTTGCTAAATTCTGCCCCATGGGCAAAACCAATGCCCTGAGGGGGAAAATTTCCAACTTCTAGCAAAACACCATGAAAACTGTTCTTGGGGCATGGGAGAGGCTGCAGGACTACATCCAAGCATGCCCGCACCACGGGATTGAATATTGGTTAGTGATCCAAAATTTTTATGATGGGCTAACACCTATGTCAAAGGGGCACATCGACGCTACTGCTGGAGGTGCTTTCCTATCCCTCACCATTGATGAAGCTATGGCTCTCACCAATAAAATGGTGTCTAATCAAAGCTGGGGGAAGAAATAAAAAACATAAAAGGCATGCATACCGTGAAGGAGACGGACATGTTTACCGCAAAAATAGACCTTCTGATAAAAAGATTGGAGGAACAGGCCTAAGAGAAAGAAGTAATGAAGGACATCGTCCAGGCCATGAACTCACACATGACATGTGAAGTCTATGGTAACAACGGGGAATGACTGCCCCAAAACCCGTGAAGAAGCTGCCTTCATCAACAATGGGTTTCGCCAACAAGGAGGGAACAACGGGTGGAATAACCAATCCCACCTGCAAGGCAATTCGAACTTCAATTCAATTATAATTCGAATCAACCTTCTCTAAAAGACTTGGAATGAGGCCAAGCTAACATTAATGAAAATATCACTAAAAAGTTGATGTACAATGATAAAATGCTAGAAAGCATCAACTCTAAAATAGAAAGTTTATCCTCCACAATGAAAAATCAATTAAGTTTTAACAAAATGATAGAAACTCAAATTACTCAAATAGCTACCGCTATTCCTGTTGACAACACAGGGAAAGTCCCGGGGCAACCTGAGAATTCCTGTTGACAACACAGGAAAAGTCTTGCCCGACGGACTAAAAATGTCAAGCTCTTACCGAAGATAAATCGGTAGTTATCTTTAAATTTAACAATACTCAAAATAAAATATTTCCAAAATTAAAAATTAAAAATTTTACTTCAAAATAAAACTTTTAGAAAAATTAAATAAAAATCTTTTTCTGAATGGGAGTAATTTATTATTACTAGTTATCATTTTTAAAATAATTATAAAAATTAAAAATTTAATAAAATCTTGTTGGAAAATCATTTCTGAGCAGACCATTCAGAGTTTGACAAGGCCCCCAATGGTCACAGGTTTGAAATGGTCATTGGCCACAACCCGCCAAAGGGGAGCAATAGCGAGCCCACTAGGGATGTGGGTGCACTAGTGGTGCAGCTGCACCGCGCCTTGTGCCGCGCGCGCTCTGCCACCTCCAACGGCTCCTGTCCGTTGAGTTGGCGCCCCCTTGGTCGGTTTTGCGCGGCTATAAAGCCGAGGGGGCCGGGTGAAGCCCCTCATGCCTCTCACTCTCTCTCATTTTCAATCTCCTATTCAATCACTTGCTCTCAAGTTTCTTTCAAGCATTTTTCATCAAAGTTCTAGTGCAAGAAAGCTCTACAAAAATCTCAGGCTAGTCCTTGGGTACATGGTTCTGAACTTCATGAATTATTCATACTCTGACTGAGCTGCATGACTGTTGTGTCCTTGTGCATGTATCTGGCAACTGTGAAAGCTGCACACAGTGGGGGGAGATGGACAGCAATGACGAGTCGGGCGACAGCAGCCATTCCAGTAACTCTCCTCGACTTAAGAAATTGGAGAAGGCTTTGTTGCTGCTGCGCAAGTGTAAACAACTGCTCGCCCCGCCGCAACCTGTGGTAAACCCTCCTCCTCCCATCCCCATCCTGACTGGGGCTCAGTGGCTGCACATTGTGCTTGCTGACAGAACAAGGTGTCATGAGATGTTGCGTATGTCTCGTGATGCCTTCTTGGAGTTGCATGATCGCTTACTTCCTTTTGGGTTGGAATCTACTAGAGAGTGCACACCTAGGGAAGCTTTAGCTGTGTACATCGTCACTTGTGCACATGGAACTGGTGTTAGACAAGTCAAAGATAGGTTTGAAAGGTCTTTAGGAACAGTCAGTTGCAAGACAACCAATGTAGCACAAGTTATGTTTAGGTGGGGCGCAGACTATTATAATTCCTTTGGATAGGAATTATGAACAAGTTCACAGTGAACTGGCCAAATATGCACCATGGTTTGATGGTTGCATAGGTGCTATAGATGGCACCCACATTCCTGTGGAAGTCAGTCAAGCATCGAGAGTTGACTTCATTGGTAGGGATGGAGAACCTTCCATGAATGTGCTTGCCATAGTGAACATGCATGGCTGCTGGTGTTATGTGGGCTCCAGGAAGGCGGGTGCATGTCATGACGTGGCTGTGCTAGAAGACTGTTAGGCAGATCGAAGGTTTCCTCATCCACCCCCAGGTTGGTGTTATTTGTTTGTTTTGCAAACTTATGACGGAACAGGGCAGTCCGTTGGCCTTTGTAGCATTTGTTTTGGTACTAATACTGCAATTGACTGAATTGTTGTAAGACGCTATTACTTGGTGGACTCTGGATACAAGGAGCAGGCGGGATACATGACTCCTTTCCGGAATTGTAGGTACCATAAGAATGATTTCAAGGGAGTGAACTTGAACACTTTAGAGCGTTGTGACAAATTTAACTACATTCACTCCAAGTTGCGCAATATCATTGAATGGAGGTTTGGTATTCTCAAAGAGCAGTGGCATATTCTCAATAAGATACCGTTTGACAAGAGGGTGAAGCAAAATTGGGTGCTCATATCTTGCTTTGCAATGGACAATTACTTGTGGGTGCGTGAGCATGGACCAGGTTTGACGTATGAGCCGTCGGATTGGGTGCGGATGAATGCTGGAGATGCTATCGAGTCGGTGAGGGAGTTGGTATCGTGGTCTGTTTGGGGGTACCATGAAGTTTAATAGGTGATGTACTGCTGGTTCCTTTGTAATTTATTTGAGGATTAATGGCTTGGAGTGTCTTGTTTGGTGCTGTAGTGTCTTGTTTTGGATACTGCTTTCGATGCATTTGCTTACTAATCAATGGAATTTTTGTTTTCCTTGTTATATCCCTTTGCATTGTCTGATATTTACTGATCTCTGAACATTCTGATATTTACTGATCTCCCTTGTTATATCCCTTTGAATTTTTGACCTCCGCTAGTCTGCTGTCTGATATTTACTGATCTCTGAACATTCTGGCATTCCACAACACCCCAAAATGAAAAAAAAAAACTTTACATATTTGTTGTAAGCAAGATGCAAATTTTACCGTGTCTTTTTGTGCCTGTTGATTGGCTGTCATGCCAGTTGTTATTTGGCACCGATGCTATTCATGATCTACAATCCTCCAAGTTTACCTTTCAGGTCAGTATAATTCACTGTTAAGATTTTAACTCTTTCTGCTACATTAGCTGGACAGACTTCTATACCGCACATTTTCGCTCCTTGATCTAAACTTCTCAAGTTTCTTGCAAGAGTGCTAACTTCTGATTGAGCTTGCCATTGTGGAACTTCTTACAGTGAGTTGAGGGAATGGCAAGAGTCAGGAGTATGATCTGCAGAAAAATTTACTAGCTGGTTTGCACCACGCCTTTGCATCACTCATTCTGCATTAAATATATATATCCACGCAAAGACCTGAGCACCTTTCATTTCTGATTTGGCAGCTCCATGTAGCAGCTTGTGGGCTGTAGCAATCAACAATGTGGGTGACAATTGGAGCATGTTTGATGAGCAAACAGCAATTAATCATTGTACAGACTTTGAATTCCAGTTCTGTGATATAGGAGGTAAAGTCTTACTCTCACCGTTATGAAATCTACAGTCATCAATATCGGTTGCATTTTCTGACTAGTAAAAATGCAATTCAGAAATCATTGTCAAGGACTTTGAAGAAGGGAAAGAAACTTTACAGGCAAAATGCAGACGCATGCTGCAGTTCTGTCCAGAAAATGCTGAGGTACTTGCTTTGGATTGCATATATCAAAGTATCCTTACAGATGAAATGAACTACGCGTAGTGTTGTTGTGTTGGAAATTGAGTCAGTTTGTAGTGGTATGATGTTCTGCCTTCATTGGTATAATGCCTTTCTATGTCTGTACTGGATGACATGTTCTATGACTGAAGATGGGCTTTCGGAAAGTCTTCAAGAGATGGATTTTTCAGGTATACCTTCCATCGTTACTGCTGGAGTTTTGGTGTTTAGGATGGGTGTGTTCTTTTCCATTCCTAATTGTAGTGGTAATTCAGGTACCTACTGTTTGCTAACCTCAGATGGGATTGATGAACTGCCAGAACAATGGCTAGTTGATTGCTCACAAGATATCGAACCTTGTTTACCTGCAGAGGAAATGTATGTATTTCATTCCAATATTCATAACCACTTGGATTTATGAGTTGTTGGGTTCACTGTCATTGAAGATGAAGTATTACTACTTATGGTATCTAAACCTTCTTAGTAGGAATAGCCCTGCTGCTGCCATGGAAAAAGCTGTCGATAACTCTAGTTGGTACAAACCTCTCATGAGATTTCATTGTTGCCGTTTATAGCAGATTCTAAGTTGCTGATAGATGAACACTATGCTTATTTTTCAGTGCATTCGAATTCTTCGCGTCGTCAACAGCCCATCGGAGTCCACAACAATCATGCACAAGCTAGACCTACACCGCTGAAAGGTGTGCCCAACTCTTGTCCATGTTTGATTAAAGAATCATGGTTTTTTATTCTCCCTTTGACGAACAGTATATATTGATTATGTAATGTATCCTGTCATTTGAACTGAAAAACACGTGTTCATCTGTTCCACAGCTGGCAAAAACATTATAGGATCAAAGAAGGTGAGAACAGCTTTGGCCTTCCCGTTCGAGGTTATCAAGCCATGCAGCTTCAGTGGCGACATCACCTTGAACGACATAAACAAGAAGATCCACGCTCCGCCGCCGGACAAGATCAGGCACAAGAGCGATGACGAGCCCAACTCACTCGAAGCCTCGGCTATGATGGTGAAACATGTTTTCCATAAGACCAAGATGCACACTGAGGGGGAAAGGGGACCATCACGATCACCAGAACTAGAGGCTAAGCTAACCATTTGGGACGCGAGCACAATGGCTATGCTAATAATTGTTTCGCCTTTGCATTTGTGGCTCTATGGGTGCGTCCCCAGTTGGTCTTGTGGCCGGAGAGATGTCGTTTGGGCGCAGAAATGCCACTCGCTTGATGGACATGGACATCGATGGATCGGCTCGTAGTAGTCCCACAGTAGTGTAAGTGGCAGTCGCAAGTTGTTGGTGTCTTTTTTTAATGCATTATCATTTGAATTTGAATTGGCTGGGGGAATGGTTGGGAGCTGGTTGGGAGCTGGCTGGCTGCTGCCTCCAGCTGGCTGGCTGGCTAGTTCAGCACTGGCTTCAGCCCACTGAGACCTAGCCGAACACGCTCAAGGTTGCCGACGCCCTTAGGAATCACGGGGTTGAGTGTGGCAGAACTGCCTAATCTAATGCCCTCCCAAGAGTACTTGTCTTTCATTAGACACTAAATACCCAAGAGAGAGCAATAAATTCTACGATTCCATCGAGCACACCCGAGGGAGAACTCAAAAATCCATATTTTACCTCAGGATCATAAATGAGAGATAAAGCTTACAACATCTTTATCATTTCTTACATCACTTTTGTCGATGTTCGGACCCGAGGGGGTCCTAAACCAACGAGTAAATGCTGTGTGTCTCTTTCCTGGATGGTGATGCAAGGAGAACACACGGGGTTTATCCTGGTTCGGGCAAAAGAAGGCCCTACGTCCAGCGGGGGGGGGGGGGGAGAAGTTTGTATTTCCTTGCACCGAAGTGCTCGTGTAGGGGTTACAAGCATGCGAGAGAGGGCGTCGAGCCCAAGTCTCAAAGAGAGGAAAAAGATGACAAGGGTGATTGATTGAGATATTGATCTCTATCTTGCGTCTTGCCTGTTGTCTCTTGTTTTTCTTCGTTGTCCGTCTTCGTTGTAGAACCCTGGCCTGCCCTTTTATAGGGCGAGAGGAGGCCAAGACGACGGGGAGCCTTGAGGTGATGTTTTGTCGATTCCTGTTGAGCTGACCGTAGCGACGTGCTTAGGGATGGCCGGCCATCCCTGGACACCATGGCGTCGTGGGAGACGAGACAGCGAAATGACCCGGAGTGCCGTGCCACGCCGTCCTTCCCTTGCCGTTGAACTGTGCCGAGCGTCGAGGTTGGGTCGAGGCCGGGTCGAGACCGGATGGATAAGGCCGAATCCCCGAGATTGCGGAGAACGGGCCTTGTCTTATCCTCCCTCAAAGGTGATCGATGGTAAACAGTGCGCGGTAAGGTGGGTACAGTGACAGTTTTCACCTCCCATCACGGGATGGGCGGTAAAACAGTGAGATCTGACACGGGCATTGTTCCCACGTCGATCCTGGCCGCAGCCATGCCGGTAGGTGGTAGTAGGTAACCGCATTAAATGCTATGGCTTTTGTCCTGGGGTAGGTAAAGAGAAGGAGCCGAGGCGCTCGACCCGGGCTCACGCGAGTCGGAGTTTTTCCCAGTGGGCGGACGAGCCTCGCGCGGGTCGGAGCGCCGTCGAGGTACCTTGCTGTACGGGATGGGGCGCGGTTGAGGCGCCCCATCGAGCGGCCTCGTACGAGTCAGAGCCGGAGCGCGGTCGAGGTGCCCCGTCGAGCGGGCCTCGTACGAGGCGGACTGGATACGCGGTCGAGGCGGGCTGCCTTTTATTGCGGTTTCAGTCGTTTTAGTTTTTTATTAGCGATGGATGTCGGTACCCCCGTACTGTTGGTACCGACAGTAGCCCCCGAGCCTTTGGGTGAGTGTGTGATCACTCTCCCAGAGGTTTGTTTGAACTGGAGTCGTAGCGTCGTGATTTTTTCCGGTGGGGGCGCGCGAGCGCACCCGCCGGGTGTAGCCCCCGAGGATTCAGTGGAGTGTTGAGACTCCTCTGAGGTCTTGTATTCGTTTTATTGGGGAATGATTCGTTGCGGTCAAGCCCCCGAGCCTCGCGCGCACGAGGTCGATCAGAGTCCCGGCCGTCTTTTGCTGTGCGACCCTCACGCTCCTCCTTCAGGAAGGAGGAGGAGGGGTGGGGAACGCCGTACTACCCCTGTTTGGGCGAGTTCCGACGGTCTCCGGTGAGCTGCTAGCGGGGGAATTCGAGTGAGAGCCCGTGCCCCAGTCATTAGGGGTCGGCTAGTGGCCCGGAGGCGCTCTCAAAGATGCCAAGAAGTGGTCGTGTGGATCTCGATTCCCTGCGACAGGATTCGAGGGCTCGGTGCCTCCCCCGAGGGGATTCCTACGTGGACCTCCTCCTTTGGCCTCGAATACGTCCTGGGGTGCCTCGAGAGCGTGGCTCGAGCCCTGGCCATGTACGGGCGCACCCCTGGTCGTCCCTAACTCTGTTACTCGAGGGCAGCTGTCGAACCCTGGTCGAGGGCCAGCTTTCGATCCCTCAAGGTTTAGGTTTCTGCGATCGAGCCCCCGAGCCTCGTGCGCGCGAGGTCGATCAGAGTCCGGACCGTCTTTTACTTTTCGTCCCTCACGCTCCTTTTCCGAAAAAAGGAGGAGGGGTGGAGAACGTCGTACTACCCTCGTTTGGGCGAGTTCCGACAGCCTCCGGTGAGCTGCTAATGGAGGAATTCGAGTGAGAGCCCGTGCCCTAGTCGTTAGGGGTCGGCTAGTGGTCCGGAGGCGCTCTCAAAGATGCCAAGAAGTGGTCGTGTGGATCTCGATTCCCTGCGACAGGATTCGAGGGCTCGGTGCCTCCCCCGAGGGGATTCCTACGTGGACCTCCTCCTTTGGCCTCGAATACGTCCTAGGGTGCCTCGAGAGCGTGGCTAGAGCCCTGGCCATGTACGGGCGCACCCCTGGTCGTCCCTAACTCTGTTGCTCGAGGGCAGCTGTCGAACCCTGGTCGAGGGCCAGCTTCCGCTCCCTCGAGGCTCATACCGGGCTCGGGGCCCGTTTCCCAGGTATCTAGGAATATCCGTCCGTGGATCCCTCCCCCGCCCGTTAGCCGGGCACGTCTTTTTAATAGGGGAGGCGAGATCGACGCGGTAGTGGGCGACGTGGCGTACGGTTACGACGTGGGGGACGACCACGTGCCCAATTCCTGCGAGATGTAAGGAAACAGTTAGGTGGGCGCATTTAATGCGGGAAACTGTTCCTACCTTTTCGCGCGGCTGTTGGGCTTCCACCTAGGCATATAAAATCAAGGCCTAGGGGTCTACGTTCCCCACCGGTCCCTTGTGCTCCTGTAATCTTCTGCCTCAGACAACCCTTGCCTTATTGCGCTCTCCGCCCGCGTCGCTGCCGCCACCGCATCCTCTCCGTCCACCCCCCTTCCGACAGCACCGATGGCAGGAAAGAGCCAGATCCTCCCCGCTGATGACTGGGCCGCCTCCTCGGTGACGGAGAGGAGGTTGGAAGAGTTGGTCGAGGATGGGCTGCTGTGGCCAAGGACGAGCCGGTCGCAGCCGGAGTGGATCACGCTGCCTCCTGCCCACCGGGAGCCGGCGCCCCCTGAAGGGTACGTGGTGAGCTTCGTCTGCTTCCACGAGCGGGGGTTTGGCGTGCCGGCGTCCGTCTTCATGCGCGCGCTCCTCCACTACTACCAGGTGGAGCTTCACCACCTTGCCCCCAACGCCGTCGTGCAGGCCGCCATCTTCGCGGCGGTCTACGAGGGCTACCTTGGGGTGGAGCCACAGTGGAACCTGTGGCTTCACCTTTTCAAGGCCGTGCTCTTCGCCAAGAAGGCGGGGGAGAAGGGCGTCCTGTGCGCGGCTCGAGTAGGGAGCTGCGTCCTGTAGGTGAGGTCGAGCCGGGCGGATCTGTACATCCCGGCTCACCTCATCTCTTCGAACAGCGGGTGGCACGAGGGTTGGTTCTACCTCCGCAACGATGAAAATCAGTTGACGAGGTACACCGGCCACGTGCTGACCGCTCGAGAGGAGCGCTGGACGTATGGAGTGCCGGAAGCCGCACCTGGACCCGCTGCTGGCGGCGCTGCAGCAGCTTCGCCTTCGGGGCTTGATGGCTGCGGCGGTGGCTGCGTTCTTCCATCACCCTAGAGTGATGCCGCTGTGCCGGCGTCGTCTCCGCCTCGACCAGATGACTCCGGAGGCATCTCTAGAGGGGACCCAAATGTCCCACGAATCCCTTGCCCTCGAGGAGGTCCTCCGGCGTGCGCGCCGGATGGTTGGGAACTTCAAGGTGGAGGAGGCCAACCGGGTCCCCATGAGACCTACCGAAGGGTTCGAGCCCGTGGTTCGTATCTTAGGGCTAGTATGTTTGTGTCACACCCGGTTTCAAGGACAAAACCAGACATACACCATATGTGAAATAAAGAAGACAAATCTCACATATAGCCACAGATAAGTGTAATATCAAAAGACAAATGCTTAATACACATAACTCAATAGTATAAGGTATACCTTAGAGAATAACACAGCGGAAAGACAACTCCGAACACCGGGTGCAACCTTCACTCCAGGATCAAACTAACTGGTTGATCACAAGCCTAAGAATTCCAGAATCTAACAGTCTGGTACCCTTCCTGATATGTGGGAAATAGCAAGAGTGAGTCCATATCGAACTCAACAAATATAACATGGGGTTCATGCGGCTCAAAAGGTTTGACACGGGTTTACTGCAATAGCTTTTAGTGAGTCATCTTTTAGCAATTGAGTAGCAACAAGTTTAACATAATCCCAAATAACCTCATGATCATGTAAACGAGAATAATGTATAGCAAGAAACAATAATCATTAGTGAGCATCAATATCATCAGTATTATCATTATCATCAGTGTTCATCATTTATTCTGTAAGGGTCCAAGGCCACTCGTGACCGTGAGCACGGCTGTTATAACAGTTTTACACTCTGCAGAGGTTGTACACTTTCACTGTGAGTCGTGATTTACCCTTTCGCCCGAGGTAGCTAATCTCTTGACCCACTTCCAAGGAAGGTCGGCAGGGTTCACTATGAAGCCTTTCAAAGGTTCGTCTAACAAGTTAGGGCCGCTAGATTCACTCGGCAAACAGTTGTAGAGCCCCCCTTCCAAATGGCACAATAACGCGCAGCCTATACACATAAGGACAGAGGCCGCACTATACCCGATTCGTCAAGCCGTTCTTACGCCATGAAGGTTACCACTAACAAGCTAGAAAAGGTCCTCATACTTGACTAAAGCCAGAGCCATATAGCCCTCACAGTTGTACTGTAAGTCCCGGATGTTCGCTTACAGATAAGTCCTTAAGGAGAGAAACTAGAGCACCATAAAAACAACCAAATATGCTCTAGCCCTCTTGAGCCATATTGCTTTAAAGCATCTTTTAAACGTTTATTGCATATACCATTAGTCAAGTTACAGATCATAGTTATTTATCTTGAGCACTAGCATAAATACTACCCAATGCAATGTCCCATGGGTGTCAAGGTACAAAATACAAAAGCTAGGATATCCCTAATGGTAACAAGGTAGACACATGCACATGAATTAAGTATATTAAAGGTGAATAGGAAACAAGGATAATCCCATGCTATACTTGCCTTAAACACCGATCCTTCGGTAAGCTTTAATCTTCAACGTTCTTCTTCTTCTTCTTGATAACCACGTATATCTCACCGACTGGACTTGATCAATAAATCACCACACACACATCGAGCAATCATACACGAAGCAAACAATGAATAATAATTAGAACAGTACACCAAACATAAAATTAAGATGAAAAGTTTGTAGAACGAATCTACGTCTCACTACGAATACACAGACGCGAAAAGCACACTAATCAGAGCTACGGTTGAAAAGATACATCTACCGAAAGATTTGCTCATAGGAGAAAATATAAAACTATTAGTTTCATGTGTTTTATATATAAGATATTTTATAAATACTATATATGGAATTAAGTCAAATTTAGATAAAACTAAAGTAAAACAATTCATATTTTATTTACAAAACCCAGTTGCATAATTATTAATCAAGATATGATTTAAACCATAAAATTTCAGAATTAGTAATATGGTAAACACTGTCACTAACGCGTAGATCTCATTGCTATGAATCTAACGCAACTCGAATGAACTAAAACGGATCTAAAACGTAGAAGATATAATTTAAACAAGATTTACTTTATTAAAGTAATAGATTAAATCTCACATCGGAACTTAAAGATAGAAAACCTAACCAACAATAACACTAACAGTATAACAAGTTTGTAAAACTCTTCTACACGTTACTACGATCACATAGACATAAAGATCACGAAATTTGGATTTAAAACGTAAAAATTATGAGTTTTCTAAGATTTCCTATAGATAAATAATTACTTTAATATAAACTCGAAAATAAATTATCTCAAACCTACTGTACAGTTCTTTCATCATGTAGAGCTCGCAAATACGAATCTAACGCAATTTGAATGGATCAAATCGGAGTTAAAACGGATAATTTATGACTAAAACAAACTCAGTGGCAAAACTGTAAATATCAGAAAGCGTATTTTTCAATTACCGAAACGAATTACGTTTTCAACAGATCAAAACGAACGCGGGATAATACGTTTTGGACTGCGGGTTTACAACTTAAATCTTACAGGGACTCTTTAGCAAAATTTCCGGCCGAAGGGGTATCTTTAAATAACGGCCGTCCGATTTAAAATGAACGGCCTAGATCTAATCGGGGGAGAGAGCCGGCGGCGCTTTCACCGGAGAAGGTGACCGTGCGGTGGCGCCATGGCCGGCATCGCCCGAACTCGCCGGAGCTTGCGAAGATGATCATCCCGAGCGCCATTCGCCAAACTGAAAACACCGAAAGAAAGAGCGCATCCGTGCGACCTTACCCTGCGTGAAGATAGGGCCGGGGACGAACGGAAATCGGCGGCGAGCTTGCGGTGGCGGGTATGGCGGCGGTGGTGCTCACGGTGACGCGTCGAGACGACTAGAGCGGCTCCAAAAGGATGGGATGGGGGCGGTACGATGCAGGGGTCTCGTTTTTATAGCCCGAAGGCGGTTCTAAGAAAGGAAGGAGGGAGATTTGGCGGCGGATTCGGTCGGTGGAGGAAGGAAAGCTTCGTGCCGGCAGCTTGGGGAAGGGGACGCGACTGACGCGTGGGCCCAGGCTGTCAGCGACGCGAAGGAGAGGGGAAGGCGCTCGCGCGATACTGGGCCGGCGGCTGCGGCTGGGCTGAAAACCGAAAGAAAATGATTTTCTTTTTTTTTCCTTTTCTAATTTTTCAAAGCCAATTTTCAAAAGATTTTCAAATCCAAATTTGAATTTGATCAAACCACTCATCTCAAAAATTTAAATACAACAGCATGAGTGCACAAACATGTTTCTACTCTTATATTTGATTTTAAATTTATAAAAATTATTCTTATCCTAAATTTGCATGCTTCACAAAAATAAATATAAAAATCATATTTCTCCTACTTTTCTTCTTTTCAAAATTTTAGGGTGTTACAATTCTACCCCCCTTAAGATGAATCTCGTCCCGAGATTCGGAAGATGATGACAAAAGAGATAGGGATAGTTCGTCTCTAGATTGTTCTTTACTTCATCGTGTAGTTCCATCGTCTTGATAAGAATTCCGTCTTACTTTGCATACATGTAACTAATTCCAAGATTTTTGACAAATGCTCCAAACAATACTCTGGTATCTCCAATCACTAGGCACCTTTCCTATAATATGAATTTTCTTCCTTAAAATACTTATCTTCCAACAGAGCCTGACGAATCTCTTAATCAGAAGGAATTTCTACTACCAACCTTCAAAACATTAATGATTCTGGTCAAGTTGCTCAAATTTGGAATACGATTCTTAATCCTTAGTGTCACCCGAACCTTCTTAGCATTATTCTCCATTGCTAAGGGCATCGGCTGCGACTTTTACTTCTCCAAGTAATAGCACTTTTCCAAGTCCTAATCCATTTCATTCCAACGAGGATATCACAAATTCAAGACCAACTTAGCGAAGATGTCCTGTAGATTCTTGTGACCCTCCTATATGTCACTTTTCTTCCAAAAGACAGTACTCCATAGTGGAAAACTCCAGATAACACGTTAGGTAATTCAACCCACACTTCCTTAGTTGACTTAATGAACAAGGTACTATATTTTTCTTCTTGCATAAGGACACATCCCACACCTTGATAAAGTGCATCCTAGTGGACATAAAGCTCTTGTCTGGATCTGACAAAGCTAATAATTGGGTTTTACTTCAACCTTTTCTTAGACTCCTTCAAACAGTTGCCTGAGGTCTCTTGATCTAAACGAACTTAATAGCTTCTCCAAAGTTATTTGTTCCTCTGCTATGACTTCAGTAAACTCATGGTCCACTTTGCTATCCTTGGTGTACCTATCTTCTAATTGATCATTCTCATCTCCCTCAGGTAAAAGTCGACCACCTTGATACTCAATTCTTTTCCCTGACGGTGTTGTTAAAAGCATGGTGCACCGAGTACCATGAATCACTCCTTTGTGTGCACTGAGCCATCCATTACCAAGAACCACGCGAATTTTAAGTGACTCCAACACAATGAGTGTCGCGGTGAAGTTTTCCTTGTTTATGACAAGACTGACATTCGGACATATCTAATCTGCCTGCATTTCTCCCATTGGGGTTTGAACTAGCAAAGGCCTCCTCATTGGACACTTCACCATCTTGCACGTCTCTTCCATGTCGGCGGAAATGAAAGAATGCGAAGCACTAGGGTCAAATAAAGCAAAAACTTGTACTGAGCTTACTTGAATATAACCTCCCACTACTTTGGTAACTCCATGAATTTTATCCATATCCACATTGCTCAGTCTTCCATTGACATAGTTTTGCTGCGCTTTGCTTCCTTGAGCAGGCTTCTTATGGGCTTTCCTTTTTCGCTTTCGTTGTTGTGGATTCTGACTTAGTTCACTCCCAACTTGCTCTTCAACATTGTTGTTTTGATAGTGCTCAGCTTCATCATACCCATAACATCTTTCAATGGCAGAAACATCAGCCTTTTCCCACATATCAGTGCGAGACGTCATATAGGGCTCCTGAGTCATGAGACACTACACTTCCTGTCATCAAGTGACCAACATCAGCAACACGAGCAAGTATAGATGATCATAATCATGAACTATCCAAAAGGACAACTCTCATCTCCATGGACCCAAAATTATCAACCTTGTTCACAGGACATTTTTGCTCAAGAGTGGCAACTCAATCATGGAGACTAACCAATACTTCCAACCAAAGAGTTCAATCTTAATAATCCTTCTTTACATTGGCTACCCCCCTTAAAATAAGAGACACCAAATGAGGTAGCTTGAACCCTTCTTCTAGATGAGCTACTTAGCATAAAAGTGTTCTGACATCCCAATGATACTCTTGTGTATGGGTAAGAACAAGAAATCTGAAATTTCTCACGAGCAGAAAATCAGCAGTGCAGTAAAACAGCTGTAACTCTCATTCTGTTAATCCAATGAAACTATAGTTTATACCGATGGAAAACTTATAAAATTCTCTGCAACTTTCTTATAGAACACACTTCCAGATTCTGCAGCTAACTTGACCGAAAACAACACATAACAGATTATGTTCCAGGTTTCAGACAGCACAGTTGCATCGTCTTGTGATTTTTGTATCTCCCAATCCAAAATAGCTATGAGGGTAGTTCTTGCATTTAGAGAGAGATGTTGAAGTCCACTCTTGTCCAGAATTCTCTCATGATTTTTGGTTTTTCAAGAACAGAGATATAAGTTGATAAAGACAGGCTGCTCCGAAAGACAAGATAAAGAAAGCAGGTGATAACCAAAACCCAGCTATTTATTTCATTAATCCTTATACCTTATACATATAAACTAAATGAAATCATGGTCAAAGCCCACGAGATCATTGCACTCATTACAAAATTCCAACTCAAGCATAAACATAAGCACAAAGCAACTAAACACTTAAATGTTCATTAGCCACACATTAAGACGACTCAACTTGGCTACTAACGGTTTTATTACACGGGACATAACTCCTATTACTTAAATATGGTGTGATTGTAGCAGTATCCAGAGTAGATAACGTCTCTTACATTCCTTATTGCTTTATATGGACATCTGAATCTCTGCATCTCTCTTTACCATTCTTATAACTCATACCTTAAGATGGGTCAACCTGGCATCCCTTAGGTATAGATTTAATACCCTCATACTTAATCCTTTCTCCTGAAAGTGTAGTTAGAAACACTGAACATTGGGCATACTCAATCACTCCTTTACAAGTAGATAACCAGTCTATTCCAAAGATAACATCAATGCCCATTAATTCCAAAACAATGAGGTTTACCTTAAAATTTACCCCCTTTATGTCAAGACTAACTTTTGGGCATACGCGGTCTGCCTTTATTTCACCTCTTGGAGTTTCAACCATAACTGTTTTCCCCCTTGGAAGCATAAGTATGTTATGATCTTTTGCATATTGTCTAGATATGAACGAATGTGAGGCACTAAGGTCAAACAAAACCTTGGCATTTCCTGAACTTACTAGAATTGATCCAAACACGACCTCCTTAGCTCCAGGAATGGTGGAAATATCCACATGTTTCAACCTTCCATGGATATAATTTCTTTTTAATTTATTTCCCTGCACATGCTCCTTTTGGACATCCTGTCCTGGGTCTTGCTGTTGTTGATTCTTCTGTGGGCAAGATTTGATATAATGTCCTTCCTGCTGGCAATGATAACACTTTCTCTTAGCTGGATCTTTTGTGATGTCATACTCCAAGGAACTGTTGTTTGGTATGCTGCTATCTTGCTGGCCATAAAAGTTCACCTTCGTCCCTTTGGCTTGTTTCCTAGCTTGTTTGGCCTTTCGGGGTTGATACTCCTTATAGGTAATTGTCCACCCATCTATGACTACTTCATGGGGAGTAGTTTTAGCGGAAGGGGCTTCTAACTCTTCAGGGTTTGGATTTGTTTGACAGGGGATCAGGGCTGCATGTGACAATGTAGTAGAACTCGCTTGCTCATTGTTTTCCACTAGTGGTTCTAATGAGATTGCCTTTCTCTTCTTGTCCATGTTGTTCTCAAAATTTGGATCCACCTTGACTTTCCCCTTATTAGACTCATTTCGAAGACAGGGAAAACCATAATGCTTACAGCAGTGACATTGTTCCTGCTCTCCAAATGCCTTAATATCAACATCTTTATTGGATTTCATATTCTTCCAAACTTCTGCTACTTGTATCTTCTCTGACCCCTTGGATATGTTGGCTTGACCTTGAGATAAGCATCGTTGAGAATTCCCATGTTGTGCCATTTCTTCTAGTAATTGGTTTTGCATCGCTAATGGTTTCTTGTCAAAAGTGAGCAAGAGCGACACAATTCAGTCCTCTTAACCTCTGAAATCCATAGTCTTCTCGTCACGAGCCGTCTAATAGACAAGGAGAAAAGGTTCAAAATAGAGACAAGGTTTTTATAACAGAACGGGGATAGAATTAAGCATAACTTTGAGAAAATAACAAAGTTAAAGAGAAGCAAGAAATAGGCAACAATGAGAACATGCTAAACGTCCAGTTCTAACTAGGCTTGCATCCTACAGTCAGCATTGCTCTGATACCACTCTGTCACACCCGGTTTTAAGGACAAAACCAGACATACACCATATGTGAAATAAAGAAGACAAATCTCACATATAGCCACAGATAAGTGTAATATCAAAAGACAAATGCTTAATACACATAACTCAATAGTATAAGGTATACCTTAGAGAATAACACAGCGGAAAGACAACTCCGAACACCGGGTGCAACCTTCACTCCAGGATCAAACTAACTGGTTGATCACAAGCCTAAGAATTCCAGAATCTAACAGTCTGGTACCCTTCCTGATATGTGGGAAATAGCAAGAGTGAGTCCATGTCGAACTCAACAAATATAACATGGGGTTCATGCGGCTCAAAAGGTTTGACACGGGTTTACTGCAATAGCTTTTAGTGAGTCATCTTTTAGCAATTGAGTAGCAACAAGTTTAACATAATCCCAAATAACCTCATGATCATGTAAACGAGAATAATGTATAGCAAGAAACAATAATCATTAGTGAGCATCAATATCATCAGTATTATCATTATCATCAGTGTTCATCATTTATTCTGTAAGGGTCCAAGGCCACTCGTGACCGTGAGCACGGCTGTTATAACAGTTTTACACTCTGCAGAGGTTGTACACTTTCACTGTGAGTCGTGATTTACCCTTTCGCCCGAGGTAGCTAATCTCTTGACCCACTTCCAAGGAAGGTCGGCAGGGTTCACTATGAAGCCTTTCAAAGGTTCGTCTAACAAGTTAGGGCCGCTAGATTCACTCGGCAAACAGATGTAGAGCCCCCCTTCCAAATGGCACAATAACGCGCAGCCTATACACATAAGGACAGAGGCCGCACTATACCCGATTCGTCAAGCCGTTCTTACGCCATGAAGGTTACCACTAACAAGCTAGAAAAGGTCCTCATACTTGACTAAAGCCAGAGCCATATAGCCCTCATAGTTGTACTGTAAGTCCCGGATGTTCGCTTACAGATAAGTCCTTAAGGAGAGAAACTAGAGCACCATAAAAACAACCAAATATGCTCTAGCCCTCTTGAGCCATATTGCTTTAAAGCATCTTTTAAACGTTTATTGCATATACCATTAGTCAAGTTACAGATCATAGTTATTTATCTTAAGCACTAGCATAAATACTACCCAATGCAATGTCCATGGGTGTCAAGGTACAAAATACAAAAGCTAGGATATCCCTAATGGTAACAAGGTAGACACATGCACATGAATTAAGTATATTAAAGGTGAATAGGAAACAAGGATAATCCCATGCTATACTTGCCTTAAACACCGATCCTTCGGTAAGCTTTAATCTTCAACGTTCTTCTTCTTCTTCTTGATAACCACGTATATCTCACCGACTGGACTTGATCAATAAATCACCACACACACATCGAGCAATCATACACGAAGCAAACAATGAATAATAATTAGAACAGTACACCAAACATAAAATTAAGATGAAAAGTTTGTAGAACGAATCTACGTCTCACTACGAATACACAGACGCGAAAAGCACACTAATCAGAGCTACGGTTGAAAAGATACATCTACCGAAAGATTTGCTCATAGGAGAAAATATAAAACTATTAGTTTCATGTGTTTTATATATAAGATATTTTATAAATACTATATATGGAATTAAGTCAAATTTAGATAAAACTAAAGTAAAACAATTCATATTTTATTTACAAAACCCAGTTGCATAATTATTAATCAAGATATGATTTAAACCATAAAATTTCAGAATTAGTAATATGGTAAACACTGTCACTAACGCGTAGATCTCATTGCTATGAATCTAACGCAACTCGAATGAACTAAAACGGATCTAAAACGTAGAAGATATAATTTAAACAAGATTTACTTTATTAAAGTAATAGATTAAATCTCACATCGGAACTTAAAGATAGAAAACCTAACCAACAATAACACTAACAGTATAACAAGTTTGTAAAACTCTTCTACACGTTACTACGATCACATAGACATAAAGATCACGAAATTTGGATTTAAAACGTAAAAATTATGAGTTTTCTAAGATTTCCTATAGATAAATAATTACTTTAATATAAACTCGAAAATAAATTATCTCAAACCTACTGTACAGTTCTTTCATCATGTAGAGCTCGCAAATACGAATCTAACGCAATTTGAATGGATCAAATCGGAGTTAAAACGGATAATTTATGACTAAAACAAACTCAGTGGCAAAACTGTAAATATCAGAAAGCGTATTTTTCAATTACCGAAACGAATTACGTTTTCAACAGATCAAAACGAACGCGGGATAATACGTTTTGGACTGCGGGTTTACAACTTAAATCTTACAGGGACTCTTTAGCAAAATTTCCGGCCGAAGGGGTATCTTTAAATAACGGCCGTCCGATTTAAAATGAACGGCCTAGATCTAATCGGGGGAGAGAGCCGGCGGCGCTTTCACCGGAGAAGGTGACCGTGCGGTGGCGCCATGGCCGGCATCGCCCGAACTCGCCGGAGCTTGCGAAGATGATCATCCCGAGCGCCATTCGCCAAACTGAAAACACCGAAAGAAAGAGCGCATCCGTGCGACCTTACCCTGCGTGAAGATAGGGCCGGGGACGAACGAAAATCGGCGGCGAGCTTGCGGTGGCGGGTATGGCGGCGGTGGTGCTCACGGTGACGCGTCGAGACGACTAGAGCGGCTCCAAAAGGATGGGATGGGGGCGGTACGATGCAGGGGTCTCGTTTTTATAGCCCGAAGGCGGTTCTAAGAAAGGAAGGAGGGAGATTTGGCGGCGGATTCGGTCGGTGGAGGAAGGAAAGCTTCGTGCCGGCAGCTTGGGGAAGGGGACGCGACTGACGCGTGGGCCCAGGCTGTCAGCGACGCGAAGGAGAGGGGAAGGCGCTCGCGCGATACTGGGCCGGCGGCTGCGGCTGGGCTGAAAACCGAAAGAAAATGATTTTCTTTTTTTTTTCCTTTTCTAATTTTTCAAAGCCAATTTTCAAAAGATTTTCAAATCCAAATTTGAATTTGATCAAACCACTCATCTCAAAAATTTAAATGCAACAGCATGAGTGCACAAACTTGTTTCTACTCTTATATTTGATTTTAAATTTATAAAAATTATTCTTATCCTAAATTTGCATGCTTCACAAAAATAAATATAAAAATCATATTTCTCCTACTTTTCTTCTTTTCAAAATTTTAGGGTGTTACAGTTTGCTAATTTCGTTTATTTTTGGATTTCGTTGATTTGGTCGAGGTCGGCGCGTAGGATTTGTCGGCGCTGCGGGAAACGCGTCCGCCAGTCCCAGAGGACCGGCCCGCCTGGGAGGCTCAACGCCAGCATGCCTCCAAGAAGAAGCAAACCAAGGAGACGGCCAAGAAGCGGGCAATCCGCAAGGCCAAAGAGGCGGAGGCGTTGAAGAAGCTCCGGCGCCAGCAGACCATCGACGGGGTCCCCCTGGCGCCGTCGCCTTCCGAGATGATCTCGGGGGAGGACGACGACAGCAGCGGCGAAGACGACGATGCCCTGTCACGGTATGAGGCCGCGACTGGACTGGGGGACCTTCCCGACATTCGCCCCCTGCTGGAGCCCATCAGGGGGCGTCCTCCTCGGTCGTCGTGATCGAGGCGTCCGAGGAGGAGGAGAAGACGGAGAAGGAGACGGGCCCCTCGGCGGGAGGGGCCATTTTACCCCGGACCCAGCAAGAGGGGTCAACGGGGACGCCCGCACCAGCCCAGGCCCTGCAAGCTCGGGCAGGGGCTGGGACAGCGGTACCGGCGTCGTCATCGGCGGCGGCGTCGGCAGGCGTGAGAACCCAAGGCCAGCTGGCCTCGGAGGCACAGAAGGCGCAGGGCGGTGCATTGGTCAGGGCCCCAAGGAGTGCCCGGCCTGCTGGTGGGGCCGCTGCGAGGCCACAATCGGCCGCCCCAGGAGGCTCGGATCGCATGGGGTCGAGGCCCTTGGTGCCGATTTCCGGGTAAGCGTTTCTGCTTGGTTGTTCTGCCTTTCTCTGGATCCGTTGGCTGACATTTCTTCTCACTTTGCAGGTTAAAGCGGAAGGCGGAGCCGATGGGGCCTACCCCCGTGAAGTCGCTGCGAGCTAGCGCCGTTGTCCTTAACCGGACGACGGAGTAGGATGTGGCCTGGGTCCGGCAGGTCGAGGCCGCGAAGGGGCGCCTACGACAACGGCAGGGGGCAGCGGATGCCATGGTGGTTGCTGGCCCTGATCCTGCCATGGAGCGGTCCGAACCGGCGGAGATGGTGGCGCCCGGTGCGGTCGAGGCGGGGCCCAGGTCATTGGCAACGGCCGAGGCTGCCGTCGAGGTTGTGACGGGCGAGGCACCCGTCCACGGCGCAGAGCGGGCGGGTGCTGACGTGACCATGGAGGAGGTCGCGTCAGCGTCGGGGTAGGAGGCGGCCCTGGCGAGGGGGCGCAGACGCAGCAAGACCCGTCAGCGGAGCCAGCGGGTATGGTGGAGGGCGGGGCGATCGAGCCCCTGACTGGAGGACCAGAAGAAGAGGCGCCGGCTCCGGGGGTGCCAACGGTCGAGGCGCCGGTACCGGAGCCGTCGTCGGTCGAGGCGCCAGCTCCGGAGGCGGCGGCGGTTGAGGGGCCAGTTCCCTTAGGAGGGTGGGCACCCATGACCATGGACCTTACCCTCGACGACACCCCCGTGGACAAAGGGAAACAAGTGATGGGGGTCGAGGGGGGCGAGGCCGCGGATCAGGCCGGTGCCTCGACGATCGTTGGAGAGGCGGGAACTGCGGGCGAGGCCGGTCCTTCCGCGGGACCGGGAGACGCCCCGGCCGGGTCGTCGTCGTCATGGCCCAACATCGCCACGCTGGCGATAGCGCGGGCAGAGACGGAGATACCGAGGTGGGGGGCCGTCCCTCTAGTTTAGGGACGCCGTGAACCCCGACGCCGAGCCCATCTTCGTCCTAAACGACAAAGATGAAGTGCACCGATGGGAGTACCTCGAGGGCGTCCGCCGGCACCTTGATCGGTTGCTCCAAGTGGCGTCCGAGGCCGTGTCGTGGAGTATGCGGGATGTCACCGAGGTATGACCGACCCATCGTCTTTCTCCGTGGTTTTCTTAGTGTCTTTTTCCCTCGGCTTTTTAACCTTTTTGGTTTTCTCGGATTGCGTTCAGGAGCTGAAGGAGTACTCCCGCCGCAAGTCACTCTTCATCCGGGATGAGAGTGGCATGTGGGCCGCGCTGTGTCAGCAACGGGTCCTAGTCGAGGAGGCCCAGAAATGGCTTTCCGATCGGAACGCCGAAATGGCTAAGCTGCGCGTCGCGTACGCGGTGGTGAAGGAGGAGGCGATGCAGGCTTGGGCGGCCGAAGCCATGATGCGCACTGACATGGACAAGGCTCGGGAGGAGGCTGCCCAGGCCCGTAGGGATCTCGAGCCCCTGTCAGGACGGGTGAAGGAGCTCGAGGAGGATGTCTCCCGGGTTAGCCGTTAGCGCGATGCCCTTAACGTCGAGGTCGAGCAGGCCACCGCTCGTTCTGATGCTCTGCAGGACAAGGTCACGACGCTGAAGGGAGCTGTCCAAGAGAAGGACGCAGCTCTCGAGACTGCTCGGCAAGAGATCGAGGCGCTAAAGGTGACCATCAGTGACAAGGACAGCGCCCTCCTAGGGCTCGAGCGGACGTGCGGGGGGCTTCGCAACGAGGTCGTGGGCCTGCAGACCCATATCGAGGGTAAGTGTGATTGTTACGGCCACGACGTTGAGGGCCTCATGTTGGGTATTAATTTGTTTATCGTGTTTCAGAGCTGGAGAGGGAGAATCGAGAGGCCCAATCTTCTGCCAACTCCTTCCAGAGCCTCCTCGAAGCCGAGATCTGGAGGACCCAGCTGCTCCAGGGCGCGATCACCACCGTGTGTGATGGCCTGGGGGTCGAGCCCGATGCTGACACCGGGGAAGATGTTTCAGGGAACTCCTTCGTCCGTCGGATGGTGGCACTGGGCCGCCCTGCCCGGGAGAAGATACGGGACGGCCTCCATCACGGCGTAAAGAGGGCGCTGGCCGTTGTCCGTTCAGGGTTTGTGTTCGACACGAAGCTCGTTGCTGAGGGCTTCATCACAGACCTAGATTGGATGGACGAGGAGAACAAGGATGCCTGCCTGGAGCTGATTGAAGCCGCGAAAGAGCCTGGAAGCCGTCTGGCCTCGCTTTTTGAAGCCGAGGTGGTTCCGCCTGCTGACGATGAGGGCCTGTGAGCCAAATCTGGGCATGAAGGCCCATGTAATAAGTTAGTATTTTGAAATTTGGTCGTGGTGGCCTCGAAGGCCCTAAGAACTCGAAACATAAACCGGTTCGTGGTTAATTTAGTTTTATTCGAGCTTTTCTTCCCTTTATCGCTTGGATCGTGTTCTCGCGTGATTTACTTAGCACGCAGTTGCATCCTTTGGCATAAGGGAGCGAGTGGAGGTACCGTAGCCTCGGGGGCGTAAGTGATCTCACAGCTCAACTACCCTCGAGCTTCAGGGTGATGTTGCGGCCTTGTAAATCATGTGAGAGCCTGATCTAAGCGACAGGGGGTATGTTCTTTTTCAAAGTTAGGAACCGTTATTTAGATCTCCCTAGCGTGAAGTCGCACCTCTAAAAGGTGTGAGGGGTGAGTGGAGGTATTGTAGCCTCGGAGGCGTAGGTGATACTCCTAACTCGAGAGCCCTTTCGAACCTTAGGGTGCTCTTGCAGCGAAGTCGATCTAAGAAGCGGTTCTTAAATTTAAAAAAGAGCATAAGTTTTTTCAGGGACTGGGGGGTTCCCCCCTTGTAGCCCCCGAGGGAGGGTCGATTCTGGGAGTGCAGAGTCGATCCTTCCTCATTGTGAAACGAAAGTTTGAACATCGCTGTATTCTTTATTGACGAAAAAGAAACTACAGAGCCTCGAGGCTTTTTAAGGAAAGAAGCGACGTAGCTGTTCAATGTTCCAAGCGTTGGTGAGGATTTCGCCCTTCTCGTTGGATAGCTTGTAGGTGCCCGACTTTAGTACTTTTGCGATGATGTACGGCCCTTCCCATGGTGGCGTGAGCTTGTGTCGTCCCTTGGTGTTCTAGTTCCGCCGTAGCACCAAGTCGCCGACGTTGAGGTCACGCTTGCGGGCGTGTTTGTCGTGGTAGCGTCGGAGACCCTGCTGGTACCTGGCAGAATGCAACAGAGCCACATCTCGGGCTTCCTTGAGCTGGTCAAGGGCGTCCTATCTTGTGGCGTCATTATTTCTTTCGTTGTAGGCCTTCAACCTTGGGGATCCGTATTCTATATCAGTTGGGAGCATAGCCTCAGACCCGTAGACTAAGAAGAATAGAGTGAACCCTGTGGCTCGACTCGGCATTGTTCTTAGGCTCCACAGGACCGAGGATATGCTTTACCAGTTTGGATCCGGCCCGGATTTCCAAGGCGTGCTTGGCGACTTCCCTTGGTATGCCCGGCATATCCGAGGGACTCCACGCAAAGATGTCGACGTTTGCACGGAGAAAGTCGACGAGCACTGCTTCCTATTTAGGATCGAGGGTGGCGCTGACGTTCAGCGCCTTTCTCTTGGGATCAGCGGGGTCGAGGGGTAAGAGTTTGACATCTTCCGCGGGCTCGAAGCTGCCGGCATGGTGTTTTGGGTCGGGAATCGCATTGGCGAGGCCGTCGAGGTCTGCAGCCAAGATCGCCGACTCCAAAACAGCCTCGCCGTGCTCGACGCACTCGACGTCGCACTCGTAGGCATGTTCATATGAGGGCCCTACAGTGATGACACCGTTTGGGCCTGGCATCTTGAGCTTGAGGTAGGTGTAGTTCAGGATTACCATGAACCTGGCGTAGCATGGGCGCCCTAGGATAGCGTGGTACGTTCCACGGAATCCGACCACTTCGAAAGTGAGAGTCTCCTTTCTGAAGTTGGCTGGTGTGCCAAAACAAACAAGCAGATCGACCCGTCCGAGGGGTTCCGCCCGTTCCCCTGGCACGACTCCGTGGAAGCCCCCGACGCTAGGTTGAAGGTGCGCTCTCTCGACCCCCAGAAGGTCGAGGGTCTAGGAGTAGATGATGTTGAGGCTGCTTCCGCCATCCATGAGCACCTTGGTGAGGCGTGTGTTAGCGATGACGGGGTCAACAACGAGCGGATAGACTCCCGGGTTGGGGACGTAGTCTGGGTGGTCGTCACGGTCGAAAGTGATGGCCACCGCAGACCAATCAAGGAAACGGGGGACTGCCGTTTGTACGGAGAAAACCTCACGCCGTTCTCGCTTGCGCTGGCGCGCCGAGAGGCGGGTCGAGGGCCCTCCGTAGATCATGAAGCAGTCGTGGATCTCAGGGAATCCTCCGTCCTTGTCGTCACTCTTAGGGTCCTCCTTCTTGTCGTCCTTCTTGACGCCGACACCCCCAAAGTACCTGCAAAGCATATGACAGTCTTCGAGGTTATGGTTAGTGGGTCCCCTGTGGTAGGGACACGGCTCTTTGAGCATTTTGTCGAGGATGCCCCCGCCGGGGAGGCCTCAAGGTTTCTTGTGCTCGGTAGCAGCGATGAGCTCGTCGGCCGGGGCCTCGAGCTTGCCCTGCTGGCCTTTCTTCTTCTTGCGGTTGTTTCTCTTGGAGCCCCGGGTGGAGCTCGCGGGATCGTCGACCTTCTGCTTCCCCCTTTCCAAGTTGCCACCAAAGATTGCACCAACCGCCTCCTCGCCGGTGGCGAAGTTGGTGACAATGTCCATCAATCCGTTGGCAGTGAGTGGAGTGTTATGGCTCAATTCTCGGACCAACTCCTTACAGGTGGTGCCGGAGAGGAAGGCCACAATTACGTCGGAGTCGGTGACGTTGGGGAGCTCGGTACGCTGCCGGGAGAAGCGCCGGATGTAATCCCAGAGGGATTCACCTAGTTTCTGCTTGCAGCTCCGGAGGTCCCACGAGTTGCCGGGGCGCATGTAGGTCCCCTTGAAATTTCCCTCAAACACCCTTACGTGATCATCCCAGTCGTGGATCTGTCGAGGTGGGAGATCCTCGAGCCAGGCTCGGGCGGTGTCGGAGAGGAACAAGGGGAGTTGTCGAATGATGACCCGGTCGTCGGTGGCCCCGCCTAGCTGACACGCCAAGCGGAAATCGGCGAGCCAAAGTTCGGGTTTGGTTTCGCCGTTGTACTTGGTGAGAGTCATAGGGGGGGCGAAACCGAGCCGGGAGCACCGTCTCACGGATAGCCTTACTGAGGACCCGAGGACCCAGGGGCTCGAGTGAAGGGCTACGATCTTTCAAACTGTCGTAGCGTCTACCCCTGTGGACGTGGTAGCCTCGAGGCACGTCGTCACCATGCTTGCGCGTGCGGCGCTCGACGATGTTGCCACGGGTGTCTCGAGGCTCGTGGTCGTTGGTGGTGGGCTCAGGGGCTGGAGCTACCCGGTTTCACCGGGCAGGCTCGGGGTGAACCGAGGCTTCTCTCTCCTGTCGGGAGGGCTCGATTATCCGCTTCGAGGCTGCCTCGCGTCGCCTCGAGGCAGAGCTCTCGGCCTGCTGCATGGCGGCGGTCTCGAGGAGTTCTCGGATTTCATCTCGAGCCCGACGGGCGTCGGGGTTTGATGGCTCGGGCATGTTGCGGAGGAGCATGGCGGCGGCGACAACGTTCTGGCTGGCTCGAGCGAAAACCGGGGGGTCGACCACCCGATCCTCGTTGATGCGACGGTTGACGTCGCAAGCTCTCTCGCGAGCTCTTCCGCCAAGTGTGCGTTCCGCACGCTCACGCTCGAGGGTTTGTTGGAGTAGATCCAGGTTTTCCCATTCCTCGTCAAGCCTATCCTGCAACTCACGAATTTGCTCGAGCTGCGTTCCTTGATCCGCAAGGAACTGAGGGTCGTCTCGCTCAGCAGGAAGCTCGACATGAGGTGGCGTGTGCCTTCCTTCGACTGGCTCTTCGTCCTCTGATTCCAAAGTGCTTTCAACATCGATGTTGAAGCATTCGCGGGTCGGATCATAGGTGTCGTCAGCGGAGTCAGAGTCAGGAGCGCCAAAGTAGTAGTATGACGGGGGAATGTGTGGCCATTGCAAATCATCACTGGGGTTGTGACATTGAGAAGCAGTCACATGGGGCTCTGTTTCCGGTGTCTCCGTAGAGTCCCGATAATCAGAAGCCGGTGTGGATGCAACGAGGTCCAGAGTGGAGCGTAGATGGTGCCCGGGGAGTTCCTCATAAGCACTCAAGCGAGTGCTCATGGAAGATGCGTATACCCGGGCAGCCGAGTCTAGCCCAAACGGGAATGGTGATGGAGATGTTGCTGCCCGTGCCGGAATGGATGCTCCGGACAGTGGTGTCTCACCGGACGGGGGAGCGGCGGGATTCTCCGTCGGCATGTTACCCTCAGTCAAGCTCGTCCTACCCAAACCTTCCACAAGAAGATCTGGGCCGGTGCCTGGCTAGGGGGTGCCGGACCGGGGGATCCCATCACCCTCTGCGAGGTGAAGACGGGGTTGTACCGGGCTCATCGTCATCGGGCGGCCCACGCCCGCCTAGAGCGACGGTACCGGCGGATTGCTCCCCCGGGCTGGGAGAGCTCATAGTCCTCGTCGGTTGGGTGCCTGGGTGGAAGTAAGACCATATCGTAGCCATAGCCAAGCGACATGAACTCCAAACTCCCGAACCAGATCACCGTGGCCAACGGAATAGGGCGTTCGGGGTCAGCCATCCAGGAAAAAAGGCGAGAAAGCGACGTTGGCACGCAGCGATCCCCTACCTGGCGCGCCAACTATCGGTGTTCAGACCTGAGGGGGTCCTAAACCAACGAGTAAATGCTGCGTGTCTCTTTCCTGGATGGTGATGCAAGGAGAACACACGGGGGTTTATCCTAGTTCGGGCAAAAGAAGGCCCTACGTCCAGCGGGGGGGAGAAGTTTGTATTTCCTTGCACCGAAGTGCTCGTGTAGGGGTTACAAGCATGCGAGAGAGGGCGTCGAGCCCAAGTCTCAAAGAGAGGAAAAAGATGACAAGGGTGATTGATTGAGATATTGATCTCTATCTTGCGTCTTGCCTGTTGTCTCTTATTTTTCTTCGTTGTCCGTCTTCGTTGTAGAACCCTGGCCTGCCCTTTTATAGGGCGAGAGGAGGCCAAGACGACGGGGAGCCTTGAGGTGATGTTTTGTCGATTCCTGTTGAGCTGACCGTAGCGACGTGCTTAGGGATGGCCGGCCATCCCTGGACACCATGGCGTCGTGGGAGACGAGACGGCGAAATGACCCGGAGTGTCGTGCCACGCCGTCCTTCCCTTGCCGTTGAACTGTGCCGAGCGTCGAGGTTGGGTCGAGGCCGGGTCGAGACCGGATGGATAAGGCTGAATCCCCGAGATTGCGGAGAACGGGCCTTGTCTTATCCTCCCTCAAAGGTGATCGATGGTAAACAGTGCGCGGTAAGGTGGGTACAGTGACGGTTTTCACCTCCCATCACGGGATGGGCGGTAAAACAGTGAGATCTGACACGGGCATTGTTTCCACGTCGATCCTGGCCGCAGCCATGCCGGTAGGTGGTAGTAGGTAACCGCATTAAATGCTATGGCTTTTGTCCTGGGGTAGGTAAAGAGAAGGAGCCGAGGCGCTCGACCCGGGCTCACGCGAGTCGGAGTTTTTCCTAGTGGGCGGACGAGCCTCGCGCGGGTCGAAGCGCCGTCGAGGTACCTTGCTGTACGGGATGGGGCGCGGTCGAGGCGCCCCGTCGAGCGGGCCTCGTAAGAGTCGGAGCCGGAGCACGGTCGAGGCGCCCCGTCGAGCGGGCCTCGTACGAGGCGGACTGGATACGCGGTCGAGGCGGGCTGCCTTTTATTGCGGTTTCAGTCGTTTTAGTTTTTTATTAGCGATGGATGTTGGTACCCCCGTACTGTTGGTACCGACAACTTTTAGTACAACATTAGAGTAATTCATTATTTGATTATAATAGCAGAATATAAAATGCCATCAGTTTCAGCGGAATGAAAATTATTTAATGCCAAGTTAAACATTATCCTGAAGAACATTTATATACATGAAATAATAACAGGTTATAAGTTTTTTCTTTGAAAAATATTTTAGGTGGGAGTTTAAATAAACTCTATGTCCGCATGTAAGGAAATCCTCGTTGAGCCCACCAGGAGGTTTTCACACACAAGTGTCAGCTCCAAAAACCTGTCACCTGCAATTGGGTAGAACAAACGCTGAATACTCAATTGTACTTCACAAGACTTAGCCGTCAGAAGGAAAGAAAAAGGCTCCAAGGATATGCAAGGCTATTCGGCTTGTGAGTTATTGCAACCGCAAGAAGCATTACTAAATGTGCATCCTTATATTCAATTTTTATTAGCAGTCCTCATTGGTTCATTAACCAACCATTCTATATAAGCACCTATGCTACTTTCCAGCAAGAGTTAAACAATCAGATTCCTTTCTCCATCTTTCATATTCCAGTTCTTACTATGGTGCCAGATCGTAGTCAGGCCGTACCGTCACGCAGAAATAATGATTCACGAATCAATGTGTCTAGCTGGGTACCCCAAAAAACACACGCCTCGCTTGTACCCCAAGCACAAACAAGACCAACCTGTTCCACTCCTGTCAAGGGGTTTAGGTCCCCATCCAAACTGGGACTCCAAGCCCCCAACACTGCAGGCCCGACCTCAATGTGGTGCTTAGACCTCCACCTATTTCCCACCCCTAACAATAGGTCCGAAAAGAGCCAGAACCCATGACAAGAGAGTAACAATTCTTCCCGCTCCCATAAACAAGTATGTGCTCAGGATAATAAGTCTGTGACTTGACCAGGATCCAGTGCAACGGACGGTCCTCAATCGACGCAGGTGGGACAAATGCAACCTGAGCCTCGCTCGGTTGCCAACCAGGTCCAAATTCAATCCAAATATAGTGCCTCCTGGTCTCCAATTATTATCCAGGTATATTTATATTCCATGTGAGAATAACATGATAATAGTAGAAATAATATATTTCCTATCTCTCGCGAGTGACAGGTAATCACTCGACTTCTACCGGGACCTATAGCATAGCAAGCTACATGATCCTATCATGCTAGTAAGACTCATAGGATGAGGATATATATGCAAGTGGGTTTCATTCAACTCATGTAAACTTAATGCACAAGCATAAATAAAATACATAATAATATAGGTTATGCACTGGGGCTTGCCTGGGTAAGATATGACCAAAGTTAGCATTCCATCGGTGTGACACCATCATCATAGCACCATCATTCCTGTTGCTCCAGATGACCCCACGATCCATCATCGTTCCTATTATGATATATATGGATACGATGTAGAAACGTAAATAATCAACAGCAATCGTGACTATTAAAACACAATTACGCCTCTCAAGCTAACGAGCGAGATCTAATGGCTAACGGACTAGGCTACACACCCATGTTGTTGGATAAGACATTATTTTCCCACAAGTACTTTAATTATACAAACCAAGATGTTGGCTTGTTCATTTTATTGATTTAATATTTATTCAAACTAGGGCTCATTAGTTATCTTAGCAAACTAATTATTCTGGAGCTACAAAAATTACAGTGAACACCCAATAATATGGTTAGCTTACTATAAAATTTACAGAGTTAACACTATTACCGATTTATCACACAAATTCCTACAAATTCACATTTAATAATATTAAGCGTCTCAGAATAATTAGGGCAAGCCTAAAAATATTATAAAACTATGTGAAACAATTACACATTTAGATAGATCGTGATTTTATAAATCTAACAAAATTGGTTTCACTATTTTAGGATCCCTAAATAATTTTATATCTAAATAACAAAATCAGCTCACAATTTATTTTAGAAAACCTTTACTAATTCGCTGGAAAAAAGAAAAGGGCACCGTGGCCCACTCAGCCCAACGCGGACGCGTCCTCCACGCGTGCGCACACGAAGAGCGGCTCACCCGAAAACAGTTGTGCGCGCAACCGGCCAGCCCAGCAGCGGCCCAAAGCGGGGAGTCCGCGCACATCGATGCTTTTGCGAACAAGCCCCCAAACCTTGACCAAAATACAAATAAAGCCAATCCCTATTTCTCCCTCTCTTAATCCTATTCACTTATCCCGTCGTGTTTTCCCAATTCCCACACACACGCCCCTGAGGCGGGACGCACAGCGACGCGGCGGACAGGGGTGCTGGCCGGCCACGCCGGCCAACTAGGGCTCGCACCGGCCTAGATAGCGGGCTGACCTTCACCTACGGGCCTAGTGCCTACGCTGGGCGGCGGTACGAGAGCGGCGGAGCTCGCGGAAGCAGTGGCCACGGCGAGCAGCCGCTCGCGACGGTGATGTGGTCGTTTCGGCCACCCAATGCCATCGCACCGCTCGCTAGCCGGTACAAGGGCATCCAGTGCTTACCGCGAGTCGGCTGCCATGACGGTTGCAGGGAAGAGTGGCGGAAGAGGGCTGGCCGCGTGCGCGCAGCGAGCTCGGTGATGAGCTGCGCGGACACGGCCAAGTCAGCGAGGGTGGTGAGGTGGTAGCGGTTCGTGGAAGGGGCATAGGATGGCAAGGGGATTGAGACGAGTCACGTGGTGCGGCCAATTTGGCTTAAGGTGGTTCGATGGGAGTTGCCCTCGGTGGTGGGCGGCTCGGTCTTAAAGGGATGGTGGCGGGGCAAAGCTCCAAAATTGGAGCTCGGCCGGGCACCAAACAAAACAGGGTGAGGACGGTTGGCAATGCACTCACTGGCGAAGATGTGGACGTGAAGACTTGAGTTGAGTTGGTCTCTCCTTGCCGTAAGCAATGGTGCGGCTCCGTCGGCGACGGCGACAGAGAAGAAAAAAGGGGGCAGGTCTGACTCGACTTGCCCAGTCTTGACATGGCGTGGCAGAGCGACAGTGAGGCCAGGGAGACGTGCGCGCAGCAGGTCAGTGTGGTCAGGGGCAAACGTGGGCGTGCGTCTCGGCCGGGCACGACATGTGCAGCCGCAGCGCCATGAATGGCGTGACGACGACGGCGCATGGCAGCAGCGGCATCAACCGGGCCAGCAGCGCCGCAGCGGTGCAGGACACAGACACGATGCTAGAAGGCAGTGGCAGCAGCGCGGCTGCGAGGCAGAGAGCGGCCAAGCGCATGGCCAGGCTGAGGACGAGTCCGACCGGCCCACACACGGCAGAGCACGCACACACAGTGACCGCGCACACTCCCGGCCGAACGACCGACAATGTGCTAAGCACGGCTTTTAAAGCATGTACCAACACTTACTCATCTCGGTTGAGGTTAAACAAACTCCTCTGCCCTCAAGATGGCCCTAACAGCTTCCAAACAAATAGCACGACAAAAGGACGACCAGAGAGGGAGATGGAGTGATGCCAAAATGGGTTCGTCACACTAGACGCCGGTTCACGAACCAAGTGCCTAACGTGCTTGGTTGCGCGTTCAGGCTAAGCTTGGGCAAATTTTTGGGGAAGCAACATGACCTCCGTATGAACTACAATCTACACCACACTCAAGTACCTACTTAGAGGCAAATAATAGGACAAAAGCATGAAGCTAGTGTTTAATTATATTTTCCTGAAATTAATTGCCACGATGGTATTGTCATAAGGTTTTCGGACGCGCTCATTTTAGTTCTAAAAACCCAATTTAAATTCTGAATTCAATTCTGGAGCTAACAAAAATATTATTGAACAACATTTATTTCCTGAAACAAAAGCTGCATTTCCATCTACTAAACTTACACTTCGGATCTTATTTATGTACCATACATAAGTTATATTTTATTTCTGTTTATAAAAATTGTTTTTCATGCCAAATCAAATAAAACAAGTCACCCGCTATTTATTTGCTAAAGTTGCTATTAGACATTTTCAAGCACTTAAGAAAAATTGATTCGCAACACTTATTTTGATTTTCCCAGCCCCGAAGGGGAAATCATATTCGGTTCGTTTATCATTTCATGCGCATTTAAAATTTAATAACAGAGAAACTCATCTCGATAAATCCTCTTAGGCCTTAACCTTGATGCTAAGCAAGCTAGTAACACTAGGGGTGTTACATCGAGCTCAAGCCGCTCCCGTGGTAGCTCAAGCGCACACTTCACCGAACCCGAAGAGAGCCCGATGCATGAAGACGAAGAAACCATGCTGATGGAAGAGCAAGAGCAGCCGATGGAGGAGGAGGATGATGCACCCCACCTTGACTTGGAAGGAGACCGGGAGATGCAAGCATACAACCTCGTCAAGAATCACAAGTTCGTCCACACACCGGCGTATGACCCCGCACTTCTCCAAACAATAGGTATGGATGCCGAATTCACCATTATTTAGAAAGCCGTTGATGGGAAGAAATTGATCCCATTTGGGAAGAAGGTTCTCGCCTCCTAACCATCCAATTTTTATGCTCATTAAAAGAAGTTGAGAATGGAATTACTTTCTGCTTGAACAAGAGTATTTCTGCACTTGGAGAGATCTCGCTTCTCATATAGGCTTCCAAAGAAAATGCTCAATTGACTTAGATCATGCTCTCAGAGGTTTTAATCGTCATGAATTTTGGAGAGGAACTTCTGGTCAAAATGTGGTTGGAAAATTTCAACCTCGTAACATGAATATTCAAAATCCCACTTTGAGGCTCATGCATCGTTGGAATGCCATGACTTTGTTCTCTAGGCAAGATATAAGATTTTTTCACCATGCCAAATTGCAAGTGCTCTATGCCATGATTAAAAAGACTAAAATTGTTCCTGTCAAAGAAATATTCAAGCATTGGTTACATTTGTTCATAGCTTCTACATCCATATCATGCACATCTCTTGTTACTCGTATTGCCACTGGTGTTAGTGTGATGGATGGTCAGTTTATATTCCAACTCCATGCATTATTATTAATGAGCATTACTTGTTGCAAGGACATCACTTAAAATATAATGAAGCTAGAAAGCTTGTATTTTTCTTCCCTGGGTATACGAATGAGATCTCGTTACCTAACCCGAATCTTTGTTTGTATAAGTCTCAGGAGCTAACCTTTGCTCTTGAACCCCGAGAGGAAGCATGCAGGAGTTCTATGTCTGGCAGGATTACACAGAGTAGAGCTAGGAACGAAGCAGGCAATTCACAACAGCTGCAACCATCACCTTTTCCAGCTGTGCCTCAGGCGTACCATGCGGAGTGGTTCCCAGCTGAGCAGGCGTCGGGATTTACACCCGGGTACCATTCAGCTTGGGATCACACCCCGCAACCACACGAGGCTAGAGGGTCGAGATGGTAGGCAGTTGATGATACAGCATGGACGAGACAGGCTCACTCCTCTAACTCTGGGGGACTACCACCACCTGTCCACCCATGACAGTCTGTTTCAGACCATCATGGGTTGGATAGCATCAACACTCGACTCAGAGGGTTGGATATCCGCACAGGTGAGATCCAAAACATGCTTAACACTCACGTGCAAGATATGACCTAGTGGCAGCTACAGCACCAGCAACAGATGGCGCAGGTGAACGCGCGGCTGAAGCAACAGCACAACGAGAAGATGGCCTATTGGCAGTTCATGGGATACAATCCGGGACCATAGGCATCGAGCTAGCTTGGGGAAGGACCCCGCAGAGGTACCTTGTATCTTTTTAATTTTTGCATTTATGTATTTATTAGCATTAAAAAACTAAAAAATAAAAATACCAAAAAAATAAAATATGATAAAAACAACAAAAATATGTATTCCACTCCTCATATGTGTTTAAGAATGTTTAGTTTCTCCTATAGTATTCCCTAAGATTTAAGTTTGTTGGCTAAAATGTCTCATCCTAAAACTTGAAACTTGTGGGTTGCAAAAGCATGATATGATAAATAGAATATGCTATGACTTTGTTCTATGGGAAACTTGATATCCGGAGTTTTTAATTTTAAAATCATAAACTCAAAAGTTCCTCAATGATTATGAATTCCTACCACGACCATATGATAATATTCAAATTCAAAACCTTAGTCATATGCTACTTATATTCACATTGAGTTTTGTCAAATTGTTTGTGACCCTTGTTGAGATTCTCGTCATGCACCCATGATCAAGATTCACGAACACCCACAAATAATATGCTGACTCTTACACTGAGAGTTACACAAAAACATGTTTGCTATCCACCTAAATAAATACTCCATTCGTTTATCACACACCATTTGAGCAACACCTCACTCTCTCTTGTACTTTTACCTTTTAGTAGTTATCTAGAGCAAGGAAAGCTACCTTGGAGGGCTTGACTCCTTGGAAGAAGAGATTCTTGGTATGAATAGAAATATGAGTTCTTCCAAAGTCTTGTCCTCATCTTAATTATAATTACAGACATACTTATGAACTAGAGTACAGTCTTTATGTTATGATCTTGACATATGAACTAGTATATAGTCTCTATATCATGAGACTAGCATACATGACTTTATGCTTAATCATTCATATAACTCATATAATTGGAATTAAAGCTAAGTTGAGGCGGCGGTTCATCGTGCCTTTGGGTATGCCCAAGTCTTTTATTTGTCGATCCGTAGGGTCAGTGTCCCAGGGGGATATGTGTAGTTTCTGTGTACACGGCCATGGTGCTCGGGTATGGAGAGACCCTGTTCATCCCTTGTATTCTGCCACGTTCCTTAGGGTGTAGGAGTCTAAATTGTCACATGAGATTGCTGGCAGACCAGTACTCGGTGGCCTCTTGACCTGCTTCACACTTAGCACTAAAACTAATTATGTGACTTGTACGATCATCAACTAATCTTTGCATAACTATATTAGAACATGCCATGCTCTACTTAGGATTATTCTTTTTATTCTTTATTTTCCTTTTATCTTTGAGGAATGCCCAAGTGTGTGTCCACTATCTTGATTATACCATCTTTACCCCTGTATTAAACATTGGTTCACTTTGCAAGTATATTATTGAGTTCATATCCATACTAGACTCTTAATCAATTAATGTCTTCCTTTGGTAAAATATAAATAATGATACCTTGAATACTTCCGGGTGAAATGCTACAATTATAGATCCATGCGCTTATGGATAAATATCTAAAATTGTTAAGAAACTATCAAGGCTTTACTTAGTGACATTGCTAAATATTAGTAATGTTGCTAAGGATTGCCAACGCACATTTCTGACGCCTTTGCTGAGGATGGATTCTATCTCCATACTTGGTGATTGCATTAAGAAATGTCAACATTGATACTCTTGCTAGTGGCAAGTGCGCAAGCTTGCTCTCACACCTTGAGATGTGCTCCCAACTTGATCTCTAGCACTTTTATCCAGTTTAACCACTAGATGTTCTTTACACCTCGCTTCTACTAGAGTTGCTCTTCATGATCTCCCGTGGGGCAAGCACAACACCCCTCATAATGCGGATGCTTCCTGAGCACCACACAATCTTTGTTTCCTAAATACTTGTCCTAAATACTTGCCTTCGGACAGGGCATCCTGACAGGATGTCTTACTACCCTTCGAGCGTGATCTCAGGGTAGCGCTTTGGCATGATCTCCCTAGTGCCTATTCAGAAAATACGTATCATGATATCAATATCGGGGTGTGATACGACAAAACTAGAAATCAAATTGTTTGTGGCTGATCTCTCCATCTACTTACTTCTATTGGACCCCATCCGCAATCATCCCCCGGGTATAATGGCCAATTCTTCGAAAGAAGAATACATTCCCTATGCTATGATGGAGCCCTCAAGCTTCCAAGCTGTGTATGAGGTGACAACCTCGAAGAGTAACAAGCCCTCAAGCTTGCTAACTAGCCCCTAGTGCACTAGATGCTCTCTCTCTCTGAAGCACAAGAACTAGATCACTTCAATCTCACATTGAATCACAATCTCAACTATGCAAGTGAGTGGAGTAGTTAGTTTTGGCTCTCATATGTGTGGGAGGGTTCACAAAGACCACACCACCCTCAAACACCCGGCCACACACTCTATTTATAAGCCCACAAGCAAAACTAGTCGTTGCCCAAAAGTTGCAGCTTCTGCACACGCATCGGACATGTCCAGTGTGCACCGGACAATAAACCGTACATAGGTTGAACCTTTTTTATCTATATATGCTGCATTCTCATTGTGTATGCTCTGCCAGAAGTAATTAGAAATCATACATATTTAAAAGGAGTACATATGTTGGAATTTTTCTCTTTTCTAAAATATGCAAATTCTTTGATGCAAGAAGAAGGAAGACAGGTAGGCAGGGATCAGGAAGAGGTTAGCTGCGAGTGGGCGAAGTGGCATGTGTGTGGGGTAGAGTCACGTGTGGGCAGCATGCATGGGGTTGCACGAGTGAGCACATGAGGCGCGAAAGATCGTGCAAAAGTGAGCGGGATGCAGGATCGCGTGAGCAGACGCACGGGGCGAGCGGTGGGAAAAAAGTTGCATACAGGGAGGGGGAGGCTATGATCGTGGTTGCACGATGGGCAAGGCGGCGTGTAGGATCGCACGGAGGCGGGCAATCAGGAGAGGGATCCGGATCAGAGGGAGAGAAGATCGCTCACAGGGTTGTCACAAGATGGGGTGGCCACACGGCCAAGGAGGAGATGGCGCAAGACAGAAATTAGGGTAGAGGAAGGAGCCAGAAGAGGACCCGATCTCTTGATACCATGCAGAGAATTAGAGAATAGCTCACCCTCAATATAGGGCTGACTTTCATATATTGTCAGAGTACAACTTGGAGTACATGTCACATGATATACATGTGTTAGACTATGCATATCTCTAATATATGCACCAATGTTTACTGTTACACATAGTATAAAATGCTACATAGTGGTACGATGTTTCTGTTTAATCGAACATTTATCCCGTTTAAAAAGTTGTTTTGCCTGTTTAAGTGGTTGTTTGTCTGAATAATGGCTAAACAGCAAGTGGCCGACTGTCTATCTTTTAGCATTTAGTATAACATTTACTTCATCCAGGAATGTAATAGTATTATGGGAACCAGGAAGATGATCATAAAAAAGCCTAAAACTACTTTATAGCATGCAGCGAGCATAATGAGCAATAAGAACAACTTGAGGATTTCAGATGTGTTTATTAGGTAGATTGGGTTGCACGTTTGGTTTATGTAATCTATTGTGCCTTAGGAGATTTTGATGAATCCTTCTATTCTTTGACTAAGCTTGTGCTCATAGGAAGCGTAGAATTGGTTCTATCCAACATGCTAGCATTTTATAAATGCCATGACGAAGTTGCTGCTTTCATTTTCTTGTTATGGATTATGATCCACTAGTACTCATTTGATAGCTCCCATTACCTTGGGTAGTATTTTTACAATGAATCACCCATCATGTTAGTTTTCCTTCTAAATAGAGGGTCAAGGTTTTGATCATCTCAAATAGCTAACTTGTTGTTATCTATTGTAGAGCTTCGCCAAGAGGTCTAGTTTGAAGACTATATTCCACTAAGAGAACCTACCTTGGTTTTATTGCTTGAAGCAATCCTAGAACGAGGTCGATGCCTGGGCCAAGACAAACATGGTTCACCAACAAGCCAAAGCTAAAGTGCTTGGTCTAAAGGCGTGGAATCCTGTACCTCAAAGCTGAGCTCTCAAGGTCAAAATTTGATATAACTAGCACCCTCAGAGATGAACTTTCTGTCTAAGAAATAGGAGTAATGGAATGAAAATGTGAATACCTAAGCCCCCTTTTACCCATAGAAGTGGTGGGAAACAAGTTACAAGTGCCACACTCTATAAGTAAGATTTATCCAAAATTGTACCTCTTTGGACGAACAAGAACCAAACTAAATAAGTAGTATAGTTTTCTAAATTGATGCACATATAGTGCACTTCAATTTGTTGTTTAGTATTGTAACTTAACATTGTCCTACTAAATGATGCTTAAAAATTACATTGAACACATTCGTCCATTATACCAAACGTTAACTATTATAGTTCACAAGCATTACTTGGAAACTAGTAAAGTCCATTCAGCTTTGTATGAAAAATAATAGTCCTGTCCAGCACAACAGCAGAAACAAACATATGTATATTTTGAGCAATTAAATAAGAGCAATACAGTTTGTATTTTAGGTGTTCCACATAATACATTCCATTCTGGATGTTTTGCATGTTACTCAACTACTTGTTCCAAACACAAGCTAATCATTAGCACTACAGCACATATCTAATGTGCACAAGACTGACTTTTATGATACACTATGCAAATAGATTTTGCTTTTGATTATTTACTGATTTATCTCCTTTGGAAGTTTAATTTTGAAATGCTGTAACCAAATAGAGTGGCAAAGAAGACGGGGAAGGCCCCCAGAACTATAGCTGTTAGGGGTAGCAATTCACGTCGGAAACCAAAATAGTCTCTAAGAAATGCTGCAACAGATTTGGTCTCCCCGAATACCCCAGATATCTTCTTGTGGTCCTCATACCCAAACTGGGTGGTGACGAATAAATTGAGTGTCCATGACATGGGAGACATGTAGTACAACCATAGCCACCATTTTGGTATTTGCTGCAACAAATGCACCAAAAAGCTAGTATAAATTACCTAGCATCAATGCAACCTTAGTAGTATCTATATGCATAATAAAATACTTTCCTTCAGTCTATTATTCATCTAAGATTAGTTTTGTTTCTTCACTAATGCATATATGTAGCTTTACTAAATCCTTGACTAAAGCTAACATGAAACCAAGAAGTGGAAAATTTGCCACTCCTTTAATTCACTAGCATATTTCCCTTGGAAACAAGCTCAATGATACATTGAATGAAAAAAATCACAAACATCGACAAACGAAATAGAGCAAACTATGCCATTAAGTGAATGGAAGGACTTACTGGACCAGGCACAATGTAGCCAGACATGAGGTTTTGCATGATGTAGAATAGAGATGTTAATATGGACGCCACTTGGATGTTTGGGGTGAGTGACACCGTCATCATTCCAAAATATAGGAAGTAGAGCAGTGTACAGAACATGGTATATAATAACCAGAAGAATTTTGCTGCTTCCCATGCATACCCTATCATTGGGTAAGCAATCAACGTGAACAACACTATTTGCACAAGAACATAAGGAATCTCCATAATGACCTACTTGGGAAAAACATAAAATAAAGTTAAAGTCTTCAAAAATTAATTAATACTAACTCCATATCGAAACATTATTGCTACGAGCTCCAGAACTAACTAATTTACAAGCCTCCTTATGTAAGTAGTTTGCACCAAGTCTATATTTACCTGTGCAAGGGAATAAGCCCAAGGAGAGTACATTCCTGCAAACCTTTCTCTATACACGACAGATCGCTCAATGGAGACGAATGGCATCACCAATTGACAGTTGTTGATGCCAGCAAATAGAGCGGTGCCAAACATGCACCCCAATATATTGAATATACCTTGCTCGTCATTTCTACCCCCAAAAAGATTAATTAACAATAAATAAATTAAGAAAAATATAACTAAGAGATATGTGGTGTCATATTGGTCAAAATGATGGTTTACATACATGCGCTTTATGTTGCCTTGCTGCCAGTATAATGCCCCGAAGGCAATGCAGGCGAAAGTTATGAACACAATCCGCACCAAGTTGTAGGAAGGGGTTCTCCAATATGATAAACATTGCTTCCAAATGCAAGCTTTGAACTGCTCCCGAAAATTTTGTGGATACCGTGTTGGGAAATGGAGGTCGCTTGTACCCACAGGTGGTATGCTCAAGCGTCTTACGATTTCTTCTTTATCCCTTCAATCCCAAAAGCTTATTATTAGCATAGATGTTATGAAAAATTTAATTCATAACAAATAAGAGAGAATTCATGGCAAAATAGTTCCTTCCTAATCAAACTGCTTTTATGATCTATGAAATTTATTTTCATAAGTATTGTGGATACACAATGCCTCTAAACTTGTTTTACATTTTGTATTTTGTAATGATTGTATTAAAATGTTTGTTAGTGTCATACGCATGGTTTATAACTAATTTTGATGATTTTTCAAAGCTTACTTGTACATTGATGAGTCCCTGTAAACTTTGGCGAAATCGACTCCTAGTTGAGCTTCCAAAGATGTTGTGGTAACTTCTAGCATCCATGTTGATGGGTTGTAGTTGTTCTTTATCTTGGGTACCCCAGGTATTGCCTAGAAAGAAATAGAGGGAATACTTTCACAAGTATGTTAGCCTATGGAACACACTCTACTCGAGGATAAAATATAGGTCATTGTTATCTTCACTAAAACTAAATGCATTTTCACGATGAGTAAATTATACTGGTGATTCTTGAACTTGGCGCATGCAATGCCACTAGATCAATCATGAAAAGTGAGAGAGTAGTTGTTGATCGAGTAGAAGGTTTTGGACCTCGGGTCAACCACTTAAAAAGCTTAGGGGGTTTATTTGAAACCACAACTTTCAAAGTTTAGGGATGTAGCTAGTTTGTGTACTTTACTCTTTCATGAAATATAGCAAGTCTATTCCATGTGTTATGTACAATGGAAATCATGGGCACTCTAGAAGTCGAAAACACATCATGTTATAATTATTGAAAATATTCAAAACAAATGGAAACCATTGCGAAGTCTATTTTGCTTGTAGTGTAAGACGACTTACATTGATTTAAGTCACAATATAAACTATATGTGTATACACAAAAATTGAACTTTCTTTTAGTTACCTGGAAATATTGGATGAGCATACACGAATGGTGTCCAAGTGGCCCAGCATAGATCAATTCTCCACCCCTCTTCATCAGCATCAGCTATGTATGAATTTTACATAATAATTAGCAATATATGATATTATTTAAAAGAAACCATATTAATAAATTAGATGAAAGAACAATTTTTCTTTGTAAATAATAGGGTTAATTGTACTCTCAACATCTCAAACAATTAGAAAATCAGAAGGTTGAAGAAGGCCTTGTATTGAATTTAGTTTTTGTCCTTTAGGTAGATGATTAATATATGGATAAATTTTAGTTTCTAGTGACTGAATTGTTTGGCATTACATCTGAGTTTGCATGAATTTTCAGCTAGGTCCTCTAGTGCTTCATACTACTTAGGTACGGTATAACTTGTACTTTATCTTGTTCTTGGAAAACAGAACTTTAGAAGGTATTCTTCCTACTATTTTGTAGTTACCTCCTTTTTATCGTTGACAAATTAGAGGATGCACAAATGGTATTATTACCTCATCAAATGCCTCAAATATTTCGATGCTTGGTTGGTGAATAGTGCACACAACTGTTCGACCTGTGTCTGCAACATTCTTCACTGCACGCATGACAATAGCCGCTGCCCTTGCATCCAAGCCTGATGTTGGCTCATCCATGAACATGATTGAAGGGTTGGATACAAGCTCAACTGCAATTGTGAGACGCTTCCGTTGCTCTATAGATAGTCCATTTATCCCCGGTATTCCAACCAAAGCATCTCTTATTTTGTCCAACTCAACTGTTTCAAGAACTTGATTGACAAATTCCTGCAAGGGGAAAGAATAGCAGTTACCTTGTAGTTATTTGTAATTTTCATGTACCTAAGGTACAACTATGCAGTAAAAGAACCATTTATTTATGCCATATCATCAATTATAACTCACATCTCGTGTTTTGGAGTCAATTTCTATTGGAAGACGCAACCAGGCTGAATATGCAACAGACTCACCCACTGTGATTTGTGAGGAGTGAATATCAATTTGTTCACAGTACCCTGATATCCTAGCAAAAGTTTTTTGAACTTTAGGATAGCCTCCTACTCTTATATCTCCTTCAATAACACCACCAGTTTTCCTCCCAGCAAGAACATCAAGCAAGGTTGTTTTCCCTGCCCCAGTGACCCCCATGAGTGCGGAAAGGACTCCTGGCTGGAAGGCTCCTGTGACGTTGTGGAGTAGTTGAAGTTTGCTCTCCATGTAGCCTTGCTCCCTCATTTCCTACAACAATAAACATTTTTTATTGGTCAATAAATGTTCCTAATTACTTTCTGCTAGTAATTTTTTTCCTTTGTTTACTTCACTAGGAAGCACACGTGCCTGCCATGCCCATGTGATGGTCCATCAAGCATGGCTTTCTTTCACTAGCAACTATCTTGACTTTTAGAGTATGATAATTACCGCAGGTGTGTCGACATAGTAGTTCACATCCAGAAATGATATTGTAAGGGGCACAAAAGGTAATACCATCCTTCCTGCAATGTATTCGATTATCGAAAGTGAGTTCCATTTCACTAACACTCTAAACTATATTTGGTTCCACATTGTAGAATTGAGGCTAACCAGTCCTGCTAGGAGTAGAAGAATTTTCTTGTGGCTTATCTATCCCATCTTTAGTGTCCATAAACGTACACTGGTCTCTTCTATTAAATTTGGTAATCTTATCACGAGAAATAATAGCCCTAGAAGTTCCTGGAGCTAAGAATGAGGTACATGGGAGGTTAGAACAATTCTGCATTGTATGTTTGAACTATCTAGCATATGCTTTAATCAACTTTAAAATTCAAATAAAAATACATTTGAGAATTATAAGTAGTCCAAATTTTGAATTCAAAGAAAATTTAAATAATAGTGCACTTACGCTTTTTAATAGTCAAGCCAACACCAAAACCTATATTAAATAACAAAACAAACCCAATCAATGCTCCAATTGAAATCCAATAGAAGTAGCTAGAGAAGTTCAACCCTTTGTCCATTAATATCCTCCTTCCAAGTGTCACACCAGATACTGTGAACTGTCAACATAGGACAAAAGTTTAGTACTATCTCAGTGATGGAAAATTGCATATTACATTTTTTGTTATATATTTTGCATTGTGACAACATGAATCCATTAAAAGGTGAAATAAGTTTGATTTACAACTTTACAAATATGACCTAAAAATTAGGCCTTTAGTTCTTCGACATACACAACTTGTGTTGTCATGGACCTAGAGTTTGGCGCACATCCGTAGACTGAATTGAGATAGGCAATGATCTCTATAATTGGTTCTGATTCTATAAGCTAACCCTAGGATATCCTTGCCTACATAAACAAATTATGTGTGTATACCTTACTCCATGGTTTGAGGCTAGTTTATCCTCAATCACACACCTTCGCCTAAACCCTAGCCATTGCCACCATCTCCATGGCCACCAACCCTCCTTCCACCATGTCTCCAATCTCCCCTAGTGCCACTGCAGTTGCTCTCAATAATAATAATAATGTGATTGAAGAGGCAACACTCGAGCAAGAATGCATGGCTACAGAGGAAACTCACCAATATGATCTGATTGTGATGCCTAGGAGGAGTGCTCGAAAGCTATCTGCAACGCTTCTCTTGCTTGCACTAAAGCTGCTAGACAGAGGCAAACGCACTACCCAGGAACACAAATTGTTGATGCCCGCATGTGTGCCACCCTTGAGCACGTGGCTTGTGAGCTCATTGGCATAATTGGTCTACCCTATGATGACAAAGAAGCCAAGTCATTATGTTCCCATTAGGACACTGTGCTACTTCACAAAGCAACGACAATTGTCAATTATCATGCTCTGGCTATTATTACCCTAAACGTGTGTTCAGGACCCTTGTTCTTCATATCTTCGATCTGGCAACTAGAAACTACACCATGTGGTGTGGCCACTTCTTCATCATGCTCAGGAAATTCTCCCTCTAGAGCCACATTCTCAATGACCATCCCTACTTGACCGTCCTGGATCGAGTCTGCATGGATGCATGGATTGCATTAACTAGTAGTGGATCTATGCCACTATCTCTAGGGACTTCTTCAAGACAGTGATGGGCATAACCACACCATACACATGTTTTCTAGCTTGCCCTTGGGTTAGATATATGGGCCAGGGGACCCACACCACCCGTATATGTGACCATCGCCAAGCTGTCGGCCCAGCAGTCACCAAGAAGGAGGCCCGCAAGGGTTGACACGGTCAACCAACATGGAGATCAAGGCAAGCCAAGGCAGGCGTATCTGGACGATAGCTAGGATCAATCTGTTGTGCATTCCGTGTAAGAAACTAGAAATCCAATATAAGCCCAATCGCCCTCTCTGTAATCCTACCCCCTCTGCCTATATAAAGGAGGGTAGGGACCTCGGGCTCAAGATCTTCTCCCATCATTCCAATCTACTACGTAGCAAGGAACAACAGCCCCTATAATTGAGCATACAAACACAAGAGTAGTTGCACCACTGGAGTAGGGTTTAGCGCGCCACCGCGCCCCAAACTAGTATAAATCCTTGTGTCTCGTGTGCTACCATCTAAATCCGTCTACGCGATTTTATTGCTAGGCATTGCCGGAGCTAACTAATTCGACACCTTGAACATTAATTCATTGGTAATCATGTCTCTCTCCCTATCCATCAATCTATAAACCATGGACCGAGTCCATTTAGATGTGTCCTGGTCCTCGGCCATCCCTTGCTCATATCCCTTCACCCCGTGCAACTAGTCCACGTCACTACATCTGTAGCAAGTGTTTCTGGTTAATGCTCCTGAACATTGCACACCACCCCTCTAGTGTTCCACAACCCCATAGCTAGTGTCTCTTCATGAGACCAACATTCCCTTGCATCCAACTTCAACATCATGGCACTGACACTGTCCTAGCAAAAAAAGTGTTACTTTGATTAAAATGCCACCTCCCACATGGCCTTTGACGTTTGTATCCTTCCATGCTCTTCTTTTCTATGGTAGTCACATTTTTCTTCATCTAATGTTGCCAACAATGGGTCGTCTTTGCTTCCTGTCACTTCTACTACCAACCGACTTGTTTTTTTCTTTCCTATAAATAATGTTGTTCCCTAAGGATTAAGAATTTTATAATTGTTTGCAAATTTACCACTAATAGCAATCATTCTACTAAATTTATTGAGCCTACTGGTTGCTCAATGAAAGATCTTCAAATGCAAAAACTAGTCGTTAGGTGCAATATCAACAAACGATTATACCCCTAGTGTTCATTAGCCTTTGTGTCTTCACTGTGCGCCCACCCCACCAACACATCCAACTCGCTCTGGCACCGTCTTCTTAGTCATCCAAGCCATGAGGAGCTATATATATACTTGGGTGGCTTCGATTGGCTATTTGAAGGTTGTTGGAGACAAGAGAAGCTATAGATACACTCCAACCCCATATGGGAGCTTTGTGTTAATATCCAAAGCTTATAATATTGCTTAGAGCTTGATTAGCGAGTCCTTAGGCTTTATCTTGAGACGACCTAGAGTCAGTTGGGCTTTGTGCCCTTGTAATCTTGGTGTGCTGGGACACTTGAAGTCTTTGTAACTCTATAGTGATGTTGACCCTTTGAGTTTGGTACACAAGCCCACCTCGAGCTATGTTGTGTTTCTTGATGGCATGCAACCTTATCTCTTGGTGATCCAAATATCAAGGTAATATGTCTTGCTCTAGTGTCGAGGTAGAATATCATGCTTTGGCCACTCCAATCACCAAATCTACTTGGCTACACATCAGCTACCCCTTGATCTCTGCTCTCCTCTTTGTTGAGCTAAGTTGGTATACTATGACAACATCAGCATTGTCTACATGTCCTCCAACCCCATTCAATGTTAGCACAACAAGAATATGGAGTTCGATCTTCATTTTGTTCATGAGAGAGTTGCTCTTTGTCTGCTTGTTCATGTATTCCACGCGTTCCTACTTTATCGTAACACCTTGATATTTTTACTAAAGGGATGCCTTCTCCACAGCACCCTGATATCTTCACTAAAGCCATGGACTTAGAGTCGAGCATACATCGCTTGTGCTGTCGTGGACCTAGCTAGAGTCCCATGCACACCTTTGGGAAGTGTAGACTTAATTGAGATAGGCAAGGATCTTTGTGGTTGGTTCTAATTCTATAAGCCAGCCCTAGGATATCCTTGCATACATAAACATGCACCATGTACTCTGATAATCAATCTACTAATTCCATGTGTATACCTTGCTTGCAAGTTTTGCTAACAAGGTAGTAAACTGAAGTAAAAAACACAAATATTGTATAAGAAAATATGGGGCATGCTTCTAAGGAACAAGGGGAATTATTTTGTTATGGAGTGCACAATTGGTGGTACAAATTTTTTATGTCAAAGTTTACCTTTATCCATCTTGGTGCTAAGAACTCATTTTCAGTTAAACCTATCTCAGCGTACGATAATGGTGAAAGCCAAAATCCCCATTTTAGCCAATTAGGCATGGATGCTGTAGCAATTTGACACAAAAATGTGTTAGCAGTTTGTGTTCAATAGTTGTAGGCCAATATCTTGCTTGAAGTACAAATTCATGAAAACATGGGAATGTCTTACGATGAGGAATGAGGAAACCCCCAAATAGAAGGATGAGTAGAAGTGCCACTGTACCACCCACTACACTAGTCACCATTGTTTGGCAGTAAGAGGCGACACATCTAAACATCGACAATGCTCCAGTGTGGATTAGGAAGAGGATAAGAAGGTGACGTAAGAATCTACAGACACAAATGGAGTGTGTCAGAACATACAGATCTATAAATGAATCTCTTAATTTTTTTAGCAAACTTAGTAACTGAATCTTAGAAACCTAGAGCTAGATAAGGCCTAAGGAACTTATATATAATTGACCTCAACAGGGGTCACTGAAAAGTTAGTTAAAGAATCTACCCACATGCTTCTTTTGGCTAGACTAGGGGAAATGTGCATATATATGTACACACATGAGATGCATGATAGTCACAGAAAAACATGAGATGCATGATTTACCTCTTTATTAGAGAAGCTTATGCAGATAAAATGTTGACACACTAGCATTATTACCAAAGTTGATAACAGAAAAATTATGTGATTAAATTAGTCATAACAAAATTGTAATTCCTACCTGGATGCCTCGGGAGTATAGCCAATGAGGAAGTAAGATAGTGATGTCCAAGCTATTGACTCAACTAAAGAGATTGGAACCTTTAGGATAAAAGCCGGTACTGCATAAGCCCATGCAGGATAGAAGTAGTAGTCTCTTTGTTTGTAGAAGACTGGAAGTCTGCTAACTACCATAGAAAGCTCAGGGAATCCATTCACCATCAGCAGGATCAGCGCAAAGAATAGTGAACCCATGTAATAGTTAGCAAGAACTCTATCAACACCCATATGCGTGTGCAAAAATACCGTCCCAGTAATAGCAGCAAGTAGTGCAATCTGTGGTAATAATGAACTATTAATTGCTAGTGGGTGCACTAAGAAAATGTAAAATCATACCTTAGTTCATGTCAACTGTAAGACATACTTTACACCATAACAGTGTAGTTAAGTAGTTCATATAAGCACATTTAATGAAAATTCTTAACTATCAAATTGAGTAGGAAGTGCGTGTAGTTTGTGTGTGTGTGTGTGTGTGTGTGTGTGTGTGTGTGTGTGTGTGTGTGTGTGTGTGTGTGTGTGTGTGTGTGTGTGTGTGTGTGTACATCCCATACATTTCTCCCTATAGCCAAAGGTACAAATAATATGTGTAATTTTCATATGATCATCAATATTTCGTTCCATGTGAATCATGTGAAACTACAAAACTAGGTGATTAGTCTTTATATTTGTTTAATAATACTAAATTTGTATGTTCAACAATTTGTATTTATCGACAATGTTTTCTACAAAATATCATTTCTATGTGGCTTACCTGAACAATTTTTGTTATGTAGATGAAGGCATTTCGTTTCATGAGGAGAAGCTCCCTTGTGAAACATGCTTTGAGGAGTTCCCACTTGGATAACGAGTAGATACTACAGGACAAGGCACTTTTATGCCCTTTTGATTTGTCATAAGTCTTTGAAATCTCCCCAGCAAGGTTCTGGCCAATTTGAGACACTTTGAACTTGTCACAGAACTGGTCAATGGTAACAAAATTGTATGATTCTCCACCGCGGCTCCAATATTGTTGTTGATCTTTTTCCGATAAGACCTATATATAAGTATGGAAGAATAAGAATTCCTAGCTTCTAACGAAGTTAATCAGTTACCCTAATATATAGTTTAATCTATACTCGATTATTGCTTCATATGTACATTTTTTACAGTTTTTCATGACAGTTCACAAACTATAGATATTACTCCTTTGTATGTTACACAAACAGTGAAACTTGAGACATATGCCCACATAAATTGTAGTTATTAAGAACACTATGTCAACCTAAATGTCTAGTTTAGCTATTCTGCATATTGCAAAAAATGAAAGTAGATAAAGTTTGGCATGCAAGGTTGGCCTTTTGCATTACTGTGTAAACAGGATGATTCTGTTAGAGTTTGCAAAAGTTATAGATATTCGGATTGTTTCCTCAATGAAGACTATCAGTATATGGCCAATCTTGTAAACCAAATGGTAGAGGACGGGATTCTGGTGTTGAAGGTCAATGGGCAAGACACAACTCTCCCTTATAGGATGTAGAGAGACAAAGATACATATTCCATATACTCTCGTTTGTTCTAGTGGGAGACATATTTTTTGTTAAATGCATTATGTCATGCCCCCAACAAGTGTTATGAACAAGCAATGCTATAGGAAATGTAATAGAAATGGCTAATTATGATGCTACTTGTTTTTACATAACCAATTTTTTTATATTTACCTCTTGGAGAAAGTCAGCAAAGCCTTTCCTATCAGGGCACTTGAATCCACATGATTCAAAGAAACTCATAATGCAACTCTTAGATCCATGGTATACAATTTTTCCTTCAGCCATCAAGATAATATCATCAAAAAGCTCATACGTCTCTGGTGCTGGTTGAAGAAGTGAGACTAGTATGGTAGACTCTGAGATATGAGCCAACTGTTGGAGGCAAGAAATAATTTGAAATGTTGTGGAGCTATCCAACCCAGTTGATATTTCATCCATGAAGAGTGCTTTTGAGGGTCCTACTATCATTTCTCCTGTAAGACAGAATCTTCAGTAATGGAACAAGCATCCTCAATTGAGTCAACTAAATTTAGTTACTGACGTTGTCGGAGCATCTCCAACAGATTACTTATCCTCCATCCCCTAAAACTGAATATAGGTGCTCTCTCATTATTAGTAATGTAGTTTTTTCTTCCCCACATCCAACAGACTACCAAAACCCAGTACCCTATATCTGCCCTGACATCTAAGACCCACGTGTCATTTATGTGTCTACTTCCAAAATCATCGTTTCCTCTCCCTTCCTTGCTCCCGAGGCCCGACGCCATTCCACTGCCCTCTAGTCTCTATCATCTCTCTTGGTTCCCCGGCTCCAGTGGCGCCGAGAATGACAGGCACGACAACGACTGCACCGGTTGCTTCGTCTCATGCCTGTGTTGCGAAGCAAGCTGCTCCTGCTCCTCGTGGTTGTCATCACGCGCTTCGAGCTCCCCCATATAACTAGATCCGCCAGCTTCGAACTCCCCTATGACTAGATATGCAAGGGAGCAGGTTGGTCGCCGGCATGGGGAAGCGGGTTTGTCACTGAGCCCCGAGCGTGGGGAAGCAGGTTGGTTGCTGGTGTCGCGCTCCGTCATGCATGGATCCACCACCCGCCCCGTGATTGAGTCTGTAGGCAACATTGGCTACCGCCAGTGCATGATTTATGTTTGTGGCGCTTGATTGATGGGCAATGGTGAATGACTCATGTGTAGTTGTCCTCCATGGCAAAACAATGGCACCGGCTTGTCAGAAGAGTCCACGTGGCAAGAACAACAATCGATGGCTGTGGTTTTTGGTAGTTACTTAAGTGTTTTTGATATTGGGGAGAGGATAAGTAATCTAGTTGTTTTTTAGTATTGGGATGAGATAAGTAATCTATTGGAAATGCTCTCAGGATTATATAATAATATAGATAATGTTGAAATGTGATTTTGGCAAACCGACATGTTAACTTGGTACACAAGTAATAAGTCCACCAAAACAGTGTCTACTCTATTAGTTAAGTACTGCCATACTAGCAGCAACCCTAAGTCCTTTTTGGAATCCGCCCTAGTCCCACAATGAATAAGAGGGAACTTGCCACAAACGTGATAAGCACATACATCAAACCTAGAACCGATATATTAGATACTGGAGGGTCTCAAAAGCACGATATCCATGTCCAGAAGGCTGGTGCTTCTCAGCATCATATGTTATTCGCCAAAAAGGGCATCAAAGTTCCCTGCCCCCCACGCGTGTGTTAAATCCTATGTTTTTCATGTGAAATTGAACTAATTCTTATAAAATTTAGATATACAATTCCTGTGAACCTCCTACGTTTCTAGAGGACGCTTAAAACTTCTATGTCCTGTTTGCAATGCATATGGGGGATCTCTGGAACTCAAGAAGAAGAAATTCAATCCCTACATAATTGTAGTTGGGACGCCCTCAAATAATTTGAGTTGTGGAATCACCTGTGGTAAGTCTCTTCTTCTCACCGCCTGAAATACCTCTTCTCATTGCATCTCCCACCATTATGTCAGCACATATGTCAAGTCCCATAATCTGTCAATTGAGGAAGAGCTTATTCTTATATATACAGTGGGCCACCAACACCAAGAGCATGCATGTTTCCTCAGGCGACAATTGTACTGTACGTCTATATTATGTACCTTCATAATGTAGTCTGTTTGCATGCTCCTTTCTAAACCTTCCACAGATATCGCCTATGAAATTAAGATACAATAATAATGCCCGTTAGAATTGGAGTAGAATCTGTGCACATGCATGCATAATTTGCTTGTCATAGTTAGACAATGAAAAAGGAGAGGACTGTACTGATAAGTAAACTATATAAAAAATGATGTGGACACTTGGAAAAACATGCATGATAATTGATAAACTACTAGTGGTGGTTTACCTTCATGTAAGTGTCGACGTCAGGGTCTGGGGTAATGCCGGCCTCCTTCTCCCTTCTAATCACCTCCTTCATGATCTCTGAGAAAATAAGATACAATGGTAGTGAGAGTGAGTGGTGCTCACCAGTTAATAATGTGATCTGGAGACATTACCTGCTCTGTTGCCAACGCCCTGGAATCTTGCAGATAAGTCGATGGTCTCTCTGACAGTCATCTCCGGGACATGAAGGTCGTATTGGTCGACGTAAGCCGCCGTCTTCTCCGGAACGAAGCCACTCAGCTCCACGCCATTGTACTCTATCTCTCCTGTCACCTTGAGACCGGTGGCGTTGAGCTTCCCTGCGAGCGCCTTGAGGAGTGTGGTCTTGCCGCAGCCAGGGGGTCCCAGGAGGAGCGTCAGCCTGGACGACTTGACGACGCCGCTGACGCCATGGAGGATGCGCACCCTGGCCTCTTGCTGGCGGTTGAGGCCCAGCATGGTGCTCACCACCTGATGGAATCAATGGACGACGTAATGGACGCCGCAGAAGAGAGAGAAAGGAGAGAGCTGGGCCGGCCGGGCGCCGATGGAAAGAACACGTACAGAGAGGTTGGAGACGACGGCGTTCCAGATGGTGGGGAGCGGCTTCCCGTGCACTACCTGGCACTCGGCCTCGACTTGGACGTCGCGCCAGCGCACCTCCACCGTGGGCGGGCGGACGCCGACGCGGTCCATCCTCTGGCGCTGCTTGCGGAGCAGCCGGAGGTTGTCCCGGTGGATGTTGCCGATGAGGGTGTCCACCACCATGCGCCGCTCCGCCGCGCCCAGCTTGCGCACGTCCACGACCTGCCGCTGGTCCGCCGCATGGAGCTGCAGCGAGGTGTGGAGCCTGTCCATGGTGGGCAGCCTCTCGAGAGCCGCCCATCTCAGCTCGACCTCGTCGTCCTTCTCCTGCTCATTGAGGGAGAAGGAGAGGGAGCGGGACAGGCTCTCCTTGAAGCTGGCCGCCGCAGCCCGCCACGGCGACAGCGGCGGTAACGGTACCTGCTGCTGCTGCACTACTGATTCCTTGTCAATCTCCAGCGGCTCTTGGTTTCCAACCTCTTCCGGTGGCGACAACAGCACATGGTCTTCATCGTCACTATCATCCAGCTGCTGCTGGCGCTCCTCGCCATCGCCGGCGTCTTGATGATCCATCACAATCCGCATGCGCGCGCCGCCCTCCCTCCTACTACTTACTCGTTGTCGTCGTCCTGCACTTGCTGTTGTCTTATCTCCCACTTATAGTATGTAGGGGTAGCAGCCATGTTGAGTTGGGCATACAGATACAGCCGCAGGCATGTTGACTTGGGCATACAGATACAGCTGCAGGTTGGGTTGACTCGTTTTTGTCTGGCTCCAAACTCTAACTGCCCTACATGGCAATGGCATATTGCTGACTTGCTGTACAGGTGCAGGACACAGACAGCTTACCGAATTCAGTCATCCACATCAAGTGTATAGTCTGGAGCTGCCTACCGCGGATGTGATTGTTTCAGTGGCTGCGGTTTCCAACAACCGGCTGTTGAGGAGGCAGCGAAACATTTGCAGGAAATTTCAACATGGAACAAGAAGAACACACGAATTGCGAACCTTCTGATGTAAACCGTTCTCTGCCTTTTTGTTTGGTATATGACATAGGATTCCTGTACAGGTGCAGGACACATCCACATGCAGTATAGTTTGTCGGAGCTGTCTACCTCGGATGTGGTTGTTTCAGCGGCTGCGGTTCCCAACAACCGGCTGTTGACGAATCACAACGTGGATTTGGTGTAGGAACCGCGGCAACGTGGATTTGGTAGGAACGGCGGCATGTACCCACCCTGATCGGACGGACAGGGGTGAGTAGCGGCGTTGAGATTGGCAAAAGGATAAGTGGCAAGGTGGAAGACGTGTCTGTGTGTTTAAGTTAAACTGGACGACGTGGAGCTGACATGGATGAGAGAGGGATGGAATGCATGTGTGTTCGGTCTGGTTGGCCGGCAGCACTACCGGAAACCGGCGCTTTGCCGAGTGCCTAGAGGTTTGCCGAGTGCAACCTATCAGGCACTCGGCAAACAGCCCCTTTGCCGAGTGCCACCGGAGGGGCACACGGCGAACAGAAAACACTCGGCAAATGACCCTTTGCCGAGTGCCGTAGTTTGGACACTCGGCAAAGAGCTCATCTTTGCCGAGTGCCACCATAAAACACTCGGCAAATAAAAAAACTTGGAAAAGAGCTGACACCGTTAAAGCCCAACCAACGCCATTACCTTTTTGCCGAGTGTCTGGGGATGACACTCGGCAAAGAGCTCTTTGCCGAGTGTTTTGAACTTGACACTCGGCAAAGAAATAAAACTTTTTCCTTTTCTACCCTTTAAACTTTTTCTACTCTCCACATACAACATGTGGTACTTCATGTTAAAATTTGGTATATTTTTGTATTTGTTTGCTATATTTAATTAATTAATTGCATTTTAAGTAATTTTTTGAATCAAGTCAAATTTGAACTGCAAGTGATTCAAATACTAGAAAAAAAATAAGTAGAAAAATTATATTCATGTTATTCAGCCTGGTTTGAGGCCATACCTGTGAAGTGAAAAGGAATTTGAAAAATCTTATTCAGGAAACACGACCACGAACGTGTGGCCGAATGGTTTTAAAATTAAAAAAAAAGCAAACGAAGTCTGAAAATCATGAGATTTGTCAAGATGTCATGATATCATACGTGGAGGCTGTGATAAAAAAATTGAGAAGGTTTCGCACAAGTTGTCACGTACGATGCTTACAAAATGAAGCATCTCCGAAGAAGATTCATAGAGTTGAGAAGGATCCGGTAAGATTTGGAATTAAATTGACTGTCGAGTTGGGGTTTAACTTCAAAACATTTTCTCTAGGCAATAGACAACATAGATTGTTTCGTGTGAAATTTTGGTAATTTTTCGGATCCATTTGCTAATTTTAATTTATTAACAGCAATTATAGAATTTTAATTGTGATGAATAGATTTGAGCTATAACCGCATGAAATAATGGTCGAATATTCATAGAAGCATCGAATATACATTGTTGAGTGAATTTGACAAGGTATTGTCAAAGTACATTCGAAGAAACTAGTGAAACACGTTATGGAAAGAAATAGAGGAAATGAATTAAAAAATAAGTTCTTTGCCGAGTGCCTTAGGGTCAGCACTCGGCAAAAGGGGGCTTTGCCGAGTGCCATGTCAGGGGCACCTGGCAAAGAGTATAATTTTTTTTTAAAAATGCTAACCCTAAGAAATAAAGAAAAGGAAATTAAAAAACTCTTTGCCGAGTGCTCTGGTCTGGCACTCGGCAGAAAGAATAAACTTTTTTAAAAAAAATGCTAACCCTATTAGGAAAGGAATGCGATCTGACACTCAGCAACAACTGGTTTTGCCGAGTGCCGGATTGGGAGCGCTCGGCAAAGATAGGAAATTATTTTTAAAAAAAATAATGAAAGGAAGTTTTTTTTAAAAAAAAGATGTTTGTCGAGTGCCAGATCGTGGGCACTCGGCAAACAGGGGAATAGGACTTATGCACCTAGCCACTCCTCTCCACTCCACTCGCACGCACGCCCCGTCCCCATCCTCAACCGCGCACCGCCCTCCCCGCACGCCGCCCCGTCCTCAGCCGCGCGCCGCTCGCGACCGCCCTCCCCACCGCCGCCCTGTCCTCAGCCGCGTGCCACCCGCGACCGCCCTCCCCGCCGTCGCCAAGTCCTCAGCCGCGCGCGACCGCCCTCCCCGCCGCCGCCCCGTCCCTCGTGGCCGCGCGCTGCCTCGCGTCCCCATCTTCGGCACCCGTGGCCGCGCGCCGCCACCCTAGCCCCGCGGCTGGCAGTCGCGGCGTCCCGTCCCGCCGCCGCTTGCGACCGCCGTCCGCTGCATTCCTCCGCTCCACACGCGTGTATCTCGCATGCCCCCCTCTCGCTCTCCGACGACTAGTGGTCTACCGCCGCTGCCCTAAGCAAGGCACTAAGGCCTCCGTTGGTCTCTCCGCGAACAGCTCCGGCGCAGCGTCTGCCCTCTGCAGCCCTGGTGTCCACCCTCTGTAGCCCCGGCGTCTGCCCTCTACCACTCGCCACCTTGGCCGACGACGAGCACCACCAGGACACTAGGTATTCCCTCCCATTGGTCCTCCCATCCTCTATATTTTTAGATCAGAAACATGGATGATGAAGCTCAATTGGTGGAAGCTAGGACAGAGCTAAGGTAGTTTGTATTGGCGCTATAGTTGTTTGTCGGCTGGCTATCTATGACTTTGTGAAAAGAGCATCATGTGAATTTAGGGTTCATTTTGGGTTGGTGGAAGCTCGACATGCTTATAGTTCTAAAAGGGTTTAGTTAGGTTAACTGCAGCTCATGGGACTTATTTTCTGCTTGTTGATGTTGAATGCAGATGGTAATGGAATGTGAACCTAAATGTGGCTTGTTATTTTGATCTTATTGTTTCTGATCCCATGTATGAATTTTGGAGACATGTATGTCCACTTGTATGAAATTTAGAGACATGTAGTTGTCGGCCATCGTGCCGTTGGTTTGTTGTAGGTTTTGGAAACCTCACCGTGCAGGGGAGGTGCTACCGAAATTTTCAATTGACACTATTATGCTCCTTTTTTTGCAGAAGAGGCTATTGCACTGTCCACCACCGCCGCCGCCTTGGCTGAGGGCGGTTCCTAGGCTCCCGACAGCTTGTCTTCCCACATAGATAATCTACGTGCTGTGAGTTACCCTTTTCCTTGCTCGGTTTAAAATTCAGCTATTTATTCATGTTTGTATATCATGTAACCTAGTTAGGTGTCTCCCGTTCGAAAGAGATACGGTTGGAAATATACAGATCTTTGCATATTTATAACCGTATCTGTTTTGAATTGTCCACATTTTTGGACAGCCCGAGGATGCATAGATAGGGTTAGTTTCCATGGTCTACTCCGATCCAAGATAGAGTTTTAGCATCACCTCCCTGTTGTTCTCTGGATACACAATCTCCCTGTCGGGAAGTATATTTGGAGAACAGCAGGGAGGTGCTGCTGAAATTCTATCTCGGACAGGAGTAGAGCATGGAAACTAACCCCAGCTACGCAACCTTGGGTGGGATTAGGACCTATCTTCACCTATTAGATAGTAGGAACATCGTGTAGATGCAATTGATTCTTATATTACTCCCTAATATGTTAGAGGATGGATGACTGTGAGTGGATATACACGGGCCACTCAAGTTAGCCTGAGTTCTCCGAGAAATGGATTGAGAAGACCGATGCTTTCTTGGAACTAGCATTTGCAAGGCTAAAGGAGTGCGTGCCACTTGGTGTCCCTGCAGCAGATGTGCAAACATGCATCGACAAACAAAGGAGGACATGGGTAAACATCTCTGCAAGCATGGATTTATGGCAGACTATACCCGATGGATCTACCATGGTGAAGCCGATTGTATGAGAGATGAGGTCATGAGACAACGAAGCGAGGATTATGATGCTGATGGTGGGGTAGGAGACATGTTAAATAACTATCAGGAAGCACACTTCGCTGAAGGATGTAGGGAGGAGGAGCCAAAGGCAACCGCAAAGGCGTATTATGACATGTTGTCTGTGGCACAGAAACCCCTTCATGGCTAGACAAATGTTTCTCAACTAGATGGCACTGGACGCATAATGGCCTTGAAGTCCCAGTTTAATATCAGTCGAGATGCCTTTGATGTTATGTTGACAGTTTTTGGCAGCATGCTTTCGGAAGGTCACATTCTGCCAAAAGAGCATATACGAGGCACAGAAGTCCTTTGTGCACTTAAGATGCCATATGAGTAGATACATGCTTGTCCGAAGGGATGCATCTTATTTAGGAAAGAACACGCAGAAGCAAAGTACTGTGCAAAGTGTGGATCCTCTAGGTTCCTGGAGGTAGACTCTGGTGATGGTCAAGAGAGGCATCTTGCGATCCCCGTGAAAATCCTACGGTACCTTTCATTCATACCGAGGATCCAACGGCTATACATGACCGAGGAATCCATGAAACAGATGACATGGCACAAAAATGGACGTCAATACAATCCTAAGAAGCTGGTACATCCATCCGATGGTGAAGCATGGACCCACTTTGATGGAGTTCATCGTGAGAAAGCTCTAGAGGCTCGTAATATACGTGTTGCGCTGACAACAAATGGGTTCAATCCTTATGGAATGATGGCTACCCCCATACACTTGCTGGCCCGTGTTTGTTATCCCCCTCAATCTCCCCCCGACGTCGTCTTTCAACGACAGGACATATTCTTGTCATTTATAATTCCTGAACACCCAGAGAATAATATGGGTGTGTTCATGGAGCCTGTGATTGATGAATTGGTCCGTGTTTGGGAGGAAGGGGTATGGACATACGACCGAGCTACAAAGAGAAACTTCAAAATGCATGTTTGGTACCACTACTCCCTGCATGACTTCCTGGCGTTATGGGATATTCTATGGCTGGTGTGTTCACGGGAAGTTCCCATGCCCAGTATGCAAGACAGCTCTGAAGTTCATTTGGTTATGGAAGGGTGGCAAGTATTCTTCGTTCGACAAACATCGATAATTCCTCCCTCTTGACCATGCATTCAGACAAGACATCAAGAACTTTACGAAAGGTGCTGTAGTTATAGACCCTGCACCGCAGATGATGGCAGGTGCCACGGTTCGTGCTCAGGTAGATGCTCTTGAGGACAATCAAGAAGAAGGGGGTTTTGTGGGATATGGTGAGCAACATGCATGGACTCATAAGTCGGGCTTGTTGAGACTCCCCTATTTTGATGACCTTCTTCTTTCACATAACATTGATGTAATGCACGCTAAAAAGAATGTCACCAAGACACTTTGGGCAATAATCATGGACATTCCTGATAAGACATAGGACAACATGAAGCCTAGAGTGGACCTGGCAACATTATGTGATAGACCAAAGCAAGAAATGAAGCCTTCTAGAGGCTACAAGACATGGACAAAGCCTAAGGTCGAATTTGTCTTGACCAGGCCCCAAAGAAGTACTAGAATGGTTCCAAACATTAATGTTCCCTGATGGGTATGCAGCGAATCTGAGGAGGGGAGTGAACTTATCTACTATGCGAATCAAAAGGCTCAAGAGTCATGACTACCACATATGGCTTGAGCGGCCTCTTCTGGTGATGGTTCGAGGCTATGTCCCTGAGCATGTATGGCTAGTGCTAGCAGAGTTGAGCAATTTCTTTCACCAGCTTTGTGCCAAGGAGTTATCTTGGACCATGATTGCAGACTTGGAAAGAATGGCACATGTGTTGCTCTGTAAGTTGGAGAAGATCTTTCCACCTGGCTTCTTCAATTCGATGCAATATTTGATTTTGCACCTCCCGTATGAGGAACGAATTGTAACACCCTAGGTGTTAAGCAAAAAACTAAAACTTGGCATGTCATCATAATGCACTTTTTCATCATGTTTTAGTAGTTCACATGGATGCATTCACTAAAAGAAAGTTTACTTTATAAGTGTTATGCATGGTTGATGTTTGTGTTTAAACCAAAAACCCTATAAGGTTCACTTTTGGGACCTCATAATTTTTAATGGAAGCTAAAGGTACTTGGTATTGTGTCCTAACTAAGATGAAGTGAGAATTGTATACCTCACACTTGTGATTGTTGGTGGGACGTGAAAACAAGTCAAACATAAAAGCTTCATGTTTGGATTTTAAACTTGAATTTCAATGGTTGACCATGAGGTCAACTAGTGAGGTCAAGAGTCAAGTTCAACTTGAAAGTTCAAATGAAATGTTTTGTAATAAATTTGATTCAAATTGTAGTGCCATGATTGTAACCCAAATGTGGTCCACATAATGGTGTCATGTTTTGGATGTATGTGTTTGTTAATCCAACACACTAATTAACTATCAATTTACTAATACAAAGTAAATAGCTAATTACTTTTGAAACTTACTAGTGAAACATGCATGTTTCAGCTTTGAAACATGGGTGTTTCCTATATAACCCTAATTTGATCCTCTCCATCTCTTGATCTACTCAGTTTCTGCTCTGGGTCCCTTAAGCAAAGTCGTAGTTTAGGGCATGAGTAACAATTTTCATAATTGGAGCATCTCCTAATTCCATCTCTATCTTGCTCTAATTGATGAAACAAGTGCTGCTGGTATATGAAACATTCATGTTTCAGCTCTCTGTTTCAAGGAGGCAGCAGACGCAGCTCGCCACCTCCACCTTGCCGCCCACCGCTCGGCTGACACCGTGCTCGTGCGCGCGGCCACGTAGCAGCTGGCCACTGCCTTGGAAAGCAGGTGCTGGCCATCTCAAAGCCGACTGTGACCCCTCCTTTCTCCTCTTAAGCACCAGAGTGTCGTCTCCATCTCTTTTCCCATGTTCGCATCCACCGCCACCGCCAGAGCCCGAAGCTTCAATTCATCCTTCTCACCACACCACCGCCCAATTCCCCTTACCACCAAGTTCACCTCATCACTGCGCATCGTTCAAGCCCACTAGCATCGTCTCTCACTGGCCGTATCACCCCCGCACCACTGTCTTCTCCAGGGCCGGCCGAGACGCCGCCGTGAGCACTGTCACGTGGCCAGGCCACTATGGCTCATTTCTGCTCAATATTTTTGCATAATTGCGTTCCTTGTGATTCTGTGGTGCTCATGTTCTCCTTACCTTGCACAGCGCATCGCTAGACGCCGCCAGACATGCCGTCGCCGCTGGAGAATGCCGCTAGAGCCGCTGGAAACGGAGGCCACCGTGGACCACCGCCTTCTGGAGTCGACCAACCACCGTTCGTGAAGCTAGGTGAGCTCGTGAGTGCACTGGTGAAGTCGGATTAGACGCTACCACGCCCCATAGATCGGGATGTCGTGTAGTTGTTGTGCACCACCTGGCCGAGCGCCATGGCCGTGGTCAAGTGAGCTCCGTGCTCGAATTCACTCGACTAACCTCTCGGGTGGATACGCGGAGATGTGAGGAGTGTGTAGTGCTCGAGGTCGTCACCGGAGAGGCCGGCTATCAACGGAGCGACCTCGTCGGAGATCCAAGCGCCGCTGTTGTCGTCTCTATGCGCGTTGGAAGCCTTGGTAAGGAGGGGAGATTGTGTGCCGGGGTGCGGAAAGAAGAGAGGAAGCCCGTGGTGTGCTCGGTGTCGCCCGAGATCTCGTCGTTGCGACGCTTGCCATGGTCGGAGTGACACTAGCGCTGGTCGAACGATGGGAGCAAGGGAGAAGAAGAGAGGAAGAGGCAGGCTTGGGCTGCCTGTTGACTTGGGCCTTGGCCTCGACTTGGGCCGGCCTGGAAAGGGAAGGAAGAGAGGGAGAGGAAGCAGCTGGGCCTCCAGCGTCGACTGGATCGGGCCGAGAGAGAAAGAGGGAGAGAGAGTAATGGAGATTTTCTCCTTTTCTATTTTCTGAAAAGTAATTAAGTAATGAACTTTGTTAATTCCATAACTAAATAAATAATGATGATAAAATTATGAAACTTTGTGAGTAATCCATTATTCATATGTTAAACATAGGGAAAATATAAATCTAAGAAAAACAGTAAGTTTTGGATGACTAAAAATTACATGTTTTAATTAAGAAATGTAACTTCCATGATTTTTATAGCTTAAAATATAACTCCAAAATTCATGAAAATTTATGAACAACCTTAATCTACTATTTTGAAGCTACCCAAAAAGTTTGGTACTGTTTTGAGTTAAAATGATTCTTTCACTTAAGAAGGCTTGATTTATGAATTAATAAAATTATGAAAATGATTTCAAAGATATCATTAAGATGATTATGTGCATGTTTGGGTTGATTATGGACCTTGGAATATTTTACCTTGCTATTTCAAGGCAATGGAAATTGATGGAGTTAATATCTGTTGTTTCACAATGATAGTCTCTACTTGCTTAAAATAATGAATAACTTTTAATTATGAGGTGTTAATAGTTGCTATAAGAGAAGTAATTAACTTGCTTTTAGTAAATGAAAGATAGATGTTAATGAACCTGTTTAATTCTTAGATGCAACCTCTTAGGTAAAAAGTGAAATGTTTTATGATAACTGCTTGCAACTGTAGCTCGAGGAAAAGTTGTACTCAAGTAGTTAACTAATGTTTATCCATTTCTAAATGTCCCTTTTATGTTATGTCATGTTAGCATCATCCTTAAGCATGCATCCTTTTAACGTACAGTGAACGAAAGCGGAGACTCGTTAGTCGAGCAGACCTGTGAGGCGGGTGTTCACTCAGAGGGTGTTGAGTTGGAGAGTGGGGTTAATCTTGAAACAGCTGACAACCCCGACACTGCAGGCAAGCCCCGAAGCATAACCACTACCTTGTGTTTTATAAAATGGTTATCACTTAAGTCTAATGAAATGCTGCATTTAAGTAATAGGAGTTGTATGTAACCTTGATGCATGGCTACCTTGTATCTTTCCTCACCCATGGTAAGTATGTTAAAGTATTATTTGCAAAATGCTTAGCCCTGCTTAGATGAAAAAATGTTGTTAAGTAAGTTTTCTAAAGCTATATATGGGAACCTGAAGTATGAGGATGATCATGTTTTTATAAATCTAGACCGGGTGAAATCTTGGCTTGCGCCTAGTATGGATCTGGACGTAATAACCCCGCCTGTGTCGATCAAGGACCGATTGTTGTAGAGCTATCTGTGATCGTGACTTGCAGTACTGGCCACATACTCCGGTAAGCCCAACATCTGGGCTATTCTTGTATGGGAAACGATAATCGCGCACTGAGAGTGGAGAGATGGTGGGAGTACCATGTAACACACTTCTGTGAATCCATCATGGACGAACGACACAGTATAGTGGGTACTGTGCTCTCGGGTAGCGCTGGACTGGTTCCTGTATAGGAGGATCCGAGTGAGGGTTGATGTATGTAGGCACGGGTCCGGGCCCAAACCTACATATGTCGTGTGGTAAGAAAACCCCAGCTGGGCCAAACCAATTTGAATCACCATTGCTTCTCGGTGATGGTTTATAAGAAGTGCTTGGAATTAGAATAGATGCTAATGATAGTTCTTAATATTAATTGAAAGTATAAAACTTGGAAAGTAAGGATCCACTTTAGTGTAGTTTTTCGCAAAAGTGTTCTTGATCTTGCTACAGACTTACCTTGATTCCCCTTACCTTGCATATCCTTGGAGTCTTTCCTATTCGTCGGTTAAGTCTTGTTGAGTACCCTCAGTACTCAGGGTTTGTTAAACCCTTGTTGTAGGTGAACAACCTGAGCAGGCTAGCACTAGCCCCTACTACATGTTGGTTCCTAAGGAAGAGTCCCAGCAGTGAGAGTGTTGAAGTGCACCCTTGGGCAGGGTGAAGTTCTTTTGGTGATGTAATATAAGGGGTGTACCCTCTTTTGATATCCACTGCCTGTATGGCAAAACTATGGTTTGTAATAATAGTGGTTTGTAAGAACTTAATACTGGTTTGTAAACTTATATTATTGTAAGACTTCTGCTATACTCTTATGTAATAAATTTGTATATTTATATAACTATTGTAATCCTGTAATGCTACTGTAATTGATCATGCTCGAAAGACGAAACGTGGATGATTCAGGTTTCTCGAGGACACCCGATATACTATCAAGTTATAGGGTACTCATGTGCTACTACCAGAGGTCTGGAAGACAATGGTAAGCACGTGTGGGCCATATGATTCAGATGGTTGTGCCACACGAATGGGGGGTCGTGCAGGGCCATTGGTGCTATCCAATTAAGAGATGTCTAAAGGTTAATCAAACTAAATGTAAAAATGAATTCAAAATAGAGGCTTCCATTGCAGAGGCATACATTATGGAGGAGGTGTCAAACTTCACAACAACATACTATGGTGACAACCTTCCTAGCATGCATAATCCACCCCCTCGCTACAATGCTGGCGAAAATGAATCGACCCTTAGCCTTTTCCTAGGGAAACTCAGAAGTGCAAGTGATGCGACCCCCAAGACCTTGAAACATCAAGAGTGACGCACTATCATGCTATATGTGTTGACCAACCTTTCCGAAGTGGAGCCGTACATGAGGTAAGTTCTCAACAAACTTGTTCTCGAGTAGTCACTATTCTGCATCCAACCCCCTTGTTTCTCATTGGTGCAGGGAATTTCATCATTAATTCTGGCATAGATCAAGGGAACCTACCCCGCAGGAAACTAAGACCCTTCTTAGATAGGGTGCGGGAAATGGAATGCCCGATTTCATTTCTTGGTTCAAACAGAAGGTACTGTCCAATTTAGCTCGTACTTAGTTTGACATTACAAGTTGCTCATACGTGCAAATAATATAACGAACTATCCTGCTTGAGCTTGCAGGGCCAAACCAATGCGTCTATGAGTGTCGAGTTGAGACAAGTTGTCGATGGCTATGCCTATAGGGTCATGTCATTTACCAGTTATAATGTCAATGGATATCGCTTTCACACAACAAGACACGAGTAGAGTCAGCCCAATCGAAGAACCACAAATACCGGAGTTTTTACGTCCAGCCTTGATGGGGTCAAGTATTATGGAAGAATTGAAGAAATATACACACTCACGTTTCATGGCTGCAAACCTCTCAATCCTATCATATTCAAATGCCACTGGTTTGATCCTGAAGTAACGAGACGGACCCCTAATCTTGGGCTAGTCGAAATTCGATAGTCATCCGTCTTACCAGGAGATGATGTCTATATTGTGGCTCAACAGGCCATGCAAGTCTATTATCTCCCGTACACGTGCAAAATCGACGCCCATCTTAAGGGTTGGGATGTTGTGTATAAGGTATCACCACACGATAAACTACCTGTCCCAAACAATGAAGATTACAACTTAGACCCAAACACATATGATGGAGAGTTCTTTCAAGAAGAGGGGCTAGAAGGGAGTTTTGTGATAGACTTAACTGAAGCGATCGGAATGAAAGTAGACAATGAAAGGGTTGATCATGAGGACGCTTTTGATGAAGTTCAAAATGTGAAGGACTTAGAATTACTTCAGCGATAACATTTAGGCAATGACAATGATGACGACCTTCCTCCTTCGGATAGTGCTGATTATATCGACATGGCTAATAGTGATGGTGAGACTTATGATCAAGCTAATCCTGATCATGATGATTATTTCTAATACATGTAATACTATATTATTTTCTAATTATGTTTTGTTTATTTTGCATCGCTTTCTAAGTACGTCTTGTTTATCTATGCTTATTGGTTTACTCTTTTTAATTGCAGGTGATTGAACAAAGATGGTGGGCGGTGTGAGGAACGTAAAGTTGCTTTACCAAAGGTGGTCTATTGTAGCTGAGTAGTCGGGGAGCAAGAGTAGCAGTGGGAGCAGGAGGAGTAGGAGCAGGAGCACTCTTGAGAGGGAGCGGTAGTGGGAGCGGGAGCAGGAGGAGGAGCAGGAGGAGCAGCATGGGGAGGAGGAGCAGGGGGCGAGGAGGAGCAGGGGGGACGAGGAGGAGGAGGTAGGGGGTTCCACTTCCTCTGGTTCGTCGGGTGTCTGGTTACGAGGTCCCTCGACCCTCCTGAGGCGACCGATACCTACTGAGAGACGCCCACTGATTCGACCCACTGGGTCTAGGTAAGTAACTTTACATGTTATCACTACTTTTTTATTTGTTATGTTGAAAACCACAATAGAAACTAATAATTTTTCTTAATCACTTGGGCAGGAGTTGGCAGGTTGTGGCTGCAGGTGCTTACAACTGCCATGTCAATGGCATCCTAGGTTTTCTGTGCAGGCTACACTTCCCTGGCCTGGTAGAGTTTGCTAAAAAGCAGGAACTAGCCTACACGTTTGAGCACTACGCCGTCTTCCCCGATTTACCATATCGGTTTTGCAGGCAATTCGCCAACAAGGCCCAGTGGGTGACGCAGGAGCTGTGGGTAAGTCTTTCTCGCACTACATTGCTCAATACATTGCATTCATTGGACATTCTTGAAATAATGACCAGATACATCGCGTCTATATGCAGGATTTCTTCATATGCAAGTCAGGATTTGAGGCCAGGGCGAATAGTGTGGCTCAGAAAGCATGTTCTAAACTCGTGAAGGACATGCATTACAAGGCACACATCCAGGCCATCATAACATACAACGCACAGGTCCTTGGAGTGAAGTTCAACAAAACTCAAGCAAGAAACACTCGTCTGACCCGGGAACAATACTTGCAAGTAAATAAAGAACATTAATACCGATTTCTTCTGAGATTAAGTATGCTTAATTTGATCTTCTTATATGTCACATACTTGATAACGTGTAGGTGCCTCCGTGGTGGTGCAATAGTCATCCCTAGTGCTGGGAACAGATGGTGGACAGGTGGTGCGGGGCTGAGTGGGAGGAGACGCACAACGCTTGCTGGGAGCGGCGTTTGATAATGCCAGGTGCACCACACCATCAGGGAAACCTTAGCCTCGACCAATTCGTGGCTAGATGGGTACGAGAATTCATTTATTCATTCTAACGCTCAATTCTACATAATTTCTAATCATCTTGCTATTTTTTCGCAGTCGTCCGCGCATGGCAGCCAGCCTTGCTCCTAGTTAAAGGCATGGGCTTTGGCCCATAAGGGCAAGGCGACGTCCGATGTCGACTACAACCCGAAGGACCCACCCTCGGCGTACACCAATGAGACCGTCCACAGCCGCCTCAGTGAGTACACATCGATGGCAAGGATAGTCCATGGGCCAGAGTACGATCCGACCATCCAGGACCTTGATGGAGAAGTCCTCATGAGAGTGGGAGGAGGCAAGAAGCATGGGCGGTACTAGATTGGCGACAGCACGCTCAACACAGCCACTACTCCTACTCTCTGCCAGATTCGAGCAAGGAGCATGAGCTCAAGCCCGGCCATACGCCCAAGGTCGGACACTACACAGCACCGGGTGGAGGCACTTCAGGTTATTTCTGTTTTATTCGTCATTCATTGATTTTTACATACCTTAGCTTTGCATTGTAACATTGAGGTAAAATATTATAGGCCCAGCTGCAAGAAGAGAGGAGGCTACGGGAGGAGATGGCGGTGAGGATGGAGGCCGAGCAGGAGGCCGAGTGGCATAAGATGGAGCAGATGTTTCAGTACATGCAAAGTCTTGGCGCCGCTATGGGTCAACCTCCGCCATCATTGCTATTCCCTCCTCCACCTCCTCCTGAAGGCACTCCTGTGAGTATGAATGTTATTGCTTTCGCTTGTGCTTTGCTTGTATGACCTAGATTAGCTATCCAAGTTAGAACACAGTACAAAAACATGCAATCTCACACATGCAAGTAATTCCTAGATTAGCTATCCAAGTAATCTTGCCTCACACATGCAATCTCCTCTCCTTTATGCAGAATCAATCGGCGGCATCGAATGATGGACCTTGTGACCCACCGCAAGGCTCGCCGTGGTCAAATTGGTGATTGTTTGTGGTTGTCGCACTCGGCACTTGTGTTTGTGATATACTTATGCTTGTGATGCACTTGTGGTTGTGATGCACTTGTGATGTGATATACTTGTGGTTTGTGATGCTTATTTATGGACGTGGATATATGTGAACTGCCTGTGATGCTTATTGTGGTTGTTTCTGTCTATATGAACTGCATATGATGTGTAATGTGATATATGTACTGTTTATTTGATTGGAATGCAAAAAACAAAAAAAATGTTGGTTTTGGTCACTTTACCGTGTGCTGCACTCGGCAAAGGCACCCTTTGTCGAGTGTCAGGGCCATAGCACTCGGCAAAGTGGCCCATCCTGGGAACTTGGGAACATGCTTTACCGAGTGCATTGGCCATAGCACTCGGCAAAGCCGTCACCTTTGCCGAGTGTCTGCATGGCAGCACTCAGCAAAGTTTTTTTTCAAAAAAAAATGACGTCTTTGCCGAGTGCCTCCAGGGTGGCACTCGGCAAAGCATTTTTCAAAAAAAACGACTTTGCCGAGTGCCTGCAGTGTGGCACTCGGCAAAGCATTTTTCAAAAAAAAATACGACGTCTTTGCCGAGTGTCTTGCCGTCCTTGCACTCGGCAAACTCTCTGTCACCGTCTTGTCTCCGTCCATGTCGCTTTTTTTTTTGCCAAAGGTCGACTGAGCACTCAGCAAAGGCTTTGCCGAGTGCCCGAGAGAAAGCACTCGGCAAACATCTCTTTGCCGTCTAATATTTTGCCGTGTGAGGTATGCCGAGTGTGGCACTCGGCAAAGGCTTTGCCGAGTGCTTTATGGCCTCTTGGCAAAGAAGCTGAGTCCGGTAGTGCAGGGGGTAGATAGAGTAGTGAATGGAGGTGAAGGGCTCCTTCCAACGTAAGCTAGTGGACTGGTTAGATCGGCTTCTGCCATTTAAAGTAAAGTAGTAATAATAAATTAAAGATTGAGCATGGGGAGATGATAGACCGAACTGAACAACGAAATTGACTCCAACTAGCAAATGCCTGTGCGTTGGTGACTAAACAATGTTGGCACCAATTTGATGGACTTCATGTGATCAGTCTCTTTTTTTTTGCACATAAATGTGATCAGCTTTCTTGTTAAGGTGGGTAACAGATTTTTAACACCTTCCAAATGTCGCAAACTCGCATAGACCCTAGAACAGAGCATTTATATTGTCAAAGGCATATTTCATTCCATCAAACTAATCAACCTAGCAACATTTGAATGGGAGGAAACCACGGGAAAGGTGTATTTATGTTGTGAAGAAATCAAGAAGAATAGGAACTAATATCACTAAGATGTCGCATTACAAAAATATTCAGGCGTACATACACAATTTTTAGGCAGAAGCTATATCAAGAAACAAAAGGCTAAAAACTCTCCAACGTCTGAAAGAGTAGCTTGGCACTTGCTCACTGCGTGTAAATCTTCCTGCCCCTTCCAGCTGCAAAATCTCACGAAGTGCACGAACCTGGAGGCAAAGGCAAACCAAACATTCATCAAAACCCTATCTTTTTGGCACCATCAATCTAAAAACCGCTAGATAAGCCACAATCAGTAGACCTCTCTCAAGGCTGCTCTTGCTGAACCACAGGGTGTACCGCTCCAGCTACAGACAGATGGCCACCAACGCTGGCTGTGCTGACACCTACTCCTCTATAGCCCGAAGGTGACAAACAGCTTCACCGACCCTGACACAAGCTTTTCCATGTGCCCATTGCTGAACACCACGAGCTCACATCTGCACAGGGGCATAGAGGCGCAGCATTTAGCTATACGCATACTTGCTAGTTGCTAAATTAACCAGGTGTTCATATGAAAGTTAAAAATCTTTACGCCAACATGTAGATAGTTCGGTTTTTTAAAAACATAAACCATTGAACTATAGACATTGTGGCAATATGATAACACGTGAAAGGTCAGGAACTTTTCCAAAAGCAATGTTCTTTTTTTTTGTGAACACCAAAAGCAATGTTCAGTACATAACAATATGGAAGTTCGGTGAGGACACACGATAATATTCACGTTGTTTCTCATTTCTTTCAAGCTTTTGTTCTTGAGTCATTGCCACACTTGGCGCTCTTTCCCTTTGCCTTTTACGTTCCTTAGCGTCATCGACTTGCGTCCTTGAACTGGATGCAATTTGACTTCCTGATTTATTGTTAGTGGGTGTCATACTAATTTTTCATAACCAATCATTCATATACATGCGTGTATCACAAAAGTATATAGTTCTCTGTAGTCTCTACATCACATGCCAAAAATGGTGACCACAGTTGCTTACAGAACCCATGGAAATTATTCGAAGAAAACTGTTATGTGGGCCGTTGGGATCGAGAGGATTGAGGAAAAAGAGAGGAGCGGCGGCGGAGCTACAGTGCCCGCGGGTACTGTTCACGTGGGAGAGGCAGAGGACCGGCCGCGGGGCTTCGCCCACGGCCGGCAAGAGAGAAGGTTTTTCCTTCTAATCTCTTGCTTGATTAGATTGATACATCTCCTCTCCTTATATAGAGAAGAGGTCTTACTTGACCCCTAAACAAGCGACTAATTAACCCTAACGGGCTAAGACCCAATAGTCCCTTGACTCTTCTAACACTACACCTCACCTGGACATGCAGCTCGTCCTCGAGCTGCAACTTAACGATGACTCTGCTAGACACAAACCTAACACCTAAAAACAAGTCTTTTACATCTCGGTTTATTTTATTGACCTGAAATGGACTACGACTCTTTATTTTTGACTCTTGAAGATATGCGGACACCCTCCGCGTGATGGACCTACACGTGTGTAGCCACCTGGATCCCATGGAGTCCACTGAAACGAGAGGGGTGCACGGGTATAGCCACCTGGAATTAGTCGCGATAGCGACCAGCGGAGACGTCCTCGCGGCGGCCGGTGGCGGAATACGGTAGTGCTAGGCAGTGCGTCCCCGCCGGAGACAAGGAGAGGAGCGACTCCCCTACCGCCGCTGCCGCAAAGTTGGAGGTCGCTATCCGCCGGAAAATCATCATGCTCGCGCCTTAAGACAGCAGTGGGTCGGCGCAGTTGCTGGTGGCCGTCCCACGGGGCGAGGTCGCGCTCCGCTGAGCTGAGGTCGACCGTCGCCAAGGTTGCCTCGTGCATAGGCTAGCGCATCTCCTGCAGCAGCCGGCGCGCTAGGAGGCCGCGTGCCGTAGCCTGTAGCCGCACCGCCGCAGACACTTTGTAGGTAAGCATCTTCCCTACCGGCTCCGTCGTGATGTCCATCGTCTGCTCGATCTGCTGCAGTGTTGGCTGCACCGTTGGCTGCACGTCCTGGAACGGCAGCAGCGTCGTGCCCGGCAGCAGCGTCGTGCCGTAACCTGGCATCCCGTAGGGGAAAACCAGTGGCGGAGAGACCATGGCCGATTGCGGCAGTGGCCAGCTGGCTGGTTGCAGCGGCGGTATGCCGAGGTAGGACTGGATGGCGGCGATGGAACGGGCGAGATCGGTGATGGCCGTGGTCAACTGATCTGGCGTCATCGGTGAGGAAGTGACCGGCGACGGCTCATCGTAACCTGGCATCTCCGATACCATATTGTTATGTGGGCTATTGGAATCGAGAGGGAGAGAGTTGAGGAGAGTGTCGGCGAGGGAGAGCCGGCCGCGAGGGCAAGAGGGAAGGTTTTTCCTTCTAATCACTTGCTTGATTAGATTGATACATCTCCTCTCCTTATATAGAGAAGAGGTCTTACTTGACCCCTAAGCAAGTGACTAATTAACCTTAATAGGCTAAGGCCCAATATGTCCTTGACTCTTCTAACAAAATCATTCAGTAGTAAATAATGATGTATGCTAGAAAACAGATGGTAAACATATCATGATGGATCATGGCTGGTACAGATATGAGATATTGTGATAGCAAGAATAGGAAAATAAATATCAAACGATTTAAACCATTGGAAACCAGGAAAAAGCTAAAATGATACCAATAACTTACCATGTGTCCAACAACATTATGGTGTTGTTGCCGTGCATTTCTGCAGTAACATACAATATTATAATGACATCCTAGTGACACATTTGGCTAATATGGCACAATTAAAATTTAGTGGGACAGAAGTGCCAACACAATTGGTAGCTAGCAATGGCATTGCATTTGCCCAAGCTGAAGTCATCCAACGCTGTGAGACTGAAGTGCCAACAAAATTTCTAGCTAGCCATGGCATTGCATTTGGCCAACTTCAAGTCATATAATGTTGTGAAACTGATAGTGCTCAGAATAGTTGATCATGCAAATGGGTACAGCACTGACCATGTACTGCAAAAGCAGTGAGATAATAATGAAAAGGAAAATGGTGTTTGACAATCTAAACAGATCTAGGGATGGACTCAAGAAACCATATGTCCTGCAAAAGCAGAGAGATAATGCAAGCAACCTCGGGAACGATGTGTTATGCAGCCATGCAGGTAAATGTTATGTCAGTAAGATACATACATGGATAACCCGCTAAAAAAAGAGTCAAACAAAGAAGTTGTTTTGAAAAAGGATAAAAAAACAGTTAATGGCGAATCTCTTTATAACCCAGCTAAAAATATAAGCAGAAAGTCGTGTCCACCAAATAGGCAAAGAAAGAGAGGCCTTAGAGACACCGCCCCACCGAAAAAACACACACAATAGCACTCTCGGATTCACCATTGTGCCTGAATATTGTCGTGGATTAGGCAACACAAATACATTATCCAGATTATGCCTGTTCAGACACATCAACGCCATGAAGTAGGGCATCTAGTTCAACAGGACATTTCACCAACACTATGAGTCTATGACAGCAGGAAGGAAACACTATGAACAACACCATTGAATAGAATTTGGTTGGGATGAACATCTGGGTAATGGAGTTTGAATCCTCCAGGACATTTCAGTCCTCAGAGAAGAAGAAATTTCGTCTTTGAAGCTGGAAAGAGATATACCGTATACGACTGAGTATTCAATTTAAGGATGATACATCAGATTATGCTACATCTGCTTTATTTAATCTAGATGGAATTTTATAGTCTAATTTTATAAGATGTTGATAAAAATCCAATGGAATTTACAAAAGCGGGAAGTGGTGTTGATGTAGAAACTATCATCTCGATGTGCATGCTACCCAACTAATTTTTATCAGCATCTTCTTTTTCAGTCTTGGTTATAAGAGATTTGTCATCAACAGACAGAAGCACAGAAAATAGTAGGACGGAAATAGACACATCAACGCCGAATTTAGTTGGGATGAACAATACCATTCAAAAGGAAACGGTGAAGCGGGGGCTGTGGCGGCGCCCGGTACTGGCCGGGTTCCTGCAGCCGGTCTCGGCGGGGCAGCGCCTGCTCGTCGTGGGCCGGCCGGAGGGAATCGTATCGGGTGGGGCGTGATGGACTCAGCAGCAGCGTCGAGGGCCAAGCGGGCGAGGGCGGATCTGGAGAGAGCTGCGCCCGAGTTGCTGTCGTCGAAAGGGGTAGGGCCGCCGCCTTTGCCGCCACAGGAGGAGGAGCGCGGAGAGGCGGTCGCCGGCCCGTCGTCGTCCCCCGCGTCCGTGGTGGCGTCGGGGCCCCGGGGGTGAACTTGTCCGGCGAGGCGAGGGCTCGCACTCCCGGCGTCGGGGGCACACGGGTCAGAGCGAGGCACGCTGAGTCGAGAGCCGAAGAACTGCTTCAGACTATCCGCACCGCTGTCCTGCGTATCCTATTGGAGAGCACATAACGGAACCAAAGTGCCGCACCGGCCACGCTATCCCCTACGATAAAAACCACGACGAGCGCGCCATCCGCTATATTGGGCGTGAGACTGTCCACGCTCATCGTATTCTAAATCCATTCTCTAAAAGGAATATTTTATCCTGGTTATTGAGATCCTCTCCTCTATATCCAGTTTTCCCGTACCCATTCATAATCTATATCATCCTCTATCCCAAGATGAGATCCATGTGTCATATTTTTTTTACCTCCCCCTCCCCTCTCTCTCTCCCTGTCGCCCTCTCTCCCGGTCGGACAAGAGCTCACTGCTGTCGCAGCTTGCACCGGGGTCAGCCAGGCGAGCTCGCGTGGGCACACGATGGGCCGGCGGGACGAGCGCGCGCAGGTGAGGAGCGCGGCGGCGCTCGCAGGCGAGGTCGTAGCGTGCACGGGCGAGCACGGCGGCGCTCGTAGGCGAGGCCCGTGACCGGCGGCGTCCGCGCTCGCGAGCATGGACGGGCGGCGCGATCTCGGCCGGGACGCGGGCACCATCGCCGCTTTTCCTCCGTCCGGCGAACGGCTCGGCTCTGCTCCAGGCGCGGAGAGGCGGACGAGCGCGGAGAGGCGGTCGGGCGGGCATGGTGGCGCTGGCGAGGCGACTCCGAGCAGTGAGGCAACGTGTCCGGGCGTGGGCGGCCACGAGCTCGCGGCGGCTCCGAGCGGTGGGTGGCCATGGGCTCCGGCGTGTCCCTCCACCTCCCTCTGCTCCCTCCCTCTCTCCCTTCTCCTTCCCCTCTCTGCTCGCTCACTCGACGGGCCCCACACGCGGGTAGCGGATGTCCACGAGTCCGCTAGGAATAGCGGACGGCCGGCTCGTCCACGCGTGTAGCGTACGTGATAGCGTACCCGCTGCAGCCGGTTCGTCCGCTATAGGGTCCTGCAGGATGATTTATAGGGTCGTGGTGCGGACAGTCTTACGAATGATGATGCAGGAAATTTCAACAGGGAACAAGAAGAACGCACGAATTGCAAACCATCTTATGTAAACCGTTCTCTGCCTTTTTGTTTGCTATATAAAAAGGCAGCTAGCATCATTAGCCTCAGTAAAAAGGTAGCCTACACGTTGGAGTGGAGTGACCAGAAGCCGGCACCTCCCATCGCAGGCTACACAGCCAGTCTGACACAGCCCTCCTCCTCTCCTCTCAGAATCGTTTCTGCTTTATGAGATGAAAAGCAAAGGCCGGGAGCACTTCCTTCCTCCCATCGTGTTCTCTAGTTGTTGCTTCATCCCCTGCAGGATGCTAGCAAGCTCTACGGGGCTAACATCTTCTTTCTTTTTCTCATCCGATCCTACCTGGCCTGACGAAGCCAACATTGAGCATGGAGCGTTGGGGGCGGCCTAAGTGGCCCCGGTTGGCAATGCAGGCGGCTTGGATTTGCTGAAACAGCTGATACTTTTGACTTGGGCTAGCAGCCTAGCACTAATATACCGCCAAATCAGTTGCAAGTAGGTGCTGATAGTGCGTTAATTCGGCAAGCTGAAATGTTCCGGATTCTCAGCTAGTCACTTCTAAACGGTGAAAGTAGGAAACTTTTCAGCGTAGAAACGTTTCTAGTTTCTTGCCTAGAAACATGAATCAGACAAAGGCTGGTTTCGCCAAATTCATCGCCTAGCGGTTTAGAAGTGATTAATCAAGTATACCAGCCAAACGATTTCACAAAATGATTCCGATTCATCACAAAAACGTTTTAAGGGAGAATCCGGATCCAAAACATTTCTACAAGAATTTGGAGCTCTACCAAACGTACTTTTACATGCATGCAGGTGGGGTTCCGCAATGCCAAATTAGTGGGCGGCGTCCAAGGCCATCTTTGAATGCATGAGTTGATACATAATTTTGGATCTTTTTGGTTATAAGATATATATCCAAATGGACAGCCCGGCCGGCTTGGCATGGGCCCATTAAGGCACAGCCCGATTAGAGTCGGGCTGGCATGGCCCTATTTGCTCAATGTGTCATGTCATGTCATGCCTGCCTATGGTTGTGGCTTCATCCCAGGACCGGGTCTACACTGGCTTAGTTGTGTCAGGATGGGCTGAGGGCTCATTGGTCCCACCACGCCCTAGCCCCTACCAATGCGCCATTGTCGCCCATGCTAGTGGAGAAGGGGGAGGGGAGGGGAGCCGATATTGGAGCAGAGCATGGAGGAGAGCTTCCGTTGAAGAAGGAAGGCACAGTGGAAGGGAAGGAAACAAGAATGGGGGTGTTTGAGAGGGAACATGGTGTGGCGTGTGAACGAATGTCTATTGGGTGAGATGGAAATTGGAGATAGCTGGTTAGGGTTTTGGTGTGTTCACATATATATGAGAGGTGGAGGCGGCTGTGATGAACCTTGGTGAGCCTCCTACTAATTGTGTGGAGTCTAACTAGAGTGACGTGTCGAGGTAGTGACCCAGGCACGACCATTACATCGGGCCGAACTAGCATGGGCACAACTGTCATTAGGTTGTGCAGAGCTTAGGCTAGGCCAAATGCGAGGTTATGGGCCACACTACTACACAACTGACCTTTCGTCGATCGCCCAAAATGCCTTTAGTCTCGGCGATTTCGACGACCGGGACTAAATAGACTTTTAGTTCCGGTTGGTGTTACCAACCGGGACTAAAGGTCCCTCGCTAACGGCTCTGTTGGCAGGCGCTGTTGGGAGGGACCTTTAGTCCCGGTCGGTTCCACGGACCGGGACTACAGCTTTTGTCCCGGTCCGTGGCACCGACCGGGACTATAGGACTGGGTTTAGTCCCGGTTACTGTTACCAACCGGGATTAAAACCCCCCTATAAATTGAACCTCTCTCTTCTTCCTCCCTGCCCGAGCCCTTCCTTGTTCATGTTCTTGTTGCTTGTTCTTCCATTGTTCTTGCTTGTCTCATCTCTGGCGATCAATCCACTTCAAACGCTTCTACGCCGTCGTCGATTTGTTTGAAAGGTTGCTAGCTTCATCCTCCTATGTTTTAGCAGCACCATATGTAAATCCATGTTATATATGGCTATTTTATTTCATATTGCTAGCTCCAATCACTTTTCATGTTTGAATTTTTATGAACGATGCTAATTATAGTACCTAGAAAGTAGTATATACATATAATGTTTAGTTCTATTACATACTTTTTAGGATACTTTTTACTTTAATTTGTTCATGTTCTCATTTTAAAATATTAAATAATGTTGATTCTTTGTAATTTTGAAATAAATTTATTTTAACTTTAAAAATTCTTTAAATTAATTTTATTTAGAGATAAAATTATACCTTTTAATAGAAAAATACAAATTTTATGATTTTGCTATCTTTTTATTAACGTCCATAAATTAATTTTATGAAATGATGAACCACTTATAAAATTTTGAACTCAATTAGACAAGATTGTGCCGCGCTCTTTTTCTCATGCTGGGCTTTTAATTATGTGATGCTATATAATGCAGATAATGACACGCCATTGGATGTACAATGCCGATCGCCGCTCCAACGAGTTCATTGAGGGCGTGTGAGAATTCTGCAGAGTGGCAGAGGAAAACAAGTGGGATGATTTTATGTGCTGCACATGTGCCGTGTGTATGAATTTGAAAGAATTTTGTAGCTCAAGAAGTATTCACTTACACTTGTTCAAGTCGGGTTTCATGTCAAACTATATTTGTTGGACTAAGCATGGAGAGACCAGGGTTATGATGGAAGAAGGTGAAGAAGAACAAGCGGACCCTGACGATGTTTTTGCTCAATACTGTGACTTCGCGATGGAGGAAGTTGAAGAAGAGGCGGACGCAGAAAATAGTATCGTTGAAGATGACGATGCTCTTGGTGATGTCATTCGTGACGCACAGAGAGATTGTGAAAGTGAAAAGAAGAAGGCTAAGTTTGATCAAATGCTACAGGATCACAATAAGTTACTCTACCCGTCGGCCGAAGATGGACAGAAAAGCTAGGCACGACCGCACGACACTGGAGTTGTTACAGTGAAAGGAAGAGAATGGTATATCTGACAAGGCATTTGGGAAATTACTGAAGATCCAAAAAAATATGCTTCCGAAGCCTAATAAATTGCCCACCACTACATACGAAGCAAAAAAGATTATCTACCCTTTAGGATTACAAATCAAGAAGATACATACATGTCCTAATGACTGCATCATGTACTGTGGCGTTCACGAGAATTTAGATGAATGCCCTGTTTGCCATGCATCACGGTACAAGATCTTGCGAGATGATCCTGGCGATGTTGAGGATGAAGAACGTCCGAAGAAGAGAATCTCTGCCAAGGTTACGTGGTATGCTCCAATAATTCCACGCCTAAAACGATTGTTCAGAAACAAGGAGCACGCAAAGTTGTTGCGATGGCACAAAGAAGACCGTAAGGTGGACAACATGTTGAGACACCCTACAGATGGGTCCCAGTAGAGAGAAATAGATAGAGAATTCCCAGACTTTACAGATGACGCAAGAAACCTAAGGTTCGCATTGAGTACGGATGAATTTAATCTTTTTAGGGACCAGAGCTCTAGTCATAGCACTTGGCCCGTTACTCTATGTATCTACAACCTTCTTCCATGGTTATGCATGAAGCGGAAGTTTATTATGATGACAGTGCTCATCCAAGGCCCGAAACAACCTGGCAATGGCATCGATGTCTACCTGAGGCCATTAGTTGAGGAACTCCAGCTGCTATGGAGCAAACCAGGTGTACGTGTATGGGATGAGTACAAACAGGAAGAATTCGACCTGCGAGCATTGTTGTTCATGACAATCAATGATTGGCCAGCTCTAAGTAATCTTTTAGGACAGACAAATAATGGATATAATGCATGCACCCATTGTTTTGGTGACCTTGAGGCTGTCTATTAAAAAAAATGTCGAAAGGTCGTGTACCTTGGCTATCGTCGATTTCTTGCTAAGAACCACCAGTTGAGAAAGAAAGGTAAACATTTTAAAGGTACGGCAGAATACCGGTCCAAGCCAGGCAACCGAGATGGGGCAGAGGTATTCAAGATGATGAAGGATTTAAAAGTAGTGTTTGGAAAGGGACGAGGCAGTGAACCTTTAGTCCCGGGCGGTGGCCAGGTCCGGGACTAAAGGTCCCTGGCCTATAAAGCCCTGCCTTCTTCCTCCTCCTCCCCACCCGCGCGCAGACACACAAACCGCTGCCTCGATCTCGATCTCCCGAGCAACGCCACGCGCCGCCCCGAGAACCGCCGCGCGCCGCCAGGTTCGTCTCCGCGCGCGTCCGTTGGGCGCTGCTGCTGCCCCAAGGCCGCTGCTGCTGTGCCCCATTACCGGAGCCGAGCTGCTGCTTCCGGCACCGCCGCGCTGTTGCTTCCGGCGCTGGCGCCCGCCTGCGGCGGATATATATATATATATATATATATATATATATATATATATATATATATATATATATATATATATATATATATATATATATATATATATATATATATAGGTTACCCGCACCGAAGCCCGACGTACCCCGCGCAGAAGTATCGGATGAGATTTTCCGTTTCCTTCATCACGTGCGGTCGACACTTGTGGCCGATTTTTTTTTTCATTTTGGTTACGGCTGATTTTTTTTTCTCTTTTGTTGTGGCCGATTTTTTTCTCCTTTTTTAATCATCTCATCGTCGGTTTTCTTTTAGTTTGTCTTTCCACGTCACGTGGTCGGCTCTTGAAGCCAATTTTTTTCCTTTTTTTCCTTGCCGCCAATTTTGGTTGGTTTTCTTTTAGCCTGGTGAACGTCCAAGAAACAAGGCTTGAACGTGTATTGTTTTCTTATTTTTGGATTTGAAAGGTAGATTTCATACTGAAATAGGTAAATGAATCATCAAAGAAGATTGCAATACACTTTACAGGTTGGATACACATAGTTTTGTAATACATTTTTATAAAAAAAAAAGAAAAAAGAAAAATAATACATCCCTCGCTTCTCTCGCCTCTATAAAGGCCGCTAATTGCTTCACCTGTCAAAAGAAGCGAAACAGATAATCAATTCATCAAATGTAGAAAATCTGAGGATTAGTTACAGCTTACTGTTGTAGGTTCATTTTTGGACCTATTTAATGACGACTCAGCAAAATATTCGGTGCAAAAGCATCACGTATCATAAGAGTTAGACATGAATAAAGGTTTTACATTACTTAGCTTCGGTGTAAGGCAGTTGTGGTGCCATGGTTGACAAAGAGAATAATTATCTGAAGCTTGCATTATAGTTACCATCATGGTGAGGTCGGCTCGACTACTGTAACACGCAATTGCAGGTCTTTCTGACACCTGCACAACAGAAATTGTAAGGGAGTTGTTGTGCCATGGTTGATACTTGGAAAAATTACCGTTTCCCCCCATCCATTAGTTTTCCAAAAATATAGACATCAAGGATAAAATTGAAGTAGCTGGTCAAAAGCTTCTACTAATATAATTTCAGTTTATTCAGTCAAAAAGTATGTGAACAGGATGCATATTACCAAAACAAAACTAGTATGTCAACTAACTAAAATATCATGCAATTGATTACTAAGATACTAGATCACTGTAATCTAGGGATAGGTTGACAAATTCTAAATTATCATCCACCAGCTAATGTGGTTCATTGAGGCATGCATCCACCATTGCAGCTACTGGCTAGCAAGAAGATGAGCCAATCTGCCATGCTATCATTGTCACTGTTGCAATTAAGACCTATTTTTGCACCACTAAATGCTAAAGCACAAAACAATTAAAATGTAGATCTACTCTTCAAATCACAAATTATTTCAAAAAAATACCAAGAACCATGTTACTCAAATGGCCTTTCTATTTTTCTACTCCATAAGCTCTGTTTTTCTGGCATACTTGCCTAAGATGAGCTATTACTACAAGCACACTGCCCAGGTACTAGTGATGCGCAAAACTGAACATAATTATTTATTCATGTGATGCACAAACATGCATACAAGGAGCAACAGATCGAACTACAGCTTGACGACTGATAAAATTTACTAATGGAATGCAGCTATGCTCTCTAATACTCACGTCGACCTAGGTACCAGAGAAGCAGAGACACATGATCTGTTATGCCCTATTGTGCCGCCTTCGATAGCTTAAGGCTCAGTTTAGCCAACTGAGAAGCAAATGACTCATTTTGAACTAAAAACTGTAACTATGCTATCTGAAATATATATTTTTTGCACCTGGACTATATATACTCTTGTATTGTAACAAATATCAGTAATAGCAAACAGTAGACTAAAGATGATGAGCATAGTTCTTACGGCGTAAAGGCAAGGCACGGCGATGGGGGAGCGCCTGGACGCCTAGGCGCCCGCCTTGCCCGCCTAGGCGCCCATTTTGCAAGGCGATGGGGGAGCCTCTGGACGCCTAGGCGACGCCTAGGCGACGCCATGAGAACTATGATGATGAGTACATTAATCAAAAAAGAAAGAACGATCGTTACAAGCTGAACTTCACTAAATCAATATCTTTAATTTTGTGAACGTACTGATCTAGATTGTAAACGATATTAGCTAAAAAAACTAGGTGACATGAACAAAATTAGCAAGAGAGGAAAAAGAATCCATATATGCCTAGAACTAGAACATCCACACATGCAAAGCCTTTTAACTAAAGCACGACCCTTCTAGTTCAAAAGCAAAAAATAGTTAAGAGGGATCAAACTGGATCTCACCATATTATTGGGATCATGCAACTCAACTCCTGGAATTAGGCAAGAAAACCAGATAAATTTGCATCCAATGGAGCTTGATCGAAAATAATACCATGTGTGGACGCAAAAACATGAACTCAATGTAATCTGGCATAGTCGCAAATAATGTCAAATGTACATGTAATATCCTAGCTATCTTCAAAATATTGGTATGTTCAATGGGACTCAAGAAAAAAGGCAGTTTTATCATACTGTGTAAATGTTGACAGCTAGTACCCATGCAGTTTTAGTTGTAGCACTAGATGAAGCCAATAGGCGCACAACTCATGTGAAAAATGCTGAAATGAACCATACAGGATGCATACTGAAAATCACTGAACATGTGCATGATCTGAACAGGTTATTTATTTTAACTATGCACTAAATTTGTATATAATCAGGGCTTAAATTCCATCTACCTGAACTTGAATTGTTTTCTTTTTGTAAAAAGCATTAGCACAAATAAGAAAGAAGCATAAATACAAGGCCATTTCCAACAATATCTGTAATTTTGTCATCATATTTAAATTAGTTTATCCTGTTTTCTTCAGGTACACACCTATCTTTGATCGATTCTAAAGGATATTTTGACCTATTGATCAACTTATCTTCAAAATTCTTTCTATAATCTCGAAAACCTTGTATTTTTCCTACAAATCATCCGAATTCCAATTTAAGATAGTATGAAAATGGAATCAGAAATAGTAGGATGGTTTTCTGCCATTTGATTAATGATTTATGACAGTGTACACGATTTAGTACTTTTTCATTTCACAAATTGTGCTCCAAAACATATAGTTGAATCCAGAATAGCAGTACATGCATTTAGAACATAGATGGAGGAACACATAGATGCATCTAGAATAGTCCACATAAACAAAAGCAAAAGACAACTGCTGAAGACTAAAGAAGACCCAGAACACCTTGGTCATAAACTAATTAGAAATCAGACACAGGTAAAATGCATACATTTGACTACATTTCAACCAACCAAGAACATACATTGCATATAAATTGTAATCAACTAACAGCATAGTAGCATGCTTTCAAGGGAGCAATCACAGACAATGAATCATCAAGATCAGCAAACCTAATCCAGAGACCGGCGCATAGCACATCCAGCCAGCCATATATTAATTAACAGACAATTCCAGTACAGGCAAGTGGCAAATAAACAAGAACTGAGGGATGGCCACTTGATTACTTACACGAGTACATATGGGCAGCCTGATCTAGAAAGTACCTAGTGAATATATTGTGTTATGTTAGTATCCATGCATGTTTACCATAGTCCCTTCTGATAAAGAAACAGAAATTATGTGACATGTTGCTTAACAAAGTCTAATAGTCCTCCCAATGGATGAGGATGACCAAACATCAACAGTTGAACACACATCACACATTATTAAAGCTCTTAATTTCAAATAAAAAATGAATTAATGATCAAATCAGGAACTATTTCATGTTTTGGAAATGTTGTGCTTATATTGAAAGCAAATGTGAGTTTAAATGTTGTGCTGGGGAAGACAACCTACAAACCCAATGGCACAACATTGCAGTTGCAGCTTCACAAACTAGCAGAACAGAGATAATTGTGCTACATTATTACAAAGGTATTTGTCCCCACTTTCAGTCCATGGCATGTAAAATTAAAATTCAGAATAATGGGAGAGATAGCAACTAACAGATGACTATACAAGACGGAATGGCATACTGAAAGCAGATATGCTGATAACTTGCAGATTTGTTTTGTAATCAAGCACTTTAATAATAGAAGCAATCTGATACTGTTAAAAAAAACTCATTCTTGAACCAAGTACGTGAGAGAACATAATATAGTAACATTCACACAAACACGGAGCATACAATAGACTTGCTATTTACTACCATATAATCTGATTTGGATAATTCAAGACCGAAATCGTGTAGTGATGAATAATCAAAGGTATTTTATGAAATTCCTCAATTATACCTGGAACCTCACCTATGTTTGATGCATTCTGTACCATGTTGCCACAAAATCTTCTAGTTCATTGGAGCTTGCCTGATTAGAAAAGTGTGCGCACCAAAAAAACGATTAATAACTGTACAAAATCACTAAACAAAATAGAAACCCAAGTGAACATGCTGCAACAAGAATTATAATAAGCTGAAAACTAGAAACTTCTAGTTCATTTGCCTGATAAAAGTGTCCAGTAAATTTAGGAAAGATGGCATCATCATAGTTCATGGAGTTTGCATCATGGACTAAAACTACCACACCCTACAGTTAAGAAAAAAAAGGAAAAAATCAAAGAGAGAAGGGAACACTAATTATAATATACGTTTATTGCCAGCTTCACTAACGTGATGAAATTTGGCTCAAATGTTTGCTAGAGCATGTCCTATTTCATATAGTAAATATAAAATACATAGTATCCTGCAGGAGATGTAAGCTCACGAATTACATGTATTGAAAGCATTTAGCTTTATGTTCGTGCATGCATAGGAGTGTTAGCATGTTGTGATTGCTACCTACAGGCATCATGGTGTTCTCCGTGGAACCAAATGGGCATTGATGTTTAGTCTGCAACTACAAAAATGATTACAATCAAAATTTTCATATTGGTTTGGTCACTTCATTCCATAGTTAAACAAACAAAATAACAGCACTCATAATCTGATGAGACAACATACATTTGACAAAAAAATAAAGATTTCATTTCCAAAGGGATTTGCTGAATTAAATCCACTCCCAAAGGGATTTGCTGTGTGGCCAAACTTTCATACACACACAGAAAAAAAAAAGCAATTACATCATATGACACGGTTGAGGGAAATCAAGTGTTGAGGGAAAAATAAACTCACAGCAGTGTAAACAAGGAAATGCACTAACTCTATTTCTTCCAAAATGATTTAGCAGTGCCATGAAGTATGAAAATGCAGTGATTAAGTATAGGTTGAAAAAGGAATATTATAGTGATTTAAATTGTTTCGTGAATATGCAGGAGCTTTGCATCGCTGCAGTAAGGGGATGAAAGTCCTATAAATACAACACACAGCAAACTCTCAAAGATACAGACGCGACCCTGAAAGAACAAAAAGACTAACTGAACCCGACAGCAGCCATTGGTGCCGACCCTCAACTAGGGCTTGAAGACCGCGGTCACAGCTAGTAGCGACGGCGAGCTGAAAGGGTGAGAGGATGGGGAGGGAGACGGCGCCAGGAGGGCCCTCGGCGGTGGTGAAGCCGGGCTCGTGCAGCGAAGGGAGCGCCGCCCTAGACCATGTAGAGGAGGGGGCGGCGAGCCGGGCGAAACCGGCGTCTCCTCGACTCCTCCCCACGATCTCTAGATTAGAACGAAAAAATGGATATAATAAGTAGAAGCCAGGCGCGAGGATCCGGCGCGGGGGGAGAGCCCGTGGGTTGGCTCGGTATAGTTGAGCTCGGTGAGTTGGACTCGGGTACTGATTAGCAAGGAGAAAACTGATGGCTATGACTGTATATCTAGCACAATTTCCCATGTACGCAAATGTGGAGTGATGGATATACCCAATTTGATCGACCCAACATGTGCAAACTCATCGGCTCAAAAGGAAATAGAAAATGGCAGACCATAATGTGTGGGGCGACCGCACCTTGCTGGCTTGCATAGGCCACAGAGCTGCTGCACAAGGTAACCAAGATAGCAGCCACCGGCTCGCATCTCCTTTCTGCCATCCACCTCACATGTCCGCTCTTTCATCTGCTGACACCTGCATCAACACCACAGTCTAAAATGTGGCATTTAGACTTTTGATTTCTAAGAATATATGTAACCACAAATAAAAATACATATGTTGTAATGTAACTAATATTTTTAAAATGGGACTGGAGAGAGAGTCCCGGCCTTTCCAGAAGGCTTAAATGTTGCTACCTACTGGAATTGGACTGACAGCCTCAAAGAGCAGCACTCTAGCCTGCATCATGTGACCAGCCGGCCACACAACCCTCCCTCAATGTAAATGTGTTTTCAATGAAGAATCCAGAAGTACTAATTCTATGTTCTCAATCCACCCAGTCGTTGGCATATTGATGATTAATTAAATAGAATATTTGACCAGCAGAGATCCTACAACTCGCAGTTGGAATCAGAGGGAGCAAAGATCAAGGTTCGATATCCAGTTCGTTATTGCCAGCCAAAGAACTTCAAACATATTCACATGGACGCAGATGGCAAAACGTTGATCCTTTATACATGTGCAATCGAAAGTGCCATTGACAGTTGTTAAATGCAGGACAACTATATGGTTCAGCTACCAAGCATTAGCATGTCATTTTCAACCAGGAATGCTACATATAAAAAATACAGTAGTTACCAGAACAATAATTCATCACTTCTGGCGTTACTGAGTCCATATCCCTTTAATTTACATCTCGCTTGTACCTGCAAGAAGATAAGAAATATTAGATTAACAACTCCGAGAATCTTTCCCAACTACCTACAAATCAAACTGTCATAAATCTCTTCCAAAAACTAACCAACCATGCTCCTTTGCCTGATGGAATATTCCCACACACTATCTTGAGCTGATTAACTATGATCGAATTAACAATTTTCAAACCTGAGAAGAAACGAATATCCTACCTACAAGAAAGAAGGTGCATGTATCAAAGACAGAAAATAACAAGCATGTACCACAGATGGTGGAGGCATTGATACTTCTCTCCGCCTCCTCGATTAATAGTTAATTTAATAGTTAAGACCATCTGCACATACACAGCCTATTAATTTATTAAACTAGTGCATAATCCATCTAGTTCTGTACGGGAATAGTTGCAAAATAATCACTATGCATAGAACTGGAATATATACAAATGCAAGTCCTGACTGTGCAATAGAGGGGCCAATTTGGATCTTTCTAGATTGTGCAACCGATCTCCCGTGGACGGCAGCCTGCATTCCCAATCCAAGCTCCCCGCCTGTGCAAGCGACTCTGCCCTCCATAGCACCCGGAACGCCCTAGGACGGTTGTTGACAGCATGGTCGCAGGGCACCTGGTTGCTGGGTTGCTTATATGACACGAGACGGCGCCTGCTCCGGCCGCAGTTGTGGATCCACGAGGTCGGCAGTTGTGCCGTCAAAACCTGGAAAGGGGAAAGTGAATCGGACAATGCAAAAACTAAATTGTACAACTATCTGTAAACCACAATGCAAGATCTGTGTATCAAGGCGGACAAGACGGGCCTAAGTTCAACAAGTGCTACTTCGGAAGAAAATAGATAAAGAGCTGAAAATATTTTTAATCTTGTGAGCCAGAGACTTCAGAGTTATATATATGAAAATCCGGAGCTGAAATTACGGTAGACCTCGTGAGTAGAGGATAGGGAGGAGCAGGGCTCGTACCATACCTCGATCCGGATACCTGATGAACATGCTGGGGTCCCACAGCCGGATTGCGTTGCTTCTCAGCTAAATCGGCATCCTACCTCCCGGATCGAGGTGCGGCAAGGCGGGCAACGGCGTCGGAAGGGCGGCGGGGCCCACGCATAGCTGCAGGGAGGGGGCGAGGCCCGCGCGCCACCGTAGATAGAGGACCGCGCGCGCAAACCACCGGCTTGGAGGAAGAGCCACAGGCAACGCCGCCGCCGCCAACGCCGCTTGAGAGACGCCTGGGAAGGAGAGAATCGCGCGCCTTGGAGGGTGCGAAGCAGGGCAGCACCGGCAGGGTGGGTTAAGGAGCGGCGCTGGTAGGGGCTGGGTTGAGGCCTGAGGCGCAGTGCTGGCGGGGGAGGGTTGACGAGCGGCGCCGGCTGCGGGTGGTACGGATCAGGCGAGCGGACGAGTCTGAGGAACCGAAAAGATCGTGGCATCGTGGGTGGGCAGCTGACGAGACGTGATGGTGCTCGGGCCTCGGCGCGAAGAAAAGGAAAACTGAGCCGGGCCTCGGCCAGGAAAAAAACTAGGCCGGCCCTAGGAGTCTGAGCGGACGGGATGCTGCTGGGTGGTGGGTACTGAATAGTTTGGTAAAAACCGCTCGCCAAATTTTATGATTTAGCAACTCCCTAAAATATATACCAAGTGAAATAATAGTCTATCTCCAATAGTTTGCTATTTTGACTTGCCAAAATAAAAAAAAACAAGTCCACATCCTAACTACCGTACGTACGTCGTTCCTGCGTCCGTCTCCTCGCGGCATATTTGTGTGAGGCGCCGCCAAGGTCTTCATCGCGTGCGTCAGGGCGACGCCGCCATCCATCTCTCGATCGCCGGCCATCTCCTCCACGAAGCAGGTCATGGGGGGCAACGCGTACAGGACAGAGATCAGTGTTGTCCCATCTACCGGCAATTCATATAGGAGATTTGCCGGCCACCATGATTCAGTTCAAAGTACACCGGCTGAAGTTCAGGCAACAGTACCATGAACGTAGACAGAGACAGGCACAAGGAGCTACAAACTCTATGCCGAAGTGAAAATTCAGAGGAAGGGAGGGAGCAGAAAGCGAACCCTGCTTGGCTGCCCGTCTGACAAAAAACGGCTTAGCTGAAGCAACGCTGACCATCTTAGTGTGTGTGTCCATCAGATTAAAGAATAAATACTGAGTAGATCGACGATAAAAAAAGAAAGCAAAACTTACTGCAATGCCACAAAGACGACCTTTTCCACATCGATCCATCACGTGAAGAAAAAGAGGCACCATGACGAAAATATCTATCTGACTAAGATCTGAAGATATTTTTAGCCCAGTTGCAGCAGGCAAGGTCCATGCTTATCGTCTATCCAACAGCGGCCAACGGCGCTAACCATCAGAACCAATCTGATAAACTCGAACTGAACAAAAAAAATTACTGAGCTATATACCTACTTGTACCACGCACAACTAGGGCATTGGCACCTACACGTACGATCAGCAAGATACATGAACCCTACCTGAACCCTGATCGGAAGGAAGGACGAAGATCGACGGGAATAGATGAAGAAGGACGACGTACCTGATCGGAACAACCTCAGACGGCAGCCCTGACGATCTTCTCATCGACGGCCGATGGGGTTCGAGCGTGTTCTTCTCGTCACGACGGCATCCGATGGGGGCGGTCAGGTCTGCTCCTCGCGATACGAAGGACATCTAGCGCGGGGTAGAACGAGATATATGGGGCGCGGGAGAGGGATCGTGGAAGTTTCCACGCCCGCGCGGGAAGGTAGACGGGGCACGCGGGAGAGGGATCGGGAGTGCGATACGCACGCGGAGATATACGCGCGTGGAGAGGAAATTTAGCAAGCTTCTGAAGATGGCAAACACGTTTACCAAACTGTTGGAGAGGGAATTTTGATGTTTTACCAAATTATTAAGGATGACAACCTTGTTTACCAAACTGTTGGAGATGCTCCCCAGGTACCATATAGTATTATATGTATATATATTTATATATGTATATATCTATATATATATATATATATATATATATATATATATATATATATATATATATATATATATATTTGCATCGATTATTCATGAACGATATGTATATTTTGGAAGAATTTAAGTTAATATACATGTTGTATCCATTTTAGAAGCCTCAACCATAGCACTTAATTTGCATGATAATTGTGTTGACGTTATCATTTTTAGTCCTTCTTCACTCTTCCTCACTACCTGCATATATATATATATCTAGGAAAACTATTAAACCTGAAATTTGAATAGTTTTTCCATGAGTTAAAATTATCTATTTTAATTAAGAAATACAACTTGTAATAGACTTACTTGTTATTAAATGTATTAAGTTAGTAGGAGTTGGTCGATACCGTTGCTGCATGATTACCTTGATCTGCACTTATATTCAGATGATATCTCACTAATATGTGTAAGTCGATCTCTTATGCTTAGTAATGCCTAAACCCTAAACTGTAAACCCTAAACCATGAACTATAAACCCTAAATATTTTTATAGAAATAGGCGACCCGAGAGAAGACGAAGAAATATTGTTGAACATGATCCGCGGTAGCGCTGAAGAAGGTCATTATGACGATGAAGGCAATGAGAACCCTGAGGACATCGATGACGATTCTTAGTACTTGGTCGACCCGAATGACCATGACAATGTTGGCGAGGTCTGTAATATATGTAGCCTCCTATGTTTATATACATGAAATTCAAAAAATCCTTTATTAATTGTCTTGTTTCTGCCTACATAGCCCTCTATCTCAACAACAACCACGGGGACCAGCAGAAAAGTACGAGGCCCGAAGAAGCTGATGGAGGGTCGGTTGGTTATCATGGATTTCAACGAGAGAACAGGCCAGCCACGTGGACCCCATGCAAGGTCCTTTGTCAACCACTTAGGGTACCTTGCCCGGGATAGGATCCCGATCAATGTCCGTGAATGGAAGAAAAATAAGCAACGCCCAGAAATCAGTTATGTCTCCGACCGTGACAAAGAACTAGTTTGGGGTGACGTGTTGTAACATTTCACGCTAGACACAAACGATGAAGAGTTGAAGGAAAGAGTTCAGGATTGGTCTATGAAGAAGATGTCCACACAATTCCAGTGCTATAAGAAGAATCTATATAACGACTATATTAAGAAGAACAAGACTTCGAATTTCAACTGTAAGCACTTTGTCAAGCTGCGACCATTTTGGGACGAGTTTGTACAGTTCAAGATGTCGGAAGAGGGTCAGTAATGGGCGAGAAGGAACCAAGAGAATGCCCGACACCAGACCTACCACCATAGGATGGGATCAGGTGACTACCCTACTGCCATTCCTAAGTGGAAAAAAGTCGAGTAAGAGCTAATTGACAGGGGGTTGGTGCCAGAATCCCTCGACTGGCCTGAGCGCGCCAAGCACTAGTTTTTCCCTCACGAAGACCACCTAGACCTAGAGACCGGAAAGGTCGTGTATGGGGAACGCATCCAAGCTGTAGCAGAAAGATTTCATCAAGCCCGCTTCGTCGCTCAAAGTGGAGAGTGGCAGTCGAACAGAGATAAAGATGAGCTAACATACGCCCTGGGAACCCTGAGCACGGTGGACGGACGAGAGGCTATGGCTCCGTGTCGTGGGAGCATGCCTTCCCTCAGGACAGAGAAACTTATAGAAGCCGCCAGAGAAAGAAGGAAGATGACAGGGAATAGCTACGCCAATTAGAGGAGGTTGTTATGAAGATCAGTGAAGTGGCTCGTAAGGCACTAGAGTGGGAGGAAGCGCTTAAGGCCACTATGAATGAGCAAATCAGAAAGGCCATGGAGGAAGTTGTAAGTTCCCGCCTCCAGAGCTTGTCACAGCCAGCCGCCAACATCAGCCCCGGCTCATCTCAGTTGAAAAGCAGTTGTGCTTCTACGGAGGTGCCTGTGAGGCAAGATAATGACGCTGGGATGTGCTTCCTGGTGGATGATGTCACTGCTCCGTTGACATCCTGTGAGCTGCATATTCTAGAGGGGAATGCCACAGTCAATGTGGCTACCGGTGTTATATCTCCTATCGACCCCACCAAGACACCAAGGATCCACTCGGTCGCAATACCACCCGGATATACTAGTGTCTCAGTGGATAGAGTGGTCCAAGGCCATGAAATTGTGGCTCTGGATATCGAAGGTGGTGATGGAGAGAAGACCCTAGGTGAAGCGGAGAAGACATTCATATGTTGGAAGAAACGGTACATCATTATTCCTGGGGCGCCGCCACCACAACCAAACCCTAGGTGTGGATGATTGTGAACGCAATTGCTTTTCAATAATTATGTACTATATCTAATTACGGTTCACTCATGTATATACCTTGTTTGTTTTTTTTCAAATCTAGGACCTCCCCAAGTCCGTCTATCCATTCACCACATGGCCACAGTGTCGTGGGACACGACGACGACGACGATTTCATACAAGCAGACAAGGTTGCATCCCCACCGCTGGTCGTATCTCCTCCACGACATACTCCAATGCCGCCAGCGGCCCAATCTCCTCCACAACAGCAAGCTCCAACCGCGCCGCCGCCGCCTCCACCAATGCCGACAACGGCCGCCTCATCGGCACCGGCTGGTCCATCGAGGAACAAGAGGCCCGCTGGCTCACAGAGATCGGTCCCACCACCTTCGCTGAAGAAACAAGTTGTGGTCACGAAGATCCCAAAGATGACCAAGCTTCCATACGAGAAGACTGATGAAGAACTTAATGCTTCAGTCAAGGTAGAAGTGAAAGCATTCTTCGAAAAGACCAAAGCTGACGCACGAGCAAAGCAAGAAAAGCCATACCTAATGTATCCTCGTGTAAAGCTACGTCAAGTGGTGCAGGCTATGCAAGACGAGAAGCGTGCCGCTAGTAAAAAACCAGCGCCGCCACTATCAGACTATGAGCGTACTATCACAAAGAAAATCAAGGAAGACAAAAGGAAACAGAAGGCGGCCGGGAAAGATGTTACACAGCTCGGCCAACAAGCGCAGCAATCAGTGTCGCCACTAGTGGTTGAGAATCAATATGGTTCCAATATGAACTCGATGCAAATGTCGGTACCTGATGATGTGACTTAGATGAACTCGCCAAGTGGATGAATGTGACTAGGCTTTCATTAGAACAACTTCTCAATCGGGAGGAACTGACAACTGTTAAAGAGGCCGAAGTTGTTGATGAATGGCGGAAGAAGTACGTATATGGCAGGAGTCTATGTGACTCTGCAAAGGTAAAAAAAATCTTGGTACACAAATGTACAAGCTGCACGAGTACTATTTGAGATTCTGTGTACAACATCAAAGTGAACAATATCTAGGCATCCAAGTCAGAGACCGTCACTACTTCCGTGGAGATGACGTCATCTGGGTACAGTTTAGTGAAATACACCAGCTTCTCTATATGGATGCTCTTGACAAATCTCTCATAAGTTGCTACTGTCTGTAAGTGATTCTTCCTTTTAATCAATAATCTCACTCTAGCATATGTATGTATTCGTAATAACTATGCTCACGATGTGCAGACACATGATGAGAGAACTCAGATTGAAACAAGACGATCGAATTGGTTTTATCGATCCGTATGTCGTGTACAAGGACACAAAGACTAAAGATCCATTCAATCTAAAGATCAAGAAAATGGAGAAAAACCTCCAAAGGTTCTTTTATAACCAAAGGCATAAGGAGTTGATACTCTTCCCTTATAATATGAGGTAAAGTGTTGTGTTATATCATGTCTTAGTCAATCCAACATTAATATATATATATATATATATATATATATATAAGTTGACTCTATAAACAAATGCAGGGATCACTGGATACTCATTGAGATTAAGATCAAGGAACAAACTATAAATGTGTGGGACTCAATGAGAAAAGAGCTGGCAATGTACCAAGACATGATAGACATGATCCAGAGGTAAGTTCTATCATTCGTTAATTATCGTTGTCTGCTCCTTTAATTTACTATGTTATACCTAATCAACGACCGACTTATTAGGCAGGGCTTGGGCTTGGCTACAACAAAGATATAGTATGGATCTGAAAGTGCCACTCCCCCCTCCTATTCTACATAAGTGGGTGTCCAGACAACCGTACAGAACCAATTTATGTGGATACTACGTTTGCGAGTATATGCGGTGTAGCAAATTTACACCTGCTAAAGAGATGCTAAAAGTAGGTAATATGTGTATACAATAAATTCATATCTTATTTATTTGTTGAAACTAAATAAATCTTATGTATATTAATATCTTTTCCTTTAATTAATGCAAATGGAAGGAGTGAGAATTGAAAGAACAAGTGTTCAAGCACACAATACTCGTCGCAATCCAGGAGACGATCGCAGGTTTCATCAACGATCATGTCATCCCGGAAGACGGCGAGTTTCACCACAACCCTAGATTGAATTTGAAGAGTCCAAACAAGAACGAACACTTGTATGAGCTTTGAATGACGGACAAATATTTGTGTAACTCATTAACCGGCGGCCGAACACTTGATTACTCGTATATTATTGTAAATTTAATGTGTATGTAGGTATATGTATAGCTCTATAATATATATATATATATATATATATATATATATATATATATATATATATATATATATATATATATATATATATATATATATAGTTTTATATTTTATTTGTGTGCAATAATAACGCTCTCGTATAGGTGCAACGTATACGGATAGTAGCAGCGAAGAATAAATTGGAAAACAATATAACTGAAAACCAAAATCAATAATGAATTGGAAAGAAAAAGGAAAAAAAAAGAACCTTTAGTCTCGGTTGGTAATACCAACCGGGACTAAAAAGTACTGCGCCACGTCGATGTCTGGCAGCACCTTTAGTTCCGGTTGGTATTACCAACCGGGACTAAAGGGAGACCTTTAGTCCCAGGTCTGAGAACTGGGACCAAAGGTGAGACATTTAGTCTTGAAACCTTAGTCCCGGCTCGCAGCCCGGGACTAGAGGTCCTTTTAGACCGGGACTACAGCCCTGTTGTGCAGCAGTGCCAGGCCAAAACGTGAGGCACAGACCTCAGACTTTTGACAGTCTATATGCATCGCGTGATAGGACGATCTTATGGCGACAATCTATGCAGGCATGGCATGCAAAAGTGGGACTCTGGTCGTGCCAACCCGATTGGAATGGCAACTCAGTCCTATCGGACAAAAGAGGTTGTTTGGTTATTCTAACTTATTTAGATCATCTCCGGGAGTTTAATAAAATAACTCCCAATTTCAATATTTTAGAAAAAAAAAAGTATCCTCTAATAGTAGTTTGGTAAAAAGAGCTCCTTAAAAATAAAAAGCTACCAAATATCCTTTCAAACTTGTAAGTTTCCGCAGTCGAGAAGAATTTCATATCTGCTCCCCATTCGTTGTTTTTCTCAGGAGAATGGAGTAAATTGGACGCATGCGTAAATTAAGAAAATAAAGGATTTCAAATGAGAAAGCAGTAAGAGATAAAAAAACTATTAAAAAAGATTTGGTTAGTTAAAAATAGTTAAGGTTCCCAATGCAAAATTGTTTAGAAAACTATTATAGGAGAGTGTTAAATGACAAAATTTAAGATTGCTATTTCTTCTGTTAACCTGTTAGATCTGTTAATTTTGCAAGTAAATTATACCAAACTCTTAGAGATGCTCTTTGTGATTTGAAATGTGAAATATGTTTCTAAAAATTCCAAAATAACATATGGACTACTTTAAAACTAGATATTTCTAAATATATGTCACTTAGACTTGTGTATATCACTAAAATTAACATTTATGCTACGTAAGTTAGTAATTGAAATTCAAATAAATTAGCTACGAGCAGACATATTTCTAGTTTATGTACAGAAAGAAACAACTAGAGCAATTCAGGAGTAAAACAATCTAGCACATCACTATCTCGCTGAGGGCATCTCCGACAATATAGGCTAGCTAGTCTACGTACAATAAGGCGGCTCTGGTTGGATCCCATAGCAAAACTTTAGTCCTATACTTTTAGCTTTCTTTTGTCATGGGGATCCAAACAGAGGGGCAAAAGATGGGCAGATGGGCAAAACATTTGCTCTTTCCATTTGCTCCACTGGAGGTCCTAAACTGGGCTAAAAGTGCAACACTCTTTCTCTCTCTCTCCTCTCCTTTTCACCTTTTAGCATCTTTTAGCCCCTAGATCCAAACACCCCACTTAAGCTAAACTTTAGCACCTTTAGCATAAGGGCTAAACTTTAGCCCATGACAAATGGATCCAAACACCATCTAATATAAGCTGGCTCTAAGCTGGCAAATGTAGAGAAGCAACAACAAGCATACTTGTCTGAGAAAGGGGCATCTTGAAACATGCGAGAACTGCCTATTGGCTCTGTGCTAGTCTCTTTGTTTTTTTACTGTTCAGCGAGTGAAAAACTGGTTCAGCTAGCTCTAAGGTCAGTCCCAACCAATAAGTTTTTACAACTAGTTTCTATAGAAGAAACTTCACCTATAGAAACTAAAGCTCTGTTCTATCGGCAATGCTCTCCTCAGGGCATCCGTCCGCCGGGACGCTCACGTTCATGAGACACGACGCAAGCCCAAACGATCCCCTCCAATCCGCTCGTCCAACTCTCCAGACACCGCAGTTTCTAAAAAAAACCACCACAGCGGAGCTCAGCCAACGCACAGCTCACAGCGCTCCACCCTCGCAGTGCTCCACTTGCGTAGCTCGCGGCGACCGGCCGGGGTGGAGGCCAACTGCAGACTTCTTGTGTTTCGGCTACCCAACTCGCCACGGCTGGAGGTGGAGCTCGTCTGCGTGCAACTCACGGCAGCCTGAGCGGAGTCCGCCCGCGCACATCCCACGCTCCGCTTGCTCAGTTCATCGTGGTCGGGGTGGATCTCGCCCACACGCAGTTCACGACGGTCGGGATGGAACTCACCCACGCACAGCTTGCAGCGGAGCTTACCCCACGCATAGCTGCGCTCCACCCGCAGTGTAGAGACCCGTCGCGGCCATCTCCACCGGACCTGTCACGGTCTTCTCCACCGGAGCGGTGATCTCCGCACCACCGGCAAGCTCTACACCGGTGAACTCCACACGTCGACGAGCTTCCATTCTCTCAAGCAGCAAGGAGATGTTGCGATGAACCGCATGGTGCCAGCGTCTATTTTAAATGTTTCATAGGTATGTTGCAAGTGTTTTTATATCGATGTTAAAAAAAATAGATCGGTATGTCGCGTATGTTGCAATGGTGTTTCAAGTGTATATTTTACATGTTTCATCTATTTTCAGATATATGTTGCAAGTATTTTATCTGGGTGTTGCATATACATACATGTTGCAAGCGTATGTTTCAAGTATTTCAGTTGTTTCATACTATGTTACAAGTGTTTCATCTAGATATTGCATATATTTTGCAATGGCTAACATGTGTTTTCCTGGTGTTTCAGAGCGTATGTTGCAAGTGTTTCAACTGTTTCTGACGTACCTTGCAAATATTTTAATTAAATGTTGCAAAAGTAGATCTTGTGTTACACATGTTACAGTGAGACCCATCTGCCGCAGCCACCTGCTACAGCTGCTGGGCCCGCGTGCATGCACGTGGAAGCGGAGGGGGCACGAGCGGCAGGCGTGGGAAACGGAGCGGGTGTAGATTGAGATACAACCCCGCGTGGGCGCAGGAAACGTAGCGGCACGGGCCCCCACGTGAAGCAGGCGCGGACGTGGTGGTAGACGCAGCAGCATGCATACGTGCGGCCACGGCACGGGTGTCCAGACGCGAGCGTCCATCTAGACGTTCGGGCACTCTGTGCTATAGTTTCGCCATATGGGCTCACCTCAAACCGTAGCCAATCGTTTCCTTCCATGTCTGATTATCTCTCTCTTTGCTCAATCCTTCTCATAGTGCCATGGCCTTACCATCTCTCTGCTCAAACTCCCTCTCACAGAGAGTGACCAAGCGTTGCATCGCGGTGCTACCGAGATGTAGCTCGATCGGGGAGGCAGCAGGCACGCGCCGCGATGCTTGTTGAGATGTGGCTCGATTGATCAAGTGGGACAACACAAGGCGCACGACGAGGCGAGCGGCGCTTTCCGGGATGCGACTTATTCGAGCATGGTGGGGGCATGGTGAGTCGGGCAGCGCTCGCCGAGATGCAGCTCCCTCGAGCACAGTGGCTCGAGCACGCTCGAACATGGCGCGGGCAGGGAGACGGGAAGCGGGCTACGCGGATAGGCGAGCTACGCTCGCTCGTCGAGACGCAGTGGGCAGCGCGGCGCTCGTGAGGACGTTGTAGGCGACGCGACTGGGCGGCGATGCGGACCAAGTTGGAGAAGAAACTGGTTGTTCCTCTCCAACACGGAATCAGTCAGTTCTTGGCTTCTTGGATGCAATTAACATCAGCCTTGTTTCACCAAAGAGATAATCTCGGAAATCTCGGACAGAGATACATCGTATATCGAAGTTATAGTACTTGACAAGGTTTAAAAAATTTTAGTTGAAATTCTTTTTATTTAACTTGGGTGCCACGTCGTCAAAATGTTGACACAGACACATAGTGATCTAATAAAGGCATAGGACGCATTTATTAGCTTTTCAATTGGGACCAGCCTTAGAGGTTGTTTAGTTGGCAAATTTTTTGGTGAAACGCTACTGTAGCAGTTTCGTTGTTATTTGGCAAATATTGTCCAATCATAGTCTAATTAGGTTTAAAAGATTTGTCTCGTCCATTTCGTCTAAACTGTGTAATTAGTTTTATTTTTTATCTATATTTAATGCTTCATGCATGCGTTCAAAGATTCGATGTGACGGGGAATCTGAAAATTTTGGCAAAATTTTTGGCATCTAAACGGTGCCTTAGTCAGGGCTTGTTCGGAACGCAGGAATTTCACAGGAATCGGTTTATTTTTACAGGAAAAACGCAGGAACACGGAAAAATTCTCATGTTCCAAACAGGGCTTTAATGGTATTGTTTCTAAGATTGCTATATCATATAGAATAAAACATAGATGAAACAGTCACTCTCAATAAAAAGTTTTATTCTATGGTTTTATAGATATTTAATTTCATGACTCATCGAAAGTTGGTAATTGTGTTAAGTTTTATCCTCATAAAACTTATTTCTTTTCTCTCTTCTTAAAAACGTTGTCACATCATCAAAATTACCTATGGGATAGTTTATTAATAAGCATAAATAAAACTCTAATGAAAATTTCACCGCGGATGATCTAAGTGAGCCCATTGAAATCGTCCTATAGAGAAAATAGAACATGCAACGGGGTGGCCCCTAGTCCGAGACTTTTCCTCCGCTTAGTGAGACATTTAGATTAGGTTGGTGAGCTTTCCCATCTGCCTAGTCAAACGGTGAAGATTCGCGAGTTCAGCCAGCTAACCTCACTTTTTTTTAGACCAAAGGTCTAACGACCCAGCTTGTATTGAAAGCTTAAAACAAAGTTTTGCTGGGGTGGTTACCAGCTTACAAGTCAGCACATAAACTCAACTCAAACGCAAACCCATCATCCATACAAAAGCTCCTACACCCCCTTTCTTACAAGACACTTCTAAGAACACGATAAGATCCAAGCCGAGGCAAAAGAAAAAGGTCCTCTAGAGAGACATCCACTAGGCGCAGGTCACCATTGAGCTAGTCCTTCATCTTATCCACCCACGATTCCTTCATGTTCCCGTCCTTCTTCGCCAGCTTGATCCATTGTTTCATCAAGACAAGTGATTTGTAAGCCACTTGTCTGGGAGTTTTGATCACAATGTTAGAGAAAACTAAATCATTTCTAGTTTTCCACATAGACCACCCAACAGCCGCCATCACCCACCACAACACACCATTATTCTCACCCCCTTGACTAGCTAAGAAGTTTTCCTAAAAATGAGAATGGAAGTAGGAGAGGAAACCCAACCCAGGTGATCCTTGACCCAGCACCGCACCACATTATCACTCTAATAATAGGACACTGAAAGAGAAGGTGATCAACAGATTCCTCCTTTCCACAGAACTTAGACCCATCCCAGTTTCTTCCCCTTAGTTGTTGAGCTGTTTGAATCCTATCATGCCAAGCCACCCAAAGAAAGATTTGAACTTTTAGAGGTATTTTAGCATCCCAGATCTCCACAATCCTAAGATCAATGACTCCTCCAAACGTTATAAGTCTATACATACTCTTTTGTAGTGTACTTCCCTGAGGATTCTAGTTTCCAAGTTACGGTATCCTCTTCCTCTGTTAGTGTAACTAGTACAGTGCCCGTGCTAACGCCACGGCTTCATTTTTAGGATGCACTTCAACTTTCACACAATTGTATAGAACCATTATAAACTCCAGAAAACACTTATACATAACAAGTCATAATAAGTTATGTCTCGCCTAAACCATCTAAGGCCACGGTAGAATGCTCGTGTTAACGCTACGGTAAAACTCAAATCACAATCAAATTCATGTGACAATTTTCATATGGACACTTTTCATATAGAAACAGACATAATTTCACAAATATAATTCCCAACGTTTTACACTGCAGCTACAGCCGCGTGCTAACGGTAAAAACAAAAGGACAACATGTTTTGAAAATGAGTTATCATATTGTTGAGCTCATAGAAAATATATAATCAAAATTGTCATAGGTCTAGTCTCCGCTTGCCGTGCCACCCTTTCATCCTCCACTTTACGTCGCTTAGCTCAGCCTTGACTCTCCCTCCACTGTGAACATTGCCTATTGGTATGCCACTACTTGCTCGGAGCAAGCGCTTATCCCAGCCTCGACTCTCCCTCCACCGTGATGGCCCTGGAAACATTGCCTATTGGTCTGCCTCCACTTGATCGGAGCAACCACCTCATGAGAGGCTTGCACTTGCACAGCCCGAAGTCCGCTCTTCCCACACCATCAGACCTTCAGATTTACTGAACACATCAATAATACAGAAATAAAGATATGACACATTTAAATGCATATCGGAGGCCCCCAAAAGGGAAAATAATAAATGACTGATATCATTAAATGTAATTAATTTCTTGCTTCGAAATATTTAACCCACCATGATCTCCATTCTCCAATGTTGCAATCGTCTGAACCATATTTCTCCAAGATGCTGCTGCAACTATGCAAAGCTTCCTGTGCAGTCTAAAAATAAAAGCTGTGAGCTGAAATGCTCATGATATCATACTTGGCCTCAAGGGCAACCAACAAAATGAATTGGTAACTGCTTAATTTGGAACAGACAAAGTAAAGGAAAAGGCATCGTAAAGAAAGTGTGCTACATTAGTTTTTTTTAACAGAACCTTATGTTGTTTGATAAACCTCTTGATACAAGTATTAGTGGAGAAAAACACCAAGTTGCTGAGAACATATATAATACAATACTATAACATATAGACATTTGCAACATAGGTTGTTAGAAGTGAAGGCTTGCCTGACAGCCTGAGATGATGATAGGTATCCAAACTTATATGCATCTGAAGGCGCATCATGCCATCCAACGAGCTATCAATCCAGAGCTCCTCCGCATGGCGGTCCACACCTAAAAGTGGATGCAAAAGATCATCGACATGGCTGAGGGGCCCTCGAGGGAAGGCACATCATGCCATCTCTGCTCAAAAAGATGAAATTAAATTTCTTTGATGGGATGTAGTTCATTCATATTGAACTGACAATTTTTCTATTGCTGTATATCACAGTTTTCCATAATAGGGTGGATCAGAACTCAGATTTTGTGTTGAACTCCAGTTAGAACAAGGCTAGTGAATAACCACCTTTATCAAAAAAATGTATATTCCTTCCATATGAGTGCATGTCTTTGAATGTGACATAGCCTATCCTTCCTGTTGCCATGCCGTCACTGCAACCACCAACCACAGGAAATAAAATTGTAATTCAAATTACAAGTTGAAAGGAGAACGTTAGTAAAAAATAAAGTTCCCATGAAGGTGGTGCCATTGTCTGTGCCAGAAAATTTAAGTCTCCATATTAATTGCCATTCAGGTAGCAACAATGAATGCACAGTTCCTAAAAGAATATAAATTTAAAATTGATCTGTAGCCAAGTAATTGCAGCCGCACTCAAAGATAGTTCAAAAGGAATTAAGAGGATCACAGCTGCTGAAAATTATGTGCAACTTGCAAACAAAAATTGCTTGTATTTTTTAACCACTATCAGCGGCAAATTGGCCGTGCATGGAAGAGGAGCGCGCAGCTCACGGTGGAAGAGGAGTAAGGCTTTTGTGCTGTTGGGGGATCGGAGTGGCAACGCAGGCCTACCTCGGCGCCATTTCAAAGATGCACATAAAAAACAACCAAACGACGATGTTTCTTAAACCTTTGTGGTAGATCACCAGCGGATCAAGGCAGGAGAAAGCGTGTGTACCCTATCGTACTCAGGTTCAGTCAAGTTACTATCCACGGATCAAAGATCTCATACAAAAAGAAGGAGATGCAGTACTTGTGTTGACAGTTTCCTTGTTAAACACGCGAAATCTTTTTGGTGGATGACTGAAACTTGATTAAGTGGAATTGATATATTCGAATGAGAAAGTCAACAGATCATGCACCATCGCCATTGAAGCCATCCACCCTGCTTCACCAGATCATGCGCTGACCAAAAAGGAACAAAATGGATCGAGAAGCACCTTATCCTTGACGCGACACACTCACTAATCAATTTCTAGTTGCAGAAAAGCTACAGAGTAATCAATTTGAACGCATTTGTGTAGCATAAGTCCAACAACAACCATATTCCTGGCAGTACTCACTAAACATCAAATGCGAGAAAAATGATCTGAAAACTGATGGAAACAACCAAATATAACTCCATACTGTAACTTAATATTTAACATAGATATGTGCACCTTAGGTACATATTTCATGAAATATTTTGACAAGCAGCATGTATTTTTTTCATGAAAAAATGATTGCTGACCTTGTTCATGACCCAAAAGAACAAAATTCAGTACCTTAGAAATCAAGCAATCGGTGAGAAAAACATACCGCATTGATTAGCTGCTATGCGCCTTCCTCAACCAGTGGTACCGATTGGACCAACCCCTCCCTTGCAACCATAATTACAAAATAACACCATTGATCATATCATCAATTCCCTAAGCAAAGATAACTGAACAAAGTGATTGGACTGGTTGGCATAACCTTGTTTTATGCATATATGTGTCCCTTTTTATCTCTTTGACCAGACCGGAGTAGTGTCATATACTAAGGCGAGCTTTTTTCTGAAAACCATTGAATGGTTGGTGCCTACAAAAAAAGAGAAATATAAATAATAAAAAAAGACAGTAAGGTAACAGCAGTTGAATGGTAGCAAACACTTGGCTTTCTTTTCAATGAGAATCCCATCTTTTTGGCCGTCTCTTTTTGGGTGAGACAAATGCAATGATTCTACAGTGTGTGCAATGTTATCGAGCAAATGCTATGATAATGTGTTGAGGTAGCTAGCTGTTCTGTTCTGATTATTCCCTCCGACCGTGACCGGACAGAAGCACATCGGACAGGATACAACCCATAGACTTGCCAGATAAATAGAACTCAGTTTATCTTTATTACCAAGCGAGTGGGAATAATCTTTAGGATTCCATTGAAATGATTATTAGTCAATGCCTGTCATCTGATAGATATATCATCATCGAGCATTGACGATGGTCCTGTTTGGGTCAGCTAAACCTTTACAAACCCCAATAGCTAGTGAGAGTCAGCTTACAGATTTTCCTAAACCAGGTGGTGTGAAAGTCAGCTAATAAATTTTCATAAACCAGATGGTCGAATAATTTATTAAAATATACTATAAGTTGGATTGTTTGGATCACGTAGTGTTTTTCTTTAGCAATCTAGCAACTTATTTCAGGGCTTCAGACTCCCTGAAAGTTGAAACTATGTTGTCCAAAAAGAACTACCCGGCCAGCATTTAGTTTGACTTGCTTGACTCCAAATTATAAATGGTTCTAGCTCCGTTGTAAATGAAATTTCTTCTAATTTTGAGGAAATTATATAGACAAAAAATTGAAACTGAGAGGGTGGCCTTACAACTTGGCCCTCTTCCTTGGCTGACGGTAGGCTGTAGTATTTCTGATGGTGTCTGTCCAATGTATAGCTGACGGTGTTTCTGCCAGGACGATGAGATGCGTCAGCTTCTGATGGCCGTCTTCATCTGCTTCTGCGGTCTGCACAACCAAAATGTTTTAGAACAGGTAGCGGCCGACGATGCCACAATAACAAAAAAAAATGTCTGACGCACACGCACCGAGATTCCGCCAGTATCCGAGATTCATGCTCAGTGACTGCAGCGCCATGGCAAGGAGATCGAGAAGAAGGGCCCTCACCGGCGGGGTGGCTGCCGGGAAATCCTAGCCACGTCCGCCGAGTGCTCCGCGCCGACCTCCTGCACCATGGTCGCGCCCTCCGTGGCCGCCCGGCCCCACAAGGGCCATCGCCGCGCGGCTGTGGGGTGGTTCCGCGCAGCCGTGAGCACGATGGGGCCCAGGGCAGTAAGCCCGGACAGCCGCAATGTAACACCCTAAATTTTTCGTAATTTCAAAATAACTAAATATGATTTATTTATGTATTTAAGTGTGCATTCAAATGTAGGAAATAATATTTTTTTGTGAAATTAAAATCAATCATAAGGTTAGCAACATGATTATGCACCCATGCTGCAGCATTTATTTTATTGTAATGTCTGGTTTTGGTCTTAGAGCTAAAAGAATTCAAAAACATTTGGATTTGGATTTGGAAAAAAAAAGTCAAATTGGAAAAAGAAAAGTCCTTTTCTCCCACCCCTCCCTCCTTCCGGCCTGAGCGGCCTAGTTCGGCCTGCTGGCCCATTCGGCCGAAGCCGGTCCGCACGCCCTTTCTCCCTCTCCTCTCTTTTCCCTTGCTGGGTCGGCCCAGTCGGCGCTGGCAACCGTTGCCACCCGCGCCCTTCCTTCCTCTCTGCCACCGACGGCTCGGGCCCACCGGTCAGCCCCTTCCCCCTTCCTCCCGCATCACGCGTGGCCATGGCGCAACCGCCGCCCGCGCCCACGATCCTCGCGACGTGGGAGCATCTCCGCGCCCCGGACTCCATTTAGAAGGGCGTAGACCCGCCCCCGCTCCTCCTATTGCTGTCTAGTTTGCAGTTCTCCCCTCCCGACCTCGCCAAACCGCAGTGCAGCGCTCACTAGAGCGCTGTTCGTCCCCACCGCGTGGCAGTTGTCTCCGAGCCGCCTCCGCCTGTTTTTTTCCGCTCAGTGAGCTTCGCATCTCTGTCCTTCTTCTCCCCGTCCATTTTTTGAGTTGAATGGTGGCTTCTAGGGTCATTTTCCCGAGCGACGGCGAGGTCCCCGCCACCGGCCATGGCAACCACTGCTTCGGTCGCCTTCCCCGGCCACGCAAAGGGCTCGGGCGAGGTCGCCATCATCTCCGCTTTCTCCCGGTGCCATTGGTTCGTCGAACCATGGACCGTAGGGCCCTAACCGTGCCCGCCGGTGAGCTCTCCGCCGTCGTGTACTTCCCCAACTCTGGCGGTCGTGCCCTTCTCTTCCCTCCTCCATCTAATCCGAGCCGTTCATCGCGAGATCAACGGCTTAGAAAGCTCAATACCCCTTTGGGTCCATTTTGCTAAAGAAATCCCTAGTTTCATTCTATTTCCACCTGCAGTCCCTGATCCAAAAGGATAATTCCGATTTTGATTTATTTTAAATCCAAAATAGTTCAGTTTATTCACAAGTTTGCCACTACAGTAAAACGCTTATAAAATCATTGTTTTTGCTCCGATTCGACCCGTTCAACTTGCGTTAGGTTCATAATTTCATAATCTACGCATTAGTGCTTCTGTTAGACATGTTAGAAGCTTTTAAATTTCTCGATTAAGTCTAGTTTAATAGCTAGCTTTTGGAACCTTAATTAGCTCGTAACTTTTGCGTTGTAGCTCTGCTTTTCATGCAATTCGCGTCGTTGTGATCGTAACGAGACGTAGATGATTTTGATAAACATTTTATACAGTTTTATTTATTGTTGGTGTACTATTCTAATCATAGTAATGTTTTGCTTGTATGTCTGTTCTAGAATGTGTGTTGTACTTCATGTCGTTCGAGTTCAGACGGTGAGGAGTACTTCGGAAATCCGGACACATACGAGGAGCAGCAGGACCAGCAGCAGTTCGTGAACTAAGGCAAGTATAGCATGTGCCTACCTTGATGTCCTATTCATTATATAATCTACTCAGTATGCATGTGTCTAATATTGCTCAACTGTAAGGACATCCTGGTCTTTGATTACTCGTACCTTGATCCCTATGAGTTTTATTGCACATGGGTAGAATGCTAGTGCTTTAACTAAACATGATCTACACTATGACTAATGGAACCAATGGATAAACATGATGGTAACAGTGGAACTATAGGGTGAAGGTGCAAATGATGTTGATCATGTTGCCCTAAACCCTCCGTAAGGACTTATCTGTAGGGCAAAAGTTGGGACATACAGTGCAACCGTGAGAGTTATATGGCTCTGAATTTAGCTCAGTAATAGGATCTTTTCTAGCTTGTTAGAGGTTACCTGAAAGGACGCAAGAGGGGCTTGCCACTTTGGGTATAGAACTGCCTCTGTTCTGATGTGTATAGCCTGCGAGAATTATGCCATCGAAAGGGGGTTCTCTATATCTACCTGTCGAGGAAACCTCGTGGCCCTAACTTGTTAGAAGAGGCCTATGGAAGGCTTCATAGTGTACCCTGTCTGCTCACTTTGGGAGTGTTAGGGGGTCAACGGGCCCTGGGCATATGGGTAACATGACTCACGGATAAAGTTGCACAATCTCTGCAGAGTGTTAAAACTGTTATAACAGCCGTGCTCACGGTCACGAGCGGCCCAGAAAACTCACAGAATAAATGGTTACTTGATAAGAGGATGACTTATAAAGATGATGATGAGTTTATTATGATGATCAATTAATCTCCTTAATTCTAGTAGGTGATCATGTGGGTTAAATGGGCGCTTATGCATAACTCGATGATAATTAATAATAAAATGTTGATCTACTAAAAGTGCTAACTGCAGTCAACCGTGTCTATCCTTTTGAGCCTCATGAATCCTCATACTATACTTGCGGAGTACGAGTGTACTCACACTTGTTATTATTTTGTTTTTGGATAAAAATCCCGAATGGGTAACAGATGACAGCTTCTACGAGGATTTCCCTGAAGATTACTAGGTTTGGGTCAACCAGTCGACCTTCCCTGTGGAGCAGAGACTTCGTTTGAGAGTTGTTATTTACTTTTCAGCTTGTTATGTTAAGAACTACATGAAGTAATATCATGATGTATGTTAACAGTGATGATACTTCTGTTAATTTGTCGGCTTATGTGTGCAACTATTCCTGGGGCACACATAAGATGTATGCACTCTATATTGTCCTTTAATTGGAGTGTGACAAATTGGTATCAAAGTCGTGTCGACTGTAGGACGCAAACCTAGATAGAAATGATCGGTTCTAGGATTTTGGTTTTACTTATTTACTTGCTACTATCTCAGTCTTGGTATTTTATTAAAATTTTTATGCTCTATTCTTTATTCTATTGCATAAAATATTGAGTCTAATAATATTTTATATCAAAAATATAGATGCCTCACCTCAGTGCAGCTGCCTACATCGCTCAGTTTACTCTAGCAGCACCTGCTCCACTAGCACCACCAGTAGTACCACCAGTGGAGCCAGAGGTCATCTACATCACCGATGACGAGGAGGAGGAACCTATGGAAGTGGAGGCATATTCAGCTACTGCATCAGATGGATCCGCTTCGACCCCCGTGGTCATACCCATCCCACCAGTGGATGCGTGAGTCCCCGCCGCTACACCTCCACCAGCTTCACAGGCCGCTTATGCACCAACACCAGTGCCTTCCCCAGCTGCTCTAGAGGAACCAAAAGAGATGGGGTGGACCACCAGGAACAAGTTTAAGGATGCCCCCGAGGATGCTCACTACCACAACTTGCTCACTACCGTGCTAGCTGAGTACTATCCAGACCTTGCTGCTACCGTCAAGTACTACTGCGCAGAGCACAAGCACCCCGTGGAGGCGACATATTGGAAGACCAATGTGATCATCACCGCCTGGAACAATACTGATCACTCCCATGATGTCGAGACTACCCACAGCCACAGGTCTAGGCGTACCAGCACCTATGACAGCATGGAGGATGCTGCGCAGGAGGCTTACCTGTACTACCATGGCCGTCGCTTTGAGGCCATGCAGGATAATCGTTACAGGTTTCTTCCACGCTACGACCATGTAGAAAGGACAAGGGTGGTGTTGGCTCCCGCAGCTTCTGATCCAACCATGGATACCACAATGAGGCACCTCAGTGCCATGCAGGAGGCCAATGAAGCACTCAAGGAAGAGCTTTGTGCGGCATAGAAGTTCGAAAAGCGCCTTCAGAAACATATAGATGAGATGGTCGTTCAGCTAGTACAGCCTACCATGTACAAGAAGAAGGCCAGAGAGTTCACCATGGTGGATCGCGCTCTTTAGATGCTTGCAGCTCCATCAAAATGAATGCGTTTTAGATCGAGAGTCTTCTTAAGTTTATGTGTGTAATGTGAACCTTTAGTTGTCTTGTTGGTTGTGTTGATGAACTTGGTTTGATTTGAAGTTTGTGTGATTGCTGGAACAGTGTAGGCTTGTCCACATGTTCTTTTTATCAAAACCTTAAGTTAGTCTTTGTTTAACATAGTTGGGGTTTAAAATGTTACATCCCTGCTGTGCTGTTTTTCGGAGCAGTCTGCAATGTTTATCTCATATCTTTAATCTCTGCATCCAAAAATTATGAAAATTTTGTGGAAAGAACTAGACTTGTGTACCTTTCATTTCCCGTTGGAATCACCTCATTATCAGTTTTGGTTTGAAAGATATGCCTGCTACGATCTGGCAAGTCTGTGCAGTCTGTAACTTAATACAGAAATTGTTTAGCTCAGTTTTTGATGATGTTGCCGTCAGAATCTATGAAAAAGTTCTATATAAAAGTTGTAGCAGACTTCTTAAGCTTTCCAACGATGTATGTCATACCTCTTTTGTATCTCTGAAACTTGAGTTACACTTCAATTTCTGATTTGCTATTGTTGACACCCGTTCAGAAATTTTCAGCTATGCTATTTACATTTTGTAAATAACTTGTAAATTTTTAGAAGTTCTCTAAAAGTCTTGCACATTTGTTTGGAAACAGATGGCAGCCAGAGGAGGCCAAGGCCGAGGCCGTGGACGTGGTCGTGGACATGGTGCTCTCGTGGATCCACCTCCGCCACCGCCTGTGACGATTGAACAACTTATGGCAATGCAAGCGTAGCTCATGCAGACAGTGATGGACCATCTTGGTGAGCAACCAGTAGGAGCACCCCCATCTATGCAGGTCTGTGACAAACATGGGAAGTTTCTGAAAGGATGCCCACCTGTGTTCACACATGCCTCTGACCCCATGGAGGCTGATGATTGGTTGAGAACTGTGGAAAAGCAGCTAAACATTGCACAGTGCAACGACCTGGAGAAGGTCTTGTACATCTCAGGCCAACTCCAAGGAGCTGCTCAGGATTGGTGGGAATTATTCCAGTATGGACGTCCAGAGAATGCTCCAGAGATCACATGGAACGAGTTCACGGAGAACTTTAGGTCCCATCACATCCCTGAGGGACTTATTGAACTGAAGCAAGAAGAGTTCCGAGCTCTCAAACAAGGGTCCATGTCTGTGGAAGAGTACCACGACAAGTTTGCCCAACTATCGCGATATGCCCTAGCTGAGGTGGCTAGGGATTCTGACAAACAGCGCTGCTTTCTGAAGGGATTGTATGACAGACTCCAACTGTAGCTGATGTCCAATAAGTATGCCAGTTTCCAAGAATTGGTGGATCATGCCATTGTGATAGATAATAAGCGCAAGGAAATGGACCTCAAGAAGAGGAAGCTCCAGGGACAGACGTCGGGTAGCAACACTCGCCCGCGAGCTTTGCCACAGCAAGGTTTTCCATAGAGGAACCAAGGGCCATCCAACCAATGGAACAAAGGTCAGTACCCCTAGAGGAACCCGAACCAGCAGCGTCCTCAGTACCCACAGCAGTTTGGCAACCAGAATCAGCAGCGCCCCCAGCAACATCAGTCTAGCAACCAGGCACCACGTCAGGGAGTGTCCAATAATGCCCCAATCAAGAGTGGCACTCCAGGCAACAACCCCAATGCATGCTATAATTGTGGAGAGGTTGGTCACTATTCTTACCAGTGCCCAAAGAAGCAGAACCGGTAGCCCCGCAGAACCAGCAGAGTAACCAGAGGCCCAACGCTCGACCTCCATTCACCGGCAAGGTGAATCATGTGTCATCTGAATTAGCTCAGGAGGAGCCTGAGGCTATGCTGGGTACGTTTAGCGTCAACTCCATATCCGCTACTGTACTTTTCGATTTCGGTGCCTCGCATTCTTTCATATCACAAGCTTTTGTTAGAATGCATAGCATACCCCTATGTGCCATGAAAGATCCCATGCTAGTAAACTCACCAGGGGTAGCATGCCAGCAAATTACTGGAGCCCTTCTACTAGTATATTCCTAAGGGGGTAGCTTTTAAAGTAAACCCAATTGTTCTGAGAACCGCTAGAATTGATCTCATCCTGGGAATGGATTGGATGAAGCAGCATAGAGCAGTGATACAATGCCAAGAGAAATCCGTTGTTGTGACATCTCCAAGTGGTGATAGAATCTGTGTCGAAGTGGAAGTGCAAGCTCAACCTACTGCCACTGTCAACCAGTTGAGTGATGATGCCAACCCGGAGAACCAGGTGGTGGATGAATTCCCATGTGTTCCCCGAAGAACTGACAGGTATGCCACCCGATCGAGACATCAAATTCCTTATCGAGCTATTACCTGGAACTGCACCCATAGCTAAGAGACCATATAGAATGGGGGTAGATGAATTAGAGGAACTAAAGAAACAAATTAAGGAATTGTAAGAGAAAGATTTTATTCGCCCTAGTTCTTCACCTTGGGAAGCACTTGTTATATTTGTTGATAAGAAAGATGACACACGAAGAATGTGTGTCGATTATTAGTCCCTTAATGAAGTAACAATCAAGAATAAGTACCCACTTTCTAGAATTGATGATTTATTTGATCAGCTGAAAGGTGCTTGTGTGTTCTCAAAAATTGACCTCCATTCTGGATATTATCAACTAAAAATTCGTGCATCTGACATACCTAAGACAGCATTTACCACAAGATATGGCCTTTATGAGTATACAGTGATGTCTTTCGGAATGACAAATGCACCTGCATACTTTATGTATCTGATGAACAAGGTGTTCATGCAGTACTTGGATAAGTTTGTAGTGGTATTCATAGATGATATCCTAATATTATCCAAAAATAAAGAGGAACATCCTGAACACTTAAGACTGGTCCTACAAAAACTTAGGGAACATAAATTGTATGCTAAAAGGAGCAAATGCGAGTTCTGTCTGAAAGAAACATCTTTTCTGGGACTTGTGGTCTCTAATGGTGGAATAGTTATAGGTCCCAGTAAAGTGCAGGATGTGTTAAATTGGAAAGCCCCAACCAATGTTAGTAAAATCCGTAGCTTTTTGGGATTGGCTGTGTACTATAGGAGATTTATTGAAGGGTTCTCTAAGCTAGCTAAGCCTATGACAGCCCTATTAGAGAAGAATGACAAATTTGTATGGTCAGACAAGTGTCAGGCTAATTTTGAGGAGTTGAAGAGAAGGTTAACAACAGCCCCAGTGTTGACCTTACCTGATTTAAGTAAGAGCTTCTTTATTTGTTGTGATGCATCTCGCCTAGGCCTTGGATGTGTGCTTATGCAAGAAGGAAAGGTTGTGGCATACGCCTCCAGGCAGTTGAGAAAGCATGAACTGAATTACCCAACACATGATTTGGAATTAGTCGTAGTTGTCCATGCTCTAAAAATTTGGAGGCATTATTTGATCGGACATAAGTGCAACATCTATACTAACCACAAGAGTTTAAAATATATTTTCACGCAGTCAGAGCTGAACCTAAGGCAATGTTGTTGGCTAAAATTGATTAAAGATTATGATTTGGAAGTGTATTATCATCCTGGAAAGGCAAATGTTGTTGCCGATACACTTAGCAGGAAGAGCTATGCCAACGGACTTTAGTTGACATTTATACCAGCAGAGTTGCGAGCTAAAATAGAACATCTCAATTTGGGTTTTGTCAATAATGCAGTGGAATTGACCATAGAGCCTACGTTGGAGCAAGATATACGTAAAGGTCAATTGGAGGATGAGAAACTAAAGGAGATTGCAGAGAATGTAGTGGTTGAAAAGGCACCAGGCTTCAGGTTGGATGAGAATGATACTCTATGGTTTGGGAAAATAATATGTGTACCAGAAGTGAAAGCTATCCATGATACGATTCTGCGAGAGGCACATGATTCTGCTTATTCTATACACCCTAGAAGCACCAAGATGTATTTAGACCTTAAAGAGAAGTATTGGTGGCATGGTTTGAAAAGAAATGTGGCTGAGTATGTGACCATATGTGATACTTGTCAAAGGGTGAAAGCTGAACACCAAAGACCTGCAGGATTGCTGCAACTATTGAAAATACCAAAGTGAAAATGGGAAGAAGTTGGTATGGACTTCATTACTAGATTACCCCGCACTCAATGCGGATATGATTTGATCTGGGTAATAGTAGATCGACTTACTAAGGTATCCCATTTCTTGCCAGTCAAAACAACTTATAGTGGCACAAAGCTAGCGAAGTTGTATATGGAGAGAATAGTGTGCCTACATGGAGTTCCAAAGAAGATCGTATCTGACCGAGGAACTCAGTTTACATCGCATTTTTGGCATAAGGTACATAGTGCTTTGGGAACAAAGTTAAATTTTAGTTCTGCAAATCATCCCCAAACCGATGGACAGACAGAAAGGACCAATCAAATCTTGGAAGATATGTTGAGAGCTTGTACTTTACAGTATGGTACTAGTTGGGATAAGAGTTTGCCATATGCTGAGTTTTCATATAACAACAGCCACCAGAAAAGTCTCAAAATGGCGTCATTCGAAGCTTTATATGGACGTAAATGTAGAATACCTCTATTCTGGAATCAGACAGGTGAAACTCAAGTGTTTGGACCAGATGTTCTACATAATGCAGAGAAACAAGTGAGAATGATTAGGGACAATTTGAGAGTAGCACAGTCCAGACAAAAGAGTTATGCTGATATCCGAAGAAGAGAGTTGAGTTTCAAAGTAGGTGACTATGTGTATTTGAAAGTGTCACCAATGAGAAATATGAGAAGATTCAATATGAAGGGCAAGTTAGCACCGAGATATATGGGACCTTTCAAGATTCTGGAGAGACATAGAGAAGTAGCCTATCAATTGGAACTGCCAGAAAGTTTGTCAGGTGTGCATGATGTGTTCCATGTTTCTCAGTTGAAAAAGTGTTTTGCAGATACCAGAAGAGCAAATTCCTTTGGAAGAGCTTGCTGTTAAAGAAGATCTCACATATGAATAGTATCCGGTAAAGATTCTTGAAACTGCAGAAAGAGTTACCAGGAGCCACACTATAAAGATGTGCAAAGTACAATGGAATCGATATTGAGAAGATGAGGCTACTTAGGAAAGAGAAGAAGATCTGAGAAAATCTTATCCGCGGCTTTTTGAGTAAGCATCACCCAATCTCGAGGACGAGATTTCTTTTTAAGGGGATAGAATTGTAACACCCTAAATTTTTCGTAATTTTAAAATAGCTAAATATGATTTATTTATATATTTAAGTGTGCATTCAAATGTAGGAAATAATAATTTTTTGTGAAATTAAAATCAATCATAAGGTTAGCAACATGATTATGCACCCATGCTGCAGCATTTATTTTATTGTAATGTCTGGTTTTGGTCCAAGAGCTAAAAGAATTCAAAAACATTTGAATTTGGATTTGTAAAAAAAGTCAAATTGGAAAAAGAAAAGTCCTTTTCTCCCTCCCCTCCCTCCTTCAGGCCTAAGCGGCCTAGTTCGGCCTGCTGGCCCATTCGGCCGAAGCCGGTCCGCACACCCTTTCTCCCTCTCCTTTCTTTTCCCTTGCTAGGCCGGCCCAGTCAGCGCTGGCAACCGTTGCCGCCCGCGCCCTTCCTTCCTCTCTGCCACCGACGGCTTGGGCCACCGGTCAGCCCCTTCCCCCTTCCTCCCGCGTCACGCGCGGCCATGGCGCAACCACCGCCCGCGCCCAACGATCCTCGCGACGTGGGAGCATCTCCGCGCCCTGGACTCCATTTAGAAGGGTGTAGACCCACCCTCGCTCCTCCTATTGCTCTCCAGTTCACAGTTCTCCCCTCCCGACCTTGCCAAACTGCAGTGCAGCGCTCACTGGAGCGCCGTCCGTCCCCACCGCATCGGCAGTTGTCTCCGAGCCGCCTCCGCCTATTTTTTCCGCTCGGTGAGCTTCGCCTCTCTGTCCTCCTTCTCCCTGTCCATTTTTTGAGTTGAATGGTGGCTTCTAGGGTCATTTTCCCAAGCGATGGCGAGGTCCCCACCACCGGCCATGGCAACCACCACTTCGGTCGCCTTCCCAGTCCACGCAAAGGGCTCGGGCGAGGTCGCCATCATCTCCGCTTTCTCCCGGTGCCATTGGTTTGTCGAACCATGGACCGTAGGGCCCTAACCACGCTCGCCGGCGAGCTCTCCACCGTCGGCAATGGCGGCACCGCCGTGTACTTCCCCAACTCCTGCGGTCGTGCCCTTCTCTTCCCTCCTCCATCTAATCCGAACCGTTCATCGTGAGATCAACGGCTCAAAAAGCTCAATACCCCTTCAGGGTCCATTTTGCTAAAGAAACCCCTAGTTTCATTCTATTTCCACCCGCAGTCCCTAATCCAAAAGGATAATTCTGATTTTGATTTATTTTAAATCTGAAATAGTTCAGTCTATTCACAAGTTTGCCACTGCAGTAAAATGCTTATAAAATCGTCGTTTTAGCTCCGATTCGACCCGTTCAACTTGCGTTAGGTTCGTAATTTCATAATCTACGCATTAATTCTTCTGTTAGACCTGTTAGAAGCTTTTGAATTTCTCGATTAAGTCTAGTTTAATAGATAGCTTTTGGAACCTTAATTAGCTCGTAACTTTTGCGTTGTAGCTCCGTTTTTCGTATAATTCGCGTGGTTGTGATCGTAGCGAGACGTAGATGATTTTGGTAAACATTTTATACAGTTTTATTTATTGTTGGTGTATTGTTCTAATCGTAGTAATGTTTTGCTTGTATGTCTGTTCTGGAATGCGTGTTGTACTTCGTGTCGTTCGAGTTCAGACGGTGAGGAGTACTTTGGAAATCCGGACACGTACGAGGAGCAGTAGGACCAGTAGGAGTTCGTAAATCAAGTCAAGTATAGCATGGGCCTACCTTGATATCCTATTCATTATATAATCTACTCATTATGCATGTGTCTAATATTGCTCAACTATAAGGACATCCAAGTCTTTGATGACTCGTACCTTGATCCCTATGGGTTTTATTGCACATGGGTAGAATGCTAGCGCTTTAACTAAACATGATCTACACTATGACTAATGGAACCAACGGATAAACATGATGGTAACAGTGGAACTATAGGGTAAAGGTGTAAATGATGTTGATTATGTTTCCCTAAACTCTTCATAAGGACTTATCTGTAGGGCAAAAGCTGAGACATACAGTGCAACCGTGAGAGTTATATGGCTCTGACTTTAGCTCAGTAATAGGATCTTTTCTAGCTTGTTAGAGGTTACCCGAAAGGGCGCAAGATGGGCTTGCCACTTTGGGTATAGAACTGCCTCTGTTCTGATGTGTATATCATGTGGGAATTGTGCCATCGAAAGGGGGTTCTCTATATCTGCCTGCCAATAAAATCTCGTGGCCCTAACTTGTTAGAAGAGGCCTATGAAAGGCTTCATAGTGTACCCTGCCTGCTCACCTTGGGAGTGTTAGGGGGTCGACGGGCCCCGGGCATATAGGTAACACGACTCACAGGTAAAGTTGCACAACCTCTGTAGAGTGTTAAAACTGTTATAACAGCCGTGCTCACGACCACGAGTGGCCCAAAAAACTCACAGAATAAATGGTTACTTGATAAGAGGATGACTTATAACGATGATGATGAGTTTATGATGATGATCAATTACTCTCCTTAATTCTAGTAGGTGATCATGTGGGTTAAATGGGCGCTTATGCATAACTTGATGATAATTAATAATAAAATGTTGATCTACTAAAAGTGCTAACTGCAGTCAACCATGTCTATCCTTTTGAGCCTTATGAATCCTCATACTATACTTGCGGAGTACGAGTGTACTCACACTTGTTATTATTTCGTTTTTTGATAAAAATTCCAGATGGGTAACAGATGACAGCTTCTACGAGGATTTTCCTGAAGATTACTAGGTTTGGGTCAATCAGTCGGCCTTCCCTGTGGAGCAGAGACTTCGTTTGAGAGTTGTTATTTACTTTTCAGCTTGTAATGTTAAGAACTACGTGAAGTAATATCGTGATGTATGTACACAGTGATGATACTTCTGTTAATTTATCGGCTTATGTGTGTGACTATTTCTGGGGCACACATAAGATGTATGCACTCTATATTATCCTTTAATTGGAGTGTGACACGCAACCAGCACCACGCCTTCCGACTCCACCGTCACGGACATCCGCACGGGGAATCCTAGCCGCCGGTGGGACAGGAACGAGTCGCGGATGGGAGCGGAACTGATTCGTTTTTTTAGAAAAAAAAAATAAACCTACTTGCTGGTGGCGTAGTACTGGGGCGCAGGCGTGGGGGCTGTGGGCGGAGGAAGAGGCGAGGCGTGAAATGGAGACGGGGTGAGGGGGTGAGAAGCCTCGCATCAAACTTTGTGTTTTGCCCCTTGGATTCGAGGTGGTTCTTTTGTGAGCCCTTAATTTTAATAGAGACAAAATCATGTGTATAATATTTTGGGTACACCATGGTTTGACTACTCAGCAGGGGACGTTTTTGTTGGTAGACCTAAAATAATTTGAAGTGGTCAATTACAGTAGAGATTCCCTCCGGCTTTAAAATCTCAACTCTCTCCACTCAACCATTTCTTGGTCCCCAAAGTTCCTTCTATAACTCAAATTTCAACTACAACTTCCAGCTCTCTCTATCATGATCATGGCAGATTCTGAAAAGTCTTGAAAAGGAAATCTTCAAGGGACATTCCTCTAACCAAACATCCTTCCAAAATCTTTTCTGCTTACCACTCCCCACTATGTACCCTTTGTTTCCTTGTTGATTACATAAATATGTAAAATAATTATGGTAGTCATATTGTGATTTTGATATAATATCGTAAACTTGTGGTGCTCAAGTCAATGTTTTGAATTTCGATCGATTCTCGTTGATTTTTAGTCCTACCGGTCACCTCCGTTAAATATACATATCTGTAATTTTGGTTCAATTTTGCCCAGTTTTTAAAAAATAGCTAAAGTTTCAATAAAAATAAAATTTTGGCTGAAATTCTATCGAATTTGTGATTTTGACATGCCGATCTTTTTTATATTTAGACCTCTTTTGATAAAATGAAACGGTTCCTCAAGTGAAGCTCCTAAAAACCCACCCTCACAGAGGTAGGAAGCTAGATTGAGCCGAAAATATTAGATTCTCCTAGCTCCTTCTCTCAGATATATTGTTAAAAGTTATTTTAACGAAGGCTTTGAGTATACAAAACAGGACCTTATGTTTGGATCGATAGGCTGAAACCTGGCTCTAGCCAAATCCGATCAAAGCATCATAAACAAAAGATGACCATAGTCATCAGCAACAATAATCTCTACACCTAAAAAGTACCGGAGATTATCATCTGCGCTCCCCGCTCATAACCTCACCCATGATACGGCCAAATACGGAGTGCTTTCGTCCCAAAAAAATCCCGTGGCGCGCCTGCCGGTGGCCCTCTCCATTAAAACTCCGAGTCTGCTAGGATTCTGATACGCTCCTGCGCGTGCCGCCGTGTCCCAGTCAAAACGAGTGAGTCACGGCCGTTCAGGCCTACAGGGCCACGCCTGCCGCGAGGTCACTCCTGGTCGACCATACCTGCCGTTAGACCCAATCGAGAGTACGTACGTGAGTTATTATCTGGCATATTTGGGATAATAGGAATGGTGTTAGAAATGGAGAAAATATTGTTCATCCAATTCAGATAGTTGAAAAAATAAAAGCATATATTCAAGTGGTATTGCATTGTGATGATATTCCTTATTTTTCCAACAGGTGTGAGCCTAATGCTTCTACCAAACGATGGGTTCCACCGCCGGAAGATTGGGTTAAGGCAAATGTTGATGCTGCTGCTTTTAAGGAATCAGAAAGAATGGGAGTTGGATGTGTGATACGGGACCACAATGGAAATTTCTTGGCTGCAACAAACCAAGTGATTTGCAGAGTCTCTGAACCAGAAATGGTTGAAGCTTTGGTTGTCCGATGGGTTTTAAAGTTCATCGGTGATCAACACTCCAAGAAAGTAGTAATTGCTTCGGACTGCTTAAACTTGGTACGAAAGCTCCTGCAAAAAAGTCTGGATAGGTCTCATATAGGAGCAATCATCCAAGACATCAGGATCATGAAAAACAACTTTGATGATATTTCTTTTGTCTTTGTTAGTCGAAATTGTAATGAGGTAATTCATGTACAGACGGCTGGTTTGATGTCTAAATGAAGCCCCGGAGTCCATTTGGGCTTTACTTTGTAATGATCTTGTAAGGTAATGGAAGTGCTGTCTGTAAAAAAAAAAAGAGTACGTCCGTGAGTTTGTGACGTATTCAGCAAGGACCTGATGGCAAGATAGGAAAAAGTGGAGGGTTTCAGGTGAAAAAATGCAAAGAAAAATAACCAGAAAATAAATAGTAAAAGTGGATCTCAAGATTTACATAGACTCTAGGGTTCCCAATACAAAGTGTTTTGTTAACTCCTCGTCTTTTCCAAACAATGCACAAATTGATTGAAACTTATAAAATCTATATAAAATAAAAAATCTTATAAAATCTATATAAAATAAAAAATCAAATCCAAAAATTATAATCCAAATTTTTTCAAGTTCCTTTCAACCAAAGAGTGTAACCGTGTCATTACTCATGAAATATAAATCCTGAAAAGCTCAAGGGCATGTACAACCAACTGACAGTCTGCTCCAAAGTCAGTCTAAAAACCTTGAAAATTGTAAAGTTAAAAGTTAGGAATATAAATCTGAATGTGCGGACCAAAAGAGGCTTGATGTCAGGGCCATACCCGATCTACAACAAAAGAATCGGCATACACATGAATTATTTCAAATACGATCAAAAAGCCTAAATGCATTTGGAAATAGTTTAGGTTCCTCATGCAAAATCGTTTAATAGTTTTTATTATTTTTTGAAAATGATCAAATCCTTCGCAGTAGACATGGACAAAAAAATCATGACCCTGTGCAACGTATGGGCACATATCTAGTAATAAAAGCCTCACTCATATAAACGGAAATGATAGGATGCGGGCATCCGTCTCATCCGAACGTCTCGCGTCTGGGCCTACGGACCAGCCGGCCCAATAAATCTCGCGTATGTCCCCTTCCGTTGCCCCTGCCGCACCCTCGCGCTGCTTAGGCTTCTCCTCCGCCGCCCGCGCCCCCTCCCGTTGCTCCTGTCGCTCGCCCCGCGCTTCTCCTGCTCTTCCGCTGCCTGTCCCGCTGCTCCTGCCACTGCTCGACGTGCCTACCCTGCTGCTCTTGCCGCTGCTCCTGCCGCTGCTCCACGCGCCCATCTCGCTGCTCCTGCCACTGCTCCGCCGCCCATGCCCGTTGCGCCTACTACGCCACCCACCCGGCCCGATGACGTCGACAGACGCCGTCAGCGCAAGGAGAAGCACGTCAGTCTTTGGTGTGGAAGCCTCTGGCCTCGTCTGCTACTACGGCTGTGGCGCCCCGATGCAGATGACGGAGGAGGGCGCACCAGGATATGATGCATGTTGCAAGCTCACATGTCAAATGTTTCAGATGTTTTATAGATATGTTGTAAGCGTTTCGTACGGATGTTACAATAGTAGATCGAGATATTACATATGTTGTAATGGTTGTACACATATATTGTAAGAGTCTGTCTCCAATGTTTCATCTGTTTTTCAGACGTACATTGCAAGCGTGTTTATTTGGAAGTTATATATGTTTTCACACATATGTTGCAAGTGTTTTATCTGAATGTTGTGTATGTTTGTAATGGTTTTTAAGTGTTTTTAAGTGTTTTTATAGTGTTTTCATATGCATGTTTTTAGTGTTTCATCTATTTTTTTTATGTTGCAAGTGTTGCATCTGAATGTTTCAGAAGTACATCGGAGTGTTGCACATGAGATACGCGTGAGAAGCTGGAAGGGACACGAGCGGTCGTCGCAGGCCCCCGCGTGGCCGTGAGACGTAGGCGCGGGCGAGCAACGTCCGGCCGGCACGGACCCATGCGTGGACGAGGGGAACGGACTGCGAACGCGGGCGTCCGTCTGGACATTCCGGCGCTAGCAGCGCCGATATATAAAACATCATAGCATAAGACCACACCTATCATTAGATGCTTCAGTGGATTGATTTGCGTTCAACTTCATCTTCCCACTCTTGCTCAAGGAATCTAACAGTCCGATCCCTTCTTCTCTGTAACTGGTGCCACATCAGAATCCTCTTTGCCACGTAAGATTCAGATTCAGAATCGAAGTTCTCTGGTAACTCGCCATCGGCGAACTGGTTGAGTCCCAGCTTGTAGGACAGATGAGCGATGTTCACCTGGTGCACATGGAAGACACAGCGCTTGAACTCGCCGAAGCGGCGAGCCATCTCCTCTGACTCCATGTCCTTCTCCTCCGCCTCTCGAACACCTCCTTCTCTACATCTAAATTGCACGGACGTATCGGTATCGGATACGGATACGCGTATCGGTATCGGATACGGATACGTGTATCGGATACGGCAACTTCTAAAAACCCGATACGCGGATACGTTTAATATTTAAAAAAAAATAGAAATAAAAATAATAATAATGCAGATCTAAACATAAAACTGAGAACAATAAAACATCACAATAAGTACTTAAGTGCTATTATTACAGGACATTTACCTATTCCCTTATTCCCAATCTACAGCAAATGACCTTTAACTCTAGAGTAACTCCTCAGCTTTTCCATTGGACAGTACTTGCAGCGCCACTTAGCATTTCCTCCACCAAATTTAGGCTTCTCTAAAATGGTTACATAATCCCAAAGTGGAGCCTTGATGTTTATTGTGTTTGTGGCTGCAGATCCTACGCTAGCACTAGCACTTCCATTAGCAGCACTGCTCAAATTTGGTGAAGACGCCATCACTGCATGAGTGGCGAGCAAAGAAATCAAACATGGACTAACTGACAGCCTAGGCAACAAAGTGGGCAGCAAAGAAATCAAGCAAAGAAGAACGGGGAAGGGGCTTCAACTCACCGGAGCTCGATCTAGGGACGAGTGGCGAGCTCCACCGGCGGCTGGCGGCTGACGTAGATGAGCAGGGATGGCCGCCGGTGGCTGGCGACTTGGCGACGGCGAGTGACGAGCAAGCACCAAGCAGGGATGGCCGGCCCCGGACGGATGCTCGTCGCCGGCGAGCGGAGGCTTGTCGCCGGTGGCCGGCGAGCGACGAGCAGTTGCGTCGCCGTCGAATCGGGCGGAGAGCGCGCGGGGAGGCGGGGGTGCGGCGCGATGCGGCGCCTGCGCGATGCGTGTGCGCGTGCGGGAGGATAGGGTTAGGGCAGGAGGATAAAGCTGGATGTTGGGCTTTAGTTGGGCTAGTCCGTATCCAAATCACAGATACGCGTATCGTCCAGCAGATACGTATCCTAAAAATGTATCCGATTTTTATAAAAATAATAAATATTCCGATACTCCATGGATATGTATCGGCGACGTATCGGATACGTATCCGTGTCCGAAACGTGTCAGACACGCGATACGGCTGTTTTCCCAAGTCTCTGTGTTTTGTAGCTCTACATGCACGATAGCCTCCTTCTCAGCTTCTTCTTTTTCTATAGACTGACAAAGAAAATGGAAACTGTTCTGAGATTACGCACACTGAATTCAGATGGGCGTTGCTAGCACCCGGACGCCCGGCTCCAGGGCCACGTCCGGACGCTCAAAAACCACGCGAGTGCCCCCGCCCCATATGCCCCCGCCCCACGAAAAAAAAGGCGACCCCCACCCCGCTCCTGCACCCGCGAATCCCCCCGGCCCACCCCCCACACGGAGCCCCGCCGTCAGCTTACCACCAAGCCCCCCCTCTCCCCCGCGCGCATGGATCTATCTCGCCCCCAACCTCGCCGACCCTAGCACCTCCGCCCCCCCCACCAACTCACCACCGTAAATCCCCCCCCACCCCTTCACAACTGCAAACAAGGGGGAAAGCTATTGCAACATCGAAGGGGTCTTAATGAAACAAACGAGAAAAGCTGTTGAAAACAAACGCAAAAAACTATTGAAACATCAGAAAAACAACTAATGAAACACAAACAAAAACTGGTGAAACGAACAAAAAAAAGAAGCTGCTGCAACAAGGAGAAGCTGCTGCTGCATCAAAGGATAAGAAGCTACTGCAACAAAAGAGAAGAAACTACTGAAACAAAAGGAGAAGAAGCTACTGCAACAGGAGAAAGAAGCTGCTAAAACAACAAGAAGAAAACTAATGCAACAAAGAGAATAAGCTACTGCAACAAGAAGAAAGAAGCTGCTGGAACAAGAAGAAAAAGCTAATGCAACAAAGGAGATGAAGCTACTACAACATCAGAGAAACGTGCTTCACATCATCTGTTGCCATGTAGCTTAGATCTGACTTGCCAAAAGGAGAAGAAACTACTGCAACAAGAGGAAAAAGCTACTGCAATAACCAGAGAGAAGTTGCTGCAACAAAGGAGAAGAAGATATTGCAATATCAGATAAATGGTTGCTTCACATCATCTGTTGAATATAGCTTGCATCTGCCTCGCCACAAAAACCGAGAAGAAACTATTGCAACATCACAAAATCGTGTTTTCACATCATCTGTTGCATGTAGCTTAGATCTGCCTTGTCTCAAAAACTGTAGCCACCATCAAAACCATAGATCCAGAGGGGGCAAGGAGGAGGAGGAGGAGGAGGGGAGGGAGGACGAGGAGGGGCGCCTCAGATCCAGAGGAAGGAGCGCGTGGGAGGTCCTTCCCCACTTACCTCATTGGAGCCCATGGATCCACCATGGGGAGCCCTGATGCTCCATGGATCCGCCAAGGTGGGAGGCCCCATGCTGCCGTCGAGGTGGAGGAGGACGCTCCAGAATGGAGGAGACCACCACGCCACTGAATTTGTGCCTCCTCCCATGGATCCACCACGGGGAAGGTGGAGCTCCCATTGATCCACCACGCGCCGCCCTCTCTCGGTCGCATGGAGGACACGGGAGCAAAGGAGGAAGGAAAGGGGGAGGAAGTGGAGGGAGGAGGAAGAAGGAGCAGGCGCGGCTTGCCGGTGAGTGCCATGGAGCCGAGCAGAAGAGCGGACGCGTGACTGTGAGTGGGGGCGGAGTGAACGAGGAGAAGGATGGAGAGGCCGGGCGAGCGAATAAGCATGAGGAGGGAGCGGGCTTGGTCGGGTGGAGTCGGTCGCGCGCGTCGAGTCCGTCCGTCTCGTCCGGACGCACGTACTGTATCATTACCGAATTCAGATTGGATGAGATGAGACGAGCGGTGAAGAGGGGGTTACGTGCAGATGAGATGAGATGAGATTGAGCACACCGAATTCGCTCCATATGCCCACGGCCGGAATCCGAGGCCCGGGAACCTGCAGCCGGCGTTACGTGCGGCGTACATACGCTAGTACTCTGTTTCCGGTAGCTGCCTGAGGCTTCGAGAAGCCGCCGGCCGTACCATACGCCGTCGGTGCTTGCGCCACCGCTCTTCTACGCCGTGCTGCTTAGGCCGCCGGCGTTCACGCCGCTGCTTTATGCGCTGCGTTTCCTCTTCTACCTACTGCTAGCCCACTTCCGCAACAGAGAGGAGAGAGATTTCCTGTTCCGCTCGTGCTGCGCTCGCCGCCGCCGCCGTTTAGCCGTGGCCTGTCTGACTCCGGCAAGTGGCGCATTTCGACGCGCAGATTGCTGGATATACCCGCACACCCAGATATCATTGGAGCTCTTGAGACTTTCCCTAGTTGAGCTTGGTGCGCCTGGAATCTTCTACTACCGCTATGAACCAGTGTGAGATTTGTATATACTTCCCTATCTTGTCTGATTAGATCTGTCTGGCCTCTTATATCCCCCAACGCAATTCGGGCTGATTAAAGGGCAAACATTAGGTTTGCTTCTCGGCCTTGGTTGTGTTTTGAGATCCTTGGGGTGTTCAGAGCTGATCTGATCAGACTAGGGAGATGACTACACCCAACTCGGGACTGCAATCTGGAGGGAAGGTAGAATATGGATTGGATGAGTTGATTCAACATCTTAATATTCGTGAAGATGAAAGCGAAGTAATTGTGTTGGAAGAAAATCTTGAGGAGCTAAAAGCAGGAGCACGATGGACAGTACTGGCAAAGGTTAACTCCTCAAAACCTTTTAGTCATTCTGCTTTCCTGGCTAATATGAAGTATGCTTGGAGTTTGGCAAAAGAAGGCCATAGAGGAGAATATGTTTGTTTTCCAGTTCTCATGTTTAGGAGATTGGCGTAAAGTAATAGATGAGGGTCCTTGGATTTTTAGAGGAAATGATGTCCTAATAGACGAATATGATGGAATTACAAAACCTTCCACTGTGAAGTTCAAGAATTTAGCAATTTGGGCTCGTATTTATGACCTGCCAACGGGTTTCAGGACTGAGAGTATAGGACACCAAATTGGAAATAAAATTGGGAAAACCCTGTGTGTGGAGACAGATGAGAATATGAGTGGATGGCGAGACTATTTGCGTATCAGAGTTAAATTAGACATCGAGAAGCCCTTGACCAGAGTTGTATATGTATCAATGGGACATAATGGAAAAAGGGAAGTGTTCCATGTTAAGTATGAGAAATTACCTAAATTTTGTGCAGTATGTGGTCTGCTAGGGCACTCTGACTCTGAATATGGTGATGGAGTGCATGATAAGAAGGCTTTTCAGTATGGGGACTGGTTAATTGCTAGTCCAGAGGGACAATGGAGAGTGAAAGGAAGTAGGTCGACAGGCTCGACAGACACAAAAGATTCTGCTTCTAGAGACTCATCCAAGGGCAACTTTCCAATGGAAGGCACTAATAATGCAAGAAGAGGAAGCAACCGAAAAAACCATGTTGATGACAAGACTGATGTGCATGATGATGACGGAATTTCCATGGAAAGGGGTATAGGTCGGCAACTGAGAATTGAGGAAAATGGTTCTCATAAACGCCTTTCGCTAGGATATGGTGAAGGACAGGATGATAATCACGAATCCATGGCACTTATTCCTTTCACCAGTCTAAGTGCGGATGCAGGAAATGACACTGGGGAAATGGCTAGTTATGTACCACAAAATATGCGTGATAGTAGTGAGTTTGAGAAGGTTAGAGATCCAAATGGGAGAGGTACGAAAAGGTTGAGGAAGGAAGGTGGGATTGATGCTTCCAATGGTATTGATATGAGATCAGCGGGCTCCCTAGAGGAGTACCGCTGGGAGAAATGAGAGTCCTGTGCTGGAACTGTCACGGAATTGGCAACTCCGCGACAGTACGAGAACTTCGTGACCTTGCGAAGGAATATGCCCCCTCGGTTGTATTTATTCTCGAGACGCAAATTGCTAAGAGCCAGGTGGAAAATTTAAGGTACTTTCTGGGATATGACAATAGTTTTGCTGTTAATAGTAATGGAAGAAGTGGTGGACTAGGAATCTTTTGGAATAATGAGGTTCTCCTGAAGATCACACAATACTCCCAGTATCATATTGATATGGAGATTTGTGACAACAGCAAGGGACCATGGAGGCTTACCTTCATTTACGGTGAGGTAAATCGAGCTGAAAGGGAGAAAACATGGAATTTGCTAAAATTTATAAAAAGCCATAGCTATTTACCATGGATATATATGGGAGACTTCAATGAAATTCTATGACTAGAAGAACAATTTGGTCCTAATCCTAGAGAAAACATGGAATTTGCTAAAATTTATAAAAAGCCATAGCTATTTACCATGGATATATATGGGAGACTTCAATGAAATTCTACGACTAGAAGAACAATTTGGTCCTAATCCTAGAGAGGAATATTTAATGGAAGGCTTTCGAGATGCAGTGGATGTGTGCGGCTTTTGTGATATTGGTTATATTGGTTTGGACTGGACTTGGGAGAGAAAATTGGCCAATAATGAGTATGTTAGGGTGAGGTTGGATCGTGCTCTAGCAACAGTTGAAGGTTGCAGTATGTTTCCAATGGCATCACTGAGACATCTAATTGCGGTCAAGTCAGATCACTGTCCGCTTCTTTTATCTACAGAACGAGAGAATCAATGGCAAGGGGATACTTCTAAGGGAAGACCATTTAGATATGAAGTCATGTGGGAAACAAATAAAGGTCTTATTCCACTGATTTCCCAAGTGTGGAAAAATGATATGCATTGCAATAACCTCCACGAATTGGAAAGGAAACTTACTCGACTTACGAGTACACTTCAGCATTGGAGTGCTACTTCTTTTGGAGCAGTAAGAAAGGAATTAAGGGCTTTGAGGAAGAAATTGGAAATCCTTCGAGCAGATCCACAAAGATGGGTGATTTCTGAAGAAGAGAAGGAAATTGAAGAAAAGATTATTAAGTTAAGCTTGCAAGAGGAGATTATGTGGAAGCAACGCCGTATCCAGTGGCTCATTGAAGGAGATAATAACACAAAGTTTTTCCACCAGAAGGCCAGCCGTAGGCGGAATAAAAACAAAATCACACAACTAACCCGTGAGGATGGTACAATTAGTGAGGATATTGATGAGATGCAACATATGACAAGGGAATTTTATAGTAAACTATATTCATCTGAGGGTACCACAAATATGGAGAAAGTCCTATCTCATGTGCCAAGGAAGGTTACTGGTGAGATGAATGCTTTCTTATGTAAACCATTTACAGAGAAAGAGATTAAAGCACTTTTTCAAATGTCTCCACTGACGGCTCCTGGACCAGATGGTTATCCAGCCCATTTTTTCAGAGGAATTGGGACATGTGTGGAGAAGATATTACTAGGGCAGTGTTACGAGTGCTCAATGGAGATGAGAGGCTGGAAGAAATCAACAGTACGTTCATTGTTTTAATCCCAAAGGTTCCCAATCCGACCTTGATAGGGCAGTTTAGACCAATTAGTCTGTGCAATGTAATCTACAAAATTATTTCTAAGGCGCTGGCTAATCGGCTTAAGTTTGTCCTATCTAAGATAATCTCTGAAGAGCAATCTGCATTTGTCCCTGGTAGAATCATCTCTGACAATATAATTTCAGCTTATGAATGTTTGCATTTTATGCGAACGAATTGCACAAAACAGAATGGCTATTGTGCTCTCAAACTTGATATGTCAAAGGCATATGATAGAATTGAAAGGACATATTTATCGGCCATTATGGAAAGGCTAGGATTTAGCAGAAGATGGATTGACTTAATCATGAAATGTGTTACTACTGTATCTTTCTCAATTCTGTTCAATGGAGACAAATTAGAAAAATTTAAACCTTCCAGGGAATCAGACAAGGTGATCCAATTTCTCCATATCTTTTCCTTCTTTGTGCCGAAGGCCTGTCATGTCTTTTAAATAACAGTAAGGAACATGATATGGGGATTATAGTGGCAAAAAATGCTCCAAAAATAAGCCACCTGTTTTTTGCAGATGACAGTATTCTATTCTTCAAGGCGAGAGAAAATGTTGTGGAAGGAGTTCAATCAATGCTTGCTGATTATTGTGATGCATCAAGCCAACGAATCAACTATGATAAATCATCAATTTTCTTTAGCAAAAAATGCAGTGAGAACACCAAGGAGCGGGTGAAACAAAAGGTTAATGTGCATAATGAAGCGCTTACTGAACGATACCTGGGATTACCTACTGATGTGGGCAGGTCAAAAAATGGGGCCTTCAAATATTTAAAAAAATCAAGTATGGCATAAGGTGCAAGGATGGATGGAACAATGTCTCTCAGCCGGTGGCAAAGAAGTATTGATCAAAGCTGTAGCTCAAGCAGTTCCTACTTATTCTATGGGATGCTTTAGGCTACCAAGAGGACTTTGCCAAGCAATCAATGCAATGATTCGAAGATTTTGGTGGGGTAGTAAGGAAGGGAAGAGGAAAACCTGTTGGGTGTCATGGGAAAAGATAACTCAACCTAAATATCTTGGCGGGATCAGATTCAGAGATTTTGAGAAGTTTAATTTGGCCCTACTTGCCCGGCAGGCTTGGAGGATCATGCAGAATTCGAAATCCCTAAGTGCCAGGCTGCTGAAAGCTTTATACTTTCCTAATAATAATTTTTTAGATGCAATCCTAGGAAGTAGACCGTCACAAATTTGGAGAGCTATTCTTGATGGACGGAACGTACTCGAACAAGGCTTGATTAGAAGAATTGGTAATGGTGAAACTACTAGAATATGGGACCATAATTGGTTACCAAGGGATGGTGGTCTGAAGCCTATTGCAGTTAAAGCATCAAATCCGCCAAGGTATGTTAGTGAGTTAATAGATAACATATCTATGCAGTGGAAGGAGGATGTCATACAGAAGTACTTCTATGAATTTGATGCCCGGGTAATTAAAAACATTCCTTTAAGTTATTCCCGACAAGATGATTTTTGGGCATGGCATTATGAAAGGAGTGGAGTTTTCTCTGTTAAATCTGCTTACAGAATGCTTGTCCATACTAGGAATCAACGACAAGATTGGCTTGACTCTAATGCTGAAAGTTCAGACACGGAAGCAACTAGAAACAGATGGAAATCATTATGGAAGGTCAAGGTACCATCAAAAATTCGTATTTTTGTTTGGAGACTTGCACATAATTCTTTATCCACTGGTGAAGTTTGTAAAGAAAGGTCCATGAGTGATCAGTGTGGATGCAAAATATGTGGGGCCAATATTGACTCATGGAGGCATGCTCTTTTTGATTGCACAATGTCAAGGTGTGTTTGGGCACTGGTAGATGAGGAGCTCACATAACATATTGCCACATCTGTGACTGATAATCCAAAGCTATGGTTATTTTCTATGCAAGAAACATTATCTAAAAAGGATTTCCAGAAACTGTTAATCATTTGTTGGGCAATTTGGGGAGCCCGGCGGAAGGCATTACATGAGGATTTATTCCAAAGCCCCCTATCAACATTTGCTTTTATTTCAAAATTCATGGATGACATGGAACTAGCCGGGTTCTCTGAAGACAGTAAAATAACAAAAACAATAGGAAACAAGCAGTCTACTCCCAAATGGATACCTTCTCCTGAAGGTTTTCTGAAGTTTAATGTTGATGGTGCGGTGGCGCGTTCTGAAAACAAAGGAGCTACAGCTCAGGGAATTATGTTGCTGCCAGTGCAATGGTTATTAATGGTCTTGTCGACCCTCCTTCCCTTGAAGCATTGGCTTGCAATGAAGCAACTCTGCTGGCACTTGATCTGGGTGCAAATAAATGTGTAATAGCTTCAGACTGTATGGAGGTAATAATGAATATGCAGAAGCAAAGTTTGTGTGCTTACTCCTCCATCTTGAGAAAATTGCTATTCTAGGACTCTCAAACACGTGGCTTTGTTAAAATAGGATCCCTAACGTTGGCATCGTTAAAACGACATCCGAAACGTTTACACTTTGTTTTCCATGACATTTGGTGTATTAAGTCTTTTTTCTCATCTAAATACATGTATTTCTCTTCTCTTTTGACTCTTTTACCCTTCTGTCATCTAGACGTTGATTACGTACGGGAATTTCATCGGTCGTTCGGTCTCGTTCACCGGGCTGGCTGGCTGCCGCCTCTGGCTGGCTTGGCAGCTGCCGTGGCTGGCTGCCTGCCTGCCGCCGCCGGCTGGGCAGCCCTGGCTGGCTGGCTGGCTGGGCAGCTGCCGTGGCTGGCTGGCTGGCTGCCGCCGCCGGCTGGGCAGCCCTGGCTGGCTGGCTGGACAGTGCCTTGGCTGGCGCCGGCGCCTTGGCTGGACATGCCATATATGAAATGCACATGTTCATATATAGTAAAAATTAATAAACAATGAGGCATATGCAATAACATGTATTAGATAACATCATGAATTTAGCACAAACTAGTACATCTCAGAAATCCATGATTTTAGCATAAACGAGTTCATCTCACAAAACCATAATTTGTTCAAAAACGAGATCTAGTCATATGTAATAATAAACGAGTTCACATCTCATCACAACTAATAAAATTCATCCAATATGTAGCTTCCTCTTTGGAGTCATCTTTTTTGGTGCAGCCACAACAGGCATTCTCACTGGACTTGTTATGTCGGTTTGCGAAGAGGTGCCTTCTCCTAATAATAATGCAAGCTTGCTGCACGAAAATACGGTATGACAATTAGATGCATGATAATAATTAGTACATGGTAAAAAATTAGTGTATGGTAAATGTGTCAATTTTTATATCATATATGTTTACCTTCTTGTGACCCTTCCTGGACTATCACGTAGAATTTCTTCTCTAGTCGGCCTCCGTGGAGTGCTAGGTTCCGCTGTCTCTTTTGTAACATTCTTCCTAGGTCGCCTCCGCTTCCTAGACGATGCAAGATAACAATACATAAATTTAATCATTGCACTTTGTTTGCAACCAAAAAAAACTAAACATACATGTACAGACTATATTTTGGGTTCGGGTATTGGGTATCGGGTTTTTTGCCCACTCGTGTATATAACAATGAGGCACATGTTCTTACTAAAAGTGTTTGTACAATGGCACCAGGGAGACATATTTGGCTCCTTGGGAGACCAAACTTTATCTATGTACCTCAAAACATTATGTTGTCCGAATAAATAAGATTCTACCTCATAGTTATGAATTCCATTCCGGTATCGGCCGCCCTAAACCGGTATAGAAGAGCCACAATCCCGTACCGAGTCAAATACCGGTCAATGCCGGTCAATACCGGTCAATACCGGCCAATACCGGCCAAATACCGATCAATACCGATCGTGGTTGCATATATTATATTTTTCCATGTATGAACTTTAGAGTTTAAACTTTAAAATAAGGTCTTATGAATTTGTTGAATGATATTTATGTATAAGTTTATTCATATATTATTATTATTATAAAGTCCGGAATGGTACACCGGTATGGACCGGTACCGAAATGTTCTATTTCAATAGTCAAAACAGAATGACCTCCGGAATAGAATTTACAAGTTAGCTCTACCTTCCTCTCTAAAAAAAACGTGCGGCGTACATACCGGAGTGCTCGTGCTCCCAAAGTCAGAACGCGCTGGTCTGGGCCTCCGGAGCCCCGTTTTCTACTTCACCTTCGACCTGGGCTTGTCTAGCGGACTCTCACAGTATGCAGCCCAACAGACCCAACAGCAATCCAACCATTCGCTCGTACACACAAGCATCCAACTCGTCATCTACCGCTATGCCTCGCAAAAACTGAAGCCAACCATGGCCACGTCGAGGCAGTCCAGCAGCCGTGCACAGGGAGGTTGCCGATAGAAAAAAAAAAGAATCAAAGGAGATTAAATTTTAGTTTAATGCAAAAAAACGAGTTAAATTTGGTCATTTGGGGCGTCACTGTGCAAAAACTAGAAAACCCGGCACATGCCAGTGTTAGCCGAGGCCACGCGGCGGTTATGAAAAAAAAACGTCCTAGGCCGATTTCATCTGTCTGAGTTAAAACATCTCAAATTTCATCCAAACTCCTCCGATCTTTAAAAAAAACCTGGTAGAATGTGACTTTGGAAAGTTTCTTACGAGGATAAAATCATCCATCTCTACATATATTAGAGGACCACGGTCAATTGAGGTTAACCACAAACAATTTAAAAAAATCATCCACTACCCTCTTCTCCTACCTTGAGCTTTTGCAACTCATGTTGTCCAACACTCTCTTGACAAGGTTTGTTGACTCTAGATGGACTTGTCGACCCTATGACAACCACGGCATCACCTCCCTGATGAATTTTCCCGGGAGGTTGTTCACAAGTTTTTTGGCCAAGAACAGGTACTGTCTACATCATTCACACCTAACTTCCTGGTTGTCCTCGCTGTTTGGACCCCCTCCGCTGCGTATTAGGCCATGTGCGGCCTCGGACATGCTAGCCTTTAATTTACTGATGTCTGATCCATATATGCATCGATAGAGGTCTAGTGGCCGCTAGACCTCGCCATACTAGTGTATCCGCCCCTAGAACTGGTGGTAGGTCGATTGAAGGACATAGTCATTTGCAATGGCTATTATGAAAAACAACTCGTATTTCTTTGCCACGTGAGCCATAGAGTTGGCGGTAAAAAGATATCAGAGTGAAATTTGAGTTTGAAAATTAATTGCAACAAAAAGGGAGCAAAAGTAAGACAAATTGGGCAAATCCTGGAAAACCCGCTCCTGGCCGGTTTTAAGCCTGCTTGTAATGCCCTGCACAAATCAGATCCAAACTCCTTTGGTCTCATGAGAAACTATTAGATTGTGACTTTGGAAGATTTTCTATTAGAGGATCATGGCAGATTGGGGTTAACCGCACACGATCGACAAACAATCAATCTACTACTTTTTTCCTCCTGCCCTTTAGCTCTTTTCAACCCACGTTGTTTAGCACATCTCTCGACGAGGTCCGTCAACGCTCTAGGTTGTCTTGTTGACCCTAAGGTAATCTCGACATATTCCTTCCTGACGGGTCTTTCCGGAAGGTATTCATGAGTTTTTTTGACGAAAAAAGAGTGTCTACATTGCACATACGACTTGTTGGCCCGGACCCTCTCTGTCGCATGATACGCTATGTGTAGCATCGTACATGCTAGTATCATCGGCATCAACCTTAAAATCTTTGTGTTGTGATGTTCTTGTGATTAGCTGACTGATCGATGATCAAGACATACGATGCTGGTGGATAGTCGCCATTGGAGCCGGCGACTAGTGCCCCAGTAGGGTGAGGCTGCCTGCGCTTTGGCACGGGCGACGTGATGAGGAATGATCGAGAGCATGACGGTGGAACAATCGCCGGAGCTGCTATAGTCCAGGCAGCCTCGCAGTTAGTGCTATATATATATATATATATATATATATATATATATATATATATATATATATATATATATATATATATATATATATATATATATATATATATATATATATATATGGTTTTGGCATAAATAATGTCGCGAACTCGATCGTGATGCTTAAGGCCATACGATACATTTGGGCCGCCGATTTGGAAGAGGTGGACGCAGAGGTAACTAGCTAGTGACACCTGCAGTTGCCACAATAATTAATTAATGTTCCTAGTTCTTGGTCGATATGCGCGTTTTCTAACTCTGGGCCAAGTCACACGTGATCTGAAAACAAAAAGGAAGAGGTAAAAAGAAACTATGTGTCCAAGTGATTGTATCTGTGTTTCCTTTTGAGAATACAGAATTACGGAGTATATTAACATCTAGTATGACGTGTGAAGAAGAGGTGTATGAGTGGAATACGCTCTCTTTGGAATCTAAAACATCAGATACTAGAAGAATGTTCTGATCAGATCTCGTGGTGGTGGAATTGAAATCTTGAGAGCAGTGGTCGTCCCTGAGAGTGACAGGTAGCTTAGATTTAGATCCTAGTTGATGGTTGACAGCTAGCTTGGATCCTAGTTATACAGTTAGCTTGTATCTAGTTACATCATACAGCAATGCAATGCTCTTTGGGTAGTAAACCTACTTGGACCACGTACTATGTTCGATTTCATCTAGAAGAGCGAACAGAGCAATCCGTCCGGTCAAGTAGAACGGAAAGACCATGGCACGTACAGTGCGTTGGAATTTTTTTGGGGAGAAAAAGTGGCCGACCTGGACCGCTGGACGAATATGCAAAGTAGTTGCATACCCATGGAGAGAAAAGGCTTTCTCATTTGGCGGGTCGTAAACAATGTTCTGGAAGGGAGAACAAGCTTTAACAATGGGACAGCGACAGGGACTCTCTCCCTCTCTCACACGAAGCGCCAGGCATTTGTGGACCTGTGGTTGTGGTAGAAACACTGCAAAGAGAGGAAGGGATTTGATCATTGTCCAATCAAAATTGTGGCATGCTAAAAATTTTAGTCATTAATTGGTTCATTGTTAAAGAATTAGCACACCAATGTTTATGGCTAAAGTTTTGACAAAGTCTCTAAAAGCTTCTTAAGCTGCATAAAAGATAAGAGGTGCTTTCTATTTGGCTTCAAAAGGTCCAAAATTTTGGATGTTCCAGTTTGACATCCAACCAAGTGCTATACCAAAATTCTTACTCAGGTTATATCAACCAAAATTTGGCACGCCCTAATTTAGGCTTGCCGTAGTTTAGACAGGGTAAATTTTAGACCTGGGCTTTGTTTAGACCCCAAATTCTCCCCTCAAATTCCACTATGCAAAAAGGAGATTCTTCATCACATCAAAATACCGGCAAATGTATGGAGTACTAAATATAGATGAAATCAAAAACTAATTGTACAATTTTGTTGTACTTTGCGAGATGAACATTTTGAGTCTAATTAATCAATTTTTGGATAATTTTTTGCACTAAAAAACAAAACGCACTACCGATTCGGGGCTTCCGAATCGGCATCTAAACACGGCCCTGAACCAATTAAACCCGAAATGCAAAATCCGGGCGTCAAACTCCCATCAATGGCCATGGTCCAATGGCCTTGTTTAGATTCTAAATTCTCCCCTAAATTTCACTATGCAAAAAAGAGATTCTCCGTCACATCAAAATACCGGCAAATGCATGGAGTACTAAATGTAGATGAAATCAAAAACTAATTGCACAGTTTTGTTGTACTTTACGAGACGAACATTTTGAGTCTAATTAATCAATTTTTGAATATTTTTTTACACTAAAAAAATAAAAGTTACTACAGTGTTTCGACACGGGCACTGTACCTACGGTGCCCGAATCGCCCCGAATTTGGGAAGTGAACACGGCCAATGCTGCTGCTGCAGCAGCCAGCAGCAGCAGAACTGCAGGAGTAGCATTCGCCGTGCCCACTGGCTGGCAGGCACAGGCAGTCAGGCTCACGGTTTTGCGACGCCGACGCCCGTTCCGTTGGCATTGACCGCCGTCAGCCGCGACCGTCCATGTGAAACCGGCGGCATGTCCGCCGTCCAAAAAGTCCAAACCAAGCGTCCAAGCCGCTGCGCGGGGCGGGCGCGTGTCACCATCCACCGTTTCGTTTTCGTTGATAGAATATTTATTTTTGTTTGTTTATTTGCACCCATTGGTTTGGATTTGGAAACCACCACCACCTATAATTGCACGAGATTTGCCGTGAGACCACTTCTGACGCGTGCGTGGATCGTGATTAAGAGCAGCGCACTCGCCATCCGCATCTCCATCTCGCTCTCGCATCCACCGCCCGAGCTTGCTTTCCTCTTTGATTTTTTTTTTCTTGGAGAGGAGGAAGAAGAAGAGAGGGCACAACAAAAGGAGCCGCGCCGCTGCTCGCTCCTCCTCGCATCGCCCCCGCCTCCTCCCTCGCTCCCTCTCCCGATCTGATTCGAAGCGCGACCTCGACGACCCAAGGGCACGATGCATTCCACGAACCTCCTTCTGGAGGAGCCCATCCGGATGGCCTCCATCCTGGAGCCATCCAAGACCGTAAGCCCCCCTCCCTCTCTTCCTCGCCATCTTTGCTTTCCTCAGATTTCTTCAATCCACTACTCTCGGATTCTAATCTGATTTCGCCCTGTGGATGGATCCCGTCGCAGAGCTTCTTCCCGGCGATGACCAAGATCGTCGGCACGCTCGGCCCCAAGTCGCGCTCCGTCGACACCATCTCCTCCTGCCTCAAGGCCGGCATGTCCGGTAATTTCTCGCTCTCTGTGTCTCCCTGTCTCGCTCTCTCTGCCTCCCTGGCTAGCTCAGATTACACCACAATTTCTTTTCTTTTCTTTTCTTTCCTTTTTTGAACATACAATTTCTTTTCTTTTGTTGTATATATGGACTACTAAACTTATGTAATTCCGATGTGCTGGCAGTCGCTCGCTTCGATTTCTCTTGGGGAGACGCCGCCTACCACCAGGAGACGCTCGAGAACCTCAAGCTCGCCATCAAGTCCACCAAGAAGCTCTGCGCTGTACGTGACCCGGCCTCTTTTTTTCTCTCCATCCTACCATTGATTCTCGTCGCATATATATAACTGCAAATAAACGCACCTAATGCTTGGTATTGTTACGCCCCGGCCATTGTGCGACACGACCTGACGACTGGATCACACTTTTGCTTGCTTGCTTTCAGGTTATGCTTGACACGGTTGGACCCGAGCTGCAGGTGGTCAACAAGAGTGAGACCCCCATCTCCCTTGAGGAGAACAGGACTGTCGTCCTCACGCCGCATCAGGGCCAAGACGCCTCCTCCACCTTGCTGCCCATCAACTTCGCTGGACTCGCCAAGGTTAGCACACGCGCAAGCTGCGCTGTTTCATTCAGATCTATTCTGTATTTAGTTAATTATAACTTCTAGTTCTAGGCAATCAGCTGCAACTGCTAGCAGAACAATCTATGGCTAGCTGCTATAGCAGATCAACTTCTAGTCTCTTGTTTCCACGTGACAGCACATCACTGAAAAAAAACATTTTTTTTTGTCTTTGCAGGCTGTGACACCAGGTGCAACAATATTTGTGGGCCAATACTTGTTCACTGGTAGTGAGACTACTTCAGTTTGGTTGGAGGTAAAAGCCCTTGGCATCCTGTACTTACAGCTACACATTTGTTATGTCTTCCAGTAGTCTGCGTTTTCAGGTAACAATTCCCCCATCTGCCTGTATAGGTTTCTGAAGTTAAAGGAGATGATGTGGTTTGCATAATCAAGAACACAGCTACCTTGGCTGGGTCACTCTTCACACTGCATTGTTCCCAGATTCATATTGACTTGCCCACGCTGTCTGATGAGGATAAGGATGTAAGTAACTACTCTCGAAAATGTGATTTATGTATCCTTGTGTAACTGTTGCTTTGAGTTTGATATATCCCCTTCCTTTCAGAATTTCACCTTTAACAACATGGAAATTCTGGGTCCAAACTATGTTTGCTGTAAAGTTCCAGCCCTATCCTTAGCCCATCCTAAGACTTACTTGCATGAACTGATTTTCAGGTTATCAAAAAATGGGGTGCTCCAAATAAGATTGACTTCCTCTCTTTGTCTTACACAAGACATGCAGAAGATGTGCGGCAGGTAGGCGACTAATGACATTATAGATGCATTTTGAGTTATTTTGTTTGTCCTCTATAATTCATTTGCTTCTAGGCAATACACATTTCTTTAATGAAAAGGTTGTGTAGCTATATTTGAATACAGTGTCTCCACTTTGTTTGAGAAGAATGGTGTTAACAGTGCTAGTGTTTTTCTTTTCCCTGCAACACAGGCACGTGAGTTCCTCTCGAAATTGGGTGATCTTAGCCAAACTCAGATTTTTGCCAAAATTGAGAATGTTGAGGTATTTTCAAGATCTTTTTTTCATTATTAGTTATGTATCTCTTGTCTTACATGTACCCACTTATTGCTTTGCAGGGCTTGAACCATTTTGATGAAATACTGGCAGAAGCAGATGGTATCATTCTGTCAAGAGGAAACCTAGGAATTGACCTTCCACCTGAGAAGGTTAGCTTTCTCAACTAACATTTCATCAGTTCAGAAGACCTCAGTTTAGACGTACGCTAGTACCCAAAACCTAAGCTGTTAAAGGAAATACAGACAGTATACATCAACTTTTAGTGACATAACCTTAAAACATTTTATTTCATAATAAAATAATACCTTTCCCTTGTTTTAACATGCGACAATTGTCAATTTTTTTATACCAGTTCATTTAGCCTTTGATCTTTACCTATCTGGGTTTTCCGTATTGTAGGTCTTTTTGTTTCAAAAGTCCGCACTTCACAAGTGCAACATGGCTGGAAAGCCTGCTGTTGTTACTCGTGTCGTGGACAGCATGACTGACAACCTCAGGCCTACTCGAGCGGAGGCAACTGATGTGGCAAATGCAGTTCTCGATGGTAAGTTCTTGACAATTTTAGTGGATTTCCAAAAATCTTTGGTGGACTCTGGCTTTTATAGCCTGACATACTGGTCCATGGCGCACTTAGAAAGGACAGTCCAATCATGATGCACAATTGACTTTACTTCAGGGAGTGACGCCATTCTCCTTGGTGCTGAGACTCTCCGTGGTTTATATCCAGTTGAGACTATTTCAACAGTGGGCAGAATTTGTGCTGAGGTAAAATTTCTATTGACTTGTATGTTTTCTTGATGAAGGATTGCATTTCAACAATTATCTTTACTTCTATGTGTACTTTTTTTTTGCTTTTCACCTGGCTTGTCATTAATCAATTTAGTATACCAATTTAGTATACAATGTTTGTCAATTGTTTTACAGGCCGAGAAGGTATTCAACCAAGATTTATACTACAAGCGAACTGTGAAATATGTGGGAGAACCTATGACCCACTTGGAGTCTATTGCTTCCTCAGCAGTAAGATCTATATGCTTCTCATATTTCAACCTTTGTCTAATGTTTGCATGAGAAACATTTTTCTGTCTATCAATGTCGTATCACAATCATGAATTGTCATGACACTGATTTTTTTTGTCTAAATTACCATAAACTACTTTTCCAGGTGCGAGCTGCTGTCAAAGTTAAGGCATCAGTCATCATTTGCTTCACCTCTTCTGGACGGGCTGCAAGGTATATACAAATGAATATTGCTTGTACAGGGCTGTAGTTTTAGTTTAGTGAAAATTAGTCTCATCTATATCTAAATGATTTGCAGGCTCATTGCCAAGTACAGGCCCAGCATGCCTGTTCTTTCTGTTGTCATTCCTCGTCTAAAGACAAACCAACTGAGGTGGAGTTTCACAGGTGCTTTTGAGGTGCATGAACAACTTTTTCCTTTTGTGTTTGTGATCTTCACATCAATGTTCTATATTTATGCAATGTGGGGCTCTCATATTGTTATTAGCGCGCTGATCATTTATTTGTGAAATATTGCCTGTGCAGAGTTTAGCTATTGACATTAAACATGTAACCATTCAACTTCGCTTTCTGTTTGTTACTATGTGACTCATTTGTTGTATGATTTCTTGCAGGCAAGACAATCACTCATAGTTAGAGGCCTCTTCCCTATGCTTGCTGATCCACGGCATCCCGTAAGTTAAACATCTCCTTTGTTAGAGGATTTAAGTATATACTATAATTGCAATACATGCTTCTGATTTCCTATGTGTAGCCCATATATGGGATTAGCATCATTGTATTCTTCAAAATGTAGCTTTGTTTCAACTCTTCTATGGTAATAAGATGTCTTATGACAGTTTGACGATTTTTAGTAAGTAGTATGAAGCTAGGGTTCATACATATATATCGACCTTTATTAACATAACAATATCAGTTCTTGCTTTCATTGGGCTTTGCACCAAGTTCCAAGGCAAGAACTCTAGAATGCTGTTCACTAGTTCAGTTTCAAACAATTTGCATGGTATGATAAGTATGGTTAATGAAGACATTCCAAAATTCTCGGCTGGTTTATCGAACCTATATAATAATAGCTTATAAGACAAGGCCAGGGTAAAACAATGAGGCCCTCAATTGGACTTCGCTGAACTTAAATGTTTTTCATTTATTTCAAATTGGGTGGGGCAAACTGATTGATACCTGACTGAACTAACGAATGAGGAATGACTGTCTGGTGACTTGTACTAATCAATCTCCATTGTGTCTTTCAGGCTGAATCTACCAGTGCTACAAATGAGTCTGTGCTGAAGGTTGCTCTTGACCATGGCAAAGCCTCGGGTGTGATCAAGTCCCATGACCGTGTCGTTGTTTGCCAGAAAGTGGGTGATTCCTCTGTTGTGAAGATCATTGAGCTGGATGATTAGACAATCAGCCTGTGCTTGTCTACTAGGGCATGTTTTGCCTATTTTTGACTAGGGCCGAAACTTATTGGCTATGTATAATCCTGTAGCTTTTGAAAAATGAGCAGTTTTTCCTATGGTGCCATCATAGGATTTGCTTTTACAGTTCCAATTGTGATGTAGTTCGAAATTTGCTCAACTAAACTGCGGTGTAACAGTTAAATGGGCAGATGGAATAATGCAAGCATACTGTTCCCTCGTTAGGTTGTCATTTCAATTGCTGATCTGGCCCTTTTTTTTTTTTTTTTGCTAATCCTATCTCTTGCTTCTTGTTATTTCTGTTTCTGACCCATCTGCCATCCTATGCTTCGTGGATCCACATCCAGGATCATATTTTTCTATATATTGCAGTTCTAGCTGCTCCACTCATATCTCCATCTGTTCTTATGACAACTGACCATCGTCGAAGTTCGTCTGAGCAACTTAAACGATATCCACAATGCATAGCTGATGAATACCAACTGATTCAGCAAAACACAATTCACATCGAAGCTGGTAACTCATAGCAAAAGAGTTTCCACGTTCTGTATTCCAATTCAGTATTGATAACAAAAATGCACCATGTGTCCATGTCACATGTTTTAAGCACAACATTATACAAGTCGTTCAGTTCCAAACTGACTTATAATCCGTCTTATTCGGCTTGTTTTTTCAGTCGGAATAGTATTTTTCTCTCACAAAAAATCAGCCAACAATGTTTTTCAGCCGGCTTATAATTCCAGCCGAACGGGGCCTGAACATTCTTTTTTGGCTTGCTATACTAGTGCCATAATCCGTCCCTTTGAAGAATGGTGTAACATAAGACATCTTGTTGAAGCTAATAAATAGATCCGGTGACCATTGTCAAAACGTTGGACTGAGCAACTCATTGACTAGATACACATAACACAAGCACAATGCATAACTGACGAATACCAGCTGATCCAACAAAACAGCCGATAACACTAACCTAGCAAAAGAGTGACGGTATCCAAGTTCCGTATTCCGATTCTCAGCTTCGATAATCTACACATTTGCACCATATCAGATGGTTTTTAGTACAACATTATACCAGACGTTCAACTCCAAACTTGACATTCCCTTTTGACTTGCTATACTAGCACCATTATCCGGCACTATGAAAAGAATGGTTACAACTTGTACAAAAGAATGACCAGCAAAGGAACAGTCACCTTGGATCTCTATCTTCCAAAAACAGCCCTCTAATCAGCAGTGCTTCATGCTTCCTCGGTTTACGTAAAAAGACAACTTGATGAACAGGTTTTACACAAAATGCATTTGATGCTTCCATCAGAGTAGGTCACAGCATGTTATTCAGCATGATTGGCTAGTGTTGCTGCATTGTTCATTGAAGAAGCGGGGTTGCCTGGCATCAGAGGAGGATCAGGAGATATCCGATTTGCCCACAGATTTGCGACTTTAACAAAATAGTGACCACCATTCCACATGACCACGTTCAATCCTACATTAAAGACAATAGTAATTAGTTTATATGTATCTAGGAAGAATATCAGAGCTGAAAATTTCTGTTTGAAAAGAGCAACAGTAGCATGAGTTTGGGGGTTTTACCTGGAAGAAGACTACTTGGCAAGAGAGTTAGTCTACATCGCATCTCATTGTTGGGAATAATTTTTTGTAGATTTGGCACTTCAAGTTTTGTAATATTCTCAATCGATTCCATGAGAGCTTTAGCAAAAGATGCATCTATGTGTTTGCTGTCAATGACCATCTTAAGAGCCATTTCCAAACCACTAGTCCAAGCATCAGTGCAGCTGTCCAAACAAGACAACATTTTACTCAACATTCCAGGGTCTGCAAGAACCCAGGGCTTGAAACACTGCAAGGATAAATGTAAAATCTGTGCAACTCTATATATCTCCCCAAGAGCAATAAAGTAGTGAACACCTGTAAAATCAACATAGATGGCAGTTTATAGTTGACTTCTACCTGTGAAGATAAATGATCCCAAATGAATGATAAAGCTATTCTGATCGTGCAAAATATTTGTACCTTCAGAAACTACTCTGTCGCAAACATTTGCATGATAAAATTCTTGCCAAAGTGACACACCATGCTGCAATTCTTGGGCACAGGACAGAAGCATACTGTACCATGCAGCGACATAATCACCCTGTTCCTCTTTGGATGCTAGTTTCAGTACATGTAGGGTGGAAACACTGAGCTTGTAAAGTTCAACTGCAACATCCGTGTCCTCCGATGCCTGAAATTTGGTATCAGACAGGTCAATATATTATTTATTTTCTTATTCAAAATCACATCAATCATGTGAGCAAGAAACAGAAGGTATATTGCAAGATTGGTTGCACATAATGCAGATTAGATTATAAACAACAGGAAATCATTCAAGAAAATTTTCTTGAGTAAGTTTACCAGAAGGGACGAATTATGATAATATTAAGATAAAATAATGATGCCAAACTGAGCAGAGGAAAAAAAATGGTTCAGCAAAAAAAACAAAAAAAGAGTGTATTGATCTTGAGTTGAAACTATAAATTAAAGAAGAAGTCCATTCAAGACTCAGAAATTTCCAAGGAAAATTTCGTATGTGATTTTTGGATTGTCAACAGTAGGGAGAGTTCCTATACAAAATACTGATAATGATCAGAAGCTTACGTAACATAGATGATGATAGTATGATCATACATACCCGTTCTATCTTTTCTGCTAAACAATATTCTTGTTCAAAATCCTTCAGATGTTCCTCTTTGATACAATTAAGGAGTTCTGTGATATAAACATCCTTCCAAGGCTGTTCCTCTGTGAAAAAGCCCTTGGGCAGCGAAGAATCTTTTAGTTTGTCGTATATTTCCTGGAGGTTGATGGAAAATGGATTAATAACAATGATTACCGGTTCTCGAGTTGATGCACACGAACATAAGAATACACACAAAAAAGGTTATGGTCAAGGCAATCCTTCAAATATATTCACAAGAAAAATCTCATTTGTAGACAAATGATCAGGAACACACCTGAATATCCCTTCCGACTGCAGTTGCTTTGTTGTTTTCATCAGATAATGTAGATTCCTTCTGTGCTTCCTGAATGCATATCCTTAGTTACAAAATTATGAAGCAATAAAATACACAAATAATGTCCTTTTATAAATGCAATGTAATCACTGACCCTAAGATCCTTCACATGCCGGGATATTGCTGTCAAGGACTCTTCTCTCAATCTATGGTAGAATTCAATCAAAATGCAAGCACTTGTTGACCTACTGGAATGGTTGTCATCTGTTTCAAATGAAGAGTTCTGATCACTGATCATTAGTGTACATCAAAAGAATATGAAATAAGTCGTGTCAGTGGAAAACTTAGATACAATGAATGCTCACCATTTCATTATTAGAAAAGAGATCAGATGAACTCTGGATACTTTCTGCAGAGCTTTGAGCAATGTGAATAGCATCAGCCCGTTTGCTTTCTTTGTTCAGGTTGAGTATGGCTGAATTATTAGCTAGTGAATAAGTGGAGGCCTTCATAAATTCTCCAGTGGACTCGTGAGTGCCGAGAACATCGGTTGTTTGATAAACATGGTTCAATTTGTCATCGACACTGGTAAACGATGACCAGTCTTCCTGGTCAGTGCTCAATGATTTTGTTATATCCTGAAAGATATGAAAACATTGCTCAGATAGCCTTTGCCATGTGTACAAATGGGCAAAACAAAGACCTTGCAAAGTAGTTCTACTTCAACAATGTAATATAATTTCCGTTTATTGGAGGCATCCTAATGTTGCAACAAGTCTAGCTCAGGGATTTTCTAAAGCAGGACGGGTTTGGCTGCTCAGCCTAATGTTTGCAAGCATGTAAGGAATCAACAATCCTTCAAGCTCCTACCCAAGAACCAGATTGTTCATCTCAGCCCAGTAGCCCACCCTTCATTTTACACCACCCTTATTCAAGTTTGCATTATGTATGTGTCACATTTTAATCACCATCAATGCATCACGCTGGCCACCCCAAACAGTCCTGGGAGTTTGAAACAAACATAATCATACTGGATTTGGATAGAGTCGATGTCACTCCTCCCAAGCCCAAACATCTAACGACAATTGGGCAACAACACTAAAATCAAAGACGGAGGAGGAACGGGGAATGCGCCAAAGTGCGCAGGCTCACCTCAATCTTACCAATTCCATCCGCATGCCCTGGTCCGCCTCCATCCTGATCGGCGGGTTCCGCCGTCGCCGCCGTGAATTCCCAATCATCGTCTCCGAACCCTTGGTCATCCTCCGCCTCCACTTGCGGGACCGGGACCGCGTCGGCAGCGGGGGGCGGCTGAGATCCGTAGAGGCCAGCGATGAGGTCCTTCAGATCCGCGGGCCCGGGCCCGTTGGAGGGGAAGGACGGGGCGCGCTGGGGCGCCGTGGCCGTCGGCGGCGGCTCAGCCGGCCCTTCCTCCTCCTGGCCGCCGTCGTCGTCGGCGCCGAACAGGGAGAGAGGCAGCGGGCCCCGCGGCTTCTCCCAGGACGACGAGGAGGAGGAGGGAGCGGCGGCGGTCGGCGCGGAGGCGCCCGCGTCGTTGGATCCGAGCCCGCTCGCCACGAAGTCGCCCCAGTCGTCGTCGAAGGCAGCGAAGGCGGCGACGGGCGGCTGCGGCGCGGCGGGCGCGGGCGCGGAGGCAAAGGTGAAGTCGCCGAAGTCGATGTCCTCGTCGAGGAACGGCGCGGGCGGCGGCGGGAACGCGATGGCGTCCATTGCGCAGCGCAGGGGAGCCGCGGTGCGCGCGCGTGCGTTGATGGGCTGGGGCTGGAAAGGGAGGAGGGGAATAATGCAGAGCACCGAGCACGGGCACGCAAGCAATACTAGAACCGTCACGGACAACTGTCGTGACACAAAGAATACGCTTTGTTTGCAAGCTATATATGTTGGGAAGGACTGACTACCTCTCTCCATAAAAAGAATGTAATGATAGAAATCCGGTCGGTCAAATTAACTCAAATTTAATCAAGTTTATAGTTAATAGTATAGTATTAACATTTATATTTTAAAATAAATTTATTATAAAAATATGTATCCTATAACTAACGTAATGATACTTATTTTGTCTCATTAGTGTTTATTCCATTAGTGCTAGTACTTTTTCATATAATTTTAGTCAAAGTTCAAACGGTTTCATTCATCAAAATATGAGAATTACTTTTTTTTTTTGACGGATGGAGTAATTAAGCGAAGAAATTTATAGGATAACAGTTCCGGGCCTTATAGTCAATAGTTCCTGGGCCAAAATTTGTCACAAGTTTCAAGCGTTGCCTACAAAGTTTCTAGTACTAAATTGTATTAATTGTGCTTACCTTTGAACAATGTGGTCATATAACGGACAGCCGAAGTATAGTTTGCATTCTTTCCTTGACTGAATGTGAACCATACAAAGTTTTGTTGGAACTTGCGTAGTGAATAAGGACAATTTGAACATAGAAAATATGACACACGGTTTCTATGCTTTGTCAAGTCATGATTTCAAATTTGATTAGGTTTGTAAAAAAATATTGACAACATTTGTTTCTCCAAATAAATTTATTATGAAGATAGATTCAACGATCTATCTAATAATATTAATCATGCACTATAAATATATATATATATATATATATATATATATATATATATATATATATATATATATATATATTATCAAAGTTGAAAGTGTTTCCCCAAACGCACACAAAATAAAAGTTGAAAGTGTTTGACTACTCGAGAAACAAGAATACCATTTATTTTGGGATGGAGAGAATAGACAATGTATATAAAAATATATTTATAGTGAATAATTTCTTTAAATAATCTTTTGTCTAATCACATATATTTCGTTTTTTATTATCTAAGTATTGCATCTCTTTATATTTTTGGTACTCGGGAAAATATATTTTTTTTTACAAAAAAAAACATTTCGTCATCTCTTCCTTAATTCCAGCATTATCATTCTAATTTTTAGGTTAGTATTGTCCAAGAGACTGGGTAGAAACTAGAAAAGCATACATTGCCACTAGGCTCCGGGATAACTTTGGTCGAATATGTTTTGGGCCTGGTTTAGATTGAAGAGAGAGTGAAATTTGGCATTGTAGCACTTTCGTTTGTATTTGGTAATTATTGTCTAATCATGGACTAACTAGGCTCAAAAGATTCGTCTCGTAATTTATAATCAAACTATGTAATTAGTTATTTTTTATCTATATTTACTGTTTCATGCATATGTTGCTAGATTTGATGTGACAAAGAGAGTGAAAAAAACTTACAATCTAAACATGGCCTTGATGAATTTGATTTCACCAGGCAAGCTAGGAGGAATCACAGCCAGGCGCCCAGGCCACATATCTCGAGGGGGAAAAAAAGGGAAGAAAATGCAGCCAACCCCGCGTCCAGCGGGCAGCGGCAGTGCGGCACCCGACCCCCGTCGCCCCGCCGGCACGGCGGCGCCAGCCGCCAACCAACTCACCAATACGCCGCCGCCATCCACCATTCCGTTCCGACCCTCACCCGCTCCACGGCGCAGCGCACGCTGCTCTTCCCCGTCCCCACCGGTCGAGTCCCCTCGCCGATCCGGAGGCGGATGCAGGCGGCGCGGCCGGCGGCTCATCCATCTCGTCGCCGGGCCAGACGGCCAGTAGCCGCACCGGCACCCCGTGAACATGTCCCGCCGAGCGAGCGCCGCCCGGGACCGGTGCTCCGTGCTGGAGCGCCTCATCGCCGGCCGCGCCCGCTCGGGAAGCCTCGGCCTCGACGACGCACTCAAGCTGTTCGACGAGCTACTGCCACACGCCAGGCCCGCCTCGGTGTTCGCCTTCAACCACCTCCTCAACGTGGTTTCTCGCGCCCGGGGCTCCTCCTCCACCTCGGAGCTCGTCGTCTCCCGCTTCAACCGGATGACCCGCACCTGTGGCGGCAACAAGGTGCGTCCGGATCTTTGCACGTACAGCATCATCATCGGCTGCTTCTGCCGCCTGGGCCGCCTGGAGCTTGGTTTCGCTGCATTTGGCCTCGTCCTTAAGACGGGCTGGAGGGTGAATGGCGTAGTCATCAGCCAATTGCTCAAAGGGCTCTGTGACATGAAGAGGGTGGATGAGGCCATGGACGTGTTGCTCCGACGGATGCCTGAGTTCGGCTGTACGCCCAATGGATTTTCCTACGCCATACTTCTCAAGGGCTTCTGTAATGAAGGGAGAGTTGAGGAGGCACTGGAGCTGCTCCACATGATGGCTGACGGTGGAGATACAAGCTGCCCACCAGGTGCAGTGTCGTACAGCACCGTCATCAACGGTTTCTGTAGAGCGGGTCAAGTGGACAAGGCTTACAGCCTATTTCTTCAAATGTCGGATCTGGGAATTTCGCCTGATGTTGTGACATACACGACGATAATCGATGGTCTGTGCAAAGCTCAAGCAGTTGACAGGGCTGAGGGTGTCCTTCAGCAGATGATCTGTAAAGGTGTTAAGCCAAATACTCAGACATATAATTGTCTAATCCATGGATATTGCTCTATGGGGCAGAGGAAAGAAGCGGTTCGAGTGCTCAAAGAAATGTCTGCACATGGTCATCAGCCAAATGTTGTTACTTACAGTTTACTGCTTGACTATCTTAGCAAAAATGGAGAATGCACAGAAGCTAGAAAGATTTTTGATTCTATGATTAGGAAGGGCATAAGACCCAATATAATTACCTATGGCATTCTGCTTCGTGGGTATGCTGCCAAAGGAGCTCTTGCTGATATGCAGAACCTCCTAGACTTGATGATTGGAAATGGTATTTCACCTGACCATCACATTTTCAACATAGTGTTCTGTGCATATGCTAAAGGTGGTATGATAGATGAGGCAATGCGTATTTTTAATGGAATGAGTCAGCAAGGACTGAGTCCTGGTGCATTCGACTATGGAGCATTAATAGACTCACTGTGCAAGGTCGGCAGAGTGGACGATGCTATGCTTACATTCAATCAGATGGTAAAAGAAGGAGTGACTCCAAACATCGTTGTTCTTAACTCCCTAACTTATGGACTGTGCAGCATTGACAAATGGGAGGAGGCTGAGAAATTACTCTCTGAAATGTTGGATCAAGGAATTCGTCCTGACATAGTATTCTTCAGCACAATAATGTGTAACCTATGTAAAGAAGGACGGATCATGGAAGCCCAAAGTGTTATTGACTTGATGGTACATGTAGGTGTGAAGCCTGATGTTATCTCATATAATATATTAATAGATGGCTACTGCTTAGCTGGTATGATGGATAAAGCCATGAAGTTACTTGATGTTATGGTCTCTGCTGGCTTAAAACCTGATGTTTTTTCCTATAATACCTTGCTTCATGGCTATTGTGGAGCTGGCAGGATAGATGATGCATTTAGACTTTTCCGAGAAATGTTGAGGAACAATGTAAGGCCTGGAGCTGTCACTTATAACGTGATACTGCATGGCTTATTTCAGTCCAGGAGATTTTTTGAGGCAAAGGAACTCTATCTCAAAATGATCAAAAGTGGAACACAGTGGAACATTTGCACATGTAACGTAATTCTAAATGGGCTTTGCAAAAATAATTGTGTTGATGACGCATTCAGAATGTTTCAGAGCCTATGTTCTAAGGATTTTCAACTTGACATTATTACTTTCAATACTATGATCAATTCTTTGCTCAAAGGTGGCAGAAAGGAAGATGCAATGGATTTGTTAGCTGCTATCTCTGCCCATGGTTTAGCTCCAAATATCGTGACATATCACATAATTATGGAACATCTTGTAAAAGAAGGGTTGCTAGAAGAGTTCGACAATCTGTTTTCAGCAATGGAAAATAGTGGTTGTGCTCCAAACTCACGCTTGCTAAATGCTCTAGTTAGGAGACTATTGCGTAGAGGTGACATAAGCAGGGCTGGGGCTTACCTTTCCAAAATTGATGAGAAGAATTTGTCACTTGAGGCTTCCACTACGTCCTTGCTAATATCACTTTTTTCAGGAGAGGAATATCAGCAGCATGTGAGGTCCCTGCCTAAAAAGTACCATTTTCTTGAGAAAGTAAAGAAATGAGCATTATTTCAGATTAATTCAATTATCTTCTGTGCCAATACATCTTTTGGTGACATGTAATTTGGCCGGAGTGCTTTGTCAGTTTCATACTCTAGTTTATTAGTCACCTTCCTGGTCCTCTTTGTTTGATGAAATCCTCTAGAGAAATGTTATCTTGTTTTTTCAGTTTCGAATTGAGCCCCAGGTAAAGCTATCGTGTTTTCAGTCCTAGTTATGTTATAGCAGAAAATAATTTGCGAATTAATGGCTACCACATAAGGTTTGCATTTTCTTGCATAATCATGCCCAGGTGTAAAATCAAATCAAATCATCAAAATGTCCTGATCCGTCGGTTGGTTAGCAGCATTTGCTGCGTGTAATTCCATGCATCTGGTTCAAGAGATCAGCAGCAAACTCCAAAGTGGATGCATTACTGATTGTTTGGTATGTAATGATGATACTGGAATACCAAACTTAATACTCATTTTATCTTCTACAATGCTAATTATTTATAGCCTATTCGCTTATCAGTCATGGTACAGTGTTTTTCTCTCACAACAAATCAATCAACAGTACTTTCAGCCATGGCTTATCAGCCAAGCGAACAGGACGCTAACAGCACGAAGCGATCCTGTATTGATATTATATTCTTACAGTGGGCTGAGGTCCAGTGGTGCCAATAGACTGACAGCACGAAGCGATCCTGTATCAATGTGATTGTGACCATCAATCTGGTGCTCTGTGTAATTGCACGTTGCAAACTATGAATTTTGCAACCAATTATTGATCATGGCTCTTAGCCTGCTTAGTTCTGTTTTCTGTATTGCTTTTCTCCATATAATTACCAATCCTGCTACCGAGTTTCAGCTAAAGATGACAACTTCAATTGATAGTTCATTGACGGACTGAAATGTAAGTCATCAGGTATGCACAAAATGAAACCACGAGCATGGAAGTCGAGCCATTGAGCAACAATTGTACAGCTTAGAAATTCTTGAATCACATGCACATGCACCTCGTAACTGCAGTGAGCTTCAGTTAAAACCACCCCCACTTTCGCAGCTATATATTTACATCATTCGCTATAGCAACCATAGCTAGGTACACTGCCAATGCCAATTCCAATAACCTCTCCATGAGCCATACAAGTTGCCTTCACCACACAAAGCTATACTAGCACTGACCTCTAGCTCAGCTATTCACTAACTTCACCATATGCAAACACGACGCAGCAGGGCGGTACGCAGCTTCCTGCAAACAACACCCATGATCCAAAAATGTGTTTCGCCACTCTGGCATCCTAACCTAATTGGTATGTGAAACAGCAGCTGTCATCGCCAGGATGACTATGAAGCTTGTTTTGTCATGATGATCCACTGCTGAAGACATCTCCCTCTTCAGTGTTCAGTGTCCTAGTGCCAGCAAGGGAAGTATTCTGTCCCATCTTCTTATGCCTCCTCATGACAAGGGCGTAGAGAAGTTCATTCCAGGTATCTGGGACTCCAGGAAGGCACCAGTGGCTGCAATCCTGTTTGTAGCGGGCCACAGGTCCTGAAGGGCTCAGGTATACTGAGAGGTGACCATCTTTTCTCTGAGCTGTCATTCTCGTCACATTAAGCAGGTCTAAACCAACCAACTTGGATCCAAGATTGCTCCCTAGAAAATCATCCACAGGTTGAAGCAAGTCAGCCCATTCATCCAGGGATTTCACTGGCGTCACATCTGGAAGAGTTTCTAAGTGACAACTCCCACCAGTCTTCCAGTCACCACCTCTGCAGACCATATACAGATTGCTCTGGTTAAAGAGGCGATTTAACATATCACTAAAAGCATATCTTACTCATGTACATCCATGGATTTTTCAATAGAGCGAAGAAAAAGAAATAAAGGCATGCATTGTTAGGCCTCAATCACTTTTTGCAATAAGATGATTTAAGTTTAGAATATATATAAATGATCTCAAACATTGCCAAATAATTATAAAAGAAACAGATGAGAGGAGTGATCACTTGTAAGTGTAAGTAGGTGATTACACAGACCTGAAATGCACAGGAGCATATGTACGGTAGATGACATGGGTCTTTCTTGTGTTAACTTCTTTGTGAAGCCAATCGGACAATGTCTGTATCGACCTTCTGTAAGCATCTGCAACAGTCATGCCCATTTTGACCTCATCTCCTACTTGAAAGTAGGCACCCCTGATTAAAAAAAAAACAAAACAAAACAGCAAGTCAGCAAACCTAGCTTCAAATGGGCATAAGATTCAACTGTGGTGATCAGAATTGTAACACCATTCCAGCATGCCATATTCTTAGTAATTTCAGGATATAATCTTCTCCAAGAGTATATGCATGAATATACGTCATCGCCAGATGATGTGGATAACTAGACGCTGAATCTTTTAGGAAACAAAAGTTGAAAGGTGAATCTCTTAAACACGGTGATCACATTTCAACTAATCAAAACAATATTGCAAAAAATCTTTAAAACATATAGCTACTTCTGACATGAGAACTAGCTGAATGCAAAATCAGTGTGATACAAAGTCATGCTTACCCCCTGATTGTTTTCTCATTGTTCCACCAATGCCCAGTGTTGAAGATCAATACATCAGCATCCTTCCACTTACCCCGGTCAGACATCCAATCCATTGCATCCACTCGAATAGTGTACCTAACAATCTCAGGGGCTCCTGCTGGTGGACGGCCTTGAAGGACTATAAAAGGGGATCTGTAGTACTCCACAGTGCAATTGTAGTCTCTAAAGTTGAAAATCAAGAAACCCATGTGCTTTGTGATGGGACTCCCATTAACTTCATAGATAGAGCTCTTGTTATGAACGGCACTAGAGAGCATACAAAGTAGAGACTCCCATTGGTTCCTTCCAATTGAATCACCAACAAAAACTACTCTTTTGTTTCGTAGCTTCTCCAGCATGCTTTTGGCATCAAATCTAACAAATCAAAGAAAGAATATGACCAAGTCAGAGAAAAGGAATATCGATTATGCTAGAGTGGTAATACAGATCTTCCGGATTGTTCTTCAGTTATAAACCACAAGCACAAGAGAATCAGAGATTGAGATGATTCACAAGGCCACAAAACTATGAACCTGCTTGTACTAGAAAGAAATTGATGATAGGCAGCTATTCTTCTGAAAATGCTGTAAATTGCCCACCGAGATTACTGTAGTTGCACTTTAAATTCTTTATCACAATCAGTAGGTATAATTTTTCAGTTTCAGAACATCCTAAACATGCAAAACAATCCAACAAAATGTCACAATCAGAAGTACAAACTGAAGGCATGCTCATGCCCAATTAAGGGTGGCAGATGCAAAAAAGTGGCGAGTTAGCTATTCCTGGAGACAGATGAGTCAACATCTCTAGCACTGTTGGTAGCACCATGCAACAAACACCATCAATTCTTATTGTTAGCTTGTGAATATAGTGCGGTTGCAAAGGTGGCATTAGATTTTGGGTTCATTTCAGAACTAAGGTACATAAGCAACAAACCGTTGTGCCAACAAAGGCAACTGAACATAATCACAACCCACTAATATGATTTATAGTGAACAATGATGGTTCAAGAAATAGCATGAAGAGACCACCCTCCAACCACAGGTTGCAAGATGGAAACAGCATGACAGGCTGCATAACTAAACAACACTTTCCCTCAAAAAAGAAAACTAAACAACACTAGCAAATATTTCTTCCCACATTCCTAGGACTAACCATATTTGTTGACCGAGTGGCAGGCAACGGGCATCGGGTTTCCAATCTTGCTACGTACTAGTCCCAAGGTGAGGTGGTGGTCTAGAGCGTCCTATATTTTATATACTCCAATGATTTAATTTAAGTTTCGCAACGCGCATCAACTAATCCACATAACTCTACATCTCATCATCTTATCTCATTAAAGTATGTCATTGTCTAGGATCTTTTTTCTTAGACCTTGAAAGAGAGTGTCCTTGTCTAGAACCTTTTTCTTAGACGTTGAAAGACTGGAGTAGCAGTATCAAATTTAGACTGGTTCAAGATTGAACAAACACTGGTTCAAGATTGAACAAACACTGCACGGAAGTTGAAAGTTTGAAGTAGCAGCGCCAAATTTAGACTGGTTCAAGATTCAATCAACAACCAAAAAAAATGCACGGAGATAGTAGTATGCCCACGCACGCTTCTTCCGCTCTGACAAGCTTAGCAAACCAATCTCCAGATTCTGGAGATGGCGGACATGGAACGCGCCTGAAGCAAGGAAGAAGATAGCAGCAGATCGAAGCAACGAAACCGAACCTGGGGAGATGGCAGCGCGACGGCTGCCAGCGCCACTTGGTGTAGGACGCGTCGGGGCGGCCGTTCTCGGCGCAGCGGAAGCCGACGTCGAGGAACGGGCAGTCCCTGGAGTCGTAGAGCGGGTATCCGCCGCCGCCGGCCCAGACCCACTCCCCGTCGAACAGGTCGCACTCCTCCTCCTCGTCGCCACCACTCCCCGCCGATGCAGTAGCTGGCGCGGAGACGGGTCGCTTGTCCACATCCACCGCCGCATCCGCCTCCGCCGCCGCCGCTGCCGCGATGGAGACCCCGCCGGCCCAGAGCCTCCCGTGCGCGGCCACCAGCGCGGTGGCCGAGCAGCGGAGCGAGGCGGCGCAGAGCAGGAGCAGCAGCAGCGCGGCGGCCGCCGTGGCCAGCCCCGCCACCGCCAGCTCGGCCTTCTCTAGCCGCCCCTTGGCCGCCCGCCGCAGCAGGCGCTTCACGGGCGCGCCCAGCAGCATTGCCGCCGCCTGCCTGCCTGCCTGCCTCCGGGGATGAAGCGGCAGCGGCTGGTAACTGAACCCCGCGGCAGGAGGGGGCCGAGGCCGGATTTCTCTCCCCCTGGACGGGCCCCTGCCTGGAGCGTCGGCAACTGGCGTGCCGTGCCCAGTGGGTGGTCCGAGGAGAGCGGTGCGGGTCCGGGACCGGGACGGGCGGTGCGGTGTGGCCTGCGGTGTGGGGAAGTAGAGGAGAGAAGGTGGCGGCGGCGGAGGCGGAGGCGGAGGTGGCCCCGCCCGGATTTATGAGACGGCGATTGGAAGTGGGGCGAGCGAATCGGTTGCTGCTTTGCTTCCTTCGTTATGTAAAAAAATAATAATATAATAATGGTTTTTCAGTCTGTGATTGGAAATCCAGGTGTTAATTATATACTTGATGATCATTTGGTAGTAATAATGGCTGCGCTGTCATTTTCCCTTACTGCAGTTAATGATCACGGTTATGGTTAGTGAGCTGCACTTTTCTTTTCTTTTTTCTTTTTTTTCATTTTCTTGTTACCGTTACCATTGTATAGTAGTGCTGCAGTAGGGCGCGTAAAGAACGGGGAAGGAAGCAGTGAGACTTGGGCAGTTGGACCTTCTTCGTTGGGCAGATGTTTTTTTAAAAAAAAAAAAGAAAAAAGATATAGCAGCTAGTACTCCCTTCATAAAGAAAAGACTATTTTTCAAGAAATCAATCAATTTCAATCCTAACTAAATCTATAAAAAATCTCCTATTGCATTAACATTTATGGTAGCAAATATATTTTTATAGTAATCTATCTGGAGAAAATTTGACTTAGTTGATAGAGTATGGTCGTGTTTGAATTGGTTTTGAATATTGGTGGAGAAGTTTTTTTTTCTTCGACTCCATAAACAGCTTTGCTTGTGGAGCCGAAACTGTATATTGATAAAATATTAGATAAAACACATAAAAATGGTGAATGTTCATAATATCTTTATCATTTTTTTTTCTTTTTTCTCTTCTTTCTATCGTTCATTTATTTACGTCCTCTCTCTATTATCATCTTCCTCGCCGCCTCTGGGCCCACCTTCTCCCGTTGCCCACTTCCTCCTCCACCCCTCCTCGCACTGGCCATGCCCGCACCAACGCAAGTGTTCACGGGGCAAATCCGACCATGACCATGTTAGGCCCACTGGAGCGAGAGCTATGAAAAGCTAATACTTTTGGGTCCTGCTCTATCTTCACACATCTCTCGACAAGTTTATTTCTCGCAGCTTCACCAGCGAAGCGGAGCTGGTGAGGAATTGTTTGGATCGTGCGTAGAGCTGCTAGTGGAGTGGCTTGTGGAGCTGCACAAAACGTCCAATCTAATCTAGCATGTCATGTTAAATTTTACAGTGGTTTTTTGGAACGTGTAACCAGGTATTCAAAACATAATTAAAGCGTCTACGTATTTTGTATTGGAATCTATTTGACCAATAGTTAATCTAGGTCCAGTTTAGATCCAGAAAATTTTGCAAAAGAACAGTAGATTCTCCGTCACATCGAATCTTTGGACGCATGCATGAAGCATTAAATATAGATAAAAAATAAAACTAATTATACAGTTTAGACGAAATGGACGAGACGAATCTTTTAAGCCTAATTAGACCATGATTGGACACTAATTGCTAAATAACAACGAAAATGCTACAATTGCATTTTGCCAAAAAATTTGGCAACTAAACAAGGCCCTAGTCACATGAAAACTTGAAAAGTTCCTTTTAGTGGCTGGTTGATTATAAAACGTACATGTACTAGGATAACTAACGATTCAAATCTTAATTAACAGGACGGTGCTGTTGCTAGTGGCTAGTAATAGTTGCATTGCATTCCTTTTGGTCGTTGTGATTTGTCGTTGGTGACTTGTGTTACCGCACCAAGTTTGGAATGACGGCATCGATTTGTTAGTTAGTTAGTTAGTTAGTTATAGGAGTTCTTTGCTTTAGGGAGGCAAGCAACGAATGATGTGTGTCAACAAACTGTCAAGATTGCATCGTAACAAGCAAACGGCAGGGGAAGGCCAGCAAGGAAGGAAGGAATGATGATGATGATGATAAGTACGGCGGTGGTGGTTTGTGCTTAGGGGAGCAGTAGTACGCAAGCCAAGCAAGCAAGACAACGACCCTTTTTCCTTTTCAGCAGCGGGGGTGTGGCCGTGTGGGTGGGCTATGAGGGTCTGTGTGTATTTTAGAATCTATTTGACAAATAATTAATCTTTTTTTCTGAGACGAGACAAATGTTTAATCTAGTCACATGAAAAGTTCCTTTTAGTGGCTGGTTGATTATAAAACGTACTAGGATAACTAACGATTCAAAACGGAAACTAATCAACAGGGCGGTGCTGTTGCTAGTCTCGAGTATATATTTGCATTGCATTTCTTTGGCTGGTGTAACTCGTCGTTGGTTGCTTGTGACACCGCGCCAAGTTTGGAATGACGACGTCGATTTGTTACTTACCCACTCCGTCCCAAAATATCTGTTGTTTTCGCTTTTCGAGAAATAATTTTGACAAAATATATATTAAAAATATTAATATTAATGGTATATAATTGGTATCACCGAAAAGATCTTTGAATCTAGGTTTTTAATAAATTTATTTGGAGATACCATGCATTTTTCACAGATCGAGTCAAACTTACGGCACGAAAACCTAATTTAGGACGGAGGGAGTAGTTAATTAGTTAGTTACAGGGTTTTTTTTTTTTTGCTTTGGGAGGCAAGGAACGAATGATGTGTGCCAAGTTTGAAACGGTACGGAAGGCAATCAAGGAAGGAATGATGATAAGTAGGGCGGTGGTGGTTTTGTGCTTAGGAGGAGGAGTAGTAGTAAGCAAGCCACCGAGCGAGCGTTCGGTCGGGCGGCGTATATGATGGCTGATGATACGAAACGGGACCAATACCGTACGTGCAACAACGATGAAATAAGATATGTATCACCTTACAGTAACTTGTAACTTAGCCCGTGTTTAGATCCCAAGTTGGGAGGCCCAACTTGGAACAGTGTATGTCAAATCGTACTGTAGCAACTTTTGTTTTTATTTGGTAAAAATTGTCCAAACTTTGACTAATTAGGCTCAAAATGTTCGTCTTGCAAAGTACAATAAAACTGTGTAATTAGTTTTTAATTTCATCTACATTTAGTACTTCATACATGTGCCGACATTTCGATGTGACGGGGAATCTTCTTTTTGCATAGTGGAATTTGGGGAGAAGTTGGGAACTAAACAAGGGCTTAGGCCCTGTTTGGTTTGGGTGTTAAAGTTTAACAAACACTGTAGCACTTTCGTCTTATTTGACAAAAAGTTTCCAATCTTAGACTAATTAGGCTTAATAGATTCGTCTCGTAAATTACTCCTAATATGTGCCAACATGCATGCAATTAGTCTATATTTAGTACTCCATACATTTAAAAGAATATTAATGTAATGTGAGTTAAACTTTAACACACCGAGGACAAACGGGGCCGGTGAAATATAAGGAATTTTCACGAAACTCACCCGTCAGCACGTACGTACTGCGGCACAACCGCACAATAATGGCCCTTTTCTTTTCTTTTTTTTTTCTAGCTTCATTCACCGTCGGTGGTCGTGACGTCGAGTATTCTCGCTGCTGGTGGGCCCGATCGCTGAGGCCAATTTTAGGGCCATGTTTAGTTACCCTCAAAATTCCAAGTTTTTTCACTCTCTCCATCACATCAATTTTTAGCCGCTTGCATGGAGTATTAAATGTAGGTAAAAAAAATAACTAATTACACAGTTTAGTTGGAAATCACGAGATGAATCTTTTGAGCCTAGTTGGTCCACGATTGGACAATATTTGTCAAATAAGACGAAAGTGGTACTATTCATCGGGTTGAAAAAACTTTCAATCTAAACAAGGCCTTGGTACTACTCGCCTAGTGGATCGTCGATTATGGAGCGTCCAGCGTCCACTCGACGACTGTCGGCGCTAACAAGTCCACAAGACAACATCTCACCTTCGTTCGTTCACATGTTGTGCAACACTGTTGGCGTCGGTCCAGACTCCAGAAGTCCAGAGTTCGTCGTGATAAGCTGCTGCTGCCACACACAGCCAAACTTGATACACCAATAATCTATTGTATGGGAGTCATGGGACATGCATATAGTTCAACGTTTCGGATACAGACTGGTAGACGTTTCTCGTAACGTGTTAAACCAGTCCATTTGAAAATAATATATCAGTACATTTGAAATATTCATATTTCAAAATACACCCTTTGTTAAAAAAATATATAGTTCCAAAATACGCATTGAAAAAAATCTACTTAATCCCCTGAACTATCAGCTACTGTCTAACCTACACTCCAACTATAAAACCGTCTGTTTTACGTCCTGAACTTTTCAAAACCATTCAAATTACACCCTGGAGCGGTTTTAGATGGCGGTTTTACTACAGTAACCATGGTTTGCTACAGTAACAGCGGTTTTACCTTTCTTTTCTATTTATTTCCGTTGAATCTTTAAAAATCATAGTAAATCACAGAAAAATCATAAAATAGAAAATCTAATTTTGTTGGACTCCACATGAGTAGATCTACACAATGAATATATAATATAATATGTTTTAGTATAAATTTTTCCTGTAGCTTTAAATTAGTTAGAAAATCAAATTTTATCTGTAATTAATTGGAATAATTCATAGCTACAGCTTCTATGGTCCAATTGTGGTGATATTTTTATGATGTGGTTATTATTATATGCTTGAACTATAGTAAAAATTTCATACTCATTGGATCATATATAACTTAGTTATAGATTTATTTAGGTTTATGTTTAGGTTTATGCTTGTTAAATATAAATAAATCTATAACTAAATTATACATGATCCAATCAGTATGAAATTTTTACTACAGTTCAAGCATACAATAATTAGTTCATTATAAAAATTTAACCACAATTGGACCATAAAAGTTGTAGCTATGAATTATTCCAATTAAGAAGCCGTTCGGCTGGAATTATAAGCCGGCTGAAAAACACTGTTGGCTGATTTTTTGTGAGAGAAAAATACTATTCCGGCTGAAAAAATAAGCTGAATAAGACGGATTATAAGCCAGATGAACAGGGCCTAATTACAGACAAAATTTGACTTTCTAACTAATTTAAAGCTACAGAAAAAAATTACTAAAGCATACTATATTATATGTTCATTGTGTAGATCTTCTCATGTGGAGTCCAACAAAATTAGATTTTCTATTTTATGATTTTTCTGTGATTTACTATGATTTTTCAAAGATTCAGCGGAAATAAATAGAAAAGGAAAAGTCAAAACCGACGTTACTGTAGCAAAACCATGGTTACTGTACCAAAACCGCCATCCAAAACCGCTCCAGGGTGTAATTTGAACGGTTTTGAAAAGTTCAGGGTGTAAAACAGACGGTTTTATAGTTGGGGTGTAGGTTAGACACTAGCTGATAGTTCAGGGGTTAAGTAGACTTTTTCCAATACCCATTTGTTCTAAACTATAAGATGTTTTGTATATAGAAAAGTCAAGACATCTTTATAATTTAGAATGGGGGAGTATTATCTAAGGCACCTTTGAAACGTAGGAATTTTATAGAGCCGGAATCAAATAGACATTTCACATAAATCAGTTCATTTTTATAGAAAAAACATATGGAGTAAGAATCTTTTCTGCATTCCAATTGAGACCTTGGTCAAACTATTAAAAACAATTGTAGACTAGTATTTAGTCAAGCCATCTAAAATTTGACTAAATATATAGGCAAAGTTATTATTAGCGCTTATCATACTAAAGAAGTATTATTAGACTCTAACCAAACCTACAATTGTATTATGTATGGGGTGGAAGTAGTATGTGAAGACAAATTGAACGTAGCTTACCTAGTTATGTTCCTTTGTGGCTCCTCAATTTGACATGAGTGCATGTATTATTGAAATTTATATAAATAACTGTATATGTTGGAATTTTGTTTTGTTGCGTTTTTCTTATAACTCTATAAACAGCACGTGGGTTCAAACGAAGGCCTTAGTTTCCTAAATTCATCCCCAAATTTTACTATGTAAAAAGAAGATTTCTCATCATATCAAAATACCGGTACATATATGGAGTACTAAATGTAGATGAAATCAAAAACTAATTGCACAGTTTGGTTGTACTTTGCGCGACGAACGTTTTGAGCCTAATTAATCAATGTTTGGACAATTATTACCAAATAAAAATAAAATTACTACAGTGCTATACAATAATTCGGAGAGGCTCAAATCGGGCATCTAAACACGGCGCAAGAGCAGACGACGAAACCACCCCACGACATGAGAACAAATTAAAATGCATCAGTGGTCAGTGGGGAGAGAGAGGCAAGCAGTTGGGACCGTACGTCCGAGCCTGCTGGCTGGATTTTATAATCCCTGCCGATCGCTGCTTCTGCTAGCGAGTGCTGCATGCAACTGCACTTGCCTGCCATAGGATACTGACAGACTACGATACTCCCTCCGAAAGAAGCACTCATGGCTGATCAAATTTACAGTAATTAGTATTAACATTTATATCTCTTATTTAGTTGAGAAAAATTGGGTGAAAAATTACTGTAGCACTTTTTCGTTGTTATTTGATAAAATTTGTCCAACCATGGATTAATTAGACTCAAAAGATTCGTCTCGAACTTTACAGACAAACTATGCAATTAGTTATTTTTTTTACCTACATTTAATGCTCCATGCATGTGTTCAAAGATTCGATGTGATGGGTGGAAGAGGAAATATTTTGGGTTCGCATGCCAAGTGAACACAGCCCTATTAGGCTTCCCAAATTCACCTCAAATTTCACTATGCAAAAAGAAGATTCCCCATCACATCAAAATGTCGGCACATATATATAGTACTAAATGTAGATGAAATCAAAAACTAATTGCATAGTTTTGTTGTACTTTGCGAGACGAATATTTTAAGCCTAATTAATCAATGTTTGGACAACTATTACCAAATAAAAACAAAATTGCTACAGTGTTGAACAGTAAATCGGGACATCCTATTCAGGCAACTAAACACGGCCTAGCCTGCACTGGAGGATTATGTTTTGGTGGCTGCGTGGAGTGAAACTTTTCCTGAGGCGAACGATGAGAGGCAGGTGGTGCCCTAAGTAGCCACGGTAGTCGTGGTTAGTGGTGAGTTGGTGGTAACGACCTGCTCTTCCGTTCGATCGAGTTGGCTTTGCCTTTTGCGCAAGCAGCATTACACTGACAGTACTATCGGACATTTCTTTCCCTTTTTCTTTTCATCAATCAGTGGGTGTGGGTGGGCTATGAATGCCAACTAGTCTGCTCTCTTCTCTTCGAAAAAGAGACAAAAAAAAGAAGAATCGAAACGGGGAAAGAATAGGTACTCTAGTCTTCATTATGGTTTATTAGTGCTGGAGGGTACATAGTAATCCTACTCGGTTGGTAATCCACTACTCTGATCTCCCTCGACGATCCTCCTGCCGGATCTTCATTTTCATTCCTAATAAAGGCACTTTTTGCTGGTGGCGTTAACCCAGACAAGGGCGACCTGCTCCTCGGGCGGGAGCACCCTCCACGTCGCTCAGAATGCCTCCTGCCGTTCGATGTTGTGGTGGATGTCGCTCGTTTGTTGTTGCAGCTTCAGGCTTGTGCGATTCATGTTGGAATCCGATTCTATACTCGCCCTCTCTTCGTCCCGTTCAGAGTGGAATCGCCTAGGCTTCTGCCTGATCTGGGTTGAGGAGGCAGGACCGGCGGGCCACGCCGCCGTTTCCGGTCGGCGGAGGAGGCAGGGGAGGGTAGGTATAGCGGCGTTTGTAGCACGCGGTTTTGCGCCACGCCGGCCGCGGTGCTTTAGCCATCTTCTTCTCCATTCCTATTCGGTTTTTCTTTGTACTGATTCCTCTTCCGTCTCCAGCCCGTCTACGCGCACCGCATCCGTTGTGCTTTTTCGCGGTTATACACCTCGCAGGAAACGAATCGGCCCTTGGAATCGTCGTTGTGAGTGAATCTTGCATCCCATGCCTGTGCTGTTTATACATCTAGTGTATTTTACATTCTGATGGAATTGATTTTCTGTTACTGTGCCTCCTGTTGTTGCCTTCTCCAATGTCTGGGGGTGCATGTCAGTGTAGAGTTAGGCGATGCTTTATGCGCGGCTCAGAGGTTCTTATTTTTGTGTTAATTACATGCAGTCAGTCTTCAGTACGCTTGCTGTATTGTTATAGGTTTCCTTCCAAAAACAGAGTTACAGCGTATGGTTGACCTGTATAGAGTTAGAGATAGTTCAGAGGTCATGATTTTCGTGTAAATTTCATGCACCCAGTTCTATCTACGACTGGTCTACTGTTAGAGGTTTGTTGTTCGGTTTAGAGCTCCAAGATGTGGTGCTATTAATTCCCTACAGCCAGCTTCGTACAAGATGTGCTGGTATTAATTTCGTACACCCAGCTTCGGTTGGGATTCTTATGTCGCTATAGGTTTCGTTCCAAAATTAGAGTCACATGATATGGTTTACCTCTCTACAGTTAAAGCCTCGTTTTCATATTCGTTTCATGCAGGCAGTCATATTTTGGATTGTTCTACTTTTATAGGTTTGCTTTCCAAATTTGAGTTATACAATGTGGGTTGCCTCTCCGCTCCATTGGTTTGGGGTTATCTTACAAACAGTCCCGTTGCAGCACAGCTTCGCGCTTGCTGCAGTCTTCAGCGGTGTGTGGGACAGATTATGCTGTTTGTCACGTTGCCACGTTACATTGATTCCTGGTTATAACCCTCATAGTGCCTGTCTTGTCTCCACGTTACATTCTTTTCTGATTATACCGCTAATAGTACCTGTGTTGCTTAGTGGTCCTTTTGTTCAACAGTTGCAGGGATTGGGTTCTCTGGTTACTGGCTTTGTGTCTTGGATACTCGACCGCCAGCCACCACGTATTTACCTCAGGCCTACTTCTTCTGGTTGTTGTTCTGTGCTGATTGAGCTTAGGCCTACTTCAGTGTTCGCTTTAGGCCAGTCTTCTTGTTCAGGTAACTATGACTTCCCAATGTGCACACATGTTCCCTTTACATACCAACAGTGACAATAACAGATTAAGCTGATGTGCTTACGAATTTTTTTCCTCCTTGCTTGGGAATTGGAAGTACGCCGAGAGCGGGCCGCCTGTTTTCTGCGACGACAAAAACTATTTGCGAAAATAAAATATATTCCACACAACCACAGAAATATACGTTTCCAGCTTTTGCACAGAAATTCAGCTCAGAGAAGGCCAGCTCTACACACAGATAGGCTACTTCAGCTTTACTCCTCAGTGATTCATCCAATGTTTTCTCCGAATGCATCATATGTAGCTGTTCTGCGCGATGTGGCGTACCAGTGTGCTTTGCCTTATATATCATCTGTACACGAGGTGCTAGAGGATGGGACACATATCTATGGTATAGAGTATGAGGTGTTGCCCAGTCCCACCCACAGTGGTCCTCGGACCTTCTTTTTCTGGGGTGATCCTCGGTCAGATCCGACTGTAGCATACGAATCAGCTGCCATGGACGGTTTAGCTGCATTAGAAAGATTTTATGGTTTTGTTGCCGTTGACAACGGATTGCGTACCTTGCAGCTATATAGGTCTGTAGCGCAAAGGCTTTTGCCTGTTGCGAATAGAGGTGCACAGCTAGCTAGGTTCGTGATAGCAGCTTCACATCAACAATGTATACCTTGGTCTACTTTGACCGTATGTGCTCAACAATTACTTGCTGAAGTGGCCTCAGATTCACAGGGTACCAATTTGTAGCACCTATGCTTTTTTCTAATCATGTGTCCTGTCCTGTAAACGGTACCCGATATTATTGTAACCGTTGATCGCTAATAAATAAAAGAGCATTGCATCGCCTTTGTGCCCAAATGTCCCAACAATTATTCTTGTTCCAGCGAGCTGTCATACGCTCAAAAGGCATGGTTCCCTCCGTGCCTTCCCATGTTATGCGTGTAAGATAGGTGCTGTTTGATGGTTTCCACACATCCATCAGGGTGCCTGCCAATTACAGAATGTGGGTTAGGCTCCATAGGCAGCTACGTTCCTTGTCAACATACTTAAATGGTTCGTGTTTTAGGTTCCATATGCGTGCACTATAGGTCCAGTTAGATGTAAAATATTTCTATTCGGGAATCGCTTCGTTTATTTAATTTCTATGCTAGGCTACAGAGGTTGTTGTTTGATGTTCCATACGCATCCACCATAGGGACAGTTAGATGTAAATGTTTCTATTCGGTAATTGTTTCATTCATTTAGTTCCTATGTTACGCTACATAGCTATCAAACAATATAGATTCAGATCCACAGCTGCTCAAGTGCCCTGTCAATACATTTACATGTCTATTTCAAAGGATTATTTTCATTGCTTCCTTTCTATTATGAGCTACATAGCTCTCGCAACCTGCGGATTTCACGGTCCATATGTCCGCACGACAGCCATGTATGTATATAGTCTATCAGTGTTCATTGACAAATGTTTCCAGTTGTTACTGCTATAGTAAACCTAACTATACATGGCTGCAATTATCAGCGGACGCCTCTCTACGTCCAGGCGCCTCCGTTACAGCCAGCTCTACGTGCCGCCGCGCCAGGGGAAGTATGTACCCTCTAAGCGCTTAGGCTTTTAAATCTACATATAATACCAGATAAATGTCGTCATTATCTTTGTTACCCTATATCTTCCAAATAGGAAACAATACTTCCTGCGCTCTACAGATTTCTGATTCTTCAAGTGCTACAGCTAAAAGGAGGAAACTGTTAGCCCAGCACCGTTCCGTGTGGGGAGGTATTACAAATTAGCATAATTAGTACATGGACCAGATGCCTATCCCATGAAAAAACTTATAACACCAGCCTATAATCAGGTGCTGCAACGGCTCAGAGTGCTGATTTAGAGTGTGGCCAGTTCGATGACGATTTTGTGCAAGCCCTGAAAGGTATATGAGGTGGAACTTGCCTTCGGATTCTCTTTCCATACGGTGGATGCTGAGATAGAATCGTTAACAACTCATCTATATCTGGCTCCATGTTTTCCATCTATGATGCAGTGTCTTATCCCGGAAGATCATACTATGGTGCCCCTGGTCAGCAATGCTCTAATTGTAGAGCACTTTTTTTGGTATGCTGAAAATGTGGGCAAGGATAGGCACGGTGCTCCCTGCTCAGTCATCTATAACAAATGCTGCAAGGGAGGAAAGGTGGTTATACCGCGCTTCGATCCAAGACCTGAACCCTTAGCAAGCCTTGCAAGATTCAACGGGGGGCCTACCTCAAACAAGTTCATGAAAAGCATTAGGCAATACAATTGCCTTTTTGCATTTACTTCTATGGGAGCTAACATAGATCGTTCTATGAATGATGGTAGAGGCCCACCAGTTTTCAAAATCTCCGGTCAAATTCATCACCGCATCGGTGCTTTGGTGCCACGTGATGGCCAATCTCCAAAGTTTATTCAGCTGTATGTATATGATACAGCCAATGAGATTCAAAATAGGATTGCTTCTCTAGCCCATGATGATAGTAGAGAACCAGATTTGGATCCTAATATTATACAATCTCTAGCATCTATGCTTGATCAACATAACCAGTTTGCTCAGCTATTTAGGATGGCTAGGGACAAGTTAGCAGATGGTAATAGTGAAGAGTTTGTAATTCAAATTGTGGGGCCAAAGGAGGGAGAATCAGCTCAGTACAGTCTACCGACAACTGATCAGCTAGCAATGCTTGTGGTAGGTGACTTAAGTCCCGAGGCTTTTGAGCGAGATATTATCATACAGAGACAGTCAGGAGGTCTTGAGCAGATTTCTTCTCTGCATCCTGCTTTCATGGCGCTGCAGTACCCTTTATTGTTTCCATTTGCTGAACGAGGGTGGCAGCCTGGAGTCATGTACACTGGTGTCACACAAACATCAGCTAATGCTCATGTCAAGGTTACAATGCAGGATTATTACTGTTATATGTTCCACTACAGGAGAGATGAACCAAATCCATACCTATGTTATGGTGCACTATCAAGTCAGGCCAAAGTCGATGCTCGAGCCTGTGTAGATGAGAACAGGCTCCGGTTCATAGTAGACAATCAAGCTAACATTAGAATGGAGAGCATTCAAGGTTTATGTGATGCTGTTAGCAGAGGATCCACAGAGGGCAGTGAGGTCGGAAAAATGACTATACTGCCGACATCATACACAGGAGGAAGACGATACATGATACAAAACTATCATGATGGCATAGCTATTTGCCGAGAATATGGCCCTCCTGATTTTTTTGTAACATTTATAAGCAATCCCAGGTGGTTGGAGATTTCAGAGGCCATTTTTGAACCTGGACATAAACCAAGTGATAGAAACGATTTAATAGTTAGAGTCTTCAACATGAAGTTAGAAGAGCTGCTACACGATATTTAAGACGGAACACCTTTTGGCCACTGCAATGCAGGTACAAACTTTCATGCAGAATCAACAATCATTCTTCCAAAAGTGTGCTGGCTCATACATTTTCCCTGCTTACAAGTCTCAAAGCTTACAATCTGATACACGTCTCTTTATCCAAATGCAGTTCTCCATACTGTTGAGTTCCAAAAGAGAGGGCTTCCACATGCACATATTATTATCTGGACAACTGCAGATACTTCCAGTCTAACCGCAGCAATGATAGACAAATATATATCAGTAGAGATACCTGATCCAAAAATAGAGCCACTAGGTTATGCTCTTGTCTCCGAGCATATGGTGCACGGCCCCTATGGTCAAGACAATCCAAAATGTCCATGCATGAAGAATAATAGATGCTCAAAACATTTTCCAAAGCCATACCAAGAACAGACTACACTTGGTGGTGTTAGCACTTTTGCGAAGTCAGAGGAGAAACGGAGGCGAACGACGACCACTGTGGTGATCGGACGCTGCACCGGACGTGGTCACGGTTTGACCGGACGCATCCGGTCAGTTCTCAGCAGCTGTCAGGCGCGTGAGTGTTAGGGTTTCCAACCGGCGCGTCTGGTCCCTCAAGGAACCGAAGCATCCGGTCAGGCACCCAGAGGGGCAGCGCGTCCGGTCACGTGCGATCGGACGCGTCCGGTCGCGGTGGGAGCTCTCTAGACTCCGACCGGATGCTGGGTGCAGCGCGTCCGGTCAAACACTGGAGCGCGTCCGGTCACGGCAACGGCTACTTCTGACGTGAACTGTTTTTGCTTGTCCTGTAGTGACCGAACACGTCCGGTCACCCTGACCGGTGCGTCCGGTAAGTACGTTTTGCACTGTGTCATCCGGTAACGGCTAGCTGCGTACCCCTTCGCTATAAATAGAATTTGGCCGGGGTTTGAGGGAATCTCTTGCACATTTTGAGACCTTGAGACATCCTTTGAGCTAGAGAACAACCCCTCCACTCATCTCTTTGCTTAGTTGCACATCTTGAGTAAGATTGAGTGAGATTCAAGTGCATTACTTGAGAGTTGCATTCTAGAGGCACTTGATCTTCGAGTTGCTGCAGATTTCTTGTTACTCTTCCGTGTTTTCCGACACGGTAGACGGCTTAGAGCAGCGGAGGTGATTGAGCTCACAATTTGTCACAGAACCTCCTAATTATGATGGCCCACATGTACCTGTCATCGTTATAATGACCTCTGACAATCGTACTTATGTTCCTCATAACTTAAAAGGCCTGCTTTCCTCCGAATAGGATTCAATCATAGGAGTATTGCAATATTACAACAGTTTATTCAAAATATCATCAGAGTAAAGTAGCGGAAGTCTTACAATAACTTAAGTTTACAAACCATAGTTTCCAAACTTCAAACCTTATGTAGCATTATTACAAATCAGTAGTAGAGAAGTATTAGTAGTAACTTAATTACAAACACACAAGCAAAGTGCCTTACCCAGAGGCCACACAGTCTACTCGTCGTCACTTTCTTCAGTCACAACGGTCATGCAACAAGGCTCAAAACAGACTTGTTCATGAACCGTACCTGCAACAAGGGGTTTAACAAACCCTGAGTACAAGAGTACTCAACAATACTTACCTGACTAAGAAACGACTCCAAGGCATGCTAGCTTTAGGGAATCAAGGTACGAGTATTCAAGAATCAAAATTTCTTTTGCAGAAAAGCTTACTATAGTAAGTCCTTACCTTTAGTATTTTACTTTTACCATTGATGGTTCATTAACCAATTCTAAGTGATCCTAATCTAGATCAAAGTAATTTTCATCAAAATCTTTCTCATTCTTTCTTTCAATTCCAGTTCTTAACTACGATGTAAGTCAGGCGATCGAGTCTCCATAACCGAGGAGCAACGACGATTCGAACCGATTATACCTAGCTAGGGATCTCTAACCTCATGACATATGTAGAACCAAATCTTGCATATGCCAACCCTCATTTAGATCTTCCAAAACCAGAACGTGTCCATCGCCACCCGAGAGTACAGTACTCCTCGAACCCGGCCCGATTCTAGCCCTGAGGGTACACGCTACTCCCGCCATCTCTCCACTCCCAGTGCGAGGTTAGACGTTCTCAAAATGGAATCACCAACATTTTGGGCTTACCCAAGACATGAGGCTAGTTGCAAAGTCTCGAAACACAAGCAGGCCTACAACGGACGGTCCTTAACTGATAAGGCGGAAACACTACATTGAGACTCCTTTCCCAATGCATGTTAGCAGTGGCCAAACCACCCGCCCGATCTTTCAAGTTCATTCTCATCTTTCAATATTCATTAAGTATGTCGTCATGGCTATGTAAACACTCGTTTAAAAAGCTTAATTCAGTAAGCATGGCAAAGCATACTACGCATTTTCAGTAAAACAGGTATCAAGGGTGTTATCGCAATAATCAAGGGTGATAATGCAGCAATTAGGTCATCACTCAACTCCTAATTACTTAATGCAATAAACCATAGTACCAGTGATAACGATTTGTAAAACTCAAGGAAGGGTTTAAATGCACCGGGGCTTGCCTTGCTCTGACGCGACGACTGACTCGGACTCGAGGACTCTGACTTCCGGTCCGGAACCCACCGACAATAACTCTTCTCCGAAGACTTGCTCGCCAACTTCAACTTCTTAGAAAGCGGGAACTACACGAGTATAGAACATGCTTCAACATGATGCTCGATGATAAGCATGATGCTTGATAAAGATATGCCACAGTTTATGACTTGAGTACAACTTCCCTCGCGGTACAGTCGCAAAACAGTAAAACCTACTAACTAATAGCGATAACTTAAGCGATACTAATGTTTATTACCAAACACGTTACTAACGAGCTCAATCATGAAATGAAGGTGCCAAGGATCACCAGGAATTAGTGACCCAAGGACATCACTCAATCAAAAGAGCACACAACACTTAAAGTGATCAATTCAACATTTATTTAACATTTAATTAAGGCATAATTAATACTAGATCAAACTTCATCTAAACAAGCTTAAACTTTTTCTATAGATTAAACATGACCTAAAACAGTGTCAAAATAAATTTCATGAATTTTGGATTAATAATTTAATTATTAAAATTCATGGAATTCGTATTTAATATTTAATTGAACTAATTAAATATCCTATAGAAAGTAATCAAATTTAGCATTTAATATTTTTCCTAAGTAGTTTACACCTTGAAAAGCTTACACAAATTTTTTTCACTATTTTTGGAGCTCTATAGAATTTTAAATGAAATAAACAAATACTAATACTATTCACATTTCTAAAAAAGAAAAACAAAAACTTTCTTCTCGGGCCGCCTTTTCCTTCCTTTCTCCGGCTCGGCCCAGCCGAACGGCCTGCAGCAACGCGCCCACGGCCACGCTTGCTTGCGCCCGTGCGGCCTAGGAACGCGCCCCATCCACGTCGCCTGCTCGCGCGCTCGCCCGCGGCCCAGCATCGCCCGCGCGCTCGCTCTCTCTCGCTGACACCTTGGTCCCAGCTGACATCGCCTTCCTCCGCTCTCTCCCTCTCTCCCGTGACCCGGCCATGTCCGCACGGTGGCCGGCCGACGATCACGGTGTCGGTCGCTCAACTAACTGGTCTAACACGGTCCACTCTTCACCGCGAACCCCACCGAATCACTCATGCGACCGCAAACGCCCTAGAGGTAACACCTCACCGACCATAGCGGCACGGTGCTCGCGGTGATCGGCGTCCCGGCGATCCACGACGGTAGCGTCTAAAACAAAGGCACGAGGAGTAATAGGAGCTCATAGCGGTTGCAGCGAAGCCACAAGGAGGCGCTGGGAGGCGATGGAGAGTGTTGGCCACGTGAGGCGGCTTGATGATGCTCAGTCGCCAGCGTTGGAGAAGGAAACGGTGGTGCGGCGATTTGGGTAGGAAAAAGGCTAGTTCGGGCGGACCACTAGATGCGCGAGGGCGAGGCGAATATGATGACGCGACTTGTGTGGTTGGTGGCGGCTCAACGGCGGCAGTAGCGAGCGGCGGAGCTAAGCGGCGGTGGCGAAACAGAGAAAGAAGAGGAAGAAAAATGACGGCTTGCTTGGCCTTATATAGGGGTCTCCGACCCGTCTGTTGTGCTAGAAGGCGCGCGCGAACGAGGTGGCGACCAAGCGCTCGCGAGAAGGTCCTGGACGCCGCCCGGTGGCTCACCGGCGCCCATGCCGCGTGCTGCCCGTCCGTGATTCGCCGGGCACTGTAGCTCCCCCCAAATTTTGCAATTTCAAACTGTTTTCTTAAATTACTCTAAAATTCATGTATCAACTTGAAAAATTCCCATGATATGAAATCTTCATAATTTCAAGATCTACAAGTTTTATATTTAACACTTTTTCAAATTCGAACTGTATTTTGAAATTTGAGTTTAAATTCAAAAGGGGACACTTTTTGGAAATTTGGTAATTTAGAAATTACTTTGGATTTTGTATTAAAACTTCAAAAACTCCAAACACCAAAGTTGTACATCTTGCCAAGACCTACAACTTTGCTAAACAAAACATTTTCAAAATCTGCCTCCATTTTGAAATTTGAGTTTGGGGATGAAAAGGGGTCAAATCTGAAATTTGCTTATTTTCAAAATTGCTCCACATTTTTCACTAAAACTTTGAAAACTCAAAACACCAAAGTTGTAGCCCTTGAAAAGTTCTACAAACTTGGTTTTAAACTTTTTCCCAAATTTTGCTTAGATTTTGAATTATTTCAAAAGGGGTAAAACATTGTTTTGGATTTTAGGGTTTTTAGAGGAATTTTCAATTGAAATTTGTTGCTACCTTAATTGGTGATTACTTAATGATCAAACCATCATCCAAGGGCATCATTTAGACAAGCATGACATAGTTGACCAAATGCCACTCTTGGTTGACCAATTTAGCTTTTGAAAATCTTTTAATATTTCCCCAAATTTGAATTCAAATTTGAATCGGAAAACTCGTGACAAGTTTTTAGATTCCAATTCAAACTCAAACTTGGAGCTTCATTTTATATGTTGTACTTGAGTTCATACCCTAAACTTGACACTAGTGCGTAACACAGTCACACACCTCAAATTACGCAGGGCATGGACTAAGTATTTGCGGTGTCATTCAAACTTAGGGTTTTCGGTTCGAATCACACCACGGAGAAGCACATCCAATCTAGAAAGGTAAACTCATTTTAGTTAATGCATAACAGGGTTGACCTAATCATGGATGCCTTGCGATGCAATATGATGACATGGCAGATTAATTAGCAACTATAACACCCGGGGTGTTACACAATTGGAGATTATTGGAGTCCTCACCAAGTGTTGTAAGGGGTTCTTGATCCTTCCCCACGGGATTCGCAAATTGGATACTCTAGTGGAGCTCGTGGCTTGGAGGATCTCCATCTTGTGTGCGGTTGTGCGGCGCCCGCCGAGGGCTCGACTCTTGATAGTTAATTAGCTCGCGAACCGATAAGTGGGTGTATCGCCACAATAGGGAGTAGCTTGCCGAGAAGCAAGTGAACCTCGGGATAATTTCTTATGTCATTCTCTTCCCAAGGATTTCTCTTATGTGATTAATTGGTTCTTCTCATCCCTACACAGCGGTATAATCACGCAAAGCTCTTCTCTCGCGTTACTACTTGTTTCTAGCTTATAGTTCTTGTTGTGTTTAGTAGATAGCCTTGTATTAGACTTGTGTAGGTGGCTTGCTTAATTAGTTAGAGCTAGTGCATTTTGCTTCGCCACCTTTTATACTAACACTTGTGGTTAAGTAAATCTTATAGAAGTTTTAATTAGGCTATTCACCCCCCCTCTAGCCTATTTGGACCTTACAAATGGTATCAGAGTCGAGACACCGTTTATTTGAGGCTTAACAACCTACGGTAAAGAAGAAATGACTCAATTAAGCTTGCACATCAACAACACCAAGAAGGCACCACACTTTGATGGCACAAATTATGCATATTGGAAGGTTAAGATGACCGCACACCTCAAGTCAATCAATAGAGAAGTGTGGAAGATCACCGAAACCAAATTTGAGGTTACTAATCTAGAAGAAACAACACCGGTGGAGGAGAAGAAGCTCCAATGCAATGACATTGCCATTAGTGCTCTTCATGAGGCACTAGATGACAAGACCTTTGAGCAAGTGAAGAACATTGAGATTGCTCATGATGCATGGGCAAAACTTGAGGAAACATATGAAGGCACCAAAGGCACCAAGACCGCCAAAGCGTACATTCTCCGAGAAAAGTTTTCTAGCTTCAAGATACAAGAAGATAAGAGTGTGCTGGAGATGTTTCATATATTGCAAGTCATTGTGAATGAGCTCAAGGCACTTGGTGAGAAGGTCAAGGACAATCAATTCTCCATGAAGTTCTCGAGAAGCTTACCCAAGAGGTTTGACATGTTGATCACCGTACTTATGAGGACAACATTGAAAGATTCAACTCCTCAACAAGTATTCCAAGAAGTGATGACCAATGATTCATATAGAGAAGATGATGAGAAAGATGAGTTGGTCAAAAAGAAGAAGGAAAGTGAGAAGAAGGATGATGAGAAGAAGAAGAGTGTGGCATTCAAAGCCACCACATTCAAGGGCAAATCCAAGATTGAATCATCAAGTGATGAAGACTCAAGCTCTTGTGATAGTGATGACATTGATGAGAAGATGGCTCTCTTTGTCAAGCAATTTAACAAATTCATGAAGAAGAAGGGCTATCATGCAAGGAGGAGAAAGAACTCATCCAAGAAGAATGAGCAAACTATGAGATGCTTTAGATGTCATAGCAAGGATCATCTCATCGCTAAATGTCCTTATGATAGTGATGATAAAGATGCTATCAAGAAGGAGCGGAAGAAGCAAAAGAAGAGGCAAGAAAAGAAGGAGAGCTCTCATAAGAAGAAGAATGATTCTCATGTTGCTACATGGGATAGTGATGATTCCTCAAGTGATGATAAGGACTACAAAAAGAAGGGGCGTGCTAGCATTGCTATTCAAGAGAAGAGCTCCATATTTGACACTCCATCATGCTTCATGGCTAAGGCTGCTAAGGTATCATCCGATGATGAGAGTGATCATGATAGTGCTAGTGCTAGTGATAGTGATGATGATGATCTAACTAAAGATGAACTAATCACTATGCTAGAAGATTGCACTCAACATTTCAAAGAATCTAGAAAGGAGTGCAAGGGCTTGCTTAAGGAAAAGAAAAATCTTATGCAAGAAATTGATGAGCTTAGGACATCTTATGAGAGTCTAAAGGTAGACTATAAGAAGCTTCAAAAGTCTCACACTAAGCTTGAAGAAGCTCATTCCTCTCTAGTTGAAAAATGTGAAAACATACCAACTAATATTGAGAAAGCTAAAACTTGCAACATAGGCATATCATGTGATATAATTGATGAATCCTTTTATAAGCCTTTTGTTGTCACTTCTACTAACCCTTCATGTAGCATATCCACATCATCCTCATCTAGTAGTGACGATCTCACTTGTGATTCCACACTAATAGTTGAGAATAAGAATCTTAAGAAGGAGGTAAAAGAGCTCAATCACACTTTAGCCAAGGCTTATGGTGGTGATGACCGCTTGCTTATGTGCTTGGGTAGCCAAAGAGCTTCTCTATACAAAGAGGGATTGTGCTATAACCCCAAGAAAGGCAAGGCCGCTTTTACTCCTCACAAGACTCGTTTTGTGAAGAACAATGGTAGCTGTTGCAAAAGTTGCAAGCAAGTTGGTCACATAGAGCAACAATGCATGAACAAGAAATTCAATGCTAATGTATTCTCAATTAAGCTTGATTCTTTCTATGTGCTTACCAAGGATACTAATGGTGTTCATGCTAAGTTCATTGGTACACCATGGATGGGCTCAAAGAAGAAAGCCATTTGGGTACCAAAGAGCTTGGTCACTAACCTTGGAGGACCCAAACAAGTTTGGGTACCTAAAAAGAATTGATCTTGTCTTGTAGGTCAATTACAAAGTCAGAGGAAGGCATTAGGTGCTTGATAGTGGGTGCACTCAACATATACCTGGGGATTCATGTATGTTCAAATCAATTGACACAAGTCAAAATGGTGGTTTTGATGCTATCACTTTCGGCAACAATAAAAGAGGCAAGGTTAAGGGGCTTGGTAAAATTGCTATCTCCAATGACATGAGCATATCCAATGTGTTGCTAGTTGAGAGCTTGGACTTCAACTTATTGTCAATAGCACAACTTTGTAACCTTGGCTTCAAGTGCATATTTGGTAGTGATGAAGTTGAAGTCGTTAGTGTTGATGGATCAAATTTGATATTCAAAGGATTTAGACATAGTAGCTTATACTTGGTTGACTTCAATGATAGTGAGACACAATTAACATCATGCTTGCTTAGTAAATCTAGTATGAGATGGTTGTGGCATAGAAGGCTTGGTCATGTTGGAATAAAATAATTGAACAAACTTTTGAAGCATGACTTAGTTAGAGGCTTGAAGGATGTCACCTTTGAGAAAGATAAACCTTGTAGTGCTTGTCAAGCCGGTAAATAAGTTGAAAATACACATCCTAGCAAGAGTGAAATGAGCACTTCTAAGGCATTTGAGTTATTATACATGGACTTGTTTGGACCAACAACATACACTAGTATTGGTGGGAACAAGTATGATTTTGTGATAGTGGATGACTACACTAGATACACTTGGGTGTTCTTTCTCGTTGACAAGAGTGATGTTTATGATCTATTCAAGTCTTTTGTCAAGAGAGTGTAAAATGAGTTTGAGACTACCATCAAGAAGATTAGAAGTGACAATGGTAGTGAGTTCAAGAACATAAGAATTGAAGATTTGTGTGATGATTTTAGTATTGGACATCAATTCTCACCAACATACACTCCTCAATCCAATGGTGTAGTTGAAAGAAAGAATAGAACCTTGATTGACATGGCTAGATCAATGCTTAGTGAATACAATGTGAGTCATTCATTTTAGAGTGAAGCCATCAACACGTCATGCTATTGTAGCAACTATCTATATTGCCATGGGAAGCTTGGGAAGACACCATATAAGCTATTGAATGAAAGAAAGCCCAACATTGCATACTTTAGAGTGTTTGGTTGCAAATGCTATATTCTCAAGAAAGGCACTAGATTGAGCAGGTTTGAAAAGAAATGTGATGAAGGATTTTTACTTGGTTATTCTACCATAAGCAAAGCATATAGAGTTTGGAATCTCATAAATGGCACCTTAGAAGAAGTTCATGATGTTGAGTTTGATGAAACCCAAGGGTCTCAAAATAAAGCTCAAAACCTTGATGATGTGAGAGGAGATCAATTATCAAATGCAATGAAGAACATTGACATTGGTGATGTTAGGCCAAGGCAAGTTGATGATGATGATATTCATATGATCAACCAAAATATGCAAATTGATACAAATCAAGCAAGCTCTAGTGGTTCTCATGATGAAGCTCAAGATCAAGATCAAGCAAGTGGAAGCAATCAACTCTCAATACTCCAACCTACCAATATTGCAAGAGATCATCCATTGGATCAAATCATTAGTGGAATTTAAAGTGGTGTTCAAACTAGATCAAGGCTAGCATCTTTTTGTGAGCACTACTCATTTGTGTCACTTGAAGAACCTAAGAAAATAGAAGATGCATTAAAAGATTCTGTTTGGGTAAATGCCATGCATGAAGAGCTAAACAACTTCACTAGAAATCAAGTTTGGGAACTTGTTGAAAGGCCAAAGAACTGCAATGTGATTGGTACCAAGTGAGTCTTTAGAAACAAGCAAGATCAAGATGGTGTAGTTGTGAGAAACAAAGCAAGATTAGTAGCACAAGGTTACACTCAAGTTGAAGGTCTTGACTTTGGAGAGACATATGCACCGGTTGCAAGATTGGAGGCAATTAGAATCTTATTAGCATATGCTTGTGCACACAACGTCAAGCTCTATCAAATGGATGTTAAGAGTGTATTTCTCAATGGCTACATTAATGAAGAAGTTTATGTTGAGCAACCTCCCGGTTTTGAAGATGACAAGAAACCTGACCATGTGTACAAGCTAAGAAAGGCATTGTATGGTTTGAAGCAAGCACCTAGAGCATAGTATGAGAGATTAAGAGATTTTCTTCTCTCTAAGGGATTTAAGGTGGGAAAGGTTGACACCACTCTCTTCACCAAGAAGCTTGAAAATGACTTGTTTGTGTTACAACTCTATGTTGATGATATTATTTTTGGATCGACAAATCAAGACTTTTGTGAAGAGTTTGGAAAAATGATGGCTAATGAGTTTGAGATATCTATGATTGGAGAGCTTAGTTACTTTCTTAGACTTCAAATCAAGCAAATGAAGAATGACACTTTTGTAAGTCAAGGGAAGTATATCAAGAACATGATCAAGAAGTTTGGATTGCAAGATGCTAAGCCAATGAGTACAATATGCACAAATGATCAATTAGGTATTGATGCTAGTGGCAATATGGTAGATCAAAAGCAATACCGGTCTATGATTGGAAGTTTGCTATATGTCACCGCTTCTAGGCCGGATATGATGTTTAGTATGTGCAAGTGTGCAAGATATCAAGCCTCACCTAGAGAAAGTCACTTGAAAGCAACCAAGAGGATATTGAGATATCTTAAGGGCACTCATGATGTTGGATTATGGTTTCCAAAGAGGTCTAATTTTGAGTTGATTGGATATTCGGATTCCGACTATGGTGGTTGCAAGATTGATAGAATGAGCACAAGTGGCACTTGTCAATTGCTTGGAAGGTCTCTTGTTTCATGGTCATCAAAGAAATAAAATAGTGTTGCACTATCTACCGCCGAGGCCGAATACATTAGTGCCGGTAGTTGTTGTGCATAATTGCTTTGGATGAAGGAAACTTTGAGTGACTATGGAATCAAATTCAAGAATATGCCTTTATTTTTGTGATAATGAGAGTGCTATCAAGATGACACAAAATCCGGTTCAACATTCAAGAACCAAGCACATTGACATAAGACATCACTTCATAAGATACCATCAACAAAAGGGTGATATTAGCATTGAAAGTATTGGCACTGAAGATCAACTAGCCGACATATTCACAAAGCCACTTGAGGAGAAAAAATTTAACAAGTTGAAGAATGAATTGAACATACTTGACTTCTCCAACTTGAAATGAGTGCACCCCCACATTCTTATATGACATGCCTCCCCTTCGACAATGCAAGGTAAAGTTGTTTGGCATACCATTCATACTTTGCTAAGGACATGGTTAGAACATATAGACATATTTGCATGACAAATAGGCTCATTCATGAAAATCAAATGATTTTGATGTATATATGGTACCACTATTGCTTCTATATTTGTTTGATCTAGTGGTAGCATATGACATGTTTGTGGGCTTGCAAACCTAGTGTTGAATCTAGACAATGAGCTCATGATGTGTAATTCAACATGGTCAAGATAACCCTTATACTTTATGAGGTGTAAAGAAGCTTGTCCTTAGATCAAACCGAATTACATATTCTAGGCAAGTGATCTAGATTGAACCATAATTTGGACTCCCTCATATTGATTGACTTAACTCTCACTAAAATTGGCACCTTTTTGGTGATTATTGACAAAGGGGGAGAGAAAAGTCACAAAGATAAAAAGTTAAGTTGCAAAGGGGGAGAAGTAAGTCACAAAGGTATAGTAAGGGGGGGAGAAAGCAAAAGATATGACATTGGAAAGGGATCAATTAAAATTGAGCACACAAGTAGGGGGAGTAAGCTCGTGAATTATTTGTTGCATTTGTTTGTGCATTAACATGATGAATTGTTGCATTGCAAAGCTTAAATTCATATTCATGATTGTATGGTGATTGCTAGAAATAGAACTTGAATGATGATTTGTTGAGAGTAGCTTTACAAGTGGTATCTAGACACCTTTGCTTATAATGTTGATCTCACGAGGTACTTTAGTGTTTGTGATCTTTACAAGTGATGTATTACAAGTGGTGTCTAGCTACATCGATGCTAAGGATGGTATATAAAGGCAACTTTGATTGGTATCATGCTTCAAAGGTCCATTCTATATACCTTAGCATCAATTTGATAGCAGTAACTCTCCCAAAATTCAAATCCATACATATGTGCACAATTGAACCAAACTCATGGAAGCACATATGTAGGGGGAGCTAATACTATCGAAATTGAAAATTGATTTTATTTCATATCTTTGTGATGGTTGTCATCAATTACCAAAAAGGGGAAGATTGAAAGCCCAAGTTTGGTTTTGGTAATTAATGACACCAAGTTGCTAATGCTATTGTATCAACTGTGACTAAGCTAGGTATAAGCAATATGTGATGGAGGTGGAAATGACATGGAGAGATAGCCACAAGACCACATGATATGGTGCATAAAATGATGAGCAAGATCATGTAGGAATACACATAAAATGATAGACACGATGATCAAGTGGAGGAGAAGGATCTAAGAGCGCAAGGCAAAGGTATAACCATAGGGTTTTCCTTTTGCCGGTCTAAGATGAGTAGAGAAGTGATTGACCGGGTTTAGGATACATAGCCGACTATCAAGAGGGGCAATCACGGTAAGCTCAGGAATCAAGTGCCACTAGATCAATGTCTTGAGCATATGCATTAGGATCTAGTAGAGAGCTAACATAATGCCTTGAAAAATGGTTGAGAAATGCTAACACACTTGCACATGGTGTGTACACTTGGTGGTGTTAGCACTTTTGTGAAGTCAGAGGAGAAACGAAGGTGAACGGCGGTCACTGTGATGACTGAACACTGCACCGGACGCGGTCACGGTTCGACCGGACGCGTCCGGTCAGTTCTCAGCAGCTGTCAGGCGCGCGAGTGTTAGGGTTTCCAACCGGCACGTCCGGTCCCTCACGGGACTAGAGCGTCCGGTCCCTCACGGGACTAGAGCGTCCGGTCAGGCACCTAGAGGGGCAGAGCCGGTCGTAGAGCCGACCGAACGCACGGCGCGTCCGGTCACGTGTGATCGGACGCGTCCGATTATGGTGTGAGCCCTTTGGACTCTGACCGGACGCCGGGTGCAGTGCGTCCGGTCAAACGCTGGAGCGCATCCGGTCATGGCAACGGCTACTTCTGACGCGAACTGTTTTTGCTTGTCCTGTAGTGACCGAACACGTCCGGTCACCCTGACCAGTGCGTCCGATCAGTACGTTTTGCACTGCGTCGTCCGGTAACGGCTAGGTGTGTACCCCTTCGCTATAAATAGAAGTTGGCCAGGGTTTGAGGGAATCTCTTAAACATTTTGAGACCTTGAGACATCCTTTGAGCTAGAGAACAACCCCTCTGTAAGGTCGAGATGGCGGACTAGAGGGGGGGGTGAATAGTCCTTTCTAAAACTTAAGCGTGTTGGCTAACAAAAACAAATGCGGAATTAAACTTATCGGTCTAGCCAAGACTTCACCCCTCTAACTAAGTTTACAAGCACCTCACAAAGATCCTAATTAAGCAACTAAGGTGCTTTCCTTAGCAAGAGCTCTCCTATTTAATTCTAGAGCAAGGTCACACAAACCTATGCACTAGTACTTTGCAAGCAAGAGGGAGCTCCTACACAATTCTAGTAAGCAAAGCGCACAAAGCCTAAGCTCACTAGCAATGCTCAATAACAAGGCAACTAATGCCAAATTAGAGAGCGCAAATCACTTAGCTACACAAACTAAGCAATGTGACTAACAAGGTTACACAAACCAAATTAGTCACGCAAAGGGGAAGCTTCTAGCTACACAAGCAAGAAGACGACTAGCAAGCTACACAAGCAAACTAGTTACGAGAGCAACTACACAAGCACAAGTATATATGAAAGTAAATACAAGCTTATGTTTCATGAAGGCAAACCACCGAGAAGAGTAGACAAAGTTGACACGGTGATTTTCTCCCGAGGTTCACTTGGTTGCCACCAAGCTACGTCCCCGTTGTGTCGACCAACACTTAGATGGTTCCTCGGTGTGACCCTCAAGTCACTTGCCCCTCAAGGCACGCCCCGCAAGGCACCGCAAGACACCACTCTCAAGTGAGGTAACTCAATGACACGCTCAACTAGAGTTGCTCTTCACGATCCCCGCGGGGTGAGCACAATCCCCCTCATAAAGCTTCTCCGGAACCTCGCACAATCTTCTTGCGAGCTTCGACGGAGCCACAAGCCACCAAGCCATCTAGGAGGTGGCAACCTCCAAGAGTAACAAGCACTACCGGCTTGCAACACGATCACCTAGTGCCACACGATGCAATCTCTCAAAGCAACGCACTAGAATTGCTCTCTCACTCGATCCGATGAACACTATCAAGCATGAGTGAGTTAGATGGCTCCCAAGCACTACCACACAAGTCACAAAGACTATAGTGTGCTCAGCTACCGGCCACGGCCGGCCAAGGCATCTATTTATAACCCCACGGTCAAATAGAGCCGTTACCCCTTCACTGGGTCATTTTCGGGATGACCGGACGCGCCGGTCATAACTGACCGGACGCGCTCAACCGCGTCCGGTCGCCCTGCGACGTCCACGTGTCCCTCAAATTTCAAATGCGACCGTTAGATCCTCCAACGGTCACTGCACGCCAACGGTCAAACGCTATGACCGGACGCGCTGCTCAACCGACCGGACGCGCCGGTCGCACAGCACCGCGCGCGCGAAGCAACGACCGGACGCGCTCCTCGCAACGACTGGACGCGCCGATCCGCACAACACCCGCGCCCGCGAAACAACGACCGGACGCGCTCCTCGCAACGACCGGACGCGACAGTGCCAGCGTCCGGTCGGAGTCCAGTAAGCTCCCTCGACGACCGGACGCGTTCGATCGCGTGTGACCGGACGCGCCCCGCGTCCGATCGTCCTTGCGAACCGCAGTTCCTTCTGGGCACTTGACCGGACGCGCCGGTCCCGCGAGTGACCGGACGCGCCGGTTGCAAACCCTAGCCCGCGCGCCCGATACCGCGCTGTACTGACCGGACGCGTCCGGTCACACCGTGACCGCGTCCGGTGCAGCGTCCGGTCACCTCAGTGACCCCGTTCGCCTCCGTTTCTTTTCCGACTTTCGGCGTAGTGGAAAATAGGCATTTCATTTCCCCGAAATCGCCTGAATCCTGCGCTCGCAAGCTCGGCGGGAGGGAGAGAGAGACCCAAACCCTCTCTACCGCTCAAACTTCATCGCCTTCGCAAATGTGCCAACACCAACAAGTGATCACCACCTTGTGCACATGTGTTAGCATTTTCATAATCATTTTCGAAGGAATTAGGCACTCAACTTGCCTCGCCACTCGATCCTAACACGTATGCACAGTTAGATCGCTCAAGTGGCACTAGATGACCGATATGCAAACAAGTTTGCCCCTCTTGATAGTACGGCCATCTATCCTAAACCCGGTCATAAACTTCTCTACACACCTATGACCGGTGAAATGGAAATGCCCTAGGTTATACCTTAGCCTTGCGCATTCCACTCCATCTCCTCCGACATTGATGCAACACATGCACCAACCAATCACCAAATGATATGATTCACTTCATATCATCACGTGACCGTATTGGTTCATCGATCTTGACCTCACTTGCTCTTCACCGTTGCATTGGTCCGTCGGCGCCAAGTCTTGCTCAAGCTTCACCATCGCATGGTCCTTCGCTTCGAAACCTCAACTTGCCCTTCACCTTCACAACCGGTCCTTCGAGCCAAGCCTCATCTTGATCTTCTCCATCTTGGTCACATGACTCCATGTCATGTCTCATATGCAATGAGCTCCTTCATGACACCATCACATGTGGACTAATCTCCTGTGTATCTCACATAACCACATATTAGTCCACCTAAGTTGTCACTCAAATACCAAAACCAAACAAGGACCTTTCAATCTCCCCCTTTTTGGTAATTGATGACAACTCTACAAAGATATGGAAATTAAGCTTTTTCAAGCTAGCACTTCACACAAGTGTAAATTGCTAACTTGTTTTGGATTTTAATGTTACTTATCCAACATTTAAGCTCTATGTCAAGATTTGAATAAGTACCATAAAATCTGACTTGGTAGTGATAACTCCCCCTACATATGTGCTCAAATGGTTTGGTTTCAAGCTTGCACATATGCATAAATATGAAATTTGTGGGAGGGTTAGCACTACTAAGTGATGCTAAGGTGTATAGAATAAACCTTTGTAGCTTGATACCAATTAGTAGCTTGATACCATTTGAAAATCACAAGTTTGCCATCATCCTTAGCATCATGAGTAGCTAGACATCAAAAACACTAGAAACCCCGTGAGATCAACATTATAAGCATGGTTCTAGTTTTTGCATGATAATCACAAGTCTAGCTAACATCCTATGCATGCTAGTTATCAAATCATCATTCAAGTTCTATAACTAGCATACACCACACAAGCATGCATACTGAATTTAAGAACTTATGCAATGCAAGCAAGCACATGAATTATGCACATATCAAATGTAATCAATCAAAGTTCATGAGCTTGCTCCCCCTACTTGTGTGCTTTCTTTGTCCAAGAATGTTTGATCCCCTTACATTCTTCAATGTTACTCCCTCTTTGTCCATGTCCATGTCCAATCTTTCCAATCTCTCCCCAAAGCTCAAAAAGCTTTCATATCTTTGTCCAATCTCTCCCCCTTTGTCATCAATTTCCATAAAAGGTGTTCTTCTCAATTGATACAAAGGCTTGCATTGGGATAGATGGTTGAGACTTGAATCTTGCATTTTTGATGGACATTACCACATATGTTGGAATGACAAACTTTATGGTTGCTCTTGAGATTCCACATAGGATCTTTGACCTTGATACCAATCGGTGGGGCTTCTCCCCCTATGTCATAGCATGTGTCATTCACTTAAGATATCACTTGTAGATCATTATCTAGACACCACTTGTACATACCACTTGGAAGATCAATTTGAGTCTAGATACCACTTGAAACAAACTAGATATCCATTTTCATTGTTGTCTTGTGCGTGTACTCTTATCATTGTCATGAGCTTCTTATATGACTTGAACTAAGTTGATTTGCCTAAGATTCCAAGTCCGGTTTGATCCAATGACAAGCTTCTTCACACCTCATGCTAAGGGTTATCTTGCCAATGTTGTACTTGTCACTTGTTAGCAATCCAAACTAGATCAAGTACTTAGGTTCACTAGCTCATGAACAAATTCATACACATACCACTAGATTATTTAAACAATTCAAGCAATAGTGGTAGGCTATGAATTTAAACATTTCATTTGTTATGCATGATCCTAGTAAGCATGTACTATATGCACTAATCGCATACTAGTAAGGGATGAAATGATCATGCACATTACAATGATACCTTTGTTATGTTGGAGTAGAGGATAGTAACATAGATTCCAATTCATTACTCCAATAGCAATGTGAAGTCCAATTTATAAGCTTGGTGAAGACCATTCATTATAGAGAAATCCATTCTTCACCCATATGAAATGAGAACCACTTATGATCAAGTGCACTATCGCTTGAGTTGTGGTTGGCTTGCTTCATCTTTTTGATCAATGCTTGCATGAGAGAACTACTTAGAATACCACTTGAAATATATGACTAGCTCTCTTTTGGGTGTTGCTTGCTTTTCTTGATCAACCCTTTTGATTGCTTCAACTAAGCATCACAAGTTCCTCGGATCACCACTTCCATGTTAGCCTTCCAAGTTCCAAACTTGGTTTCACCTACACACGGCGGCAAGCCCCTCACTAGGGAGAAGTGACCTTTCTCCAAAGAACCACTCTTGATACTCACTTGAAATGATATAGTTTGATTGATCCAAATGATGAACTCAATCTTGATGAATAATCCCTGAATCTACATTTGAGTCCAACTCTTCCTACATGTTTAAGTTCTTTTCTTTGTACCAAATGATCTCCAATCATCACTACAACTTAAACTTCATCTTCATTTTAAGTTTGATCTTGATCTTCAAATTGAGTACCAAATAAGTACACCAAGTACATTTCACAATACAAAAGTCTTGTACTCATTGCTCGTCATGCTTATAGATCAATCCAAAACCAAACTTAGGTACCTCAACCACTTGTAAACATGTTTCCAACTTGAGGACCTTTCAATTAAAGTGACTCTAGATTAATCCAATGATTGTCACTTTTCTGGCAGATTCTATACCCTTTAAAGAATAATTCATATCTCCCAATATACAGATCCAAATGCCATAAAATTTGGTGGAGATGTGATTCACTAAGTAATCTAGCAGCTGTAAAAATTTGAGATTCATTTGACATCTAGATTGCTACCAGATTTCAAATCTTCCACCACTGCTACATGCTGAAAACTGCTGCACTATAGCTGACAAGATGTACTCCAAAGTCGAAGCATCTCTTATCCAATTCTCATGAAATTTGTACAGCATCTTATAACATAAGTCTAGAGCATGCATACCAAAATTCATGCTAATCCAAGTAGATTTGATCATCCAAACTCAGACTAGATCACTGCTAGCTCAGATTTTCAACTTTAGACAGATTTCAATACATTGAGCAATACTTCATCAAATATGCATCAAACTTAAAACTAACTTGTTTGAATACTTTCACAAGACATATATCCATTCAATCCACTTACTAAGTGTCATCTCATGAATTTATCCAACACAAATCAATTCAAACTTGATTACTTAAGCATTTAATCCATTCAAACATCTCATAGCAAGCAACATTGCATATATATCCAATTCAATCAACTCATATGCACCTAAGTGAAATGATCAACAAGAGATATACCTTGGTTAGCTCATGATCATCCAATAGCAAGCTTTCAACTTGAATATTTGCAATCCATCAAATATATCCAATAAATCATCACAATCTTTAACATTGCACTTGTATGTTGTAGCACTTGAACTTCACTTATTTTGACTTGGCATTGGGATTGGATATGCATTGAGCTTCATAACTTGACTCAATATATGATGAACAAAATGAAACCAATTGAATCAAGCCTCCAATGCCGATGGTACCTATAAATAATCATCCACTCTTTGATGGTACCCAAACAAGTTTGGGTCCTCTCAAGTTAGGTGCAACATACTTAGGCATTGCCTTAATATGAATAGCGGGATGTTTTGCAATAGCAATCATAGAGGTACCATTGCCATCCTTTCTAAGCACATTAGTATCAACAATTGAAACGAGCTTAGAATTTTTACCTAGGGGACATGAATGAGCCATGTGTCCCCTTTCCCGGCATAAGTAGCACATTCTCTTTGCTTGAGCCTTTTCTTCCTTGCTCATATTGTGCTTCCCATTGCCTTGCCTCTCACGAGTTGCTTGAATCTTCTTTTCAAGCTTGGTAGGACACCCCGAGGCGAAGTGTCCCATGTCTCCACATTTGAAGCACTTGATGTGAGTATGTACTTTCTTCTCATCTTGATTCTTGCTCATCATCTTGACATCTTGAATTTGCATTGGATGTCTTGCTCTTCCACCCCTTCTTGTTTTCTTCTTCTTCATCAAGTCACCATCATCTTCATGGTTGATCTTGATTTGCTCTTGGGGTGTCTTCTCTTGCTCAACTAGTGGCTTTGGTTGAGGCTTTACTTGTTGCTTCACCAATTGCTTGGTTGGGCACATTGAGGTGAGATGACCCCAAGTGCGGCACTTGAAGCACTTGACATGCTTGAGCCTCTCTTCTTCCTTCATCTTCTTGAGCTTCTCAATGTTTGGGCATCCATTAGCAAGATGTCCCGCTTCATGGCATCGATAGCACATGGAATGCGAGAGCTTCTTTTGGAGTAGCCTCTTCATCCTCTTTTCTTGCTTTCTTTCGCCCCTTGTCATTTTCTTCTTGAAGCCAAGGCCACTTTTGTCACCAATGTTTCTTTGAGTCTTCATCATATGCTCAAAGGTGACTTTTGAGTTGTAGCACTTCTCTAACTTGTTGCTCAAATTCTTCACTTCACTTTTAAGCTCATTGTTCTCCTTCAAAAGGTTAGTCTCACAAGACATAGAAGTAAAACAAGCATTTAATTGTGAAGAACATGGCATATCTAATAAATCATCACAAAAGGTGGATACATGCTTCTTGCCTACATCACAAGGGTTAGTAATATGTGATTGATCATTTGACCCAAATGATGAGCTCTCACTAGATTTGATTTCTTCATTAGAAGGCTTCTTAGTGAGTAAAGCATGTTCTTGTGCCAAGTTATCATGAGCAACACTAAGTTCCTCATGAGCCAATTTTAGCTCCTCATGTGAACAAGTAGCAACATAAAGTAGATGCTTTTGTTGTTCACATGTGGTTTTTAGAAATGAGTTTTCATTTTTCAATTTCCTTGTTTTTGCCATCTCATTTCTTAGGGCCTTTGAGAGTTTATATAGAAGCTCAAAATTTAGACCATCATAATCAACAACAAAACCACCAATAGATACCTTAGTGTCACCATGTGACATGGAACAATGTGGTGATGTTGAAGAGCTTGTTGAAGCATCACTCTCATAGCCATCATCTTCACCATCAAGTGTGCATGGAGTAGAATCATTGCTTGCATCACTTGTGGCATTATCATTCTTCTTGTCAAGTGATCTTGTGATATGATCATCTTTGTCATCACTTGACCGTGAGGTGGAGCAATCCTCCACAACCATGTTGTTGTGGTCATGCTCAACATCCTCATGCGCCTCTTCCTTGGGCTCATAATCATTGGAGATCACCCCATATTTCTCATTTAGAGACACCCAAATTTCATGGGCGGACTCGAAGTCTATGATCTCACAAAGTATGCTACTATCCAAAGATCGATAGAAAACATTAGTAGCTTGGATATCGAGATGTAGGCATTTACTTTGCGCTTGAGTTGCATTCTTTTTATCAATTGCAAAGGAAAAGCCCACATCTACGATCCACCACAATTGAGGAGAAATAAACTTAAAATTGCATGTCATCCAATTTCCCCACCGTGCAAAGTGTGTGCCATCAAAAATATGTGGACACTCAACATCTAGCCCATAAGCCGCCATCCTCTCGGGTCGGTGAAGACCACAAATGAGAGACCCGGCTCTGATACCACTTGTAAGGTCGAGATGGCGGACTAGAGGGGGGTGAATAGTCCTTTCTAAAACTTAAGCGTGTTGGCTAACAAAAACAAATGCGGAATTAAACTTATCGGTCTAGCCAAGACTTCACCCCTCTAACTAAGTTCACAAGCACCTCACAAAGATCCTAATTAAGCAACTAAGGTGCTTTCCTTAGCAAGAGCTCTCCTATTTAATTCTAGAGCAAGGTCACACAAACCTATGCACTAGTACTTTGCAAGCAAGAGGGAGCTCCTACACAATTCTAGTAAGCAAAGCGCACAAAGCCTAAGCTCACTAGCAATGCTCAATAACAAGGCAACTAATGCCAAATTAGAGAGCGCAAATCACTTAGCTACACAAACTAAGCAATGTGACTAACAAGGTTACACAAACCAAATTAGTCACGCAAAGGGGAAGCTTCTAGCTACACAAGCAAGAAGACGACTAGCAAGCTACACAAGCAAACTAGTTACGAGAGCAACTACACAAGCACAAGTATATATGAAAGTAAATACAAGCTTATGTTTCATGAAGGCAAACCACCGAGAAGAGTAGACAAAGTTGACACGGTGATTTTCTCCCGAGGTTCACTTGGTTGCCACCAAGCTACGTCCCCGTTGTGTCGACCAACACTTAGATGGTTCCTCGGTGTGACCCTCAAGTCACTTGCCCCTCAAGGCACGCCCCGCAAGGCACCGCAAGACACCACTCTCAAGTGAGGTAACTCAATGACACGCTCAACTAGAGTTGCTCTTCGCGATCCCCGCGGGGTGAGCACAATCCCCCTCACAAAGCTTCTCCGGAACCTCGCACAATCTTCTTGCGAGCTTTGACGGAGCCACAAGCCACCAAGCCATCTAGGAGGTGGCAACCTCTAAGAGTAACAAGCACTACCGGCTTGCAACACGATCACCTAGTGCCACACGATGCAATCTCTCAAAGCAACGCACTAGAATTGCTCTCTCACTCGATCCGATGAACACTATCAAGCATGAGTGAGTTAGATGGCTCCCAAGCACTACCACACAAGTCACAAAGACTATAGTGTGCTCAGCTACCGGCCACGGCCGGCCAAGGCATCTATTTATAACCCCACGGTCAAATAGAGTCGTTACCCCTTCACTGGGTCATTTTCGGGATGACCGGACGCGCCGGTCATAACTGACCGGACGCGCTCAACCGCATCCAGTCGCCCTGCGACGTCCACGTGTCCCTCAAATTTCAAATGCGACCGTTAGATCCTCCAACGGTCACTGCACGCCAACGGTCAAACGCTATGACCGGACGCGCTGCTCAACCGACCGGACGCGCCGGTCGCACAGCACCGCGCGCGCGAAGCAACGACCGGACGCGCTCCTCGCAACGACCGGACGCGCCGATCCGCACAACACCCGCGCCCGCGAAACAACGACCGGACGCGCTCCTCGCAACGACCGGACGCGACAGTGCCAGCGTCCGGTCGGAGTCCAGTAAGCTCCCTCGACGACCGGACGCGTCCGATCGCGTGTGACCGGACGCGCCCCGCGTCCGATCGTCCTTGCGAATCACAGTTCCTTCTGGGCACTTGACCGGACGCGCCGGTCCCGCGAGTGACCGGACGCGCCGGTTGCAAACCCTAGCCCGCGCGCCCGATACCGCGCTGTACTGACCGGACGCGTCCGGTCACACCGTGACCGCGTCCGGTGCAGCGTCCGGTCACCTCAGTGACCCCGTTCGCCTCCGTTTCTTTTCCGACTTTCGGCGTAGTGGAAAATAGGCATTTCATTTCCCCGAAATCGCCTGAATCCTGCGCTCGCAAGCTCGGCGGGAGGGAGAGAGAGACCCAAACCCTCTCTACCGCTCAAACTTCATCGCCTTCGCAAATGTGCCAACACCAACAAGTGATCACCACCTTGTGCACGTGTGTTAGCATTTTCATAATCATTTTCGAAGGAATTAGGCACTCAACTTGCCTCGCCACTCGATCCTAACACGTATGCACAGTTAGATCGCTCAAGTGGCACTAGATGACCGATATGCAAACAAGTTTGCCCCTCTTGATAGTACGGCCATCTATCCTAAACCCGGTCATAAACTTCTCTACACACCTATGACCGGTGAAATAGAAATGCCCTAGGTTATACCTTAGCCTTGCGCATTCCACTCCATCTCCTCCGACATTGATGCAACACATGCACCAACCAATCACCAAATGATATGATTCACTTCATATCATCACGTGACCATATTGGTTCATCGATCTTGACCTCACTTGCTCTTCACCGTTGCATTGGTCCGTCGGCGCCAAGTCTTGCCCAAGCTTCACCATCGCATGGTCCTTCGCTTCGAAACCTCAACTTGCCCTTCACCTTCACAACCGGTCCTTCGAGCCAAGCCTCATCTTGATCTTCTCCATCTTGGTCACATGACTCCATGTCATGTCTCATATGCAATGAGCTCCTTCATGACACCATCACATGTGGACTAATCTCCTGTGTATCTCACATAACCACATATTAGTCCACCTGAGTTGTCACTCAAATACCAAAACCAAACAAGGACCTTTCACCCTCCACTCATCTATTTGCTTAGTTGCACATCTTGAGTGAGATTGAGTGAGATTCAAGTGCATTGCTTGAGAGTTGCATTCTAGAGGCACTTGATATTCGAGTTGCTATGGATTTCTTGTTACTCTTCCGTGTTTCCTGACACGGTAGACGGCTTGGAGCAGCGGAGGTGATTGAGCTCGCAATTGGAGATTGTTGGAGCCCTCACCAAGTGTTGTTAGGGGTTCTTGCTCCTTCCCCGTGGGAGTTCACAAATTGGATACTCTAGTGGAGCTCATGGCTTGGAGGATCCCCATATTGTGTGCGGTTGTACGACGCTCGCCGAGGGCTCGACTCTTGATAGTCGATTAGCTCATGAACTGACAAGTGGGTGTATCGCCACAACGGGGAGTAGCTTGCCGGGAAGCAAGTGAACCTCGGGATAAATTCTTGTGTCATTCTCTTCCTGAGGATTTCTCTTGTGTGATTGATTGATTGGTTCTTCTCATCCCTATACGATGGTATAATCACTCAAAGCTCTTCTCTCGCGTTACTACTTGTTTCTAGCTTGTAGTTGTTGTTGTGTTTAGTGGATAGCCTTGTACTAGACTTGTGTAAGTGGCTTGCTTAATTAGTTAGAGCTAGTGCATTTTGCTTCGCCACCTTTTGTACTAACACTTGTGGATAAGTAAATCTTGTAGAAGTTTTAATTAGGCTATTCACCCCCTCTAGCCTATTTGGACCTTACAACCGGCTCTAGGGCTACTCTCTTGGTACTTTGACATTCTTGTGAGCATCTTGAGCTGAGCCAATGCCCTCACACTTCTCCCCACTCATCTCCTTGCATTCGATTGCAATTCTTGAGTGAGATTGAGTGAATCAAGTGCATTGATCGTTGCTTTGCATTTAGAGGCACTTGGGAGATTGTTTTGCTATGGGAATTCTTGTTACTCTTGGTGGTTGCCACCACCTAGATGGCTTGGAGCAGTGGTGGAGGTCTGACACGTGTTGGTGATTGTTCATGGCCGGCTCCGGTGATTGTCTTGTGAGGGGTTGTTGTGGTTCCCCGGCGGAGCGCCGAATTCCAACTCTAGTGGATTGCGCATGTCATTGCAACTCTTAGCCATTGGTAGGTTCTTGTGGCGCCTTTTGAGAGGCTCGGTGTGTTAGACCGATTAGCCATCGAACCACGTGGTTTAAGGGGACACAACGAGGACTAGCATGCCAGCAAGCACGTGAACCTCAGGATAAATCATTTATCATCAATTCGTGATTGTGATTGGTTTATCTCGGTGATTGGCTACTTGATTGGATCATCATTTGGATATATCAATTAGTTGGCTCTATTCTTCACCTCTCGGTGAAATCACTTCTAGATCTACTCTTGCATTACTTTTGTTACTATCTTATTGTGTTTTTGTCTTGCCTAGTTGCCTTGTTAACTTGAGTAGAGTAGTTTGCCTTAGTTGTTTCTCTTGTGGTTTAAACTTGTGCGGTTGAGTGAATCAAAACTAGAATTACCAATTGGATAGGTGGCTTACAAACCCCTCTTAGGCTAGGCAAAACATGCATCTTGCTAATTGTTACTACTAATCAACTTGTCTAGCACATTTTGTAGAAAATTTTATTAGGCTATTCACCCCCCCCTCTAGCTATCAAGACCTTTCACTCTCGGCAAAGCCTACGTTGCCGGCAGACACAGTGCCGACAGGCTTTGCCGAGAGCTACCGTCTGCAAAGGCTTTGCCGAGGGCAAAGGCTCCTTTGCCGAGCGTAATCGGCCCTCGGCAAAGGACCTAGATCCAGTAGTGATTTGGAGCAGAAGGAGTTCTATCAAACGGGCTCTAATGTAGCTTGGGGACTCTCTATTTCCCCCTTCCTTACAAATCCTTATATGTCTTGAACTCTTTTGCATATATACTAGTACAAAGAAACCAGTTAGGTTGGTGTAATGCCTCACAAAAAGACGTTAACTTTTTTTATAGCTTACTATGGCAAGAGTTGATTAGATTGGTGTATGAAAATGGTCACTACATCTGTTTATACTCCATAATGATAGTTAGATGACAAACAACGAACTCCATGTTAATTGTTCAAACAAACAACAGTGGCATGGCAGCTATTAATGGTAGAATGTTCAACATATGAGATGGCTGCGATAGTTACTAGAATTAAAAAGGGAATGGTTGGTTGACATAATAAATAGAAGAAAATAAGTCATGACAAAATGTTGCACAACCCTAACACCTCACCCACACACTCCTAGATGATAAGCACACATCCCTAGGGAACACCACCCACAAACCCTAGACCAAAGCACAAGAACGCAAAGAACAAACCATTCACACATAGGGTTTGTCGATGCTCTCACGAATCGCTCGGAGGAACATTGGACTGTCCGTGGGATCACTTAGAGCCAGCACAACTTAAGTGCACACTCGAACGGTCCCCCTGAACGGTCCGATGTCCTCGGGGAGTGTCTAAAGGAACCCCGGACCGTCCACAGGAACATCGAGACCCCAACCCAGAAGACACACCCCTTTGGGAATGCACCATCCGAAGGAACACTGGATTGTCTGATAAATATTTATGAATATTTATTTCTGCAAACCCTTGAACACTAAGCCCAACCACCCTAACCAATGTTTAGATACCTCTTAGTTCAACACCAATTCACCTTTGATCCATCCAATTGAGACCCCAACACCAATTCAGTTCAATTCAACAACGGGGCGACACACTTCTCTTCCTCTGCAATCACTGCTGACCTACTGTAGGAAATGCGTTGACACAGCTTCAAGGGTGCAGGATGAGACACTCCTCCGCGCGGCTCGAGAGGTGCGGTCAGCGATGGGCCCCTCTATGCCTCTACAGCGACAGTGAGGCTGCGAGACCATGGCCGGTGGCACATATGCGAGCGACAGAGTGATGTGCTCCTCCTCTCTTCTTCGTTTTGTGTCTGTTCGGTTCGAACTGAAAACCAAACTGAAAAAACCGGAACTAAACTTGTTGGTTCCTTGTGCCTTGACAAACCGATCGCCCAAAGGATTTCGGAAACCGAAGTTCTAAAAACCGAAGAAACTGAACTGAACGAACGGTCGGCGCACGTGCATATCCTAGACATAAAACTGTAAACGAAACTCGGACACGTGCATTGTGGCCCAAACCGAACGGGCGCAGCAGCCTCAGGACGTTTTACACTTTGCCCAAAAGGGCCCAAGTTAGTTTCAGAAAAAAGGGCCCAAGTTAGTTTCAGAAAAAGGGCCCTTAGGTTGCAAACATAACGGGCCCAGCCTGCTGCTCTTGGGCCAGACCTTTCCAGTTTCCGCGTCAAACTAACGGGCCCCACAAACCATGTTGCGCTTGTACCTGCGCGGGACCCACCACCGCCGCCGGGGTCGGCAGCCGTCCACTCCGCTCGTGGGCTGCGTTCGGCCTATTCGGGTTGGCTGGCACTGGCTGCCATCTTCCTCCCTCTCCCCAGATTCCCTCGCCTCGCACTCGCCGCCGCACTCCCCCACGCGCGCGGCATTCCGCATCGGCGGTCGGCGCATGGCATGGCCATCCCCACGGGCACCTGCGCCATCTCCTCCGCGCTGGCGCACCCGCCGGCGCTGCTCGATTACGCCGCGATCCACTCGTGCCTGCTCCGCGGCGACGCCCGACTCTCCCTCCCGCTCCTCGCGCTCCTCCTCCTCCTCCACTTCCGCCTCCTCGCCGCCGCGGCCTCGGCGCGCTTCACCCCGGCGGTGTCCCGCCTCGCGGCGCGCCTGCGCCTCTCCCCGTCCATGGCCGCCGTCACGCTGCTGGCGCTCGGCAACGGCGCGCCCGACGCGTTCGCCTCCGCCGCGGCGCTCGGGGGCCCCCGGGGGATGCCCAGGGCCGGGCTCGCCGCCATCCTCTCCGCGGGAGCCTTCGTCTCCGCCTTCGTCGTCGGCGCCGTCGCGCTCATCGCCGCGCCCTTCGCCGTCCCGCCGGCCTCCTTCGCGCGCGACGTCTTCTTCTACCTCGTCGCTGCGTCGGGGCTGTTCTACGTCTATCTCAGCGCCGAGATCTTCCTCTGGCAGGCCGTCGGGCTCGTGCTCTTCTACGCCTTCTTTGTGGGGCTAGTGTTCTACATGGATTTGGGGAGCGCGGAGGGGAAGGCGGTCAGCGCCGCCGCCGTGGCCGCTGAGCTGGAGATGGTGAGTGGCAGTGGCCGTGTGGCCGTGGACTTGCCGATCACAGTGGAGGATCGCAGGCAACAACACCACCCTGCTTTGTGTGCGTTGCTCTGGAAGGTATGCATCCAACATCTTGCAGTTAGTTTGTGTGCTTGCTTGCTTGAGTGAGTCATTGTTAATGTCCAAAGTGCTAGTACTTGACGAAGACATCAATCCTAGTCTGTTTGGTGCTGTCTGCAGATTCAACAGCCTCACCTGAAAAAATGCTGAAAGCTATGATTTCTTTATCTGCAACTTTCATCTTTTCGTTGACTTTGGCCCCCTTTCCCTGGAGTACGTTTGACTTTGGGTTTTAACATTACTGACTGAATTCAAATGTGAAACAGTCGATCAAGCAGATAGCTCTTACCAGCAAATGTTTAGGAAAAAAAAATCAGAAGCATGTAACAGTTTCTTCTTTATAATTTGTGGATTATTAGCCCCAATATCACTAAATACACAGAAATGTTTTCCTTTGCCATGCTGGTCAGAAAAGCAATCGTTGATTGTTTAGTCATAAGTCCACAACCATCTTAATAAGGCTGCTGAGCTAACTGATAGTGATTCAACTCTCCTAGGGTCCAATACATGTTCTTACAACCCTAGTAAGCCAAGCACCCACCTGGTCAATCAAGCTTATGGGTGAGCGATCATTGCCATGCCAGTATCAACTATAACACAAACAAGTGAATGCCCAAACATCCTTGCTGATATTTTGGATATCTGCTACCTCATAGTGGTTGATGAACAGACGAGCGATTTGTCCAACTCTCGCATGCCAGATTAGATGTTCGGTTTTAGTATGTTTTGGAGTTAGGTTGTCTATTGTCTGCTCCTCCCTTCATTTTTCTCCTCTAGAAAAAACTAGGTATTTGGTGCTTAGACAGAGCAACTACAAATAAGGTGAAACTTTTGTGGAGGGAAAGCAGAGAAGCATATAAGTGACTAGTGATTGTCATGCGCTCGGACCAGAGAGGGGTCGGCCAGGGCTAACCCTAGGGCAAGAGAGAGGACAGAGGTGTGTTTGCCTGCGTGAACAGTAAGGGGACAAGGGGGCAAGAAGGCAGAGGAGTATTACCCTAATTCTGCTCAACCTTTCATTCATAAGCTCTATATTTATATAGAGGCATAAGACTTGACCCCTAAGACTCCTAATAGATTGGTACTTTGTAGATGGAAGAATCCAATCCAATCTAATTACAACTCAAATGTATTAAGCCTAACTCTATGACACAGGGCCCAACTGGCCCTACCTTATTAGTTCAACCAGACACCTTGGATTTCCTCCTCTTGCAGTAATATATTTTTGCTGACCATTACATCTCTCCTTGCCCGGTGAAGCAATTCATCCTTGAGCTGCAGTAATAGGTATATACTTCCTTAATGAGTTTGGCATCCTTTCGTTGTTGGTGCTATCCAGTAGGAAAGAGGATGGACAGTTTCATCACAACCTATCCAGAGTATTGGCCTCCCATGTCTCCAGAATTTCATTGTTAAGTTTGTGAAATCCCACATGATTGGCCCTAGGGAACTTAGCCAGTTTACTCCCAGTATGATATCATAATCTCCAAGTGGTATACTATAACAGTCAATAGTGAATTGCTCTGGCCCAATTGATATTTGTAAGTTGTGGCATGATCTGACGTTGGATATTTGATGGCCTCCAAGTACTGCTACTTTAAGGCCATCTGGTGCTGGTATTGTCTGTAGCTGCAGATATCTTGCAGTATCTGCATTTATGTAGTTGTGTGTAGATTCAGAGCCCAATAATGCCAACAGGGAGTGCCCATTCACACAGATTTCCAGTTGCATAGTTGGCCTAGTTGCAACATGTAGTGAAACCTGGGTCTGTGTGTCTGATGAGGCAGTAACCGGGGTGTCAGGCTGATGGCGGCTTGCATACTTCCCTGTCAGAGAGATTGCTGTCTCCAAGTGTGATGGTTCTTCTATACTGGTGGGAGATAGGTTGTGTAGATTGTAGGGGAAGGAGGTAGGAGGACAAGGGACGTGCAGGCGACGGCGGCCTGTGGTCGCCTGTACACAAGGGGATGTTGGCGGCCTAGGGAAGGCGACGGCATGTTCGCTCTCCTCCTTGGCTGCAGCAGCGGCTTTAGCGGCGGCGGCGGCGTTGTCTTTGGTGGACTTAGTGCTGCCTTGCTCGATGGAGACGAGGCGGGTGTCAACATTGTCCCAGCGGCATTGAAGCTCATCGAAGCGAGTGTTGGTGTTGATGACGAGCTTCTCGAGCAGTGCCTTCATGTTGGTGGCATTTGGAGCGGTGTTGTTGTTGCTGGCCATGGATACCTGTTCTCTAGATACTAGATGTGATTGGACTATGTTTGTGGGAGGTGGGCTGTGTAGATTGTAGGGGAAGGAGGTAGGAGGATGAGGGACATGAAGGGGAAGGTGGCGTGAGGCCGGCTTACGGCAGGCGGCAGCACAGGGGGCAATGGCAGCACTGGAGATGGCAGGCGCAGGGGAGCAGGGATGCAGGAGAGCTTGAGGAATAATCCTCTATTTCTTGCTTGCCTGATATGAGTACACGTCCCCTATATTTATACTCCCAATGGCTTGTTCCCTAAGCAAACTAGAAGCAGAGTCCTTATAGATTTGGACTCTCCTTTTCCTAAACAAACTCTATCTTTCCTAATCTGAATTTATGCTTTCCCATCTTATTCAAAAATCTAATTGGACGTGGACTCCTCCTTGGGAGGGACTGGGGGAGCAGCCCGCCACCCCCCCCCCCCCCCCTCTCCTGTGCTCGGCCAGCCCTGGCCCTTCTCTGGGCCGCTGGGTCCACCACTGCCGGGCCTGTTTGGACCCATGGCACCAAGTCTGGTGGTTGGTGTAATAATTCCAGTTCGAGGCGCAGGAGATCTGTCAGTCCTGCTTTGTATAGCATAGCTTGTTACAGATTGGTTACCCGAGAGAGCTGTGTCTGTATACTCCTTAAGTGATTCATGCAGTTCAGTTTCTGATAATGTCCCAGCGAGTTCTTTCCTGTTAGAGGTCCGAACGTTTGTTGATGATAGAGACAAAATTGGGCCATGATTGGGTGCTCTCATCCTTTTCTAAGCACATAAACCATGTCAAGGCTCGACCTGTCAAGTGGAAGGATGCTAACAGCATCTTATCTTTTTCTGGCGTTATCTGAGATAGAAAAGGGTTCGTAGACTCCATCATATTCTGGAAACAATCATTTATAAGAATTCTGATTACCCTTGTGTTCATACCTTGGCTCCTGATTCTTTGGTGTGAAATCTGTTTTTTCCTTCCCATCCACCAGAGGCTGTTTCACTTTCCACCGGTTGCTGATCTATCAGAATTGGTCCCTCTGGTACTGTTGCTCCCCTTTTCGGGGTTGGAACATAGATCGGAGTAGTTTTGGTCCGCTCCCGCTGTGCTTGCTGCTCGAGTTTTGCTGCCTACGCCACTAGTGGTTGCATCTTTTATTTGATCTCTTTCATCCAACTAGTCCATGCTGTACAGATCCAAATCGGATTCCATTGTGATGGAAGAACGCTGGCTCCAAATACCATTTGTCACACTCTCAGATTGCAGAGGGTTCGGCCAGGGTTAACCCCTGCTGAGAGGGTGAAGAAAGTGGGGGCTAGGGCAAGAGAGGAGAGTGTGGTGTGGCAACAGGGGGAAAGAAGGCAGATGAGGATTACTTTAATTCTGCTTAACCTTTCATTCATATAAGCCCCTCTATATTTATAGAGGCATAAGACTTGATCCCTAAGACTCCTAAAAGATTTTGTTGCTCCTCTCTGGCAGTTCACGAAGCTTTAGCAAAGGTAGTGAGTGAGTGGAATGGATCATGTATTATGCTATAATAATATATAATATATCACACTGCACACAGATACTCAGTTAGTTTGAGAACATTTTCCTTTCATTCTCTGTATTTTTCACAATACTGATTTAAGTATATCTACCTCTGGCAGGTAACAGAAGTTTGGGAGTGGCCCATTGCATTTGTTCTGAAGCTTACAATACCATCAACCCTTCCTTTTGAGTGGAACAAAGTTTACATTAGTGCAAATATCTGTCTGTGTCCTCTCTTAGTCCTGTATTCTTTCAGTTCGTTCATTCCTCTAGATACCCGAATAGTGTTTCTTCTCCCTCAAATCCGTTTCCCTCTATGGTCTGTTGTGCTTTTTGCTAGCTTTTGTTTAGCTCTATCCCATTACCTTTTCGAGAAAGAAGCCCCAGAAACAGAAAACATCACAAGCACCCTCATCTCTTTTATTATGAGTGTCTTCTGGATCTCGACCATGGCTGGAGAGCTCCTGAACTGCCTTGCCGCAATTGGAGTTATCATGGATTTCCCGCCAGCTATACTCGGCATGACAGTGTTGGCATGGGGTAACTCTGTGGGAGACCTTGTTGCGGATGTGGCACTGGCCAAGGCTGGTCAACCTACAATCGCCATTGCTGGCTGCTTTGCTGGTCCGATGTTCAATATGCTGGTTGGATTGGGAACTGCCCTTGTAGTACAAACAGCAAGAGTGTATCCCAAAGCTTATGTACTTGAATTCCATGTCGGAATTGTCGTTGCATTTGTGTTTCTTCTTCTGAGCCTGATGGGCACCCTGTTGGTGGTCACCTGGGCTAGGTTTCGGGTACCCAGATTTTGGGGCTACTGCCTTATGGGTATATACATCTTGTTTACCTTAGTCAGTATTGCTATCGCAAGTTCTTCAGGATGATATGTGAGATCTGATTTGTGAAGATAGTTGCTGCTAGATTGTGGTATATATTACTTAGCATTTGCAATTTGTCTGGTTGATGCATTCGATGAAAACTGTTCATGAGATATCATCTGCCTGGTCATGTTGTCTAATCTTAATGTACATATGAAATATTTCACTACAAAGTTTATTGAAGTGGTACGGTTGGTAGGATGTTACATGTTGCGCTGAAGCTGTTGTTTGTTGTGATTTTTATGCTCTTTTAGGTAAAAATTTCAGATGAGATACATAGAAATCGACCTTCTTGACTTGTGTCCTGGAGGTCTTGGGTCTGAATCAACCTTCTTGCAAAATAAGCAAAGAGAGGATATCTAAGACAAGCCCCCCAAACATACGAGAAGCTCCGATAGGTTGGGAGCTTAGCAGGCATGTTCCCGTAAGCGGAAGGTACTGAAACAACAGGGAACGGGAACATGGACCTATATTTTATGAGCTTTGTTACTGTACTTGGGAGGAACCACTAGTTCCTCCCTTAGATAATTAATTATTCTTAAGGGTAGTTTAGTATTTTTTTCTCTTCTTTTACCCATGAACAGGAAGTCCCGAGGAGCTTGCTGCTTGCGTCGCCGGCGCTCACTGCCGGGGCTGCGCGCCGGTGAGCCCCGGCCGCCCGCCACTGGGGCCACGCGCCGGCCACCAGTGAGCCCCCACGAATATAATCTTGTAGATCAACCTCTCGCAAGCCTTCATTCACAGAGGCTGCCCGGCAAGACGTCAACCTCTCGCAGTCTCGCTTCAGCCCATTTGCCGCAACGACTAACAGTAAGCAGTGCGAAATATTCAGAACGTCAAGATATTCCATCGAGTTCAGCAAGCATTGCAGTGCATCCATGGGTACTTTCGAGCGAGGCTCCTCGACACTTTCAACTTTGGAAGGAACTGCAAAATCGCCGAGGCAAATTGTTGATCAAATGAGCCCATGATGTAAACACGGTGACGACTTGGCTGTCTTGGCAGCAAGCGAAGCCTGGTAGGCTGGAGCTGAATCATCGAGGATTATCTGCCCCTGTGCGAACCGCGAGTGCGCCCGGCGTCAGGGGGCCGCCGCGCCGCCCGCGCTAGGAGGAGGAGGGTTCTGCGGGGCCCGTGTGCTCCAAGGAACCTCCGCACCAGAGCCCATGTCCGGCGAGCCGCGCTAGCACAGGGCCGTCGCACCGTTCGCAAAAAGGAGACGGAGAGAGCTGCAGGATACGATAAAGAACAGAGAAATATAGCGCACAGCCGCACACTGACGAAGAGCTCCTGAGATTATGAAAATACTACTCTACCCTTTAGATTAAATTTGGAATAGTTCCTGGCCCATGTATTATAGGTTCCGGCCCACAACTTAAGTTTCTTCAAATTAGTTCTTCTTATTTTATAACCATTAGATCTAAGCAAATGGACGGCTCTAATTTTTTCCAAGCATCGTTAAATTTCTCATATTTTATAATGTAATTGTAGTACATATAAACACAAAGGTTTCTGGAATGAAAACTTTTTGTTCCCGAAGTGATGTTCCTGGAACAAGAAACATTATCATGTCCCACGTTTTCGGTTGCTAAGGTTGGAAGAAGAGATAAAAAGAGTTGGATAACAAGAAGCTGAAGTGGAAATGATTCTTGAGGAGCCCTTAAGTCTCGGTGGAAGAAGTGAAATCAATTCGATCTTTGAGACTTCTAAATTGGACCGCATGTAACAATGGAATGCACAAAATAAGCTTATGAATAAAATCAATCAAAACTCCTACTTATACAGTTCTACTAGCCCCTTTCCCCTCTTCCAGGGTGTACAAAGGTTTGGGCATATCGAGGAATAGGAGCTCCAACAACCGTGAATGGTCAAATCTCCAACCATTGAGTAGCAATATGGCTGAGGTTGGTAATTTAAAAGCAAATTTAGGGATTATTCTAAATTATCTTTTATAATGGAAGATGTTGTTTAGATGCAGATTTTGGGGGTTATTTATGTTTTTTGCATAACGATTGTAGTGGGTATTTTTTTTATAAAATATATTAGAGCCAATTAGTATTATTCTCTATGATGATAAAAGTAATCTGGAATATATATAACATAAAAGTCGTCCGAAATCTCCGGTGACCACCGGAGAGAACCCACAGGAGGATCCCAACGACTAGTTAATGGCTAAATTTAAATCTTGAAAATAGCCGTCAACACACCCTAAGCTCCGGTGCAATTCATCCAGCATCACCGGACTTCTCTGATGCCCTTTGGGCAGCTCTGTAGAAGGTTTAGGGCAAAGGCCATAAGCTCCGGTCCCCTCAAAGCATACCACCGGAGAAATCCAGTGGTTCCAGACACCTTCTGCAGAAGGTTTTCGGCAACACTGTAAAACTCCAATGCTTCTCCCGCTGTTGTCGGACCTGGGCAGGTACATTGGTACACGTCAGCTGTCTCATACGCCGTCTCATACAGTGCCACGTACGATTTTTTGCTGGTGTGGAGGAAAGAGAGAGGAGAGAGAGAATGAGGTTTGTTGTTTCGCGAAACAACCACTTCATGAGATAAAATTTAGGACTATTAGATAACTATTCTACCATTGTATGTGTTGTTGTTGCCATACAACTCACAACGTTACATTTATTCTATATGCATAAATTAAGGAATTATGAGTTACTATGAGACAACTTAAAAAACAACCATTGTGTATGTTGTCTATTATCATCTTAAAATTACATGACACTACATGAGATCACCTACGAGACAAGACCAATGTACTTGCTCACCCTGTGTTAGGCAGACAGCGACTGCAGCGTCCACCGGACGTATCCGGTGTTGCACCGGATGCCTCACCGGAAAAGAGGTCCAGAGAGGTTGCAGCGTGAAGAAGATGCAACCAGCTGTACTGGCGTATTTGGTGTGCACCGGACAAAGTGCACCGGATAAGGATTGCAAAGAGGGTTGCAATCAGCTTGGAGAATGCCATACGGCACCGGACATATGCAGTGTTGCACCAGACAAAGCACCGGATATCAACAGTACTCCCATGGTCGACAATGGCTAGGCCAATGGCTGTAACGTGGCTAGATGTATGCATGCACCGGACACATCCAGTGTTTACGTAGAGGCTGCAGTTCAGCCTCCAACAACTAGTTTCAAGATGGGGGATATATATGACCCTGAACCGGCAATTTGAGGTGTGGAGGAGTGAGGAAACATATGCTACATCAATTTAGTGCTCTTCACATGCATAGTGCTTAGTGAATCACTTGGTGATTAGTGTAGGTGCTTTGCGAAGTGCTTAGGCTAGTTAGACAGCCGCTTATTATGCGCTTGCTCCAGGTTTAGGCGTAGTGTTTAGTGAGGTTTACATACCTCTTACCACTAGGAGCTTGCTTGCACCATTGTTGTTGCGAGACCGCATCAACTACGTTTGTGGTGTGGCTGCCACCATGTACTGGAGGGAACGATACCTACGTCGGTTTGGCCGGAAGCTCAATAGTGAAGATAGTGTGGAGACGTCCGGGAGAGGAATTCCGGAGACCCACTTGTGCGTGGGGGAAGGCCCGGTGCTATTCATGGAGTTACCTGACCGGGAGCTTGGCCCCTGTGAGGGGCCCTTACAAGGACAAGGGAATCTTGCACGCTTCTCGATACCTTGATAAAAATACCAGAATTGTCGATGAGAGTTTGCATCTCTATCTCAATTAAACTTCCACGCTTTATATTGTGAACTTTACTTTCCTAGCTTAGTTGATAAGCTAGTTGATAGGATTGGAACCTAGGTTGCATAACTCTTTTACGGTAGAGATAGAAACACACCTAACAAAACCTTAGTTGCACATCTAGATAGTTTATTTCTTTGCATAATAGGTTTTGGTTTGGTTGAAATTAGAGGCTATACTTTAGAAATAGAGCTTTAAGTTGCCTAATTCACTCCCTCTTAAGTGTCACGGTCCCTCAAGGAGCTTTAGAAAAATGCTTCACAATCGCTATTTTATTCATGGTAGTGCAAAGCGTCCATTTAAAACCTGCAAATATGAACATAGTCAATCTAATAGGTAAGGGCCCCGTGCCCTGAAGCCAAGTAGCAGAGAACTCCATCAGTGAAGAGGGACAAAAATTAAGATTGAAGACCTCTCTAATCACACCTCATACCCATTTGGCTAAATGACATTTGAACAAAATATGGTCCACTGTTTCCAAGCACCCACATAGACAACAATTATCATGTCCTTTCCAGCCTCTTTTAATTAGACTTTAGGCCACCTGTAACTTGTTGTTGAACACTTGCCATAAGAAGAATTTAATTTTCATGGAAACCTTGCATTTCCAAATCAACCCAGCACCCCTGCTGGGCACCCCCAGTTAAAAACCTGTTTAAGGATTTGGTGGAGAACCTTTTAATCTTATCCAAGGCCTAGCATACAGAGTCCCTATCACTGGACAAGGACACCTGCTGGACTTCTGTTATTAAGTCCTGCCATCTCTCGCCCTCCTGCAAAGAGAGAGCCCTCCTAAAAATCTATCCCACAGTTCTATCCTCCCACCAAAAGTCAATGCTCAACCAAACAGACCTTAGATCATGAATAAATGGTAGCCTTTGATTTTTTTAAATCATAAAACTATTAAATAATTAAAAATCAGGGAAAGGAAAGAAAATTAAAGATAAAGGTTACACGTGGGATCATCACATGCATCTTAGATATAATTCCAATATTTTTTTTACCCAATGTATTTTTTACTACGTTTCCTAATCATGTTTGCTATTTTGTAACATAAAAACATATGAATATATAGTTTTCTATTAATTTCCCTAGGAGGTAATAAGTGATCAAGTCATCCTGATCTACCAAATTAGAATGGACAGTCCACTGTTATTCCGAAGTACCATAGCAAATTCTATTTATTTTTTCTACTTTCGAGTATAGCTATGTTGCATATGGATGCATACTCATTTATTAGTTTGAGTATGTTTATATATTCATTTTAAGATGCTCCAAATTTTACTATATGAAAAAAAATCAAATGACTTGTATTTTTTAGTACATTGTTATAATACTATCACAATAGTATATAAAATAAGTACAACCACATACTCTATGTATACTTGCATACTTGACATATATACTACTCCGGATCTAATGTGATCACATACTTCGTATACATATCCTTCGTCGGGTTATGTACATCATAAATCTGGAGATATACATATATGTGTAACTACATCCTGGACTCCTTATTCTGTTCATCGCTGTATCTGTCTAAGAATATTTAAACTCTCTACCCATCAGCATTGGGTAATTTTTGCTTGCACAAATTGGAGCCAGTTCGGACTTCAACACAGGAGCCCGCTCTTTACTTTAATTTGGAGCATCTGTTGGGACTTGCCAAAGCAATTTCCATTACGCAGAGCCTTCAGCCTTGGCATTTCTCCCTGTCCAATTCAAACTTCGAAATGCTGGACCGGTGCCCAGTGCGGCAAGGCAGGGCTGAAGTGGCGCGAGACAACGCGCGAGTCGAGCAGCTGGACGATGGCCGGGACGGTCACGCTTCGGGGGACCTTGTACTGTCCCATGGACGCACCGCCATGGGAGACAGAGTAGTCAGCGAGGTCCTGGAAGGTGCCCGACCGGACGACCCGGATCTCCAGCGGCCCGATCGTGCCGTCCTTCACCCTAAGCACCCGGTACACGTAGCTCAGGGCCTCTTCCATCTCCAGGCAGCACCTGGGCAGCACGTCGTCGCCGTCCATGTCCATGGTAGTATCGGTCTGGGGCCCCCGCCCCTTGGTGGCCAGCAGCTCCCAGTAGACGACGTAGTGCCCCGGCATGCTCTTGGCGCATGTCCGGCTGGTGTAGTCTAGGACGGCCGCGCCGTGCGGGTGGAGCAGCGCGGACGCGCGCTCCACCGCGCGCTGCAGGTCGGCCTCATCGGTCTTGTCGGCGTCGATGGACAGCAGCACGTCCTTCCTGCGCGCGAACCGGAACTGTGGCGCCGCGTTGTGGAACCCCGTCACGCGGAGGACATCGCCGACGCGGTAACGGCTCAGCCCGCCGTAGGTGGTAACCACCAGCTCATACTCACGGCCGGGCTCCACTCGGGCGAGCTCAACAAGCTCGCACGCCGTCGTTGTGTCGGCGGCGGCGGCGGCGTCCACGGGCAGGAACTCGAAGTATGCCATGTTGGGCATGATGGTGTAGGACACCTCGGACGGGTCACATATAGGGCGAAGTTTGAGGCCTATGGGGCACTCAGAGGACACGTACCTGGTGGAGGCGATCGGCAGGTCACCGCTGTAGTAATTCAGTGCCGGGACATACTGCGCCATGGAGCCAGTGACGATGGTGTCCAGGTACTTGGCGTTGGGCCAGATGCGCGTGGCAATGCCGGCCCAGTCACCCTTGGAGCACTCGGCGCGGATGGCCAGGGCAAGCTCGGGGTCTGGCGTCTGGAGGATGCCAGCCACCGCCTCGCGCACCGACGGGTCAGAGACGCAGGCGCCGAGTTCACCGGTCTCGACGTCTGCTGCGAGCTGCTCCCAGTGCTGCTGCAAGAAGAGAATGGCCCGGAGGAGGCCCGAGGCGAACACAGCGCCGACGCGCAGCACGTCATGGCGCTGGCATAGGCCACACACCATCTGCGCGTACATGCTCTCGAACGTGTCCTCGCAGAGGATGGCCGCCATCGGGCTCGTGTAGGTATGGCACGCATGGTTCTTGAAGTGGTCACTCTTGTAGTAGCTTGTCAGGACGGGCCGCGCCAGCAGGCCGCCTGCCGTCTTCATCTCCGGCCTGACGAAGAGGAAGTAGAGACCTTTCCCCTTGTCGATCCCAGGCACAAACCTGCTCGATCATGCAATGCACAATATTGTTTAGCTAGGCTTGAATAATCAGTAGTTCCATATATAGCATACGATGATAGATAGATAGGAGTACGTATGTATACTTACTGATGACTCATCACTGGCATGATGAGGCTGTACAGTAGCTGACGGCGGTCAAGCTCATCCTTCACACTGGGAATGAGCTTGAGCTGGCCACCCGACGTGCCGGATCTGGGGAAGAACTCGGAGATGGGGTGCGCGGAACCGGACAGGATGGGAGCCCTGTCTCCATCGGCAACGCGCATGATATACGGCTTCAGGTCCTCGTATGTCACCATGGGCACCTTTGCCCTGAACGTGGCGCGATCGGTGGCGCCGGCGAGGTCGCATTTCACGAGGTACTCGCTCTCGGCGTTGCGGCCAAGGATCTCGGCCAGCACACGCTCCTTGACGGCGTCCACATTAGTGGTCATCTCTTCGATGAACTCAAGTTTCACTAACACCTGCGTCGCTGGTGCCGACGAGGCTGGGCTCCGGGTCGACACGGCAGCTGTTGATGACGCCATTGGCTCAATCCAAACACGAATTGCCAACACTTAGCTAGCTACTAGCTGTTTCGAATACGTGCGAGTTTAGAGGGGCGATTGATGATTCGATCAAGCGTGTGGTTTGGGCTGGCCATCATGATGGTATTTATAGAGCGGATGTCTGGAAGATGATTTATTTCCAGTAGAGAGTAGCGATAACACCCTTAGTGCTGGTCAAATAGTAGTTATCGCTTACTGGACCTTTGCTCTCATCACTAATTCACTGTCGTACGTTTTCACGTAGTAAACCCAAATTTGAATGTCTGTTTTCTATTCTCAAAAAAATAAAAAGGATGTCCGTTTTCTTAAAGATCCAATTTTTTTAAACTATCGATTGCCAACACTATTGTCGCTAATGTATGTAAGTATATTTGGTACACCTGGTGATATAGAGCTTTCGTGGTTTCCTAAAAAAAAAAAACATAGAGCATGCTCCGCTTGTAAGTACACCCTACCTAGCCCAAGTTGTTGTGGTTCATCTATGTGCGGCACACACACTCTGCCAACAAAAAAAAACAAAGAGCATTTGTGTGTTACTATGAATTTAATAGTGATATAATTAAGGGTTTTTTTATTCATACCATTATAATTTTCAAAGTTTGGAGAAATACCATTACTATTCGCCTATTTTGAAGCGTACCATTACAAATTTTCATTTCCCACAAGAATGCCATAAAATACGTATGGGTATGACTTGCGCCTAGCGACAGGCGTATACGATGCCATGTATTCTAGTGTGGACTCAAATGTCCTCGGCTCCAAGTAGATAGGGACCACTGTGGCCCCTCTCTCCCTACCACTGACGTGTGGGCTCCACATGTCATCTTCTTCCTCATCTTCCACGCCCCACACCTGGCCACTAATACCCATTAAAAAACTATAATTAATGGGTAATTCAAAAACTTAATATTATTTTCAGAATGACAGAGGTGGGTAATAATAGATTAAATGGTTTTTTTATTTCCTATGATAATTAGAATCAACTGAATTAGAGTGGCCAGGTGTTTTTTAATTACCGTGCATGATAATTTCTATAATCTATTCTTTTTGTCGAATGCATCTTCTAAGAATTAACATGTAGGCTCTCTTGAGGGCCTTGAGTTAGGAATATTAGGATACACGTGTTATTATCATTTGCATTGCACCTCTGCAACATTTAGCTATATCAGCTCTTGTGTTGCTGCTTTCCTTTCCGTGAAATCATGAATAATATTTTGGTTTTCAACTTTCAATTTGAAAGGATCAAAATGCCCAAGAGGGGGGTGAATTAGGCTAATTCTAAATTTCTTGCAATAATTAAGCCCTACACTTAGCCCATTTCACCCCCTTGTGCCTAAAAGTGTTTCTTTTGTTTTACCGCACAAAAGTTTTGCACCCTAGATTCTAATCCTACTCTAGCATGAAAATTCTAAGAATTTAAATGCATGAATTGAATTGCTCAAAAGTAAATGCTCAAAGTAAAGAGAGGGAGAGGAACACGGAGATATTTTTCGAAGGTATCGGAGAGTCGCCACTCCCCACTAGTCCTCGTTGGAGCACCCGCGCAAGGGTATAGCTCCCCCTTGATCCGCGCAATGTTCAAGTGCTCTTTATGGGCTGATTCTTTGACACTATGTCGCGGTAAATCGCCCACAACCACTCACAAGACGACTTGGGTCATCCACAAGCTCCGCCAAATGATCACCAAGATTCCAATCACCACCGAGCTGTCTAGGTGATGGCGATCACCAAGAGTAACAAGCATAAACTATCATTTGACCATGACAAGCCTAATGAGAAAGGTGGATGCACACTTGCTACTCCCTATGCACTAATGAGGTCCTTAATTTTAGATTCTCAAATCTCAATCACCCCACTAGGCTCTTGCACTTCCTTGTACTCCAAAGGTATTTCTCAGCTGAACAAATGGGCAAGAGTGCTACGTTGGACGAGTAGGAGAAGTATTTATACTACTCACTTCAAAACATACCCATTGGGGTCCAACTCAGCAGCTTTCAGGGTGACCGGACGCACCAGTCGAAGTGACCGAACGTGTCAAGTTAGTACACCACTGCCCAGCCCAGACAGATGACCGTTAGGATGACCGGACTCATGACTGAGTCAGGTCCCCGAAAACCCTCTCTGATGTTGACCGGACTCACTCACTCGCGTGTCCGGTCTATTTTTCTTCTCAGCGTCTGGTTAGACCAGAAGCCAAAGCCCGGCTGCTACAGATCCTGGCACCTGTGCGTCCAGTCTCGATTAGGAGCCAGCGTTCGGTCGTCCTTCTACCCTTGCAGCGTGCACCAACAACTGACCTAACGCATCTGGTCCCACAAGGACTAGCGTCCGGTCATAATAGATCACTCCATTCACTTCTGGAACATAACACTTTGTGAACGAAGTTTACTTCAATCAATCTTTGGGCTATACCTGAGCTACCTAGTGCTAAGTTTGACAAGTGTGCACCATACCTAACACATTAGACTCACCTAGGTCAAGATACTAGTTCATACCCCCTTAATAGTACGGCCAAAGGAAAAACAAAGTCCTAAACTACTTTAAGTGTCTCTCTAACGCCAAACGACACTTAGAACTAGTCTGTTCTTAACCTTGTCGTCCATCCTTTGAAAACCAAAATGATTTCCATCGATAGGGGCATAAAAACCATAATTGCCCAACCAATCAGCATTACCATGACCTAAGTCAAATTGCCTCTGCAAAACATATGTTAGTTACAGTAATCTCGTGTCGTCATTAATCACTGAAACCCAACTAGGGGCCTAGATGCTTTCAATCTCCCCCTTTTTGGTGATTGATGACAACACCACCTCGAGTATGTGTAAAAGAGATGGGTGAGGTTTTCAACATGCTTGGTTCATATAAGCATTTGACAATAAGAACAAAGGGGTTGGGCATGCTTATATGACCCAAGCCAACACGATGTACTCACAAGATATGAAGAAAGCATGAGTACACAAAGTAAAGCTCATTTGAATCGGAGTATAACGTGGAAGCAAAGCAAATGAGCATAACCAAGTGACATGACATATATATGACGAAGTAGAGAGCACACATGTCACATAAGTCTCACAAACACGCATATATCACATATATCACAATGCATGAAAGTAAACATGAATGCATGAAGTATCACACACAAAAGAACGAGTCGAGTCCATCTCACATGCTCCCCCTAAGTCTAACATATTCGCTCCCTCCCCCCCTTTGGCGTTAAGCACCAAAACCTAAGGGTCAGACGGTGGGGTAGGAGTAGACGAGTTGAGAGCTGAGGTACGGTGAGAGATCTGGAACTGAGTAGCATCATCATCTGACTCTAGACTCAGAACTATCGGACCGACTAGAGCAAGCGACGGCTGACCCTTTGACTCTAGAACTGTAAGTGAAGCAGTTTGGGTCTGCTTCACAGTCTCGGTAGCTGGGTTGGCTAACTATGAAGTAGAAGCTGAAGCTGAAGCCTAACCCTGAGTCACTGACACTGTAGCTGTGGCCTCAAAGCAACAGAAGATGGGATCATTGTGGTTCCTGTGACCGGAGCGGCTGTGGTAGGAGCAAGGACTCAGAACTCTGGAGGTGTAGGCGATATGAGCTCACTAATAGTAGCACCCAAGCTCTAGGAGACTAGAGTACCTATCACCAACACTGACTCTGACTGAGTAGGAGTGAAGCCTATGACAATAGGAGTGAAGCGCTGAGCCTGCTCTGTCCCTAGTGAAGCGAACCACTAAGACACCTGCTCGAAGGGCGAGGCAAACTATGCAGCTGTCTATCCCTGACTCTGAAGCCCACTAGGCTGTATAGCTAGAGTCACTGGGATACTAGTAACAGTCGAACCAAGCTGCAACATCGACTAGGATGGAGCAATCCCTGTAGTTGTAAGGACATGCTGCATGAAACCAAGAAGCTGCTGCTAAGTCTCTAGCTGTTATTGCTGAATGGCCTGATACTGTTGCTGGAACTGATCCTGACATACCTTCATCTGAGCAATAACAGCTGCTATCTCTTGTGCTTGACGAGCCTGGTTCTGCCGCATGTGCTCAAGTATAGCTAGCAAAGCGGGTCTGTCTGCAGCGGCTATGGTGGAGCTGAGCTGGAGCCACTAGCCTCTCTGTCGTGAGCCCATGGGGGCATCCGTGGAATAGGCTGGTAGTCCTCATCTGAACTATCAGATGGGTCATCCTCAACCACATTGTCCGGTTGTGTCTCAAGGTCTACAAGCTCTTACTCTGCCAAGGCCTTGATGGCCTCAACCTGCTCGACCACTGTCTCTTGCACCTCTGGCCTCTGGCGACGCTGCTGGCTCGATGTCCTGCTCCTAGTACTAGAACCCATTAGCTAGCGCAAATCGTACTCAGGGAACTCAGTAGTAGTACTAGTCAACTCAGCCATGACCTCAGCTGGTAAAGGTGCAAGTGCCATGAAGATTAGAAAACAGATCTAGTGGGCATACGGCAGCTGGCAGTGACACTTGAAGCCCTCTGCCAAAGTGTCCTCCACCTCTGAGAGTATCACATCCCAAATGTCAAATGGTGTTTGAGAGATTAGATGGTGAACTAACAACAGTTGTATATGTGTTAATCCCTCTCGGTAGCCACCCCTATGAAGCAAAGTCCTCCTCATGACTGCGTCTAGGAGATGAGCTGTAGGAGTGAGGTCACGTGGAGTGTGTCTCGAACCCTCTCCAAACAGCTCACGAAAGCAGGCTCTGACTGTCTCTGTAGGTGGCACTGCTCTGCCGTGAGGGCGTCTCGGTGGTTGTGTTTGTTCATAGCAGATCTGGTGAATCCTAGTGGCTAACTTTGGAATCCTCAGTATCTCTCTAGCCCTGGTACTGTACAGCCTGTGGTCACTCCTTCTGAATGAAAAGTGAATGTACCAGTGACCTAGGGTCAATCCACAACGAAGCGTAGAACTCTCTGACCCACGAAGCAACATACCTGCCGGTCCGCCCCAAGAGGTCTGCCAACCAAGCAAGTAAGTGAGGTGGGGACGGACCTGCTCTCCTCCAGCTGCCACTATAGCCTCTAAGGAGTAGACTCTCTGAGGCCTGAAAGCTACACCACTGTTGAGGTAGGCATTATAGAAATCCTCTTGCAACACAGTGTAGAAACCCTCTAAAGCTCTCTCATCCCATCGAGGCGGGAACCACTACTCAAACTCCACAAGGCATAGCTGCTGAACCTGTCGAGCTATGGCTGCCCTCAAATCCAAGTGTACCACTGGCGACGGACCCTGTGGTCTGGGAGGTGCACGAGAGCGACGCCTCTGACCCTCTGACCTAGGTGTCACCTGACCACGGACACGACCTGAGCGTCGTAGTGGCTGCTCCTGCTGCTACTCTGTCTCCTCCTAGGGCTACTCAGTCTCCTCTTGCTCTGCCTGCGGCTACTCTATCTCTCCCTGAGGCTGCTCGGTCCCCTCAACTAGGTCAGTAAGAGAGACAACTCGACCACCAAGTGTGGCAGTCCTAGGTGGACTACCGCTCGCTATCGCACTCTCCTCCAAAGCTCTCCTCTGAGCTACTGTTAGGTGATCTCCAATACAAACACCAACACCTCTCTTAGCACACTCAATTGCTGGTGCCACTGCTGCTGCTATCTCTACATCTGCATCACCATGCTTGTGCTTTTCTTTGCAAGCATCTTCTTTGGCCCCTTGTTCTTCTCTTTCGCTGTTAGATGGGGCAGAGGCCTCTCATCGCCACCTCTGGGAGGAGCAAAACCATTCTTGCAATGGACCATATCTGACATACACTAAGAGCAATTGCCACTGACAAGAACAAGATCAATCAACAATAGCTCCCCCTGACACTGACAATCGCTGACAAGATCAACTGCAAGAACCACTGCTACTGACTATGCCATTGTTGCCCACCAACACTTGTGAGGCTTGGCCTCAATCCGTACTCACAGGATTGGCCCCGAGTTTATCTGCCACTGCTCAACTACCACTGCCTCACTGCCCAACAATGCTGCACGATAGGATATAGAAGGGTATATAAGCATCACATATATACTAGAGAAGCGAGAACCCTATTGGAAGCAAGCATTACTTAGATAAGAGATGAATCAATGGCTTACTACCTTAAATTATGATGATCCCTATGAAAATGTAAGATCTAACAATGTCGAGGCACCACAAAGGGATCAGCAAGAGCACTACAAAAGCAATCGACCAAGGAGGAGTCAATCAGAGAAACTATGTCGGATCAGGCATATGATCGAGCACGTGGGGGCAATGGAGGGACTCACCCTGGTGGAAAGAACGCTGGTCAAGGGATCCACCTAGGAGCGGCGCTAGAGGTCAAGACCGAGGGCACAAAGTTGCCTAAGCCAAGAAGGAAGGCGACACACTGGTGGAGAAGAGAAACCACAGTGGTGGTGGTGGCTGCCCATGGCGCAGTGAGCCTGAGCGCGGGCACTACGCGGGTGCACAACGGTGGTGAGGAGCGGGCGTGGTTAGAGTGTGCGAGCATAGGGAGGAGCACGCGGTGCTGCGGCTATGGGTGGCACGGTGGCCTAAGGAGCGTAGTCGCGGCAGTGCGTTGGATTAGGGTTAGAGTGGCAGTGGCGCGGCGTACGGGCACGGGGCGTGGTTGTATTCCAAAAGAGGAAATAAAGGAGGAGCGGGCCTCGGCTGGCAAAGGAGAGAGTGAGCACGAGCGGTTGCTGAAACTAGAAGGGAAAGGAGTGGGCCCCATGAGTCAACATGGAAATTGAAATCATCCACGCATTCACTGTTATGACCGGATGTGCCTCTTGTAATGACCTGACGCAACTAACTCAGAGTCCGATCACAAACAGAGAGCTCCAGAACGCCTCCAACATAGATCTGACGCGTCAGATGCAGTGTGACCAGACATGATTCTGAGTCTGGTCGCATCCTGATCCTTCCTCGTGACGACCAGACGCTGAAGTGAATCTACACCTGACGCTGTCGAGTTACTGTTCAAGAGTCAGATCACTTGAGCACTCAATGACCGGATGTAGAAAGTTGTGAGTTCGGTCCTGCGTCTGGTCCCTATTTTGCAGCAGTTCCTCCTTCCTCCTTCCCGACACTTTCTCCCAATTGAGTTTCAATTCAAATAAGAACCAAATAAACACTTAATTGAAACTGGTATAAGAACCGTCTCTCAAACCCTCAAATTTTCAAAGTATTTTGCCTTAGCCTATATATCTTTTTATGAAATTAAGCAATAAAAAGGGCGAGGAGACATCATGTGGCCACACAATAGAGAATTTAACCGATGGGAGCCTCAAATGCTCTCTCTATTTGTGGACGAACACAGCGGATGCTCAAAACAAAACCGAAAAGAAACGACAAAGTAACACGCATGCATATGCAATGCAGTACAAGAAAAATAAATCTAGTTGCTTGTCAAGTTTGATCCAAGGTTAAGCTTTTTCACACGCTTTTCGGTGGTTATGTTAACCATGTTAGACAAGCCCTAAGTACATTACTAAAAATTAAACATGTTTTATATTACAATGCAATGCAATGGTCAACACAAGCTAATTTTTGAGTGAAGTTACTTAGGTCAAGCACATTGAGCTCATTCCTCAACCGACAAAATGTAGCCTCATCTAATGTTTTGTGAAGATATCCGCCAATTGATCCTCGATCCTTACACCTTCTAGTGATATATCATTTTTAGCAACATGATCTCTAAGAAAGTGATGATGGATATTTATGTGCTTGGTGCGAGAGTGTTGAATCGAGTTGTTAGCAATTTTTACCGCGCTCTCAATGTCACACAAAACGGGTACCTTTTCTAGAACTACACCATAGTCTAGAAGAGTTTGCTTCATGTAAAGGATTTGTGCGCAACAAGCACCCATGGCAATGTACTCCGCCTCGGCGGTGGATAAGGCCACACTATTTTGTTTCTTAGAGGTCCAAGACACTAGTGATCTACCAAGCAAATGGAACCCTTCGAATGTGCTTTTTCTATCAATTTTGCAACTAGCATAATCCAAATCTGAATAGCCAAGTAGTTAGAATCTAGCTCCTTTGGGATACCAAAGACCAATGCTTGGTGTGTGCTTAAGGTACCTAAGGATTCTCTTAACAGCAACTAAGTGAGTTTCTTTAGGACTAGCTTGAAATCTAGCACACATACACACACTAAACATGATGTCAGGCCTAGATGTGGTCAAGTATAACAAGCTACCAATCATAGAGCGGTAGAGAGTTTGATCAATCGATTTACCTCCCTCATCTAGGTCAAGAAGTCTATTTGATGGCATTGGTGTCTTGATTGGCTTACATTCATCCATTTTGAACCCCTTGAGAAGATCCTTGGTATACTTTTCTTGAGATATGAAAATCTCTTCTCTCATTTGCTTGATTTGAAAACCAAGAAAGAATGTAAGCTCTCCAATCATAGACATCTTGAACTCCTTCAACATCAATTCACCAAACTCTTTGCAATAGTCTTCATTTGTTAAGCCAAATATGATATCATCAACATATACTTGACAAATAAAGATCTCCCCATTAAGCTTCTTGATGAATAGTGTAGTGTCGACATCCCAATGGTGAAGCCTTTCTCAATGAGGAAATCTCGAAGGCGCTCATACCAAGCTCTTGGAGCTTGCTTTAGCCCATATAGCGCCTTGGACAACCTATAAACATGATTAGGATATCTAGGGTGTTTAAACCCGGGAGGTTGGTCAACATAGACTAGTTCATTTATGAAGCCATTTAAAAATGCACTTTTAACATCCATTTGATATAATTTCATCTCATGATGCGATGCATATGCAAGTAGGATACGAATGGCTTCAAGTCTTGCAACTGGTGCAAAGGTATCTCCAAAATCTAAACCTTCAACTTGAGAGAACCCCTTTACAACTAGTCTTGCCTTGTTCCTCACAACAATGCCTTGATCATCTTGCTTGTTGCAGAACACCCACTTTATTTCAATGACTCTTGCATCTTGTGGTTGCTCTTCAAGTGTCCAAACTTCATTGTTGGTGAAGTTATTCAATTCTTCATACATGGCATTTACCAAATCTAGATCTTGAAGAGCTTCTTCTACATTCTTAGGCTCAATGCAAGAAACAAACGAGTGATGTTCAACAAATAAAGCAAGTTTTTGAGAGCGAGTCATTACACCCTTTGAGGGACTCCCTATGATAAGATATTGTGGATGTGCTTGAAGTAGAGGCTAATTTCTTCTATCAACCACTTGGGAAGGAGGTTGTGGAGCATCAGCATCTTGAGCTTGTGCCACCATTTGATCATAAGAGATATGAGTATCTTCATTTTCTACTCTTCTATCTTTATCATCATCTTGTGGTACACTTAATGAAGAGGGTGGATCAATCACATGCACTTCATCTTGATCATCTTTAGGCTTGATGTCTCCAACCAGAATGTTCTTCATGGTCTTCCTCAATGATTCATCACCTACATCATCAATATTCTCATGTGCTCCTTGGGAGCCGTAAGATTCATCAAACTCCACATCATATGTTTCTTCTATAAAGCCCGTGGCATGGTTGAATACTCTATATGCTTTGGACTTCGATGAGTAACCAACAAGAAAACTAATATCACAACGTCTTTGGAACTTTCCTAGGTGTTACTGCTTCTTGTAGATGTAGCATTTGCAACCAAACACCTGAAAGAATAAGACGTCCAGCTTCTTCCCATTAAGCAACTCATAAGGGGTCTTGCCAAGAAACTTTTGAAGAAATAGGCGGTTGGATGCATAGCATGTGGTGTTGATTGCTTTGGCCCATAAATCTTGCGGTGTGTTGTACTCATCAAGCATTGTTCTTGCAAGGGTGATAAGTGTCCGGTTCTTTCACTCTGCTACACGATTTTATTGAGGAGTGTAGGTTGCAGAGACCTCGTGCTTGATCCCAACTTCATCACAATACTCTTCAATGTTTGTATTGACAAATTCTTTTCCATTATCGCTTCTTATCTTCTTGATCTTCACATCAAGTTCATTTTGTGCTCTCTTGGCAAACTTCTTAAAACATGCAATCACTTCAGTCTTGTCATGAAGGAAGAACACCCAAGTGTATCTTGAATAATCATCAACTACCACAAGGCAATAGAGGTTGCCTCCCAAACTCTTGTAGGTTATTGGTCCAAATAGATCCATGTGGAGAAGCACTAGCACTCTTGATATAGATATGTAAGCTTTGGTTGGATGAGTGTTTGCAACTTGCTTGCCGGCTTGACATGCACTACAAAGCTTGTCCTTCTCAAACTTCACATCCTTCAAACCTCTCACCAATTCTTTCTTCAATGGCTTCTTGAGTGTACTCATCCCAATATGTGCAAGCCTCCTATGTCAAAACCACCCAAGTGATGTTTTGATGAATAAGCATGTCTTCAAGTTAGCATCTTCGAAGGTAAAATCCACTAGATATAAGTTGTTGTATCTAAACCCTTGAAAATGACTTGATCATCATCTTTCTTTGACGCAACCACTTCCTTCTCGGTGAACAAGCATTGAAAGTCAAGATCACACAATTGTCTAATGGATAGCAAGTTGAAGCTCAATGAAGCAACGTATAGCACATTTGAAATTGAGTGGTCATTTGATATTGCAACTTTACCCAACCCTTGTACTTTGTCCATTGAATTGTCACAAAAAGTAATATTTTCTTGATAATCCACTTCTTCATCTAGTGAGATGAACATACGAGGATCACCAGTCATATGGTGAGTGCAACCACTATTAATAACCTAATGACTTCCACCAGTCTTGTAGTTCACCTACACACACAAGAGATCAAGCTTGTTGTTTAGGGACCCAAACTTGATGAGGGCCCTTGACTTTCTCAACTAGTGACTTAGCAACTCAAATTTTCTTAGCCCTATTTTTGTTGGGTGGACCTAAGAACATGACTTTCATCTTTCCACTAGAATCCTTTCTAAGCATGTAGTGAGCATTGAAAGCAAAGGGTCTAGCATGCTTGGGCAAGGGTTGTGGTGGTGGAGTTTCACACTCATGAGCAAAGTGACCTTCTTGTCCACACTCAAAGCATCTCTTTTGCTTAGGCATTGACTTATATTGTTGATGTTGAGCTTTAGCTTTCTTCTCTTGATTTACCAAGAATCCAATATCACTTCTATCCATCTTCATCACGGTGTTCATTAGTAGCTCACTTTGAAGATATTGGCCTTTTGTGAACTTGCTCAAACCGGTCTTGAGGTGCTCTTTCTCCAACTTGAGTTTCTTGTTTTCTTCTCTAAGTTCATCATGAGTTGATAGCCTCTCAATATTCTTCTCCATCTTGAGCCCCTTGTTCTCTTCTCTAAGCATCTCAACTTTAAGAGTCATGTCATAATTATTGTCAAGGTTCTCTATCACAATCGTGTTGGTGGTTGCTAGCTTCTCAAGATCTTTCTTAAGCTTCTCATTCTCATTCTTGAGCTTGATGTAATCATTATAGTTATCGGACTCAACCACTTTCTTGCCTTTGCTACTAGAACCTTGCTCAATGCTCTCAACAATTAAGTCATCACATGATGTGGCTATATCAATCTTAACAACATTGTTAGTAGCATCATGCAGCTCATTTGATAAAAACTCATGATAAAGAACAAGATTCTCATGGTTAACCTTGAGATTGGTGTACTCATCTTTTAGCAAGTTGTAGCTAGTGGTGAGCTCATTGTGTATCTTCTCAAGTTTATCATGTTTTTCTCTAAGCTCCTTTTTAGAGGTTTGAGTTTAGATGACATAATTTTGTTTTCTTCTCTACGCTCATCACTAGCTTTTTGGGCAATGTCATACTTTGCTAGAAGTGAATCATTCTCGAGTTCTGGCTTCTCATTTTTAGCTCTTGTCTTTCTAATGATTTTAGTGTATTGGTTTAGTAATTTAACAAGATCATCATAAGAAGGTGATTCAAATTCTTCATCACTATCACTACCATTTTCATTATCACTAGCATTGTCATCACCACTAATATCATCATCATTTTGTATCTTTCGATCACCTTTGGCCATGAGGCATAGGTGTGTAGGGGATGGTGGTGGCAGTGGCGATGGAGATAGTGAAGAACCAATCACAAGAGCAGCCACCTTCTCCGTCTCATTATCACTTTCATTATGGGATGAGCCACTTGATGATTCAATATCCGTGAGCCAATCAACAACAACATAAGCCTTGCCATTCTTCTTCTTCTTGTGAAATTCCTTCTTCTTGCCATCCTTCTTCTTGTGTGGCTTATTCTTCTTCTTCTCATCATCATCATCACTTGAGTCATCTTTCTTGCCCTTGTACTTCTTCTTGTACTTGTATTTCTTGGGTTTGGGGCATTGATGAGCTAGATGACCAAGTTCTCGACAATTGTAGCAATCCAATTCAGAGATGGGCTTCCATCTACTACTAGTGAAGAATTTCTACTTATTGCCATTAAACTTGACACCGTTCTTGTTTAGCTTTTTGAGCATCTTGGCGGTTCTTCTCACCATGAGAGCAAGACTTGCATCATCAACTTCATCATCACTTGAGCTACCATAAGCAATCTTCTCTTTGCTTCTCTTCTCTTGGCTAGACTTGAATGCCAAATCTTTCTTCTTTGAGGATGAAGAGCCCTCTTTGTGGAGTGATGTGCATGTACATCTCATGTGCATTGATCTTTCCCAATATTTGAGTTGGTGTAGTGGTGGAAAGATCACCTTGATGAAGCACCGTCACAATATGCCCATACTTGTTAATGGGGAGGACACTCAAGATCTTTCTCACAACATCAGACGGTTGCATTTGAGTGAGTCCAAGCCCATTGACCTCCTCTACAAGAACATTCAAGCGAGAATACATTTCATTAGCACTTTCACTAGGAAGCATTTCAAATGAATTAAGCTTTTTCATCACAAGGTGATAGCATTCCTCACGCTCACACTTGGTTCCCTCATGGAGTGTACATATGTTCGACCATAGTTCATGGGTGTCTTTATGGTTCCGCACATGGTTAAAGATTCCTTGCAAAGGCCTCTAAAGAGGGCATTTCTAGCCTTTGCATTCCACTTCTCATAGTGAACCTCATCACTGATAAGGTTGGCGAGATCTTTAGGTTTTGGAAAGCCTTGAGCGGTGGCTCTATACACTCCAACATCTATGGCCTCTAGGTACGCCTTCGTGCAAATTTTCCAACAAGAAAAATCACCTCCATCAAAGACGGGAGGGGTCCATCCTCGTGGGACATCTTGCTCTAGGCGGTTAAGCCTAATTAAGGAGCACGAGGCTCCGATACCAATTGAAAGGATCAAGATGCCCAAAAGAGGGTGAATTGGGCTAATTCTAAATTTCTTGCAATAATTAAGCCCTACACTTAGCCCATTTCACCCCCTTGTGTCTAAAAGTGTCTCTATTGTTCTACCACATAAAAGTTTTGCACCTTAGGTTCTAATCCTACTCTAGCATGACAATTCTAAGAAGTTAAAGATATGAATTGAATTGCTCAAAAGTAAATGCTCAAAGTAAAGAGAGGGAGAGGAACATGGCAATGTTCTTCCGAGGTATCGTCACCACTCCCCACTAGCCTTCATTGGAGCACTCACGCAAGGGTGTAGCTCCCCCTTGATCCGCGCAAGGATCAAGTGCTCTCTATGGGCTGCTTCTTCGACACTTCATCGCGGTGAATTGTCCACAACCGCTCACAAGACGACTTGGGTCATCCACAAGCTTTACCGGATGATCATCAAGCTTCCAATCACCACCAAGCCGTCTAGGTGATGGCGATCACCAAGAGTAACAAGTACAGACTCTCACTTGACCATGACAAGCCTAATGAGAAAGGTGGATGCACACTTGCTACTCCCTATGTACTAATGAGGTCCTTAATCTTAGATTCTCAAATCTCAATCACCCCACTAGGCTCTTGCACTCCAAAGGTGTTTCTCAGCTGAACAAATGAGCAAGAGTGCTAAGTTGGATGAGTAGGAGAACTATTTATACTCCCCACTTCAAAACATACCCGTTGAGGTCCAACTCAGCAGCTTCCGGGGTAACCGGACACACCGGTCGAAGTGACCGAACGCGTCCGGTCAGTACAACACTGTCCAACCTAGGCAGATGACCGTTAGGATGACCGGACTCACGACTGAGTTAGGTCCACCCTAACCTAACGCGTCAGGTCCTCGAAAACCCTCTAGACCCTCTCTGATGTTGACCGAACTCACTCATGCGCGCCCAGTCGATTTTTCTTCTCAGTATCTAGTGAGACTAGAAGCCGAAGCCCGGCTGCTACAGATCTCGGCACCTGCGCATTCGTCCTGGATTAGGAGCCAGCGTCCGGTCATCCTTCTGCCCCTGCAACACACCCCAACATCTGACCTAACGCGTCCGGTCCCACAAGGACCAGCGTTCGGTCATAGTAGATCACTCCATTCACTTTAGAAACACAACACTTTGTGAATGAAGTGTACTCCAATCAATCTTTGGGGTATACCTGAGCTACCTAGTGCTAAGTTTGACAACTGTGCATCACACCTAACACATTAGACTCACCTAGGTCAAGCTACTAGTTCATACCCTCCTTAATAGTACGGCCAAAGGAAAAACAAAGTCCTAACCTACTCTAAGTGTCTCTCCAATGCTAAACGACACTTAGAACTAGTCCGTCCTTAACCTTGTCATCCATCCTTTGAAAACCGAAATGATTTCCATCGACAGGGGCATGAAAACCATAATTGCCCAACCAATCACCATTACCATGACCTAGCTTAAATTGCCTCTGCAAAATATATGTTAGTCACAGTAATCTCATGTCATCATTAATCACCGAAACCCAATTAGGGGCCTAGATGCTTTCACAATCTTATTAAATTAGTTGACACAATTGCTTTTAGTTTATTTCTGTATTAGGTTGAACTCTACTCACTGTATTTTTTATTCCAAAATTTCCTTTTTTATTTTAATATCCTTGGCGACAAGGTTAGCTAGGCTCCCTATTGCCACACCATCTGTCTGACATAGTTGATGACGCCATTGGCTGAATTCAAGTACGAGATCCTAACACTTAGCTAGCAAGTATCTGTACCAAATACATGGGAAAATTAGATGGACAATTGATAATCAAAGCATTTGGTTTGTGGAGGGATGGTTTGGGCTAGCCATCATGGCACGGTATTTATACAGCTTCCATTTTGGAAAATGATTTCTACTTCCCCTACTAAAATACAATTGATTTTTAGTTGTCTTATTAGGGCAAAGCTTTATAAGTTTGACAAAATTTATGTAGAGTAAAGCATTAACATATATTAGATCAGCAAGGTGAATTATGAAAGAAGTTTCATAATATATCTAAGGAAGCTCATTTGATATCATAGATATTATTATCATTTCAATAAACATGATCAAACTTAGAATGATTTAATTTAGAACGTGTGCTATTGCAAGGAATAAAATCTTACGTTTAATAAGTATTAAAGTGTCATGGATAAACCTAGCATATATGTTGTTTCATTTCCTAACATAATATCCATTTATATACTCTATAGTATCTATCTAATCATGAAAAAATTGATAGATTTACTCTGTATATGTTTTCATCATTTTCATTGTAGCTCTTTTAGGTTTTAGTATGTATTTATTTGAAGCCTTATCATAAGTTACATCATCTCATTTTGCATCATTTTTTGTGACATCTTGAATCTAAATTTAGTTTTCAACTTTTGATCTTATTAGTTGTTGCTAAGTATAAAATCTAGTATTTATATATCATATCTTTTACTCAAAATTCTCTATTATGTTTTATTGCAAATGGATTGTAGGTCATCATATAAAGATGGCAATTTTAGTTACTTTTTTTGATTTACCAATTTTACCTACTACAATGCCATAAACAGTTATTTCATTCTACACCATGACACTTAAGATGTTAAATTTCTTCAATCAAAGAACTATATGTGTATGTAGTATTGTTTTACAAAAAGGAAAGTGCCTACAATTAAACTATGACTATTGATATGTCATAATATTTCGATGAAAATGTACAAACTTATCTAATAAGTAACCATATATAATTTATTGTTAGAGTTTTAATACAATTTAAAATGCATTTTAATGTCATAGGTTTGTGGTTTGTTAAGAGAATTTTTTTCACGATCAATAAAGTACAAAAATATATTGGTCACCAATGTATGTATGGTGACATAGAGCATTTGTGCTTAAATTTGCATTTAATAGGATGGAATTGGATAAGTCTGAAACATATATACTATATTTTATTGTTAGTAATCTAATGTTTGTATATAACTTATATTGAAAATTTAGATTTAATGATATTTTGGTTTGTGTTGTACAACGACATATGTGGGTAATCTAGATGCAAATTGAACGGGTTACTTAATATTATCTTTCATAATGCTAAAGGTGGATAATTTGAAAGCAAATTTTAGGTCACTTTAAATTATTTTTCATAATGGCATAGATTGGCAATTTATATTATGTTTTAGGGGATATTTATGTTTCTTCTAAAAATGGCATAAGCATGTAATATTTTAGAAAACACAAAAGATTCAATGACTATTATTCCCTACGATGATTATAGTTAATCATCTAGGAATATGTTTTTTTGTGTTGGGAAGAGCAAAGTGGTAAAATGTTTAATGAGAGTTTTAATGAGTGGCAACAAAGTTTTTATACGTCATCCGGATAGACGATTTGATATCATAGATATCTAGAGTTCGTCACACATATTTTGTTTGACTACTTATACTTGTTGTTTGGAGTTCCGATGGTTTTCTGGCTGAGTCCCACCCTCTATCTTTTTCTTCCCAATCATGTATCCCTCCCTTACAAAACCTAAAACCTTTATGCTTGATGAGACACTACCCTCTCCTTTCATACGAGAAAAATAGACAAGGAACAATAGGGGCTAGGGGAGAATTTAGAGCTTCACCATCGTCACTCTTTGCATTGTATCCTCTTTTAGGATCAATTAGTCATCTTCTTCTCCTTCCTTTTTTTTCCTCAGTCCCATGAATTTGCTCATGTTCTTGATGGCGATGCTATACGTGGAATAGATCAAGTCATGGTGTAATGGTAGAGATCGCCGCAAGGAAGAACGGGAAACATGAGGCCAACATTGCAGGTCTTCATTATACTCGTTGTTTGGATAATGTAACACCCGTGTTTTTGCACCATCTTAAAAATCACTAAAAATTTGAACTTTTTAAAACTTTACAACAACTTAGAACTTGATTAGTTTATCTTCCGCAAAACCACTTTAAATAAAATGTTTTCCAAAACTCTGCATCAAAATTCACCATATGCATTTAGTATAGAACTTTGAATTGTTTGCTTGCGTGATTGATTGAATGCTTGTTTGATTGGGATGCTTGATTGCTTGTGTGCTTAATTTTTTGGTTTCTGGAATTTACTTTGCGGCACCAAAATAACCCACCCCTAACTAACACCTGCATACTTACATAATCGTAGTAGTAGTAGACAGTAGTTTGCATATAGTTAATTTCTATGCATTAGTAGATCATAGTTTAATTTGCGTCTTTCATTTTCCCTAGTAGTAATGCATATAGATTCCTTGCCCTTAACTTTCATGCCATGCATCGTAGTAGTGCGGTAGCCATGCATTAGTAATCATCATACTTTGGTTGCATAGTACTTAGTTAGTCGTTGCATTCATGATTAGTAGCATTAGTTAGCATCATTACCTTTAATATGCCATTAGTAATTAGAATTTGCATCATAGTTAACTTACCTACATTAGCATTGCATTCTTAAGTTAGTAGTACCTTGCATCATAGTTATAATAGAAGAGATATATATACACCCGCACACTAGTCCATGCTTAGTATACATAGTCACAAACACACATACACCATATATACACGTATATATATACCCTGCTAAACCGAGTAACTAGCTAGGGTCGTCCATACGTATGTAGGTATATATACATACATGGTCGCATTTTCTTGGAATACGTCATAATTGCATTACGTTCTCTAACTTTTTTTAATTAGCAATACATCATAATAAATATAGGCATACAAATATACATTTTCTGAAAATATATTACCTATTTATTATATATTATTTACAAAACAGAAAAAGGAACATCTACTGTGTACTCCCTCCTTCCCGTGCAAAACTCAGCCAGCATCAGGCTTGGCCCAGGCGGCGCCGCACCTCGTCGTCCGCGTATGCTGCGGACGCCGTCTTCCAGCTCGAGCATGTGAAATAGGACGTCGAGGATATTTTCCGGCAGGCGCTGACCTGCTGTGCGCCTATCGCCTCACTATTCCTCGCTGACCTGCTGGGCCATCGCTCAACTGCCGGACTCATCCATCCCGTCGACAGTCTCCGCTCCGCTGGCCGTCGCGAGGACGTGAGCTGGCTCGCCGGAGATATTTCGCACGAACCGTCTTTCTCCCTTGTCGCTTCCCACGTCGCTCGTATCCACTCTGCAAAGCTCCGAGCACAGGCAGATGAGACTGCTGGCAACGGACGCCGAGTTAAAGCACGGTGTCAGGTCACCACGGCCACTGCTGCTCGCTGACATACTGTGTCGAACCGACCTCCGCCACGTCGTGTCCTGTCGGACAGCTGCAGCTCATTCATGTCATGCCGGCAAAAATCTCCCTGGCCGGAAAATATCGGCCGGTGTACACCGCCTTACTGCAGCACGTACTCGGCTATAAAATGCTAGCTATGGCTGTCGTCGAGACTCGCCGAGAGAACTCGGAGCTCGGCGCTCAAGACCGTCGCCTGACGTCGCCCCTGCCAGCCGGGATGCCGCCGAGGTTGCCGCGCCGGAGCCCCGAACCGCAGGGCTACTCCAGCCGCGGGGACCGAGCCTCTGCTCCATGACGCCGTAGTCGAGCACCGCCGCAATCGCTGCCGCACGACACTCGCGCCTCGCGTTCGCCACAGCCGAGGTCATCAGCCGCGCTTGCCGCGAGCAGCCACCGTCCGCTGTTCTGTTTCTCTTCTCTGCCGGAAGCAGAGCACCGCCGCACTCGCTAGCCGCCGGAGCACCGCGCCACTGCCGACTGCCGCCGTGCTCCCTCCCCTTCGTCCCCGACGCTACCGCCCGAGCCCAGGAGCTCGCCGTGACCACTGCCATCCTGCATCCCTCACCCTCCGCCCCGTCTCTCCTGGCCCTCCTCTGTCTCTCTCCCTCGCTTTCTCTTTCTCCTCAAGTGGTTCGGCGGGGATTGGAGAAGGAGACCGATGCCCGCACCTGGCCTAAGCCACGATGCAGCAACCAATCAGGGTGCACGGCCACATCACCAGGAGGGACCCATATGGCAGCCGCACAGCCTCTACCTCCTCCTCTCCTTCTCTGGGTGCACTTGGCTCACGTAGACTAAAGGCAGAAGGAGAAGGCCCACAACACAGCACTGAGTGGGTCTACTGAATAGAGCAGCAGGCCGAGCCCACCAGCCTGGCCCACGCGTCAGCCTCTATGCTGGGAGGAAAACGGTACGCACACCCAGGAGTTGTACACAGTAGAGTAAAATGTAAGCATTTTAATTACAGAAAAATTGCTTCAAAATTTTTAAATATACTAGAGTCATCCTAGATCGTACTTATATTTTTCCACTCATTTTCATTAGATAAAATTATAGAAATAATTTCCATGCTCATTTCATTCGTGACTAGTCGATAAACTTCGGTAATTTATATCTTCATCATTTTAATTTCGAATTCCATAATTCTTGCACTATAAATTTTCTAAAATAAAACCCCACATATTAAAATGCCTTTCCTAATTTTTGGTGCCCATTTAAATTCTAGGTATGATTGCTTTTTCTTTTCTTAAATATTAATTCGTAGTTGCATTAATTAATTAATAACCCGTATTATTAAATCGTCGCCTTAGTAGTAACCAACCACCCACTCTAACCTAGCCCGTAGGAGCCACTTTGATTGGATGAAATACCTCTATCCAAATCTTACTTCAAATTGACATAATAATGATATGCTAGTTAACGACCCATCACCCTGCTAGGACCAACCCGTCTAGGATCGATTGATTGCCTATGTGTGTCTTACATGCCTTGATTGTTATTTTCCTTGTTTGTGCTTCTTGTTTGTCAACGCAAGACCGCATAGGGTAGAGGACATGGAGACGACCCGATAGATCCTAGGAGCACGGCTACACCAGGACAGGAGCAAGGAGCACGCATGATCGAAAGCCTTGGATATACTCGTCAGCGAATGAAGGCAAGTCCTAATCCCCACCTATCTCCTATATTTTCATTCCTTTGTTTACTCCCCTTCTACCACCTCTACATTTTGCTAGCCTCCACCATAATCCACCATACTCAACCCTACCAACTGCTAATCTTAACACATACTACTTATTAAATCTCCATTCATGGATTAATATTGTTTTATGATGAATTATGAGATTATTTATGATAATATGATTTATGAGAAGGTATTGGTTACCTTGATGAGATATGAGAAATATGAATTTGAGGATAATAACTATGCAACTTAATTTGGTAAAATTGGACTAACCTTGACATGGGGCGAGTGAGGGGTATTTCACGTGGTGTGGATTACCCTTTTGGCAGGTTCGCCTGGTAAGGGTTCCTGTTGGGAGATACTCATCTCGGTCACATAAGGACCGGTTCATTTGCCATCTCGCCTAGCCAGAATTTCGTACAACCACATGTCTATATGGGTAGACTTGATCTCACACCCCGTTAGATAGAAGTATAATTTTCACTAGGAGGCCGGAGTGGCAACAGACTAACAGGAGAGGACACGACTGCTGTGTGATCTACCGTGGTCTGATCGGCATGGTTGCTTTGTGGTCTTCCATGTAAAATTTATTGTTGTGCCGTGTGCGAGCACCCTTTTATTATTTAATCTGGATGCTATGTGATCATCCACCGGATGCTGTGTGATCATCCAACCACTCGATATTTTAGGATGCTGTGTGATCATCCTGATGCTTGTGGGTTCCGGTCCCTGAGTAGTCCGTGGTGGAATTATATGGAAATCTAAGGTAGCACCATCCAGGTACGAGGTCTCGTTAGGCCAGTTGCAGCCAGTCGCGATGGTGTTGGACTGTGCCTATCATGTGGGGAAATTTGTACAATCTCTGCAGAGTTTCCTAAATCTATTCAAATAGCCACGTCCTTTGAATGGGCAACCGCTGGGATGAGGTCCCAAATGATTAGACTACAACAACTGTGATACTCTGGTAAGATGTATTTATGAATTTGGTAATCTATACTCAACTCGGGAACTGGTGAGGATGATAATACCCTGTCAGGGCCCAACCTATATTTATAACTACTTCACTCTACCACCTTTACCACTAACCACCTCTCTCTCTATATATAGCCTCCATCCACCTCTCCACCCAAAGTTAGGGCTTGCTGAGTATGTATGTACTCACCCCTCCTCCACTCTATATTTTTAGGAATGAAGCTGCAGGAGTATATTCGAGGATGAAGCTACCAAGGGCTACACAAGGATAGGACGCCTGGAGCACATTTGAAGACGGAGCCGTACGACTACTCGAAGGAGTTACACTGGGACTACGACGATCGGGTTATAGGAATACGCTTAAGGAATAAGTCTAGGGTTACGTCCGCACTCCAAGTTGCCCGTAGGAATGGATCCACGTTGTTATAGGACCGTTGTCTTAGATCTCTGATATACAATGTAAGGCCAGTGGCCCAAGCTATGCAACCCAAACCATGTAATATATTTCTCTATTAGTAATAAAAGTATGGTTTTTGATATCAATCTTGTTCGAATTGTGCGTATCAGCTACTGATCCAGGGACTGATACATGATGCACAGTGGACCCTAAATTGGGGGCCCGATAGATAAGATCTTGATTTTCTCCACTATTTTGATGAGAGATCTATGCTAGGGTTTAGGATAATCATTTGATTAGTTGGTAGGGTTAGGGTTCTAATCTTGTAATTAAGTTCTACTATTTTCCAAATCATGCATGCTATTTGGGGTTGTTTTTATGTGGTTAAAAATCATAGAAAAATTATATTTCAGTAGTAGACTTCATCTTTGCTTCAGCATAGAGATCATATTTTTAGCCCTTATGGTTTGGGAGATACGATCGTTGTTGGATGATGTATTTTGTCAGACTTCTAGATAGTATTAGATGCATTCAGTTTTATGATAGCTAAAGTTTAGAGTCTCGTGGAATAATCTACATAAAAGTTGTAAGAAAATCCATAAGTTTTCCAATGGTATACAGTAGGTGGCAGATGTTCAGCAGAACTTTCGTTATACTTGTTTTAATGGTCTGCTTTTGTACTGTTGTCTAAAAAGTTTAGTTTGTTTGCGGCCTTGTTTTGGATATCATAATTTTTTAAAATCCAAAATTCATAACACGAAAGTTGCATATAATGCCTTGTATATTCTAACAAAGTTTCATATTCTTAATACAAGTGATTTGTCTGCAGTAAAAGTGTAAAGTAGGGTTTCTGTCGTCTATGTTGCGTGGATACTTTTGAGAGGTGCCAAATCCGTATCCGATACGAATCGGATATGGATACTCCTTGGATACATGTCGGATACGTATCCTAGCCACACTAAAAAAACTGGATACTTTATGGTTAGGATACTCATATTCGATACAGTTATGCCAACTTAGATACTGCATGTGAAGTAGGGTTTCTGCTGTCTATGCTGCGTGGATACTTCTGAGAGGTGCCACATCTGCATCTGATACGTATCAGATATCAATACTCCTTGGATACACGTCGGATATATATCCTAGCCACACTAAGAAAAACTGGATACTTTATGGTTAGATACTTGTATTCGATACAGTTTTCCCAACTTAGATACTACCGAAAACTAGATAACAGCCTACATAGGCCCAACTATTATGAAAAGCAATCGGCTTTGCTATCCTCATATCATTACGTAGCCGCTGCAATCCAGGATCCCCTCTCACGTCGCTCCTTTCTTCTCCACTTGTTCCTCAGGTCAGGCGTAAGATTAGAATCCCCTTCGTCAATAGGAAATGGTGAAATTACCTAAAATTGGTTTTCATTTTTTTTACTTTCTACCAATCAATGTGTTATATAAATTGCTTGGAACTGCTAAATTTTAAGTTACAACTTGCTAGATAACTACTTTTATAGCTTGTAGTTCATATACATTAATTATTATATTAAAATATATTAGACGTATCCCCGTGTCAGTGTTTTTTGAGGAATGTTATATCCGCGTGTCCGATACGTATCATATCCCATATTTGTATCCGTATCGATGGACTAGTTTGCTAAGGGAACAATTTTCAACAATTGATGGATTAAAATAAACATTTGTCCTAATATATGGATGTCTACTTGGTCTACACAGCGGTTTATAATAATTTTCCTTCTAATTTAAAAGCAATAGAACTGCACAATTTAGAAAATAATAGTGAACTGTATAGTTATTAAATTATTGTCCACAATAGAATACGTTGGTGTTTAGACCTAGATTTGAGGGATATTTCAGTTTTTTTTACAACGGCAGAGGTGGTAATTTGATACAAACTAAATAAGTTACTTTATATTATCTTTTAGAATGGAAGACGTGTGTTGTTTGAAAGAAAATTTAGGAATTATCTATAATATCTTTTGTAATGGTAGTCGTGAGTAATTCAGATATAAATTTAGAGGCATTTAAGATTATCTTTCATAACGACAGACGTATGCAAATTTAGAGGTTGCTTTGATGGATGAGGTGAGTATTTGCTAGAAATCACTCAAGACCTAATCATTATTATTGGTAATGACGATTATAATTTACCAAGCTAAAAGTTATTATTGGGGATGAAGATTATAATTTAGCAAATTAAAGGCATGGTGTTTCTGATTCCGTGAGGAACTTTAGAATTTATGTTTTTCTAATAACGTGTATCATGAGAATTAATTTAGAGGCTTTGTTAAGTTGGATACCCCTCTTACTAGTAATAATATTAATAAGATACTATATATAGTATAGTTGGCCATACTATATACCTAGAGGGGCACGTGGTTTGCTGGTGCCTAATAGGAGTCTTGGTTTATCTATGAAGTGCAGGTTTGTTGAAGCCAAAAAAAGGGGGCGATCTTATCTTCGGACTCAAGAAAAAATCTTGTCCTAGCCATTCGTGCTTGTTGCAACTCACAAGTATTTTGTGGCAGATAAAGTCATTCCACTAAATTTAGAAAATCGGTTCGTAGTCTCGGACCAAGGCCACGTTAGTCCAACCCTGAGCAAGCTTCGTATTCCCTCCACCCTAAAATAAGTGTCGTTCTCATTTTACAAGGAGTTAAACGCTTTTAACTTTGACCAAATATAAACAAGAAAATATTTATATTTGTAGCACATAACTGGTATCATTAGATAGATCGTTGAATCTATTTTCGTAATAAATTTATTCAAAGATAAAAAATATTGCTAATATTTTCTACAAATCTAATTAAACTTAAAAAAAACTTGACCCATATGGATACTATACAGACACTTTATTTTGGGACTAAGGGAGTATATACCAGCCCTCGTGGACTTGTGGTTGTGATAATTGGCCACGGAGGCTAAGTAACTTTCATGCTCCGCCAGGAATTTCAGCTAAGGGCCTGTTTAGATACCAAATTTCACCCTAAATTCTACTATGCAAAAAGAAGATTTTCTGTCACATCAAAATACCGGTACATACATGGAGTACTAAATATAGATGAAATAAAAAACTAATTGCACAGTTTTGTTGTATTTTACGAGACGAACATTTTGAGTCTAATTAATCAATGTTTGGACAAAAATTTACAAATACAAACGAAATGCTACAGTGCATAATCTTGCACTGTGCTGATTTGGCGGCTCCCAATTCAGCCGAACTAAACACGGCCTAATAGTCCAAATCATTAAAGCCTTGTAATGAAGTCTTAGCATGTTGCCTGATCGCACACTACAGTGGTGAGTGGTGGATATCAACATCTATCGCTTCAATAATAAATCGAAGGCAAGGAAGAGCAAATAGACACGTTTACAAGCAGTGGCGGATCTAAAGGGGGGCTGGGGGGCTCCAGCCCCCCTAATGGCTTGATTTACCACCAAATTACTGTAGCAAACCTCAAAATCACCATTAAATCTTTATGCAAATCAACATCTCCATTGTTTTAGCCCCCCTTATTCATGCAAATCAACAAAAATAAGCATCGCCACTGTTTACAAGATACAAGAATTCAACAAAAATAAGCACACCATGCATGATAGCCATCCACCTGGCTACTACTTCTAGTATAACCAAAATTTTCTGCTCGCTGAAATAGTAAAAAGCATGCACATACACATACAACAACCTCTGTCTCCCTTAAATTGCCAATGCCGCCCATTATAGTTGTACGTGCCTCACTCTGGCACACTGAGTAACTCGTGTGTGATCTAGTATGGATTGAAAGTGAACAAATAGTTTCCAAGAAGATGTCGTTCTTTCGTTGGAGATCGAGATAAAGATTGGCTACGATTTCCAATGCAAGCAACCTAGCGGGAGGTATTGAACTCATTGTTTGAAAAGACACACACACAAAACTCATGTTTGAAGGCCTTGTTTAGATTTCCGAATCGGTACGCCGATTTGGGCACTGTTGCTACAGTGTTCCGGTCGGAATACTGTAGCAATTTTTGTTTTTTAGTGCAAAAAATTGTCCAAAAATTGATTAATTAGACTCAAAATGTTCGTCTAGCAAAGTACAACAAAACTGTGGAATTAGTTTATGATTTCATCTACATTTAGTACTCCATACATTTGCCGACATTTTGATGTGATAGGGAATCTCCTTTTTGCATAGTAGAATTTAGAGGTGAATTTGGGTATCTAAACAAGGCCGAAGAGAGAGACGCCAGGGGGGCTATACATGCTGCCACTTTGTCCTAGGTTATGTGTGAAAACCAAAGATGCCACCTCTGGTCGTCGACATCACGAGAGGGATATATGTACTATGGATCATTGGAGACTGGAAAAGAATGGATAACTATATGAAGGAAACGACAAAAACATACAGTATGATTTTAGATCAGTGCGTTTATCCTATCGGCCATAGTCCTTTGTATTACGTCGACAGTCAAATTGGGCCAAGTCTAGCAAAACTGGCAAAACTAGTTTCTCTACTGTGTATGACCATTTTGTCCCTCCAATCCCAAGCAAACGAAATGAAATTCGTTCTTCTCTTTCAATGTCACTAGAGATAAGTACGAGTTTATTTCTGCAACAAACAAATAAAATAAAGATATGTACAATGACAGCAAGCACACAACCACATGTTGATGGCATGTTCAATACTCAAATAAAAAAAATCACAGCCACACGTAATGATGTAACACCCTAAATTTTGCAATTTTGAAATATAGTTAAAATAATTTAATTCTGTATTTTTGTGCTCATGAAAATATAGGAAAATAAAATTTTCCATTAAACTAAACTTCATCATAAGGTGTAGCAACATTCTTTTGCATACATGCTGGTGCATATGCTTTATTGTACTGTGTGGTTTTTGTAACAGAACCGACCAAAATTATAAGAGCACAAGTACAAAAACAAACGTTCAAAACGCTCAAATTTTCGAACTTGAGCCCATATAATCCCGGTAGTCAATTGAAACCACGAAGGATTTCAAACCAACTCGCTTACAACCAAGATCGCATCATTCAACATAACACATCACACGTTACATTTCACAAGTACTTAAGAAGAAATTTACAACACCACGCAGTCGTAATTATTACAAACCAAGTTTATAAAGTAACGGAAGCATAAGTACACACACTTAGTTCAAGTATGATTGCCAGTCTTACGGATCATGATCCCACAAAAGCATTAAGGAAAGTAGACTAAAAGACGATCACGCCCAAGTGATCTAGTCCTCGTCACCCGCTGGGTGGAGGCAGTTCTTGCAGAAGCCCTGATGAAACATGTTATCTGCAACAGGAGTGAATAAACCCTGAGTACGAGAATGTACTTAGCTAGACTTACCCGTCGAACGGAAAATAAAAGATACCAAGGATCATGCAAGGCTTTCTTAAAGTGGAGCTGGCTGACATCTTATTTGCGGAAAAGCATAAGTAGTAGTAACTCTTTTAACCTGTACCAGCAGTTGTTTTTAGCATTAACCTGTCAGCTATCTTAGCACCTGTATTAAACAATCACTTGATTATTAAGCAAACATTAATAACCATAGCAGGTATAAATTGAGGCAACATTAAATCATTATCCAATTAACCATCCGTTCAATTAATGAAATCTACGTTGTCGCTGCTCAAATCAAGTGCTCACTAACCAGGAGCGGTGGCGATTCGAATCGAATTCCTATCCAGATGGAGGGGTACTTCTAACACTCACCGAGATACGTCTGGCGAGGGCTGCTCAGGTCACCTTTGGTACAATTCAGAAATTGTGGGTTCGACTAATGCCGCATCCCCAAGGGAAACACTCTGCTAGGTGATAGGGACTCTAACCCCCCTTGGTCTTACACCAATGTCCCCAAGCACATCCTTACTTCCTCCAAGATGCGCGCTTGACGTCCCGATTCTCGGCCTGAACTGTATTACTCGGCTTCACGGTCGGAACGGCTTACCTGGCCAACTAAGTGTTAAACTGCGTTCAACATGACTCAAGGACATACAGTGAATCGGTCCTTAAACGAATCAGACGGGCATAGCTTCGCACCCAAGACGTGAAGTGTCTTGCGGCTGCACTATCGAACTCCCGCCCGGTCTCAAATTCATTTTTAAGCATGGTTCCATCCACGATAGCAAATATAGCCAATCGTGACCCACCTTATCCAAAAGCTTGCGGATGACAGTAAATCACCCGACTTCTACCGTACTAAGCATTACTAAGCATGTACCACGTTCCCGACTGTAAATAGGCTTTACAGGATAATTTCTGGACAAGGAATGATATGTGCAACAAGTGTTTTCATTCAACTCTTACAACTTAATGCAATAAACAAGTAAGAGTACTCAAATCATAGATATCCAAATGTTGGGTTAGCATGCACTGGGGCTTGCCTTTCAAAAAGGAAGAAGGGCGGTGGTCAGGGCACTCATGCAGCTCTTCAACGGCGCTTTCTTCGCTTGCCAGCACTTCGGGCTCCTCCGGCTGCTCCTGCTCCTCCTCTGGATGTGCTCCCTCGAACTCCAGGAGCGTCACCCCCTCCGGCACACATATTGCATGAATGCAGAAATAAATTTCATGGATGCATAAGAATGAATACAACATGCTCGGTGAATGCAAATCTGAACTGCAGCAACACTTAACGCTCTATTCAAATCACTTTACAAAACGTGCAAATCTCTTCTCCGATAGAGAAGTACTTACCCAATCTACTCAACCTAATGTATAGTTGCTCTTCCTCAGTTAAGGACCTAACACCTAAATAATCAACAAGAACAAAATTACTTAAGTTTATCACGATCCTAACCCATTCCAGCAACACATAAATCTAGACAGCAGTTTGGTTTTTCAACCATAACTGGAGATCTATAAATCCAAAAGACACGATACACGACAATATGGAAAGCTTATAAAATGCTCTATAATTCATTTTCAGACCTCAAGACTTGATTCCCACATTTACCTAGTCGAATTCTTAAAGTTCCAGAATCTGTCCTCTCCAATGGAGAGCAGTCATTTCTGGACAGCAACTTCAAACAGCTATAACTCCTAAACTACTAGACCAAATACCACCAAATTTTGAAACAAACTAGTTTAAGAAGTCTAATACAACTTTGGTATTCACAAGATTCTCAGCAAACACCTTTATCAAGGTCTAAACCCAGAAATGCTACTAGTTGTACAGGGGACATAGAAATGTGAAAATTAAATATTTACCTATGTGCCAAACTACCCTTTTGACCAAACTCATGGTACCACTAGATCACATATGAGCTAAAACCACCAGAAAGTAAAGTACACCAAATCAAATCATTTATTTTAATCATTTTATTAATTTAATTGATTAATTAAGTGAGAAAATAAACCTATATGCAAACTGCTCAGAAAATTCTAAAAAAATTACATAGGACTCTATACCTGCTAGGAGGCTACTGTAAAAATTTGAGCCAAAGTTATCAATAGAAACTCCCTACACAAAATTCACAATCCAGCAAGGCTGATTTTAGCCTAATTAAGAAATCATATTGAAAAATATTAAACAACAGAAATAATATTTTTCCTAGCAATCCTAAGGTACCAGAACACTCTCCACAAAATTTTATGATCATTGGACATATAGAAAAATTATGAAAATTCATTCAAGTACCCCCTAATATAAAATGACAAAGGCATAACTTAAAAACTACTCAAACAATAGCATCCCAATTTTCACCAGAGCTAGCATGTACATAAAATAGCACACCCACCAAATTTTATAATTTTTGGAGCACTAAAACTCAAGTTATAACATAATCAAGTTTGCATCCAATTTAAAACACATTTTAAAGATCTATTTAATTCTTCTAGAATTTAAACAACACATATACCTTTTATATTTTTCCTAAATACTACACTTTACACATATCCTAACAAACTTGGAATCACCTCAATTGGATCTACCAAATGTGAGATATGGAATTTACAAAATAGCATTAGAATCTATGAAAAATAAAAAGAAAAACAAAAATGAAACCCTAACCCGACCAATGGGCCGACCTGCTCACGCGCGGCCCATGATCGCGCGCGGCTCGCCCGACCGACGTGGCCCACCTGGCCCGTGCGCGTGCTGGCAGCGGGCCCCACGTGTCAGGGACACAGTGGCAGGGGAGCGAGGCTGCCGAACTCCGGCGAGCTCAAGCTCGTCGGCGACGGCTTCGCCGATGAAACAAAGTGTACCAACGCGTCCTCCTTGACCTCCTGCATCTACTAACCCTCGAATCGTGAACACTACTAGGTCCTAGCGACGACGGCCATGGTGGCGGCGGCTCGGTGGTGGCGCGCGGTGGTGCGCCGGTGAACTCCGACCACTAGATGGCCAGCCGAGGTGCGTATCAGCTCCATGGAGCCATGGCAGACCTAACGAGGCTACTAATGAGGGCCGGGGTGAAGTGGAGGAGCATGGCCGTGTGCGAGAACCAGCGGCGGCCATGGCGCGACGGTGCGCGGCAGTGTTCCGGCATGACAGGAGCACCTTGCCTGGTAACGTCATCACGTGAGCATCAAGACGGGAAGGGAAAGGCGAGACAAGAACCAAATGAGAGGGAAGAGCTCTATGCAGTGCTGGCCACGGAGGACCGTGAGGACGGCGGTGCTCCGGTGAGCTCCGAGCGGGGAACAAGTCGGCAATGCGCCCTTATATTCGCACGATTGACTCAACTAAGAGGTGGAGGAGGTAGAGGGGTCCATGGCGGAGCTGTGGGCAGAGTTTGGTAGGCTGTGGTGCGGTGGCAAGCGAGCGCGAGCTCATCGGAGCAAGGGTGGCAATGCGGCTCGGTTTCTCCGCCTTGGCTTGGAGAGAGCGAGAGAGAGAGAGAGGCAGAGGCGGGAGTGAAGGCGATTGTGGCGTCGTGGTGCTCTAGAGACACTCCCAGACCTGACCGGTGGGCCCGTGGCTAGCGTACAGATGCCACGGCGTGCCCACATGGTAGCAAAGGCCTATGCCCGGTCGGCCACGACTGTGCTCTAAATGTCTAAATCTGGCTTGATGGAGACGACTGACAGCCAGACTTTGACGCTCCAGGTCTCCCAAACAAGGCCGACTTAGTGAAAACTGTAAACATCAAAGTTGTAGAGGGATACAAGATCTACAAGTTCGTCAATAGGAGCTCGAGCTGGTTTGGCACAGTTAGAGAGTTACAGTGTCCCAAAGAAGGCAACCTTGCAACTGCATTTCAGTTAGGACTTAGCCAAAAATGCTAAGTCCCAAAACAACCACCTCTACTGACTTGTGGGCCACTTTTGAGGGTGTTTTGGTCATTTTCATGAGATGCCCATATTGAAACTTTTGTTTCCTATAAAATTCTCTACAACTTTTGTTAAGGGTGCACCTCCATGCAAGATCTCTAAGCTAGACTTTTTAAACAGTCAAACGAAAGCACTCTAGAGCTCAAAACTTGGTCAACAACACTTAGGAGGGCAATTTGGTCATTTTGGTCAACATGAACATTGTTCCATTAATGATCCTAAGTGTGATTAAGGTGTTATAGGACATAGTTAACTACTCTACACATTGGTTACACACAATTCCCAATGTCACATAAGTTGAAACAAATAAAACAAGCATTTCTACCAAAATGTTTCACTACAATGTTGCATATGTTTCAAGCCCTTGTTGCAATAATTAAACTTATCATGGTATACTAACAACATTGCCATGTTTCAAAGTATGAGACACCCATGTTGCATCAACATGTTGCACCACTCACATTTCATAAGCTAACAATTATGAAACAAACTTATTGGAGTATGTTGCATACTCATGTTGCAAGCAAAACAAAGGCATAAATGAGATGAATGGTGCTCGTGCTTATGAAATGCAAGTGCAAATATGTGAGCCAAACACCTGGGGTGTTACATCCCTCCCCCTTATAGAAATCTCGTCCTGAGATTTGGAAAGCGTACCATTGTTGATAGAATTCCTTATAACCCTCTCGTAAATAATCTTCTCTCTTCCAAGTAGCATCACTCTTTCTACCTTGATTACTCCACATAACTTTATACCACTTAACCACTCAACTCCGAGTTACCCATTCTCTAGTATCAATCACACGAACTGGTTTCTCTTCATAAGTCAGATCGGATTCTAGCTTGATATCCCCCAATGGAACTCTTTCTTCAGGAACCCGAAGACATTTCTTTAACTGAGATACATGGAAGACATTGAAAATTGTGCTCATTTCAGGAGGTAACTGGATCTTATATGCAACCGCTCCACTTTTTCCTATGATCCGAAAAGGACCAACATATCTTGGCACAAGCTTACCGTCGGTGTTTGGACCTAAGAGGGCCCTAGACCAACGAGTGAATTTGTGCTGCGTGCTCCCTAATCCGGATGGTGATGCAAAGAGAATACACGGGGGTTTATCCTGGTTCGGACAAAGAAGGCCCTACGTCCAGCGGGAAGGAGTATTGTGTTTCCTTACACCTAAGTTCTTGCGTAGGGGTTACAAGTTGTGAGAGAGGGAACCGGTCCCAAGTCTCAAGAAAAGAGTAAAATGGAGTGTTGATTGAGATGTTGATCTCGGAAGTGGAGAAAAGTGTCTATCTTTTTTCCTCCGTCCGCCCTGGAGAACCCTCTGCCCTCCCTTTTATATGGTCGAGCGAAGGCTCAAGGGCTCCTAAAACCTTAAGGCGGTGCCTTAGAGGTGAAGGTTCGATGGGCGCTGTAGAGGTTGTTGTAGCGGCATGCTCTGGTAATGGCCGGCCATCCCCGGGGTGTCGTGGCGATGTTGATGACGGGACAATGAATGATCCTGGGTCCTGTGTCGAGCGTGTGATCCCCTGTAGCCGACATGCAGGCGTCATTCCTTTGTTGACCGGCGGTGGTCGAGGCCGGGTCAGGACGTAACTGAGGGGGTCGATGAGGAACGGATAAGGCCGAGCCCCAGAAAACCCGGGCGTGGTGGTTGTCTTCTTGTGAGTTGAGGGAGTATTGATAGTGGAACAGTGCTTGACGTGGCATGAATAGTGGCAACTTTTTTCACCACCCATCCCGGGGTGGGTAGTAAAAAGTGGGATTAGACACGGATGCCGCTCCTATGATGGTGCGTTGTAGCCACGTTAGTGGAAGTGGTTGCATTAAATGCTTTTGTTAGTAAGTAGGTGGATGAGGAGGGTGAAAGCATCTAGGCCCCGGTGTTGGTTTCGGCAATTAATGACAACACATAATTACCATGACTAACGTGTGTTTTGCAGAAACATCGGTAAGTTAGGTCATGGAGATGATAACTGCTTTGAGCAATATGGCAGTCACGTCCCTTGATGGAAATCGTTTTGGTTTTCAAAGGATCAATGATAAGATTAAGGACGGTTAGTTCCGGATGTCAAGGTGTTGAGATACATCTGAAATAGTCGTTAGGATCTTTGTTTCTTCCTTTGATCGTACTATGAAGAGGGGCATGAGCGAGTAGCTTGACCTAGGTGAGTCTTATGTTTAGGTGTGGTGCACACTTGTCAAACTTAGCACTAGGTAGCTCAAGAAAAGCTCAGAGTACAGTTAGAAGCGACTTGGTTCAAGTTGCATTGCGTTTAGAAGACGTTTGAGCCGTTTACCTATGACCGGACGCGGTCCTGTCATGACCGGACGCGTCCGGTCAGTACAAAGTCTTAACTGCGTTTTCGGCTGACTGACCAGACGTGGTCCTTGAGAGGACCGGACGCGATGGTCAGGCTGACACGTGTTCCAGAGGGTAAACAGCAAAGATCGGACGCGACTGTGAAAAAGACCGGTGCGTCCGGTCATGTTCCAGTAAGGTCCAGCGGAGACCTGACGCGTCCGGTCACCTATGAACGGACGCGATCGTGCGTCCGGTCTTATTCCAGTAAGGTCCCGTGGTGACCTGACGCGTCCGGTCACCTATGATCGGACACGGTGTTGCGACAGGTCAAATTTCCAGAGAGCTCTTGCATGATCGGACGCGTCCGATCATCCCTGATCGGCGCGTCCGGTCATCTCAGACCGGCGCGTCCGATCAGCACAGATCGGCGCGTCCGGTCTCTCAGTACAGGTTTCCGTTTTCGACCGTTACAACTGACCGGCGCGTCCGGTCATATCAACAGGCGCGTCCGGTCAGTGCGCGTCTGGCTGTTTCGAAAGGTAACGGTTGGATTTGTCTGAGGGTTCTATAAATACAACCCCTCCACCTCTTTTAGAGGTCTCTTGCTCATTTGTTTAGCTGAGAAACACCTTTGAAGTGCAAGGGAGTGCAAGAGCCATAGCGAGGATTGAGATTTGCGAATCAAAGTTTGAGAATCCTCTCTAGTGACAAGAGTCTAGCAAGTGTGCATCCATCTTCTCATTAGACTTGTTGTGGTCAAGTGAGAGTTCTAGCTTGTTACTCTTGGTGATCGCCATCACCTAGATGGTTTGATGGTGATTGGGAGTTCGGTGATCATCCGACGAGATTGTGGGTGACCCAACTCAAGTTGTGAGCGGTTTTGGGTGATTCGCCGTGATGGAGTGTCGAAGAATCAACCCGTAGAGAGCACTTGATCCTTGCGTGGATCAAGGGGGAGCTACACCCTTGCGCGGGTGCTCCAACGAGGACTAGTGGGGAGTGGCGACTCTCCGATACCTCGGCAAAACATCACCATGTTCCTATCCCTTACTTTCAAGCATTTACTTTCTTGCATTACTTTCATTGCTTGATTACTTTCCTAGAATTGCCTTGCTAGTCTAGGATTGGAACTTAGGGTGTATAACTTTTATCGGTAGAAACACAAGGAACACAAGTAGGCACTAGGGGTGAAGTTTGGCTTGTAGGATTTAATTCTTGCAATTAATTTTTTAGAAAAGCCCAATTCACCCCCCTCTTGGGCATCTTGATCCTTTTAATTGGTATCAGAGCCGTGTTGCTCTAAATTTAGGCTTTACCGCCTAGAGCAAGATGTCTAATGGGGAAGGACCACCTCCCACCTTTGAGGGAGACGATTTTCCATATTGGAAAATTTGTATGGAGGCGTACCTCGAAGCCATAGATGTTGGGTGCCTTAGAGCCGCAACCGAAGGGCTTCCCCCCATAAGGGATCCCGCTAACCCAAGTGGTGACGAGGAGAAATACGACCGGTGGAATGCAAAAGCAAAAAATGCAATCTACCGGGCACTAGGCAAAGATATCTTCAATCGTGTGCGTAATGCCAAAAACGCTCATGAATTGTGGGAGAATCTTTGTGCTCTCCATGAGGGAACTAAGAGTGAGCGTGAGGAACGCTATCATTTTGCTTTAAAGAAAATTAATTCTTTTGAGATGCTTCCGAAAGAAAGTGCTAATGAAATGTACACTCGCTTGAATGTTCTTATAGAAAATCTCAATGCTCTTGGACTCACTAAAATGAGTCAATCGGATGTTGCAAGGAGGATCTTGAGTGTTCTCCCCGTTGAGAAATATGGACATATTGTCACCGTACTTCACCAAAGTGATCTCTCCGCCGCAACACCGACTCAAGTATTGGGAAAGATCAATGCACATGAGATGTACATGCACATCACTCCGGAAGAGGGTTCATCATCTTCCAAGAAGAATGACTTGGCCTTCAAAGCTAGCTATGAAAAGAAAAAGAAGAAGGGCCAAGCCATGATAGTGCAAGAGAGCACAAGTGAGAGTGATATTGATGATGAATCACTTGCACTCATGGTGAGAAGAACCACCAAGATGCTAAAGAAGCTCAACAAGAGTGGCATCAAGTTCGATGGCAAGAATAAGAAATTCTTCACTAGTACCAAAAGGAAGCCAATCTTCGAAATGGATTGCTTCAATTGTGGAGAACTTGGCCATCTAGCTCATCAATGCCCAAAGCCTCCAAAAGACAAAAACAAGAATAAGTACAAGGGCAAGAAAGATGATTCAAGTGAAGAAGAAGATGATAAAAGAAAGAACAAACCATACAAGAAGAAAGATGGCAAGAAAAGAGAGTTCTACAAGAAGAAGAAGGGAGGCAAGGCTTATATTGTTGGTGATTGGCTCACCGACATTGAATCATCATGAGAGTCCTCCGGCGATGAAAGTGATGATGAAAAAGAGAAGATCGCCGCACTTGTGGTTGGGCAATCACCATCGTCATCAACGTCTTCATCACCATCTTCATCGCCATCCTCACCGTCATCATCCACTTCCCACCTATGTCTCATGGCTAAAGGTGATCGAAAGGTACAAAATAGTGATAGTGATGATAATGATAGTGATGATGAATATGATGCACCTTCTTATGATGAATTAGTAAAATTGTTAAACAAATATTCTAAAATCATAAGGAGGACTAGAAATGAAAATGATGAGCTTCAACATGAAAATGAAACACTCTCATCTAAGCTTGAAAGTGCACATGAGACTAGGGATGAGCTCATAGATCAAAATGAAACTATGTCTTCTTCTCTCAAGGAGCTCAAAACCTCTAACAAGGAGCTTAGAGATAAACATGATAAAATTGAGAAGAAGCATGGTGAACTCATGACTAGACTCAACTCTCTAAAAGAAGAATATACTACATTGAAAATCAACTATGATACTCTTATTGTTGCTAATGAGCTAGCTCTTGAGACACATGATGCTACTAACCAAATTGTTAAGATTGATATAGCTACATCATGTGATGATTTGATTATCGAGAACCTTGAGCAAGGCTCTAGCGGCAAAGGCAAGAGTGTGGTTGAGGCCAATGACTATGATGAGTATGTCAAGCTCAAGAGTGATAATGAGATGCTTAAAGTTGAGAACAAGAAGTTGTTGGCTCTTGAAAAGCAAGCTTCAAATGAGTTACTTATTGAAGAAAACAAGAAGCTCAAGCAAGAGAAAGAGCATCTCAAGACCGGCCTAAGCAAGTTCACAAGAGGCCAACATTTACAAAGTGAGCTACTCATGAACACTGTTATGAAGTTGGATAGGAGTGGCATTGGCTATTTGGCAAATCAAGAGAAGAAGGTCAAAACTCAACAACAACAAAGCAAGTTAAAGCCCAAGCCAAAGAGATGTGTTGAGTGTGGACAAGAAGGTCATTTTGCTCATGAGTGCAAAACTCCACCACCACAACCCTTGCCCAAGCATGCTAGACCCTTTGCTTTCAATGCCTACTACATGCTTAGAAAGGACTCTAGTGGAAAGATGAAAGTTATGTTCTTGGGTCCTCCTAACAAGAATAGGCCAAAGAAAATTTGGGTTGCCAAGTCACTAGTTGAAAAAGTTAAGGGTCCCTCTCAAGTTTGGGTCCCTAAACAAAAGGCTTGATCTCTTGTGTGTAGGTGAACTACAAGATCGGTGGATCTCATTGGGTGATTGATAGTGGTTGCACACAACACATGACCGGTGATCCTCGTATGTTCACCTCACTTGAAGAGGATGGGGTATGCCAAGACAAGATCACATTTGGGGATAATTCTAAGAGCAAAGTCAAGGGTATAGGCAAGGTTGCAATATCAAATGATCATTCTCTCTCCAATGTGCTCTATGTTGCTTCATTGAGTTTCAATTTACTATCCGTTGGGCAACTTTGTGATCTTGGCTACCAATGCTTGTTTGGTCCAAATGAAGTGGTTGTTACCAAGATAGATGACAAGCAAGTGATTTTCAAGGGTTTTAGATACAATAATCTTTATCTTGTTGACTTCACCTCCGAAGATGCAAACTTGATGACATGTTTGTTCACCAAGACCACCCTTGGATGGCTTTGGCATAGGAGGCTTGCTCATGTTGGAATGAACACTCTCAACAAGCTATTGAAGAAAGAACTAGTAAGAGGCTTAAAGGATGTAAAGTTTGAAAAGGACAAACCTTGTAGTGCATGTCAAGCCGGCAAACAAGTTGCAAACACTCATCCAACCAAAGCCTACATGTCAACATCAAGAGTGCTAGAACTCCTTCACATGGATTTGTTTGGTCCTACAACTTACAAGAGTTTGGGTGGAAATCTTTATTGTCTTGTGATTGTGGATGACTTCTCAAGATACACTTGGACTTTCTTTCTTCATGACAAATCCGAAGTGGCAAGTTGCTTCAAGAAGTTTGCAAAGAGAGCTCAAAATGAATTTGAAGTCAAGATAAAGAAGATTAGAAGTGACAATGGAAAAGAGTTTGACAACACCAACATTGAAGCCTATTGTGATGAAATTGGAATCAAGCATGAAGTGTCATCAACCTACACTCCTCAACAAAATGGTGTAGTTGAGAGGAAGAACCGGACCTTGATCACTCTTGCAAGAACAATGCTAGATGAGTACAATACACCGGAAAAATTGTGGGCCGAGGCAATCAACACCGCATGCTATGCTTCAAATCGCCTCTTCCTACAAAAGTTCCTTTGCAAGACCCCTTATGAGTTGCTAAATGGGAAGAAGCCGGACGTCTCATTCTTCCGGGTGTTTGGTTGCAAATGCTACATCTACAAGAAGCGTCAACACCTAGGGAAGTTCCAAAGACGTTGTGATATTGGTTTTCTTGTTGGCTACTCATCAAAGTCCAAAGCATATAGAGTGTTTAACCACGCCACCGGTTTGGTTGAAGAAACATATGATGTGGAATTTGATGAGTCTAACGGCTCCCAAGGAGCAATTGAGAATTGTGATGATGTAGGTGATGAACCATTGAGGGAGGCCATGAAGAACATGCCGGTAGGTGACATTAAGCCTAAAGATGATGAAGACGATGTATAAATTGTCAATCCACCATCATCATCATATGATGAAGACGATGTATAAATTGTCAATCCACCATCATTATCATATGTGCCTCAAGATGATGACAAGAATGAGAGAGTTGAAAATGAAGACACCCATGTCTCTCATCATCAAGCCAAGGCACAAGCACAAGACGTTGATGCTCCTCATCCCACCCCTCAAATGAATGTAGAAGAAGCTCTTCAAGATCCGGATTGGGTGAATGCCATGCATGAAGAATTGAACAACTTCGCCCGAAATCAAGTATGGACACTTGAAGAGCATCCAAAAGGTGCAAGAATCATTGGAACCAAGTGGGTGTTCCGCAATAAGCAAGATGATCAAGGGGTAGTGGTAAGAAACAAGGCAAGACTAGTGGCAAAAGGGTTCTCTCAAGTTGAAGGTCTTGATTTTGGAGAGACTTTTGCACCCGTTGCAAGACTTGAAGCCATCCGTATCCTACTTGCATATGCATCACATCATGATATGAAACTATATCAAATGGATGTGAAAAGTGCATTCTTAAATGGCTTTATAAATGAACTAGTCTTTGTTGAACAACCTCCCGGGTTTGAAGACCCTAGATATCCTAATCATGTTTATAGGTTGTCCAAGGCGCTATATGGGCTCAAGCAAGCCCCTAGAGCGTGGTACGAGCGCCTTTGGGACTTCCTCATTGAGAAGGGCTTCACCATTGGGAAGGTTGACACCACACTATTCACCAAGAAATTCAAAGAAGAGATCTTCATTTGTCAAGTATATGTTGATGATATCATCTTCGGGTCAACAAATGAAGACTATTGCAAAGAATTTGGTGAATTGATGTCAAAAGAGTTCGAGATGTCAATGATTGGTGAGCTAACATTCTTCCTTGGGTTTCAAGTCAAGCAAATGAGAGAAGGGATCTTTATTTCTCAAGAGAAGTATACCAAGGATCTTCTCAAAAGATTCAAGATGGAAGAATGCAAGCCAATCAAGACCCCAATGCCAACTAATGGACATCTCGACCTAGATGAGAGAGGTAAACCAATCGATCAAACTCTTTACCGTTCTATGATTGGTAGCTTGTTATACCTTACCGCATCTAGGCCCGACATCATGTTTAGTGTGTGCATGTGTGCCCGCTTTCAAGCATGCCCTAAAGAACCTCACTTAAGTGCCGTAAAAAGAATCCTAAGATATCTTAAGTATACTCCAAGCATCGGACTATGGTACCCCAAAGGAGCTAGATTCCAACTAGTTGGCTACTCTGATTCGGATTATGCCGGTTGCAAAATTGATAGAAAAAGCACATCCGGAGGGTGCCATTTGCTTGGGAGATCCTTAGTATCATGGTCATCGAAAAAGCAAAATAGTGTGGCTTTGTCCACCGCCGAGGCGGAATACATTGCCGCGGGGGCTTGTTGTGCACAAATCCTATACATGAAACAAACCCTTCTAGACTATGGAGTTGTTCTTAAAAAGGTGCCGTTTTTATGTGACAATGAAAGTGCGGTTAAAATTGCTAATAATCCGGTACAACACTCTCGCACCAAGCACATTGATATCCGCCACCACTTTCTAAGAGATAACGTTGCTAAAAATGACATATCACTAGAAGGTGTAAGAAGTGAGAATCAATTAGCGGATATCTTCACTAAACCTTTGGATGAAGCTACTTTTTGTAGGTTGAGAAGTGAACTAAATGTGCTTGATTCTAGTAACTTTAAAAGATGAGCTTGTGTTGTCCCTTGCATTGCATTTGTATTATATGTCATGTTTAATTACCCGCAATGCATCTAGGGCTTGACTAACATGGTTACGATAACCCTCCTTTGGAGGAGTGAAGAAGCCTAACCGTGGATCAAACTTGACAAGCAACCTAGCTTTACTTACTTGTTTTGCATTGCATATGCATGGTTGTTGTTTTGCCGTTCCTTTTTTGGTTAAGTTTTGAGCAACCTCTGTGTTCGTCCATGGGTAGAGAGAGCATTTTGACGCTCCCAAGGGTTCAAAAGCTCTATTGCATGGCCATACGTTGCTCCTCGGGTGTTTGTTGCCTACTTTCCTAAAAATAATATTAGCCTAAGGCAAACTATTTTGAGAAACTTGAGGGTTTGAGTAAGGTCACTCATATCTTGTTCCAATTGGTGTTTATCTGTGTCTCTTTGAATTGGAACTTGATTGGGAGAAGTCGCGTCTAAGTTCGGAATAAAAAAGGGTGAAAAACAGTGACCGAACGCTGGACCGGACGCTGCACCGGACGCAGTGTTGCTTCACCACCGTGTCTGGTCCCGGTGACCACCAGCGCGTCCGGTCATCCTGAAGACCGTCTCCTGATCTAGTGATCGGACGCTGCACCGGACGCGGCCCTGTTGACCACCGCGTCCGGTCCCGATAACCACCACCGCGTTCGGTCATCCGTCTCAGCTTTCCAGGCAAATCAAAACCGGACGCTGTCAGCGTTCGATCGCGAATAATCGGACACGTCCGGTCATTCCAGGAGCTTACTGGAATGTGACCGGATGCTGCCTCTCCGCGTCCGGTCATATCGACCACCGCGTCCGGTCATCGCGTATCGAGCGGATCTAACCCCTCATATAATCTTTCGCGTTCCTTCTTTTTCTTCGCCGGTACAACTCGCAACCGCCGCCTCCGTGCCCTAACGCGCCGCGCCACCGCTCGCCGAAGCTCTCCGCCGCACCTGTGCCACCACCCGGCCCTGCAGCTGCTCTCCTCTCGCGCACGCGCCGTATCCGCCACCACGCCCACGCAACCGCCATTCACCGCGCCGCCATCTCCGCCGCCGCCGCCGCCGTGAGCCGCTGCTGCTGCTGCTAGTGACCGTGCACGACCTCCGACCAGTCTCTGCCATCGCATTCATCCTCGATCTTCGGCCATCACGCGTCGCCCTAACCCTAGGGTTCGTTCTGCAGTGTCTCCTTCGTTCGTCGTCGAAACGTCCCTCACGCGACGTCTTCGCTCGAGCGCTCGTCCGGTGCGTCGGGAAGTCTCGCGACCTAGGTCATCTCATCTCATCACCGCTTTCTCGTTGATCCGAGCGAGTTTGTCGGTGTGTCGGGGTAATTGCTGTTCTGTTGATTGAATCCGAGGCCAAGCCTGTGGATACGGATTGAGGCCAAGGCTCTCGAGTGTCAGTACATCATCTTTCAGAGGTTTTCCAACAGTGTGACAGTATGGTTCGTTGCAAGAATGCCGGTGGTGCTCCTAGTGACGGGGACGACAGTCCTCCTCGTCTGTCTGAGGTTGCGCATGGAAAGCGCATAAAGATCATGGCTAGAAAAAAGAAGACTCTCACTGATGCAGAGATAGCTCAGGCAGTGGCAGAAGCAGCAGATGCAGTAGAAAGGGGTGGCAGGAGCAGTGGTATACGCATTGGAGACAGTCGTTTTCATCTTGAAGGACGACAGCTTGGTACAGAGACCACTGAGACCACTGAGGGCACAGAAGTGCAAATGGATGCAGATACTATGTTAGTTGATCCACCTGCAGCACCTTCAGAGGAGACAGCGGAACAGCCAGCTCAGACTCCATCACATGGTGACTCCCAGGCCAGAGGGCCAGCGTCGTTGAGGACGTCCACCTCCGAGAGTTAGAGGTACACCCCCAGTTGAGCACTTTGACTTGAGAGGTGCTACTGCACGACAGGTGCAAAGTTTGAGATTTGTTGAGGTCAGCCGGTGGTTCCCACCTCAGAGGGACTTCAGAGCTTCAGAGGGATTCTATACTCCTCTCCAGGAGGACTTTTATAGAGCTCTTGTTGACAGTGGCATTGCTTTTCGACCACAGAGGGTCTGTCGCATTGAGTCACTTATTGAGGTAGTGGGTGAGCAGCTACGTCCGCACCTGTCCTATCTACCAGGCCTGTCAGATTTTCTTGGACGGACAGGTGCATACTACGGCACTTGGGTTAGGGAGTTCTATGCTTCATTATGGATTGATCCAGCCCATGAGTTCATACACTTTGCATTCAGAGGCCGTGACCGTAGACTGTATAACTCCAGAGTACGGGAGATTCTCAGACTCCTAGCTTCAGACACGAAGATTCACCAGCTCTGCTTTGGTCAGACAGCTCCACCTAGACGCCCTCATGGCGGTTCTGTGCCACCTACAGACCTGATCCGACCCTGTTTTCGTGAGCCTTTTGGCGAAGGGTCTCGTCGCACACCTGCCAGTCTGACACTGATTGCCCGAGTCTTGGATGCTATTGTCAGACGCACTCTTCTTCCCAGACTTGGTTACAGAGAGGGACTCACTAGGATGCAGCTTTGGGTAGTTCACCACCTTTCACAGACACCTTTTGACATTTGAGATCTTATGGTCAGTGAGATGGAGGACACCCTGGCAGAAGGCTTCAAGGGACACCGTCAGCTGCCCTATGCTCATTGGATTTGTTTCATCATCAGATCTGCACTTGAGCTGCCTTCAGAAATAAGTGCTGAGATAACTGAAACCACTACTGCTTTTCCTAAGTATGATATTCGTCAGCTATGGGCTTCAGTTACTAGAGAGCAGGGCCCTGCACCAGGATAGAGAGAGAGACCTGAGGTGCCCGAGACAGCGGCTGAGCAGGATGCAACCATACAGGGTCTTGCTGAGGCAGAACTTGCAGATCTAGATGCTCAGCCCGCTGATATAGCTGAGGATGAGGCCTCTGACAGCACTGACGAGGACTATCAGCCCATCCCCAGGTATTGGTCTCCTAGGCCTCACGATCACGAGGCCGGTGGCTCTGGTTCAGCCTCCCGCTCAGACCCAGCCATGGTGGCTATACTTAAGAGGCTGACCTAGGCACAGGAGCGACAGGAGCTTCAGCTACAGAGACAGGCTCAGGACACAGCTGCTGCGTTTGCATAGATACAAGCTCGACAGGATGAGTTCCAAAAATAGCAGCTTGAGATACAGCGCCAACAGGTCGAGATGCAGCATCAGCAGTATGAGATGCAGCGACAGAGTGCAGCTAGCCAGCAGCAGTACTTGGAGCTTCTACGTCACCTAGTCACAGTTGGTGCTCCTCCACCTGCATCTATCCTGACTTCAGCTTTACCATTCAGTGGACCTTTAAGTCAGGATCAGCCAAGCTTTCAGTTCACATCTCCACAGCTATAGGTTCCTCAGTCATTCCAGTCCCCGAGCTACACGCCCATTCAGACGGGGTTTACTCCTTTAGACCAGCCTCGCCCTCACATGTTGACCGGCACACCGTTCATTGATCTGAGTGCCACATATAGCGAGTTGACTGGTCGGCCGACACCCTCGCACACCACATTTGCTACTTCTTCAGGGTTGTCAGGTTCAGAGGCAGTTTTCCTTCCAGTGACAGGGACAGGCACTACAGAGATTGTTCCGTCATCTGTTGCCTCGATAGATCCCCCAACTTTTGGCTTACTTCAGGCTCAGGTCACAGAGACTGCTTCACTTATCGCTACTTCGACAGCACCTGTTCCTGTTGATCAGACCCAGACCGCTTCACAGCCGCGTGCTTCTTCAGAGGGTCAGCCAGATAGCTCTGAGTCCGAGGGAGACATCTCTTAGTTTGTGATTACTCCGCGCTCCTCGGCACCCGACTCGACTCCGTCTATTCTCCCGTCAGATCCTTAGATTAGCTTTTGGCGTTTGATGCCAAAGGGGGAGAGAGAGTAGATTCAGGGGGAGCTTTTGTTAAAGGGTTTTTGTTCTTTTCTTGTGTGCTACTCTCATGCATTATGTTTACTTTACAGTAATTGCATTCGTGTGACATGTGATCTTATGAGATATCTTAAGTCTATATGGTTTATCTAATCACAGCTTTAAAACATGCCACTTGTTTGTTTTTTTTGCTCATAAGGTTGTACTTCCGTGCCTTACTCCGATTTTATATGAGCTTTGTTTTATGTGTACTAACTCTTCATGTTTTATACTATGAGTACACTCAGTTGGCTTGGAACACATAAGCATTGACTAACCCCTTGTGCTTACAGCTCTATGCTTATGTGAACCAAGCATGATCAAAAACCTCAACTCATATCTTCTGAATCTAAGTGTTGTCATCAATCACCAAAAAGGGGGAGATTGAAAGCATCTAGGCCCCGGTGTTGGTTTCGGCAATTAATGACAACACATAATTACCATGACTAACGTGTGTTTTGCAGAAACATCGGTAAGTTAGGTCATGGAGATGATAACTGCTTTGAGCAATATGGCAGTCATGTCCCTTGATGGAAATCGTTTCGGTTTTCAAAGGATCAACGAAAAGATTAAGGACGGTTAGTTCCAGATGTCAAGGTGTTGAGATACATCTAGAATAGTCGTTAGGATCTTTGTTTCTTCCTTTGACCGTACTATGAAGAGGGGCATGAGCGAGTAGCTTGACCTAGGTGAGTCTTATGTTTAGGTGTGGTGCACACTTGTCAAACTTAGCACTAGGTAGCTCGAGAAAAGCTCAGAGTACAGTTAGAAGCGACTTGGTTCAAGTTGCATTGCGTTTAGAAGACATTTGAGCCGTTTACCTATGACCAGACGTGGTCCTGTCATGACCGGACGCGTCCGGTCAGTACAAAGTCTTAACTGCGTTTTCGGCTGACTGACCGGACGCGGTCCTTGAGAGGACCGGACGCGGTGGTCAGGCTGACACGTGTTCTAGAGGGTAAACAACAAAGATCGGACACGACTGTGAAAAAAGACCGGTGTGTCCGGTCATGTTCCAGTAAGGTCCAGCGGAGACCTGACGTGTCCGGTCACCTATGAACGGACGCGGTCGTGCGTCCGGTCTTGTTCCAGTAAGGTCCCGTGGTGACCTGACGCGTCCGGTCACCTATGATCGGACGCGGTGTTGCGTCAGGTCAAATTTCCAGAGAGCTCTTGCATGATCGGACGCGTCCGATCATCCCTGATCGGCGCGTCCGGTCATCTCAGACCGGCGCATCCGGTCAACACAGATCAGCACGTCCGGTCTCTCAGTACAGGTTTCTGTTTTCGACCGTTACAACTGACCGGCGCATCCGGTCATATCGATAGGCGCGTCCGGTCAGTGTGCGTCTGGCTGTTTCGAAAGGTAACGGTTGGATTTGTCTAAGGGGTCTATAAATACAACCCCTCCACATCTTTTAGAGATCTCTTGCTCATTTGTTTAGCTGAGAAACACCTTTGAAGTGCAAGGGAGTGCAAGAGCCATAGTGAGGATTGAGATTTGCGAATCAAAGTTTGAGAATCCTCTCTAGTGACAAGAGTCTAGCAAGTGTGCATCTATCTTCTCATTAGACTTGTTGTGGTCAAGTGAGAGTTCTAGCTTGTTACTCTTAGTGATCGCCATCACCTAGATGGTTTGGTGGTGATTGGGAGTTCGGTGATCATCCGACGAGATTGTGGGTGACCCAACTCAAGTTGTGAGCGGTTTTGGGTGATTCGCCGCGACGGAGTGTCAAAGAATCAACCCGTAGAGAGCACTTGATCCTTGCGCGGATCAAGGGGGAGCTACACCCTTGCGCGGGTGCTCCAACGAGGACTAGTGGGGAGTGGCGACTCTCCGATACCTCGGCAAAACATCGCCGTGTTCCTATCCCTTACTTTCAAGCATTTACTTTCTTGCATTACTTTCATTGCTTGATTACTTTCCTAGAATTGCCTTGCTAGTCTAGGATTGGAACTTAGGGTGCATAACTTTTATCGGTAGAAACACAAGGAACACAAGTAGGCACTAGGGGTGAAGTTTGGCTTGTAGGATTTAATTCTTGCAATTAATTTTTTAGAAAAGCCCAATTCACCCCCCCTCTTGGGCATCTTGATCCTTTCAGAGGGGTCGACCGACTCGACCCCGGGTCATGCGAGTTAGAAGTTTTTTGGGGTCCAGACTTCCCGTCGAGCGGGCCTCGTACGAGTCGGAACTTAGTCGAGGGTGCCCTGTTTTCACACATTTGCGGTCTTGGATCAGCGTATCCATGTAGATGGAGTTTTGATTTAGTTTTTTATGGGGTCCTCAAGGCATGGATTCTTTGAGGGTTTGCCCCTTTTAGTCGTTGGTTGTGGGTACCCCTAATTTAGGTACCCGACAGTAGCCCCCGAGCCTATGCGTGAGTGTGGACACTTTCGCAGAGGCTCAGCGTGTTATGAACTGGAGTCTTAGCATCGTTGCTCTTTCGGTGGGTGCGTGCGAGCGCACCCACCGGGTGTAGCCCCAAGGCCTCGTAGGAGTGGGTGACTCCTTCGAGGACTTTCGGTATGCTATGTTGAGAGGCGCTCCCATGTTCGAGCCCTCGTGGCACGCTTAGTCCTCTTTCGTCAAGGCTAGCTTATTGTGGGCAAGCCCCCGAGCCTCGTATGTGTGAGGTCGATCAGGGTCCCGCCCGTTTTTGATCGTATGACCCTCATGCATCCTTTAGGTAAGGAGGAGGGATGTGAACGCCGTACTACCCCTGATGGCTGGGTTCTGATGATCTATGGTGAGCTGCTAGCGGGTAATTCGAGTGGGAGCCCATGCCCCGTCAGGTAGGGGTTGGCTGGCGGCCACGGAGGCGCTCTCCAAAAGTGCCAAAGGGTTGTCGCGTGGATCTTGGCTCCGATCGATGGGATCCGAGGGCTTGATGCCTCCCTCCGAGGGGATTCCACCGCCGATGCCTCCTTTAGCCTCGAATATGTCTAAGGGCGTCTCGAGAAAGCAGCTCGAGCCCTAGCCTTGTATGGGCCCGCTCTCAGTCATCCCTAACTCTGTTTACTCAAGGACAGCTGTTGAACCCTGGTCGAGGGCCAGCTTTCGAACCCTCGAGGTTTGAAGTGGGCTCGGAGCCCGTGGTTCCTTCGCCTGGAAGTGTCCGTCGGTGAGCCTTCCTTGCCGCCCATTGGGGTGTGTCTTTTTAGGGAGGAAGTGGAAACAGCGTGGTAGTAGGCGGCGTGGCAGGCGATTAGCGAGCGAACGGCTGACACGTGCCTATGCGTGAGGGTTTCGAGGGAGCAGTTAGGTAAGGGCATTAAATGCAGAAACTGCACTTGCCTTTTCGTCGGATCCGTCCATTGGTCTTCTGCCGGGGTATAAATACGAAGCCCAGCATTTCATTTGTTCCTTCCTAGCCCTTTGCAACCGTGTTCCCCTTCCCTTGCCTCCATCAGCCATTCTCTTCTGCCGCCGTCATCCCTTCCGCTCCGCTACCGTAGCCGAAACCTTGTGCTGATGGCAGGAAAGAGCCTAGTCCTCCCCACAGAACCGTGGATTCGTTCCTCGGTGACAGAGAAAAAACTCTAGGAGCTCGTCCACGACGGCCTCCTGCGTCCAAGGACCAGCCGAGACCTGCCGGAGTGGAGGGTGCCGCCGACCAGCCACCGGGAGCCGGCGCCACCAGAGGGATACGTGGTCAGCTTTGTCGCTTTCCACTAGAGGGGGCTCGGAGCACCACCGAGCCGTTTTATGCGAGCCATCCCGCATTATTATGGGATGGAACTCCATCATCTCGCCCCCAACTCTATCTCACAGGCCGCCATTTTTGCGGCTGTCTGTGAGGGGTACTTGGGGGGTTGAGCCCCACTGGAAGCTATGGCTCCACCTCTTTAAGGCGGAACACTTTGCCAATGAACCAAAGGCACAAGATAGACTCCAAGCTATGCTCAGATCATTGGCCGGATTAGTCATCAAATCACATAATGATTAAACTCAAAACTCTGCTTCAAAAATGCTAGTATCGATGGCACAACTCTATAGTCTATATAGGTGTATTCACAGGCTTTCATCTCCTAAACACAAATTTAGATAAAAACCAGAAAGAAAGACTTCACAACACTCTGATTAGTCTGGCAGTAGACACAACGAGAGTTTTGCGTGCGTCTTATGACTTGGACCCTAAAGAACTATTGCGTATGAAGCTTGGAACTTTGCGTACTCCTTTAGAGAGACCTGGAGGGCATCAGATTACAGTAAGTTTCGTGAACTCATTCCACGAGCCATGCAAATGACCTGAGTAAACATAGAGTTCCAACAAGTTGGGATAGTATTTATGGAGCAGGAAGGATACATGAATTTCTCATGAATTAAGCACTAGATACATATGAGATGGATCATGGTGCCTATTTTACTCCATGTAGCAAGCTAAGCCTAAGCGTGGTCCATAGAGATGGATCGATAACATGTCCTTTTACTGAAACAGAAAGATATTCTTCTATTCTACACTAGTGACCTGCACTACAAACATACTAGAAGAAGGCTGCAACCTCTGCTGTGCGCCATGCATGTTGAGCAGAGACAGGCTAGAACCACCTAGCCTAGCTTGCAAAGGACTCCAGAGTAATAAGTATTGTTTAGAAACTCTAATGCATTTCCTAGGAATACAAGGCAAAGGATCAATCCCATTTTACAAGCTAAACCAAATGTGACACCAATGAACCTAACTGGAACTAGTGCAAAGATTGCAAATCAGATTACACTACTAACATATTCTCAGCGAACAAAAAATAGAGAAAAGGGAACTCTGAACCAGTGCAGTCATGCAAACAGAAAGTGATGTACAACATAAATTTTAGAACTTTTCAAAGACTAGTAAACAACACATATACAATAGAGGTTCAGTTGCAGGAAATGCTAGAAGAAAATGCTACTGTATTGATATGAACTTGCAGGAAATCCATCTTCACAAAAAGTTCAGTTGTAGGTAAACTATTGTATGTGTATCAGGTTCAGTAAGCAAGGAATCAACCTTCTTCACAGGAATTGTAAGGGGACTGCACTAGGACATGTAACACATACTGCCATCTGATGGTTTTAACCAAGTCAAATATTTCACTACATACTGCTACTGATGGTTTTAACCAAAAGCACACAACAGACAGATAAGAAAATAAATTTCACTCATGTTGATTCTAAGCAAAAAAATGGTATTGAATCTCACCTTCTTCACTGAATTTCATCAAGAAGACAACGATCAATCGACTCCATACTGAATTTGGTTGAACCAGAAGCACGGAACCAATATTGTAAGCACATTAATTCTTCCACAGTCTTGGGAGTCAAGCGGCTTCGAAAGTCTGAGATAAGTCTTCTCGCAAGGCTGAAAGCAGATTCGGATGGAACTGATGAGGCAGGCGCCACCAACACATCTCGAGCCATACAGGAAAGAGTTGGATACTCTAGACTTTTATTCTTCCACCAACCAAGAATATCGAAGTCATCACTTCGAGGTATGGCTTGCTTTGAAAGGTACGCTTCAAGCTCCGTAGGTACCTCATTGGTAGGTTGGCTATTGAGATTCACGTGGTTGTCCCAATCAGCGTATCTTCCACTTGCATTTGTCCATACACTAACACAAGGAGCTTGTGCTATTTCTTGACCATCTGAGTAATCTTTGAATAGCTCCACTAAGGTCTTCTTTACTATTTCAATTTTTGACTCAGCCTCACTCCCAAACGCTTGTTTCAAACAGAAGTCAACAAATCCAATTTTAAACCACGGATCAAAGATGACTGGAAATATAATTTGCAACCATGTTAACTTCCAGTACCTTTTAAACTTCCTTTGCATGTACTGAATTGTCTATGTAAGGTCTCCATCTGCCTCAGGAACTTGGTTCTCCAAAATCGACATGATTTCCCAAATCTCGTGAAAATGCAAATTTGTTGTTGGATAGAGTGATCCTGAGACAACTACGGTTGCATCAAAGAAGACCTTAAACAACTCACATACTATTCTTGCTTTTTCCCACTCTTCAGATGTGGGTGCAAAGGTATATTCTTGATCTTGTTGTGTTAATGACTCAAAAGTTCTCTTCAACTCAAAAGAAGTCTTCAACATAAGATACGTTGAATTCCAACGAGTACATGTATCAACCTTTAGGAGCTTTGGTGAATGATCTGTTGTTGGATAGAGCTGTTGAATGATCTCTTGAAATTTTTGTTTCCGTGAGGTAGACCCTTGAATATACTTCACGCTTTCTCTGACCTTGTGCACAATTGGATTGATAATTTCAAATCCTGCTTTGCATATCAAGTTGAGCACATGTTCTGCACATCGCTGATGAAGCAACTTTCCTTTTCCCAATAACATTTTCTTCTCCAACAAATTAGCCTTCAAGAGCTTCATCATCGCATTGTTGTTGCTTGCATTATCTGATTGCAAACAACTTATCTTCAATGTTCCATTCCTGGAGAAACTTCAGAACAGCATTGAACATTGCAACACCCATGTCTTCATGAAAGAGAACTTCAAAATCCGCTTGTGCATCTTCCAATCATCATCGGTGAAGTGTCATGTGATGCACATGTATCCCAAGGTCTGGTTGGATGTCCACATATCCATTGTCAATGAAACTCTGCCCTTGACATTCTTGAAGACATCTAGCAAAACTTGTCTTTCCTCTAGATATTTCTTTGAGCAATGATCAGTGATTGTCCTCCTTGAGACCATCTTGAACACAGGGTTTAAGCTGGACACAAACCTTCTAAAACCATCATAATCTACAATAGACAGAGGGAATCCATGAACATATATCATTCGAGCCAGCTCTTTCCTAGAGACATCTTGGTTAAATCTCCAATCCTTCAAAGTGATTCCCTCTGGAGACATGACGGTTGATTTTAGTTGATTCACAACTTGTGTCACACTCAACCTTGCTTTACACCGCTTTAAGTGTGTAGACATAGCACTTGTTCCCGCTCCACGCTTAGCACTAATCTCTGTATTGCAGTGCACACATTGCCCTTTTGTAACTACACCACCAACACGGATTTTGGAGAATTCATCCCAAACCTTTGATCTGAACTGTCTATTTTCTTCACCATATAGGAAGCCATCAATCATATGTGGCTTAATTCGCCCCTCAACAGTGTACCCTCTGTCAAATTCATCTGAATCTTCACCTCCATAACCCTGTCCTGACCAACCATCACCCATTTCACCATCGAAACCAGCACTTGGATCCACATCATGATGATCATCGACATCATCCTCAGCCTCATCACCAGCAAACATTTGTTTTGCTCTTTCAGCTTCAAGCATACTAGTTGGACGGGGAGTTCTTTTCCGCTTCGATCCACTGCTGGAATCAATGGCAAACATTTGGTATATTAGAATCAAGATAGAGTTATTTCTAGTCTGCAGAATTCAAGTATAAGATAGGCAAGGAAAATGAGCAAGTGAGTATAAGACTGTCTACAAAGATCCACTGCTGTAGTTTGGTACTCTGTAAATTATAGCAGCAAGTAATTAAGTACACATTTTATAACTAGTGCATTAATTCAAGATACATGAACAGTCCAGTCAGGCTGTTCATGTATCACAAAACAATAACTCAGGCAGTAACTTTTCACAAAACAACAAGTTTCATGCAAGGCACAATACAATCAGAAACAAAGTAGAATAGGGACCATCGGGATAAGTTATCACTTGGATAGGAACTGTCACAACGTGGGTGTTGAAGTGATATCGGGATGTTGGATGTCAGGTGGTAGAGTCTCACCCCTAGAGGTAGGGCATCGCTCCTGCCCCGCTTCAGTCCTGCTTCGCTTTAGTCTTGTCTGCTCTTCTCCTGGTTGCTGTAACTACAGAGGCATACAACTGATTAGCTGTGCCACTAATTGACAGAACCAATTGGCTCAATGTGATCTGGACTGGGATTTAGCATGACATAGTAAACCAGATACTATTTTCCTTTTCATCAGAAAAACGATCCAAACAAGTTTAAAAGATTAACAACAATTAAAAGCAATTTTGAACCATCTATAAATGTACATCAATAATATGGTGTATATTTCAGGGAAAGAACATAAAAGACAGGAAACTGAACTTGTAGAGTACTTTCGCTTCTTTTGTACATGCATAGGCACTTAGGCAGGATTCAGTCGTCCTTGTTCTGGAGAAAACTAAAGAACAAGGAGATAAAACTACACACGTGAAGTTTAATGTCCTGTTTAAATTTTCTTGCTGACAGATTTGGCCTATAGCCACTACAGGTTAATTTTTTTGCTAACAAGTTTGGCCAGTGCGTGCATTTTCTTGGTGCAAATTACTGAATGCATATTATTTATTAAATCTTAAGACCACTAATGAATGCTGCATGTAACACCCAAAAATTCTAAACTTTAGAAATAAGGAATTTCAAATAATTTAGATAGTGATTAATGAGAAATTAAAATTTAAGAAATATTTGGTGTTGCATTCATGCTGTTGCATTTATTTTATTTTGTGGTGTGGATATATTTGTTTTATTTTGAATTGGTTTGAAGAATTTTATTTGGAATAGTTTGAAAACAAGTAAATAAAGAAAAGAAAGAAGAAAAGAAAAAAAACACTTACCTGATTGGCCCGGCGGCCCAGCTGACTGACGGCCCGAATTCTCCTCCGCGCCAGCGACCGCGAGAGCCCAGCAGCCGAGCCAGCCGAGCTAGTAGCCGCGCTTTCCCTCCCCTCTCTTGGTCGCTGACCGGTGGGGCTCGGATGTCGGATGCTCCTCCTATCTTGCGTAACCGAGCCGGTCACAACCCCATCGACGAACCGCAACCGAATCTGCGTATCTAAGGAGTCCCTTTCCAAATTGATCACGCCACTATCCTATATAAGCTAGAACCGCACCTTTCATACCCTTTTTATTCGGATTTTGGGTTGTTTTTGCCCTAGCCGCGCCTTGGAACCCTAGAAGCCACGGTGGAGGCGAATTCGTCGGCTACTTCACGTTCTAGTCGCTGTAAGTTGCTCTATTAGCTTTAGTTCGTTGATGTGACATGATTTGTTCTATCAATTTTGATGTTAAGGTCGTGTTGTGTTCTTACCGTGTGAAGGAGCTAAGCCGTCCGCCTTTTGGAGCCGCCCGTCGTTCCCGTGCCGTGATTGACCGTCTTAGAGCTCTAGGTGAGATCGCAATGAGCTTCCCGTTCGATTGGTACCAACCGCGCATGTTTTGGTGAAGTTTAGGGCGGGTTTGGCGAGTCCGGCGGGCCGCCGGCCATGGCGCCGCCGTGGGGTTCGGGCGGAGCGACGGAAGCGCCGCCGGTCTCCTCTGGAAGAGATGTGGGCCGTCCGATCTTGGATAAGCGGCCAAGATTAGATCTTACCTCTTCGCGTGGCAAAATTTTTAAAGAGCCCCTTAGTTTTTCAGAATTTAACCCGCCGTCCAAAGCGTAAAGCTGGAGATACGTATTCACGTTTTGAAAGCGTATTTACTCCCGGATTAATCAAAAATACGTTTTCAGGTATTTACAGTTTTGCCACTAAACTTGTTTTGATCATAAAATCTTCGTTTTAACTCCGATTTGACCCGTTCAAGTTGCGTTAGGTTCGTATTTGTGAGATCTACATGTTAGTATAGTTGTATAGTAGGTTGGGAAAGTTTAATTTTCGAGTTTATATTAAAATAATTATTTATCTATAGGAAATCTTAGAAAATTCATAACTTATACGTTTTAACTCCGAATTTGGTGATCTTTGCGTCTGTGTGATCGTAGAAACGTGTAGAAGAGTTTTATAAACTTTTATTACTGTTTTGTTATTGTTGGTGTACTGTTCTAATTGTATCTCTTTGTTTGTTTCGTGTATGTTTGATTGGATGCATGTGTGTTGTTGATTGATGATCGAGTATAGACGGTGAGCAGTATCTGGACGATCAAGAGTATTATTTTGAGCCAGACCAGCAGTATCATCAGAAAAGCTTTGATTAAGGCAAGTATAACATGGGACCATCCTTGTTGTCCTATTCACTGAAATTATCATACATATGCATGTGTCTTCCTTGACAACCTTAGAGATTATAACTTAGTGATTGATATCTTGTTTCCTTGTCACCTATGGGTTGTGCATTTGGGTAGCTATTGCTAGTGCTTAATTATGAACAATGATCTTGTAATTTGACTAATGGATTATGCAATCAACCTTTAATGATGATTTTATTACTGTTGAAAAGGGGCTAGAGCAAGGGGTTATATTGTTGCTCTGGTTTCTCTCCGTAAGGACTTATCTGTACATGACCATCCGGGACATACAGTACAGCTGTGAGGGCTATATGGCTCTGGCTTTAGTTGTTCAAGAGACCTTTTCTAGCTTGTTAGAGGTTACCTTAAATGGCGTAAGAATGGCTTGCCACTTTGGGTGTAGTGCGAGCCCCTGGCCTAGTGTGTATAGGCTGCGGTTGTTGTGCCACAGGGAAGGGGGGTTCTACATCTGCCTGCCGAGTGAATCTAATGGCCCTAACTTGTTAGACGAACTTTTGAGTGGCTTTATATGGTCTCTGATGTTTTGGGCCTTGCAAACCCATGCATTTGGAAATCATGACTCACAGTGAAAGTGTACACCTCTGCGCAGAGTTAAAAACTGGTATACTAGCCGTGCTCACGGATACGAGCGGCCTTGGAACATCTACAGAATAGTTGATCACCATTGTTGTATCATGCTTAATTATTGTTGATTATTATTATGCTCATGTTAATGCTATTCATTATCCTTATTACAATTGATCATTGATTCATTAATGGGAATTGGAATACCTTGATGCTACTCAATTGCTAATTATATGATGATTAAAAGCTAAACGCAGTCAAACAGTGTCTAGCCTTTTTGAGCCTCATGAACCCTATGTTATACTTGTTGAGTTCGACATGGACTCACTCTTGCTATTTCCCCAACACTCCAGTGTGTAGTAAGATGCTACTCGGAAGAAGGACAAAGGTGTAGTGGAGTTTCCAGAAGACTAGTAGAAGTGCTAGGCATATGTTACCCCCAGTCAGCCGTCCCTGAGAAGAATGGAGCCCGAAGTTTAGTCACCGTTCCGCGATACTCTGATGTAAGTGTTAATATAGCTATGTATACGTTATATAATAACATTGTTTCTGATACTTTTTCATTCTGGCATATGTGTGGACTTCCTGGGCACACATATGATTAGCCTGGTTTTGTTCTTTAGAAAACCGGGTGTGACAGAGTGGTATCAGAGCGGTGTTGACTGTAGGACGTATGCCAAGTAGCATTGGACGTATTCTAAAACTTATTTTACGATAAAACTATTTTGTCATCCCTTGACTCATTGATTTTGACTATTCCTCTTCCTTGTCTTGTTGTATCCTCTCCTTGATAGCTTCCTTTGAGCTATTATTTCTTACTCCCTTGGATTTTGTTTTATGTTGTTTTTACTAAAAGTTTTCTGATCTTACCTGGTTCAAAGATTCGATGGCTTTTCATCATCCATATTTTTTTTCTTAGGATGATCACCATTGTTGAAGAAGCACGTGTAGTACCGATGATGTGATGTGTGCTTGTTTTGCTTGATGTGTTGCTTGTGTGTTGTTCTTGTTCTCGTGTTTCAAGGTTAGGGATGTGAGTTACTTTGGTGTCCCCTAGTTTCTTTTTCTTAAGGGGGTAGCAAAGTTGTGAGTGTTGCAAGATGAATGTTTCGTATGTCCTAGAGCTTCACTTGGAAGAAGTGGTTATCTCTATGATTGGAAGTCTATAGTTAGTTTCATGAAAACTTAGATGACATCACCCCCATATCAAGTATGTTTGGTAAGTTTTAAGTGAAGGACTTATCATTAGCAGCAAGCTTTAGAGAAAGTGTTGCCTTCAATGACATCGTCAGGTGAAACAAGATCTTTGTTAAGTGGGGTAGCATCTGCTATCAACAACAGCAAGTCCTGAATATCTCAAGCGACGAGGCATGAAGAGGCATGAAGAACTAAAGATCAAACTTATCTTTCTTGTCATCTTTTGGCTATCCTCGATCCATGTCTTATATCTCATCAACACAAAGCAAAGAAGCATGAAGACTTGAAGATTAGTGTTATCTATCTCTCTAGTGTCTTTGAATCTCGTTTCTACCTTATCCTGTTTTTTTTATAGCAGTCTGTCTTCCTTAGCTTATATCTCTATTTTTGGATGCCCAAAAATCATGGATAAATTCTGGACAATAGTAGACTTCAATATTTTTCTCTGACCGTAAGAACCACCCTGATATCTATTATGGTTTGGGAGTTATGAAAATCACAAGGCGACGCATCTGTGCTGTCAGCAATCTGGAATAGTTTCTGTTGTGCACAGTTTTCGACTACCTTAACTGCAGAATTTGGAAAAGTGTTCTATAAGGAAGTTGTAGTAAATTTGATAAGCTTTCCAACGGTATAAGCTACAATATCATTGGATTCGTAGAACTCGAGATATAACCGTATTTCTGCACTGCCATTTTTCTGCTCGCGAGGAAGTACAAGTTACTTGTTCTTGCATATGCTCATGAGTCTCTTTGACATGATAGAAGGACACGATAGTAGTTATCACTCAGAAACAAATGCAAGCTATCCTTTGGTGTTCTCTAGTTGATATCTTCTTAAGAGGGTTTGTCGAACTAAAAGACGATACAAGATGGAGGTTTATATGTTCTATTTCGTCACCTGGAAGCATCAGCTAGCTACATGGTTGTAAAGTCACTATCGAGCGCAAGTATCTTTTCTCAGAGTGGTAATCTGTTAGAACCATCTACAAGGATTATAAGGGTCTAAAGGACACCTTTATAAAGTTGGTTATGAGCTTGTGGCATCATCATTGGATAAGAGTTGATGAAGGAAAAAAAAAACTTAAGGAGCAAGCTTATAAGGAGATTGACCAATTAAGGGCGGAGTTAGGTCGTCACAAGATTTATGAGAAGCTTAACTAGGAAGTAGGAAAAATCCCTAGGTAATAAGAACGATAGTAGTTGCGAGTCAATTTTAAGTTGGATTGTTTTGAGAGTCAGTTTGTGGTGTGAACAATTGTGTGATTGATGGATTGTTAATGTGATAATGTGTGATTTGGATCCTTGTAATATGTGCTGGAGTTTTGTAGACATGCCTACAAGTTCCATGGTTAAGAATATTAAGTTTGATCAAAATATATTAGTTGAATATGAGGTTAACTTAGTTCTGTCCTTTGCTGATTTTTGATCAGTCTGGGATGTTTTAGGAATAACTTAAAATCCGTTCATGAGAAATTTAAGAAATTTTACTGGGAATAATTAGACTTCTATATCTATCCAACCCCAGAAGAATCACTTTATTATCTATTATGAGCTAAGAGATATACCTGTTTCAAGTTGGAGTTACTGCACAGTCTGGAATTCTGAAACAGTTTCGGTTAAGTTCAGTTTTTGGCCAATTTATTGACAGAATCAGAAAAAGTGTTGTGAGTAGAAGTTGTAGATAATTTTGTAAGCTTTCCAACCATGTAAAGATCATCTGAATTAGACGTCTGTAGCTCGAGATGTAACAGTTTTACTGAGTTACTGAAATTGGAATTTGCACAGAGAAATTAGATTTTGCTTATCTATTGAATTGGAAACCACCTACTGATGCTAGCGAGATTCGTAGTTTCTTGGGATTAGCTGGATATTACAGACGGTGTATTGAAGGGTTTTTTAAACTTGCTAAACCTATGACATCTCTATTAGAGAAGAATGCCAAGTTTGTGTGGTCGGATAAATGTCAAGCTAGTTTTGAGGAATTGAAGAAGAGGTTGACCACAGCGCCTGTTTTGGTTTTGCCAGATTTGAGTAAGAAGTTTTCTATTTATTGTGATGCTTCTTGTCAAGGTTTGGGATGTGTTCTTATGCAAGAAGGCAGAGTTGTGGTTTATGCATCTAGGCAGTTGAGAAAGCATGAGTTGAATTATCCTACACAAGATTTGGAGTTAGCAGCTGTAGTTCATGCTTTAAAGATTGGGAGACATTATTTGATTGGACATAAGAGTGATATATACACTGATCATAAGAGTTTGAAGTATATTTTCACTCAGTCAGATCTGAATTTGAGGCAACACAGATGGTTACAGTTGATTAAGGATTATGATATTGAGATACACTATCATCCTGGTAAGGCTAATAAAGTAGCTGATGCTCTTAGTAGGAAAAGTTATGCCAATGAGATACGGACGTTGTTTATGACTAGTGAGTTATGTGCTGAATTTGAATATTTGAATTTAGGAATTGTTACTAATACAATGGAATTAGTGATAGAGCCTACTTTAGAGCAAGAAATCTACAAGGGTCAGTTGAAGGATGAGAAACTAAAGAAGATAGCGGAAGATATAGTGATTGGAAAGTCACCAGGCTTTCGGATGGATGATAATGGAATTTTGTGGTTTGGAAAGAGGCTGTGTGTACCTGAGGATCAAACTGTTAAATAGGCAATTCTTAGCGAAGCTCATGAGTCAGCTTATTTTATTCATCCTGGTAGTACTAAGATGTATTTGGATCTTAAACAAAAATATTGGTGGGTTGGATTAAAGCGAGATGTGGCTGAGTATGTGACATTGTGTGATACTTGTCAGAGGGTGAAAGCAGAGCATCAGAGACCTGCTGGATTATTGCAACCAATGAAGATTCCTGAATGGAAGTGAGAGGAAGTTGGTATGGACTTTATAGTAGGGTTACCACGTACTCAGAGAGGATTTGATTCTATTTGGGTGATAGTAGATCGGTTAACCAAGGTTGCTCATTTTATACCAGTCAAGACTAATTATACGGGAGTACAATTAGCTACCTTGTATATGGAAAGAATAGTATGTTTGCATGGAGTTCCAAAGAAGATTGTATCTGATCGAGGATCGCAGTTTACGTCACACTTTTGAAAAGCTGTACATGAATCTTTGGGAACAAAATTGAATTTTAGTACGGCATATCATTCACAGACAGATGGGCAGACTGAAAGGACCAACTAGGTATTAGAGGATATGTTGAGAGCTTGTGCATTGCAATATGGAACTAGTTGGGATAAGAGTTTGCCTTATGCAGAATTCTCTTATAATAATAGTTATCAACAGAGTCTTAAGATGGCACCGTTTGAAGCTTTGTATGGACGTAAGCGTAGAACTCCATTGTTTTGGGATCAGACAGGTGAATCTCAGGTGTTTGGTACAGATGTTCCTAGAAACGCAGAAGATCAAGTGCGAGTGATTCGTGAGAATTTGAGAGTAGCGCAGTCTCGTCAGAAGAGTTATGCTGACAATAGAAGAAGAGATTTAGTTTTGAGGTAGGTGATTATGTCTATTTGAAGGTGTCACCTATGAGAAGTGTGAAGAGGTTTAACATGAAAGGTAAACTAGCACCAAGGTATGTTGGACCATTTAAAGTTATTGATAGACGTGGGGAAGTTGCTTATCAATTAGAATTGCCTGAGAATTTATCTGGAGTACATGATGTGTTTCATGTTTCATACATTAAGAAGTGTTTGCGTGTGTCAGAAGAGCAGATACCTTTAGAAGAGTTAACTGTTAAAGAGGATCTTACATATGAAGAGTTTTCGATTAAGATTTTGGAAACTGCTGAGAGAGTTACTCGAGGTAGGGTTATTAAGATGTGCAAAGTACAGAGGAATCGATATTCAGAGGCAGAGGCAACTTGGGAAAGAGAGGATGAATTGAGAAAATCATATCCGCAATTGTTTGAGTAAGCAGTCCAATCTCGAGGACGAGATTCTTTTAAGGGGGTAGAACTTGTAACACCCAAAAATTCTAAACTTTAGAAATAAGGAATTTCAAATAATTTAGATAGTGATTAATGAGAAATTAAAATTTAAGAAATATTTGGTGTTGCATTCATGCTGTTGCATTTATTTTATTTTGTGGTGTGGATATATTTGTTTTATTTTGAATTGGTTTGAAGAATTTTATTTGGAATAGTTTGAAAACAAGTAAATAAAGAAAAGAAAGAAGAAAAGAAAAAAAACACTTACCTGATTGGCCCGGCGGCCTAGCTGACTGACGGCCCGAATTCTCCTCCGCGCCAGCGACCGCGAGAGCCCAGCAGCCAAGCCAGCCGAGCTAGCAGCCGCGCTTTCCCTCCCCTCTCTTGGTCGCTGACCGGTGGGGCTCGGATGTCGGATGCTCCTCCTATCTTGCGTAACCGAGCCGGTCACAACCCCATCGACGAACCGCAACCGAATCTGCGTATCTAAGGAGTCCCTTTCCAAATTGATCACGCCACTATCCTATATAAGCTAGAACCGCACCTTTCATACCCTTTTTATTCAGATTTTGGGTTGTTTTTGCCCTAGCCGCGCCTTGGAACCCTAGAAGCCACGGTGGAGGCGAATTCGTCGGCTACTTCACGTTCTAGTCGCTGTAAGTTGCTCTATTAGCTTTAGTTCGTTGATGTGACATGATTTGTTCTATCAATTTTGATGTTAAGGTCGTGTTGTGTTCTTACCGTGTGAAGGAGCTAAGCCGTCCGCCTTTTGGAGCCGCCCGTCGTTCCCGTGCCGTGATTGACCGTCTTAGAGCTCTAGGTGAGATCGCAATGAGCTTCCCGTTCGATTGGTACCAACCGCGCATGTTTTGGTGAAGTTTAGGGCGGGTTTGGCGAGTCCGGCGGGCCGCCGGCCATGGCGCCGCCATGGGGTTGGGGCGGAGCGGCGGAAGCGCCGCCGGTCTCCTCTGGAAGAGATGTGGGCCGTCCGATCTTGGATAAGCGGCCAAGATTAGATCTTACCTCTTCGCGTGGCAAAATTTTTAAAGAGCCCCTTAGTTTTTCAGAATTTAACCCGCCGTCCAAAGCGTAAAGCTGGAGATACGTATTCGCGTTTTGAAAGCGTATTTACTCCCGGATTAATCAAAAATACGTTTTCAGGTATTTACAGTTTTGCCACTAAACTTGTTTTGATCATAAAATCTTCGTTTTAACTCCGATTTGACCCGTTCAAGTTGCGTTAGGTTCGTATTTGCGAGATCTACATGTTAGTATAGTTGTACAGTAGGTTGGGAAAGTTTAATTTTCGAGTTTATATTAAAATAATTATTTATCTATAGGAAATCTTAGAAAATTCATAACTTATACGTTTTAACTCCGAATTTGGTGATCTTTGCGTCTGTGTGATCGTAGAAACGTGTAGAAGAGTTTTATAAACTTTTATTACTGTTTTGTTATTATTGGTGTACTGTTCTAATTGTATCTCTTTGTTTGTTTCGTGTATGTTTGATTGGATGCATGTGTGTTGTTGATTGATGATCGAGTATAGACGGTGAGCAGTATCTGGACGATCAAGAGTATTATTTTGAGCCAGACCAGCAGTATCATCAGGAAAGCTTTGATTAAGGCAAGTATAACATGGGACCATCCTTGTTGTCCTATTCACTGAAATTATCATACATATGCATGTGTCTTCCTTGACAACCTTAGAGATTATAACTTAGTGATTGATATCTTGTTTCCTTGTCACCTATGGGTTGTGCATTTGTGTAGCTATTGCTAGTGCTTAATTATGAACAATGATCTTGTAATTTGACTAATGGATTATGCAATCAACCTTTAATGATGATTTTATTACTGTTGAAAAGGGGGCTAGAGCAAGGGGTTATATTGTTGCTCTGGTTTCTCTCCGTAAGGACTTATCTGTACATGACCATCCGGGACATACAGTACAGCTGTGAGGGCTATATGGCTCTGGCTTTAGTTGTTCAAGAGACCTTTTCTAGCTTGTTAGAGGTTACCTTAAATGGCGTAAGAATGGCTTGCCACTTTGGGTGTAGTGCGAGCCCCTGGCCTAGTGTGTATAGGCTGCGGTTGTTGTGCCACAGGGAAGGGGGGTTCTACATCTGCCTGCCGAGTGAATCTAATGGCCCTAACTTGTTAGACGAACTTTTGAGTGGCTTTATATGGTCTCTGATGTTTTGGGCCTTGCAAACCCATGCATTTGGAAATCATGACTCACAGTGAAAGTGTACACCTCTGCGCAGAGTTAAAAACTGGTATACTAGCCGTGCTCACGGATACGAGCGGCCTTGGAACATCTACAGAATAGTTGATCACCATTGTTGTATCATGCTTAATTATTGTTGATTATTATTATGCTCATGTTAATGCTATTCATTATCCTTATTACAATTGATCATTGATTCATTAATGGGAATTGGAATACCTTGATGCTACTCAATTGCTAATTATATGATGATTAAAAGCTAAACGCAGTCAAACAGTGTCTAGCCTTTTTGAGCCTCATGAACCCTATGTTATACTTGTTGAGTTCGACATGGACTCACTCTTGCTATTTCCCCAACACTCCAGTGTGTAGTAAGATGCTACTCGGAAGAAGGACAAAGGTGTAGTGGAGTTTCCAGAAGACTAGTAGAAGTGCTAGGCATATGTTACTCCCAGTCAGCCGTCCCTGAGAAGAATGGAGCCCGAAGTTTAGTCACCGTTCCGCGATACTCTGATGTAAGTGTTAATATAGCTATGTATACATTATATAATAACATTGTTTCTGATACTTTTTCATTCTGGCATATGTGTGGACTTCCTGGGCACACATATGATTAGCCTGGTTTTGTTCTTTAGAAAACCGGGTGTGACACTGCAAGAATAAGAGGTTTAGAAACTGAACTTCCACAGCACTCTTGTTTTTGAGAGAGAATTTCCACGTCACACTTTTGAACACGCAAAAATGCTAGATAGAGTCCTGGGAAAAACTAAAAGACAGAAAACAGCAAGTATCAAGTGAACAAGAACATTCTGCATTCATCAGCTCTTGATGATAAATTTTTTTGTGCCATTTCCCAACTGAAGAATCAATGGAACTATGGAAGTATGGAACAGAGATGTTTTGGTGGCATGCAAGAGATAGGATCATACTACAGCTTTGTAGTGTTAGTTGTAGTCCCAACTACCAACAGATCTTAGGAGTAACGGTCATTGAAATTAGAACCTCATATCAATGTTCTGAAGTTACTAAACTTTGTCAGTTGAGCTTCCTAAGCAGTTCTCTATTAGTAACGCACCCACTTAGAAAGTCAAGGAAGGCAAGCAGTATTACGAGTGGAAAGAAAAATTATCATAGCCTTGTTTTATCTGCTTTGTTTTAAATAGGCCATGGAGGGCTGCTAGCTGTTGCAAACACAGAGGGCATCTAAATTTTATTTTTTAGATGGAGGGAATAGCACTGATAAATCAACAGCACCGGCAATTCAAAGTACAAAACCAATTCCTTTTGCCTATATGGCTATAACACAACCAACACTATTAATCTTTTTTTCTGTGCTATAATCCTTGTAGTTGTACAGGCCGTATGTCACTTCCCAGAAAACAGAACAACAATAAAGGGCTAATTTTGCATTCATGCATGATAGTGTATGAGTGTAAGCATATCAAGAGGCTTAGTCTACTACGGTTGATATGACTTTCCACATGAGAACTCGAGTACTCCTACAAGAAGCTAGCTACCCAGGCATTGTGTAAAAATGAGCTCTGCTGCTACAAGCCTCATCTTCTGATAGGCTTAGCAGGCCCTTCAGAATTTGTAGCAGGCAAGCAGGGTATGAGAAAGAGGGGAAGGTGGGGGATGATACATTGGGAGGAGGAGGAAGGAGAGTAGCGGATGGCGCCGGTCGTCCTATGCCCGTGTCCACGGCGGCCTTCTTCTTGGCTGCTGGTGTGGATGGCGTCAGCAAGCGGGAGCAGCAGACGGCCTTCTTCTTGGCTGCTGGTGTGGATGGCACCGGCGAGCGGGAGCAGCGGACGTCGCGGGCGGGAGTAGCGGAAGTCGCGGACGTGAGCGGGATGTCTCGGGTAGGCGGGAGCAGCGGACGTGGTTCTGATGCCGCTGTCGCTGCCAGCGGCGGATGGACGGGAAGCATGGCGACGGATCCCTTCCCACACGCTCGCTCCGGGCAGCACCGCCACACGGATCGAACCGCACAAACCTTAGGGTCGAGGTCTGATCCACTGCCCCTAGGCTCCTTGATGGATCGAAGGAGGGGCCCAATAGGGTCGCTGTTTTGGGCCGGTTCGCTGAACCGGTGGGCTGAACCGAATCACCCCCATTTTGAAGTTTCGACGAGTCATCCTTCTTGCTCGGGGATGGTGGATTCTTGGTTGGCGATGTTGTTTGTGGGTTAGGTAGAGGCTCTGAGACGGTGTGAGGGCTAAATGATGGTGGTGAGTTAGGTTCTAGTGATGGTGATGCGTTATGAGATGGTGGGTTCAGTAATGGCGTGGTCTGAAATGGTGGGTTCGGAGATGTTGGGTTAGGTGTCGGGGTTGCTGCATCCTGGGATGGTGGGTTCGGTAATGGTGGCGAGGCTAGATGAGAGAACCCTCCTTCATTGTCCTGTCCGAAAGATGGCATCGATGGAATAGGACCATTCAACCTGATGTCCCGTTGAGGCCATAAGATGAACTCGTTGATAGCTTACCCATGTTTCTCGACACCCTCTAGAGTGGGGATGTCTAGCAAGTCATCCCTATGTCCTTCCACGACTATCAACACTTCAACCCTGGCATAGTCATCGGGAATTGGATCACCGTGAAACTTGCGGCCAAGGATCACGAAACCTGTGGCAACTTGTATCGTACGGACATTGGTGATACAGCCGTCTAGCTTAAAAGAACCGCCAGTGAAAAATGCCATTTACACTGGCAGCTGGCGTTACCCTGCCGCCAGTGTAAATTATACATTAGCACTAATGGTTTTCATAGCTGAACTGCCAGTGTAAATATGTTTATACTGTCGGTTTGTAGCAAGCGTCCACTGATTTTACACTACTGGTGCTAGCTCGTTACGAACCGCCAGTGAAAAAAAAGCACCACCAGGAGAAATCACCGCTGTGCCAGTGCACTCATAAGAAAACCGAGGGAAAATAATAATTAGTGTATTTTGAAGAAAAAGTAATAATTAGCCTTATAACAGGTTCAACAGAGCGCTGAGAATACTATGTTCTACTGACATGGCATAAGTCTTTTTTTTAGAAACAATTAGTCTATTTTGTGAGGCAGTGGATTTGGAGCCAGGCCAATCACCTGTGCATTCCACGCGCTGGAACTCGGCCATGAGCGCAAGCGGCCCAGCCGCGACTCCTCGGCCACGGCGTCAGCTTCGTGGGCCTCTGCACTGCATGGCCTCGCTCCCTGCAGCTGATCCAAAATGCATGTGCATCAAATAGAGCGCAAACTCGTCAATTTTAAATAACCTAACGCCATCAGGAATCAACCTGGAAGCAGGCAAATAGAAACCTACTATCGATCTAGGTTTCTTAACCATAAGAGTCTTGGAAGAATCATGGACCTCGCCTAGATCGAGAAAGGTCTGGTTTTGGAACCTTGGCTGAAAACTATGGGCATGAACATGCAACATTCCTGCACAGTTCCACCAAGATGCTCACATGGCATAGATATATACCTCGGCAAAGTAGGCATGCAACGCAAATACGCAATACAGGTCGTGAAGTCACGTTCCAACTCCAAGTTGCATTATCTGATGATGAGTAAAGTAAATATGTGCAAATTTAAAAATGAGGGATGATGCATATGTCAAGATTCTTTTCTTTTCTTTTTGGTTTTTAATTATGCCGATACCGTAATCACTTTAGCTGTGCCACTTGCCAAGTTGTCCCATCTCCTTGTTTGTATATCATTTCTATCTAGGGAGGGCAGACAAGCAGAAGCAGACAAACTCGATCGCGTGCAAGAAAACTGAAAAGTGCACTGCCCGTCACTGAAATGTTTCTTTCTTTCTTTCTTTTAAAATGCGTGGTGTATTTAAAAGTTTAAACCAGAGTAAGGCTCAGACAGGCAATAGTGTATACAAGTAAAAAAAAAAGATGCTGATTTACAGAATTGAATCTCAGCACTCGCTTTGTTTTCTTGTGGGAGAATCCGGTGATTTGATTTTTTTTTTGAGCAAAATCCAGAATCCGGTGATTTGATGACTCCTGTGCTTTAGAAATTGATGGGTATTATGAGAAAGCCGCCTTTGAGTTCTCAAAAATTGCCCGGCGCTTGAACAACCCCATTTTTAACTTAGTCAATAGTGACACGTATCTAAGTAACCATCGCTACACTAGCTAGTGATCAAAGTAAGTAAATTCAACTTTTTTCAAAAAAAAAGTATGAGCCTTCTTTCCTTCAAGTCTTGTAATAAATACCCCTCCGTTTCAAACCATAAGTCGCTTTGACCATTTTTTACATCCATTTTACTATGTATCTAGACATATTATTATATCTAGATGATAGCAAAATGGATATACCAAAAAGTCAAAGCGATTTATAATTTGGAACGTAGGGATTAGTTCATATAAACTCTTCACAAGGCTTTGACGCAATCCTATTAAACCAGCAGCCTGGGGGATGGCTCTTGGGGGCCCCAGGCTCCACCCCTATATGTAGGGAATTTGTAGATCAACTTTGGAGACTTTGGTTTCCGGACGACGGCATCAAGGCGGAGATGATGTCGCCGTCATGGAATAATTTTCTCCGATCTTTTCTCCATTTTGTTGTGGTTAGATCTGGCCACGATGAAGGACTAGGGAGAATAATTTTCAGATCAGTCTTCCCCACTCTTCGGTGGCAGAAAGAAGAAGAAGGAAGACACCAGAAAGAAGAAGTTCCTCAATTCCGCCTACATGAATGTTGACCATTGTTCGTTGGGCATTTGTTCTCAGGGCATTTGCCGAGTGTTTGCCTGTGCGGTCATCCATACTGCAAAGCATTTGACAGGTTAGGTTTTGAGTTGTGCTATTCACAGCGTGGGTACTATTTTGTAATCCAGAGGGCTTGTAATGTGTTGATGTACCCAGCTATCATATAATATAATTCTTCTTTCGTCGCAAAAAAAAACTTTGTTGGGAAAAAGAATTACAGCAAGTATTCTCCCCTTTTGTCTTTTAATAATTAGTTTGTACAAATTATTCACAAGGCTTTGATACAATCTCATTGGGTCTGTTCGGCTGTGCTGGTAGTAGCCCGCCGGGGAGAATTTGTAAAACCAACTTTCTCTAAAATATTAATGCAAGCATTTTTTACTTCAATTCTTATAATAATAATTTTTTTACTTCAATTCTTATAATAATAAGTAGTTCGTGCAAACTATTCATAATTCCTTCAGACAATCCCAATGGACGTGTTCAGCTATGCTGGCTGGGGCTGCAGTAGCAGCCAAAATAATCTGCAAGGAACAAAGATAATGTGGTGAGTGTCATCTGATATGCAAATGCAGAGTTCAATCAATTAATTGAATTTAACTATTTAGGTAATCACGATTTTGATCCACCATAGATGGGAGCCAGCAATTAAAGGTGACAATGGCTTCATCACGCACATCGATTCATTTGAAGTGCACGTTCCGACTCCAACAAGTTGCATTATCTGATGAAAAAAATAGAAAAAGTCTACTTAACCCCCTAAACTATCAGCTAGTGTCTAACCTACACCCCAACTATAAAACCGTCTGTTTTACACCCTGAACTTTTCAAAACCATTCAAAGTACACCCTGGAGCGGTTTTGGATGGCGGTTTTGCTACAGTCACAGTGGTTTTGACTTTTCTTTTTCTATTTACTTCCGCTGAATCTTTGAAAAATCACAGTAAATCACAGAAAAATCATAAAATAGAAAATCTAATTTTGTTGGACTCCACATGAGTAGATCTACACAATGAACATATAACATAGTATGCTTTAGTACTAATTTTTTCTGTAGCTTTAAATTAGTTAGAAAATCAAATTTTATCTGTAATTAATTGGAATAATTCAGCTACAACTTCTATAGTCCAATTGTGGTGAAATTTTTATGATGGGGTTATTATTATATGCTTGAACTATAGTAAAAATTTCATACTCATTGGATCATATATAACTTAGTTATAGATTTATTTAGATTTATGTTTAGGTTTATGCTTGTTAAATATAAATAAATCTATAACTAAACTATACATGATCCAATCAGTATGAAATTTTTACTACAGTTCAAACATACAATAATTATTTCACTATTAAAATTTAACCACAATTGGACCATTAAAGCTATAGCTATGAATTATTCCAATTAATTACAGACAAAATTTAATTTTCTAACTAATTTAAAGCTAAAAAAAATTTGTACTAAAGCATACTATATTATATGTTCATTATATAGATCTACTCATGTGGAGTTCAACAAAATTAGATTTTCTATTTTATGTTTTTTTGTGATTTACTATGATTTTTCAAAGATTCAGCGGAAATAAATAGAAAAGAAAAAGTCAAAACCGTTGTTACTGTAGCAAAAAAAACGTTGTTACTGTAGCAAAACCGACATCCAAAATCGCTCCAGGGTGTAATTTGAACGGTTTTGAAAAGTTCAGGGTGTAAAACAAACGGTTTTATAGTTGAGGGTGTAGGTTAGACACTAGCTGATAGTTGAGGGGGTTAAGTAGACTTTTTTCAAAAAAAAAATATGTGCAAAATTTGTGTAGTATCATGCAAGTCTATAAATTTGTGTAGATGATGACACTTGCAGCAAAAAAAAAACCTAATCGGCATGCAGGAGTTTTTCAAGCATTTAGGTTTTTAGTTGTGCTATTCATAGTGTGGATACTATTTTATAATATAGAGTGCTGGTAACATGTTGATATACTTAGTTATCGTATAATATAATTCTTCTTTCGTCGAAAAATAAACTTCTCCTAAAATCACCTTGCCAAAGAACTTATCAAAACAACAAGTTAAAAGGAATAATTAATTGAGCTAGTCATCAGCTCGAGAAGGATCTCGTTTTGGAACCTTTGCTGAAAAGTGAAAACTACGGGAACATATAGCATCCCTGCACAGTAACTCATCCGTATCTGACAGCTTGAAGATGCTCACTTACTCGAAGATTCTCACAGTTTACTCGTAAAAGTAGGCACGCAATGCATTATATTCCAACTCCTAGTTATATATATTACTAGCATGTCGACCTGAGGGAACCAGATTCTTTCTTTTGTTTTTTTTTGTTTTTTCATGTCTTTTGTTTCCCTTGAACGCAGCAATCACGTGATTGGGACTCGATTATATATGTGATAGGGTAATCACTTTAGTTGGGCCACTCGCCAACAAGGTGCATGTCCATTTCCCATTATTCGCATAAGTTTTAATTAAGGGCATGTTTGATCTATTAGCACTAAAAATTAGTTAGCTAATAGCTAGCTGATAATTTTTAGTAGGTGGTTGTTTGGTCCACCTGCTAATAGTTGGTTGGACAGTGGGCCGAATGTGTATATGAACTGTTAACACCTATTAGTAACTTCAAACATGCTAATGGAACTAATAAATAGTTAGAAGCCCTTTAGCTAATAATTAGCAGGTTTTTTTTAACAGGTCTATTTGAATCCACTAGTATTAATTTGAGCCGATAACTTTTAGGGCTAATGGATCCAAATAGACCCTAAATCGATCAGACAATAAGCAGGGGGAGCAGATATGTGAACCCATGCAACAAAACTCAAAGTGCATATATTGCTAGGCCGTCTCAAGGAAATAATGATTGTGAGTCCCATACAATATACCAAGCTCTTCAATCCACCATCACGTGGGCGGTTGTTCCAGAAGTATCAAGATGGACGAAGCAAATTGTGGTGCACTCACTCTGTCACAAGATTAAAACAAATCTAAATTTCGCTTTATGAAAAGTCAAATAATCTAAAATTTAATAAAAATTATGAAAGAAAGTATCAAAATTTATACCTTCAGATACATTTATTATAAAAATATATTTCATGGTTAATTAAATATTAGTATTTTCTTAAATATATTTGGTTAAACTTATGGTTGTTGACTTCTCATTAAGTGATATTTTGATTTTTTTAAGGCGGAAGGAGGACGTGGCAGCTAGCACCGGAGATTCAAATGTAAATTAAGTCCAACCACATAAACGAAAGAAAAAAAATTAACGCATCACCTTTATGAACCACATATAATGGTGGCAATGCTTCATCACGTTGATCCCTTTTGCAGTGCACGTAGGCTTCCACAGACGCGATCAAGGAAGCCAGAATTTGTAAATCCAAGCTTTTTGAAATTAAAAACAATGGTTTCATCCCGTCGATTCATTTGCAGTGCACCTAGACAACTGAATACACTTCACGATCAGCGAGGCAAATGAAGCCAAATTCAGATAGGAATTTGACTACTGAATAAACAATGGTTTCAGCTAGAGCGATGTTAAATGCAGCGGCGGAGCCAGCGGTGGGGGTGGGGGTGGGGGTAAATGGGATATGGCCGTCCATGTTCATATGGACATGACATATGCTCATTCAGGTTGTCTGATTCATCAGGCGGAAGGAATTGGAATGGTGAAGATAGGAATGGAATGAAATTAAAACAATTAAATTAATACTTGACAGTATCTGCAATTAATGATATACTAACCAACACCCACGAACACTTACATTCTCTGGTATAAGTCCATCTAGATTTGTTCTAAGTCAAGCCTTTTCTAACTTTGGCGAGCAAGATCCATAAAAATGAAAAGGTTTTATATGTCTATGTAAAAGCAGTTTCCATAATGCGACTATTAACGTCAATCTTGCAACTCAAGGCTAAAGTTAGAAAAGGTATGACTTAGCAAAACCACCGTTCCAAATATTAATTTGTTATAGGAGAAAGTACCAATATTAATCTTGCCAAAATAATTTCTAGCTAATTAACAACAGAACATGATAATACTATTGCTAATCGTACTCGAGTTGATGCAACAATACTCCCTCCGTTCTAAATTATAAGTTGTCGTAGCTTTCTCCATTCCAAATTATAAGTTGTCGTAGCTTTTTTGGATATATATACATTTTGCTACGTGTCTAGACATAATTTATATCCAAATGCATAGCAAAAACTATGTATCTAGACAAGCCAAAACAACTTATAATTTGAATTGGAGGGAGTAATTCACTAATCTTGCCCACAAACACTTTCAACAATAATTTAGGCAAGTTGGATAGTTTGGTCTAAGCTCTAGTTTGGTTCAGTAAAAAAAATTGCCGCGCTCACTCGAAGTTAGATGGTCCTATCCACCAATCCAACCATACACTCAATGAAACTAGTTGTTTGTCTCCACTTTCAGCCACCCAATCAAAACTACTCTCTCCGTCCCAAATTATAAGTCACTTTGACTTTTTTGGTTTATTCATTTTGCTATGTATCTAGACATATTATTATATCTAGATGCATAGCAAAATAAATGTACGAAAAAAGTCAAAGTGACTTATAATTTGTAACGAAGGGAGTATATAATTTTGTTTTCTGATAAGTGCATTTTGTTTGGTTGATAAAAGCTTCTTACTATTTTCATCAATGTTTTTCAAGTAGGCAGAATAGTCATTTTAGTTCCTCAACCATCTTCCGAGATTTTGTTTCATCCTTGAACTTTCAAAATGGTTGTTTCAATCCTCGAACTTTACTTTTAGGTTTAGTGTCATCCTAGGACTATCAAGTGATCGTTTTAGTCTTCAAATTTTACGCTTTGGGCTCAATTTCATCCATGAACTATCAAGTGCATTTCATTGTAGTTCCTAAATGCTCATAGTTGGGGGATGAAATTGAGCCCAAAGTGCAGATTTTAAGGACGGAAATGGTCACTTTAATAGTTTTCGGATGAAACTAAACCTAAAAGTAAAGTTTGAGAACTGAAATGGTTATTTTGAAAGTTCAGAGACGAAATTGAGCCTCAAATGATAGTTGAGGGACCAAAGTTTTTATTTTGCCTTTCAAGCAGAAAAGTAATACTATACTCCCTCCATCTTAAAATACAGTGTATAAAAGAGATTAAAAAATTATACTAGTTTGCATTAAATAAGCATACAAATTTAGTAGATATTATATTATTGTTACTGTCATTAATCAAGCAATCCCTAGTTGATCACGCTGCTGATTGTTCTATATACGCAGGATTTAAACTGATTATGAAATAAAGCACCATGCATGGTGCACTCGTCTTTTGTACTCTTTCTTATTCTGTTTTAAAATTTCAAGATACACTTTATTTCTGAATAAATAAAACAGAGTTGTGCCTAACAAGGCCGAAGTATCTAATAGGATCATGGGTTGATGAAAAAGATTCAAATGAAGAACAAATTTGTGGTGACAACTGACAGGTCCTAGAAGGTGCCAAGTCCAATCGAACCACTTAAACGATGGGGCCCAGCAATTGAAGAAGACAGTTCTTGATCACCCTGCTGATTCTTTTGCAGTGCACCTAGACCACTAATTAAGCTTCAAGAACACGATCAGGGGAAGCTAAAACAAAATTCAGAAAGGCCACATGGGCTAGATTCCCTCTGTCAGTCCACGAGCCACAAAAAAAAAATCGGAAATCTGTGGGTCATTGTCGTCTTATGCAATGTCCAATGCTGTGGGCGCCCATTGGTTTCTGAGCAGGAAAAATCTTTCCACCAGTTTCTTCCCTTGTTCAGTACGTACGGTGAGACTTGAGAGATAAAATTCTGCAAGACGATATTATGATTTCAAATACCTTTACAGAACTTTTTTTATAATCTTTCTTAAATAATTAAATACATGATGCCAAATTTAATTTTTGGGTGAATTGACATTTCTTTTAGAGTTGTAGCCTTGTATATGTCAGTACATAAAAAACATCACTTTCAGTAACTATTGGAGTAAGCTGATCCGCACCCCCATTTCACCTAGACAAAGACAGCAACGTTAGGGTAAATATAATTAGCAGTGTCCCCTGTGTTTTGCCTGGGTTATTTAATTGAAACAGGCAGTATCAAATGAAATAACCGGACGGTGCTCAAAAGAAAAGTACAAATAAAAAAATTATATATATATTCTCCTCTCTTTGTCTCCACGTCATCGCGTCAATTTCTTGCCACAAATGTCGAGCCACTTGTCCACACGATTCCTTTGCTCGTTGTCACCGCAGGAATATCTTCAAGTTTTCTTTTTTTCCTCACCAATTAGCGTGGAGACTGATGTACCATGGCACTCCATATTCTAGCATGCATATTGCAGGGTTTTGTTAATTTTGTTCATATGTGAATGTGACTAATCAGCATGTATCACGGCATACATAGGTTTATCTATTCTTAAAATAACGTCAATCACTACCAAACGAATTGATGAGAACTTTAGGTCAAAAGTAGCAGAGTATTTCTATTGTGCTTACGGACTACATACATAGATATATATGAACATGGTCTGAGACTGAGAGCGATAGCGATAAACTGAATAATTGGAGATAAACCCTTTGGAACTGTATTTTCAATTTGGTGTGAATACTTGGTAAAAAAATAGCTAGTAGTATACGTACGAATTTTTTTTACTCGCAAAAAAAAGACTTTGCAAATTTTTTTTTCCCAAGAGAGATATATATGCACATAAGTGGGGCAATTCTTTTATTAAAAAAAATGGGGCAATTCTGATGAGTACTGTATGTATACACTGCAGGAAGGACAGGAGGCGAGGGCCCTTGTAGTGCTGTTGTAGCTCAGCCAATCTGCAACTGTGGAGTAGTACTGTAGTAGTACGTGTCCCATCCATGTGTTTGGCAACATGAAAATGTTCTGAGCTCGCTCTGCTCTGTTCATTTTGGCAGGCTGTTCTCTGAATTCATTCACTGCGTTTCCTTTCGCATGACACGTCCATCATGAACGTAACAACCACCACCAGATTAACCTCCAAATTAAAGCAGATCTGATGTACTAGTACAGATTCTACATATCGGCTGGGAATTTTATCGGCTGCTGAGAATCATTGGGACAGACTTGTTGGACGATGGAAATGAAATCATTGTAGCTAACAGTGACCTTCTATCCGCTCCGCTGGGGAATTTTGCTTAATTAGCTTGTTGTTGGTCCTACCAAAAACAAGCTGGCGATCCAGGAGGTGGATCTTGATCCGATCCCTTTGAGCTAGAGGCTGTGACGAAGAGGATTTTGGTAGCCAGTGGTTACGTGCAGCCAACGGGCCGGGGATGGAGACACGGCACGACACGTCCGTTTCACGTCGCACGCTTACTAGTGGAGGTCGTTTTTTCATGGCACGTTGGCACACCATTATTGCATTATTTTTATCTTAGCATATATATGGCGATACGTGAGCGAGGGGAGATTGGAAAGGAGTGTGCCGTGTTGGTGCGTGTCTAGTGGAGTGGAGCAACCTGGAGTGCAGCGTCAGTCAGTCACTGTTGCTGCTGCTGAAAAGAGTGGCGGATCGATTCCGTCCACCGTGGAACGGAACCCGTGAATCGATCGGCGCGTGTGGCGTGGGATTCCCCCGTCGCGTGTTTTCTGCTGGATGTCCCACAGGACAGGAGTAGGGACATGACACGACTGGTATATTTAACAGTAGCAAAAAAGCAAAGCCAGGCCCATATTTGATAATACTCCTAGATAATATCCTCTCCCTGCGTACGTCTCCCACTCCCTGGCGTTTTCGAGAGAGTAGCGGCGGCAATGCACGGCCACGGTGTGCTCTCGCCGGCCGGCAATATCTGGCGCCGGAAGCGCCGGGGTCGTGGCCGTCGTCGTCGTGGGCTCGAGCACGCGTGGCAGCGGCTGCGCTTGGGCCCACCGTGGATGCTTGGACCCACGCTCCAGAGCCACAGACCCTTGTCCCCGCCTTCCTGCGTCGTCTTCTCCATCGCGCCGTCCGTAGCCTTGCTCCCACGCACGCATGGTCCCCGTCGCAAACGCACCATTGCTCGCGCTGATGATGGATGAACGATGCCCCATGGGCCATGATGGTCCTCCCTCCGTCCCCAGATACACCATCAGCAGGAACCTCCCTTTTCTTTATTTATTTCTTTCTTTCTTTCTTTCTTTATCCAGAAGAAGAGAGAGATCAAAACAAAACCAAACCAAACCTGCCGAAACCTCTGAGCTTTCCGTGTCAAATACGTACGTGCACGAGATCAAGGCCATGGGTTAGATGGTAAGACACGGTTGATCCTATTACCTGCAAGCACCGGCACTGCCACGTCACGTTCGTCCTCACGAGACCCTCACCTTCGTCCCTGCCGGCTGCCGCTGCTGGTTTCCACAGTGAAACCAGCGTGCCAAAAGCGAGCCGAGCCGGATATATACATAACAGAAAGATTAGCAGCGCTGGATGCCAGCTGGGGTCCACGTCACGTCATTAGCCGCGCCGCACCGCACCGCACCCGCCTTCACCCCCTTCCCTCCCCCTATATAAACCGCCCCTGCCTTCCCCTCCGTCGCTCCATTCATTCACTCACCTGAAGAGTGTAGAAACAGCATCAGTTTCTTTCTTATGATACCTTGATCCGTCAGCGGCAGCTTCTGCTTGCGAGGAGATTAGGAGTAGGATTACTAGTTACTAGTAGGAAGGAGGTGTGAGTGATCGAGCGAGGATGTTGGCGGTGTTCAGCGGCGGGGTGGTGGAGGTGCCGGCGGAGCTGGTGGCGGCGGGCAGCCGGACGCCGTCGCCCAAGACCAGGGCGTCCGAGCTCGTCGGCCGCTTCCTGGGGGCCTCCGAGCCGGCGGTGTCGGTGCAGCTCGGCGACCTCGGCCACCTCGCCTACTCCCACACCAACCAGGCCCTCCTCCGCCCAAGGTATACACATACATACTACTTGACGATTGTAGAACCGTCGAGTCCATCCAGTCCATACCTGCTCTGCGTACATCCTCCACCATGGACGACGACGTTCCATGGCTGGAGGCAGGGTTCGCTTTACCGATAGGAAAAAAATACCGGAGGTCACCGATAAACGGGTTTATCGGATTTCTCGGAAAATTTCTCGGTCAAAAAATAAAACAAAAAATACCTAATTTATCTAGAAAATTACTAAAGTTCTCTCTAAAGCATTTAACATTGAGAACTAGTACACAATAGCATTAATATAACATAATATTATACTTTCATGGAGGTGGACTAGTGAAAATTGCAATCTCGGCGATAAATAAAATTTACCGGACCTTAGCGATAAACGGGATTATCGGATTTCTCGGTTTTTTCTCGCCGAGATTTTATTCCCTGGCTGGAGGATCCTAGTATACTAGTATCTCTCTTTTATTTATTTATTTATTAGATTGTTATTAGGATGCTTGATCCGTCCAGTCAAAAGCTAACAGAGTAACAGTGCCCTTTTGCCACTGGATTCATGGATGGATTTCCTACTTTCTGAGATGCTTATTTCCATAGATCAGCCGGTAGTTCTCATATAAATACTGTATATGTATTTGTATCTACGCTATGTATGTATATCTTGCTCTGTTTCGGTTCTTCATCAGTTACTAACCGCATCACCCAGTCAGTCACACGTTACGAACCACAAGTCTCTCTGTCTCTCTCACGAGTCACACCTACACATACAAAGGAGGAGAGGGAGAAGCAGAGGGACAGAGATGATTTCTGTTAGACAGTAATTAATCAGGCTGACTATTTTGCAAATTAATTTACTGACCAGATATTAGTAGTAGTATGATGAATCTATGGCTCACAAATCACACCCACTTGTGGCAATTATTGGACAGCAGACAGATCTTTCTCTTCCTTATCGGATGACACGTTGCTGTCAGGGCACTCACAGTGCAGACTCTACCCATAGAGTCTACGCCTCAGAGACTCCATCACAAGAAACCATGTTCCCAGTGCAAAGTTTGTAACAGTAGTTTCTATAGATAAAGGAATTTATTATGCAACACAAAGAAAGCTGATCAGCCGTGGCATATTGCCATGTGATCCACCCTACACCTCTCAACAGCTATGCAACAACCATATACGACATGATTAACCGGCAACTGAACCATATAGCAGCATATCACCAGAAGCATACAGGATACGGCAAGTCGGCAATATGAAATATGACCAGACGCATAGTAGTGTATCACCGTATACGGCAATATGACCAGACACATACAGGATATATATCACTGAACCGGCAAACACAACGCATACATATCACTGAACTGGCAAACATACTCCACAGAACTTCAATGAAAGTTTACATAATAGCCATGAGTCATCCATTACAATATATAGCAATAGAAACTTAGATATGAATTGCAAACTAAATAGATAATAATAATATTTAGATAATATTAAGCCATCCATCATCATCCTACACACAGAACTCCATGTCCATCATCATCCAAGCAGAACTGCTAAAAAATGAGAATGAGTTAGTAAAATAACAAAATTATACATGTGGTTGAATGAACAAAATCTCAATGGTTCAGTAAAAAAAATAAAATCTCAATGGTTCTCGAACATGAAGGCTAGTGTGATCAATCAAGTCAGATAATATATATATGCATAATTCTACCTAATTATTTGTAGTCGAAAACTTTTGCCAGATGTGATCAATCAAGTCAGATTGTAGTTGCCTATGAGCTTCACGATCACGAATCTCAGTATTTCTCTGTAGTACCTCCTCCATCACCGGATCATGTCCTTGAGTGATTGTAGACGGCTGAACAGTAGACGTGGTTGCTTCCTCGTTCAAGTCAAATGAATTGTCCTCTATATCCTTCTCGTCCTCGATTATCATGTTGTGAAGTATTATACATGATATTCTCAAGATCCCCTTGTTCATATAGACGTGCCGGTCGACGCAAAATGCAAAAACGAGATTGCAAAATCCCAAATGCACATTCAACATCTTTTCTTGCCCCCTCTTGCTTTTCTGAAAACAGCTTGTGCTCAGCTGATTGTGGTGCACGTATGGACTTAACAAAAACAGCCCACTCTGGGTATATGCCATCTGCAAGATAATAAGCTTTGGTATATTGCCTTCCATTCACAAAGTACTGCACCAAGGGAGCTTCTCCTCTTAACTGATCGACGAACAAAGTAGATTGATTCAGCACATTGATGTCATTGTTGGATCCCGCCACTCCAAAGAAAGCATGCCATATCCATCGGTCATGTGAAGCAACGGCCTCTAGAATGATGGTTGGTACACCATGATCACCACGTGTATATTGTCCCTTCCATGCATAGGGACATTTTTCCCAATGCCAATGCATACAGTCAATGCTCCCTAACATGCCAGGAAAACCACGACGCTCACCGATCTCCAACAATCGTTCTACATCTTGTACTGTGGGCCGTCTCAAGTACACTTCGCCGTAGACTTCAATGACACCCTGAACAAACTTTTTCAAGCACTCCACACCAGTACTTTCTCCCATCTTCAAATACTCATCAATCTGGTCTGCAGAGCCGCCATATGCTAATTGACGGATCGCTACTGTACACTTATGAATTGGTGAGAATCCGGGACGATTCAGAGCATCCGGTCTCAAGGTGAAATACTCAGACCACCCACTCAAGGCCTCAACAATCTTCAGAAAGAGGGGCCTCCGCATCCTAAATCTTCTACGAAATTGTGTCTCATTGTAGACTGGATTAGGAGAGAAGTAGTCATCCATTAGTTGTTGGTTGGCTTGTTCACGAGGCCTATCCACATATCGTCTAGGGCCACACCGAGTTCTTCCACCTTGTGTGACATCAACAACGGACTGCATTTCAGCTACTAGATGATCGCCTAAATCATCTAGAATTTCTTGCTCTTGAAGATAGTCATCCATGGAGTACAGATCAGCAGGGTCGATGCTGCCATCTTCATCCATGGCAGCAAAGGATAGCAACAAATAGTGGGTAGCAGAGAATAGTGGGCAGCAGATAAGAAAGGGAAGCAGTAGTAGAATTGCCGTGACTATGCTATATATAGCCACAATTGCCGTGGGCAGCAAAGGAGTTCACACTTGCATGCAAAAAAACTAGTGGAAGGAGTTCACACTTGCATGCAAAAAAATTAGTGGAAGGAGTTCACACTTGTATTAAAATACCACTGATCACAGGAATGAAAATAGCACTGATCACATGTATTAAAGTACCACTGATAACAGGAATTAAAATAGCACTGATCACATGAATTAAAATAGCACTGTCATATGAAATAAAAGGATTTCAGTTACCTTATAGAAATTACTTCCATGGTCACATTTGTTTGCACACACTTGCTACTGCATAATCAGTTCTACAAAATTACAAGACCATCAGTTACCAATTCCAAGCAATTAAATAAGCAATTGAAGGGTTGACAATGTCGTACCTTAGGAAATAAAGCAAGTCTCAGGCTCTCTAGTGTCATGTTTCTCTCAGCCAAAGCATCTGCACTAAGCTGATCAGTAGGTGCAAGCAACAGCTGTGTGTAAGTATCTAGCATTTTACACTTAGTTTGTTCATGAGCTGCTTGATGATTAAGCCTAGCTGCTTCAATCTTCTTATCAGCCAAGCTTTGCTGAATTTCAGTCATCTTCTCTCTGTCTTCCCTATTCTTGGTGCTTGCTTCAATGAACTTATCAAATTTTGCACTAAAATCAACCAAAGCATCAGATGAGTTCTTTTTGCTATTGAGGCCTTTTTTTGCTTTCTTATGTCCCATAGGTCGCTTTTCTCCATCTAATTCTAAATTCACCAGCTGAGCTGGATTAGCCTTTGCACTCTTTTCCTTTTCCTTTTCCTTTTCCTTCTTTAACCTAGCAAGATATGCTGACCACTTCTGCTGACCACGTACTACCTTCCACATATGCAGTAGATGGAAGGCCTTACCATTATTTTGGCCGGCCCACATCTCTAATGCTTTGTCAGTTAACTGGTCATCACTCATCCCACTTTGCCACACTCTACCGGCATTAACCCAAACTCCATGAAAATCAGTTAATGGTTTCTTAGAACGATCCCAACGTATTTTCAGTTGGTTCCGGTTCCTCTTACGGCTAGTTTCTGTGTTCATGTTGTATTCTTTAGTAACATCTGCCCAATAAGCATCTGACTTCTTGCTATTTCCATCTACTGGGTCCTTTGAATTATGCAACCAAGCACTGGCCTACAGAAACAACAACAAAAAACAGAATGAAAAAAAGACAATCGTTAATCTTCAAGTGTGCATCAAGATAATTGTTTCAACGTACCAATCGTACGTCTTCAGGGACCGTCCAATTCAAACGATGTTGAGTTCTAGAATCCTCATCGACGTCAATTGTTTCATCTTCTTCTGCATCTAAATCATCCACTATATCATCAGTTTGCTGTGCTGGAGAGGGAGTTCTTGTAGCACCCAGGTCAATTGGTGGTACTGAAGACTGACTCATTCCAGCACCAACAAAGTGAAAATTTTCATTCCCATTAGGATGGTTAGCAAATGGGTTTGACTGCAGAAGATTTGAGAACCCTCCTTGTGGGTATAACCTGCAACCATATGAATTTCCATGCTAAAATTAATTATATCTTCACCAAAATAGCACAACATGCCATACAACACTAGTTACTAAAATCCACGGAATGCCGATAAACTTCAGAAGCACTTCAGAATGCCGATAACCATGTAGGACCCTACACCTCAACACCACGACATGTCAAATTGAGAAGAACATATAGGAAAAAGAATCGCTATCAAATTGGCATGCCTAGCAACACCACAACATGTCATTTATGCATATATACATTCTGCACATCTGTTCATAGCTGCCCTGCCATATACACAATTCATCTAGTTAACAAAGAAGCAATGACTAAAATCTATAACTACAATACACATAAACAATTTGTAATCCATAGAACCATAGCTCTGCCGACTTACCCTTCGCTAGGAGATGACGTTGCCCACCATCCACCAAAGGGAGAAGCAACGACTGGTGGAGTACTGACAGGAACAACAACACCTGATGTTGCAGCGCTGCCAGCAGGAAGGCTCTGAGTTGCAGAACCACCTGCGACAGGTACAGCGGCCACATGACCACGGACGGACGGAGATCGGGTTCTACGACCACCACTGCCTCGCCGAGAACTAGACTTCGTTAATCGATTCATCCCTGATTCGAGATTTGGGTATGGATTTGGGTTAAAGATTGTTGCTGGGAGGAGATCAGTTGGGGATGCTAGGTCATGGGGGATTGGGGGGCGTACCTCGATTTGGACTTGGGATCCCTTTCTACAGCCAGCGCCTGAGCAGAAGAGGCCTCGATTTGTATCCCCGTGTGTGAGATGGCGTGGCGGCGCGCGGGAGAAGGTAGAGCAGAGCGTGGGAAACGGCGCAGACTCCTCAATATTGGCGGCGACGACGGCGGGAGCGCGGGGAAGAGCTGAGAGCGCGCGCGGGAGACCTGAGGGGTGCAGGAAGTGGCGGGCTCGGGCTCGAGCGCGGGAGGTGGCGCGCGGAAGAAGTGAGCGCGTGAACGGAAGGGGAGGGAGTTGCGACGGCGGCGGTAGCATGGCGTACGGGATCCATCGACTCAACCCTGCCCTCCCCCAACGCGAGCCTGCTGATTTCTTCCGGCCTCGAACGCACCGAAGACTCGACGTCTAAGTTAGACGTCGTTTCTCCGTTTTTTGATGTCTTTCCTCATTAAATTGATTGTCACATCAGCAAAATGCCTACATGGCAGTGTAATTAATAGGGATAGACTCCATGGTGAAGTCTGCATTGTGAGTGCCCTCATGAAACTAAAGTGAGCAATAATGAACACTGTTGTTTCCTCATCCATTCCTGTAGGGCAGGACCATGCCACCAACCCGACTTGGCTTATCGTTTTCGTACCTGATAACTGTTAGCCCCAAAAATTAGCTAGGAACAGGGGACCACTCCACACTTAGTTTTGCGTACCACTGGGATTTTCAGGCTACAAAAAGGGATATTCATTTTTACATAATACATACATATGTTAATGGTCCAGAAATTCAGAAAACCAAATAAATATACACCAATAAATACACTAGAAGAAGATGAACAGAAGCGGAAGACACTAGTATAGTATCAACGACACATACGGCGTCTAGACATCTCTGGACATCGATACAGACGTCTGAGTTGACGTGGACATTTCGAAATATTATCATATATATTTGTTTATTTTATCTTATATAGGATGAAAAAAAGGAGGCCTTGTTTTTCCAAAAGGAAAGTCATCATCTTCCCCTATGCAGGGGCAGGGTGCAATTTGCACGTCCACATCCTGCCGCCACCACCTTTACATAGACAAGATAACAAGGTGCCGTCTGTTAGCTGACTTGCCAACAAACAAACCGTGGAGCTGAGCCTATATTCTCCGCCTCCATTAGGCGGCTGCTGAATTAGAAAGCGACAGGCCTATGCAATCTACTGGTTAATTGAAAGAACACAATAAAATTTAATTACTAGCATCTGAGCAGTGGCAGTATTTAGCAACCCTGGTTTCGTCACTTTTTTTTTTTTTGGTTGTCCACATCCACATGGTTGGCATCATAGTACAGGGAACACACGCACAGGTCACTTGGTATGGTAGTGAGGGCAATCCAGCTTGCTGCCCACAGATCTGAAGAAAAGTTTGGTAGTCTATCCCGCAGACCTGCACACGCACTAGATGGGCCCCGGGATGGGGCTATGATTTGTGGGCCCGCTTGCTCTGTGTGCTCTGGTGTCTTATCCTACCAGTACTGGGCTGATTCACTGAAGAAGTAGCATCCAAGGAATGAGGAATCCCACTCTACTCCATTCAGTTTTGACTTTCTTTTCTTTCAGTGCTTTCTTACCCCTTTTCGTACATGTTCAGGCTCGTATCAGTGCTTTCTCTTTTGTTAACAACAAGCTTAAGTATTCTAGCTCTCGGTGTTAGGTGCATCTCATCTCTGCATCAAGTCAATTGTCCCACCTAATTGATCTGAATTCTGAAAACTTCAGTCATTCAAGAAACAGGTGAAATTAAAAGTGATTGTTCTATGCACCGGAAACACTCACCAACGCTGTTCAGCATGCCGTTTTCCACCTTTTTTTTTTGCTACGCCTGATGATGCTTGCACCTTGCAGCAGTTGCTCAGTCACAAGTCACAGCTCACACAACTGACAAAACAAATTTTGTGTTTTTTGCTAATCGATCGGTCAGGTCGTTCGCGGCGAAAGACGAGGTGTTCTGCCTGTTCGAGGGTGTGCTGGACAACCTGGGGCGGCTGAGCCAGCAGTACGGGCTGTCCACCAAGGGCGCCAACGAGGTGCTCCTCGTCATCGAGGCCTACAAGACGCTCCGTGACCGGGCGCCCTACCCGGCCAGCTTCATGCTCGCACAGCTCACCGGCAGCTACGCCTTCGTGCTCTTCGACAAGTCCACCAACTCCCTGCTCGTCGCATCTGTAAGCTTACTATCTCTTGAGCAATGGATGTGCAGTATCGCAGTATATATGGTGATTCAGTCTATTTAATTACCGTGTATTGCTGTGCTGGGATTATTTGTTCTGTCAGGATCCCGAGGGCAAGGTGCCGCTCTTCTGGGGGATCACTGCTGATGGCTGCGTCGCCTTCTCTGATGACATTGACATGCTCAAAGGATCATGTGGCAAGTCGCTCGCGCCTTTCCCACAAGGTAATTAACGCACGCCATCTCATGAAGCAACTGTCAGATCATGTCTTGGCTTGTGTGTTGCTAAGCACCAAATCTCTGAAAATGTTGCTTGCCAACAAACAACTGCTGAAGGCAGTCTGGAGATTAAAGATTCTGTACAGCATTCACAGAGCCCTCAAACTCATTTTGTCATTTTTCGTTAATATCATATATGCTGCATTATTGTAGGTTGCTTCTACTCTAACGCCCTTGGAGGCCTCAAGTGCTACGAGAACCCCAAGCACAAGGTCACTGCTGTCCCTGCAGATGAGGAAGAAATCTGTGGTGCAACTTTCAAGGTAAAAAAAGAAATGGCTTGTATTCTTGGACAAGATCAACTCCAGTTTTATGCATGTACTAGTACTAGTTACGTCAGAGATGCATCAATCGTGCAATGTCTACAGTACTAGTAATAAATCGCAGCACACACAACAAGGAACATTATTCGGGGTACTCTGCACAGTTTTGTTCCTAGGTCATATTTAGTTTGCAAATTTTTTTTAAAAAACATTGTAGCACTTTTCGTTTTATTTGATAAACTTTGTCCAATCATGGATTAACTAGGCTCAAAAGATTTGTCTCGACATTTACAGACAAATTGTACAATTAGTTATTTTTTTTATCTATATTTAGTGCTTCATACATATGCCGTCATATGCGATGTGACGAGGAATCTTGAAAACTTTTTGTATTTTGAAGTGATCTAAACATGGCCCTAGTGAGTACGAGTCATAACTGCAGAGGAACTGAGCATGACAATGCTAATTGACTTAACGACAAAACTACCTGTTTTCCATTCAGATTTTATATATCTCTGCACAGTCAGTATATGATGCAATGCTACATATGCGCTGTTGACTGACCCACACGAATGTGTAATTGCAGGTGGAAGGGTCTACAGTCCTGACAGCGCTGCATTATTAGGAGATTTCCGTGTGGAGGCGTGGATGTGGCGCAATGCAAAACTTTGTACATGATGCATGGTGGTGTAACATAGTGGCAAGTCATGTTCATGCAACTGAATCTATCTGTGTCATCTTTCATCGTAAAAGAGAAGTACTGGAGGCACTTAAGGGTTGATGATTGTGTGTGTACCCTGTATCCTGTTGTTCAACTTACATGGAACTTGGTAGTTGAGACATGGTGCTAATATAATCGATCGGTTGCGTGGAATGTGAAGTTTGTAATCTGTTCCAAATAACAAAGCATTGTTTCTCCAGTCGTCGTTGTTGTCCGTGTGATGACAGGTGATGAATGTAGATATATATAGTTGCCTGATGCTGCAATAATTCAGAAGAAAGACTTGTATACTAGTATTATAAAGACTTGTATACTAGTATTATACATCAACTACAGTTTGATTCTGCATTCAACCCAATCACGAAGATTGCAAATATTTCGTAGGCTCACAGCAGCACTTGGTGGGCTCCTACAGGCCCAGTCCGATATCTGTGGTCTTCTGGGCCAGTGTCTAGTGTGCCTCACGTCACCGGGTCGTTTTGTTCGAGTCTCCGTTGGCCTTGGCTTGTTTAGATTCAAAAAAAATGAAGAAATTTATATAGCATTTTCGTTCTTATTTGCTAAAATTTGTTCAACCATAGATTAGTTAAGCTTAAAAGATTCGTTTCGATATTTACATACAAATTGTGTAATTAGTTATTTTTTACCTACATTTAATGCTTCATACATGCGTCTAAAGATTCGTTGTGATGGGTACTGTACAAAAAAAAAAATTAGGTCTTTTTTTATTTAAACAGGGCCGAGACAGCTCTGTTCCCCACCTCTGCAAGGAATTCCCCTCTTCAACTGCAAGTCTGCAAGCCGCCAACTCGGCCTCCATGCTCCCAGATGGCCGCCGAACAAACGCGACACCGCCGGCGATCCGCGTCCCCGAGAGCTCACGGGCTTCATCGCCTCCGCCGCTCCGTGGCCACCGGAGCTTGGCTGCGCTGAGCCTACACTCCACCCCTGCGGATGGATCGGAATACTGAGGGGAGGAATCGGATTCCCACGCACTGAACCCGTTTTGGGGGTTGATTTCGACAGAAGCCAGCCCAACCCACAGACCACAGGTAACCACAACTGACAATCTGAAAGCTTGCAGGGGTTGTTACGGGCAGGATAAAAGGCTCAGTTCTTACGGAAAAATCAGTTAAAGCCTACTGTACGGCATGGGCAGTGTTTGTATTACTACCAAGAGATCTCCACGATTGATTGCTTTTAATGTTATTAATATGAAAACCGTATTTTGGAATATTGTTGTGCGATAGAGTATAAGAAAGATATACAGGAACAGGGTCAGTAGGTCCCATTTGTCTAGCTGTGCAGTCAGTGTGTATAGTTTGCTGTATTTTATACTCTCTCATCTATATCTCTTTGCATTAACATTTTCCTTTGGGAAACATCAAAACATTTGTACATTTTTTCCTCACAAAGCAACCCTGTTGCTAACTCTGTTGTTGTATCTACTGGAAACCACGGGTTGATGAAACAGACATGACCAAGATCTATTTTTTTTTCTCGATCATGCAAAAGATTTGCGCGTTTTTTATATTAAGTGAGGAGAATTTGATTATAGGGATGGGGGCTTTAGAAATTTTTATTAAGCAAATGCCCTCCCAAAGTTATACTCGACTACCCTATTACTCACTGAAGAAGACAACCTAGGCTTTTCGCACTGGCTTACACCCACAAGTCAGCCTCGTGCTTGATGAGCTTGAGCAAGTCGGGCACCTGAGTGCTTGCTCCGCGGAAGTACCTTCCGTTCCTTTCTTTTCAAAGCTGCCAAGCGACCAAAGCGAAGATAGAGTCAGCTCCGCTGCGATAGTGCTCTGTCCATTGCTCTCTCCAAACGTTCCACCATTCCAGAATGGAGTTGCAAACACCCAAGATCAATGAAGCAGCTAGCACGCTCAAGATAGAGGGGCTTCCTCTCTAAGGGAAGTGAGTGGTTTTACTTTGTAGCGTTAAGCCCCAAAACTAAACAGAGTTATGTAGCACTGCCATCTATGTATGATTTGCCTAGTTTTTAGTTTGGATTTACCATCAACAGTTTTGCACTAGCTGTAACACTAATAATTAAATAGAGTTATGTACCATTGTCAAAGGGAGCAATGTGAAATATGAGCTTCTAACAAAGGCTGTTGCACTGTCTTCTTAAAGAAAAATGTGCTAAACAACCTTTTGAATCTGATCCCTAGTAATAAATTCCTTGTACGTCCAAACAAAAAAACATTGGATTTGAATTACTTTCAAAACACTAGAAGAGGAGAGGAGAGAGTGCTCTCTGTGTACAATGGGAGAGAAAATGGCAAGGGAGTGAGTAGGAGGGGCGCGGCGAGAAGGATTTATTGGTGTCCCACGACACGAAAGGGTGGTGGTGGGTGGGTGGGGGGGAGTGGGGTGGGTAACCCCAACCTTCCCGCGTGCAGCCGCCATGGCGATTTCAGCCTCCTGCGCGCTCACGCCCTCGAACTGGCATGACCAGGCTTCATGGAATGAGAAAATTTTTCACATCGGGAGAGCCAGACCTAACGACGCCTTTTGCATGGGTGTAAGCCTAGCCGAAACCCTTGCCCACCCAACCAATCAAGTGGACCTTGTATCAGCTGGACCTAGATGGGTTGGATGCGGGCAATCAATCACCGCCTAGGAGATTGTAGATGGAGGCCAGTGCAAGGTCCACCACCCAAACGATCATACTATCAGGGAGCGAAGGCGCATCAGCTGCACAAGATCCCGCTTGAAGGTGAATGCCATGTTCCACAAGAGGAACTGAAGCATGACTTGCGGGTCCTAGAACTCATTCTCCGGTGGCAAGGACGCTATTATGAAAAACTAGGTGAAAATGTTCACCATCGCATATTATTCTTTTATATGAATTAGGTCAAACTTATGATACATTGACTTAGGACAACTGAATCCATTATTTTTCAAGATGGAGTATAAGTATAGGGGATGTGATATATCATCTGTTGGAGCACTCCCACCTTCTATGTTAGGTGTAGGAGATTTGATGGGAGATCAGTTGGAGATGCATTAAAAATCAAGATGACGCCACGAATTTGGTACTATATATGAAGATAGATGCAAAACAATCGAAGTTGAGAAGAAATTGTGTGCATCGTTCTTGCCGCAATAAGACAGGCAGACAGCACCATACATACTGGCGTGTGGCGAGTCGGAGTCAGTACGTTGTATACTATTTCTTTTATCGTGATCTATAGTACATTTTCTTCGTTCTGATCATCTGCAACTCCAAGGCTGGAAGCGAGGACAAAAGCCTTTGTTAGTTTCGTCGGTGGCATTTACAAAAGTTCCGCCTTTGTTAGTTTCGTCGGGGCCAAATGCTCTGTCGGCTTTATCGTTGCTTCCTTTGTAATGGTAGGTCTTGGACTCTGATCGAGTCGATAGAATAAAAATTTGTACAGGTCCCATTTTTTTCTTCTTCTGTGCGCGCCAGCTTAACAGTAGGAGTAATAGCTCTTTGCCTCGTGGTGATATCTTCCAACACTTTTATTTGTGGGCTAACAGTCTCAGGATACTTTGCGCCTCCCTGTTCTGTTAGCGTTCATCAATCCTATTGTAAGTCAAGCTAAGATTTGCTCCATTTGCTAATTAATTTGGTCTGGGGATAGGAGTGCTTCATTTTTTGTTACCTTTTTTCCTTTGCTAATGAAGAAATTTTCAGTCTCTTAGCACATTCATTAACTAGCTCTGTTGAACTTATTTTCATCTCTTCCCACATTCAAATATAATTTCAAAGTAGCGCAAATATATAATTAATAAGGCAACTAACATGATGTTTTATCAATTGCTATTGTTAGATCTGGCGAAGTGGAAGGCTATGTATCTGCCGCCAAACTCTATTCCACCGTACCGTGTCCACGTGTACTCCCTGATGGACGACAGTGCGTTATTTCTCACAAATAAATTCATATATTTTTTTCAATGAAGTCAGATAAAGATAAAATTTATATCAAAAGTATAGAGCTCAGAGATATCTAAAACTTTTTAGTTGATAAAATTTTTGTTTGTCATCATTTAGGGTTCCAAATATATAAATTAAGTTCTTAGATTTTGAATTTCAAATTTTTAAATTTTTCAAATGATCTTGGATAGAGACATGCTATATATCAAAGTTGTAGTGCTCGACGAGATTTAAAAATTTGTAGTTGAAACCTTTTTCTTTTAAGATCATTTACAAGTCATAGTAGCAGATTTTTAAACCGACCCTAAAAATCGTTTTTGACCATTGGCAAAAAAATGATTTTGGTACCCGTCTTGTATCGAACAAACAACATGAGGATTTTTTAAGGTAAATTTAATATGTGTAAATTATTTCATAGAACATTGTTTTTCAACATGTTATGTATGGTACAGACATTGAGTATTTTTTTGTTGTTTATTACGTATAGTGCACATATTGAGTTTTAGTTTGGCTCTAAGCTCTAGAAAACACAGGACCGGAGCTGTTTCTACAGGTGGCACCCCTGTCCTCTATCGGATCTCAGCGGTGGCACTCTTGTACCATGTCCGGCGCTAGGGCTTCCTCTCACCAGGTTCGAGAGGACCTCCTCTTTCGGTGCAGCGCGCAGAGTGTGAGGGGCGGGGATTCTTTTTATTTTAATTCTTTTTTATTCAATATTTTAATAGTAACCTTTTTGGCTGCGCCAATCCGGCTAGTGTGACAAAATAACGTAGAAACGCCATATGCATTGGCGCGACAAGATCTGTCACGTTGGACGGCGTTTTCAACGTGGAAAGTCTCGTCGCGTCACTCCCGTTGGCGTGACGGATATTGTTTTATCGCGTCACTGGAAGTGGCGTGACAAAACTCAACCTTAGAAAAATCATATTTCTTCGATACGACGTCGGATAAAGATGATTTTTATATAAAAATTGTAGATCTCGATGAGATCTATAAATTGTAGATCTCGATGAGATCTATAACTTTCTAGTTTTGAGTTTTTTTAGTTGAGGACGTTAAGATGCTCAAAAGAATTATATAAAATTTCAGCAGCATAATAATCGCCTCCTTGTCGCATAGAAAAATAATTTTTTTGTGTGGTTGCAAATAAAGATACTTTTTATACCAAAGTTGTAGTTCTCAATGAGATCTACAACTTTATAGTTTTGAGTTTTTACATTTAAGGTCGTTAAGATGCTCGGAAAAATAATATAAAATTTCAGCAGCGTATTAATCGTGTACCAGGGCTTGTCGCCTCACGAAAATTATATTTTTCTTGTATGGTATCAAATTAAGATACGTTTTATATTCAAGTTGTAGCTATCGAAGAGATCAACAACTTTTTAGTTTTGAGGCCTTTCATTTGGGATCATTAAGATGCTCATGAAAATAATATGAAATTTATAAGGCATTATTAATCATGTACCAGACCTTGTCTTCTTAGAAAAGTCATATATTTCTTGTTTGATGTCACATAAAAATGCTTTTTAAATGAAAGATGTAGATGTTATCGGGAGCTACATCTTTTATATAAAAAAGTATATTTATTCAATATCATACGGAAAGATATGATTTTTGTCAGACTCATGGTTTGGTACACGATTAGTTTCTCTAACTCAACTGCCTCGGTTAATAAGTATTAACCGAGGCGGTTGCTTTCAGTAACTGACCTGCGTTAGGGTAACCGTCTCGATTAACAGGCATTAACCGAGGTTGTTCTCTTATGTCGCCCGCCTCCGTTAAGCATTAACCGAGACGGTTGCTGGACCGGTTGCCCTACCACGAATAACCGAGGCGGGCAGCCAGCCCAACCGTCTCCGAGGCTAATTTCAAAATATCTCCCAAAAAATTTTGTGCAGTAGTGCTTCACGCTAGGCCACCGGGTTGCAACCTGCATGGTCATCTTTACAGCTACCTACGTACTCTGCATTATTTATGGTTGGCATCAACGATGCCCCATGTGTTCCTGCTCGAGTGAATCAAAAGTTGTGGCGGGTCCTTGTTTCTTTTGTGTATAAATACGCCGCTACGCGTTGCCTGCCCCCTGCCTAGCCCGTGGTGGAATACAATGATAGTATGTTTCATTGGAAGCTTTGTGGGCTAACAATCTCTAGCTAGCTAGACTCTGCTGCTTCTGCTAAATTTGTCCCGGCTGGTGGAGATCGAGTATTTGATTGGGTTGGGTTACCTTTTATATTCTTTTTCTCTTTCCCAGATCTTGCTAGCATACGGTGTTTCTCCCATATCTGTTGATCTTATTTTCATTCGCCTCTTACACTAATTCAAAGCAGCATGCAGTAACGTGATCTGTCAATTGTTACTGTTATATATCCACTGAAGTTGGAAGCCTCCAACTCTGATCCATCGTATGTACTTAGCTGATGCATGATGGAGAATTACCACGACAGTATTTGTCTTGACTTAGAGAAGGCGCTAGCTGATGAAACTGTGGTTCCAATCGACCTACCTTTCTTGTTCCTCAAGGCCATCACACGAGATTTCTCAGATGATCAACGAATCGGCAGTGGTGGGTTTGGATCTGTTTATAAGGTGCGTACGTATATGTGTGCACTCCACTTAAGCTACCAACTTGGAGCTGCATCGGATTATACTCACATTCTAACAAGTGACAACAATGTTTTGAACTGCAGGGAGCGCTTAATAAGAATGGGACTGTCGCTGTTAAGAAGCTTCATGATAACAAGTTTATTGAGGTTAAAGAGAAGAAATTCCTGCATGAGGTTGATTGTCTCACAAAGGTGAAGCACAGAAACATAGTACGGTTACTAGGCTACTGTTATGAAACGCAGCATATATTGTATCCGCATGAAGGAAGACATGTCTTGGCACAGAAGCCGAACATGTTGTTTTGCTTTGAATATCTAAGTAAAGGGAACCTTACCAACTATGTTACAGGTAAGATGAGCCATAAGTGCGTCGTTTTTTAAATGGCAAATGTTTTAAGCTCTATATATTTTCCTGGATAATTCTTATAAAGAGAAAATGCACTTGTTGTCTCTCTTATTGCATTCTTCTATTCTTGTGTATTTTTATCACTGCATTTTGGGTACGCTGCATTGTTCTGTTTTGCCATCCTCTCTTGCTCAAAGCGAATAATATAATAGTGCACTATCAAATAAAGAAGTATGTAAAGCGAAAGTGTATTTGTATATTTCACTGTCTTAGAACAGTACATAAAGTTCACATAAAGAATCCAATTTGTCAAGTAATATGTTGGCAAGTTCATATTTAACTTTTAATTAGCAAATAAATTAAAGTGGACGTTGCTTTGCTGCAAATTGCGACACCATGCCAAATTTTAGCAAAGAATTGGTCCTAATAGTATTCCCTTCGTTCTAAATCGTAAATCATTGGAACTTTTCTAGTTGTATAGTTTTTATTATGCGCCTAGATATATGCTATATCTAAATTGAAATGGAGGAAGTAGTATATTATTGGCATTGTTGCATCAGCGTCACGGGCATGGGGGTGCCCCGTGCTGCACCTATTTGAGATTCTAGCGATCGTTGCTCTTCAACCCCTGCTGTTGAAGCCTGGCCACCCTCGGATCAAAATCTGTGGGCGACAATGCTGACATATGCATGTTGGACTGCTTGTCTCATGACATATATACATCACAACTAACTGTTATCTTGTATATATATTCTTTTTTTGATGAGACTATCTTGTATATATATTCTTCACAGGGGCATCTTCTGGACGTCAGTGGAGGTTGCACTATCAAATAATTAAGGGAATCTGTGAGGGCGTGGGTTATCTTCACCAACAGCGTATTATTCACATGGATCTCAAACCTGATAATATACTACTGGACGATAGCATGGTGCCTAGGATTGCAGATTTTGGTATATCGAGACGCTTCAGTGAAAACCAAAGCAAGATTATTACTGAAAACAAAGTTGGATCATTGTAGGCTACCTAAATCTCTATGAGACTTCCACCATTTGTATTGTCAGGCATCAACCAGCTCTATTGCATTCCCGCTTATTCTTACTATATTTATTTTTCATGTAGGGGGTATATGGCACCAGAATTTTTAAAATGCGGAAGAATCACATTTGAGACAGATATATATAGTCTCGGCGTCATAATCATAGAGATTCTGATGGGATGTAAGGAACGCCCCAATGTTTACAAGGTAATACTAATTATATTTCTATATATTTCAAGATAATGGCTATGTTTTTTGAACTAGTTTGTTAAGTGCTACTCATTACACTACTATAACAACGATTCCAAATCTCTTGTTGGTTCCCTATCTTAAAATGCTGGCCCCTGATATATTTCTTAGCACTTTAATTGTGACCATGTAGGTGCTTGAAAGTTGGACGAACACGTTTGGGACATCAAAGAGCAGTCAACTACTAGAACAAGTAAAAGTATGTGCTGAGATAGGGATAGATTGCATGCACGACGATCCAAGCAGAAGGCCTGATATACAGGATATTATTCGTAGGCTTAATGAAACATTTCAGTGCAGGTAGTATCAGTTACACTAAATGCACATGCATGCTCTCCCACGAACTTCCTATAATTGATATAGTGTCTTCTTTTTTAGTTGGGCAGTAGGTTAGACCGGGGCAAACATGGATGCAAGCCAATGCTAATTATTTCATCCGTGCCGCAAAAGGTGAGTTTTACATTATATTGCTACAACAAAACTACACATGGGAGCAAACACATGTGTATATATAAACCACTAGCAGGGAGGCCCGTGCTTCCCACGGGGGAGGGTAATTGTTTATGGGCATGGCATGGTACTGTTCATGACATGATGGTTGTTCATGTGTATGTCATTGGTTTTGTTCATGAGCATGGTTGGTACTGTTTATGACATGATGGTTGTTCATGTGCATGTCATTTGTACTGTTTTATGAGCATGGTTGGGTACTATTTATGTGCGTATCATTGGTACTGTTCATGGGCATGGTGTTTAGGACACTGTTCAACATGAACAGTGATATGGGTCACTGACACGGTATACCGCCTTAAAGTTATCGGTAGATACATAGGCCCTGTTCATTCGGCTTATAATCCGTACTTTTCAGCTTGTTTTTTCAGTCAGAATAGTGTTTTTCTCTCACAACAAATCAGTCATCAATGTTTTTCAACTGACTTATCAGCACAACCGAACGGGGCCATACTACCATGCATACATGTTTTCCCATGTTGTGATTCAGAGTTTTCCATGGGAACTGCCTCACTATAACACAATATATCTCTCTTTCCTGAAATGACCAGTTTTTTAATTTTCTCATCATTTAATATATGTTGATTTGGTATTTTCATTTTGTGCATTCATACATATAAATATTGTTCATTTTTAAATCTAAACTTCGTATCATATATAGAGATTGGGATCATTTGTAATCCTAGCTGAACTCATCTCTAAGGTAGGCTATTTGCCCACTAAGCAATGTACTATAGTTCTAGGATCATATGGAGGCTTCACGTAGGATCGAGATACTATTAAATTTAGGAGACATGATGAGATCAGACGAGTATTGTTTTGGTTTGGTAGGAATGTAGCATCATAAGATTCTAGGATACGGGATCAACCTTGTTTGTGTGTAGTTACGGGCATATCACTGCTACAGAAAGGATTTGTAGCAACACCTTTTTCTTAAGGGGTGGCTCTATATTGAGCCGCCCCTACAAATCCATTTGTAGGGGCTGCTAGTGTTATCAGCTGCCCCAACAAATAGACGTTGAATAGTAAAAATTAAGTACTAAAATTTGAATTTTTCAAACGACCTTGAATGAAGAAATGACCAAAATTGAAGTTATAGATCTCAAAAAGTTATAGAACTTTGTAGTTGACAACCTTTTTATTTGAAATCATTTTATCAAGGAAAATTACGTTTGAATTTCTCAAATTTGAAATTTAAACGCCGGGGGGCTTTGCCCCACGGTTTTCGCTCAAAAAAGTTTGAAATTTAAATTTTTCAAACGACATCGGATGGAGAAACAACCAAAACAATTGTGTAGATGCCAAAAAGTTATACAACTTTGTATTTTCATTTAAAATCATCTTGTGAAGAAAAACTATGTTTGAATTTGTTGCATTTGAAATTTGAATTTTTCAAATGACCTCAAATGGAGAAACAACAAAATGAAAGTTGTAGATATCAAGTTATACAACTTTGTAGTTGACAATTTTTTTATTTGAAATCATCTAATTGAGGATAATTACGTCTAAATTTCTAACATTTGAAATTTAAAATTTTCAAACGGCCTCTGATGGAGAAACAACAAAAACGAAAGTTGCAGATCTCAAAAAGTTATGCAGCTTTGTAGTCGACAACTTTTTCATTTGAATTTGTTTAGAGTCCCAAACACTCATTTTAAGTTTGGTTCAGCATAATATGAGTAGAAAGAATATCTAAGATAGACACAAGTGAGTGTTGGGTGGAGTGGTTAGAGAAGGGAACGTGTGAGCCTGAGATCATAGGTTTGAACCCTAGCAACTGCGAAGCGCGCAACTTGTGGCTTACGACGGTGGGGCCTCTTGGAATTAAATTTTTTTTGCTTTTTTTTTGTCCGGATTCGTGATTTCTGTAAAATGGAGCCACCCCTGCAAATCAGCAATCTGTAGCCATGCTTTCGTAGGGGCGACTAGGGAAACCACTCCTACGAATGCTTGTCAGCCGCCTCTATAAAGGCCGGTTGTAGTAGTGCATGGGCTTAGACCTGCTCTCCAAAAGTTCACTTGTAACTGGACCCCGACATATGATGATTTAGATGGTACCATGCATTTCTTATGATCAGGGTGACAAATACTTCTTGGTTGTGTCTCAGGTCATATCGAGGGTCTATTTTGAGGACATACGAGCCATAGATGTGCATCCAACACAGCCCTGGTGAGCAGATTTTACGATTGATGCTGGTGTATTAATTATAGATGTTAGACTATTTGTAATTAGGCCTACATTTGTGGCATGTAATCACGCTAATTGTGGTAGGCTTGCAGTCACCCATGCGTGTATATATATGTACCTTGTACCTACAGATGGAATACAATCAATATTCCTCAATTTACATGGTATCACGCGGTACGATCCGTACCCGCTTCCGCAACTCACGCGCTGCCGGTCCCTGCTCGCCGCCCCAGCTGCCGATCCCATCGCCTGGAGCGCCGCTGACTCGACCGCCGCGTCTGACCACCTGCGCCGATCCACTCGCCACTCCCTGGCCGCCGACCTCGTCGCCCGGAGTGCCGCTGACCTGATCGCCGCACCGCCTGGCCCCGTCGCTCGTCCTCCCAGCCGGGCGCCGTCGGGCGTCACCACCGACCCTACCTCGCCATGGCCGGGGGAGATGGGGCCGACGCTACTGCCGCGGCCGCGGCGGCCAAGGCCGCTGAGGACCGCCGTCTGGCAGCCGAGGCTGCTGCCCGCGCCGACGCTGCACGGCTCGCTGAGGAAGCGCGCCTACGCCTCGATGCCTTCGAGGCCGCCCATGAATCCGTCTGGGCGCAGGCCACCGCCGTCGTCAACGTCAAGGCATTGAAGCAAAGTCAGATACCTCCTTATTCATTTTCCGACGAGGTTCAGCCACAGCTCTATTGTTGCTCTATGTGGATGATATTGTTTTCACTGCCTCCTCTGACAGTCTTCTGCGGCAGATTATTGGGGCACTTCAGCATGAATTTGCTATGACTGACATGGGTCCTCTTCACCACTTCTTGGGTATTTCAGTGACACGTTCTACTGGTGGTTTGTTTCTTTCTCAGCGCCAGTATTCTCAGGACATTTTGGAGCGAGCCGGGATGAGTGAGTACAAGCCTTGCAGCACCCCTGTTGATGTACACTCCAAATTGTCCGCAGATGGTCCTCCTGTCACTGATCCCACACAGTACCGCAGCCTCGCCGGAGCTTTGCAGTACTTGACCTTCACCCGTCCAGACATTGCATTCGCAGTTCAGCAGGTGTGCCTATTTATGCATGACCCTAGAGAGCCTCACCTTGCGGCTCTCAAGAGGATTCTACGGTATCTGCGAGGTACTCTCTCTCTTGGTCTGACCATGCGTCGTTCGTCACCTACAGAGCTTGTTGTCTACACAGATGCAGACTGGGCTGGTTGTCCAGATACTCGTCGCTCCACTTCTGGCTATGCAGTGTTCTTAGGTGACAACCTGGTGTCCTGGTCGTCCAAGCGTCAGCACACAGTCTCGCGATCCAGCGCTGAGGCTGAGTACCGTGCTGTGGCACACGGCGTGGCTGAAGCCACCTGGCTACGACAGCTACTGGTTGAGCTTCACTGCCCTCTTCACCGAGCCACTTTGGTCTATTGTGATAATGTCAGTGCTGTGTATCTCTCCAGCAATCCAGTGCAGCATCAGCGAACGAAGCATGTAGAAATCGACATTCACTTTGTTCGAGAGAAGGTTGCACTTGGTCATGCACGGGTTCTTCATGTTCCTACGACATCACAGTATGCTGACATCTTCACTAAGGGTCTCCCTACCTCGCTGTTCCAGGAGTTCCGGTCCAGTCTGACCATTAGCGATGCCCCTGATTAGACTGCGGGGGAGTGTTAGACTATTTGTAAGTAGGCCTACATTTGTGGCATGTAATCACGCTAATTGTGGTAGGCTTGCAGTCACCCATGCGTGTATATATATGTACCTTGTACCTACAGATGGAATACAATCAATATTCCTCAATTTACAATAGACACCGGAATGAGTTCGATATATATTTAAATTACACTTACTTATTTGTGCTCAAATTCCATCCCTTAGGATTTTGGTGGGTCATGGCGAGTTTCTTTCCCTTTAGTACTACAAAATGGAGGTAAGTCATGTGATTCAAGTGTAAGTCATGTCCTTTTCATTCGGAGATGGTTGAACCGTGTTATTCTATATCGATTTGGCACAATTTTAATTAGTATTTATTAACCCAAACACGTTATTACGACAAAGTATTAATGGGGAGCTTCAGCAATGACAAGGAGTAATAATTCTTTTCATTAATTAATTGCCAGGCGAAGTCATCAGTTTTTTCATTAGATATCAATGCACGTGTCACGTCAGTTAGATTCATCCCTCAAAGGGAATGGTGTGTAGCCGGAGATGATAGGGGATATATCCATGTCTACACATTTGTTACGATGGACGAAATAAAGAGCTTCAAAGCAACCGGTAGTGGTTCTGTCCGATCATTGGCGGTTCACCCTACTCGGCCATACCTGCTATCAACGTGCAAACTCGATGGCGTGATTGAGATATGGGACTGGGAAAAGGGCTGGACATGTTCTCGAAAGGTTGAAACTGGTCACGGCAAGCCTTGTGCCACATTTAACCCAATGGACGCCAAGACCTTCGTCACTTCTCATCGCTTTGATGGGCTACTCAAGGTTGGCCTTCCTCTTCCTCTACTTCTTTTCTGCTATTACATACTATTAACTATAGTTCATGTCCTGCATGGTTCGGTCTAACATTGATCCTCTATACATGGAAACTAAATTAACAGGTCTGGTCAATTAATCCTTCCACTCGTCAGCCTATCATCACAACAATCGGTTGTCGTACGGACTTATTATGCCACGATCATGTTTTTACTGAGGTTGCAGGTCGGAACCATGTGGTTCTCAATATTGATGGAGCTGATCCACAGGTAAGCATTGATGTGTGCGTTTTGTATGGAATATCAATCGAGTTGAATAAGTATTGTTTTTTTCTCATTTTGCATCAGATATGGGATTTGCAGACAGGGACATGTGTTCACACTCAGCTGTGACCCTAGCTCTTTTACATGTACCGCAGTAGCTTGCCACCCAACACTTCCACTAATAGTTGTAGGTGGTCTGATGATGATGATGATGGTGATTATTATTATTATTATTATTATTATTATTATTATTATTATTATTATTATTATTATTACGACGACGACGACGACAACGACAACGACAATGATAATGACAATAATGATGATGCACATGGGCCGATGAAAGTCCTATGTTTGGTGTTGGTAATTAGTGACAATGCCTAAGTACTAATCCTATGCCTAAGTTGTATGTAGCATATGAGGATTAGTACATTCTAAGATTGGTGGCAAGATGGACATGGTGATCATGATGGCCACACTTGGATTTGGACGCAACCCTACGTGATCAAGGCAAATGTATATGCTTAAGGGTTGTGTTTTAGTAACCAAGACAGCTAGTGGGTGTGGTTACATTATAGGATAGATAGCCGTACTATAAAGAGGGGAATGACGCGGCTATTGGACTCCTAAGTGCCTCTAGGTGTGCATTTCATAATCATATGCATTTGGATAGAACTAATATCGCCTCGAAAAATAATTGTGAAAATGGTAACACACTCACACATGACGAGATCACTTGGTGGTGTTAGCACGTTTGCGAAGGCGGTGGAGTTTGAGCGGTAGAGAGGGTTTGGGGACTATTTTTCACTACGCCGGAAGTCCGGAAAAGAAACAGAGGCGAACGGAGGTCACAGAGGTGACCGGACGCTGAACCGGACGCGGTCTTTACATGACCGGACGCGTCCGGTCAGTGTTCAGCATCTGCGCGAGTTTTAGGTTGATGATCGGACGCGCAGCGCGTCCGGTCACAATCGATTGGACGCGTCCGGTCGTTCAGGGAGCTTACTGGACTCTAACCGGACGCTCGCACTGTAGCGTCCGGTCATTTCTCCAGCGCATCCGGTCATTGTGTTGTTGTGCGCTACTCAGGCATGACCAGCGCGTCCGGTCAGTCATGGGACTAGCGCGTCCGGTCATTCGCAGCGCGTCTGGTCAGCGCGTCAAGCGCGTCCGGTCAGTGCTTCGCGACTTAGCCGTTGTGCGACCAGCGCGTCCGGTCGTTTGGACCAGCGCGTCCGGTCAGTGCTTCACGAGTTAGCCGTTGCGCGACCGGCGCGTCCGGTCAGTTGGACCAGCGCGTCCGGTCAGCGCGATTTTGGCTGTTTAAGTTTCTAACGGCTCTATTCGAAGGGGTATGTCTATATATACTCGTTGGCCGGCTCAAGGCTCTCTCTCTCGAACATTTTTTTGACATACTTGTGAGCACTTTGAGCTAAGCAACTCCCCTCTCACTCATTTCTCTTGCTTCTTTGCATATTCAAAGTGAGATTGAGTGATCCAAGTGCATTTGCATTGTGAGATTGCATCTAGTTGGCACTTGGTGGTTGATTTGCTGCGGGATTCTTGTTTCTCTTGGTGGTTGCCGCCACCTAGACGGCTTGGAGCAGCTTGGAGGAGTTGGCAAGAGTTGGTGATTGTTCTTGGCCACCTTCGGTGATTATGAGGGGTTTGTGCCTACCTCGGCGAAGCGCTAAAGGCAACGTTAGTGAATTGCTCGTGTCATTGCAACATTTTGCCATTTGTTAGGTTCTTGTGGCGCCTTTTGAGAGGCTCGGTGTGAGACCGATTAGCCACCGAACCACGTGGTGAAGAGGGACACAACGGGGACTAGCGTGCCGGCAAGCACGTGAACCTCGGGATAAATCTTCGTGTCATCACTTTCACATTATGATTGATTGATCTCGGTGTTCGGTTATCTTGGTATTTATTGTTGATCATATTGGTTGGCTCAATACTTCGCCCCTCGGTGAAACTCTCCTAACTCAACTTCGCATTACCTTCTTAGTTATCTTTGCTAGCTAGTTAGCTTTGCTAGAATAGCTCTTTTGTGTAGCTTGCTAGTTGTAGTTATAGTTACCTTCTCGGTTTGACTTGTGCGGTTGAGTGCAAATACTAGAATTGTGAATTGGTTAGGTGGCTTGCAAATACCCCGTAGTCTAAGCAAAACTCGCATCTCGCTATTTGTTATATTGATAAACTTGTTTAGCTTGTCTTTGTAGAAAGTTTTAAAAGGCTATTCACCCCCCTCTAGCCATCAAGACCTTTCAAGTGGTATCAGAGCCGTGGTCACCGTTTGTAAGGCTTAACAACCTCGGTGTAAGATGGCTCAAGTTGTGTTCAACCATGTCGGGGGCAAGCCTCCATTCTTTGGTGTCTCATCTTTTGATCATTGGAAAAGAAAGATGAAGCAATATCTTAGCTCTATTCATAAGAACGTTTGGAAGGTGACACACCATGATTATGCTATCATTGATCCCGACAACCTCACCAACAATGATCGCATCAACAACCAATGCAACACTATGGCTTTCAATACTCTCTACAATGGGATTGATGTAAAGGTCTTTGAGCAAATCAAGGATCTTGAGATGGCAAGTGAAGTGTGGACAAGATTAGAGGAAACATATGAGGGCACTTTCAACGCTAAAGAGTGCCAAGCTCTATATGCTCAAGGATAAGTTTACAAGCTTCAAGATGAAGGATGATGAGTCCATACCGGAGATGTTCTATAGGCTACAAGTTATTGTCAATGATCTCAAGAGCCTAGGAGAAGATGTCAAGGATAAGGACTTCTCACATAAGTTCTTGATGAACTTACCTAAGAAGTTTGCTATCTTGAGGAAGATGATCCAAAGAGAGGGTTTGGACAAGGTGACTCCAAACCAAGTGCTTGGAGATGTCATGACCGATGCTCAATATGATGATGATGAAGATGAAGATGAGAAGAAGGAGATCAAGGTCAAGCAAGAGAAGACCACCGTATTCAAGGCTTCATCCTCTAAGGGCAAGAGCAAGGTGGAGAGCGATGATGATGATCCATTCGATGATGAGACCATGGCCCTCCTAGTGCACAAGATGGGGAGGTTCATGAAGAAGAAAGGATATGGTGCAAGAAAGAGAAGGGACTTCATGAAGGCAAAGGAGGTGCTTTGCTACAATTGCAATAGCCTCGATCATATAGTGTCAAAATGCCCCTATGAAGACAAAAGATATCATGATGGGGAGTTAAAGTTGAAGAAGAACAAGAAGGAGAAGAAAGAGAAGAAGAGCTTCACTATCAACAAGAAGAAGACGGGTGGTGGCTATGTGGTCACTTGGGATAGTGATAACTCCGAAAGTGATGATGATAGCTCTAGTGATGATGAGAGGACCACTCGGTGAGCCATTGCAAGCATCGCCCTCTCCAACAAGCCATCCATCTTCGACACTACATCGACATGCCTTATGGCCAAGCCTACCAAGGTAAAACATGATGATAGTGATGATGATTCTTATGCTAGTGATGATTGTAGGAGTGATGATGAGGAGGATGAGGACTACTCCAAGGATGATCTATTAGGCATAATAGATCAAATGAGCAAGGGCTACAAGAGGACAACCAAGAAATGCAAGATCTTGGAGCAAGAGCTAATTGCCAAGAGCAATGAAAATGATGCCTTGATGGAGGAGCTTGTTGCTCTTAAAAAGAGTAAGGAGTGCAAAGGAATTGAACAAGAGCTCAAAGCTCTTAAGAAATCCTTTGATGAGCTAGAGGCCTCTCGTGAGTGTCTAAAGGAAGACCACGAGGATCTTGAAGTTGCTCACACTAGGCTTAAGGAAGCCCACTCCACTCTACTTGAGCTCATCAAGGAAAAGGACCTCAAGTTGGAGAAGCTCATAAAGGAAGCTAAGGAGAAGCAAGTGATTGTCACTTGTGATATTGGACTAACATGTGATATTATTGATGATTCTTTATTTGTTGGTCCTACTAATGCTTCATGTAGCTAATCATCATCCACCACAACCAACTCTACCTCTACTACTAGTGACTCATCAGTTGTGGTTGAGAATGAGACTCTCAAGAGAGAGTTGGATGATCTCACCCGCGCATTAGGCAATGCCTATGGTGGGGATGCCCGCTTGCTAAAATGCTTGGGTAGCCAAAGGTTCTCTCTTAACAAAGAGGGTTTGGGCTATACTCCCAAGAAAGGCAAGGCGACCTTTGCTACTCTAAAGCCTCGCTTTATGAAGGGCAATGGTCGTTATTGCAATAGATGCAAGCAAGTTGGGCATCTAGAGATTAATTACAACAAAATAAACAAGAACAAGAAAAATGCTAATGTACCTTACATTCCTTTTGATTCTTGTTATGTGCTTACCAAGGGTGAGAAAGGTGTGCATGCTAGGTTTGTTGGTACACCAATTGTGGGTCCAAAGAAGAAGGTCATTTGTGTACCAAAGAGCTTAGTTACTAACCTCCAAGGACCCAAGCAAGTATGGGTACCTAAAAGACATTAAATTGTTTTGTAGGTAAATTACAAGGCCGGAGGAAGGCATTGGGTGCTTGATAGTGGGTGCTCTCAACATATGACCGGTGATTCAAGAATGTTCAACTCTCTCAAATCAAATGATAGTGGCATTGATAGCATCACATTTGGTGACAATAGCAAGGGTGATGTAAAGGCTCTTGAAAGGATTGCAATCTCAAATGATCATAGCATTTCCAATGTGCTCTTAGTTGAAAAGTTGAACTTCAATCTTCTCTCAGTTGCTCAATTGTGTGATCTAGGTTTCAAGTGCATATTTGGTGTTGATGATGTGGAGATAGTTAGTGTTGATGGCTCTAACTTGATCTTCAAAGGCTTTAGATATGAGAATCTATACTTAGTTGATTTCAATGCTAGTAACACTCAACTTTCAATATGCTTGCTCACCAAATCAAGTATGGGTTGGTTATGGCATAGAAGACTTAGTCATGTTGGCATGAAACAATTGAACAAGTTAGTGAAGCATGACTTAGTTAGAGGCTTGAAGGATGTCACATTTGAGAAATATAAGCTATGTAGTGCATGTCAAGCCAGAAAGCAAGTAGGCAACACTCATCCATTGAAAAGCATCATGAGTACTTCCAAGGCATTTGAGTTGTTGCACATGGATCTATTTGGGCCAACTACATATACAAGCATTGGTGGCAACAAGTATGGCTTTGTGATTGTGGATGATTTCACTAGATACACTTGGGTATTCTTTCTTGGGGACAAAAGTGATGTATTTGATATATTCAAGAAGTTCATCAAGAGAGTGCAAAATGAGTTTGAAATCACAATCAAGAAAGTGAGAAGTGACAATGGAAGTGAGTTTAGAAACACAAGAGTTAATGAGCTATGTGATGAGCTTGGAATCAAGCATCAATTCTCGGCCAAGTATACACCTCAATCAAATGGCCTAGTTGAGAGGAAGAATAGAACCTTAATTAACATGGCAAGATCAATGTTGAATGAGTATAATGTGAGTCATTCGTTTTGGGCCGAAGCAATCAACATGGCTTGCTTCTATAGCAACCGCCTCTATTGCCACAAGTTTCTAGAGAAGACACCATATGAGATCTTAAATGGAAGAAAGCCCAACGTTGCATACTTTCGGGTATTTGGTTGCAAATGCTACATCTTGAAGAAGGGCACTAGATTGAGCAAGTTTGAGAAGAAATGTGATGAAGGATTCTTACTTGGGTACTCCACTACTAGCAAAGCTTATAGAGTTTGGAATTTGGCTAGTGGTTTACTTGAAGAAGTTTATGATGTTGAATTTGATGAAACAAATGACTCTCAAAATGAAGAAGATAACTTGGATGATGTGAGAGGAACTCAATTGACCAATGCTATGAAAGAAATGGATATTGGTGATATTAGTCCAAAGCAAGTGATTGATGTGGATGACAAAGATCAAGTGCTCCAAAGTCCAATTACACAAGCTAGTGGTTCTCTAATGCAAAATCAAGCTAGTACATCATCTCAAGTGCAACAAGATCAACAAGTGGCTAGTTCATCATCTCCAACTCATGATCAACATCAACATCCAAGCAATCAAGTCCAAGTGCTTCAACCAACTAACATTGTAAGAGACCATCCATTAGATTCCATCATTGGTGACATACAAAGAGGAGTTCAAACTAGATCAATATTGACATCATTTTGTGTTCACTCTTCTTTTGTGTCAATAGAAGAACCCAAGGACATTGATAAAGTATTGAGAGATCCGGATTGGGTAAATGCAATGCATGAAGAGCTCAACAACTTCAAGAGAAATAAAGTATGAGAATTAGTTGAAAGGCCTAAGGATCACAATGTCATTGGAACAAGATGGGTCTTTCGCAACAAGCAAGATCAAGATAGGATTGTAGTAAGGAACAAAGCAAGACTAGTAGCTCAAGGTTACACACAAATAGAGGGTCTTGACTTTGGTAAAACTTATGCCCCGGTTGCAAGATTGGAAGCAATTAGAATCTTATTTGCCTATGCTTGTGTTCACAATATCAAGCTATATCACATGGATGTGAAGAGTGCATTTCTCAATGAGTACATTCAAGAGGAGGTGTATGTGGAGCTACCTCCCGGTTTTGAAGATGACAAGAAACTCAATCATGTCTACAAATTGAGAAAAGCTTTGTATGGATTGAAGCAAGCGCCTAGAGCATGGTATGAAAGATTGAGGGACTTCTTGCTATCCAAAGGATTTATCATAGGCAAAGTTGATACAACACTATTCACCAAGAAGATTGAGAAAGACTTGTTCGTGTTGCAAATATATGTTGATGATATCATATTCGGTTCAACCAATCAAGATTATTGTGATGAGTTTGGGAAAATGATGACAAAGGAATTTGAAATGTCAATGATTGGTGAACTTAGTTTCTTTCTTGGACTTCAAATTAAACAAATGAAAGAAGGAACATTTGTAAGCCAAACCAAATACATAAAGGATATGCTAAAGAAGTTTGGTATGGAAGATGCAAAAGGAATCACTACTCCAATGAGCACTAGTGGAAGCTTAGATAGTGACAAGAGTGGCAACATGGTGGATCAAAACCTATATAGATCAATGATTGGTAGCCTACTCTATGTGACAGCATCAAGGCCCGATGTAATGTTTAGTGTATGCATGTGTGTAAGATTTCAAGCCTCATCAAGAGAAAGTCATTTGAAAGCAACAAAGAGAATATTGAGGTACTTAAAGCATACACAAGATGTTGGATTGTGGTATCCCAAAGGTGCAAGCTTTGAGCTAGTTGGATATTCGGATTCCGACTATGCCGGTGACAAAGTTGAGAGAAAGAGCACTTCCGAGACTTGTCAATTATTGGGAAGATCACTTGTCTCATGGTCATCCAAGAAGCAAAATAGTATTGCACTATCTACCACCGAAGCTGAATACATCGCCGCGGGTAGTTGCTATGCACAAATCTTGTGGATGAAGGCAACATTGAAGGATTTTGGAATCTATTTCAAGAATGTGCCATTGATATGTGACAATGAAAGTGCCATGAAGCTAACCAACAATCCGGTTCAACATCAAAGAACAAAGCATATTGATGTTCGCCGTCACTTTATTAGAGATCATCAATAAAAGGGTGACATTGCTATTGAGAGTGTGGGCACCGAAGATCAATTAGCCGATCTATTCACCAAGCCACTTGATGAGAAGAGATTTCACAAGCTAAAGAATGAGTTGAACATACTTGACTTCTCCAACATGAGTTGATGCACCCCATATATGACATGCCTCTCCTTCGAGCCCCAAGGTACAATTGGTTGACATATCATACATTCTATGTTAAGGACTTGTTTAGTGTATCTAGTCATAATTTACATGTTCTAGGCTCATTTATGAAAATCAAATGAATTTAAAGTATATATGGTGCCACTATTGTTTCCATGACTTGTATGATCTAGTGGTAGCATATAACTTGTTTAAGTAGCTTGTGATCCTAAGTGTTTAATCTAGAAATCTTGTCTAAATATTTACTTCAACATGGTGCATGATAACCCTTCTAGTGAGGTGTGAAGAAGCTTGCCCTTGGATCAAACAGAAGCATTTTATTTATGCAAGCAATCTAGGTTGAATCACAAACTTGATCCTCACCCCATAATTCAACATGATAATCTATCTAAAATTGGTCCCTTGTGGTCATTGGTGCCAAAGGGGGAGAAAATGTTGTTCACAAAGATAGAACTCAAAGGGGGAGAAGCACAAAGGGGAAAATTGATAAAAGAAGGGGATCAACTAAAATTTTGAGCACACAAGTAGGGGGAGCAAGCTCTTAAATATGAATGCTGTATTTCCATGTGCACTTCATATGTATGATGCATAGTTATGCATTTCTTCTTCTCTGATACATTGCTTGTGTGGTGAATTGCTAGTATAATTTGAATGGTATATTGAGGTACTAGCATGAATAGAAAGTAGTTAGATTTTTTCTTGCTTTATGTTTTTCAAAGTGGTACTAGAGCCTTGCTTATAAAGTTGATCTCACGAGGTTTCTAGTTATGTTTGTGCTTTTTCGAGTGGTATCTAACTACACAAGGTGCTAAGATGGTGTTTATCGCTACTCCGATGGTATCACGCTTCAAAGGTCTATAATCTAAAACACTTAGCACCTATTGATAGTCAATGCTCCTATATTTTCCTATCTAACATGTATGCTTCCAAAATCCAAACATATAGCATACATGTAGGGGGAGCCATTGCTATCAATTTGAATTCATGATCACATGTCCATAATTCTTACACATGGTAATATACTTGGACAATGTGACATGGGTTCAATCAAAATTTTTATCATAATATCTTTGTGAAAGGTTTGTCACCAATTACCAACAAGGGGGAGATTGAAAGTCCTATGTTTGGTGTTGGTAATTAGTGACAATGTCCAAGTACTAATCCTATGCCTAAGTTGTATATAGCATATGAGGATTAGTACATTCCAAGATTGGTGGCAAGATGGACATGGTGATCATGATGGCCACACTTGTATTTGGACGCAACCCTACATGATCAAGGCAAAGGTATATGCTTAAGGGTTGTGTTTTAGTAACCAAGACACCTAGTGGGTGTGGTTACATTATAGGATAGATAGCCGTACTATAAAGAGGGGAATGACACGGCTATTGGACTCCTAAGTGCCTCTAGGTGTGCATTTCATAATCATATGCATTTGGATAGAACTAATATCGCCTCGAAAAATGATTGTGAAAATGCTAACACACTCACACATGACGAGATCACTTGGTGGTGTTAGCACGTTTGCGAAGGCGGTGGAGTTTGAGCGGTAGAGAGGGTTTGGGGTCCTCTCTCCCTCCTGCCGAGATTGCGAGGTGGGATTCAGGCGTTTTTGAGGAATTAAAACGACTATTTTCCACTACGCTGGAAGTCCAGAAAAGAAACAGAGGCGAACGGAGGTCACAGAGGTGATCGGACGCTGAACCGGATGCGGTCTTTGCATGACCGGACGCGTCCGTTCATTGTTCAGCATCTGCGCGAGTTTCAGGTTGATGATCGGACGCGTAGCGCGTCCGGTCACAGTCGATCGGACGCGTCCGGTCATTCAGGGAGCTTACTGGACTCTATCCAGACGCTGGCACTGTGGCGTATGGTCATTTCTCCAGCGCGTCCGGTCAGCGCGTCAAGCGCGTTCGGTCAGTGCTTCGCGACTTAGCCGTTGTGTGACCAGCGTGTCCGGTCGTTTGGACCAGCGCGTTCGGTCAATGCTTCACGAGTTAGCCGTTGCGCGACCGGCGCGTCTGGTCAGTTGGACCAGCGCGTCCGGTCAGCGCGATTTTGGCTGTTTAAGTTTCTAACGGCTCTATTCGAAGGGGTACGTCTATATATACTCGTTGGCCGGCTCAAGGCTCTCTCTCTCGAACATTTTTTTGACATACTTGTGAGCACTTTGAGCTAAGCAACTCCCCTCTCACTCATCTCTCTTGCTTCTTTGCATATTCAAAGTGATATTGAGTGATTCAAGTGCATTTGCATTGTGAGATTGCATCTAGTTGGCACTTAGTGGTTGATTTGCTGCGGGATTCTTGTGTTCTCTTGGTGGTTGCCGCCACCTAGATGGCTTGGAGCAGCTTGGAGGAGTTGGCAAGAGTTGGTGATTGTTCTTGGCCACCTCCGGTGATTATGAGGGGTTTGTGCCTACCTCGGCGAAACGTTAAAGGCAACGTTAGTGAATTGCTCGTGTCATTGCAACCTTTTACCATTTGGTAGGTTCTTGTGGTGCCTTTTGAGAGGCTCGGTGTGAGACCGATTAGCCACCGAACCACGTGGTGAAGAGGGACACAACGGGGACTAGCGTGCCGGCAAGCACGTGAACATCAGGATAAATCTTCGTGTCATCACTTTCATATTGTGATTGATTGATCTCGGTGTTCGGTTATCTTGGTATTCATTGTTGATCATATTGGTTGGCTCAATACTTCACCCCTCGGTGAAACTCTCCTAACTCAACTTCGCATTACCTTCTTAGTTATCTTTACTAGCTAGTTAGCTTTGCTAGAATAGCTCTTTTGTGTAGCTTGCTAGTTGTAGTTGTAGTTACCTTCTCGGTTTGACTTGTGCGGTTGAGTGTAAATACTAGAATTGTGAATTGGTTAGGTGGCTTGCAAACACCCCGTAGGCTAAGCAAAACTCGTATCTCGCTATTTGTTATATTGATAAACTTGTTTAGCTTGTCTTTGTAGAAAGTTTTAAAAGGCTATTCACCCCCCTCTAGCCATCAAGACCTTTCAGCTGATTGTTTGCTTCTAGAACTCCACTAACTACAGGTGATATTTCTTATTCTGCGTGAACGCTACTCCCTCTGTCCCTAAATAACTATCGTTTTTACTTCCTGAGAAATAACTTTGACTATATATATATATATATATATATATATATATATATATATATATATATATATATATATATATATACACCGTTGAATCTATTTTCATAATAAATTTATTTAGAGATACAAATGTTGCACGCATTTCTACAATAGTCAAACTTAAGACACGAAAACCAAAAGCAACAGTTATTATAGACGGAAGGAGTAGCTAGCACTTGAGACTCATGTGTTGTCATGTCTCGGTGCGTGTGCCTCTATATATGGTGGTGGTAGTAATAGTAATAGTAATAATAGTAATAGTAGTAAGTTGCCCATGTTTGCTCCACTGATATATGAGTATATAAGAGCATTTTTAATACCACGTATGTACTTTCGCTTTACAATAGTCCTCGCAATACCTTTTAGAAGCCCCCCCACCCCCCACCCCACCCCATACACATATAAATATTCGGAGGCACATTCCTTTTCTGCAATTGTGTCCTTTTATTTGGTTGCAATGAATCTACTCGGTGGGTTTGATATACTGGCAATTGTCATGTCCTCATGTCATGGCAGATTCATTGCTTCCTACGACGTAGTTGTGCCAGTTTTTGTTTGAGACTTGAGAGCTAGTTGTGCCCGTGTGTGTCTTGACAGTTTTTTTTCTTTGAAATGCATATTGATGTCACGTAGAAATTAAATACGCTAATCAGTTTTAAGGGCATGTGGATAATGTGATGTTATGTGTTTATTTAGATGTGAAGATGTAATAATAATAACAAGGGCCATTAGTTTCTTCATGATGTGGATTTAACAAGCCAGGGTTTGTTTTGTTGTCATGATCTCAGAAGATTTCATAATGGCAGAAGTGTATTTAGAAAATAATATAGATATAGTGACTATTATCATTAATGACGATTACAATTTACCAAATTAATTGATAGCTCGATGGTTTTCACTTTTGCGTTATTTTTAGAATTTACTATATTTTTTCTAACATATATGTAACAGTTTTATTAGTTCTGTTGTGTGTTAAGCTGTTGAAGGATACCACTAACCGTAGTACTACTTTGTTTGAGGCTTGAGAAAACTGTTCGGTGCAGGTCTAGAGGGATAATCAAACATCTTGGATTTGTAGGCTCAAGGAGGTATATGATTCATTATCTTGCTATTTCTGTACTTTGCTACTTGACGTGTGAATGAAGGACATAGAGGACATGAAGGACATAGGGATAATCAGAGTTTATTAAATGGTCTTTAGTGAACTGTAACGACAGGAACAAAGTATCTGTAGGCCATGTTTAGTTGGCTCCAAAATTCAAAAAGTTTTCAAGATTCCCCGTCACATCACATATGCCGGCACATGTATGGAGTATTAAATGTAGGTAAAAAAATAACTAATTGCACAGTTTGTCTGTAAATGTCGATACGAATCTTTTGAGCCTAGTTAATCCAGGATTAGACAAAGTTTGTCAAATACAAACGAAAAGTGCTACCGTGCTTTTTCAAAATAATTTTACCATCTAAACATGGCCGTAGTTGATCTGTTTCATCTCACCTTTATTAGTCCTTGTTTTATTATTAGTTGAAGAATGTCTGTAGCATTTGTTTTTATTTGGTAAAAATTGTCCAAACATTGACTAATTATGCTCAAAACGTTCGTCTCGTAAAGTACAACAAAACTGTGCAATTAGTTTTTGATTTCATCTACATTTAGTACTCCATGCATGTGCCGGCATTTTGATGTGATGGAGAATCTTCTTTTTGCATAATGGAATTTGGGGAAAATTTTAGCATCTAAACAAGGTCTATGTTCATTCTTCTTCTGAACTGAAAATTTTACTTTCCTTGTGTTTGCATTGGTATACAAGCTTCTTCTGAACTGAAAAATTTACTCTCCTTGTGTTTGCATCGGTATACAAGAGATTGCGTGTCTGCAAAAAAATACTCATAGTATCTTGGCCACCTGCATGCTCTATGATTCAGTGATTCACGCTCACCATCTAAGGCCCGGTTCAGATGCATTCCAAATTCCAAATTTTTACACTCTTTTTCCATCACATCGAATTTTTGGACACATGCATGGAACATTAAATATAGATAAAAAATAACTAACTGCACAGTTTGGTTATAAATCACGAGACAAATCTTTTGAACCTAATTAGTCCATGATTGAACACTAATTATCAAATACAAACGAAAGTGCTACAGTAGCCAAATTCTAATTTTTTTTTACATCTAAACACCCCCAAGCCTGTTTGGTTGTGCGGCCTGGCGAGGCTGTAGCCTCAGGTCATCCATTTCAGTTCAGTCGTCTAGCGGCTAGGGCCCTGTTTAGTTGCAAAAAATTTTGCAAAATTTTTCAATATTTTCCGTCATATCGAATTTTTGGACGCATGCATGAAGCATTAAATATAGATAAAAAATAAAACTAATTACACAATTTAGACGAAATGGACGAGACAAATCTTTTAAGCTTAATTAGACCATGATTGGATACTAATTATCAAATAACAACGAAATTTGCTACAGTATCATTTTGTAAAAAATTTTGCAACTAAACCGGCCCCAGGATGAGTTGCTGGGTTGCCTGCGAGGCCACTAACCAAAACACGCCTTTAAATCCGTCAAGCACAAACCTGCTGACTCCAACTCCTAATTTCTTCCTCGATTGGAAAAATGGAAAACGTCCAAAAAAAAAAGGGACGATACTCCTACTCCTGTCGTAGCCTCGTAGGCCTCGAGCCCTCGACTGTTCAGCTCCAATGGGCCGTAGGCCATGGCCCATAGGCCATAGTCCATGCCTGCCAGTCGCCGCTCGGCATCTCCCCGCTCCTCTCCTTTCCAGTTTTCCACCACACAAAACAAAACAGAACAATGATAAAAAAAAAAAAAAACAGAACAGAGGAGAGAGAGAGAGTTCCTGAATCTGAAATCTTCGCCGGCTCCATTCTCCCCGGCAATCTGCTCATTTCCTAGCAAGTTGCAACCTTGGTGCTGTGGATGATGCTCGCAGTGAGCGCACTCTCCTGTCGCCGCCCACTCCCCTTCAGAGGTGCGCATAATTTCCCCACCCATCTTCCAGCGTTCTTGGCCCGATTTGATTTTCTACTTTTCACTTCGTGGGCGATTCATTCTCCACCAACCATGGTCCATGGACTCTTGTCCGGCCATTTGGCTTCGGAGATAGGGTTATATATATATATATATATATATATATATATATATATATATATATATATATATATATATATATATATATATATATATATATATATATATATATATAAAGCTATTTTTGTAGCCAGCTGTAGCGTAACAGTTCTCGTGATGCAGGGTGATTGAATTCAACCATCCACTATTTCTTGGGGATGTTTCCTTTTGTTCAACCACAAGCATGGCAGATTGGCAGTGATTGGAGGAACCGAAAAATAATGGATTAATATATCTTCAAAAGTTACTGTAGCAAGGGGAGGGATCATTACTGCAAGCCATAGAGGGGGAGGTCATAAACTCCCATACCGATATACACCTAATACCGTGAAATCGAATACACCTAAGATACCCTAAAATCGATTTCAAGTTTTCAACGGAATCAAAAAGACATATATGGTAGAAACTGTAACCATATAATACGGCCCACTCATCCAGACACCACAATTGGTGTTGTAGTAGCTAGTCCATCACAATTTATGTTCATGTCAGTGTTAGGAAGGATGAACATAGGATTATTTCCTTTTTCTGTGTAAATTGACCTTCTTGCGTGTGTGTTTACTACTTGCTTATGTCATTCTGGTACCCTTACATTGACAGATAATACTTGATTAGGTTGGAATCTGCAAAGCCCAGTTGCTACATGGAAACATATGCAGTTTGGCCGACTTAATGTAAGTAATTTTCTGTCACATGAGTGACTTTTAGTTGCTCCCGATGTATGCATATGACAAGCATACATTGTTCGATATTGAAGGAGGTCATAACATTTGCGACAAAGAACACTAAGAGGAAAAGGAGAAGTTTTCAAAACGAGTCAAAGGATTCACTGTTGATAAGTGAGGAAGCTTCTTCGGGCAGTGGAGAAAGTGCTAGCACAAGCCTCGAGGTCAATAGCGAGGATGTTGCTACTGATGATCAAATTTCAGGTGCTCCAAGGAGTGCTGTTCTTCAGGCTTGCGCTCTCACATCAGGCTTCCTGCTTACTGGAGGGCTTCTGCTTCGCCAGGTAAACACTGTGGTGTTCTCTAGAACAACTTTCAGTTCTTGAGACGGCTTTGATAGCGAATTCTAAATGTTGCTTTGGTGTAAGTTATACTAAACACATATGAGTTTGTGCTCTGCTGTTACTCTTGCAGTATCCTGAACTCTTTATGAACCCAGATTGCTTACTTTTTGCCCTCTGTATCAAAGCCTGAATTTCATAATAAAAATGGTTGATTGTTTACCGCAGGCATCACACCTAGCATCTTTAAATGGATGGCCAATTGCTGATCCTACAGATGTTTCATGTAAGTTTTTTTCTACATCTTTACAAGTAAATGAGATTTAATGTGATATTTCTGACTAGGCAAAATGCCTTGTATCATATTATTAACTTAACTACTGCTTTTTCTGCAGTCAATTTTGAAACTTGGCATCTTGAGTTGGTTGTGGGACTTGTAATAGTAATCTCCTCTAGTAGATACATTCTGCTACAAACATGGTCAGATTTCAGAGATTCCAGTGAAGCTGCAAATAGACAAGTCTGTAACTATGCATACTTCGAATGTTTTTTGAGTTGTATCTTTTCTTGGATTTATTGGTTTCACATTTCAACATGCTGATAAATAACATAGTTCTAATATCTTATAGAGGTTCAGCATAATGAGAAGCGTTCTGTTAAAAAACGAGATCCAACCTAGGAGGAACTATGCAGTTTTTCATTAAGAAGAGAAATAGGCAGAAATAGGAGCCAAGAGAGGACTTGGAATCTGGGTGGTTGGGTGCATGACCACCATAGTTCTTACGGCGTAAAGGCGAGGCACGGCGATGTACCACCGCCTAGACGCCTAGGCGCCCGCCTTGCCCGCCTAGGCGCCCATTCTGCAAGGCGATGGGGGAGCGCCTGGACGCCTAGGCGACGCCATGAGAACTATTGACCACACCTCCCACCCAACCAGTTGAGCTAAGCTCACTTCCTATGAAAAGCATTCTGTCATACACTGAAAGATATAGTTGTTTGTAAGTTTGGCAGTGCCTTGGGCCAACAGAGTTAATTATATTGGTGTGACAAAAAGAACTCTCTTTACATGCAGCCTTCCACCAACCTATTCTTTACTCCCTTCAATTTCTCATATTCGTGACTACCAATCCAGAGTTCCACACATGCAGGTGTAGGATTCTAGGATCTCTTTTCATTCTATGGTCAACAATTAGTGTGTAATGTCTTCCCCTGAAATTATTTTTGGACTCGAACCTTACAAAGCTTACTCAGTACTTTTAGATACTGCAAATCTCTTACTGAAATCCACACAATTATTTTATTTTCATCCATTAGATCCTTACATCGCTAGAGCCTCTGGACTACATTGTTGTTTCTTGTCTCCCTGGGATAAGTGAGGTGAGCTCATCAATGAAAAAATGTTGCTTAACACTGGGTTGGTTATAGTAACTTTTTTATGTACACTTTACATATAACAGGAGTTGCTCTTTCGAGGGGCGATGATGCCTATCTTGGGATTGAACTGGATTAGTGCCCTTATAATCGGAACCATTTTTGGTGTTCTTCACTTGGGCAATGGCAGGAAATATTCATTTGCAATCTGGTACATACTTTTCTGCAGTATTTTTTGCATGTGTGTAACAGGAAAAATTAATGTACTATTTCCTGCTGTACACATAAGTGTTAACATGGTGATAAGATTCAGATATGTTCTTATACAATTTATTATTGTTTTCAGGGCAACATGTGTTGGCTTTGCCTATGGTATAGGAACCATAGCTTCCTCGAGCATTATAGTTCCAATGGCTTCTCACTCCATAAACAATATTATCGGAGGTTTACTTTGGCGCTATACAAAGAACTCACAAAAGTAAATGTACATAATGCCCTTAATAGTCATCCCTGTAGGATCTTGCACAAGTTTAGACTTTTTAGTCCTTAGCCTTAATAGTCATATAGTCAGTATTAGTGTCCATTATTGCTTCACCCATGTATTTTCTGTAGCTTATTGTATTTTTCATTTTTCTTATTTTTCCTACAAAACCATATGGAAAATGAAGTTAAAGATGACTACTTGGTACTTACCTGTGAAAAACAGAATGTGGAGTCATGGACTCATGGTCTACAGAATATAAGTTGCAATGAGCTTGAAATATAGTCAGACTTAATGGTTACGACTTGTCAAATTCAGAGCTGCTGCTTCGATAACAAACATAAAAAAAACTATATCAATGAAATTTTCTTTTTCCAGTGTTCATTACAAGATATATATATAGTCAGACTTCACTGGTAAAAATAAAATGAGGAAGTTGCTGTGAAATCAGGCCCGCGTCATTTGGGACAAAAACAACTAACTGAAAACATATTGTCCATGCCAATTGAGTTCAAATTATCCGCAACACCTTCCACAAACTGGTGGACAGGAGATTACTGAGCATGCTCTGGGAGAGGTTTTGGTTTAGATACTGGATATGATTGTTTAGATCTTCAAAGGCCCATATGTGTTAAAAAACAAAAATACAACAGTGAGGGCGTCCGTCTGCCAAGACACACTTCGACGGGCCGGCGGAATGGCCCAACAAGCCTGCTCCCTTCTACGAAATTAATTGGACGCTTCGACGGCTTCTAAAAAAAGTGGAAGCTACGACATTTCCCAACTCTGCCTCGCGGCGTTCTCCACCGCCACACCGCGCTGCTCGCTCGCCGCAGTCGCCTCCACTGAGTTGGTGAGCCTCCTCGCCGCCATCGGGGTCTAGCCACTCGCCAGTTTCGCTGGCTGGCCGGGCCAACCCAGCAACAGCCGCGCAGGCGCCCGGATGCCGCGTGTGGCTAGGCAACCAGGAGAGGGGGCTGTCGTTGGCCATTGGCAGGCTGCGCCACCATCCTCGGCCGCTGGCTTGGTGGAACTGCCTGTTCCCCGCTCTGCTATGCGTCGCACGGAATAAGAGTGAAAAATGCATGTTGCAAGTGTACGTTTCTAAGTGTTTCATAAGTATGTTGCAAGTGTTTTAGATGGATATTGCAAAAGTAAATCGGGATGTTGCATATGTTGCAATGGTTGTACACATATGTTGCAAGCGTCTGTTCCCAATGTTTCATCGGTGTTTTCGGACATATGTTGCATGTGTGTTTATCTAGATGTTGCATATGTTTCACACAACTGTTGCAACAGTTTTATCTGGATGTTGCGTAGGTTTGCAATGGTTTTCAAGCATTTTTCAGGTGTTTTTTTGCAAATTTTTCAGAAGCATGTTTCAAGTGTTTCATTTGTCTTTAGACATATGTTGTAAGTGTTGCATCTGAATATTTTAAAAGTAGATTGAATGTTGCACATGGGATGCGCGTGGGAAAACGTGAGAGGGCATGAGCGATCCCGCACATAGTCTGACGGCGCGGGGGCGACGTCCAGGTGGTGTGGGCCCCATGTGGGAGCGCGAAATGCAGGCGCGAGCACGGGCGCGTGGAGTGCAGGTGCGAGCACGGGGCGTGAAGTGCAGACATGCACGAGAAACGGAGTGCAGCGCGAGCGTCTATCCGGACATCCGGGCATTAGCACTGCTGGTTAAAAAAACTAACTCATGTCGTGGATTCAACTTGTAATTGGATCATTTGTTGTATCTTAATATATTGACGCGTAGTTCTCTTGTGTTGGGGGAAAAATAACGTTGAGCCATTTGCAGTTGAGTCACCCTCCTATCCTCAACCCACTTCTCGACCTCTTGAGCATCCTATGGATCTCGCATACGAGGTGGAGTATATTGGTCCAACTCTCCCCACAAGTACTCTGCATCGGCCTTGCTCTAAATTTTCATCATTACCATCACATTCCCTCAGCATGGAATACATGTTACTCAGGGTATTCCATATTTGCGCTACACTGCGCATAGCTTCTATCATTTTGCTAACAGACGGTGACATGGATGCCAATAACCACACCACTATGACAGAGTTTGTTGGATGCCAAACTCTCCACTCGAAGCTAAGCTTGTTAGCCAGCTCAACACAATCCTCCACCAGAGAATACTATGCCCCTGGTACTCTTCTAGACCAACTCATATAATTCTTGCTTCCCTTTAGCTTTACATCATTTGGCATTAGTTTCAGCTTCAGTTCAGTCGCCACAACAACCATCCTAGAACCAATCATGCCCTCGGCGCACCCTTTGTAATTAGTGGATCACCTCCACTCTTTCCACTGCTGTGTTGTGCAACTAAAGCTTTTGAACCTCCTCTTCCTCTCTCCTCTTTGCCTCTAATTCGATCCTTTGGATTCGTCCTGAGTCAGCTATTCTAGGACAGAGCAGTACTCACCACCAAGTCACCACACCACAGCAGCAAACCAAAAAATGAGGCTCACCACCTTCTCTTCCTTTCTTTTCTACCTCTCTCTCTCCCCACTTCTCTCCTCTTCCTGCGCGGCAGAGCCCAACCACACTAGCCATGCCCGCACGCGCCTTTTCTCCTCTTCCTGCATGCACCGCCCATGGCTTCGGTTGCCTCCACTTGCACGCATTGTTCTTGCTGCATAGATAATCACCACGCATACCACATTTGATTAACCTGCAATACTTAACCGAGCACCTGCTCCATGCAGCTTAGAAGAGCGACATTGTGCTACAACTAGGAGTTACATGATATGACAAAAAAAACAGAAATGCTCTCCTACCTATGTCCGACACGCGCTCTCTCTCTGGACACGGTTGTGGCGCAAGCTCCTCCTTTCCTTTCCCCTGCCTTATCCTCTTCCTTCTCCTCCACTCATCCCCTGCCTTGTCCTCTTTCATTTTCACTTTAGCGGCCCGCAAAACTCTCAAGCACGCACGTCCGCTCGCCGCCGCGGCACTGCGCACGCCCGAGCGCGTGCGCCCCCTGCCCGAGTTGCCCGCCTCGCTCGGTTCCTCGTTTCCACCCCCTCCCGCTTCATCATCTCCCACCATAGCTTCTCCTCCCCACAACTGAGCACCATGGCTACCTCTCCGCCACCGTCGGCAGCCTGATGCCTTCACCACGGCAGCACCCTCCATCCACCCCAGCGGAGCTCGAGCCTGACGTGCCTCCTCCACCCAGGGAGCCCTTCCCAACCTCGGCTGCGGCCATGGTGCCCTTTCTCGCGGTGGATACCTGGCAGCGGCCTCCCCCGTCGTCGATCCGTGGAGTACAACACAGATCCAGCGCGCGTGGTGGTCTCCTCCACCCTGCAGGCGACGGTGCCCCATCCCCCATCCATGGAGGCGGCTCGATCTGCACCATGTTGCAATAGCCTATTCTGCATGTTGCAACTATCGTTTTTGAGATGTTCTAACAATGTTTTTTCTGTATGTTGCAGTAGCCTTTTAAGATGTTGTAACAGACCATGTTTCCATGTTGCAACATAGTTTTTTGGGTGTTGCTACATGTGTTTCTCTACATGTTGCAATAGGCATTTCAGGATGTTGCCACAATGGTTTCTAAGATGTTGCATTATGTTTTTTCTTTATGTTGCAACATGTTTTCCCGATGGTGTAACATGTTTTTCTGGACGTTGCAATAGTCGATTTAAGATGTTGGAACAGTCGATTTAAGTGTTTGCAACAGTTGTTTTTTTAAGATGTTGCAATATGTTTTTTTACCATGTTGCAACATGCTTTGCACAATGTTGCAACATGTTTCTTTTGATGTTGCAACTCGCGGCGCCTGCTCCCCCAACCTTTTTCCCCTTCCTGGCGCCAGACGCGGACATGGGCGCACGTACTGGGGGTGGGACGCGGGGCACGGGGTGGGGTGGGCGGGCGTCCGTACGTGGGGGCGAGGGTTGCGGCGGGCGTGCGATTTTCGTTTTTGTTTCTTCTCCGTACGGGGGCGGGGCGGGGTCGTGTGGATTAAGGGCGTCCGATGGGATTCCCATCGGACGTCTGGGCAGGAGCATCTCCCAGGAAAAACACAAAACAACACGAGAATCATTAGGTTTTGCATACCATAGTTAGCTAAAAATATTTTACCAAGATTACATACTTGGTTTTGCATACCATAAACAGAGTGAAACCGCAAGCCCTAGACTAACAAACTAAGCACGCCTACTCCTGGCCAATTCCTCATTCCTCATGGAGGACACTTTGTCGTCTGTTGAAAGGACTAAGGACGGCATGTTCAGCGCATTCCACTCCCATGATGAAACCAAAAGCAATACATGCAATTTTGTGCAGTACTATCTGAAAGGATCAAGATGCCCAAGAGGGGGGGTGAATTGGGCTTTTCTAAAAATTAATTGCAAGAATTAAATCCTACAAGCCAAACTTCACCCCTAGTGCCTACTTGTGTTCCTTGTGATTCTACCGACAAAAGTTTTGCACCCTAAGTTCCAATCCTAGACTAGCAAGGCAATTCTAGGAAAGTAAACAAGCAATGAAAGTAATGCAAGAAAGTAAATGCTTGAAAGTAGGGGATAGGAACACAGCGATGTTTTGCCGAGGTATCGAGGAGTCGCCACTCCCCACTAGTCCTCGTTGGAGCACCCGCGCAAGGGTGTAGCTCCCCCTTGATCCGCGCAAGGATCAAGTGCTCTCTACGGGTTGATTCTTCGACACTCCGTCGCGGCGAATCACCCAAAACCGCTCACAACTTGAGTTGGGTCACCCACAATCTCGTCGGATGATCACCGAACTCCCAATCACCACCAAACCGTCTAGGTGATGGCGATCACCAAGAGTAACAAGCTAGAACTCTCACTTGACCACAACAAGCCTAATGAGAAGATGGATGCACACTTGCTTGACTCTTGTCACTAGAGAGGATTCTCAAACTTTGATTCGCAAATCACTATCCTCACTAGGGCTCTTACACTTCCTTGCACTCTAAAGGTGTTCTCAGCTGAACAAATGAGTAAGAGACCTCTAAAAGAGGTGGAGGGGTGTATTTATAGACCTCTCAAACAAATCCAATCGTTACCTTTCGAAACAGCCAGACGCGCACTGACCGGACGCGCCTGTCGATATGACCGGACGCGCCGGTCAGGTGTAACGGTCGAATAACGGAAACCTGTGCTGAGTGACCGGACGCGCCGATCTGTAATGACCGGACACGCCGGTCTGAGATGACTGGACGCGCCGATCAAGGATGATCGGACGCGTCCGATCATGCAAGAGCTCTCTAGAAATCTGACCTGACGCATCACCGCGTCCGATCATAGGTGATCGGACGCGTCAGGTCACCATGGGACCTTACTGGAACATGACCGGACGCATGATCGCGTCCGATCATAGGTGACCGGACGCGTCAGGTCACCACGGGACCTTACTGGAACATGACCGGACGCGCCGGTCATTTTTACAGTCGCGTCCGATCTTGCTGTTTACCCTCTGTAACATGTGTCAGACTGACCACCGCGTCCGGTCCTCTCAAGGACCGCGTCCGGTCAGTCAGCTGAAAACGCAGTGAAGATTTAGTACTGACCGGACGCGTCCGGTCATGACCAGGACCGCGTCCGGTCATAGGTAAACAGCTCAAACGTCTTCTAAACGCGATGCAACTTGAACCAAGTTGCTTCTAACTGAACTCTGAGCTTTTCTCGAGCTACCTAGTGCTAAGTTTGACAAGTGTGCACCACACCTAAACACAAGACTCACCTAGGTCAAGCTACTCGCTCATGCCCCTCTTCATAGTACGGTCAAAGAAAGAAACAAAGATCCTAATGACTATTTCAGATGTATCTCAACACCTTGACATCCGGAACTAACCGTCCTTAATCTTATCGTTGATCCTTTGAAAACCGAAATGATTTCCATCAAGGGACATGAATACCATATTGCCCAAAGCAGTTATCATCTCCATGACCTAACTTACCAACGTTTCTGCAAAACACACGTTAGTCATGGTAATTATGTGTTGTCATTAATTGCCGAAACCAACACCAGGGCCTAGATGCTTTCAATCTCCCCCTTTTTGGTGATTAATGACAACACTTAGATTCAGAAGATATGAGTTGAGGTTTTCGATCATGCTTGGTTCACATATGCATAAAGCTGTAAGCACAAGGGGTTAGACAATGCTTATGTGTTCCAAGCCAACTGAGTGTACTCATCAGATAAAACATGAAGAGTTAGTACACATAAAACATAGCTCATATAAAATCAGAGTAAGGCACGGAAGCACAACCTTATGAGCTATAAACAAACAAGTGACAAGATTTAAAACTGAGATGAGATAAACCATATAGACTCAAGGTATCTCATAAGACCACATGTCACACGAATGCAATTACTGTAAAGTAAACATGATGCATGAGTGTAGCACACAAGAAAAGAACGAAAAGCCCTCTAACAAAAACTCTCCCCCTGAATCTACTCTCTCTCCCCCTTTGGCATCAACCGCCAAAAATTTAATCTAAGGATCTGACGGGGGAATAGACAGAGTTGAGTCGGGTGCCGAGGAGCGCGTAGTAATCATGAACTGAGAAGTGTCTCCCTCGGACTCGGAGCTATCAGGCTGACCCTCTGAAGAAGCACGCGGCTGTGAAGCGGTCTGGGTCTGATCAATAGGAACAGGTACTGACGAAGTAGCAACAAGTGGAGCAGTCTCTGTGACCTGAGCCTGAAGAGAGCCAATAGCTGGGGGATCTGTCGAGGCAACGGACGAAGGAACTGTCTCTATAGTGCCTATCCCTGTCATAGGAGGAAACGCTGCCTCTGAAGCTGACAACCCTGATGAAGTAGCAAAAGTGGTGTGCGAGGGCGTCGGCTGACCAGTCAACACACTATATGTGGCACTAAGATCAATAAAAGGTGTGCCGGTCAACATGTGAGGGCGAGGCTGGTCTGAAGGAGTGAACCCCGTCTAAATGGGCGTGTAGCTCGAGGACTGGAACGACTAAGGAACCTGCAGCTGTGGAGTGGTGAACTGAAAGCTCGGCTGATCCTGACTTGAAGGTCCACTGAATGGTATAGCTGAAGTCAGGATAGATGCAGGTGGAGGAACCCCAACTGTGACTAGGTGACGCAGAAGATCCAGGTACTGCTGCTGGCTAGCTGCACTCTGTCACTGCATCTCATACTGCTGACGCTGCATCTCGACTTGTTGGCGCTGTATCTCAAGCTGCTGTCTCTAGAACTCGTCCTGTCGAGCCTGTATCTATGCAAACGCAGCAGCGGTGTCCTGATCCTGTCTCTGTAGCTGAAGCTCCTGTCGCTCCTATGCCTGGGTCAGCCTCTCAAGAATAGCCACCGTGGCTGGGTCTGAGCGGGAGGCTAAACCAGAGCCACCGGCCTCGTGGTCGTGAGACCGAGGAGACTGATACCTAGGAATAGGCTGATAATCCTCGTTAGTGCTGTCGGAGGCCTCATCCTCAGCTATATCAGCGGGCTGAGTGTCTAGATCTGCAAGTTCTGCCTCAGCAAGACCCTGTACGGTCGCATCCTGCTCAGCCGCTCTCTTAGGCACCTCAGGTCTCTCTCTCTGTCCTGGCACAGGGACCTGCTCTCTCGTAACTGAAGCCCATAGCTGACGAATATCATATTCAGGAAAAACAGTGGTAGTTTCAGTTATCTCAGCACTAATCTCTGAAGGCAGCTCAAGTGCAGATCTGATGATGAAGCAAATCAATGAGCATAGGGCAGCTGACGGTGTCCCTTGAAGCCTTCTGCCAGGGTGTCCTCCATCTCACTAACCATAAGATCCCAAATGTCAAAAGGTGTCTGTGAGAGAAGGTGGTGAACTACCCATAGCTGCATTCTGGTCAGTCCCTCTCTGTAACCAAGCCTGGGAAGAAGAGTACGCCTGACAATAGCATCCAGGACTCAGGCAAGTGGTGTCAAACTGACAGGTGTGTGACGAGACCCTTCGCCAAAAGGCTCATGGAAGCAGGGTCGGATCAGATCTGTAGGTGGCACAGTACCACCATGAGGGCGTCTAGGTGGAGCTGTCTGACCGAAACAGAGCTGGTGAATCTTCGTGTCTGAAGCTGGGAGTCTGAGAATCTCCCACACTCTTGTGCTATACAGTCTGCGGTCGCGGCCTCTGAATGCAAAGTGTATGAACTCATGGGCTGGATCAATCCATAATGAAGCATAGAACTCCCTAACCCAAGTGCCGCAGTATGCACCTGTCCGTCCAAGAAAATCTGACAAGCCTAGTAGATAGGACAGGTGCGGACGAAGCTGCTCACCCACTACCTCAACAAGTGACTCAATGCGACAGACCCTCTGTGGTCGAAAAGCAATGCCACTATCAACAAGAGCTCTGTAAAAATCCTCCTGTAGAGGAGTATAAAAACCCTCTGAAGCTCTAGAGTCCCTCTGAGGTGGGAACCACCGGCTGACCTCAACAAATCTCAAACTTTGCACATGACGTGCAGTAGCACCTCTCAAGTCAAAGTGCTCGACTGGGGGTGAACCTCTAACTCTGGGAGGTGGACGTCCTCCACGACGCTGGCCCTCTGGCCTGGGAGTCACCTGAGCCCGTGTGCGTGTGGAGCGGCGACATGATGGAGTCTGAGCTGGCTGCTCCTTTGTCCCCTCTGGAGGCTCTGCAGGTGGATCAACTGACATAGTATCTGCATCCATTGGCACTTCTGTGCCCTCAGTGGTCTCAGTAGTCTTAGTACCAAGCTGTCATCCTTCAAGATGAAAGCGACTGTCTCTAATGCGTATACCACTGCTCCTGCCACCTCTCTCAGCTGCATCAGCTGTATCTACCACTGCCTGAGCTATCTCTGCATTAGTAAGAGTCTTCTTCTTCTTTCTGGCCATAATCTTGATACGCTTTCCACGCGCAACCTCAGACATACGAGGAGGACTGTTGTCCCCGTCACTAGGAGCACCACCAGCATTCTTGCAACGAACCATGCTGTCACACTGTCGGAAAACCTCTGAAAGATGACGTACTGACACTCGAGAGGCTTGGCCTCAATCCGTATCCGCAGGCTTGGCCTCGGATTCAACAGCTGAACAGCAGTCACCCCGACACACCGACAAACTCGCTGAAAAGACGGAATAGATGGATCTACTATAAGCAACATATATGATCTAAAAGGTATGAAACCCTAGAGATAGCAAGCATATAAGATAAGATGTGAAAACGAAACGCGATGGCTACCTTGGATCGACGAGAAAACGGTGACGAGATGAGATGACCTAGGTCGCAAGATTTCCCAAAGCACCGAACGAGCGCTGATTTGTTGAAACAGAGGTCAATTAGGATAAACGATAACAAAATTTTGGCAAACCCTAACATGAAGATCAAGGATGTGCGAAACAACCTCAGAGCGAAGACGTCGTGTGAAGAACTTTTCGACGACGAACGAAGGAGACGCCGCAGCGCGAACCCTAGGATTAGGGCGACGCGTGGTGGCCGAAAACCAAGGATGGTCATGAGGGCAGGAGCCGGCCGGAGGTCGTGCAGGTGGAGGAGAGCGCGGCTTGCGGGAGGTAGCAGCTTACGGCGGCGGCGGTGCAGGCGCGGTGGAGGTGGCGGCGCGGCAGATGGTGGCGGCGCGGGCGCGGCAGAGGCTGCGGTGTGGGCGCGGCAGAGGCGAAGCTGCAGGGCCGGGCGGTGGCGCAGGCGCGGTGGTGGTCTCCGGCGAGCGGCTGCGGCGAGCTTCCCGGTGAGCTAGGGCAAGGTGGCGGCAGATTCGCGAGGTGTACGGCGCGGATGAGGAAAAAGAAAGAGAACGCGAAAGTTTATATGAAGGATTAGATTCGCTCATCACGCGATGACCGGACGCGGTGGTCGATATGACCGGACGCGGAGAGGCAGCGTCCGGTCATATTCCAGTAAGCTCCTGGAATGACCGGACGCGTCCGATTATCCACGATCGGACGCTGACAGCGTCTGGTTTTGATTTGCCTGGAAAACTAAGACGGATGACCGGACGCGGTGGTCGTTACCGGGACCGGACGCAGTGGTCAACAGGAGCGCGTCCGGTGCAGCGTCCGGTCACTGGATCAGGAGATGGTCTTCTGGATGACCGGATGCGCTGGTGGTCGCCGGGACCGGACGCGGTTGTGAAGCATCACTGCGTCCGGTGCAGCGTCCGGTCCAGCGTCCGGTCACTGTTTTTCGCCCTTCTTCATTCCGAACTTCGACGCGACTTCTCCCAATCAAGTTCCAATTCAAAGAGACACAAATAAACACCAATTGGAACAAGATATGAGTGACCTCACTTAAACCCTCAAATTTCTCAAAATAGCTTGCCTTAGGCTAATATTATTTTTAGGAAAATAGGCAACAAACACCCGAGGAGCAACGTATGGCCATGCAATAGAGTTTTTGAACCCTTGGGAGCATCAAAATACTCTCTCTATCCATGGACGAACACAGAGGTTGCTCAAAGCTTAACCGAAAAGAAACGACAAAGCAACAAACATGCATATGCAATGCAAAACAAGTAAGTAAAGCTAGGTTGCTTGTCAAGTTTGATCCACGGTTAGGCTTTTTCACTCCTCCAAAGGAGGGTTATCGTAACCGTGTTAGCCAAGCCCTAGATGCATTGCGGGTAATTAAACATGGCATATAATACAATGCAATGCAAAGGACAACACAAGCTCATTTTTTAAAGTTACTAGAGTCAAGCACATTGAGTTCACTTCTCAACCTACAAAAGGTAGCTTCATCCAAAGGTTTAGTGAAGATATCCGCTAATTGATTTTCACTTCTTACACCTTCTAGTGATATATCATTTTTAGCATCGTGATCTCTTAGAAAGTGGTGGCGGATATCAATGTGCTTGGTGCGAGAGTGTTGTACCGGATTGTTTGCAATTTTAACGGCACTTTCATTATCACATAAAAGCGGCACCTTTTCAAGAACAACTCTATAGTCTAGGAGGGTTTGTTTCATGTATAGGATTTGTGCACAACAAGCCCCCGCGGCAATATATTCCGCCTCGGCGGTGGACAAAGCAACACTATTTTGCTTTTTAGATGACCAAGATACTAAAGATCTCCCAAGCAAATGGCACCCTCCGGATGTGCTTTTTCTATCAATTTTGCAACCGGCATAATCCGAATCGGAGTAGCCAACTAGTTGGAATCTAGCTCCTTTGGGGTACCATAGTCCGATGCTTGGAGTATACTTAAGGTATCTTAGGATTCTTTTTACGGCACTTAGGTGAGGTTCTTTAGGGCACGCTTGAAAGCGAGCACACATGCACACACTAAATATGATGTCGGGCCTAGATGCGGTAAGGTACAACAAGCTACCAATCATTAAACGGTAAAGAGTTTGATCGATTGGTTTACCTCCCTCATCTAGGTCGAGATGTCCATTAGTTGGCATTGGGGTCTTGATTGGCTTGCATTCTTCCATCTTGAATCTTTTGAGAAGATCCTTGGTATACTTTTCTTGAGAGATAAAGATCCCTTCTCTCATTTGCTTGACTTGAAACCCAAGGAAGAATGTTAGCTCACCAATCATTGACATCTCAAACTCTGTTGACATCAATTCACCAAATTCTTTACAATAGTCTTCATTTGTTGACCCGAAGATGATATTATCAACATACACTTGACAAATGAAGATCTCTTCTTTGAATTTCTTGGTGAATAGTGTGGTGTCAACCTTCCCAATAGTGAAGCCCTTCTCTATGAGGAAGTCCCAGAGGCGCTCATACCACGCTCTAGGGGCTTGCTTGAGCCCATATAGCGCCTTGGACAACCTATAAACATGATTAGGATATCTAGGGTCTTCAAACCCGGGAGGTTGTTCAACATAGACTAGTTCATTTATGAAGCCATTTAAGAATGCACTTTTCACATCCATTTGATATAGTTTCATATCATGATGTGATGCATATGCAAGAAGGATACGGATGGCTTCAAGTCTTGCAACGGGTGCAAAAGTCTCTCCAAAATCAAGACCTTCAACTTGGGAGAACCCTTTTGCTACTAGTCTTGCCTTGTTTCTTACCACTACCCCTTGATCATCTTGCTTGTTGCGGAACACCCACTTGGTTCCAATGACTCTTGCACCTTTTGGATGCTCTTCAAGTGTCCATACTTGATTGCGGGCAAAGTTGTTCAATTCTTCATGCATGGCATTCACCCAATCCGGATCTTGAAGAGCTTCTTCTACATTCTTAGGTTCAAGACAAGAGACAAAAGAGTGATGTTCAACAAAAGAATTAAATTTTTTGAGATCGAGTCATTACACCCTTTGTAGGACTCCCTATGATGAGATCTTGTGGATGTGCTTGAAGTAGGGGTGAGTTTCTTCGATCAACCATTTGAGGAGTGGGATGAGGAGCATTAACATCTTGTGCTTGTGCCTTGGCTTGATGATGAGAGACATGGGTATCTTCATTTTCAACTCTCTCATTCTTGTCATCATTTTGAGGCACATATGATGAAGATGGTGGATTGACAATTTGTACATTGTCTTCATCATCTTTAGGCTTGATGTCACCCACCGGCATGTTCTTCATGGCCTCCCTCAATGGTTCATCACCTACATCATCACAATTCTCAATTGCTCCTTGGGAGCCGTTAGATTCATCAAATTCCATATCATATGTTTCTTCAACCAAACTGGTGGCATGGTTAAATACTCTATATGCCTTGGACTTTGATGAGTAGCCAACAAGAAAACCAATATCACAACGTCTTTGGAACTTCCCTAGGTGTTGACACTTCTTGTAGATGTAGCATTTGCAACCAAACACCCGAAAGAATGAGACGTCCGGCTTCTTCCCATTTAGCAACTCATAAGGGGTCTTGAAAAGGAACTTTTGTAGGAAGAGGCGATTTGAAGCATAGCATGCGGTGTTGATTGCCTCGGCCCACAATTTCTCCGGTGTGTTGTACTCATCTAGCATTGTTCTTGCAAGAGTGATCAAGGTCCGGTTCTTTCTCTCAACTACACCATTTTATTGAGGAGTGTAGGTTGATGACACTTCATGCTTGATTCCAATTTCATCACAATAGGCTTCAATGTTGGTGTTGTCAAACTCTTTTCCATTATCACTTCTAATCTTCTTTATCTTGACTTCAAATTCATTTTGAGCTCTCTTTGCAAATTGCTTGAAGCAACTTGCCACTTCGGATTTGTCATGAAGGAAGAAGGTCCAAGTGTATCTTGAGTAATCATCCATAATTACTAGGCAATAGAGATTTCCACCCAAACTCTTGTAAGTTGTAGGACCAAACAAATCCATGTGAAGAAGTTCTAGCACTCTTGATGTTGACATGTAGGCTTTGGTTGGATGAGTGTTTGCAACTTGTTTGCCAGCTTGACATGCACTACAAGGTTTGTCCTTTTCAAACTTTACATCCTTTAAACCTCTCACTAATTCTTTCTTCAATAGCTTGTTGAGAGTGTTTATTCCAACATGAGCAAGCCTCCTATGCCAAAGCCATCCAAGTGTGGTCTTGGTGAACAAACATGTCATCAAGTTTGCATCTTCGGAGGTAAAGTCAACAAGATAAAGATTGTTGTATCTAAAACCCTTGAAAATCACTTGCTTGTCATCTATCTTGGTAACAACCACTTCATTTGGACCAAACAAGCATTGGTAGCTAAGATCATAAAGTTGCCCAATGAATAGTAAGTTGAAACTCAATGAAGCAACATAGAGCACATTTGAGAGAGAATGATCATTTGATATTGCAACCTTGCCTATACCCTTGACTTTGCTCTTTGAATTATCCCCAAATGTGATCTTGTCTTGGCATACCCTATCCTCTTCAAGTGAGGTGAACATACGAGGATCACCGGTCATTTGTTGTGTGCAACCACTATCAATCACCCAATGAGATCCACCGGTCTTGTAGTTCACCTACACACAAGAGATCAAACCTTATGTTTAGGGACCCAAACTTGAGAGGGACCCTTAACTTTTTCAACTAGTGACTTGGCAACCCATATTTTCTTTGGCCTATTCTTGTTAGGAGGACCCAAGAACATGACTTTCATCTTTCCACTAGAGTCCTTTCTAAGTATGTAGTGAGCATTGAAAGCAAAGGGTCTAGCATGTTTGGGCAAGGGTTGTGGTGGTGGGGTTTTGCACTCATGAGCAAAATGGTCTTCTTGTCCACACTTAAGACATCTCTTTTGCTTGGGCTTTGTTTTGCTTTGTTGTTGTTTGGCCTTGACCTTCTTCTCTTGATTTGCCAAATACCCAATGTCACTCCTATCCAACTTCATGATGGTGTTCATGAGTAGCTCACTTTGCAAATGTTGACCTCTTGTGAACTTGCTTAGGCCGGTCTTGAGATGCTCTTTCTCTTGCTTGAGCTTCTTGTTTTCTTCAATGAGTGACTCATTTGAAGCTTGCTTTTCAAGAGCCAACAACTTCTTGTTCTCATCTTTAAGCATCTCATTTTCACTCTTGAGCTTGACATACTCATCATAGTCATTTGCCTCAACCACACTCTTGCCTTGGCCGCTAGAGCCTTGCTCAAAGTTCTCAACAATCAAGTCATCACATGATGTAGCTATATCAATCTTAACAATTTGGTTAGTAGCATCATGTGTCTCAAGAGCAAGCTCATTAGCGACAATAAGAGTATCATAATTAATTTTCAAGGTGGTATACTCTTCTTTTAGCAAGTTTAGTCTAGTGATGAGTTCACCATGCTTCTTCTCAATCTTATCATGCTTATCTCTAAGCTCCTTGTTAGAAATTTTAAGCTCTTTGAGAGAAGAAGACATAGTTTCATTTTGATCTATGAACTCATCCCTAGCATTATGTGCATTTTCAAGCTTAGATGAGAGTGATTCATTTTCATGTTGAAGCTCGTCATTTTCATTTCTAGTCCTCCTTATGATTTTAGAATATTTATTTAACAATTTTACTAGTTCATCATAAGAGGGAGCATCATATTCATCATCACTATCACTATCATCATCATCACTATCACTATTTTATACCTTTCGATCACCCTTTGTCATAAGGCATAGATGAGTAGTAGAAGATGATGGTGAAGATGGCGGTGAAGGTGGTGACGAAGATGTCGGTGAAGATGATGGTGGCCCAATCACAAGTGCGGCGATCTTCTCTCTTTCATTGTCACTTTCATCGCCGGAGGACTCACATGATGATTCAATGTCGGTGAGCCAATCACCAACAATATAGGCCTTGCCTCCCTTCTTCTTCTTGTAGAATTCTCTTTTCTTGCTATCTTTCTTCTTGTATGGCTTGTTCTTTCTTTTGTCATCTTCTTCATCATTTGAATCATCTTTCTTGCCCTTGTACTTGTTCTTGTACTTGTCTTTTGGAGGCTTTGGGCATTGATGAGCTAGATAGCCAAGTTCTCCACAATTGAAGCAATCCATTTCGGAGATTGACTTCCTTTTGCTACTTGTGAAGAATTTCTTCTTCTTGCCATTGAACTTGATGCCACTCTTGTTGAGCTTCTTTAGCATCTTGGTGGTCTTCCTTACCATGAGTGCAAGTGATTCATCATCAATGTCACTTTCACTAGAGCTTTCTTGCACAATCATGGCTTGGGCCTTCTTCTTTTTCTTTTCATGGCTAGCTTTGAAGGCTAAGTCTTTCTTCTTGGAAGATGATGAGCCTTCTTCCGGAGTGATATGCATGTACATCTCATGTGCGTTGATCTTCCCCAATACTTGAGTCGGTGTTACGGTGGAGAGATCACTTTGGTGAAGTACGGTGACAATGTGTCCATACTTCTCAACGGGAAGAACACTTAAGATCCTCCTTGCAACATCCGATTGACTCATTTTAGTGAGTCCAAGAGCATTTAGATCTTCTACAAGAACATTCAAACGAGTGTACATGTCGTTAGCACTTTCTTTAGAAAGCATCTCAAAAGAATTAATTTTCTTTAAAGCAATATGATAGCGTTCCTCACGCTCACTCTTAGTTCCCTCATGGAGAGCACAAAGATTTTCCCACAATTCGTGAGCGTTTTTGGCATTTCGCACACGATTGAAAATATCCTTGCCTAGTGCCCGGTAGATTGCATTTTTTGCTTTTTCATTCCACCGATCGTATTTCTCCTCGTCACCACTTGGGTTAGCGGGATCCCTTATGGGAGGAAGCCCTTCGGTTGCGGCTCTAAGGCACCCAACATCTATGGCTTCGAGGTACGCCTCCATACGAATTTTCCAATATGGAAAATCGTCTCCCTCAAAAGTGGGAGGTGGTCCTTCCCCATTAGACATCTTGCTCTAGGCGGTAAAGCCTAAATTAAGAGCAACACGGCTCCGATACCAATTGAAAGGATCAAGATGCCCAAGAGGGGGGTGAATTGGGCTTTTCTAAAAATTAATTGCAAGAATTAAATCCTACAAGTCAAACTTCACCCCTAGTGCCTACTTGTGTTCCTTGTGATTCTACTGACAAAAGTTTTGCACCCTAAGTTCCAATCCTAGACTAGCAAGGCAATTCTAGGAAAGTAAACAAGCAATGAAAGTAATGCAAGAAAGTAAATGCTTGAAAGTAGGGGATAGGAACACGGCGATGTTTTGTCGAGGTATCGAGGAGTCGCCACTCCCCACTAGTCCTCGTTGGAGCACCCGCGCAAGGGTGTAGCTCCCCCTTGATCCGCGCAAGAATCAAGTGCTCTCTACGGGTTGATTCTTCGACACTCCGTCGCGGTGAATCACCCAAAACCGCTCACAACTTGAGTTGGGTCACCCACAATCTCGTCGGATGATCACCGAACTCCCAATCACCACCAAACTGTCTAGGTGATGGCAATCACCAAGAGTAACAAGCTAGAACTCTCACTTGACCACAACAAGCCTAATGAGAAGATGGATGCACACTTGCTTGACTCTTGTCACTAGAGAGGATTCTCAAACTTTGATTCGCAAATCACTATCCTCACTAGGGCTCTTGCACTTCCTTGCACTCTAAAGGTGTTTCTTAGCTGAACAAATGAGCAAGAGACCTCTAAAAGAGGTGGAGGGGGTGTATTTATAGACCCCTCAAACAAATTCAACCGTTACCTTTCGAAACAGCCAGACACGCACTGATCGGACGCGCCTGTCGATATGACCGGACGCGCCGGTCAGGTGTAACGGTCGAATAATGAAAACCTGTGCTGAGTGACCGGACGCGCCGATCTGTGATGACCGGACGCGCCGGTCTGAGATGACCGGACGTGCCGATCAAGGATGATCGGACGCGTCCGATCATGCAAGAGCTCTCTGGAAATTTGACCTGACGCATCACCGCGTCCGATCATAGGTGACCGGACACGTCAGGTCACCACGGGATCTTACTGGAACATGACCGGACGCATGATCGCGTCCGATCATAGGTGACCGGACGCGTCAGGTCACCACGGGACCTTACTGGAACATGACCGGACGCGCCGGTCATTTTCACAGTCGCATCCGATCTTGCTGTTTACCCTCTGTAACACGTGTCAGACTGACCACCGCGTCCGGTCCTCTCAAGGACCACGTCCAGTCCTCTCAAGGACCGCGTCCAGTCAGAGAGCTGAAAACGTAGTGAAGATTTAGTACTGACTGGACGCGTCCGGTCATGACCAGGACCGCGTCCGGTCATAGGTAAACAGCTCAAACGTCTTCTAAACGCGATGCAACTTGAACCAAGTTGCTTCTAACTGAACTCTGAGCTTTTCTCGAGCTACCTAGTGCTAAGTTTGACAAGTGTACACCACACCTAAACACAAGACTCACCTAGGTCAAGCTACTCGCTCATGCCCCTCTTCATAGTACGGTCAAAGGAAGAAACAAAGATCCTAACTACTATTCTAGATGTATCTCAACACCTTGACATCCAGAACTAACCGTCCTTAATCTTATCGTTGATCCTTTGAAAACCGAAACGATTTCCATCAAGGGACATGAATACCATATTGCCCAAAGCAGTTATCATCTCCATGACCTAACTTACCAACGTTTCTGCAAAACACATGTTAGTCATGGTAATTATGTGTTGTCATTAATTGCCGAAACCAACACCGGGGCCTAGATGCTTTCACTATCCAATTCCATTTTGGCTCGTTGATGTTCTCCCTATCATGGATGTGAACAATGCATGAATGCTAGGATTATTTCATTTGAGTAAAAATCAAATAAGTTGTAGCGCCTCCAATTACCTCGCGGCTTCAGCTTTAATTCTAGTTATCCCGTCATCAACAATATTAGCTATCTTCCCATCTATCTGCACGCCCTCTTTTTCTAATTTTGCCAACAAGTGATCAACCTCCTCCTTCGTCTTCTTATCAACATCTGCTGTAGCTCTAGCTCCATTGCTGGATCCATCCTGGTAGGATTAATTAGAGAATTATGGTTGATGTAGTAATATAAGTCAAAACAACTATTCATGCATGTTAATGCTAACGAGAGGGCATGGCTGCAATTGGCTAACAATAGTCCTTATCCATACTATCAACACATTCAAAAGTTTTTGACCACTAGTATGGCTAAAGCTATCAAGACCGACTCATATGGAATTTATATTGGTAGATAGACTTGTTTTTGGAAAGCTTTAACAACAGCAGAATTTAGAACATACTAGCAGGGGCCGTGCAAAGCACGTGTTTTTGTTTTTTTTTCTCTAATGGAAGGAGGAGGGGAGAAGGGAGGTGGAAATGTGAAACAGGAACGGGGCAGGCACTGTTCATGAGCCCGTTGGTGTACATAATGAATGGGGGCACTGTTCATGAGACCTGGTATTGTTTGTAACAGGGTATTGTTCATGAGACCTGGTAGGGTACCGTTTATGAGAACTGACACTGTACATAACAGGTGGACACGGTTCATAACCCCGATACTGTACGTAATGTACAGTGATATGTGAGGGGGAGGATCTCTAACCTTATGTATATAGTATAGATTTGTCTTTGTGCGTCAAAAGGAGGAACAATTGTAGAAGCAGATGGATCCTATGAGAGTGTTACTGCTTTTTCTCCGGTACTATATAGAGCAGTGTTCGGTAAAAGCAAATAGAATTCCAAATGGAAAATGAAGTTACCTAATATTTTGGGAAAAAGTCTACATCACCCCCTGAAGTATGGGGTGGTGTCTAATTTACCCCCTCAAGTATGAAACCAGGTAATGAGCACCTTAAAGTTGTCAAAACCAGCCAATTAACCCCCTGTGGTGGTTTTCCTTGGCTGTTTTGCACGCGTGGCAGTCCAGCATGGATAAGGTGGACACGCTGGACATCCTGGCCCTTGGCCCCGCTGGTCAGGTGCATTGGCACATAACAAAAGGGCACGACGTCGTCTCCGTTCCGTCAGCGAGGTCACACTGCCTGCACCTCGCCCAAATCCCCAGCGACGCCGCCCTCCCATCTCCCTGTGCGCCCTCGCCGGCCGCGCGGCACAGTCCCATCAGCACGTCGCCGGTGCCTCAGCAGCTCGTGCTCGCCGCCGCTCGTCTCGGCCGCGGCGAGGACTCAGCCCCGACGGCGCGGCCCCACATCGCCCTCGCGAGCACCTGCAGAAATCCCCAGCGACGCCGCCCTGCCTACGCGCCCTCGCCGGCCGCGCGGCCAGGCCCCATCAGCGGGCTGTCGGCGCCTCAGCAGCATATCTCGTGGGTGCCATCCATGCCAAGCAGAGGCGTATCTCGTGGGTCTCTTCGAGGACACCAACCTGTGTGCCATCCATGCCAAGCGGGTGACCATCATGCCCAAAGAAGTTCATCTGGATACCAGGATCCGTGGCGAGAGGCACTAATCCTATTGCGTCGTGAATGAGTGGAGGTGCCGACGATCTGCTGAACATTGAATGTGATGCTTTTGCTGACGATCCAGTTATCCTGGGCATCTTTTGTAAAGTTTGAATGTTTGTTCAACTTAACAATGTCCCTGCTATTTGGCATGATATAATCACAATACTGAGCATCATGGGAATTGAAGCTATCAGATTTATATTACACAGAATTCCAAACTATTGCAAGCATGATATGTATTACATCGCCAGGTAATTGGGCCAGTTCTTGTAAACTGCTAATCCAATACTTTGTAAACTTCTTGTCACTTTTCAACAAGAGTGATCTAATAAAATAGGAGTAAATCTCAGAAAGACGCCACATTCTTTTCCTAACTATGAAGTGATTGCATTGTAATAAGAGTCAAAGAGTCTGGTTTTCTTCGTTTGTCAGCAAGAAAAATACGGTAAAAAGAACTACAGTTAATTGGTACAGAATGGAAAGTAAAGGCCGAGCAAGCAAAAGAACACACATAAGTGCCCAATGACCAAGTTAGGCATCTATTATCCATAAAAGCTCTAGTTTTGAACATATATTACACAAAAGAGTGGCATTTCTGACCACAAGAGCTTTGTTCAGGTTTGCACTACAGTTTGACATTTTGTAAGCCCAAAAGCACTACAGATTGGCATTCTGTATGCCTAAAATGGCTGCATCCTGGCATTTTCTATGCCCATAAGCCTGTCCTACATATTGGCATTTTGTATGCCCAAAATGACTACATCCTGGCATTTTCTATTCCCATTAGCTTGTCCTACATATTCACATATTTACATGATTCAAGTACTTCAGTAGTTGTTCCCAAACAACTGGTGTTGCAGCCTCCCTGTTCCCCTTGTAGCAGCCTGTGATCGTCCCATGGCCCCCCTTGTAGCAGCCTGTGGTCGTCCCCTAGTCCCACTTGTAGCAGCCTGTGATGCTCCTCTGGTTCCAATTTGAGTAGCTTGGCTCGATGAAGCTTGACTTGGTCCAGGTTGGCTAGATGATGGCTGACTTGGTCCGGGATGGAATGATGTAGCTGGACTTGTTCCAGGCTGGCTTTCTGCAGGCTGTAGTAACACAAAAAAAAGTGTTGTAGTAACACATAAAAAATTAAATAACACATTCTTCTGTAGTTTCTTATTAGTGTAAGATAGGCTCTATACAAATTAAATAACACCCTGCATGATGCCTTAGCACACCTCCACCATTTCTTCTGTAGTTTCTTATTAGTGTACTTCTTCCTCCAATTAGCATATATGTGCCTTGCACACATTCTATGCTCTGCATTAGGAACTAATTCCTGCACTGCCTTTAGCAACCCCTGCACATAAGCAAATAAAGCATAGTACCTCTATCAGCTACTTACATTTCAACCATCATTAGTAAATAATAAATAACCAAATAAAGCATAGTACCTCCTATCAGCTACTTACATTTGAACCATCATTACTAAATAATAGATAAGCAAATAAAGCATAGTACCTTTTGCTGATCAGATATGAGAACCCATCCTTCTCCCCCATTACTGATGTTTAGGTCTTTCTGAAGCAAGCCCAGAAACCAGTACCAAGTGTCATAACACTCTATTGGTACTGCAGCCCATGCCACTGGATACATCTGGTTGTTAGCATCTCTACCAATAGCACAGAGCAAATTACCATTGTTGGAACCTTTGAACCAGCAACCATCCAACCCAATGACTTTCCTACATCCTGCCATGAACCCCTTCTTGCATGCATCAAAGCAGCAATAAAACCTCTCAAACACTTTCCTGTCTTCAATTTCTGGGTCAAGACAAACCACTACAGTACTACCAGGATTGGTCCTCAGTAGCTCCAACTGGTAGTCATAGACTCTGGTATACTCTCCCTTCATTGCATCTAATGCTTGTTGAAATACTATTGATTTTGCTCTCTTACACTTTGAAAGGGAGACATCTGTCAGCATGTCCCTCTGGACTGCATTCTTGATCAAGCCTACCTTCCAAGTGGGGTTGTCCTTAATTTGCTGGTAGTAGTGTTTAGCAATTACAGAACAAGTAACAAGCTTGTTATCCCTTCTTGGTGCACAAGAGTGAACATCCTCAAATGTTACTACCTTCAACCATTCTGATCTGCTTGTAATGGACCCATAAATCAACCACTTGCATCCTGGCCAAGTACAAACTGCCCTTACCCTTTTCTCTTCATCTTTCTCAAACCTTAGGTGCCTATGTGTCTTCAGTCCATACTTGACTAAGGCCTTTTTAAACTGTCTGCTATCTCTGAATGCCATACCAAGAGAGAAAAAAAGAATTTCAGTCTTGCTGTCATACCTATTCTCTACACTCTTCCACCTTTCAGTCTCTCCATCACTGTTTTCTTCATAGGAATAGTCATCACTAGAGTCTAGGTAAGGACTATTAGGTTCTTCGAGATTAGGAACCTCATCAACCAAATCTTCAACTCTTACTCCAAGAATTTGGCTGCCATGAATACCAAGCTTCTTTGCTTTGTTCTTCCTCCTGATCTCTCTAGCATACTCCCTCAATTCAGTTGCTTCATCATCTTCTGCTGAGCTGTTTTCATCATGAGGCTGCACATATTCTTCATCAGAGTAGTTCTCACTACTGTCTTCATCTGCAGGTTGACAAATTCCTAGGTTTTCTTCATCTTCAACATCTTCTTTGCATTTCTCTGATGACTTTGAAGGGGACCTATAGAATGCAACAAAAGATTTGTAGTCCTTGTCATCCATCTGCTTTGAACTTTCCTCTGCACAAGCTGCTTCATCATCTTCACCTGCCCAAATTTCTTGACCATTTGGACTCATCTCCATACTAACCTCCTCAGCATACATGTTCACTACTGCACCATTTGTGTGACAATCAAGCATGACCTTGCATCCAGCATCATCTACCAACATAACCAGCCCAGACCCCAAATCCATCCTAGGCTTCAACCAGTACAAGCGCAAGATACTATCTGTTAGATAATGATCACGCAGATGCCCCTTGATCTCGAAATATGACAACTTTTCCACATCAATCCATGACATACCATTGTCTCCACCCACATAGTACACATGACCATTTACAGTACGAAATTTCCCAGCAAAGTGAAACCTTATTGGGACGATATCAGCATTGTTCATCCTGATAACAAAGAAAAGTCACAATTAAACAGAAATTCTATTCCTTTCAGCCGAACCAAACAACCCTAAACCTAAAATACCATGGTCCAGTGCGATCGCCTAGTAAATAAACAGGGATTCACCAATAATGTTGCACAATCAACCCAAAATCACCTCTACAACGACTAAAACACACATCGCATGGACAAAATCACCTCTACAAAGCAGTTCCAAAAAACCCCCTTTTTCCCCAAGTCCGCCCAAATCGCAGAAGAAATCCCAGAAAACAGATGGGTTGGTGGTAGCCTACATGTACCTGGCCCTCCTGCAGGAAGCCGATCACCAGAACCTCACGCCGATCATCCGCGTGCCGCCCGCTTCGTCGAGGAGAGAGAAGGGGTTTGGAGAGAGCAAGGGAGACGACGAACACGAGCTTGCCTGGACGGAACAATCGAAGGTGTCTTCCTTCTGTTATGAAGCACTTGCACCTGACGAGTGGGGCCAAGGGCCAACATGTCCACTGTGTCCCTCTTGTCCAGGCTGGACTGCCACACGTACAAAACAGCCTAGGAAAACCACTATAGGGGGTTGAATGACCGGTTTTTGACAACTTTAGGGTGTTGATTATCTGGTTTCATACTTGGGGGTAAATTAGACACCACCCCATACCTCAGGGGGTTATCTAGACTTTTTCCTAATATTTTGTTTTTCACGGCACATTTATGCAACTTTACATTGGGCCCATTAAGCCCACAGCCCAACCTGCACTCCCGCACCCTCCCGCGCTCCCAAAGACTGCCCTCCTCCCCGCCGCCGCCCGCCGCCCGCCGCCCGCCCCGGACCCCTGTGCCTGCGCCTGAGCACTGAGCTGCTCGTCAAATCCTCTCCTCTCCGCCGCCCGCCCGTCCTTCCGTTCCTGCTCCTCCCTAAGGCCAGCCGTGCTCCACTGCCATCCCCACGGGAGATGGCGAAGCGCAAGCCCATGCCTTCCGCCGCCGCTCGAGGTACGAATCCCTGCCCGAACCGATTCGGCGCCACCTCCTCCCCTCCGTTCGAGCTGTCCTAACGCGCTTTTTGTTCCTCGTGTTGCTGGTGCTGTCGTCACAGGACCGAAGAACCGGCCAAAGAAGCCAAGGCCCGGGAAGCAGGGAGCTGAGCCACGGGAGGAGAATCCCCAACTGTCGGAGCACGATGACGGTCCGATCCTCTTCTTCTTGCGTTGGGTTCTTTAGGTCCAGTGAATAGCGGAAAATCCCTAATTGACTCTTAACTTCACGTGCAACTCCTCTGCGTGGCCCTCATTAGATTACGCATCTCCATTCTCCAATGGTCTGCATCTAGTAGTAAGAAGCTTAAGTTGCTAGCTTGTGCCACCAGAGAGTTTTATTGTGGTGTTACTCAACTGACAACATATTTAAACTCAAATTTCTTTGCATAGTGATGTGCAATTGCACCATCGGCCTTCCTCCACTTTCTCTCAATTTTTTTTTTTGCTTCCTGCGACAAAATAGTGCTCACGCTCATTCTTACTGAACTTAAGCATTGTGTGTGGCAGAAATTGTAGATACTGAATCTGGAGCAGCAGAGACTGTTCAACGTGATAAGAAGGCCAATTGGGGCTTTCAAGGCATAGCGCAGAGTGACGAAGATGACATACAAGATGAGTATGACGCTCCTAGTGGTGATGCGCCTGGTGATACGATAAACAATGGAAATGGTTGTTTTGATGCAGAGACTTCATGGTTAGTGCTGCATATATGATTTGTTCGTTATCTGTCACCTTTATGGAGTATTATGGTTCCATGTTTGCATTTTCAGAATGTTAACTTTAGGTCACCCGTTTACTTTATTTGTTTTTGTAGTATACAATTTTGTATTGCCTTCGATAAGCAAATCAATCTTTTTTAAAATACTTTATCTACAGCCATTTTTATGTTAGTATTTATCTTTTTAGACCGATCTGAGGAGATTAGCCCTCATGACTTTTATTGTCGGGATACAGTTGAACTGGCAAATTTTCTTTGAAATTCCGTCCATGGTTATCAGTAAGCAGAAGTGACAAAAGATGCTTATCCTTTCTATATATTGGCCAGTTCCTGTTCTTGTGTGCATTGTCACTCCTTTTTCAACACCGTCTCCATCTATCTGTTTTGCAGTTCATTTCATCGTCATGTAAGCAACATCATAACAAATGAAGAAGTCAAGGTGTTGATGAAGAACTATAAATTCAAGTGGGAAATGCCTGCTGTGGACATTCCAAGGTCTAAATGGGTTGGAACAGGTGAAAAACTGCAGGTAGAGTTTTGGTTAGTCCTTGTGTATGTATTTTGAAATTTATATGCTAGTCATCTGAATATTGTTAGATGATAGGGTGTACTCTCCAGTTTCTAGAGTCTAGATGTGCCATAATATGTTTCAAGTTCCGATGCTATATCACCCTGGAATAATAACTATGCCTAATGCTGCCGAGAAAAATAACTATGCATAATGGCAGTGCCCATTATAGTGGCGATCGGGTTATTGTCGAACTGTATACCTCTTTCATTGGGTTTCCGTGTTTGAAGGCTAAATTGAATCACACATATCATACGAAATTGCAGGGGAACTTGATCTTTTCAGCCCTGAAATCTGGTCACTGAATTTATGTGAATTTGTAGCTGACCTTTCAAAAATTTACTACTATTCTTAGTTTAAATCAGTTATTACCTTTAAGCGTGTTTTGGTACCTACTAATTTTTTTATAAGCATGTGAGTGAGTTACTTAGAAAATAAATACATTTGCATTCTATGTACTTTATACGCTTTCTCAACTGTCCATCACTCATCTTACAAGTTGGAGTTGGCAAACTGGAATTGGCAAACTGGAAATAAATGGTTTGGGGGGCGGGTGGGGGGGGGGGGGGGGATCCACAGGGGGGGGCTGGCCAGCCCCCCTACAGCTGGTGCATCAATGGAAATATGGGGAGGGCGAGGGAGAAGAAGAGGTGGAGGAAAGAAGAAAAATGGAGAGAGAGAGAGAGAGGAAGAAGAGACCAGCCCCCCCTTCAATCCTGTTCTGCATCCGCCACTGGGGGGGAGCGTTGCTAATTTTCTGTCACAAGAAATACTTGTTTATGTGATTTCTTAATATTCTTATGGTGCACATATTATGAAGTTTGGCAAATTTTGTTAAGCACAATACCCTCTAAAATATCACTCTATGTCTTGTTGATTGACTAAACTAAATGTCAAATTAGTCACTAGCTTTGTGATTTGGTTATCTTACCAATTGTGCATGACAGTTTTGGGATGATTAATCTTAACCTTGATGCTTTGTTATTTTAGGAAGCTTGTGATGATCATCTTCGAGATGTCAAAGGAAAGTTGAGAGACCATTGGCAACGTACTCTGTCTGATCATTTAAATTCTCGAATGAGCTTCTTCTCTCTTTGTAAGTTCTCTTTATTGCAATAAACAGCATCTCTTCCTTGTCTGCCTTAATCACAGCTGCGAAGGTCATGGTTCTTTCTTGTTTTACACTTAGGGAGTCCTCCATTCCTATAGTATCCCAAAATACAGAGTTGTAGGTTAAAAATAAAGTTTTAAGCTTCTGTTTCCAGTCTTAAATGAGAACCATTATAGCTTACTGAGACACCAACCCTCACTATTCTTCCAGGCTCCAGCTCCACCTTCATGATTTTGTGAAATAGGTGGAGCTGGAGGTCTCCTGAATAGGCTTTATGGTTGCTGAGTTTCAGTGGCTCTAAACCTGTTTGCTTTAACTATTTTTGGATTATTTGTTACTTGCACCGTTCCAAATTGTAAGCGTTCTGGCTTTTCTAGATACATAACTTTTACTAGAAAAGCCAGAACGACCTACAATTTGAAATGGAGGGAGTATTTAATAACACTATAACAGTTATCTTGGCCTAGAGTGAATAAAGGTTTCAGTTATTGGTTTTTGTGGTAGAGCGCAGCAATATTAGAATAATAATTGTGTGCCTAAGTTTTATTTATTTGTGAGAAACAGCATCTCTCTGTCTTGATTGTAGCTGGGAAGGGTTCTTTTCTTTCCTGATACTTGGGGCTTGTATGGGAGAACAGAGAGCTCGAAAGCCTACATCTTATTCTAATATGAGAACAGTAAGGTTCACTGGCACACACACCCTCAGTCTACGCCCTTGACAGAGTATCACAGATTATTGGAGCTGGAGCTCTCCCAAACAGGCCCTTATGGCAGCTCACATTGGTGACTTTAAAGCACTTTATCTTCGCTATTTCTGCATTTATATATTGCTTAATAAGGGATTATCTTAGCTAGAGCAAATATAGGTTTCAAAAAACAATATTTTTTTAACGTAAAGGCAGGAGCTCTGCCTTTCAATTAAGAGAGGGAAATAGAATTCTATGTACAAGGGAAACAAGCCCTCCTGGGCAGACAAACAGCAACAAGGAGAACTAAACTCCAGAACTCAGAAGATGGGCTCTATTCCCTCCCTACAATGGCTGTCTGGGTTTCAAAAAAGAATATCTAAGACAGGAGATAAGTTATCAGATTTTACAAAACCAGGATTTTTTTCTACAATCTTGCATGAACCAGCTGTTGCCTGGTGAGTGGTGACCTTTTTTTTACCACTGTTACTTAAGTATTGATCTTACATTTGGCCATTTGTGTTACTTTTTGTATATGGAACAAGATAGCACTTTTAGTTCTAAATCCCAAAGAGTGAAGTCTATTCATGGTGTATGCCTATTCAATCCTTGGTCTGATCATATTGTGGAAAAGATGGGTTACTGATACAATTTTAGCTCCACCAGTCAATTCCAAACCCTACTTCTGTGATGCAGTAACTAAACAGCCAAATTAAGGCTGTATCTCGTTGTTCACAGTATGATGTATGGTATGCTTTTATTTTCCTTAATGTTAGATATAATTATATTCATGTATTACTGTAGGTAACAGTTATCGTGACATAATGCATTGCAATAAGAAGCCATTTTATCTGAAAAGTAATGGTCCTGATTCCAGTACCATGGACGCATATCTTATGCATGCTGTAAGCTTTACTATCTCTTTTTGGTCATGTTATTATTCTTGAACCTCTTGATGGTGCTGGCTAATCTGCAAAGCGCATTACTTCTGCAGTTGAATCATGTTCATAGGACGCGAGATGTTGTAATTAGAAATGACGCGAAGCTTAGGAGTGACGCTGACAGAGATATTTCAGATGATAAGACATACCTTGATCAGGGTTTTACGCGCCCAAAGGTATATCACATCAAGAATATTGGCATGTTGAGCACCTATTCTGTTGTCGTGGATACATTAACTGAGATTACACTACCAGATATTTTTAGTTGTATTTTAGTGTGCTATCCTGCATTTGTTTTGCAATATTTTCTTTGTGATGTGTGTTGGCAAGAAGAAAAAGACATAATTATGCGAGGTGGATAGGTTATAAGAACACATTAAGCTGTCGCGACAGTTGATTCCTGCACGTTTACTCACAATTTATTTGGAACTATGTTTTATATGCGATCTGTAGTAGAGCTCGGCTACATTATCCTTTTGTGTAATTATAAACCATGGCATGCCATGCTTCTTAAGATTCATGTGACCTTTATGTTGATTCCCTGATTTCTCAAATAGTATTTCTGTTCCACCAACAACTTATTGCCGTGTGAGCGTGGTGTGTGGAAGTGTGCTGGAATATTGCAACGAAAAATGCTTGGAAATGTGTTCAAACCCATTACCTCAGTCTTGAATGGCATGGTAGTCCGTCCACTACTGTGCCATGCTTCTGTGATGACTTTGGTACGAAACTCTCTATTTAAGCTGTTTTGATCCAGTTGTCCAACCGTTTAGACTGTTAGATATATATAGTGTATAGCATATTTTCCTCTTTGTGTAAGGGCTTAGATGCATATATGCCCAACTCATGTACATGTTTGGGCTGTTGCCCCCTGGAATCGATTGAGCTCCATTCCTTCTAACATGGTACCAGAGCCGAGGTTCTAGGGTTTACCTTGCTCTCTCGCGCGCTCCTCCAGTTGCGCTTGCCTGGAGCTCCGCCGCCCGTCGGCTCTTTCCCGTCGCGCGCTCCGTGGCCGAGCGTGGCCTCGCCGTCGCGTGCTCTCCGCGGCCGGGCGCGGCTCCGCCATCGGGCGTCCTCTGCTGTTGGCGCGGCCCCGCCGTCGCGTTCTTCTCCTCCGCTTTCTCTGGCTTCTCTGACACGGGCCGCAGCTTCTACAAGGTCTACGGGGACGTCTTCGACAGGCTCTTCGCGCCGCTCCACCCGTGGCCTCGTCGTCACCGCCCTCCGAGGCCCCGTCGCTAGGCGCCCTGCCACCGCGCGCCCTCCCTCCGCTGCTCTGCTCTGCGGCTGTCCGTTTGAGTGCTCTGTTTTCTCTGCTTTGCTGCTTACTCTGTTCTAGATTAAAAAAAAGGAAGAAGAAGAAGAAGAGTCAGATCTTGCTTTCTCTGCTTTGCTCTGCTTGTGCTGCTTTTCTGCTTTTCTGGAGAAAGAAAGATGGCATCTCCTCCTGTTCCTCCCTCTGGAGGTGCTCAAATCCCGCGTTGTCCAGTGATTTTTGATGGCACCAATTATCATGACTGGGTTCCACATATGCGGTGGCATATGCGTGGTCTCCGGCTTTGGGAGTTTCTTAGTGGTGAGCTACCTTGTCCAGCATTGCCTGATCGTCCAGTGCAGCCGGTGATACCTCCAGAAAAATCTGAAGAGGAACAAAAGAAGTTGCGCGAAGATTATGATAATGATATGGCCTCTTACATGTCTCATTTTCGAGCTTATCGGACTTGGTTGGATGAAGATGCTCGTGCTGGGGCTGTTCTTGTTGCTAGTATGGAAAAGCATCTGGCAGGAGAGGTTATTCGGCTTGATCATGCTGCTCAGATGTGGGCTGCTCTTCGTCAGCGCTATGAGCCCTCTGGTCAGTCAACTTATATTGCCGCCCTACGTCAAGAACAATTGTTACAGCAGGGTGACAGTTCAGTTGATGATTTCTTTCGACAGCTATCTGCAATATGGCGTGAGCTTGACACTCTTAGTCCTCAGTTGTCCCCGGACACTTGTGACTCCTGCAGGAAGCAACAGAGCCACCTTGAGCTTCGTCGCACCTATGACTTCCTGACTCGTCTGCGTGCTGAGTTTGAGCCCCTTCGTGCTCAATTACTTGCTCGTGAGCCTTGTGTGTCTTTGATGGAGGCTCTTGCTGCTGTTCGTAATGAGGAGACTCGCCTTCGTTCTGCTGGTCTACTTCAGTCGACGTCCTCCTCAGTTCTGGCTATTCAGTCTGGAATTCTTGGTTCTCCCAAAGTGCCTACTTTAGCAGCCTCTGGTGGCTCGGGGACTCGCAACTCAGGTGGCCTTCATTGTAAGCACTGTGGCAGAGATGGACATGATGAGGATCATTGTTACAAGAAGAAGAGGCAGACTCAGTCTCAGTCTCGCCGAGGTGGGCGTTCCTCACATGCTCAGTCTCAGCATCCTGATGCACAGCAGGAGATACTCATGTTACTTCGTCGTCTTGCTGTTCCTGCACCTACTGGAGCTTCTGGTTCTGTCACTACTGGAGCTTCTGGTTCTGTCACTACTGGAGCTTCTGGTTCTGTCACTGCTCCAGTAGTCTCTGCTGCTACTTCTCAGTCTTTTATGGAGAGACCACCATCCACTTCAGGTATCCTGCCATGGATTCTTGATTCTGGTGCTTCTTTTCATATAACACCTGATAGTACCTCTCTTTCTTCTATTTGCTCTCCTTCCATTCATCTCACTGTTCAAACTGCTGATGACTCTTCTCTTTCAGTGGTTGGTCGTGGCACTCTTTCTTCTTCTTCATTTCATGTTCCTAATGTTTCTTATGTTCCTGATTTGACCATGCAACTTATTTCTACTGGTCAGCTCACTGATCTTGGTTGCCGTGTTATTTTTGATTCTGACTCTTGCCGTGTTCAGGATCTCAGCACGGGTCTCCTAGTTGGTACTGGCCCTTGCCGCCGTGATTCTCCGCATCTCTGGGAACTCGATTGGCTTCGTCTTCCTTCCGCTGCCTCTGCCAGTCTTGTGAGCTCTGCTTCTCCTGCGTCGGCCTCATCCTCTTTTGCTCAGTGGCATCATCGCCTGGGACATCTATGTGGTTCCCGCTTATCCGCTCTTGTCCGTCGCGGTGTTCTGGGAAATGTCTCTGGTGATGTTTCTTTAGATCAGTGTCAGGGCTGTAAGCTTGGCAAACAGATCCAGCTTCCATATCCCTCTAGTGGGTCTGTGTCACAGCGTCCTTTTGATCTTGTTCATTCAGATGTATGGGGTCCTGCACCTTTTGTTTCAAAAGGGGGTCATCAATATTATGTCATATTTATCGATGATTTCTCTCGCTTCACATGGGTGTATTTCATGAAACATCGTAATGAGGTGTTATCCATATACAAAACTTTTGCTCGAATGATTCGCACTCATTTTGATGCTCCTATTCGTGTTTTTCGGGCGGACTCTGCCGGGGAATATCTTTCGGGTGCTCTTCGCCAATTTCTTTCTGAGCAAGGGACTCTCTCACAATTTTCTTGTCCTGGTGCACACGCTCAGAATGGTGTTGCTGAGCGTAAACATCGTCACCTTCTTGAAACTGCTCGTGCTCTTATGATTGCTTCCTCGGTTCCACCTCATTTCTGGGCTGAAGCAATCTCCACTGCCACCTATTTAACCAACATTCAACCCTCATCTGCTCTTAAAGGTTGCCATATGAGCGCCTTTTTGGACATCCACCTGATTACTCCAGTCTTCGCCTTTTTGGATGTTTGTGCTATGTTCTTCTTGCTCCTCGTGAACGCACTAAACTCACCCATCAATCTGTTGAGTGTGTTTTCTTAGGCTATAGTGCTGAGCACAAGGGCTATCGTTGTTGGGACCCGGTTGCTCGTCGTATGCGGATCTCTCGGGACGTTACTTTTGATGAGTCTCGTTCCTTCTATCCTCGACCCTCTTCTGATGTTTCTCCTCAGGCCGTTGTTGAGCCTCTGTCCTTCTTGATTTTTCCTGATACACCTATCTCCACTATGTTTCTTCCTCCGCCAACATCTCCACCTTCTAAACCATCTTCACCTCCTCCATCCTCTCCTCCGCTGCCCTCTGAGCCATCTTCACATGCTCCTCGGTCCATTTATGATTCCAAACCTCCTGTGATTCACACCTACAGTCGTCGGCTCTTGGATTCCTCGCCTCCTGTTGAGTTGCCTTCTGATGTCTCCTCTCTTGCTGAGCCATCTTCGGTTGATGATTCTTTATCTCAGCCCTCCTCTCATTATAATCTTCGCGATCGTAGCTCTCTAAAGCCTCTTGATAGGTATGGTTTTGCTGGCACTGTCCTTTCTGAGCCGGCCACATACCATGATGCCATTTGTCATCCTGAATGGCAACTAGCCATGGCTGAGGAGATTGCTGCCCTTGAGCGTACTGGCACTTGGGACATAGTCCCTCTTCCTTCTCATGCTCGTCCCATCACGTGCAAGTGGGTTTATAAGATCAAAACTCGCTCTGACGGCTCTCTCGAGCGTTATAAGGCTCGTCTTGTTGCTCGTGGTTTTCAGCAAGAGTATGGTCGTGATTATGATGAGACATTTGCTCATGTGGCTCACATGACCACTGTTCGCACTCTTTTTGCTGTGGCCTCTGTTCGTGCTTGGTCCATTTCTCAACTTGATGTCAAAAATGCCTTCCTTAATGGTGAACTCCGTGAGGAGGTCTACATGCGACGACCTCCTGGGTATCTTGTTCCTGATGGCATGGTTTGTCGTCTTCGTCGCTCTCTTTATGGTCTGAAACAAGCTCCTCGTGCTTGGTTTCAGCGCTTTGCCTCTGTGATCATTGCTGCTGGTTTTTCCCCGAGCAATCATGACCCTGCCTTGTTTATTCATACATCCCCTCGTGGTCGCACTCTTCTTCTTTATGTTGATATGGTTATCACTGGTGATGATTCTGAGTATATTGCCTTTGTCAAGGCACGCCTCAGTGAGCAGTTTCTTATGCCTGATCTTGGTCCTCTTCGTTATTTTCTTGGGATTGAGGTCTCTTCCACCTCTGATGGCATTTACTTATCCCAAGAAAAATACATTCAGGATCTTCTTGCTCGCTCTTGCCTCACAGATCACCGCACTGTTGAGACTCCCATCGAGCTTAATCTTCAGCTCCGTGCTACTGATGGTAAACCACTCACCGATCCCACTCGGTATCGTCATATTGTTGGGAGTCTTGTTTATCTGGCTGTGACCCGGCCTGACATCTCATATGCTGTGCACATTCTTAGTCAATTTGTTTCTGCTCCCATCCATGTCCATTACAGCCATCTTCTTCGTGTCTTGCGTTATCTTCGTGGGACCATTACTCGTCGTCTGTTCTTTCCGCGTTCTAGCTCTTTTCAACTCCAAGCCTACTCTGATGCTACTTGGGCTAGTGACTCTGATCGTCGCTCTCTTTCTGCCTATTGTATTTTTCTTGGTGGCTCTCTCATTGCTTGGAAGACAAAGAAGCAGACCGCGGTCTCTCGTTCGAGTGCAGAGGCCGAGTTGCGAGCTATGGCTCTTGCGACAACAGAGGTTACTTGGCTTCGATGGTTACTTGAGGATTTCGGTGTTTCAGTTTCTATGCCCACTCCTCTTTTGTCTGACAGTACCAGTGCTATCAGCATAGCTCGTGATCCTGTGAAGCATGAGCTCACCAAGCATATTGGAGTTGATGCATATTACACCCGGGCTCAGGTGCAAGATGATGTCATTGTTCTTCGCTGTGTGCCCTCCGAGCTCCAGGTGGCTGATTTCTTCACCAAGGCGCAGACGCGAGTTCAACATCGGTTCTTTCTCTCCAAACTCAGTGTTTGTGATCCACCCTAAGTTTGAGGGGGGGTGTTAGATATATATAGTGTATAGCATATTTTCCTCTTTGTGTAAGGGCTTAGATGCATATATGCCCAACTCATGTACATGTTTGGGCTGTTGCCCCCTGGAATCGATTGAGCTCCATTCCTTCTAGCATAGACCAATCAAGGGTTTGACCAGTATGGTGTCCAGTCCAATCCCAATAACTATGCCCTTTGGGGATTTTTCCCACACCAAGGAAGCTCTGCAGGATGTGAAAGCTTTTAATAGATGATGTCCTGGTCTAAACAAATAATATTGTCCTAAACTCCAAGCAATAGTGGTAAATAAGTAACCAATCAATAATATTCTAATTATTAGGGATAGGTTGCCAGTTGACTTGACTTAAGGTCATTAGGTCATGCGTCTCATGGTGTCCAGCTGCTGTGTGGTCTCAAGGTGAAGCCTTGGATGACTTTGAGTAGATCTAAGCAAATAATATCTAATTGGACACTGCACATTATAGAAATTTATTATCCATAAATAATTGTGTTAGTGTAATTGTACTTCCAGTACAAAATAAATATTGTTTTGGATATGCAGTCAACCATTTCAAATTGTGTAGTTGGGATATCTGACAATTCATACAGGTGGATTTGTCTCAAAGTTTCATAACAGAATGCATTTGCTATACTTTATAAATATATTACAACAGATATTAGTAGTCAAAGTTGTGTTTTGCGGACCATGCCGATGTCCAAAATGTCACTTATTTATGACTAGATTGAATCCTTTTCTCATGCAATTGTCAATAAGTAAACTCATCTGGCATGCTGTCGGTTTGGTACTTTGGTAGGGTCTGTACCATAAATCCAGTTTTTAAGATATATTCATATTAATCCGCTTTTCTTTTGTCTAAATATATTTTTAGGTTCTTTTCTTGTTACCTCTCAAAAGTTTTGCACGACGCATTGTGAAGAGATTGATCCAGCTTTCTCCATTGCCACAAAAGGTAAATATTCATTTTCTTATATTTATATGCAATGATTTGGGTTCTGATTTCTTCAAGATGTGAAGTAAGTTTATAAAAATAAAAAAAATCCTTTTATCCCTATACATTCATTTGATCCTTTTTTTCTGCTGATACAATAGCTGATAGGGTTATGTACAGATATAACCATATCAATAGCTTGCTCTCATATGCTTTTATTTCTGGTGCTAAGTGATATCTTTCTCTTTTCTCTAGGATAGTGCCATGGGACAATTTAAAAAGGAGTTTGGTGAATCAGATGACGAGGGGATACCTGAACATAGCACAAAACCTGCAGACTTTGACCTTCTTTTTGCTGGAGATATTGATGATCATTTTCTTTTTGGCATAAAATTAACGAAGTGAGTATTCTATATAATTAGGCTGTGTTTAGTTCCCCGTGGAATGCAAAATGCAAAATGTCAACTACTTTGGAATGATGAAATGCAAAATGCCAAAATTTTCATTGGTGTGTTTAGTTCCATCCAAAATGCCAAACTTTTCATGGGGTGGGTGAGGGCTTTTTGGCTTTTTTTTTTGCCTCTTGAGGCCAAAATCCAAAATGGAGAATGGATACCTTTTTGCCAAAAATTTTGCATGGTGTTTAGTTCCATTCTGCAAAATGATGGCCCAAAACCCAAAATTTTTTGGGTGAAATGGGGAACTAAACACACCCTTACTTAACATTTACTCCCTCCATTCCATAATAGAAGGCGCAACTAACTTTTCTCATAGTCCCAGAATGCTGAGTGGCAGCTTCTGGGCTCCCATTCCGCACATGCAACATTTAGTGTGGTGTTGGATGGACACTCCTTGGCTCCCACGCCCATGCAGCTAGACACTGGCACAACATCTTCTCTCTCTCTCTCTCTCTCTCTCCTCTCTCTGTAGTAGTACAGCATCTTGCATGAGGCAGCAGAAGTGAAGCATTTTTCCTCGGAGCTGGGCAGGATTCTTGGTCTACTGGGATTGAAGAGCATTAAGTATTTAAGTTGCTTTTAATAATTTTCAGTTTCAGACTGCACCTTGTTTCTCTTCACTTTCCACAGATTATTATTCTATAGTTAAAATGGTCTTTCCCCCTTTTACCATATCATGACTGCAAATTGACAGTTTGGATTTCAATGTATATTGAGTTGTGGATCTATAACTCTATATTTCACTACGTTCGCATTTCGAGTTTCAATCAGCAGCTTTTATTTTAGTCCTTTGTTGGAAATCTGCTCATGTCATAATCTTATTCTCATCATTACAATGTTCATCATCCAGTTGCCTGGACTTCACTGAATTTCATCTTCTACAAAACAAGCATATGTCACATGTTTGTCTTTATCTTTTGCATTGGTTTGATAATTTGGTCTTCTATTTTCAGAATTTGGCATTTAAATTCAATTGTCCTAATTCGTGAAACTCACTTTGCAAAATAATTTGATTCAAAAAGTCTTTGCTAAGTAATGCATCAGGTGTTATGGTGTTTTTAAATCAATATTGGCTATGGAATAGCAGTTATTTCACATTCTTTGTAATTTAATGATGCCATTTGTTCTAGTCTATAATAGTATGGCGCCTTGCCAAAGGATGTTAGATCAGTTGGTCTAGCACTCCGGCGGCACCCCTCAGGTCCCGAGTTCGACTCCCGGTGGGAGCGAATTTCAGGTCTGAGGGTTAAAAAAAAACCCTCGCTGGTCCCGTGTGCCAAAGCACTAGTGGTGCGGCCCGTCCGGCCTGCGGCAACGGAAGTCTGGGCAACGGATGACCCGGCCTACGGGCAACGGAAGTCACCGGCCCGGCACCGGCCCAGGTAACGGTCCCCCGCGGTGTCCGATCCTAGTGTCGGGACGGGGCCAGGGTTCGGGGGTTTTCTCGGCTCGGGGAACTGAGAGTTCCTTCTTATTTGAAAGCCGTGGGGGCGGTCTTTCCCCCACCGGGTCGAGTTTTTTAGTATGGCGCCTTAAAGTAAAAATTGTTAGTCTATGATACTCATTTGAGTGGCAGGTGGCATATTCTGTTTCTCTGTACACAGCTACACACACAACCTAAGATCAAACTTCGTGAACTTTGAGCAACAATTGATCTAATAATATGTAGATAATATTTATTAAGAAAAAACCTTCGGATTCATATTTGAATGTTTTTTTTATGAACATGATATTGCCATTATCAATAATATGTTATAAGAGAAATTAATGCTCAAAGTTTAGTTTGGAGACTGCCACGAGTCATACCATGCCTTATTTTTTGAAACGAAGGGAATATAATCTTATGACCAAAATATAACTTTCAGAAACAGATAAGCTAGTCTTCCTGAGAATATGTGCTCTACTTATTTTTTTTCTAGCATATTGATTACTGAGAACATCTAAATAATTAATGTTTGAACTAATGTTTCTGCAGGAAATCTATTAAGCTGTATAGTAACTTCTATTCTTCTGATATAATAGTTGCATCTCCTTTAGCACTGAAACGTGTAAGTATTTTTTTTTTCAAAAACAAGATTTCTTCATAGACTTCATAACCTGTACTTTCTCATGTTCTGCAGTACTCTTATTCTGGGCAGACCTTGTATGCAATTGTCCTATTGATCTAGAATTTGATGTACTCCTTCCTGAAAAGTATATGGAAATTGCTAGAATACTTAGGATATAACACTGGTGGTGGTTAGCCAGTAGTATTGTGGGGAGATCCAGGTGGGAACAGCTGTATGCTAGCAAGAAGCTGGTTTTTTTGTGTGGTTTTGCAATCTTGCTTCATAGAATGTACAGTGTAATGGGAGGAAGTATGCAAGATGTGTCATAGTGCTGATGGCAGAACTTGTGGGTACAGGTAAATGTAAATGACACTACACTTCTAGTGTGATGGCTTTGAGAAGTAGCAGCTTCTGTAGGACAGAATCTTCGGGAAAATGCTGGTTGAGGAAAATGCATTAATAAAGTCTTCATGGAGATTAGCTATTGGATTGGTCAATCTAAACAATACCTGTCTGATTGGATGAACGAAACAGTATTATCGAAAGCAATAAATAGCGTCATCAAGCTTTAGGTGTTTCAAGCATGATTGGAGATTTGTATGATATACTGAACTTTGATGGGGGTATAAAACACTGTCTGAAACCAAGCCATTTCAGCATCCCTGCTATGATCTTGTCAATCTTCATCTTGTTCCCATCCTTTTGTAGCAAACTCCATCCCTGCAAACAAGACAATCCAGCAGAAAATACTATGTTGTCTTAATAGAAAACTTCCTCTCAATGGCCCATCTTGTTCCTTGTTTGCCAAATTTGCTCACACGCTAGTCCTAGAAAGGTGAAAAAAATCAAAAGGCCTGACTGGTAGGTCACACCAAATTGTTTGGGATCCAAATAAACAAAGTCTACCAGCGATTAAGGCGGTTGTCCCATCTGAAAGTCTTCTGTATGCCACACCATTAGAACTTAGCTATATAGCAACCATAAATTTTTTCTGTATTTTCTTTCTTTTTTTTTATTGTTAAACGCCAATTTCTTTCGCCTCAGCTCATAACTTTGTTTTCTAATTAATTACATTAAATTGAACTTCTGGAACATGTATGTTGTTATGGAGTTCTATTGTTTATGCTTTATATTATGCTTTTCTGTTATCAGAAAATTGATGGAGGAGAACATGGCAAGGAGAAGGATTTTGATTTCCTATCTTCAATTGAAGTTAGTTCCTTTGATCTTATGATCTATTCGCCACCTCATTACTAGATACACGTCTTTTTTGTTAAACCATAAATAATATGTCGACAATCTAGATTCACATGAAAAAAACGTATAAACTATATCTCTCACCCAAAGTACTCCAGAATATTGTATGTTGCAGGTTGCTAATGTATGTCTATTTGAACAAGAATTAATTCAAAAATTTGTATCTCAACATAGACTTGTATTTAGGAATGGAATAGAGTGCATTTTTTTCCCTTTTGTTTCTCCTTTCTCCTTGTTTACTTATTTCTAAAATGGTTCGTATGCAGATAGTGGTGGTTGATCATGCGGATGTGATATCTATGCAGGTAAACTTCAAGGCTTATATATTTTTCTACTTACATTTGGTTTTATACCTTTTGGTACAAATGACAGTTTATGCATGGATGTAGAACTGGGAGCATCTGGAGGCTGTGTTTGAACAACTTAATCAGTTGCCAACAAAAGAACATGGAACCAATGTGATGCGAATTAGGCCATGGTAATTCTGTTTCCTTGAATATTTTTAATGCTCTGATAACATCGACTCTCTGTATTGTGGACAGTCAATTTTCATGGCAATTTATTATTAACTATTTATGTGTATTCTCAAACTATATCCATATTAATTAAGCTTGTACATTGATGTCCAAGGTACTTGGATCAGCATGCACAGTACTATCGGCAGACAATACTGTTAAGCTCATACCTTACACCAGGTATGGATTCAGCTGGAATGTGGTTTTGACCTGCTCCCTTCCCTCCTCTCCTTTTGTTTTCAGTAACATAGAAACTGGTGCACAAGGCAACTAGTTATGCACAGGAACCACAAGACCTTGATTAGTTATTTGGTTGATAAATGATAATTTAATGATGCTATGCAGGCTTCTTTTGCATCTATTACATAGTTGTCCATTTGTTTGTTCATATACCTATGTGCATTTCAAATTTCAATTGTTTTCCATGTTATGCAGAGATTAATGCTTTATTTAACGGATTATGCTTAAATTATGAAGGAAAGGTATGCCATGACTGAAATCACTGAGTTAGCTGTTTCTTTCCTCCCTTTAAGGGAGTACATGTATTGTTGAATTAATAGTTTTACAACTTCTACTAGATTAAAATGGTGACCGAGTATGCAGGTGTTCTTCCCAAAATACAACTTGAAGCGCGGCAGGTGAGTGCTCTTATCCATCTTGATTCTGCCACGTTGTTGCATATATAGTGAATAAAATTTAAATTTTACTCATAGATATATTTGTGTAAAAAAGGTCTTAATGCCATGGATTCAGAATCCTCCTGAGTTATACTAAAGTTCATGCATAATTTTATATCTTATTTACCAAAACAGTTCTTGACTATTTTATTCCTTTTCAATGTGCAATTACTAAACAGGTGTATGAAAGATTTGATGCATCTTCTATTGCTGAAGCTGACGATGCACGCTTTGATTATTTCTGCAACAAGGTCTGTTCTTTTATGCTTGTATAAGATATCTTCCAATGTACTGGAGTTAGCTCAAATAGTACATGTCTTATAATGAAGGATTTACTAGTTACAGAATAGTCTGAGCAACTTTGTACTATCCTTCAGAGTGTACTTAGGCTAGTTCAAATTCTACAAACATCCTAGCAAATCGATCTATCTTGACAGTCTAGTCAGTAAACTTATCTGATAACCAGCTAACGGACCTTACCAACTTGACTAAATCTCTAAGCAAATATCTAGCTTACTTGACTGGGCTAGCTCAAGCTGAGGGAGGCTTATTGGCATGTGGCCTTTAGGTGCCCCTAACGAACCTTACCAACTTGACTAAATCTCTAAGCAAATATCTAGCTTACTTGACTGGGCTAGCTCAAGCTGAGGGAGGCTTATTGGCATGTGGCCTTTAGGTGCCCCCCACCATGACAGTCTCTTGGCTACATACTGCAGAAAATTCTGGGGTTATTATTTCATCATTTTTTGTGATCTATTCCATATATAAATATGTATTAATATATTATTTAATACATTTGTTCTTTTTATATTTTATGATGTGTTACAGGTATATCCAAAGATCCAGAACTTGGATGAGGTATGCTCTATTCTGTTATGTGCGAACATTCAGTTGTGTTTGATACTTCTGAAATTTTGTAGGAACTTAGTTTTTGATGCTCAGCATCTCCTGTAAATATTGATAATGTTCATGCTCCTACAATGACTGTCTCTTGCAAGATTCGCTAATTGTCTAGTGCAACGCAGGGTGGATTGCTGCTGTTCGTTAGTTCGTACTTTGAATATATTCGAATAAGCAATTTCTTAAAATCTAAGGAAGCGTCATTTTGTCGAATTGGAGAGTGAGTAGACCTTCTTCTCATTATAGATTGTTTTATTAGTTCAATTTAAGTTATCTGCCCTTAGTCTTAAGACAAGTGGTATTTATCTCAATGTGCTCCCAAATCAGGGCTACATCACAACAGGATATATCTCGTTCAAGACTCTGGTTTTTTGAGGGCAAGAAAAAGATCTTACTTTATAGTGAAAGATCTCACTTCTACCACCGCTACAAGGTAAAATTGTCTGAAGCATTACTCATTGTATTCTGTGATTCCTGTTGTTTGTGTTAGGTGTATTGTCTAAGGATATTCGTCATTATTTCTTGATGTGCAGATCAGAGGAACAAAGCATTTACTAATTTATTCATTGCCAGGGAGAAAAGAATTTTATCCGGAGGTATTGACTAAATTGCAATTTCATTGCTTTGTCTCACGGTTTACTGTGAAGAGGTTTTGAATGTTAATGTCCCTTGGGTTTTTATCTTCCTTTCAGCTTGTAAATATGCTAGGCGAATCAGAAATCCGGAAGTGCAATGTCCTTTTTTCTCGTCTAGACCTTCTTAAGGTGAGTTCGCTATTTCACTTAGTTTGGTTCCATCGTGGAAACTGTAATCTTGTCCCGCTATTCATTTCATGCTCTGCAGAAACATTCATTCCATGGAGTTTGTGATCCATTCTATCACGCAGTTCAGCTATTCAGTTAACAGTATGAACAAATTTATTTTAATCTTTGTAGTTGCACTATCACATTTCACATAGTCTGGATTCAAGATGAAAATCACAAGCTTTTCAGGTTTTGAGCTTCTGTTTGAAAGTTTGTCTCACCCAGTTTTGGTTAATGCTCAACAGTTTCACATGCAGTTCTCTCCTAGTTATTTGTATATATCCAATTTGTTATGCTGTATCTTTTAGAAGGTCATATGCATTCCTTGACTCCATGAGTTAATCTCCACCAGCATGTTAGTTTATCCTTCGTCTTCGTGTGAACTGACCTTTTTGCTAACTTGCAGTTAGAGCGGATTGTTGGGACATCTTCTGCACGTAGGTTGATTTCCTCCGACAAGGGCATGTTTGTCTTCTGCTGATGTAGCCATGAAGCAGCCTTGTAGGTTAACCCCTACTGTTGAGCAGACTGTCTACTTGCTTTTAGTTATCCACAAGCTATGTTTTGACCATACATCAATTATTAGCAAATCTACTCTGGGCATATCCATGTGATCTATAAGATCCGCCAAAGAGTTAGGTTGGATGCACCGGAGCACTATGGGCTGTTTGGATGACGCCCTGACCTGAAGCGCTCACCCAAGCAACTAATTCTAGTCCCAGGCGCTGTTTGATTGTTGCCTGCCGGCCAACTTTGCAGCCAGACAAGAATCTGGGCCTTAGCCAAACAAAATCAAAATCCGTTTCACTACTAACAGATTTTATTTAAATGTTGGATGAATTTAGGATGAGCCATTAAAGGTATGCTGTTGGATGTGTTTTAGGTATTCTTTTCTCAAGTTGCCAGACTCCTCTTGAGCCGTAGTCACCTCTTTGGCTCCGTTTGGTAGGTCTGGCGCCTCGTGTGGAGCAGCTTTTTTTTGTGAGTTATAGCCGTTTTAAAAACATTTGGCAAAAATGGTTCTAGTGACAATTTTGTAAAAATCTGTATTATGTTGTGAGAGACCATTTTTTTAACTGTCTTCTTAGTACAAAAAACACAGCTCCTTCGAGCTTCTTGCAAGGAACAGTTTTTTCAGATGTTGCAAGGAGCCGCTGGAAACCAGAACCGGAGCTATGCTAAACTGGGCCAATGTCTATCTCCTCTCTGGAGCCATGCTAAACTGGACCAATGTCTCCTCTCTGTTCTTGTCTCACCTGGTCTACTCACGCCGCTGCCTAGCTCTTGTTTTTTTCTGCGTGACCTTGAGTCCTTGATGCTCGTTAGTGTGCCTTCACCACCAAAATTCTTTCGATATGGATACAGCACCGGCGTCCATGCCGTGACTTGCATCCAGATGCGGCTCCCCCACCTACGCAGGGCCGGGTCCCATCTCCTATAGAAAAAAAAAATCCCTACTCATTCTCTCATTCGGAGCGATCGGCCGACCCTGAGGCCATGACGCAAGATTCTGCCTCTGACTTCGAGTGAGCGCTGCCTCCTCGAGTGCCAAGGTCGAGCTGGCCAAGAGGCATTTCGACAGCCGCTGCCCCGTGCCCCCGCCTGGGCCTAGTGCTGGTCACCGAGCCGAGCTGCGTAGCTGCTCATCTGCTCGCTCCCTTCCCCCACCGCGTGCCCGTCTCCCGCCACGTCGTGCCCTTCTCCCTACCGCGCTGCACCCCATCGTCGCCCGCGCCGCGCCCCCATCACTCGCGAGCAGACGGCGCTAGACGACTACGACTGAGCGAGCAGCGGGGCCACGTTGACGAGCGTGAGCCTAAGGCGTGAGCATGCTCGGTAGAATCACAGGAGGAGCGACGGGCCACGCCGACGGGTGCAAGCGTGCGTAGCGACATCCCCTGACCCGAGGTTGCTAGCTATCCCCACCAAGTAGGTCGTGGCTGCTGGCGACGTCGTGTTTCAAATGTTTCACGACTTATGTTTCAAGTGTTGCATCTGGATGTTGCAAAAGTATATTTGAGATGTTATATATTTTGCAATGATAATATATGCATGTTGCAAGCTTAGTTTCAGGTGTTTCAGACGTATGTTCAAGTGTTTCATTTAGATGTTGCATATGTTGCTATGGCTATATACGCATGTTTCAAGTGTATGTTTTCGAGTGTTTCATATGTTTTAGACTTATGTTGCAAGTGTTTCATCTGAATGTTGCATATGTTGCTATGACTATACACGCATGTTTCAAGCATATGTTTTAAATGTGTCATCTGTTTTAGACAGATGTCGCAAACGTTTTATTTGGATGTTTAGATCTCGAGAGGAGCACAAGATGCAATTGCATGGTGCTGCTACTGCGTGGGTCACCACGCCACCTGGTGCTACGCGAATGCATGCGGGCGCATGACCACGCCGTCTGCCGGTGCTGCTGTTGTGTGTGTGCATGCAGGCGTGGATCAATGTATGTTTTAAAAGTACGCTGCTACTGCTACTGCGTGAGTCACCGTGCCGCCTGTTGGTGTTGACGCGGAATGGTAATATCAAACAGCACTTGATGCAGAAAATTTCTAGTAAAAGCTAACTGAATATTTGTTGATCATTTGATGGTAGTATTGAACTGATTTAATCGATGATTTAAACCTTCCTGAGCAGACAAAGATAGTGCGTCGGAGTACGTCGGGTACGCGTGTGCTTAGCTTCGTGAACACATGCGCATGGCAACCGAGCCATTAGTGTCTGTCTTCTGCAACATCCGCGTTCATGAACGATCGTGTCCGTGCGCGTGCACCGCCGACAATGCATGCAATCACATGGCTCCGGCTCGCCGGCTCGGCTGCGTGTCTGTCCGATCCTGTGCTAAGCTAGTAGTATGTACGGAGTACGGAGAAGTATAAAAAAAAAATAGTCTCCGCGCTTGGCGAATGGCGAGAGAGACGACAGACAGGCTGCTCTGCTGACTGCTTGTCCTGGACAGCCGCCCGGCCATCATTCCGATGCAGTCGTCTGACCTCCAGACGACGACCAACGACGATCGCCTTCCTATCCTTGCACGGTCCGGACCGGCCTTTTGCTCACCTCACGGCACGGCTAGCGCCAGGCGTATGGGGCCGCACATTGGGTCAGTAAAGTGTCTAGCAAAGTTGCCTATACTGCCAGGTAGACAATCGGTTTTGATGGTATGATGGTCAAGATCGCTGTCTAGCAGGTATAACTTTAAGTTGCATGTTGGGTAGCGAACAAACCAGATACATGATGCTACAAGAGCAAAGCAAACGAGGCGGTAGCGAAGAGAGGGAGTTTATATGGGAGGGAGAGAGGGAGGAAGCAGTTCTAAAAAAACAATTACTTAATTACCATTACCTATAAATTTAATTCAAATATTACCTATAAGCAGTTCAAATATTAACTAAAGGTAAACTAACATTAATGCCATTATAAGAAAACTAACTAAAAAAGCATAACTCAATCCACCATATGCATATTTCAGAAATTAAGTACTTTTTTTTTTGCGATGACCCTCCAATTAATCGGACTAAATTAAGCTACCACCATTGACCCACACTCAACTTAATCTAGCTAACCCAGTACGCATGGACGGATTCAAGGGTATTCCCTTGTATTCCTGGGAATACCTAACTATTTTGGGGCACCTCTATGTATATATGTGTATATACTTACTCATATGTATATATGTGTATATACTCATATGCTACTTTGCGCCCTCAAGTCATGCTGAATCCACGAGGTCATCTGGTCGCGACACAATTCTAGGCTTTCCATCCTTATCCATGTCAAAGCAGTTTGTACAAGGGTGATGCTTGAGACTGGTACAACAGATGCAATGGTCTTTAATTAGCTGTCCCTAGCAAGTTATGTCATTCGAAGGCCTCGGCCTCGCCATGACCCTAAATCCCTAATATAACCTTTTTGCTGGTACTCGAGTCAAATTCATTCAAGTGGGTCAAGTTTTAGATCATTGCTCCCGGGCAAGTACATGGCTACATGTCAGCGGTCTCGTACTCCATCTCAAGCAGTGCCATGTAGGATTTTTGATGATATGGAGGAAAGAGAGTTGGGAGAGAGAAAGAGGTTGTTGTTTCGTGAAACAACCACCCATAAGCTAGAATTTAGGACTATGAGATAACTTGCACACTATTGTATAGGTGGTTGTTGTCATGCAACTCAGAAATATTCTATTATTTTTTGTATCCACAATTTAAGGACTCTAAATTACTACGAGAAAACTTAAAAGACAATCTATTATACCTGTTACCTCTTAAGTCGTCTCATAATTATGTGGCACTGCATGATACTATCTATGAGACAATACCAACGCACTTGCCCTTTATAGTGTTGGTTACCAGACAAGCAAATTCTATGTCGTGAGAACCGTGAAAACCCCCATCGCGAGTTTGACATTTACCGTATCTAAGCAAGCAATATAATTAAGCATGTGTTATGCTCTAGAAATAAACGATCTATCAATGCTGCATGCACGGTGGTGGCCTGGTGGGGTAACGAACGAATACTCGCACGGACCTTATCGATCAATTGCTGTAGGCGGTTTGGTGTGTGCGGAGTGCGGACGGAGGCTTGCACGTACGGGGGATGACGTACATGAACGGGCGACAATCAACGCCGGACGGAGAAGATGCTGTGTCCACCAGCTGAACTGCTGAAGTCCGGCCTCCACAGGAGATCGAATCGATCGGAGAGATAGCACATGCATGCTTGGCTAGATTTGTTACCATGCTTGGATAGAATATGTGAACAAATACAGTGCTTCATTTACGGACCTCGATCGTCTCTGACCGGGTTTAGCAAAATGGTGGCAGGATTTGTACAGTAGGCAGAGCGATCCAATGCTACATTGCGACGTGATCCATCCATCCGTCGTCAGGGCAGAGGGCCCCAAGCCCCCCCCCCCCCCCCCCCCCCACGTAACGTTTAGAGAGATGCTCCTATAATAATTGCGGCCACAGTAGTAGTATGTATGTAATGAAAGCTCGCACTACTCCAGGTAGTGGAGTCAGCGATATGGTAGTCGGGATCCTAGCTAGTAGCTGCACTAACCATAGTCTAGAGAGATTAATAATAAAGATGGCTTTGAAGCAAGCAAAGCACTAAAAAGCAAAGCAAAGCAAGCGAAGCGACCACCCAACCAACCTTCCCTCTCCTACGGACTGCACCGTGTTTAGTTGGCCCGATTTTGAAGGTGCAAAATCTATACAGTAACAAATTCTTCATTGTAGCATTTCGTTTGTATTTGTGAATTTTTATCTAAACATTGACTAATTAGGCTCAAAAGATTCGTCTCGTAAAGTACAACTAAACTGTGCAATTAGTTTTTTATTTCATCTACATTTAGTACTCCATACATATACCGGCATTTTGATGTAATGGGAAATCTTCTTTTTACATAGTGAAATTTGAGAGAAAATTTGACATCTAAACCAGGGCGGCTGCAATGATTTCTTCGATTCAGTGCCCCGGCCCCCAAAACATGGCCCCGGAATGAACTCCATCGATCCATCGCGTCTCGGCTGCTTTGGTGCTTGGCTTGTCTCCTTTTGACCTACAGTATACTAGTATTAGGCTCTGTTTAGTTCTAGAAAATTTTACAAAATTTTTCAGATTCCTCATCACATCGAATCTTTGACACATGCATGAAATATTAAATATAGATAAAAAATAAAACTAATTACACAGTTTAGATGAAATGGACGAGACGAATCTTTTAAGCCTAATTAGACCATGATTGGACAATATTTGCCAAATAACAACGAAAAGAGCTACAGTGCCATTTTGCAAAAAAATTTAGATCTAAACCGGCCCTTAGTATATAAGGCGATCCGTGACAAGCCCCTGCTGCATAAGTATATACTAGTACTAGCAGTAGGACTATAAGGGGGTGTTTGTTTGAGGAGTTAAAGTTTAACAAACACTGTAGCATTTCGTTTTATTTGACAAAAAGTTTCTAATCTTAGACTAATTAGGCTTAATAGATTCGTCTCGTAAATTACTCCTAATCTGTGCCGACATACATGCAATTAGTCTACATTTAGTACTCCGTGCATTTGAGGGAATATTGATGTGATAGGAGTTAAACTTTAACCCATTGAAACCAAACAGGCCCTAAAGCATGCATTCCGTCACATTCTTCCATTCCAACGGCAGATGAGGAATGCATGAGATGATGAGTCGCCCCACCCCCACTAGCTTGAGATCGTGTGGTACCTTACCTAGTTAGTGTTCCCACATCTTTTAGGCAAGCAGCTTAGCTTTTTTCGGACAAGCTTCCATCGACTTTACACAGCCTCAATAATCGCAACCAACAAACATAATGCAAGGTCGGCAAGCAAAGCTAGCCTCACGATATGAATTCTTTTTTATATAAAAAAATACTCAGCTTGCCTGCACATTCCAAGCTCGATCGAGTCAGGGTGTGTTCACTTTCCCATCCCAACCCAAAATATTTCCTCTTCCACTCATCATATCAAATCTTTCGACGCATGCATGGAGTATTAAATGTTGATAAAAAAGATAACTAATTGTATAGTTTGTCGGTAAATGTCGAGACGAATCTTTTGAGCCTAGTTAGTCTATGATTGGACAAATTTTGACAAATAACAACAAAAGATGCTACAGTAATTTTTCACCTGCTTTTCACGAAGTGAACACACCCTCAGTCATGATGGCACGCACAAGCACGGGGCTCCGACTCCAATCTCCATCGATTGATCGGCCGGCCGGACTTTTCATATCATCTCGTCTCATCTCTCTCTGCTAGCTGCTACGTTTAGAGGCGTGCTGTCGGTAGAGTGTACGGCGGCTTCCTTGTACTGTATACATACTCCTAGTTGATTAAGGCCTTGTTTAGATCCCTAAATTCCACCCCAAATTCCACTATGCAAAAATAAGATTCCCCGTCACATCAAAATGTCGGCACATATATGGAGTACTAAATGTAGATGAAATCAAAAACTAATTGCACAATTTTGTTGTACTTTGCGAGACGAATATTTTAAGCCTAATTAATCAATATTTAGACAATTATTACCAAATAAAAACAAAATTGCTACAGTGTGACGGGACATTTACTATGCAAAGTTTGGATCCCAAATTTGGGATCTAAACAAGGCCTAATTATGCGTGCCGTGGCGTGCCCCGTTTAGAGGCGTGATGAATGATGATTAATTATGCGTGCTGCTTCACTCAACGGCGGTCCCGAGCCATTAATATAGTACTACCACTCCTCTCTGAACCCTGATACGGGATGGAACGAACGGGACACCGCGTGCGCCACCCCACCACCCCGCGCGAAAAACCACAGCAGTCAGCAGAGAGGGACGACGGAGGGATGGATCCGCTGCTCGCGACAACCAAACACCGAATCCCAACCCCAACAAGATGATGTACAGTACAGTACCATACTATATACAACTACAAACAAAGGATGCACGTACGGTACGGCGCCATGCGGCAGGCAGGAGTACTCTCTGCTCCCAAGATATACTAGTACAACTGTAGCTCATTTAGTCCAAGGGCCTGTTTAGATGTAAAAAATTTGGCAAAATGGACACTGTAGCATTTTTGTTGTTATTTGACAATTAGTGTCCAATCATAGTCTAATTAGGCTTAAAAGATTCGTCTCGTGGATTTCGTCTAAACTGTGTAATTAGTTTTATTTTTTATTTATATTTAATGCTTCATGCATGCGTCCAAAGATTCGATGTGACGGAGAATGTGAAAAATTTTGCAAAATTCTTGGGGAACTAAACTGGGCCCAAGATCCCGCGGGCTAAAAGTAGTAAGGGCATGTTTAGTTCCCCAATTCTCCCCAAATTTCACTATGCAAAAAGAAGATTCTCCGTCACATCAAAATGTCGGCAAATGCATGGAGTACTAAATGTTGATGAAATCAAAAACTAATTGCACAGTTTTGTTGTACTTTGCGAGACGAACATTTTAAGCCTAATTAGTCAAAATTTGGATAATTTTTACCAAATACAAACGAAATGCTACAGGAATTCTGATACAGTGTTTTTCTCCCTAATTCTCTCATCTAAACGAGGCCTAAGGCCTTGTTTAACCTGTCAGTAGTTAGTACTGTTCCACAAGTCAAGACTCTCTGTCTCGGGTCCTGTTTAGATGCCAAATTTTTCCATAAATTTCACTATGCAAAAAGAAGATTTTCTATCACATCAAAATGCCCGGCACATGTATGGAGTACTAAATGTAGATGAAATCAAAAACTAATTATACAGTTTTATTGTTCTTTACGAGACGAATATTTTGAGCCTAATTAATCATTTTTTGGATAATTTTTTACACTAAAAAACAAAATGCTACATTGTGCAACAGTAATTCAGCCGCCACCAAATCGGCTGAACTAAACAAGGCCTCGATCTGCACGGGACGTGTTGTGTGTGACCGATGACGCCTTGTACGTACTCTGTTTATTTATTTCATTTAACAAAAATGCTTTTACTGGGGGTGCTTGGACTGGGATCGGTCAATTATCGATGTGTGGGAGGAGTATTATTCATTTATACTCCTAGGACTGACGACTGAGGTGGCGCAGCCGCAGCTGCCACCGGACCTGAATGAGTCGCTACTGTATTTTTAAGCCTGATGAATTTACACGGACAGGTTAGAAGGTAGTGCTAACTGTTAGTCTATGCATTAACGGTTAGTTCACTGGCCGATAGAAACGAGCTAACAAGAGCTACAAGTGGTCTCAATGGGCAAAAGGCCCTTATTCCTGCCCTCTGTCTCTCCTCTCCCTTGTAGGTATGGCTACAGTGGAGGATGATGAGCTTCGTCGTGGATCCACACTGGCCGGAGTCGTTCCACAGGGCCGGGTGTCTGATGCGCCCTACCCTGGGCTCAGTGGCGGAGCTAGAACCAACATAAGGGGAGGGGGGGCAATTTGCCAATGGAAACCATATGTACTTAGGTCATCAAGAAATTAGTCTTAGTGTTTATGATTAGATCACAGTTCAACAAATACAAATGACCATGGTCTATTTGTTCGTGAAGACCATCACAATACCAAATTAATATTATATTATATATATGCATGCCAAAATGGTTAGACGCATAGAATCAACCATAACAAATTGTTGTACGCAGAGCAGCAGAGAGCCCAGACTCGCTGAGACTAGTACCGGAGAGGCAGAGATAGGAGATTATGCGTTTTGGGTCATGGACTTCAGAAAAATTAGAGAGGCAAGGGGGGGGCCATGGCCCACTATGGATCCCACGTAGCTCCGCTAGTGCCTGGGCTCCCAGCAATGGTTTGGGAGCGATGGGACGTAGAATCCTACACCGCGCCCCCACGCTGCGCTCCGTCGGAGCCCCGCCACTGAGGAGAGCATCCTCCTTCGATCCACCCACCTGGCCTTCGATTTGATCACCGGGTGGCCTCGCCTCAACGACAATCGCCTTTGCCCTACTCTCCGCCATGGTCGTGGTGTCACCTCTAACGTTTGGTGGTCGTCGAGCCTACCATTTCCACCGTGGACTCGCCTTGAAAGCTCTAGTTACCTCTACGGGGGGAGAGAGAGAGAGAGAGAGGGAGATGTCGTGGAGCCGGGAGAGTGAAGGAAGAGGAAAAAGTTAGAGGTATTCTAGTACATATGTAGATAGATATACAATTATTAGCTATGAATCCAAACAGACATGAAATATCAACTAGATAGCTATTTTTTAGCTGGCTAATTTTTCGCTAAAAGCCTAAAACTAATAATTAGTCTAGCACAACCAAAACGGGTTAGACAAGGGCAGCCCTAGCTCTATCCCTCTATCATGATTCCAAGATCCTGCTAAAAGTAACGTTTAACTTGTCAGTAGTTAGTAGTACGATACTGCTACTGCTGTGTTCCACAAGTCTAGGCTGCCTGCACTCGCGCAGGGGGTGCGCGTGTGACCAACAAGGGCTTGTTTGTGTTGTTTACAACAACGAAAAAAAAAGAGTTTTACTGCGGGTGGTTGGACTGGGATTGGTCAATTATCAGTGTGTACATTATGAAATTCATTCATAAAAGACATGGCGCAGCTGCAGCTGCCGTTGAGGCGTAACGTAAGCCACCACGCAGACACTACACACTACTCCCTGGGGGCAGCTCTATCCCAGGAGTAGGACTAGTAGTATTCTTTACCCCGTCAAATCAATAATGTTAGTGCAGGGCGCAGGAAAAAGCCAGCCAGCCATGGGCCATAGCACAGTAGACGACCAAATGAAACTGCGGCTGCCGGTCTGTGTTGCCTGTAATTTATATGATCCGTTCCTAATCTCATATGTATAAATTCTAATAAATTTTAAAAGCCCAATACATGTGTTCTCTAGTGGTGGGCTTTAATGTTTATATATACATATAAGTAGAGGTGAAAGATGCAACATCGATTAGTACCATATTGCTAATTGATGTGGAGGTAGATGTTCTACTTCCTATGTACATGTACTAATTCTCCTAGGGAAGACAAAAAAAAACTACAATCAAGAAATTTCTAGTTAGGAAATTCTAAGGTAGTCAATTAGTTTTTTTTTCTCTTCTCGGTGATGCCTTGTTATCGTAGCTTCTCCATCCCGCGTGCACTGACATTTGAGATAGCAGGACTTCGGAACCCTCGTCCTTACAATCCAACGCGTCAGGACATCGTCTTCGTCACCGGCAGATTCGTCGCATCATCAACGGCATCATTCCTCCACCGCTAGTTCGTCACATCAACGACGGCAACATTCGTCCATCGCTAGTTGACTATGTTCCATCACCACCACCAGTTTCGTCGATAGTCGATCCGTCTCCAAACGAAAAAGGTACACGTAATGTGATCTAATCTATTATCACCATATGTCTGCTGTTTTGACCATATTCAGCCTATTCGCTTGAGATTATCAGTCAAATCAGCTAGCCAGCCAGCAGTATTTTTCTCTCACAAAAAACCAGCCAGCAGTACTTTCAGCCAGCCAGATCAGTCCAAGCGAACAGGCCAATTGTTGTTTATCATGTCGATGCCCATGCTGTTTAATCTAACTAGTATGTTAGGCATACACATTCTAGTATTTAATATCATCATGATTTATGCTATGCTCTGATTTTAATCTTAAAACGGACTATTTTACCAATACATCCTGCTAAAAGTTATGGTCCTGTTTGGTTGGCTAGAAAAAGGGCTAATGCTGATTTGTTGTAAGAGAAAATATATTATTATTTTGCTGAAACAGTGTTTTTGATAAGTAGGGCCATGTTTAACTTGTCAGTAGTTAGTGGTAAGACACTGCTACTGTTGCCTACCTGCACTCTGCAGGTAGGGGTGTGTTGTGACGTGTGAGTGTGTGTTTGTTTGTGCACTGTTTGTACAACAAAAAGTTTGAGTTTTTACCGGGGGAACAAAAAGTTTGAGTTTTTACTGGGGTAGTTGGACTAGGATCCGTCAATTATCAATGTGAATATTATTATTATTATTATTATTATGAAATCCATTCATAATACTGACTGATGAGGTGGCGCAGCTGCAGCTGCCACCGGACCTGAATGAGAGTAGACTAGACAGTGGGTGCAGCCCTATCCCTCTACCATCCCCTAAAAAAAGAGTTATTCTGGCTTTCAAAAAGTTAGTAACTTTTATCTTTGGCCAAATATATTTAAAAAAATATTAATATTTATGGTACATAATTATTATTAATTGAATATATTTTTATAATAAACTTATTTAGAGATAAATATTACTTGTTTTTTTATAAATCTAATTAAAGTTGAAAAATTTTGACCCGTATGGTTCTATAACAACTATTTTTTTGATAAGAAGGGAGTATTATTCTTTACCCAGTCAAATCAATAATGCAATAGTACAGGTGCATGGACGCAGGCAGGGAAAAGCAAGGCACTACCCGATACTAGCACAGTGCACGGCCAAATCAAACTGCGGAAGGGGCTGCGCTTGCCACTGCAACACCCACACTTCAATCACGTGGACCCACCTGCTCCTCCGGCTCCACACCACCATAACCATCCGTTCATCATCATGATTGCTCCCCCCTCCATTGCGGCCGCAATTATCGTCATCGCCACCATTGTTCGTTCCTTTTTTAAAAAAAAAGTCGTCCATTCTTTTCGCAACATTTTTTTCTGCTTGAAACGATCATCAATCGCTTTAGGAGGAGACGCGGAGATTATGTTTGTTACCAGGCATGTTTGCATGAACATTAGGAGGAGACGTGGAGATTATGTTTGTTACCAGGCATGAACATTAGGAGGAGACGCAGAGATTATGTACCAGACATGTTTGCATGAACATTGGATCAGAGCTAATACTGTCCTCAAGCGAGACACTCTAAGGAAGCATAATAATAGCTTGGGAGGAGAGAAAAGAGTAGCGAGCCTTTTAAACGAGCCACTCCAAGCTAAATACAGTAATGGTCCTGCTCTCAAGCGAGCCACTCTAAGCAAGCATAGTAATAGGTTGTCAATGATGAACTATATCTAAGATGGAGGAAAGAAAAGAGTAACGAGCCATATATTCCAAGCAAGTATAGTAATGGTCCTGCTCTCAAGTGAGCCACTCTAAGTAAGCATTGTGATAGGTTGTTGGTGAACTACGAGAGAAAAGAGTAGCAAGCCATCTTGCTTTCAAACAATAAATTCCAAGCAAGTATAGTAATGGTCCTGCTCTCAAGTGAGCCACTCTAAGCAAGCATAGTGATAGGTTGTTGGTGGATTACGAGAGAAAAGAGTAGCGAGCCATTCCGCTTTCAAGCGAGCCACTCCAAGCAAGTATTGTAATGGTCCTGCCCTCACTAAGCAAGCATAGTAATAGTTGGACTATATCCTAAGCAAGCATAGTAATAGTTGGACTATATCCTAGGTGGAGGAGAGAAAAGAGTAGCGAGCCATCCTACTTTCAAACGAGTCACTCCAAGAAAGTATAGTAATGGTCCTGCCCTCAAGCGAGTCACTCTAAGCTTTCAAGCGAGCCACTCCAAGAAAGTATAGTAATGATGTTGCCCTCAAGCGAGCCACTCTAAGCAAGCATAGTAATGGGTTGTTGGTGGAGTGGAGGAGAGAAAAAGAGTAGCGAGCCATCCAGCTTTCAAACAAGTAATTGGTGGACTATATCCTAATAAGGTAGAGGAGAGAAAAAGAGTAACGAGCCATCCTGCTTTCCCTGCTTTCAAACAAGTCACTCCAAGAAAGTATAGTAATGGCCATGCCCTCAAGCGAGCCACTCTAAGCAAGCATAGTAATAGGTCCTTGATGGACTATATCCAGCATAGTAATAGGTCCTTGATGGACTATATCCTAAGGTGAAGGAGAGAAAAGAGTAGCGAACCATCCTGCTTTCAAATGAGCCACTCTAAGAAAGTATAGTAATGGTGTAAGGTCCAAATAGGCTAGAGGGGGGGTGAATAGCCTAATTAAAACTTCTACAAGAATTACTTAACCACAAGTTAGTACGAAAGGTGGCGAAGCAAATGCACTAGCTCTAACTAATTAAGCAAGCCACGTACACAAGTCTAGTACAAGGCTATCCACTAATCACAACAACAACTACAAGCTAGAAACAAGAAGTAATGCGAGAGAAGAGTTTCAAGTGATTATACCGCCGTGTAGATAAGAGAAATACCAATCAATCAATCATACAATAGAACCTCGAGAAGAGAATGACACAAGAATTTATTCCGAGGTTCACTTGCTTCCCGGCAAGCTACTCCCCGTTGTGGCGATACACCCACTTGTCGGTTCGCGAGCTAATCGACTATCAAGAGTCGAGCCCTCGGCGGGCGCCGCACAACCGCACACAAGATGGGGATCCTCCAAGCCACGAGCTCCACTAGAGTATCCAATTTGCAAACTCCCGCGAGGAAGGATCAAGAACCCCTTACAACACTTGGTGAGGGCTCCAACAATCTCCAATTGCGAGCTCAATCACCTCCGCTGCTCCAAGCCGTCTACCGTGTCGGGAAACACGGAAGAGTAACAAGAAATCCGCAGCAACTCAAAGATCAAGTGCCTCTAGAATGCAACTCTTAAGCAATGCACTTGAATCTCACTCAATCTCACTCAATATGTGCAACTAATCAAAGAGATGAGTGGAGGGGTTGTTCTCTAGCTCAAAGGATGTCTCTAGGTCTCAAAATATACAAGAGTTACCCTCAAACCCCAGACATCTTCTATTTATAGCGAAGGGGTACGCAGCTAGCCATTACCGGACGACGCAGTTCAAAACATGTTGACCGGACGCACCGGTCAGGGTGACCGGACGCGTCCGGTCACTACAGGACAAGCGTGAACAGTGCACGTCAGAAGTTACCATTGCTATGACCGGACGCGCCCTAGCATATGACCGAACGCGCCGCACCTAGCGTCCGGTCGGAGTCTAGTAAGCTCCCACTGTGACCAAATGCGTCCGATCAGCACTCTGCTTCGCTCTACCCCTCTGGACGCCTGACCGAACGCTCCGGTTCCGTGAGGGACCGGACGCGCCGGTCGCGCGCTCTTCTTCTGCGCATAGGAGAACTGACCGGACGCGCTGGTCAAGCCAGACCAGCGTCCGGTCACAAACCCTCACTGCGCCGTGTTGAACTGACCGGACGTGTCCGGTCAAACCGCGACCGTGTCCGATGCATCGTCCGGTCACCACAGTGACCGCCGTTCGCCTCCGTTTCTTTTCCGTCTTCCGGCGCAGTAGAAAATAGGCATTTCACTTCCCCAAAAAGCACCGAATCCCACCTCACAAGCTCGACGGGAGGGAGAGAGGAACCCAAAGCCCTCTCTACCGCTTAAACTCCACCGCCTTCGCAAAAAGTGCTAACATCACCAAGTGTACACCACCGTGTGCATGTGTGTTAGCATTTCACAAACATTTTCCAAGGCGTTATGTTAGCTCTCAACTAGATCCTAATGCATATGCTCAAGACATTGATCTAGTGGCACTTGATTCCCGAGCTAACCATAATTGCCCGTCTTGATAGTCGGCTATGTATCCTAAACCCGGTCAATCACTTCTCTACTCATCTTAGACCGGCAAAAGGAAAACCCCTATGGTTATACCTTTGTCTTGCGCTCTTAGATCCTTCTTGATCATCATATCCCTCATTTTATGTGCATCTCCACCATGATCATCATTTCATGTCCATGCACCATCTCTTTGTGATCTTGTGGCCACCACTCCTTGCCACATACACCTTCATCACATGTGTTGCTTATGCCTAACTCAAAACACTTAACACATGGCATTAGCAACTTGGTGTCATTAATTACCAAAACCAAACTTGGGCTTTCAATCTCCCCCTTTTTGGTAATTGATGACAACCATCACAAAGATATGAAATGAAATCAATTTTCAATTTTGATAGTATTAGCTCCCCCTACATATGTGCTTTCATGAGTTTGAATCAATTGTGCACATATGTATGGATTTGAATTTTGGGAGAGTTACTACTATCAAATTGATGCTAAGGTATATAGAATGGACCTTTGAAGCGTGATACCAATCGGAGTTGCCTTTATATACCATCCTTAGCATCGATGTAGCTAGACACCACTTGTAATACATCACTTGTAAAGATCACAAACACTAAAATACCCCGTAAGATCAACATTATAAGCAAAAGGTGTCTAGATACCACTTGTAAAGCTAATCTTCACAAATCATCATTCAAATTCTATTTCTAGCAATCACCATTCAATCATGAATATGAATTTAAGCTTTGCAATGCAACAATTCATCATGTTAATGCACATACAAATGCAACAAATAATTCATGAGCTTGCTCCCTCTACCTGTGTGCTCAATTTTAGTTGATCTCTTTCTAATGTCATTCTCTCCCCCTTACTATATCTTTCTCCTCTTTGCAACTTAACTTTTTATCTTGTGACTTTTCTATCTTTGTGACTTTTTCTCTCCCCCTTTGTTAACAATCACCAAAAAGGTGTTAATTTTAGTGAGAGATAAGTCAATCAATATGAGGGAGTCCAAATTATGGTTCAATCTAGATCACTTGCCTAGAATATGTAATTTGGTTTGATCCAAGAACAAGCTTCTTCACACCTCATAAAGTATAAGAGTTATCTTGACCATGTTGAATTACACATCATGAGCTCATTTTCTAGATTCAACACTAGGTTGCAAGCCCATAAACATGTCATATGCTACCACTAGATCAATCAAACATAGAGGCAATAGTGGTACCATATATCCATCAAAAACATTTGATTTTCATGAATGAGCCTATTTGTCATGCAATATGTCTATATGTTCTAAACATGTCCTTAGCAAAGTATTAATGATATGCCAAACAACTTTACCTTGCATTGTCGAAGAGGAGGCATGTCATATAAGAATGTGGGGTTGCACTCATTTCAAGTTGGAGAAGTCAAGTATGTTCAATTCATTCTTCAACTTGTAAAATCTTTTCTCATCAAGTGGCTTTGTAAAGATGTCGGCTAGTTGATCTTCGGTGCCAATGCTCTCAATGCTAATATCACCCTTTTGTTGATGGTCTCTTATGAAGTGATGCCTTATATCAATGTGCTTCATTCTTGAATGTTGAACCGGATTTTGTGTCATCTTGATAGCACTTTCATTGTCACAAAATAATGGCACATTCTTGAACTTGATTCCAAAATCATTCAAGGTGGCCTTAATCCAAAGCAATTGTGCACAACAACTACCGGCACTAATGTATTCGGCCTCGGCGGTAGATAGTGCAACACTATTTTGTTTCTTAGATGACCATGAAACAAGAGACTTTCCAAGCAATTGATAAGTGTCACTTGTGCTCATTCTATTAATCTTGCATCCACCATAGTCGGAATTCGAATATCCAATTAACTCAAAATTAGACCCCTTGGGATATCATAGTCCAACATTATGAGTGCCCTTAAGATATCTCAATATCCTCTTGGTTGCTTTCAAGTGACTTTCTCTAGGTGAAGCTTGATATCTTGCACACTTGCACACACTAAACATCACATCCGGCCTAGAAGAGGTGATATAGAGCAAACTTCCAATCATAGACCGGTATTGCTTTTGATCTACCTTGTTGCCACTAGCATCAACACCCAATTGATCATTTGTGCCCATTGGTGTACTCATTGGTTTAGCATCTTGCAATCCAAAATTCTTGATAATGTCCTTGATGTACTTCCCTTGACTTACAAAAGTGTCATTCTTCATTTGCTTGATTTAAAGTCCAAGGAAGTAACTAAGCTCTCCAATCATAGACATCTCAAACTCATTAGCCATCATATTTCTAAACTCTTCACAAAAGTCTTGGTTAGTTGATCCAAAGATAATGTCATCCACATAGATTTACAACACAAACAAGTCATTTTTGTATAGGATGGTTTACTTATCCAAATGCCATGAATTTTTTATAGTAGTCTGTTTAGAGTAGTATTATGATACTGTAATTTTCTTAGATTTTTAGGAGCATCAGAAATATATGTTGCTATTCAAACCTACTATTATTACTTAGGGTTTAAGCAAGTGTTGCTTTAAGTGTGATTAAGAAATTAGTAAAGCTTTGGTGTATCTTTTAAGCATTTCATAAGATAGGTTAACTTAACATAATAGTAGTAGAAGAGAATGCAGTAGATGACATGTGCTTGTAGTGTATAGTTTCTTGGATGATGTTGACTACCTTGCATTTCAACATATTCATTGCATTCATCTCCTTCGATGCACACTTGCATAATCACTTACGCGCATTGCATCATACAGGATCGCAAACCGAGAACCCAGTCGTCTTATCCGAGGAGCCAGAGGAGCAGATCGAGGTGCAGCAGGAGGAGGTGACAGAAGCCGAAGAAGAGATCGGTGAAGATCTCCCGGAGTGCCCCGATCACCGTCCGAGTTCCTTCGAGAGAGGCAAGCCCCGGAGCATTTCTCTCCCGGTTTGCAAATAATTTATTATTAACTTTACTTAATTTGATGCATTACGTTTAGGAGTTGTTTGCAAACGTTGCTGCATTATACCTTGCTTACCTTTGTTATACTATATCCTTGTTACCCTGGTATCCGCAGTCGAGTCAATGCTTAGCTGGCTTAGACCGGTAGAAGTCGGGTGATTTCCTGTCACCTGCGAGCTATAGGTGGTTACCTAGATCTGTTTGGATAACTATGAAGTCATGATATAACTAAGTGTGAAATGAAATTGAGACCGGGCGGAAACTTGCAGGGTTTCGGACTGTAGTGTTTTCCGTCTGTGTCGATTAAGGACCGTCCGTTGTTGTCCCTCGGGTCATGTTGAACGCATGCCTCACATTTAGCTGGCCGGATAAAGTACCTTCCGACCGCGAAACTGGAAGATTATTCGGGCCGAGTGGATTGCCCGCAACGCACTGTACCGGAGCAGTAGTGGCAGGATACGGGGGCGCGATGATAAGGCCAAAGAGCAGTCGGGCGGCCCCCGGGTACAAGTGGTTCCTGGCAAGCTCGCGACTTTACCTGAATGGTTGACTCGGCGACCAACACCTCACTTTAGCGGGTGAGTGAGGTTTGTGTGAGGAATAACTTACCAGCTGGTTAATAATCAATTCGAATCACCATCGTTCACTGGATAGTGAACACTTGACTTGAGCTACTTCATCGTAGTAATATTGATGGAACACTTGGACAGTTATATGAGTTATGACATAATGGAAGTTGTTAATGATCATTGGTTATCATTGCCTGTTTAATTACATGTTACTTTAGTACAGGTGCAAATGTAGTTGACATGTTAATAAAGATTTAACTTGATGCAAAGCTTTTGTAAAAGTTTTCCTAAATGCTAAAAATGCCTTTTTGCAAATGTGTCAGCTACCCCACCAAAAAGTCTATCATGATTCCTTGGTGTCTTTTATTTCTGGTTTATGACGGGTAAGTCTAGCTGAGTACCTTCTCGTACTCAGGGCTTTGTTCCCACTTGTTGCAGATGGACAGATGTACTACGGTTATTGTATCAACTGTCTCTATCCTGCAATGGGCGAAACATAGGACCATGGACAATGGTCATTCGTACTTCTCGTCTGATGCTTTTGCTGGAGATGATCACAAGCTGACACTTTATTCCAAAATGTTGTGTGTGTGCGTGATTTGAACTACCGCTTCCGCTACTTTTATTCAAACCTGTTTTGTAATAACTATGTTTAAACTCCGATGTATTTTATGCCGCGAACATTTATGTACTTATGATGGTGACCGCTAAACTTAGTACGATCTTGGCTGTTATGTGAAAGGGTTTGAAATCCGTCGAGATTTCACGGACTACCGGGTTATACGGGCTTAAGTTTGTTAAATTGTCCTTCCGTTGGATGATTTTCCTACTTAATCTCGTATAATTGGGCGGTTCTGTTATAAGTGCACCCACTATCAAGCACCCAATGCCTTCCTCCAGCTTTGTAATTGACCTACAAGACAAGATCAATTCTTTTTAGGTACCCAAACTTGTTTCGGTCCTCCAAGGTTAGTGACCAAGCTCTTTGGTACCCAAATGTCTTTCTTCTTTGAGCCCATCCATGGTGCATCAATGAACTTAGCATGAACACTATTTGTACCCTTGGTAAGTATATAGAAGGAATCAAACTTAATTGAGGATGCATTAGCATTGGATTTCTTGTTCATGCATTGTTGCTCTATGTGACCAACTTGCTTGCACACTTTGCAATAGCTACCATTGTTCTTCACAAACCGAGTCTTGTGAGGAGCAAAGGCGGCCTTGCCTTTCTTGGGGTTATAGCCCAATCCCTCTTTGTAGAGAGAAGCTCTTTGGCTACCCAAGCACATAAGCAAGCGGTCCTCACCACCATAAGCCTTAGCTAAGGTGTGATTGAGCTCTTTTACCTCCTTCTTGAGATTTTCATTCTCAACTATAAGTGTGGAGTCACAAGTGAAACCATCACTACTAGATGAGGATGATGTAGATGAGCTACATGAAGGGTTAGTGGGAGCAACAACAATAAGCTTATGAAAGGATTCATTAATTATATCACATGATATGCCTATGTTGCAAGTTTTAGCTTTCTCAACATTAGTTGGCATGTTTTCACATTTTTCAACTAGAGAGAAATGAGCTTCTTCAAGCTTAGTGTGAGACTTTTGAAGCTTCTTATGGTCTACCTTTAGACTCTCATAAGATGCCCTAAACTCATCAAGTTCTTGCATAAGGTTTTTCTTTTCCTTAAGCAAGCTCTTGCACTCCTTTCTAGATTCTTTAAAATGTTGAGTGCAATCTTCTAGCATAGTGATTAGTTCATCTTTAGTGAATTCTTCTTCATCACTATCACTATCACTAGAATTATCATGATCACTCTCATCGTCGGATGATACCTTAGCGGCCTTAGCCATGAAGCATGATGGAGTGTCGAAGAGGGAGACCTTCTCTTAGATGGCAATGCTAGCATGTTCCTTCTTCTTGCTCTTGTTGTCATCCTCATCATCACTTGAGGAATCATCACTATCCTATGTACCAACATGAGAGTCATTCTTCTTTTTATGAGAACTCTCCTTCTTTTCTTGCTTCTTCTTTTGCTTCTTCCTCTCCTTCTTGATAGCATCTTCATCATCACTATCATAAGGACACTTTGCAATGAGATGGTCCTTGCTATGACATCTAAAACATCTTATGGTTTGCTCATTCTTCTTATAAGAGTTCTTCCTCCTTCTTGCACGAAAACCCTTCTTCTTCATAAATTTCCCAAATTGCTTGACAAAAAGAGCTATCTTCTCATCAATGTCATCACTATCACAAGAGCTTGAGTCTTCATCACTTGATGATTCAATCTTGGATTTGCCCTTGGATGTGGTGGCTTTAAATGCCACACTCTTCTTCTTTTCATCATCTTTCTTTTCATTTTCCTTCTTCTTCTTGACCAACTCATCCTTCTCATCATCTTCTCTATATGAATCATCGGTCATCACTTCTTGAAATATTTATTGAGGAGTTGAATCCTTCAATGTAGTCCTCACTAGCACGGTGATCAATGTATCAAATCTCTTGGGCAAGCTTCTCAAGAACTTCATAGAGAATTGGTTGTCCTTGACCTCCTCACCAAGTGCCTTGAGCTCATTGACAATGACTTGCAACCTATGAAACATCTCTGTTACACTCTCATCATCTTGCATCTTGAAGCTTGAAAATTTTTCTTGCAAGATATATGCTTTAGCGGTCTTTGTGCCTTCGGTGCCCTCAAAAGTTTCTTCTAGCTTGGCCCAAGCATCATGAGCAATCTCAATGTTCTTTACTTACTCAAAGGTCTTGTCATCTAGTGCCTCATGAAGAGCACTAATGGCAATGTCATTGCATTAGAGCTTATTCTCTTCCACCGGTGTATGTGCTTCTGGATTAGCAACCTCAAATTTTGTTTCGGTGACCTTCCACACTTCTCTATTGATTGACTTGCGGTGTGCGGTCAATCACCTCCGCTGCTCCAAGCCGTCTACCGTGTCGGGAAACACGGAAGAGTAATAAGAAATCCGCAGCAACTCGAAGATCAAGTGCCTCTAGAATGCAACTCTTAAGCAATGCACTTGAATCTCACTCAATCTCACTCAAGATGTGCAACTAATCAAAGAGATGAGTGGAGGGGTTGTTCTCTAGCTCAAAGGATGTCTCTAGGTCTCAAAAATATGCAAGAGTTATCCTCAAACCCCGGACATCTTCTATTTATAGCGAAGGGGTACGCAGCTAGCCGTTACCGGACGACACAATTCAAAACGTGTTGACCGGACGCACCGGTCAGGGTGACCGGACGCGTCCGGTCACTACAGGACAAGCGTGAACAGTGCGCGTTAGAAGTTACCGTTGCTATGACCAGACGCGCTCTAGCGTATGACCGGACGCGCCCTAGCGTATGACCAGATGCGCCGCACCTGACATCCGGTCGGAGTCCAGTAAGCTCCCACTACGACCGAACGCGTCCGATCGCACGTGACCGGACGCGCCGCGCGTTCGATCAGCACTCCGCTTCGCTCTGCCCCTCTAGACGCCTGACCGGACGCTCCGGTTCCGTGAGGGATCGGACGTGCCGGTCGCGCGCTCTTCTTCTACGCACAGGAGAACTGACCGGACGCGCTGGTCAAGCCAGACCAGCGTCCGGTCACAAACCCTCACTGCGCCGTGTTGAACTGACCGGACGCGTCCGGTCAAACCGCAACCGCGTCCGGTGCAGCGTCCGGTCACCACAGTGACCGCCGTTCGCCTCCGTTTCTTTTCCGTCTTCCGGCGCAGTAGAAAATAGGCATTTCACTTCCCCAAAAAGCGCCGAATCCCGCCTCGCAAGCTCGGTGGGAGGGAGAGAGGAACACAAAGCTCTCTTTACCGCTTAAACTCCATCGCCTTCGCAAAAAAGTGCTAACACCACAAAGTGTACACCACCGTGTGCATGTGTGTTAGCATTTCACAAACATTTTCCAAGGCGTTATGTTAGCTCTCAACTAGATCCTAATGCATATGCTCAAGACATTGATCTAGTGGCACTTGATTCCCGAGCTAATCATGATTGCCCCTCTTGATAGTCGGCTATGTATCCTAAACCCGGTCAATCACTTATCTACTGATTTTAGACTGGCAAAAGAAAAACCCCTATGGTTATACCTTTGCCTTGCGCTCTTAGATCCTTCTTGATCATCATATCCCTCATTTTATGTGCATCTCCACCATGATCATCATTTCATGTCCATACACCATCTCTTTGTGATCTTGTGGCCACCACTCCTTGCCACATACACCTTCATCACATATGTTGCTTATGCCTAACTCAAAACACTTAACACATGGCATTAGCAACTTGGTGTCATTAATTACCAAAACCAAACTTGGGCTTTCAAATGGTCCTGCCCTCAAGCGAGCCACTCCAAGAAACTATAGTAATGGTCCTGTCCTCGAGCGAGCCACTCTAAGCAAGCATAGTAGATTGTTGAGCCACTCTAAGCAAGCATAGTAGGTTGTTGGTGGACTATATCCTAAGGTGGAGGAGAGAAAAGAGTAGTGAGCCATCCTGCTTTCAAACGAGCTGCTCCAAGCAAGTATAGTAATGGTTTGTTGGTAGACTATATCCTAAGGTGGATTAGAGAAAAGAAAGAGAAGCAAGCCATCTTCCCTCAAGCGAGCCACTCAGCCACCTTGCGCTCAAGCGAGCCACTCCGAGCAAGTGTAGCAATAGGTTGTTGGTGGACTATATCATAAGGTGGAGGAAAACGAGCAGTAAGTTTACTTGGTGTACTGTATCCTAAGGTGGAGATAAAAGAGAAGCGAGTTATAAGTTTACAACACTTATACACGAGAACCAATAAATTTTACAAGAAACAAATAATCCATAAATAAGTTAAGTACTTGAGTAATAAATTAGCGAATTGAATAGATTGTAAGAATGTCGTATTATTAGTCTTAGCTCTCATTTCTTACTCTTCTCTTCACCCATGTACCCGGCTCTCCATTATCTTATGACGCACTCTGCAATGAGATAGATAGTTGGGCAGGAGTGACTTTTTCGTCAAACTTTAGCACTTTTTAGTTCAGTCCCCGTTTCCTATTTACCACTAGTTGGCTAACAGTTCTTGGCTTCACGAACAATTGGTCCTTTTAGCTCATCTGTTTGAGTTCTAAATTAGTTAACGTTTGTCTCGCGTGAAGTCTTCATCTAACTAAAATTTACATGGTTTTAGACAAATTTAGGGCTGGTTTAGATGCAAAAAATTTTGCAAAATAGCACTGTAGCTATTTTCGTTGTTATTTGGCAAATATTGTCCAATCATGGTCTAATTAGGCTTAAAAGATTCGTCTCGTCCATTTCGTCTAAACTATGTAATTAGTTTTATTTTTTATCTATATTTAATGTTTCATGCATGTGTCTAAAGATTCGATGTGACGAGAAATCTAAAAAATTTTGCAAAATTTTCAGGGAACTAAACAGGACCTTAGATGACTAAAGTTTTAGACAATCAGCATGCAGGAAGCCATAAAAGATGAGGACACCAGAGTTGGCAAAACATTCCATTCCACTAGGGACAGACACGGCACTCGAAAGCACATTGAGATTAACCATGTTTTTCTACCATGCCACCTCCATACCATATCGAAAGCACATTGAGATTAACCATGTTTTTCTACCATGCCACCTCCATACACATCACATTCTCCATACATATCACATCGTGGAGCAAGAAGGGGGGCATGGAGCTACTACTATAAACTCATGAACAACCACCATCATCATGTCTTATGACCACCACTATTGATAATTACTACTATACCTACCTTCGCCTTCAAGGAAGTTGCTTTTTTTTTTCCCTTTTGTCCAAAGAAAGTAAAGGTGAAAATAAAGCTAGAAAAAAGAAAGAGAAATACTAGTAGTAGTGAAAAGAAAAAAAAAGAAAAGGGGAGTGGGGCCATTCTAGCTACTGCTGCTACTAGCTTCTCCAATCCAGGGACTTTGTTTCAACCATGGTGACGCTGACCCATGATCGATCACCTTTTGACCTCACCACACCTCTCCATCCTTCGGAAGAAGCAGGCAGGAGAAACAGCTTGGCAGGCCGCAGCGACCTTTGACATGATCACATCACCGCGCAGCTGTTGGGGTTCTCGTCGCTGAACATGTTGTCGTGCGGGTGCCGCTGCGGCATCGGGTGGTAGTAGTACGGCGGCGGCTGCGGGTACTGCATCGCCGGCCGGCCGTACCCGTACCCGTACCCCATCGCCGGGTACCCACCGGGGCCGCCGCCGTGACCATTCATCTGCTGCTGCTGCATCATCGCCATGTACTGCTGCTGCTGCGCCTGCGCCATGGCCATGGGGTTCCCGGCCGCCTGCATCATCTCCGGCGGCCCGGACGGCATGCCACCGCCACCGGCTTGGTAGAACCCAGCAGCTCCAGGCATGCCGCCGCCGGCTGGCATGCCATGCACGGCACCGCCACCGCCACCGCCAGGCTGCATCTGCATGTCATTGCCACCCCCACCCATGTGCTGGTGGTAGCCCATCGGCGTGCCGCCTATCTGGCCCATGGCCTGCCCCATGCCACCGGGGAAACCGGCGCCGCCCATCATGCTCGGCGGCCTCATCATCATGCCCGGGCCCGGCTGCTGCTGCTGCGGCGGTGGCATTGCCATGCCGCCCATCATCGGGGCGCCGGGACCGGCAGGCTGCCCACCGCCGCCTCCCTTCTTGCCCTGCTGACCCTGCTGGTTCCCGTTCCCGCCGCCCTTGCCGTTCTGCGGCGCCTGCGAGCCGCTACCGTTCTTCCCGCCTCCGCCGCCGCCTCCCTGGTTCTGCTTCCCGCCCGAGTCCTTGCCGCCGCCGCCGTTGTGCGCGTTGCCCTTCATCTGGACGGGGATCTCGTTCCCACCGCCACCGCCGCCGCCGCCCTTCTTGCCACCCTTCTTGTCGCCCCCGGCGGCGGCCGGCGGCATGGCGACGGGCTTCATCGCCATCTTGGGGTCGCCGTACAGGTCGTCGTCGTCGAACCCGTCGTCCTCGAAATCATCCTCATCGTCGAAGTCATCGAACTCGTCGTCGAACTCGCTGCCGTCGTCCCCGAACTCGTCCTCCTCGGGGTAGCTGAACTTGACGGCCTTGGGGTCCTTGCCCGCCGCCGCCGCCGGCGGCGCGACCGCGGCCGCCGGGAACGGCGGCATCTTGCCGCCGCCCATGCTCATGAGGAGCTCGGGAGGCAGCTTCATGCCCTTCATCTGCATGAGCTGCTGCATCTGCTGTGGCGTCGGCTGCGGCATCATCATCTTCGCGTCTTTCCCGCCCGCACCGCCGCCGCCACCGCCCTTGGTCTGCTGGCCCTTGCCGCCGCCACCCTTGGGCTGCTGGCCCTTGCCTCCACCGTCACCACCCTTGGGCTGCTTGTCCTTCCCACCGCCACCGCCGCCGCCAAGCTGCAGCTTCTGGAGCTGGCTGACCACGCCAGGCTTGGCGCCCCACACCTGCGCCGGCTTGCCGGCCTTGTTGAGCTTCTTGATGACGGTGGACGGATCCATGAGGCCGGATACCGTCACCTTCCCCTGCTCCGCATCTATGCTGCTCTGGTACACACCTGCAGATCAGCCCAGCACTTTTCATTTCTCTTACTGTACTCTACTTAATAAGAGATTAGGGGAAAAAGAAGCTTTTTTTTAAAAAAAATACAAGAAGAACAAAGCATGCAGCAAAGCTGAACAGACACTGGCGAGCAGCGAGCACAACTGCACAACAGAACAGAAGAGGAAACAAAAGAAATGAAGCAATTTGGCTTAGAAAAATGTTTGTTTGTTACCATCAATCTTGTGGAGGATCTTCTTGACCTTCTTCTCGCACCCATCGCAGTGAATATTCACTTTCAGCACGCAGGTCTGGGAACCAACCAATCATCCAACAGAAGAAAAACAGAAATGTTCAGAGAACTAACTGAACAGTGTGTGCGTGATGAAAATCGCAGCAGACACAAGAAACGACATGAACATGGAAGGTGTGTTCGTGTGTGCGTGTGTGTGGTAGTTGAGTCGGCAAGAAGCAAAGCAGAGCAAACTCCTCACTCACCTGCACCTTGAGCACGTCCTCCTTGCTCATCTTTGAGTTGATGACCACCTCAGATGCTGCAGCCGGCAAACAGCAAACACACAGAAAGAGGCTTCATATCTGGTTTGGAAACACTCAAATCAGGGAGCTAGGAGTAGAGAGGAACAAGAACAAAGAACAGCAGCGTCCAGGAAACATTTCCCATCCGTCTCTGAGAAGACAGCTCTCATTCAGTGTGCGTGTGGTGAGAGAGGAAGAGGACTTAATTAATGGCTTTTGCAATAAAACACTGTCCCTTCACACAGACACTCACTCACAGAAGCATGAATATAGAGAGAGAAGAAACAGTCCTTGTGGTTTTACAAAGCCATGAGCAAGGCTCATGAAGCGCCTGCCTGCCTGCGGTGTGGTCCAGGAGGAGGAAGAAGAAAGAAAGATGGTACTAGTAGACAGGAGGAAGAAGAGACTCGCTTTCGCCTCCAACTCAACTCAACTCTATCTACAACAAAGCTAAGCACATGGATGGTGCTTACCAAGCTTTTATTTGCTTTGAGAGAGAGATGGATCGCCTGCCTTTGGAAGGAAGAAGCCTTTGCTAGCTCTGCTTCTTCAGCGGCAGCTTGTGAATGTTGGTTGGTTGGTGCTTGTGCAAAAGACGGGGGAGCGAAAGAGGCCCGAGGGATTTAAATAGAGAGGCCTTGTCAGGAAGTACTTGCAGGGAGAAGAGAACGGGAGAGACCGACGTGGTGTTGAGCATGCATGTGAGTGAGGTACATACGGAGATACTCCTAGTACTGCTCAGGTAGGAGTACTACGTATTATACTCCAGTAGAAAATACTCCTAGAGGCCGATCACCGATGCTGTGCTGCATGAGCGGGGGCCACGGTGAGCAGAGGAGGCAGCACTGCATCAGGCAGGGGCAGGACAGACGCCATGTGACCCTTGTCTCCCGGCCGTCCTCCTCCTCGAATTCCTAGCTGCTGGCTGCTGCTACCTGCTCCTCTCGTCTCTGCACCATATCCGCCGGCCAAAAGTTCCATGCTTTCCCACGAGAGCACAGGGGAGAGGCCCAGCACGCACGGCAATGCCAAGGTTTCTGTTCCTAACGGCCGGCCGCCGTCATCCTGTAGAGACATGGGTGTCTCATCTTCTCCTCTCCTCTCCTCCCAAAGGTTCTGTTCAGCTTTCTTTCCTTCCTTCCTACATCAACATGAATGAAGAAGCACAAGTGGAATGGTGATCGATCAGTTTCACCCTCCACAGTCCACACTGATCGGTAAAAAGGAGGCTAGGATAGATACATGATGCTTCCAGTTTTATAGTATATCCTCCAGCAGGAGCAGGGTACAGTGGTCTTCTGGGGGTTGTTTCCCTCTACAAGCTTGAGATTTTACATAGGCCTTGTTTAGACTACCCGTACTCATGGACCTCTATATTCATCCTCTATACGTCCTAGTCAGCAAGATTCTCTCATCTATACTCAATTCTTCCGCACTCATCCATCCTCTATATCATCCTCTATCCACTCTATTCACTGTGGGACCCACTTATCACTTTATCTAAATATATTCATGTGTGATCTAGTTTTGAAGGATTTATTGAGACGAATTTAATGGTGCAATCGAATTTTAATTTGGATTTTTGGTTTGTGAGTTATAGCATTTTTTCCTTTGTTTAGCTAGTGGGGTCCGTCACTACAGAGTATAGAGTAAGCACAGTTCTACTCTAAATATAGAGTGAGAGAAAGGATAGAGTATCGTTTTAGAGTATCCAGTGCAGCAGTTTTTACTCTATATTCATACTCTAAAACTTTAGAGTATCGTTTTAGAGTACCCACTGCGGGTAGTCTTAGATCCTAAATTCTCCCTCCAAATTCCACTATACAAAAAGGAGATTCCACATCACCTCAAAATACCATGAAGTACTAAATATAGATGAAATCAAAAACTAATTGCACAGTTTTGTTGTACTTTACGAGACGAACATTTTGAGTCTAATTAATCATTTTTGGACAATTTTTTGCACTAAAAAACAAAAGTTACTATAGTGTTCCGACACAGGCACTGTACCTACAGTGCCAGAATCGGACTCCCGAATTTGGGAAGTGAACACGGCCATAGCAAAACGTTTCATAATCAGCATCTTTTCTGCTCACCTTTCTGCGGCATGGCATAGCAATGTACTACGGCCCTGTTCGGTTGCACCCCAAAATGCCAAAATTTTCAAGATTCCCCGTCACATCGAATCTTTGGACGCATGTATGAAGCATTAAATATAGATAAAAAATAAATGTAATTACACAGTTTAGACGAAATAGACGAGACGAATCTTTTAAGCCTAATTAGACCATGATTGAACAATATTTGTCAAATAACAACGAAAACGCTACAGTAGCGTTTTGCCAAAAATTTCGGCAACCGAACAGGGCCTACGTGACACAGGCATGGTAAAACTGTGCAAGCTAGAGCGTGCCTAAGGATCCATCCATGAACGAACCCAATGATGCAGAGCATGTTCCTCTCCGGTCTCCACTCTCCACTGTTCCCATAACTTTTCTGCAAAGGCCGCGTTCACTTCCCCTCCCAACCCAAAATATTTCCTCTTACACACATCACATCAAATCTTTTGACGCATGCATGGAGTATTAAACGTAGGTAAAAAAGATAACTAATTGCATAGTTTGTCTGTAAATGTCGGGACGAATCTTTTGAGCCTAGTTAGTCCATAATTAGATAAATTTTGCCAAATAACAACGAAAGATGCTACAGTAACTTTTCAGCTACTTTTCGTGAAGTGAACACACCCAAAGTCTTTCAGAGAGAAGCTGCAGTTAAAAACTCAAAATACTACCAACTTCTTCCTTCTAGTACAAAGGGGGTGGTGGACATAAACACGAACGGCAGTGCCGGACCTACGATGTTGAGGGTCCTCTGGCGAACTGGTCAGGACGTCCCTCTAGATCATGTATAAAAATTTTATATAATATATAGTGCTAATTTTACTTGTAAAGCAAAAGTAAATACAATAATATATTTTTAATTTAACATGTATGATAATTATCAAGGAACAATGTAGATTAAAAATGCAATATATTCGTTTTCTTTTCTCAGCCTGATAAATGTTTCTTAGGTAACATTCTAAAATTCTAACACCTATACGAGTACAAAGTACTCGAAGTCTGGAATACTATACAAATAATTAATTTGGATTTAAAATAAAAAAAAATCTTGGGCCTAAACAACCGATCGCCGATCACAATTCGCAAGAAGCCAATAATCAAGATGTCGTCTAAAAGCATCTAGGTCCCGGTGTTGGTTTCGGCAATTAATGACAACACATAATTACCATGACTAACGTGTGTTTTGCAGAAACGTTGGTAAGTTAGGTCATGGAGATGATAACTGCTTTGGGCAATATGGCATTCATGTCCCTTGATGAAAATCGTTTCGGTTTTCAAAGGATCAACGATAAGATTAAGGATGGTTAGTTCCGGATGTCAAGGTGTTGAGATACATCTGGAATAGTCGTTAGGATCTTTGTTTCTTCCTTTAACCGTACTATGAAGAGGGGCATGAGCGAGTAGCTTGACCTAGGTGAGTCTTGTGTTTAGGTGTGGTGCACACTTGTCAAACTTAGCACTAGGTAGCTCGAGAAAAGCTCAGAGTTCAGTTAGAAGCAACTTGGTTCAAGTTGCATCGCGTTTAGAAGACGTTTGAACCGTTTACCTATGACCGGACGCGGTCCTGGTCATACCGGACGCGTCCGGTCAGTACTAAATCTTCACTGTGTTTTTCAGCTGACTGACCGGACGCGGTCCTTGAGAGAACCGGACGCGGTGGTCAGGCTGACACGTGTTCCAGAGGGTAAACAGCGTAATCGGACGCGACTGTGAAAATGATCGGCGCGTCCAGTCATGTTCCAGTAAGGTCCTGTGGTGACCTGACGCGTCCGGTCACCTATGATCGGACGCGGTCGTGCGTCCGGTCATGTTCCAGTAAGGTCCCGTGGTGACCTGACGCGTCCGGTCACCTATGATCGGACACGGTGATGCGTCAGGTCAGTTTTCCAGAGAGCTCTTGCATGATCGGACGCGTCCGATCATCCTTGATCGGCGCGTCCGGTCATCTCAGACCGGCGCGTCCGGTCACTCAACACAGGTTTCCGTTATTCGACCATTACACCTGACCGGCGCGTCTGGTCATATCGACAGGCGCGTCCGGTCAGTATGCGTCTGGCTGTTTCGAAAGGTAACGGTTGGATTTGTTTGAGGCGTCTATAAATACACCCCCTCCACCTCTTTTAGAGGTCTCTTACTCATTTGTTTAGCTGAGAAACACCTTTGAAGTGCAAGGGAGTGCAAGAGCTCTAGTGAGGATAGTGATTTTCGAATCAAAGTTTGAGAATCCTCTCTAGTGACAAGAGTCAAGCAAGTGTGCATCCATCTTCTCATTAGGCTTGTTGTGGTCAAGTGAGAGTTCTAGCTTGTTACTCTTGGTGATCGCCATCACCTAGACGATTCTGTGGTGATTGGGAGTTTGGAGATCATCCGACGAGATTGTGGGTGACCCAACTCAAGTTGTGAGCGGTTTTGGGTGATTCACCGCGACGGAGTGTCAAAGAATCAACCTGTAGAGAGCACTTGATCCTTGCGCGGATCAAGGGGGAGCTACACCCTTGCGCGGGTGCTCCAACGAGGACTAGTGGGGAGTGGCGACTCTCCGATACCTCGGCAAAACATCGCCGTGTTCCTATCCCCTACTTTCAAGCATTTACTTTCTTGTATTACTTTCATTGCTTGTTTACTTTCCTAGAATTGCCTTGCTAGTTTAGGATTGGAACTTAGGGTGCAAAACTTTTATCGGTAGAATCACAAGGAACACAAGTAGGCACTAGGGGTGAAGTTTGGCTTGTAGGATTTAATTCTTGCAATTAATTTTTAGAAAAGCCCAATTCACCCCCCTCTTGGGCATCTTGATCCTTTCAATTGGTATCGGAGCCGTGTTGCTCTTATTTTTGGCTTTACCGCCTAGAGCAAGATGTCTAATGGGGAATGACCACCTCCCACTTTTGAGGGAGACGATTTTCCATATTGGAAAATTCGTATGGAGGCGTACCTCGAAGCCATAGATGTTGGGTGCCTTAGAGACGCAACCGAAGGGCTTCCTCCTATAAGGGATCCCGCTAACCCAAGTGGTGACGAGGAGAAATACGACCGGTGGAATGCAAAAGCAAAAAATGCAATCTACCGGGCACTAGGCAAAGATATTTTCAATCGTGTGCGAAATGCAAAAAAACGCTCACAAATTGTGGGAAAATCTTTGTGCTCTCCATGAGGGAACTAAGAGTGAGCATGAGGAACGCTATCATATTGCTTTAAAGAAAATTAATTCTTTTGAGATGCTTCCTAGAGAAAGTGCTAACGACATGTACACTCGTTTGAATGTTCTTGTAGAAGATCTAAATGCTCTTGGACTCACTAAAATGAGTCAATCGGATGTTGCAAGGAGAATCTTAAGTGTTCTTCCCGTTGAGAAGTATGGACACATTGTCACCGTACTTCATCAAAGTGATCTCTCCACCGCAACACCAACTTAAGTATTGGAGAAGATCAACGCACATGAGATGTACATGCACATCACTCCGGAAGAGGGCTCATCATCTTCCAAGAAGAAAGACTTGGCCTTCAAAGCTAGTCATAAAAAGAAAAAGAAGAAGGCCCAAGCCATGATTGTGCAAGAAAGCTCTAGTGAAAGTGACATTGATGATGAATCACTTGCACTCATGGTAAGGAAGACCACCAAGATGCTAAAGAAGCTCAACAAGAGTGGCATCAAGTTCGATGACAAGAAGAAAAAATTCTTCACAAGTAGCAAAAGGAAGCTAATCTCCAAAATGGATTGCTTCAATTGTGGAGAACTTGGCCATCTAGCTCATCAATGCTCAAAGCCTCTAAAAGACAAGTACAAGAACAAGTACAAGGGCAAGAAAGATGATTCAAGTGATGAAGAAGCTGACAAAAGAAAGAACAAGCCATACAAGAAGAAAGATGGCAAGAAAAGAGAATTCTACAAGAAGAAGAAGAAGGGAGGCAAGGCCTATATTGTTGGTGATTGGCTCACCGATATTGAATCATCATGTGAGTCCTCCGGCGATGAAAGTGACAATGACAAAGAAAAGATCGCCGCACTTGTGATTGGGCCATCATCATCTTCACCGACATCTTCATCACCACCTTCATCGCCATCTTCACCATCATCTTCTACTACTCATCTATGCCTTTTGGCAAAGGGTGATCAAAAGGTATAAAATAGTGATAGTGATGATGATGATATTGATAGTGATGATGAATATGATGCTCCCTCTTATGATGAACTAGTAAAATTGTTAAATAAATATTCTAAAATCATAAGGAGGACTAGAAATGAAAATGATGAGCTTCAATATGAAAATGAATCACTCTCATCTAAGCTTGAAAGTGCACATAATACTAGGGATGAGCTCATAGATCAAAATAAAACTATGTCTTCTTCTCTCAAAGAGCTTAAAACTTCTAACAAGGAGCTTAGAGATAAACATGATAAAATTGAGAAGAAGCATGGTGAACTCATCACTAGACTAAACTTGCTAAAGGAAGAGTACACCACCTTGAAAATTAATTATGATACTCTTATTGTTGCTAATGAGCTTGCTCTTGAGACACATGATGCTACTAACCAAATTGTTAAGATTGATATAGCTACATCATGTGATGATTTGTTTGTTGAGAACTTTGAGCAAGGCTCTAGCGGCAAAGGCAAGAGTGTGGTTGAGGCCAATGACTATGATGAGTATGTCAAGCTCAAGAGTGAAAATGAGATGCTTAAAGTTGAGAACAAGAAGTTGATGGCTCTTGAGAAGCAAGCTTCAAATGAGTCACTCATTGAAGAAAACAAGAAGCTCAAGCAAGAGAAAGAGCATCTCAAGACTGGCCTAAGCAAGTTCACAAGAGGCCAACACTTACAAAGTGAGCTACTCATGAACACCGTCATGAAGTTGGATAGGAGTGGCATTGGCTATTCGGCAAATCAAGAAAAAAAGGTAAAGGCCAAACAACAACAAAGCAAGACAAAGCCTAAGCCAAAGAGATGTGTTGAGTGTGGACAAGAAGGCCATTTTGCTCATGAGTGCAAAACTCCACCACCACAACCCTTGCCCAAGCATGCTAGACCCTTTGCTTTCAATGCTCACTATATGCTTAGAAAGGACTCTAGTGGAAAGATGAAAGTCATGTTCTTGGATCCTCCTAACAAGAATAGGCCAAAGAAAATTTGGGTTGCCAAGTCACTAGTTGAAAAAGTTAAGGGTCCCTCTCAAGTTTGGGTCCCTAAACAAAAGGCTTGATCTCTTGTGTGTAGGTGAACTACAAGACCGGTGGATCTCATTGGGTGATTGATAGTGGTTGCACTCAACATATGACCGGTGATCCTCGTATGTTCACCTCACTTGAAGAGGATGGGGTATGCCAAGACAAGATCACATTTGGGGATAATTCAAAGAGCAAAGTCAAGGGTATAGGCAAGGTTGCAATATCAAATGATCATTCTCTCTCAAATATGCTCTATGTTGCTTCATTGAGTTTCAACCTATTATCCGTTGGGCAACTTTGTGATCTTTGCTACCAATGCTTGTTTGGTCCAAATGAAGTGGTTGTTATCAAGATAGATGACAAGCAAGTGATTTTCAAGGGCTTTAGGTACAACAATCTTTATCTTGTTGACTTCACCTCCGAAGATGCAAACTTGATGATATGTTTGTTCACCAAGACCACACTTGGTTGGCTTTGGCATAGGAGGCTTGCTCATGTTGGAATGAACACTCTCAACAAAGCTATTGAAGAAAGAATTAGTGAGAGGTTTAAAGGATATAAAATTTGAAAAGGACAAACCTTGTAGTGCATGTCAAGCCGGCAAACAAGTTGCAAACACTCATCCAACCAAAGCCTACATGTCAACATCAAGAGTACTAGAACTTCTACACATGGATTTGTTTGGTCCTACAACTTACAAGAGTTTGGGTGGAAATCTTTATTGTCTTGTGATTGTGGATGACTTCTCAAGATACACTTGGACCTTCTTCCTTCATGACAAATCCGAAGTGGCAAGTTGCTTCAAGAAGTTTGCAAAGATAGCTCAAAATGAATTTGAAGTCAAGATAAAGAAGATTAGAAGTGACAATGGAAAAGAGTTTGACAACACCAACATTGAAGCCTATTGTGATGAAATTAGAATCAAGCATGAAGTGTCATCAACCTACACTCCTCAACAAAATGGTGTAGTTGAGAGAAAGAACCGGACCTTGATAACTCTTGCAAGAACAATGCTAGATGAGTATAATACACCGGAAAAATTGTGGGCCGAGGCAATCAACACCGCATGCTATGCTTCAAATCGCCTCTTCCTATAAAAATTCCTTTGCAAGACTCCTTATGAGTTGCTAAATGGAAAGAAGCCGGACGTCTCATTCTTCCGGGTGTTTGGTTGCAAATGCTACATCTACAAGAAGCGTCAACACCTAGGGAAGTTCCAAAGACGTTGTGATATTGGTTTTCTTGTTGGCTACTCATCAAAGTCCAAAGCATATAGAGTATTTAACCATGCCACCGGTTTTGTTGAAGAAACATATGATGTGGAATTTGATGAATCTAACGGCTCCCAAGGAGCAATTGAGAATTGTGATGATGTAGGTGATGAACCATTGAGGGAGGCCATGAAGAACATGCCGGTGGGTGACATCAAGCCTAAAGATGATGAAGACGATGTACAAATTGTCAATCCACCATCTTCATCATATGTGCCTCAAGATGATGACAAAAATAAGAGAGTTGAAAATAAAGACACCCATGTCTCTCATCATCAAGCCAAGGCACAAACACAAGATGTTAATGCTCCTCATCCCACTCCTCAAATGGTTGATCAAAGAAACTCACCCCTACTTCAAGCACATCCACAAGATCTCATCATAGGGAGTCCAACAAAGGGTGTAATGACTCGATCTCAAAAATTTAATTCTTTTTGTTGAACATCACTCTTTTGTCTCTTGTCTTGAACTTAAGAATGTAGAAGAAGCTCTTCAAGATCCGGATTGGGTGAATGCCATGCATGAAGAATTGAACAACTTCGCCCACAATCAAGTATGGACACTTGAAGAGCATCCAAAAGGTGCAAGAGTCATTGGAACCAAGTGAGTGTTCCGCAACAAGCAAGATGATAAAGGGGTAGTGGTAAGAAACAAGGCAAGACTAGTGGCAAAAGGGTTCTCTCAAGTTGAAGGTCTTGATTTTGGAGAGACTTTTGCACCCGTTGCAAGACTTCAAGCCATCCGTATCCTTCTTGCATATGCATCACATCATGATATGAAACTATATCAAATGGATGTGAAAAGTGCATTCTTAAATGGCTTCATAAATGAACTAGTCTATGTTGAGCAACCTCCCGGGTTTGAAGACCCTAGATATCCTAATCATGTTTATAGGTTGTCCAAGGCGCTATATGGGCTCAAGCAAGCCCCTAGAGCGTGGTATGAGCGCCTCCGGGACTTTCTCATAGAGAAGAGCTTCACTATTGGGAAGGTTGACACCACACTATTCACCAAGAAATTCAAAGAAGAGATCTTCATTTGTCAAGTGTATGTTGATGATATCATCTTCAGGTCAACAAATGAAGACTATTGCAAAGAATTTGGTGAATTGACGTCAAAAGAGTTCGAGATGTCAATGATTGGTGAGCTAACATTCTTCCTTGGGTTTCAAGTCAAGCAAATGAGAGAAGGGATCTTTATCTCTCAAGAAAAGTATACCAAGGATCTTCTCAAAAGATTCAAGATAGAAGAATGCAAGCCAATCAAGACCCCAATGCCAACTAATGGACATCTCGACCTAGATGAGGGAGGTAAACCAATCGATCAAACTCTTTACCGTTCAATAATTGGTAGCTTGTTATATCTTACCGCATCTAGGCCCGACATCATGTTTAGTGTGTGCATGTGTGCCCGCTTTCAAGCGTGCCCTAAAGAACCTCACCTAAGTGCCGTAAAAAGAATCCTAAGATATCTTAAGTATACTCCAAGCATCGGACTATGGTACCCCAAAGGAGCTAGATTCCAACTAGTTGGCTACTCCGATTCGGATTATGCCAGTTGCAAAATTGATAGAAAAGGCACATCCGGAGGATGCCATTTGCTTGGGAGATCCTTAGTATCATGGTCATCTAAAAAGCAAAATAGTGTGGCTTTGTCCACCGCCGAGGCGGAATACATTGCCGCGAGGGCTTGTTGTGCACAAATCTTATACATGAAACAAACCCTCCTAGACTATAGAGTTGTTCTTGAAAAGGTGCCGCTTTTGTGTGACAATGAGAGTGCGGTTAAAATTGCTAATAATCCGGTACAACACTCTCGCAACAAGCACATTGATATCCGCCACCACTTTCTAAGAGATCACGTTGCTAAAAATGACATATCACTAGAAGGTGTAAGAAGTGAAAATCAATTAGCGGATATCTTCACTAAACCTTTAGATGAAGCTACCTTTTGTAGGTTGAGAAGTGAACTCAATGTGCTTGACTCTAGTAACTTTAAAAAATGAGCTTGTGTTGTCCCTTGCGTTGCATTGTATTATATGTCATGTTTAATTACCCGCAATGCATCTAGGGCTTGGCTAACACGGTTACGATAACCCTCCTTTGGAGGAGTGAAAAAGCCTAACCGTGGATCAAACTTGACAAGCAACCTAGCTTTTCTTACTTGTTTTGCATTGCATATGCATGTTTGTTGCTTTGTCATTTCTTTTCGGTTAAGCTTTGAGCAACCTCTGTGTTCGTCCACGGATAGAGAGAGCATTTTGACGCTCCCAAGGGTTCAAAAACTCTATTGCATGGCCATACGTTGCTCCTCGAGTGTTTGTTGCCTATTTTCCTAAAAATAATATTAGCCTAAGGCAAACTATTTTGAGAAACTTGAGGGTTTGAGTGAGGTCACTCATATCATGTTCCAATTGGTGTTTATTTGTGTCTCTTTGAATTGGAACTTGATTGGTAGAAGTCACGTCGAAGATCGGAATGAAGAAGGGCGAAAATCAGTGACCGAACGCTGGACCGGACGCTGAACCGGACGCAGTGATGCTTCACCACCGCGTCCGGTCCCGGCGACCACCAGCGCGTCCGGTCATCCTGAAGACCATCTCCTCATCCAGTGACCGGATGCTGCACCGGACGCGCCCCTGTTGACCACCGCGTCCGGTCCCGGTAACCACCACCGCGTCCGATCATCCGTCTCATTTTTCCGGGGAAATCAAAACCGGACGCTGTCAGCGTCCGATCATGGATAATCGGACGCGTCCGGTCATTCCAGGAGCTTACTGGAATGTGACCGGACGCTGCCTCTCCGCGTCCGGTCATATCGACCACCGCGTCTGGTCATCGCGTGATGAGCGGATCTAATCCTTCATATAACCTTTCGCGTTCTTCCCTTTTCCTCTTCCGCGCCGTTTCTTCCTCGCGAATCCGCCGCCTCCTTGCCCTAGCTTGCCGGAAAGCTCGCCTCAGCCGCTCGCCGGAGACCACCGCCACGCCCTGCGTCTCTTTCCTCTCCGGTGACCGGCAAGACCATCGCCCGGCCCGCAGCTTCACCGCGATGCGCCACCTCTGCCGCGCCGCCACCGCCGCCGCCGTGAGCTGCTGCCCGCGAGCCGCGCTCTCCTCCACCTGCACCACCTCCGGCCAGCCCCTGCCCTCGCGACCATCCTCGGTTTTCGGCCACCGCGCGTCGCCCTAACCCTAGGGTTCGCGCTGCGGCGTCTCCTTCGTTCGTCGTTGAAAAGTACTTCACGCGACATCTTTGCTCCAAGGTTGTTTCGCATCCTTGATCTTCGTGTTAGGGTTTGCCGAAATTTCGTTATCATTTATCCTAATCGTCTTCTGTTTCGGCAAATCAGCGCTCGTCCGGTGCTTCGGGAAATCTCGCGACCTAGGTCATCTCATCTCGTCACCGCTTTCTCGTCGATCCGAGGTAGCCATCGTGTTTTGTTTCACATCTTATCTTATATGCTTGCTATCTCTAGGGTTTCATACCTTTTAGATCATATATGTTGCTTATAGTAGATCCATATATTCTGTCTTTTCAGCGAGTTTGTCGGTGTGTCGGGGTGACTGCTGTTCAGCTGTTGAATCCGAGGCCAAGCTTGCGGATACGGATTGAGGCCAAGCCTCTCGAGTGTCAGTACATCATCTTTCAGAGGTTTACCGACAGTGTGACAGCATGGTTGAAAGGTCCTTGTTTGGTTTTGGTAATTGAGTGACAACTTAGGTGGACTAATATGTGGTTATGTGAGATACACAGGAGATTAGTCCACATGTGATGGTGTCATGAAGGAACTCATTGCATATGAGACATGACATGGAGTCATGTGACCAAGGTGGAGAAGATCAAGATGAGGCTTGGCTTGATGGACCGGTTGCTAGGGTTAAGGGCAAGTTGTGTGATGGCTTGGCACCGAAGGACCGAGGCAACGGTGAAGAGCAAGTGAGGTCAAGATCGATGAACCAATACGGTCACGTGATGATATGAAGTGAATCATATCATTTGTGATATGGTTGGTGCATGTGTTGCATCAACGACGGAGGAGATGGAGTGGAATGCGCAAAGCAAAGGTATAACCTAGGGCATTTCCATTTCACCGGTCATAGGTGTGTAGAGAAGTTTATGACCGGGTTTAGGATAGATGGCCGTACTATCAAGAGGGGCAAACTTGTTTGCATATCGGTCATCTAGTGCCACTCGTATGATCTAACTATGCATCGTTGCTAGGATCGAGTGGCGTGGCAAGTTGAGTGGTTAACTCCTTCGGTAAAATGATTATGAAAATACTAACACACGTGCACAAGGTGGTGATCACTTGTTGGTGTTGGCACATTTACGAAGGCGATGAAGTTTGAGCGGTAGAGAGGGTTTGGGTTCCTCTCTCCCTCCCGCCGAGCGTGCGAGCGTGGGATTCAGGCGATTTCGGGGAAATGAAATGCCTATTTTCCACTACGCCGGAAGTCCGGAAAAGAAACGGAGGAGAACGGAGGTCACAGAGGTGACCGGACGCTGAACCGGACGCGGTCCTTGCATGACCGGACGCGTCCGGTCAGTGTTCAGTGTCTGCGTGTTTTTCAGTTCGATAATTGGACGCGAGGCGCGTCCGGTCACTGATGATCGGACGCGTCCGGTCGTTCAGGGAGCTTACTGGACTATAACCGGACGCTGACACTGTCGCGTCCGGTCATTTTCTTCAGCGCGTCCGGTCACTGTTTCGTTGAGCGCTGCTCAGGCGACCAGCGCGTCCGGTCCTTCACGGGACCAACGCGTCCGGTCGTTCCCGGCGCGTCCGGTCAGTTGGACCAGCGCGTCCGGTCATCGGGACCGGCGCGTCCGGTCGTTTTGAGAAGCGCGTCTGGTCGTTGTTTTGACCGTTGGGGTCAGTGACCGTTGGAGGATCGGACGCGGCTGAGCGCGTCCGGTCAGTTACGATCGGCGCGTCCGGTCGTCCCGAATTCTGCCCAGTGAAGGGGTAACGACTCTATTTGACCGTGGGGTTATAAATAGATGCCTTGGCCGGCCATGGCCGGTAGCTGAGCACACTATAGTCTTTGTGACTTATGTGGTAGTGCTTGGGAGCCCTCTAACTCACTCATGCTTGATAGTGTTCATCGGATCGAGTGAGAGAGCGATTCTAGTGCGTTGCTTTGAGAGATTGCATCGTGTGGCACTAGGTGATCGTGTTGCAAGCCGGTGGTGCTTGTTACTCTTGGAGGTTGCCACCTCCTAGACGGCTTGGTGGCTTGTGGCTCCGTCGAAGCTCGCAAGAAGATTGTGCGAGGCTCCGGAGAAGCTTTGTGAGGGGGATTGTGCTCACCCCGCGGGGATCGCGAAGAGCAACTCTAGTTGAGCGTGTCATTGAGCTACCACACTTTATGGTGGGTTCTTGCGGTGCCTTTTGAGAGGCTCGGTGTGTGACCGATTAGCCGCCGAACCACGAAGTGTTGGTCGACACAACGTGGACGTAGCTTGGTGGCAACCAAGTGAACCTCGGGAGAAAATCACCGTGTCAACATTGTCTACTCTTCTCGGTGGTTTGCTTTCGTACAACACAAGCTTGTATTTACTTTCATATATACTTGTGCTTGTGTAGTTGCTCTTGTTCTAGTTGTGCTTGTGTAGCTTGCTAGTTGTCTTCTTGCTTGTGTAGCTAGAAGCTTCCCTTTGCGTGACTAATTTGGTTTGTGTAACCTTGTTAGTCACATTGCTTAGTTTGTGTAGCTAAGTGTTTTGCGCTCTCTAATTTGGCATTAGTTGCCTTGTTATTGAGCTTTGCTAGCAAGCTTAAGCTTTGTGCTTTTGCTTCACTAGTTGTGTAGGAGCTCCCTCTTTTGGCAAAGTACTAGTGCATAGGTTTGTGTGACCTTGCTCTAGAATTGATTAGGTGAGCTCTTGGTAAGCTTAGCACCTTAGTTGCTTAATTAGGATCTTTGCAAGGTGCTAGAGAACTTAGATAGAGGGGTGTAGTCTTGGCTAGACCGATAAGTTTAATTCCGCATTTATTTTGGTTAGCCTATGCTTTTAAGTTTTAGAAAGGACTATTCACCCCCCCTCTAGTCCACCATCTCGACCCTATAATGGTTCATTGCAAGAATGCTGGTGGTGCTCCCAGTGACAGGGACAACAGTCCTCCTCGTATGTCTGAGGTTGCGCATGGAAAGCGCATCAAGATTATGGCCAGAAAGAAGAAGAAGACTCTTACTGATGCAGAGATAGCTTAGGCAGTGGCAGATGCAGCTGATGCAGCTGAGAGAGGTGGCAGGAGCAGTGGTATACGCATTGGCGACAGTCGTTTTCATCTTGAAGGACGACAGCTTGGTACAGAGACTACTGAGACCACTGAGGGCACAGAAGTGCCAATAGATGCAGATACTATGTCTGTTGATCCACCTGCAGAGGCTCCAGAGGGGACAGAGGAGCAGTCAGCTCAGACTCCATCACGTCGCCGCTCCACACGCACACGGGCTCAGGTGACTCCCAGGCCAGAGGGCCAGCGTCGTGGAGGACATCCACCTCCCAGAGTTAGAGGTTCACCCCCAGTCGAGCACTTTGACTTGAGAGGTGCTACTGCACGTCAGGTGTAAAGTTTGAGATTTGTTGAGGTCAGCCGGTGGTTCCCACCTCAGAGGGACTCCAGAGCTTCAAAAGGTTTTATACTCCTCTACAGGAAGATTTTTACAGAGCTCTTGTTGACAGTGGCATTGCTTTTCGACCACAGAGGATCTGTCGCATTGAGTCACTTGTTGAGGTAGTGGGTGAGCAGCTTCGTCCGCACCTATCCTATCTACCAGGCTTGTCAGATTTTCTTGGACGGACGGGTGCATACTGCGGCACTTGGGTTAGGAAGTTCTATGCTTCATTATGGATTGATCCAGCCCATGAGTTCATACACTTTGCATTCAGAGGCCGCAACCACAGACTGTATAGCACAAGAGTGCGGGAGATTCTCAGACTCCCAGCTTCAGACACGAAGATTCACCAGCTCTGTTTCGGTCAGACAGCTCCACCTAGACGCCCTCATGGCGGTACTGTGCCACCTACAGATCTGATCCGACCCTGCTTCCGTGATCCTTTTGGTGAAGGGTCTCGTCGCACACCTGCCAGTTTGACACCGCTTGCCCGAGTCCTTGATGCTATTGTCAGGCGTACTCTTCTTCCCAGGCTTGGTTACAGAGAGGGATTGACCAGGATGCAGCTATGGGTTGTTCACCACCTCCTCTCACAAACACCTTTTGACATTTGGGATCTTATGGTCAGTGAGATGGAGGACACCCTGGCAGAAGGCTTTAAGGGACACCATCAGCTGCCCTATGCTCATTGGATTTGCTTCATCATCAGATCTACACTTGAGCTGCCTTCAGAGATTAGTGCTGAGATAACTGAAACTACTACTGTTTTTCCTGGGTATGATATTCATCAGTTATGGGCTTCAGTTACGAGAGAGCAGGTCCCTGTGCCAGGACAGAGAGAGAGACCTGAGGTGCCTGAGATAGCGGCTGAGCAGGATGCGACCGTATAGGGTCTTGCTGAGGCAAAACTTGCAGATCTAGACGATCAGCCCGCTGATATAGCTGAGGATGAGGCTTCTGATAGCACTGACGAGGATTATCAACCCATCCCTAGGTATCGGTCTCCTCGGCCTTACGACCACGAGGCCGGTGGCTCTGGTTCAGCCTCCCGCTCAGACCTAGCCATGGTGGCTATTCTTGAGAGGCTGACCCAGGTACAGGAGCGACAGGAGCTTCAGCTGCAGAGACAGGCTCAGGATACAGCTGCTGCATTTGCACAGATATAGGCTCGACAGCACGAGTTCCAGAGACAACAGCTTGAGATACAGCGCCAACAAGTCGAGATGCAGCGTCAGCAGTATGAGATGCAGCGACAGAGTGCAGCTAGCCAGCAGCAATACTTGGATCTCCTGCGTCACCTAGTCACAGTTGGGGTTCCTCCACCTGCATCTATCCTGACTTCAGCTTTACCTTTTAGTGGACCATCAAGTCAGGATCAGCCGAGCTTTCAGTTCACCTCTCCACAGCTGCAGGTTCCACAGTCGTTCTAGTCCCCGAGCTACACGCCCATTCAGACAGGGTTTACTCCTTCAGACTAGCCTCGCCCTCACATGTTGACCGGCACACCTTTCATTGATCTGAGTGCCACATATAGCGAGTTGACTGGTCAGCCGACGCCCTCGCACACCACATTTGCTACTTCATCAGGGGTGTCAGCTTCAGAGGCAGCTTTTCTTCCAATGACAGGGACAGGCACTATAGAGACAGTTCTTCATCCGTTACCTCGACAGATCCCCCAGCTTTTGGCTCTCTTCAGGCTCAGGTCACAGAGACTGCTCTACTTGTTGCTACTTCGGCAGTACCTGTTCCTGCTGATCAGACCTAGACCGCTTCACAGCCGTGTGCTTCTTTAGAGGGTCAGCCTGATAGCTCCGAGTCCGAGGGAGACACTTCTCAGTTCGTGATTACTACGCACTCCTCGGCACCCGACTCGACTCCGTCTGTTCCCCCGTCAGATCCTTAGATTAGTTTTTAGCGGTTGATGCCAAAGGGGGAGAGAGAGAGTAGATTCAGGGAGAGAGCTTTTGTTAGAGGGTTTTCGTTCTTTTCTTGTGTGCTACACTCATGCATCATGTTTATTTTACAGTAATTGCATTCGTGTGACATGTGGTCTTATGAGATACCTTGAGTCTCTATGGTTTATCTAATCACAGTTTTAAATCATGTCACTTGTTTGTTTATAGCTCATGAGGTTGTGCTTCTGTGCCTTACTCCGATTTCATATGAGCTATGTTTTATGTGTACTAACTCTTCATGATTTATCTTATGAGTACACTCAGTTGGTTTGGAACACATAAGCATTGACTAACCCCTTGTGCTTACAACTTTATGCTTATGTGAACCAAGCATGATCGAAAACCTTAACTCACATCTTCTGAATCTAAGTGTTGTCATCAATCACCAAAAAGGGGTCGTCTGAAAGCATCTAGGCCCCGGTGTTGGTTTCGGCAATTAATGACAACACATAATTACCATGACTAACATGTGTTTTGCAGAAATGTTGGTAAGTTAGGTCATGGAGATGATAACTGCTTTGGGCAATATGGTATTCATGTCCCTTGATGGAAATCGTTTCGGTTTTCAAAGGATCAACGATAAGATTAAGGACGGTTAGTTCCGGATGTCAAGGTGTTGAGATACATCTGGAATAGTCGTTAGGATCTTTGTTTCTTCCTTTGACCGTACTATGAAGAGGGGCATGAGCGAGTAGCTTGACCTAGGTGAGTCTTGTGTTTAGGTGTGGTGCACACTTGTCAAACTTAGCACTAGGTAGCTCGAGAAAAGCTCAGAGTTCAGTTAGAAGCAACTTGGTTCAAGTTGCATCGCGTTTAGAAGACGTTTGAACCGTTTACCTATGACCGGACGCGGTCCTGGTCATGACCGGACGCGTTCGGTCAGTACTAAATCTTCACTGCGTTTTTCAGCTGACTGACTGGACGCGGTCCTTGAGAGGACCGGACGCGGTGGTCAGGCTGACACGTGTTCTAGTGGGTAAACAGCGTAATCGGACGCGACTGTGAAAATGATCGGCGCGTCCGGTCATGTTCCAGTAAGGTCCCGTGGTGACCTGACGCGTCTGGTCATCTATGATCGGACGCGGTCGTGCGTCCGGTCATGTTCCAGTAAGGTCCCGTGGTAACCTGACGCGTCCGGTCACCTATGATCGGACGCGGTGATGCGTCAGGTCAGTTTTCCAGAGAGCTCTTGCATGATCGGACACGTCCGATCATCCTTGATCGGTGCGTCCGGTCATCTCAGACCGGCGCGTCCGGTCATCACAGATCGGCGCGTCCGGTCACTCAGTACAGGTTTCCGTTATTCGACCGTTACACCTGACCGGCGCGTCCGGTCATATCGACAGGCGCGTCCGGTCAGTACGTGTCTGGCTGTTTCGAAAGGTAACGGTTGGATTTGTTTGAGGGGTCTATAAATACACCCCCTCCACCTCTTTTAGAGGTCTCTTGCTCATTTGTTTAGCTGAGAAACACCTTTGAAGTGCAAGGGAGTGCAAGAGCTCTAGTGAGGATAGTGATTTGCGAATCAAAGTTTGAGAATCCTCTCTAGTGACAAGAGTCAAGCAAGTGTGCATCCATCTTCTCATTAGGCTTGTTGTGGTCAAGTGAGAGTTCTAGCTTGTTACTCTTGGTGATCGCCATCACCTAGACGATTCTGTGGTGATTGGGAGTTTGGAGATCATCCGACGAGATTGTGGGTGACCCAACTCAAGTTGTGAGCGGTTTTGGGTGATTCACCGCGACGGAGTGTCAAAGAATCAACCTGTAGAGAGCACTTGATCCTTGCGCGGATCAAGGGGGAGCTACACCCTTGCGCGGGTGCTCCAACGAGGACTAGTGGGGAGTGGCGACTCTCCGATACCTCGACAAAACATCGTCGTGTTCCTATCCCCTACTTTCAAGCATTTACTTTCTTGTATTACTTTCATTGCTTGTTTACTTTCCTAGAATTGCCTTGCTAGTTTAGGATTGGAACTTAGGGTGCAAAACTTTTATCGGTAGAATCACAAGGAACACAAGTAGGCACTAGGGGTGAAGTTTGGCTTGTAGGATTTAATTCTTGCAATTAATTTTTAGAAAAGTCCAATTCACCTCCCTCTTGGGCGTCTTGATCCTTTCATCGTCGTCGTGGAGCCCTGCCTGGTCGCCGCCATCGTGCGCCGTGTCCGTGTCTCTGGCAGTCTAGCTCTTTGCGGCTGTGCGGCTCGCCAGCTCCGCGTGTGTGTGTCGACTTGTCACGAACTCACGATTAGAGTGTGCTGTGTGCAACGCGGCTCCTCGCCTCCTCTCTGCATGAGAGCCGTGGGTAAGGGAAACTAGGAAAGAAAGGCTGATGTTGTCTTATTGGGCCACCTGGCTAGTTATGTGCCTCTTTTCTCATTAGTTTACTAATGCCTAATGAACTGCCTGGGGGTTTGTATTCCTGGGCTTGGCCCCCTCCCCCGCCTAGGCCCTCGGCCATCACACCCCGTGCCCTCCCCCTAGGGCCGACACTGACGAACATAATAGGCTACATAAATGCTTATGGTTTGACTGTTGGTTTCAGTTTGTTTTGGTCACATAGACAACATATAAGTGGACGTGGCCAACACACCGCCGTGTATGTGTTAGGCTAACGTACGGTCGTCTTCAACCTCGCGCACCCTTGTTCCTCGCCATCCTCTTCTTTCTTCCTCCTTACTGGCAGCTAAGCTCTAGTCCTCACCCTCGCCCCCCGCCGCTGCCCCTTCTCGTCACCGCGGGTGCCTTAGGGTTTCGCCGGAGCTCTGCCATGGCCATTGAGCTCCCCTGCCCCGACCTGGCCCAACCGCCTCCACCGCCGCCAGGGCCTCTAAATCGCCCTCTAGCCATCCCTACCGTCTGGCTTCCTCGAAATTGGGGAAAATGAGTGAGAGAGAGAGAGAGAGGAGAAGCTCATTGGAACCCTAACTCGTAGATTTAAGAGGAGGACGTACCTCGCCGGCGACGCCGGCGCTGGATCTGCCCGAAGCCACGTCATCCATGGTTGCCTAGGCCGGATCCACCTGAAGCCACGTCGTCCATGGCGCACTGGGACGTGGGCGCGGCCACCGAAGGTGAGGTCACCGGAGTTGGGGCGCGGAACAAGCGTCAGGGAGAGAGAGAGAGGGGGCAGGGGTGGCGTAGGCGCGTGCAAGAAAGGAGAGGAGCTCGGCGTGCGGGATGCGTAACAAATACAATAAGTTGTGCAATGCAGGCCTATTCTCCATGCAATATGGTAATGATGATTTTTTTCATAGTTTAAATACTACTAATAATGCTGCTACTATTGCTCTACTCCATCTATCTACCCAGAGAGCGCATAGTACTAACAAATAACAGGCTCAGGGTGTGTTCACTTCGCGAAAAGTAGCTGAAAAGTTACTGTAGCATCTTTCGTTGTTATTTGGCAAAATTTATCCAATTATGGACTAACTAGACTCAAAAGATTCGTCCCGACATTTACAGACAAACTATGCAATTAGTTATCTTTTTTACCTACATTTAATGCTTCATGCATGCGTCGAAAGATTTGATGTGATGGGTGAAAGAGGAAATATTTTGGGTTGGGAGGGGAAGTGAACAAGGCCTCACTGTCTACGAGTAGTAATTGTGTCTGGTGCCAGGGTTATTTTACAGCCAGCAGCAGCGAATATCGCTATACTCCTACAGTATAGGAGTAGGAGTACTCCTACAGTTTGAGTAGGATCGTGTACCGGTTGTCCGGAGAGATTCTTCTGGTCCACTCGGCAGCCGGCATGGATGTGTGCGTGACTGACTGCATGTGATGCATCCAATAGTTGAGTCACAATGCCAGTTCAGAATCCATACGTCCGCGCCATAAATTAGCTGGATGCGTCACTGCACAGCCTCCAGGTGGGCCGGGGTGTCTTACTTGAGGCCCATTGGTGCATGTACAGGAACCAAATTAGTCAAAACTCATTATTTGGCACGTCTTCAAACGGCTCTCGGTTGTTACTGTAGTGCCATTTAACTTAAGGGATTCTGAAAATCTAGATAAAAAGAATCTCAACAGTTTTATTGGATTTCGAGATTCCAAAAATCTGTGAGTTAAATTCCTCTAAAATCTAGGTCATTTGGATGAGATATCAGGATTGTGAATTTTTCTATCCAGATTCTCATAATCCGAAGTATTCAAATGGGGCCTATATATATTGCACGAAGGAGTTGAAGCTAAAGAAGCTAGCTAAAAATAATGGGCTCCTAGACTATCCTTAACATACTCATTAATTAGATGCCACATATGACTTTTCGCCGAAATGGCATGTAACTATTGAAAGATAAAAGTTGTATCATCGTGGAGATACAACTTAGGCGTAATATTCAAAGTTAGAAAATGTACACACTAATTGGACCCATTGTTATAGATAGAACAAATACAATACCTAATTTTGTTATAGAACAAATACAATACTTAATTTGTTTAGAGGCTCTCGAAGAACAACACCGTGGTACTATGCATTGTATGAGGCAATTGTTATGACAATGTTGGAACCAGTAACATGATACATGCACTAGGAATAGTCTTATCTTCCGTCCATGGCTAGTTTGGCCACGATCATCACCACCTAGTTGAAATGACAAGCGACCCTTGAACCTGGGCCAATCATGCTTTATATAGAACTCATAGAGGGTCCGTTTGTTTGTGTTTATTCAACAAGCTTGGCTAGCAAAACAAAGGCTGGATAGTCTAAACCAGCATAAGGCAATGAAAGATATGTTATTTTGTTTATCTGTAGTACCTAAGCCTAGCATAAGGCAATGCAAGCCGGTTGTTTATCTTTTTTGATTTTCTATATATGGATTTGGTAGAGTTACCTTATCTTTTATGAGGGTGATCTTTAGCTCCAACACATCCCACCTCCACCGTCGTCATCTCCCTCGCACCCACCTTCCTGCAGCTTTATTTGCTACTCCTTCCTTGCTTCTTTGGTAGGCCACTTGCGCGCAAGGGGCCTGGTGGAGCACGCATGGAGGACCCAGAGACAAGTGCGTGGACGAGTAACCAACGACGAACCACACGCGGACGACTAGCCTAGCAATGAACGTGGTGAAATGTGAGTGGACGAGGCGATGAGGCAATACAATAAGTTTGGTCATTTCTAGGTAGCTAAGCCCCAAAACCCTTTTTTGGCTTCCTGAAGCCTGACTTAGCAATTAGACAGCCATCCAACCATCAAGAGGCTGCATTGCGATAGCCTGGGTACCCCTTAAGACACCCATCCAAACAACCCTCTAGATTTATGCGCCCTCATCGATGCTAGTTGTTTCTAACTCCGTTTATGCTAACACAATGATTTCACTTGCTTTTAATTATTGCACTTGATGAACCATACTCGCTTGTATATGACATTGTGTTAATTTAATTTTACGCCACTATATTTGTGCAGAGAGTAGTGGGATGCAGTGGCGGAGCTCGTAGCAAAATGTAGGGGGTCCGTTTTGACTATTATGAATCAACATATGCACAACAACACAAGCCCATACATGTCATAATATAATTTGTGGGTGCTACGCTAGATCTTGTTCTAGTAATTCAACTCCCCTGAACACAAGGGTATCTGTTTCTTCTTGCTCATCCTGCCTTTTGTTTCAGTTCCGTTAAGGAAAGCAAGGACTAGAGATTGCTCTATGTACTAGATTAGCTCTTTTCCCTATGAAGAATTGATAAATGCATTTCTATTTAACCATTTGTAGTCGTCAATTTACCGCTCACCGGATGGATCGGATCAGGGATTTAGGACTAGACAGCCGGAGAGCTCCAAGCTAACTATGTACCTATGTCCAGACAACGGGGTGACTACATGTGGCCTGCACGCTGCTGCTGTTCTTCCCCAATCAGAAGGCCAAGACCTAGAAGAGAAGTGCAGCATGCAACATTTGACCCCTAGACTTGTGCTATGAAGCGAGTCACTCTAGGGGTGTGTTCACTTCGCGAAAAGCAGTTGAAAAGTTATTGTAGCATCTTTCGTTGTTATTTGGCAAAATTTGTCCAATTATGGATTAACTAGGCTCAAAAGATTCGTCCCGACATTTACAGATAAACTATGCAATTAGTTATCTTTTTTACCTATATTTAATGCTCCATGCATGCGTCGAAAGATTTGATGTGATAGGTGGAAGAGGAAATATTTTGGGTTGGGTGGGGAAAGTGAACAAGGCCTAGAATTTTTTTCAAGACCAAGGGGGGGTCCACTGCCCAGGTTGGGCGAGCCATAGCTCCGCCAGTGGGGGGATGTTTGGGCCCTCTTTGGCATGGCCCCGGTGGCTCCGGCTCCCGCACCTGTCGGCCACCCATGGGCCGATAGGTGTCAGGCAGAGCCGGAGCCGCGAAGCCCGAAAAACGAGCTTCTTCGGCTCCGCCTCTGTCTGTGAGAGAGGAAAGGAGGAGAGAGAAAAACGGCTTCGATAAACAGTAGCCTCCTGTCGGTCCATGAGCGGCCGACAGGTGCGGAGGGACGGGAGCCGGAGCCACAGTAACAGATTCTTTATGCTAGCATTTCATTTGTATTTGTAAATTTTTGTCCAAACATTGACTAATTAGGCTCAAAAGATTCGTCTCGTAAAGTACAACTAAATTATGTAATTAGTTTTTGATTTTATCTATATTTAGTACTCCATGCATGTGCTGGTATTTTGATATGATGGAGAATCTTCTTTTTACATAATGGCATCTAAACGAGGCCTGGCATGTGAGGCCTTGTTCACTTTCCCATCCCAACCCAAAATATTTCCTCTTTCACCAATCACATCGAATCTTTCGACGTATGTACGGAGCATTAAATATAGGTAAAAAATATAACTAATTGCATAGTTTGTCTGTAAATGTCGGGACGAATCTTTTGAGCCTAGTTAGTTCATGATTAGACAATTTTTACCAAATAACAACGAAAGATGCTACACTAACTTTTCAGCTACTTTTCGCGAAATGAACACACCCTGAATTGGATGGTTTTGATGAGCACGCAACACACATTTAATATGTTTGTTTGGATGGTTTCGATGAGCACGCAACGCAGGCCTCGTTGAGTTCATGGAATTGGGAAGAAAAACACTGTATCAGAATTCCTGTAGCATTTCGTTTGTATTTGGTAAAAATTATCCAAATTTTGACTAACTAGGCTTAAAATGTTCGTCTCGTAAAGTACAACAAAACTGTGCAATTAGTTTTTGATTTCATCAATATTTAGTACTCCATGTATTTACCGACATTTTAATGTGACGGAGAATCTTCTTTTTACGTAGTGGAATTTGAGGAGAATCGAGAAACTAAACAAGCGCAACTTCCTTCATTAATATTTTTTGTTCGTGTAGTAGTACTCAGGAGTGAGTAGTCGGCGTGAGGGGATTTCGAGAGGTACGAGCACGGGACGTTTGGACAGGAAGATTCTCTGGCTAGGCTAGGCTAGGACGCCCAAAGGCCCACACACAGGGACAGAGGGAAGCACGGCGGCATGGTGATGTGAGCACGCACTGCACTTGATTGATGCTGCTGCTGCTGGAGGCTGGAGCAATGCCCAACCGGCGCCCCGACCGAGGGCTCCCAGAGGTCAAAAAGGAGGGCTGGGCTGATGGGCCACCGCATCTGCATGCGATCCTGGGTACGGAAAGCCAGGGAACCCATATTCTCCGGCCTCACCTCGTTTGACGGTCGTCCTTGTCCCCCGCTCACTGCACTTTCTCCAAGGCCTCGTTTAGTTCACGGAACACTGTATCAGAATTTCTGTACCATTTCGTTTGTATTTGGTAAAAATTATCCAAATTTTGACTAACTAGGTTTAAAATGTTCGTCTCGTAAAGTATAACAAAACTGTGTAATTAGTTTTTGATTTCATCAACATTTAGTACTCCATGTATTTGCTGACATTTTGATGTGACGGGGAATCTTCTTTTTGCACAGTGGAATTTGAGGGAGAATTGGGGAACTAAGGTCCTGTTCATCTGGCTTATAATCCGTCTTATTCGGCTTGTTTTTTCAGCCGAAACAGTATTTTTCTCTCACAAAAAATCAGCCAACAGTGTTTTTCAGCCGGCTTATAATTCCAGCCGAACGGCCCCTAAATAAGGGCCGACCCTTTCTTCCACTGTTTATCCTCCGGAATTTAGAATTTGGCACTTTACAGACAGAAGATTCCCATCACATCACAATGTCGGCGCATACATGGAGTATTAAATGTAGATAAAATTAAAAACTAATTGTACATTGTTTGTTATATTTTGTGAGACAAACGTTTTGAGCCTAATTAGTCAATGTTTGGACAAATTTAACCAAATACAAACGAAATGCTACAGTAGCACTACAGTGCATTTTTGCCAACCTTAAACATGCACAATTGTGTTAGGCCTTATTCACTTCTCATCCCAACCCAAAATATTTCCTCTTCCATCTATCACATCAAATGTTTCGACGCATGCATGGAGCATTAAATGTAGGTAAAAAAGATAACTAATTATATAGTTTGTCTGTAAATGTCGGGACGAATCTTTTGAGCCTAGTTAGTCCATGATTGGACAAATTTTGCCAAATAACAACGAAAGATGCTACAATAACTTTTCACCTACTTTTCGTGAAGTGAACACACCCTAGTGGAAAAAATGGGTGAAAAGTTACTATAGCACCTTTCGTTGTTATTTGACAAAATTTGTTCAACCATGTACTAACTAGGCTCAAAAGATTCGTCTCGATATTTACAGACAAACTATGCAATTAGTTATTTTTTACCTACATTTAATGCTCCATGCATGCGTTCAAAGATTACTGTAGCACCTTTCGTTATTATTTGATAAAATTTGTTCAACCATGGATTAACTAGGCTCAAAAGATTCGTCTCGACATTTACAGACAAACTATGCAATTAGTTATTTTTTTACCTACATTTAATGCTCCATACATGCGTTCAAAGATTCGATGTGACGAGTAGTAGAGAAAATATTTTGGATTTGCATGGAAAGTAAACGGGCCTAAACAAGGCCTTACTGTTTGCAAGTTCACGTCGATGCCTTGGTGGTCGTGGTGGACTATTCCTCCTACTCTGTCACTGTTTCACGTGATGATGGGTCAAAGTCAAACCGGACAGAATCTACGGTTTGTCAAACTGTCCTGACAAACAGAGATACTCCGCCTCGTACGCACTGTGCATGCTTTACGTTTGGGAGCGTGCAAATACTCATATTCCCTGTGTTCCAAATCACACTGTTAACCTACACGATCGCTTAGTCCATTCACGCCCTGAGCAAACGCTGCACATTGGCCCGTTGCGTCCGTTTAATCCGCCGTTTATCCCGTTTACTCATGAGTCATGACTATTTGGTCCGAATAAATAGCAAATAAGACATGCATGTATTTCAAAATTCAAACTTTGTTATTTTTTACTAACAATTAGCTTGATTGTATAAAAAGTAGTTACTTTCTAATAATCAAACTTTTGTTACTGTATATTATATATTATAAATAGGTCAAATATGCTTTTTATCTTTGTTGTTAAAGTATTGCCCAAAGGAAAAAAAATTCTACTCGGTTTTTTTAGACGAAAGAAGAATTATATTAGATCATAGCTGAGTACACAATCACGGTACAAGCACTCTGGGATACACTATGTATATCTAGAAAATGATCAACTAAATTGTACCCACGCTTTGTATAGCTCCAAATCTCAACTCCAAACCTGTATGACGATTCGTATAGATGACCGCACAGGCAAACACTCGGCAAAAGGCCTGAGAACAGATGCCCAACGAACGACGACCAACATTCCCGCAGGCGAAGTGGAGAAACTTCTTCTTTCTTGTGTCTTCCTTCTTCTTCTTCTTTCTATCACCGAAGAATAAGGAAGACTGATCTGAAAATTTTTCTCCCTGGTCCTTCATCGTGGTCCAATCTAACCATAATAAAATGGAGAAGAGACCGGAGAAAATTATTCCATGGCAGCGACATCATCTCCGCATTGATGTTGCAGTTCGGAAACCCAAGTCTCTATGTCGTCAAGGCGAGGAAGTTGTTGACACCATTGTCGCCCTCATCTTCCACAGAGCCGCCATGGAGAAAACAAATCCACCCTGCCCTATCGCCGTTGCTGGGGAGGAGGAGAAGGAGATAAGTCCCCAGTATAAAGAAACTAGGCATGGAGAAACCCTACTCCTGAAAGACTCGATCTAGTAGGAAAACTTATTAAAAATGATAGATCCCCACTCCCTTCGGCCTGCGGCGAGATGCCGGAGGGGAAGGGAGGGGGACCAGCGGGGTGGCGGTGGTGCTCGCTAGGGCGAGGCAGGTCGCGAGTCTACCTTACCTTTTTACAATGGTTGATGATAATACTTTACCACATCGTAAGTAACACATATCATAGTTTTTAGACGTGACAAGTACAGCGCCAATGTTATATAGTTTTTTTTCATGCCAAACATTAACGTAGCATGAGTGTGGCGTTCGATTTGTTTCCTCTACTTTTTGTACACTTAATTATATTTGTAGTAAAGTTAGACACCAATCAAATTACTCCCTCCTTCCCATATTCGCTGATGTTTTAGAAACTCTCACGATAAACAATGCTGAGCCAAAAGACCAATCTCTCAAGGAGTATAGAGATGGAGATGTATTGGAAAAAGATACAATGTATTGGGAAAAGAAAAAAAAAAGCGTTGAGAAGATCAACTATTTTGTGAACAAATTTGAATGTTATAGGATTATCTATTTTGGGACGGAGGGAGTAGACCAAATAATGGACGTATTGGGACAGCTTAAAATCGGACTTGTAAGGGCTTGTTTGGTTGCGCCCCAGATAGCCTTATCAGGCGCTGGCGCGCTGCGCTCGCTCACAGTTGTCCGATTTTAGACGCCTAGGGTGAAGATTGCTACCTAGTCGCTAGGCTACTTGGAAGGCTGCAAACCATACACACCTTAAATACTTCTTCCAGGCACCCGCATATTGAAATCAATGAAAAACAAAAAACTCCACCCATTGGCCTTACGATGAAACAAAAAACTCCACCCATTGGCCTTACGATGAACCCTTTGGACAATAGAATATAGCCGAGGAGGAGGACAAACTAGGATTGCTTACCAACGAGAAAGATTCAATTTGGGATCTAGTCTAATTCAGCCTCCTCACCGTGGATCCAGGCATTAGTCATGCGATGAATCTAGCGGAGAGAGGGTCACTGGCGGCGGGCATGGGTGATGGGTATGGGGAGCGTCAAGCGGGGAGGAGGCTCACTTGCGTTGGTATACGAGGCTAGTGCACCGGCATCAGTGGAGGAGGTGGCCGCTCATCATCGGGCAGGCGTGATTCGGGATGAGACAAGGAGGAATTGCGTGGTGGGGATTTTTTTAAATTTTAATCATTTTTAATAAATATTTTAATATTAACCGTCCTAGAAAATATTTTGTATCAGATAGCTCCTTTGGTCGCGCCAATCCCGCTGGCGCGACCAAATAACGTAATCGCGCCACATGCGTTGGTGCGGCAAGATACGACACATTCAATGACGTTTCTGACGTGGAAAAGCTTCATAAGCATATTCGTGCTGAAACTATATATTATTTTCACGAGCATCTTAACGATCTCAAATGTAAAAACTCAAAACTACAAAGTTGTAGATCTCATTGAGAGCTACAACTTTGATATAAATGATATCTTTATTTGAATTCATATAAAAAATATATTATTTTTCTAATGCGACAAGCGCTAATACGCGATCATTTTGGTGCTGAAACTTTATATAATTTTTTTGAGCATCTTAACGTCGTTAAACGAAAAACTCAAAACTAGAAAGTTACAATTTTCATATAAAAACCATCTTCATCCGACGTCGTGTTGAAGAGTTATGATTGTTCGAAAGTTCTGTCACGCCAGTAGGAGTGGCATGACAAGCTTTTTCACGTCGAAAACACCGTCGAATATGTCGTATCTTACCGTGCCAACGCTTGTGGCGCAACTATGTTATTTGGTCGCGCCAAGCGGAATTGGCACGACCAAAGGGGCTACTTGATGCAAAATATTTTCAGAGACGGTTAATATTAAAATATTTATTAAAAAAGAATTAAATTATAAAAATTCTCCGCGTGGAGACAAGATGGTGGTTATATAGACATTAACCGTTGTCTCGGTCTAACCACTTTGAGTGTGGGTTTGATTATTGATAGACAGGCCCGGTCCTATCAATCTAGGGTCTAGAGCAAAGCTAGAAAGATATGCCTGTCAATAAGGATGGCAATGGGTTGGGTTCGGATCGGGTGGAGTCTCCGTGCATCCAAAATCGAAACCCGAAGTTGAAACCCGAACCCGAACTGAACACCGATTCAAGTGGAAATCCATCACCAAAACCAAACCCGCGGATACCCGAAACCCAAACGGATACCTGAAACCCGAATGGATACCCGAAACCCGCGGATAAATATACACATATTCACATGTATAAATAAGAAGCAACAAATAATAAATATTTTCATGAGTCAATTTTGAATAGATTTAATAATCTAAGTAAACAAGTTATTATTACCATATTATAAACATGAGTTTTGATTCCAAATGATTTATTTTGGATATCCATTGGATATCCACGGGTGGAAAACCAAACCCAAAACCGAACCCGATACCAAACCCGAAACTGAACACGAAAACCGTGGGTGAGAAATCATCCCCAAACTCGAACCCATAGGACCCGAAACCCGCGGATATCCGCCCCGAACCCGATTCGTTGCCATCCTTACCCGTCAATACAAATCAATATAAGTGTAATGTAAACAAAAATCATTCTTATCAAACAAGTTAAATATCTTATCTTAAAAAAATTCTAACATTTACGGATGCGGAGTTCACTGTAAATTTATAAATTAATAAGTAATGTGTGAAAATAATTTTTTTAAAACAAGGGCAGAGGCTCTGCCGCTAAATTAAGACGAAAGAAATTTATGTACAAGATGTACGAAAATTATTTCATATTAGATTCAATTCAACACTATAATAAAAAGAAGTGCTAGTAAATTACGAAGTTGAGAACTAGAGAAAATGATTATATATTTGCTGGCCTAATTACACCTAAATCCCTGTGTTCTGAAGAAAAAGATTGGGGACAAAAGCAAATTAAATCTTGATACGAGACTTGGATGTCTGCGACTGCCCTAGTGTCGTGTCTCCCGGAAGGCCTGAACGGATTGACGGAGAGTGGTCTGGGCGCCGCCGCTGCTCGTGGTTGCTACAACGAGCAAGAAACAGTGGCCGGCGTGGCGGGAGGGTGAAACGCGTCGTGCCGACGCGGAAGCCAAATCGACAGAAGGTTTCATGTACGCGTGCCTCTCTGAGTCTCCGTGGCTTCTATACCTACCGCTTACATATATGAGGCTAGGCCCCTTGACGTCGAGGGTCCAGTGCCACCGCACAGCTCGAAGCCCCCCAAGACCGAGCCGGTTGATAGAACCAGAAGGACTCATTTGGATTTAGATTTTTTGTTGGATTTTGGACTAACTAGGATTTTAGATAAAGTAGACCTTTTTGTTTAACTAAGGTTTAACAAAAGGTTTTGCTTTTTCTCACTTTGCTAGCTATTTGAATGCGGTTTTCCTACTTCGCTATTGAAAGGATAAAGGTTCCCAAGATGGTGGGTGAATTAGGCTAATCTAAAATTTTCACAACAAATAAAGCTTATCGCTTAGCCCATTTCACCCCTAGTGCCTAAAGTGTTTCCTGTCCTACGCACAAAGTTTTGCACTCTAGGTTCCAACTGTTGGTGGTCCTTAACTCACATTTTTCAACCACCAATTATCACATAAAATGAACCAATATGGACACCAAACTTAGAATTAGGGCTTATAACTAATCAATTCCATAAGTTTTGGTGATTGTTCATTTATAGGAGGACATGTCGGAATTATACAAGAAATGTACCTAAAGTATACAAGAAATACAACAATATGAATACCCGACACGAGCCCAAGGGGAAGGTGGCCCACAGCCTAGCAAATCAGGGCCCAAAACAAGTGGAGAGCAAGCCCAAAACCCTTCCAAACGAACCCCACTTTGCGTATAACTAACATAGGCCCACTTTAGAAGATCAAAGAAGACCGCACAACAAAGTTGGACTCAAGGTGGCCCAACAGGGGTGCGGCTGCACCCATGCTGGCCTGGCTCGAGCCCAACCTTGCCAGGTCAGTTCAAACCGACATCCCCAAGGCGGTTCACATGGTTTCGGCCAGGTTCAACGTACCTTGAGGTCGGTTTGGTGCTTGCCATGTGGGGATGATGCCTTTTTTCCAAAGACCCCCTCCTCTCCACCTATAAAAGGGGCTCCCTCCTCCTCATTTGAACAACACATCAAGGCAAAGAGCACACACTTGAGCATCACTCCAAGGCTTAGGCCATAGCTAGTAGAGTTGAGTATTTGGGAGAGATGTGAGGGAGAGAACAGAGAAGAGCCCGACTTGTTGGTGTCTCCCCGAGCTTGTACCTCGACGAATACTTGTGCCTCAACGGAGCTTTCCACTAAGTGAGTGTTCATGGTTCTTATGGCATTAAGTCTTTTGATTAGTTAAGCTCTATTCTTACTTGTTTGTGGGTTCGTCGTCCGTCCTTGTGGCGGAACTCTAGTAGAGGGCCCTGATAAAGACGGATAACCCTTCGCGAATGCTAGAGTAGTAGTCGATAGCATAGACGTAGTGTCTAGGCTAGAGGCTACCTTTGTTTGCCTCGTATCCCACAGTTGAGGGGTAGGTGGCAGGTGGTGATAGCCCTATTCGTCCCTCGTTATCCCCCACGTCTAGGTATGACATAGAGCTACAGGCCAACTATTGGCGGTCACTATTGCATATTTAGAACCACCAATTATAGTCCAAAACAGGAGAAATAAACAATCTTTTAACACATATGCATATACTTTGACCTTGTTCCACTTGTTTTTGGAGAAACATATTTTGCAGGACACATAACTGGAAACAAGTGAAAATACACAAAATAAAGAAAGAAAGCGCAATGCTGAAGGCGTATTTTCAAAAGTCTGCAATCAAAAGCATTGGAGAAGCCCACCTTCGTGCAAACACCTGGGCCAAACACCACTGTAGGAGGGGCCCAGGCCCAGCCACCAGCCCACCGGCCAGAGGCGGTGGCCAGGCGAACTAGCCAGGGTGCGGCCGCACCCTGGGTGCGCCTGCACTCCAGGCAGCATGGCCCAGACCTAGCGTCCTGTGGCGGTTGTATGACGGTGTGCTATGGCGGTTTTGGGTGGTTTCCATATTTACCTGCATCAAACAGACCAAGCTTCACTATATAAGAAGGGCTAGAGCTCATATGCAACACACATATCATTTGGGCTACACACCTCACCTCCATTTGTACTGTCTTTTCATAGTTTTAGAAGTAGTTGTGAGCAAAGGCAAGAGCTACAAGGAGAGCTTGTCTCCTTGGAAGAAGAGCAACATTTTGGTATGAATACAATGAGTTCTTCCAAGTGCAAGTTTTTATCTTTATCATATAGTAATGCATATGAACTAGAGTATAGTCTTGAACATGTTATAATCATGATATACAAACTAGTCTATAGTTTGTATGCTATGATCTTGACATGTTCATCATCATTCTTCAACGTTCATATGATTTGTATGAGTAGAAGTAGGGTTAGGTTGGGGTGGTGGTTCATTGTTCCTTTAGGTTTGCCTATATCCTTTACCTGTCGATCCGTAGGGTCGGGGACCTAGGGGGTATATGTAGTTTCTTTGTACACGGGTGTGGTGCTCGGGTACATAGAAACCTGCGGATATGACAGTGCCCCACGGTTGAGGGGTAGGCAGTAGGTGGTGACAGCCCTGTCCGTCCCTTGTAATCCCTCACGTTCAGGTATTCATGTAGGAGTTCGTAATGTCTCTATGGCCTAGCAGACCAAGCCCGGGGATCTCCCCGTAAACTTAGCTCTAACTCTAGTCATATAACTTGTATGATTATCAACTATTCTTTGCATGACTATATTAGAACATCCAGGCTCCACGTAGGAACATTCTTTTATTCATTGTTTTCCTTTTATTCTTGAGGTTAACCTAGATGTGTGTCCACTATCTTCAAAATACCATTTTTACCCTTATAATAAGCTATGTCCATCCTGCAAGTATGTAATCATGTTTATACCAATGCTAGATACAAACACCTTGTCCTCCTTTGGGAAAATATAAATAACGATACCTTGAAATACTCCTAGGTGAAATACTACAATGATAGTTCCGTATGCTTGTGGATTTTGGTCTGTAAACATATTAGGAATATCATGATTGGTGTTTCTAAGTACCATTACCCAGAGACTGTAATTTCCAACATGCATACGCGCCAATGCTGAGGGAATACACTCCTGAGTAGTGACGGTTAGGAATGCCAACTAGGAATTTCTATACGTCATTACCTTGCAACTGTAAACCCTTAACAATGCACTGGAGCCAATGTTAGGGAACTCATTCTCAAGTAATGATGTTTAGGAATGCTAGTCAGGCATTTCTAGCGCTGTTACCGGTGATGGACTTAAAACCTCCTCACTTGGTGATTGCGTTAAGAAATGCCAACACCGACATCGACTGGCAGACCAGTTGCAATCCGGTGCCCAAAGTAAACAAGTGAAAGTAAAGTTTATCTATCCTTAGACACAAAAGCTACAGGAATCCATCTCTATCCTTTCTAACTTTACCCCTTGTGTTGTCCTTGGACGACTTAGTTAGAAGAAATACCTCTATTCCCTATGGAAAATATGTACCCTGAATACTTCCGGATGAAAGCTACAATGGTAATTCCATGTGCTTGCGGAATCTTTCTATTTGCATTAAGAAATACTAACACCAACCCTATTCTATCATGGCAATTTTAGGAATGTAAAAATGTAAATATAAATTGCATTAAAGTAAAGGAGAAGGGTTAGGAACACAACGATATTTTTTGGGGGTATTGGAGAGTCAGCACTCCCCACTAGTCCTCATTGGAGCTCCTGTGCAACGGGGTGTCGGTCCCCCTTGATCCACACAAGGATCAAGTGCTCTCTATGGGTTGATTCTTCACCATTCTGGCATGGTGAATCACCCACAACCGTTTACACCATGAGTTAGGCCTCTCACAATCACAACTGAGAGATCACCAAGCTCCTAATAGCCACCAAGCCATCTAGGTGATGTTGATCATCAAGAGTAACAAGCATAAACTCTCACTTGACCCAAATGAGGAAGGTGGATGCATAGTTGCTACTCCCTATGCACTAACGAAGTCCTTAATCTTGCGATTATCAAATCTCAATCACCCATTAAGCATGAACTCCCCATGGTCTCCAATGTATGCTATCAGCTGAAACAAATGTCAAGAGAGATTCTTTGGATGAGTTGGATGGGTATAAATACCCCCAACTACTAAACTAGCCGTTATAAATGCACTGCATTGAATGGAGGGTCAATGGACCATCTGATGTCTTGCATCGGACCAATGCTCATGGTCTCTCTGAGTGCCATTAGACCGGGAGCCAATGGTCTAATGCACCTTTGCAACTCGGTCCAATGCCTTGTAGACCAAACCCTTGGTGTACAATCCCTACAACACATGGTCCGATGGAGCCTTGGGCCAGGGTAAAATGCCCTTCAACCCTAGCTGCGCTTTTCCAGCATGCAACAGACCACAACCTTTGGTCCAATGTCTCCTTGAGCTAGGGTGTGATGCCCCATTTGACCCTCCATTCACTTCTAATTCCAACTTATTTTTGAATGGGGTTAATTTCAAATGATCTTTGGGCCTTCTCAAAGCTACATAGTGCTAAGTTTGACAAGTGTGCACTACACCTAAACCATTAGACTCACCTAGTTAGGTCAAGATACTAGTTCATATCTCCCTTTATAGTATGGCCAAAGGAAAAACATTGTCCTAAACTACCCTAAGTCTCTCCCAACACCAATTGACACTTAGAACTAGTCTATCCTTAACCTTGTCATCCATCCTTTGAAAACCAAAACAAATTCCATCAATAGGGGCATGAAAACCATCGATTGTCCAAACAATCACCATATTATGACCTAACTCAAATTGCCTCTACAAAACATAGTTAGTCATAAAGATCTTGTGTAGTCATTAATCGCCGAAACCCAACTCGGGGCCTAGATGCTTTCAGCTATCTAAGGCGAGAAAAGATGGGCTACCATTTATGCATGTGCATAACAGATAATGTCCATAGGCTGAACATGGAGTACTAGGGGTAGTAACGGTGCTGTCCATAGGCTAAACATGCAGTACTTACAACTACAATAGTCTCTAGACTCCGAAAAGAAGAAAACAAAGAAAGTTGCAAGAGGCTATGAGAAGGAAATGGGCGAACACATGATGTTGTAGTTGAATGCTAATGTCTTGGAATTGGATCTAATTGACCTACAAGAGTTCCAAAAGTGGCTAGAAACAGTGGATGGTGTAGACAAAGAGAAGGTGAACAAGATACTAGTTGAAGCAAGGCAAATAACTCAAGGGTGAGTGCCACAACCACTTATGGAGATAGCTTCCACTTCATAGTACCAATAGTTCAAGCAATTGATTCATTGATGGTAACAAGTAAAACTTTTATAATAGTAAATTTCTTTATTCTTTTGTCATATTTCCATATGTTCAACCATGCTACATTATGCTAGTGTTTATTCTTCTTCTTTCGGTGTGTGTGTTTGTGTACACACACATATGCAAGCTTTATGTAATAGGAATAAAACAAGGGGTAAGCAAACAACAAGAGCTTGGGAACCTAGCCCACTTAACCGGCCTGCACCCCCTTCTCCTCTCCGCCACTCGGCCACCAGGACATAGCCCACCCATGACTATGTGATTCATTGCAATGTGTGGTTCGATGGACCCCTACTAGACTAGTCCAATGTACTCAATTCCTCTTTAGAAGCTATATGTATGCCATCAGACCAAGAGCTAATGGTCTGATGCACCCTCTCCAGCTTGGTCCGATGCCTTGTAGACCAAACCCTCAACATATAGTCCCTAAAGCACATGGTTTGATGAACTTTTTGGCCAGGTTCAGATGCCCTCATACCCTAGCTGACCGTTACCAGCATGCATTAGACCACAACCTTTGGTTTGATGGCACCTTGAGCTAGAGCCTGATGCCCTATTTGACCCTCCATTAACTTCCAATTCCAACTTATTTGTGAATGGTGTTAATTCCAAATGATCTTTGGGCCTTCATAAAACCACCTAGTGCTAAGTTTGACAAGTGTGCACTACACTTAAACCATTATACTTACCTAGGTCAAGGTACTAGTTCATATCTCCCTTTAAAATATGGCCAAAGGAAAAATAATATTCTAAACTACTCTAAGTGTCTTTCAACTCCAATTGACACTTAGAACTGGTCCATTATCTTTGCCATCCATCCTTTGAAAACCAAAATCAAATCCATCAATAGGGGGATGAAAACCATCGATTTCCCAAACAATCACTGTTGTCGTGATCTAACTCAAATTGCCTCTACAAAACACACATTAGTCACAATGATCTTGTGTAGTCATCAATCACTGAAACCCAACAAGGGGCCTTGATGTTTTTTGCTATCTACGGCGAGAAAGGACAGGCTACCATTTGTGCATGAGCGTAATGGATATTGTCCATAGGCTAAACATGGAGTACTCGAGCTACAACAGTCTCTAGACTGTGAAAAGAAGAAGAAAAAGAGAAGGTTGCAAGAGGCTATTGAGAAGGAAATGGGCGAACACATGATGTAGTGGTTGTATGCTAATGTCTTAGAATTGGGTCTAGTTGAGCTATAAGAGCCTCAAAAGTGGCCGAAAGCAGTGGACAGTATAGTCAAAGAGAAGGTGTACAAGATACTAGTTCAAGCAAGGTAAATAACTCAAGGGTCAGTGCCATAACCACTTATGGAGATAGCTTCCACTTCACTGTACCGGTATGGTTAGAATATCAATGTCGATTCAATGGCTTCCACAGGTCCTAGTTCGAGCAATGGATTCATTGATCGTAGCAAATAAAACTTTCATAAATATAAATTTCTTTATTCTCTTGTCATATTTCCATATGTTCAACCATGCTACATTGTGCTAGTGTTTATTCTTCTTCTTTCGGTGTGTGTGTTTGTGTATACACACGTATGCAAGTTTTAGGTAATAGAAATAAGATGAGGGGTAAGCAAAGAAGAGGAGCTTGGGAACCAATACTACTTAACCAGTCTGCACCCCCTTCTCCTCCTCTCCGCCACTCGACCACCAAGACACAACCCACCCATGACTATGCGATTCATTGTAGTGTATGGCCCGATGGACCCCCACCTGAATAGCCCGATGTGCTCAATTCCTCTAGAAGTTCTCTGAGTTCCATCAGACCGAGAACCAATAGTTCGATGCACCCTTTGCAGCTTGGTCTGATGCCTTGTAGACCAAACCCTGGATGCATTGTCCCTATCGCACAAGGTCCGATGGAGCTTCGAGCCAAGGTTAGATGCCCTTAAACCCTAGATACGCTTTGCCAGCATGCATTGAACCACAACCTTTGGTCCGATGGCTCCTTATGCTGGGGCCTGATGCCACATTTGACCCTCCATTAAGTACGACCGATGGAAAAATAATGTCCTAAACTACTCTAAGTGTCTCTCAACTCCAATTGACACTTAGAACTAGTCCATCCTAAACCTCGCCATCCATCCTTTGAAAACCCAAAAAATCAATAGGGGCATGAAAACCATCGATTGCGCAAACAACAAACATTATCGTGACCTAAGTCAAATTGCCTCTACAAAATACACATTAGTCACAAAGATAATATGTAGTCATTAATCACCATAACCCAACTAGGGGCCTTGATGCTTTCAGCTATCTAAGGTGAGAAAGGATGGGCTACCATTTTGTGCACGTGCATAATGGATACTATCCATAGGCGAAACATAGTGTACTAGGGATAGCAATGGATACTGTCCATAGGCTGAACATAGAGTACTCAGAGCTACAACTATCTCTAGACTGTGAAAAGAAGAAAAAGACAAGGTTGCAAGAGGCTATTGAGAAGGAAATGGGTGAACACATGATGTAGTGGTTGAATGCTAATGTCTTGGAATTAGGTCTAATTGAGCTGCAAGAGCTCCAAAAGTGGCTGGAAGTAGTGGATGGTGTAGTCAAAGAGAAGGTGAACAAGATATTGGTTGAAGCAAGGCAAATAACTTAAGGGTCGGTGCCACAACCACTTATGGAGATAGCTTCCACTTCACGGTACCAGTTTGGTCAGCACGTTAATGCCAATTGAATGGCTTCCATAGGTCCTAGTTCGAGCAATGGATTCATTGATCGTAGCAAATAAACTTTTATAAATGTAAATTTGTTACTTCTCTTGTCATATTTCCAAATGTTCAACCATGCTATATTATGCTAGTGTTTATTCTTCTTCTTCTTCCGATGTGTGTATGTTTGTGTACACACACGTATGCAAGTTTTAGGTAATAAAAATAAGACAAGGGGTAAGGAAAGGAGGAGCTTGGGAACCAAGCCCACTTAACTAGCCCATACCCCCTTCTCCTCTCCGCCACATGACCACCAAGACACAACCCACCCATGACTATGTGATTCATTATAGTGTATGGACCGATGGACCCCCATTGGACTAGCCCAATGTGCTCAATTCCTCTCTGGAAGTTCTCTAAGTTCCATCAGAACAAGTGCAAATGGTCTGATACACCCTTTGAAGCTTGGTTCGATTCCTTGTAGACCAAACCCTCGTTGTACTGTCCCTACAACACATGGTCTGATGGACCTTTGGTCCAAGGTTAGATGCCCTTAAACCCTAGTTGTGCTTTGCCAGCATGCATCGGACCACAACCTTTGGTCCGATGGCTCCTTAAGCTAGGGCCCGATAAAACATTTGACCCTCCATTTAGTACGGACAATGGAAAAATAATGTCCTAAACTACTCTAAGTGTCTCCCAACTCCAATTGACACTTAGAACTAGTCCATCCTTAACCCTATCACCCCTCCTTTGAAAACTGAAAAATCAATAGGGGCACGAAGACCATCGATTGCCTAAACAAGAACCATTATCGTCCAGCTAAGTCAAATTACCTCTACAAATACACGTTAGTCACAAAGATCTTGTGTAGTCATTACCGTAACCCAACTAGGGTCCTTGATGCTTTTAGCTATCTTAGGCGAGAAAGGATGGGCTACCATTTTGTGCACATGCGTAACGAATACTGTCCATAGGCCGAACATGGAGTACTAGACACAATAATGGATACAGTCCATAGGATGAACATAGAGTACTCAGAGCTACAATAGTCTCTAGACTATGAAAAGAAGAAAAAGAGAAGGTTGTAAGAGGCTATTGAGAAGGAAATGGGCGAATACATGATGTAGTGGTTGAATGCTAATTTCTCAGAATTGGGTCTAGTTGAGCTACAAGATGAGCTCCAAAAGTGGCTGGAAGCAGTGGACGGTGTGGTCGAATAGAAGGTGAACAAGATACTAGTTGAAGCTAGACAAATAACTCAAGAGTTAGTGCCACAACCACTTATGGAGATAGCTTCCACTTGACGGTACAAGTTTGGTCAACACATCAATGCCGGTTGAATGGCTTTCACTGGTCCTAGTTCGAGTAGTGGATTCATTGATCATAGCAAATAAAACTTTTATAAATGTAAATTTCTTTATTCTCTTGTCATATTTCCAAATGTTCAACCACACTACATTATGCTAGTGTTTATTCTTCTTCTAACAGTGAGTGTGTGTGTGTGTGTTTGTGTACACACACATATGCAAGTTTTAGGTAATAAAAATAAGACAAGGGGTAAGCAAAACTAGCCTGCACCCCCTTCTCCTCCTCTCTACCACTCGACCACCAGGACATAGCCCATCTATGACTATGTGATTCGTTGTAGTGAATGGTCCGATGGACCCCCACTAGACCAGCCCAATGTGCTCAATGCCTCTCTAGAAGTTCTGTGAGTTCCATCAAATCGAGAGCCATTGGTCTATTGCACCCTCTACAGCTTGGTCCGATGCCTTGTAGACCAAACCCTTGGTGTACAGTCCCTACAGCACATGATCCGATGGACCTTTGGGCCAAGGTCAGATGCCCTTAAACCCTAGCCGTGCTTTGCAAGCATGCATTGGACCATAGCCTTTGGTCTGATGGCTCATTGAATGAGGGCTAATGCCCCATTTGACCCCCATTAAGAATAGCAAATGGAAAACTAATGCCCTAAACTACTCTAATTTCTCCTAACTCCAATTGGCACTTAGAACTCGTCTATTCTGAACCTCGTCATCCATCCTTTGAAAACTGAAAAAATCAATAGGGGCAAGAAAACCATGGATTGCCAAAACAATCGCCATTATCATGAACTAAGTCAATTTGCCTGTACAAAACACACATTAGTCACAAAGATCTTGTGTAGTCATTAATCACTGAAACCCAAGTAGGGGCCTTGAAGCTTTAAGCTATCTAAGGCAAGAAAGGCTGGGCTACCATTTGTGCACATGCATAACTGATACTGTCCATAGGCTGAACATGGAGTACGAGGGGGCAGTTATGGATACTGTCCATAGGCTGAACATGGAGAACTCAGAGCTACAAAAGTCTCTAGACTCTGAAAAGAAGAAAAATAGAAGGTTGCAAGAGGCTTTGAGAAGGAATGGTTGAACACATGATGTAGTGGTTGAATGCTAATGTCGTGGAATTTCGTCTAGTTGAGTTACAAGAGCTCCAAAAGTGGCTGGAAGCAGTGGACGGTGTAGTCAAAGAGAAGCTTAACAAGATACTAGTTGAAGTAAGGCAAATAACTCAAGGGTCAGTGCCACAAGCACTTATGGAGATAGCTTCAACTTCACGGTACCAGTTTGGTCGAAACATCAATGCCGACTCAATGGCTTCCATAGGTCCTAGTTCGAGCAATGGATTCATTGATCGTAGCAAACAAAACTTTTATGAGTATAAATTTCTTTATTCTCTTGTCATATTTCCGTATGTTCAACCACGCTACATTGTGCTAGTGTTTATTCTTCTTCTAACGGGGTGTGTGTGTGTTTGTGTACACACACGTATGCAAGTTTTAGGTAATAGAAATATGATGAGGGGTAAGCAAAGAAGAGGAGCTTGGGAACCTAGCCCACTTAACCAGTCTGCACCCCCATCTCCTTCTATCTGCCACTTGGGCATTAGGACACAGCGCACCCATGACTATGTGATTCATTGTAGTTACGGTCCGATGGACCCCCACTGGACCAGCCCAATGTGCTCAATTGCTCTCTAGAAGTTCTCTGAGTTCCATCAGACCGAGAGTCAATTGTCCAATGCACCCTCTGTAGCTTGGTCCGATGCCTTGTAGATCAAACCCTCGGTGTACAGTCCCTACACCACATGGTCTCATGGACCTTTTGGCCAGGGTCAGATGCCCTTAAAACCTAGCCACACTTTGCAAGCATGCATCAGACCACAACCTTTGGTATGATGGCTCCTTGAATGAGGGCCTGATGCCCCATTTGACCCTCCATTAAGCATGGACAATGGAAAAATAATGCCCTAAACTACTCTAAGTGTCTCCCAACTCCAATTCACACTTAGAACTAGTTCGTCCTTAACCATTCCATCCATCATTTGAAAACCGAAAAAATCAATAGGATCATGAAACCACTGATTGCCCAAACAATCACCATTATCGTGACCTAAGTCAAATTGCCTCTACAAAACACACATTGTAACCAAGTTCTTATGTTGTCATTAATCATCGAAACCCAACTAGGTGCCTTGATGCTTTCAGCTATCTAAGGTGAGAAGGATAGGCTACCATTTGTGCACGCGCATAATGGATAATGTCCATAGGCTGAACATGAAGTACTAGGGGCAGTAACAGATACTATCCATAGGCTGAACATGGAGTACTCAGAGCTACAACTGTCTCTAGACACCGAAAAGAAAAAAAAAAGAGAAGGTTGCAAGAGGCTATTGAGAAGGAAATGAGCGAACGCATGATGTAGTGGTTGAATGCTAATGTCATGGAATTATGTCTAGTTGAGCTGTAAGAGCTCCAAAAGTGGTTGGTAGCACTGGACGGTGTAGTCAAAGAGAAGGTGAACAAGACACTAGTTGAAGCAAGGCAAATAACTCAAGGGTCAGTGCCACAACCACTTATGGAGATACCTTTCACTTCATGGTACCAGTTTGGTCAGAACATCAATGTCGATTCAATGGCTTCCACAGGTCCTAGTTCGAGCAATGGATTCATTGATCATAGCACATAAAACTTTTATAAATATAAATTTCTATATTCTTTTGTCACATGTCCATATGTTCAACCATGCTACATTGTGCTAGTGTTTATTCTTCTTCTTCTGGTGTGTGTGTGTTTGTGTGCACACACGTATTCAAGTTTTAGGTAATAAAAATAAGATGAGGGGTAAGCAAAGAAGGGGAGCTTGGGAACATACACCACTTAACCAGCCCGCACCCCCTTCTCTTCCTCTCTGCCACTTGGTCACCAGGACATAGCCCACCCATGACTATGCGATTCATTGTAGTGTATGGTCCGATGGATCCCCACAGGAACAACCCAATGTGCTCAATTGCTCTCTAGAAGTTCCCAAAGTTCCATCAGCCCGAGAGCCAATGGTCTGATGCACCCTCTGTAGCTTGGTCCGATGCTTTGTAGACCAAACCCTCGGTGTACAATCCCTACAACACACAGTCCAATGGACCTTTGGGCCAGGGTCAAATGCCTTCAAACCCTAGCTACACTATGCCAGGATACATTGGACCACAGGCTTTGATCTGATGGCTCCTTGAGCTAGGGCCTAATGCCCTATTTGACCCTCCATTAATTATGGCCAATGGAAAATAATGTCCTAAACTACTCTAAGTGTCTTCCAACTCTAATTGGCACTTAGAACTAGTCCGTCCTTAACCTCGTCATCCATCTTTTGAAAACTAAAAAAATTCAATAGGGGCAAGAAAACCATGGATTGCCAGAACAATCGCTATTATCATGACCAAAGTCAAATTGCTTATACAAAACACACGTTAGTCACAAGGATCTTGTGTAGTCATTAATCACCAAAACCCAATTAGGGGCCTTGATGCTTTTAGCTATCTATGGCGAGAAAGGATGGGCTACCATTTTGTTTACGCACGTAATGGATACTATCCATAGGCTAAACATGGATTACTAGGGATAGTAATGGATAATGTCCATAGGCTGAACATAGAGTACTCAGAGTTACAATAGTCTCTGGACTCTGAAAAGAAGAAAAAGAGAAGGTTGCAAGAGGCTATTGAGAAGGAAATGGGTGAACGCGTGATGTAGTGGTTGAATGCTAATGTATTGGAATTGGGTCTAGTTGAGCTACAAGAGCTCCAAAAGTGGCCGGAAGTAGTGGACGATGTAGTCAAAGAGAAGGTGAACAAGATACTAGTTGAAGTAAGGCAAATAACTCAAGGGTCAGTGACACAAGCACTTATGGAGGTAGCTTCCACTTCACGGTACCAGTTTGGTCAGCACATCAATGTAGATTGAATGGCTTCCATAGGTCCTAGTTCGAGCAATGGATTCATTGATCATAGCAAATAAAACTTTTATGATTACAAATTTCTTTATTCTCTTGTCATATTTCCATATGTTCAACCATGCTACATTGTGCGAGTGTTTATTCTTTTTCTTTCGGTGTGTGTGTGTTTGTGTACACACACGTATGCAAGTTTTAGGTAATAGAAATCATACAAGGGGTAAGCAAAGAAGAGGAGCTTGGGAACCTATCCCACTTAACCAGCCTGCACCCTCATCTCCTCTCTACCACTTGGGCACCAAGACACAGCCCACCCATGACTATGTGATTCATTGTAGTGTAAGGTCTAATGGACCCCCACCAGACTAGCCCAATGTGCTCAATTCCTCTCTGAAAGTTCTCTGAGTTCCATCCGACCGAGAGCCAATGGTCCGATGCACCCTATACAGCTTGGTCCAATGCCTTGTAGACCAAACCCTCGATCTACAGTCCCTACAGCACATGGTTTGACGGACCTTTAGGCCAGGGTCAGATGCCCTTAAACCCTAGCCATGCTTTGCAAGCATGCATCGGACCACAACCTTTGGTCTGATGGCTCCTTGAACGAGGGCCTGAGGCCCCATTTGACCCTCCATTAAGCATGGCAATGGAAAAATAATGCCCTAAACTACTCTAAGTGTCTCCCAACTCCAATTAACACTTAGAACTAGTCCGGTCTTAACCATGCCATCCATCCTTTGAAAACTAAAAAATCAATAGGGTCATGAAACCACTGATTGCCCAAACAATCACCATTATCATGACCTAAGTCAAATTGCCTCTACAAAACACACGTTGTCACCAAGATCTTATGCTGTCATTAATCACCGAAACCCAACTAGGGGCCTTGATGCTTTCAGCTATCTAAGGTGAGAAAGGATAGGCTACCATTTATGCACACACATAATGGATATTGTCCATAAGCTAAACATGAAGTACTAAGGGGCAATAACGAATACTATCCATAGGCTAAACATGGAGTACTCAGAGCTACAACTGCCTCTAAACACTAATAAGAAGAAAAATAGAAGGTTGCAAGAGGCTATTGAGAAGGAAATGAGCGAACACATGATGTAGTGGTTCAATGCTAATGTCTTGGAATTGCGTCTAGTTGAGCTATAAGAGCTCCAAAAGTGGCTGGAAGCAGTGGACGATGTAGTCAAAGAGAAGGTGAACAAGATACTAGTTGAAGCAAGGCAAATAACTCATGGGTCAGTGCCACAACCACTTTTGGAGATACCTTCCACTTCACGGTACTAGTTTGGTCAGAACATCAATGTCGATTCAATGTCTTCCACAGGTCCTAGTTCGAGCAATGGATTAATTGATCATAGCAAATAAAACTTTTATAAATCTAAATTTCTATATTCTTTTGTCATATGTCCATATGTTCAACCACGCTACATTTTACCAGTGTTTATTCTTCTTCTTCCGGTGTATGTGTGTTTGTGTACACACATATATTCAAGTTTTAGGTAATAAAAATAAGATGAGGGGTAAGCAAAGAAGGGGAGCTTGGGATCCTAGACCACTTGACCAGCCCACACCCCCTTCTCCTCCTCCGCGCCACTCGGCCACTAGGACATAGCCCACCTGTGACTATGTGATTCATTGTAGTGTATAGTTCGATGGACCCCCCATCGAAACAACCCAATGTGCTCAATTCCTCTCTAGAAATTCCCTCAGTTCCATCAAAGCGGGAGCCAATGGTCCGATGCACCCTCTATAGCTTGGTCCAATGCTTTATAGACCAAACCCTCGGTGTACAGTCCCTACAGCACATGGTCCGATGGACCTTTGGGCCAGGGTTAGATGCCCTCAAACCCTAGCTGCGCTTTGCCAACATGCATCAGACCATAGGTTTTGGTCCGATGGCTCAGGGTATTGCCCTATTTGACTCTCCATTAAGTATGGCCAATGGAAAAATAATGTCCTAAACTACTCTAAGTGTCTCCCAACTCCAATTGGCACTAGAACTAGTTTGTCCTTAACCTCATCATCCATCCTTTAAAAACCGAAAAAATCAATAAGGGCAAGAAAACCATGGATTGCCAGAACAATCGCCATTATCATGACCTAAGTCAATTTGCCTATACAAAACACACGTTAGTCACAAATATCTTGTGTAGTCATTAATCACCGAAACCCAAGTAGGGGCCTTGATCCTTTCAGCTATCTAAGGCAAGAAAGGATGGGATACCATTTGTGCACATATGTAACAGATGCTGTCCATAGGCTGACCATGGAGTACTAGGGGGCAGTAATGGATATTGTTCATAGGATGAACATGGAGAACTCAGAGCTACAGAAGTCTCTAGACTCTGAAAAGAAGTAAAAGAGAAGGTTGCAAGAGGATTTGAGAAGGAAATGGTCGAACACAAGATGTAGTGGTTGAATGCTAATGTCTTGGAATTACGTCTAGTTGAGCTGCAAGAGCTCCAAAAGTGGCTAAAAGCAGTGGACGGTGTAGTCAAAGAGAAGGTGAACAAGATACTAGTTGAAGCAAGACAAATAACTCAAGGGTCAGTGCCACAACCACTTACGAAGATAGCTTCCAATACATGATACTAGTTTGGTCAGAACAGTAATGCTGATTCAATGGCTTCCACATTGCCTAGTTCTAGCAACGGATTCATTGATCATAGCAAATAAAACTTTTATGAATATAAATTTCTTTGTTCTCTTGTCAGATTTCCACATGTTCAACCACGCTATGTTGTGCTAGTGTTTATTCTTCTTCTAACGGTGTGTGTGTGTGTTTGTGTACACACTCGTATGCAAGTTTTAGGTAATAGAAATAAGACGAGGGGTAAGCAAAGAAGAGGAGCTTGGGAACCTAGCGCACTTAACTAGCCCACACCCCCATCTCCTCCTCACCACCACCTAGGCACCAGGACGTAGCCCACTCATGACTATGTGATTCATTGTAGTGTATGGTCCGATGGACCCCCACCGGACCAGCCCAATGTGCTCGTTTCCTCTCTAGAAGTTCTCTGAGTTCCATCAGACCGATAGCCAATGGTCTGATGCACCCTTTATAGCTTGGTCTGATGCCTTGTATACCAAACCCTCAGTGTAAAGTCCCTACAACACATGGTTCGATGGACCTTTGGGCCAGAGTCAGATGCCCTTAAACCCTAGATGCGCTTTGCCAGCATGCATCGGACCACTACCTTTGGTCCGATGGCTCCTTAAGCTAGGGCCTAATGAAACATTTGATCCTCCATTAAGTACGACCAATGGAAAAATAATGTCATAAACGACTCTAAGTGTCTCCTAACTCCAATTGACACATAACTAGTTCGTCCTTAACCTTGTCATCCATCCTTTGAAAACCAAAAAAATCAATTGGGGCATGAAAACCATCGATTGCCCAAACCATCACCATTATCGTGACCTAAGTCAAATTGCCTCTACAAAACACACGTTAATCACAAAGATCTTGTGTAGTCATTAATCACTAAAACCCAAGTAGGGGCCTTGATGCTTTCAGCTATCTAAGGCAAGAAAGGATGGGCTACCATTTTGTGCACGCGCATAACGGATACTATCCATAGGCTGAACATGGTGTACTAAGGATAGTAACGGATAATGTCCATAAGCTGAACATAGAGTACTCAGAGCTAAAATAGCCTCTAAACTCTAAAAAGAAGAAAAAGAGAAGGTTGCAGGAGGCTATTGAGAAGGAAATGGGTGAACATATGATGTAGTTGTTGAATGTTAATGTCTTGGAATTGGGTCTAGTTGAGCTGCAAGAGCTCCAAAAGTGGCTGGAAGTAGTGGACGGTGTAGTCAAAGAGAAGGTGAACAAGACACTAGTTGAAGCAAGGCAAATAACTCAAGGGTCAGTGCCACAACCATTTATGGAGATAGCTTCCACTTCACGGTACCAGTTTGGTCAGCACATCAATGCCGATTGAATGGCTTCCATAGGTCCTAGTTCGAGCAATGGATTCATTGATCGTAGCAAATTAAACATTTATAGATGCTAATTTATTTATTCTCTTGTCATATTTCCATATGTTCAACCACGCTACATTGTATTAGTGTTTATCCTTCTTCTTCTAGTGTGTTTGTGTTTGTGTACACACACGTATGCAAGTTTTAGGTATAGAAATAATACGAGGGTTTAGCAAAGAAGAGGAGCTTGGGAACCTAGCCCACTTAACCAGCCCGCACCCCCTTCTCCTCCTCACTGCCACTCAACCACTAGGACACGGCCCACCCATGACTATGTGATTCATTGTAGTGTATGGCCCAATGGACCCCCACCTGACTAGCCCAATGTGCTCAATTCCTCTCTTGAAGTTCTCTGTGTTCCATCGGACCGAGAGCGAATGGTCCGATGCACCCTCTACAGCTTGGTCTGATGCCTTATAGACCAAACCCTCGGTGTACTGTCCCTACAGCACATGGTCCGATGGACCTTTGGGCCAAGGTCAGACGCCCTTAAACCCTAGCTGCGCTTTGCCAGCATGCATCGGACCAAAGCCTTTGGTCCGATGGCTCCTTAAGCTAGGGCCTGATGAAACATTTGACCCTCCATTTGGTATGACCAATGGAAAAATAATGTCCTAAACTACTCTAAGTGTCTCCTAAGTCCAATTGACACTTAGAACTAGTCCATTCTTAACCTTGTCATCCATTGTTTGAAAACCAAAAAAATCAATAGGGGCATGAAAACCATCGATTGCCCAAACAACAACCATTATCATCCACCTAAGTCAAATCCTCTACAAAATACACGTTAGTCACAAAGATCTTGTGTAGTCATTATCGTAACCTAGCTTGGGGCCTTGATGCTTTCAGCTATCTAAGGCGAGAAAGGATGAGCTACCATTTTGTGCACGCGCATAGCGGATACTATCCATAGGACAAACATGGAGTACTAGGGACAGTAACGGATACAGTCCATATGATGAACATAGAGTACTCCAAGCTACAACAGTCTCTAGACTATGAAAAGAAGAAAAAGAGAAGGTTGCAAGAGGCTATTGAGAAGGAAATGGGAGAACATATGATGTAGTGGTTGAATGCTAATGTCCTGGATTTGGGTCTAGTTGAGCTGCAAGATGAGCTCCAAAAGTGCTGGAAGTAGTGGACGGTGTGGTCGAAGAGAATATGAACAAGATACTAGTTGAAGCAAGGCAAATAACTCAAGGGTTAGTGCCACAACCACTTATGGAGATAGCTTCCACTTCATGGTAATAGTTTGGTCAGCACATCAATGCCGATTGAATGGCTTTCACAAGTCCTAGTTCGAGCAATGGATTCATTGATCATAGCAAATAAAGCTTTTATAAATGTAAATTTCTTTATTCTGTTGGCATATTTTTGTATGTTCAACCACGCTACATTGTGCTAGTGCTTATTCTTCATCTTTCGGTGTGTGTGTGTGTTTGTGTACACGTACACACGTATGCAAGTTTTAGGTAATAGAAATAAGACGAGGGGTAAGCAAAGAAGAGGAGGTTGGGAACCTATCGCACTTAACTAGATCGCTCCCCCTTCTCCTCCTCTCTGCCACTTGGCCACTAGGACACAACCCATCTATGACTTTGCGATTCATTGTAGTGTATGGTCCAATGGACCCCCACCGGACCAGCTCAATGTGCTCAATTCCTCTCAAGAAGTTCTCTGAGTTTCATCAGACCGAGAGCCAATGGTCTGATGTACCCTCTGTAGCTTGGTCCAATGCCTTGTAGACCAAACCCTCGGTGTATAGTCCCAGCAGCACGTGGTTCGATGGACCTTTGGGCTAGGGTCAAATGCCCTCAAAACCTAGCTGTGCTTTGCCAACATGATCGAACCACAACCTTTGGTCCTATGACTCCTTAGGCTAGGGCCTGACACCCCATTTGACCCTCCATTAAGTATGGCCAGTGGAAAATTGATGTCCTAAGCTACTCCAAGTGTCTCCCAACTCCAATTAACACTTAGAACTAGTCCGTCCTTAATCGTGTCGTCCATCCTTTGAAAACCGAAAAAAATCAATAGGGGCATGAAAACCATCAATTGTCCAAACAATCACCATTATCATGATTTAAGTCAAATTGCCTATGCAAAACACACAGTAGTCACAAAAATCTTGGGTAGTCATTAATCACCGAAACCCAAATGGGGGCCTTGGTGCTTTCAACTATCTAAGGCGAGAAAGGATGGGCTACCATTTGTGCACGTGCGTAACGAATACTGTCCATAGGCTGAACATGGAGTACTAAGGGTAGTAACAGATACTGTCCAAAGGCTGAACATGGAGTACTCAGAGCTACAACAGTCTCTAGACTATGAAAAGAAGAAAAAAGAGAAGGTTGCAAGAGGCTATTGAGAAGGAAATGGACGAACACATGATGTAGTGGTTGTATGCTAATGCCTTGGAATTGGGTCTAGTTGAGCTGTAAGAGCTCCAAAAGTGGCTGGAAGCAGTGGATGGTGTAGTCAAAGAGAAGATGAACAAGATACTAGTTGAAGCAAGCCAAATAACTCAAGGATCAGTGCCACAACCACTTATGAAGATAGCTTTCACTTAATGATACTAGTTTGGTCAGCACATCAATGCCGATTGAATGGCTTCCACAGGTCCTAGTTCGAGCAATGGATTCATTGATCGTAGCAAATAAAACTTTTATAGATGTAAATTTCTTTATTCTCTTGTCATATTTCCATATGTTCAACCGTGCTACATTGTGCTAGTGTTTATTCTTCTTCTTCTTCTTCTGGTGTGTATGTTTTGTGTACACACACGTATGCAAGTTTCAGGTAATAGAAATAAGACAAGGGGTAAGCAAAGAAGAGGATTGTATTCATGTACAGAGAATCAGATGGATATCACACAAGACATAGGATTTTATACTGGTTTAGGTACGTGGTTGGTGATTGTAGCTATGCACAATTTTTTTAGAGCTTAGCTAAGGGCAACTGGCGAGTTGTAAGAAGTTTTGTTTCTGTCATAAGGAAGATGATCAAACACTTCTTTTTTGAATGCGAATTTTTAAAACCAATTTGGTCTATCATACGGGTGACTTCAGGGCTTTCTTAACCTCATGGCATGCAATATATATTTGCTGGTTATGGGGAATTAGAACAAACATGAGAATACTATGCTTGCTAGTAGTGAGCCCAACTTGTTGGTCCCTGTGGGTTTGCATGCATGGGCGTGTTGTGTGCACGCACTTGCACAAATGGGACATCACAAGTTGAGCGAAAGAGTTGCAAATTCTCTCATGGCAACCGAATGAAAAAACTACCAAATATGGAGAAGAATATCATCAACCCAATTGATATCTGGATCACTCTCCTACTTCCAACTTTTGTTAGCCTAAGGAGGCCAATGTTTTCACTACATTGAACAAAAGAAAGAAAAAATAAGACTTTTCCAGAACAAGCAGTATTGGTTAAGCATGTCTTCTAATAAAAAAATTGTTATCTTAGTTGAGTCTTCTGGGGTAGAATGTTCTAGTTTCAACCGTAAAACTTTTACACGCATTTTTAGGAACCAAGGCGGAAATTTTGAAAGTGCTAGAATCTAATCTAGAATGAAAACCTCACAAATAGGGGGAACGTTAAGATTTTTTACACTGATATGGATGAACCTGCTGGAGCACCAAAGATCCCCTCCAAGAGCATTCTAGCACCCTGCTTGCGAACATTTTGTTAGAAGGCTTGAAATTTTGTAAGCACAAGAAGTGGTCACATCACATCTATACACATATGGTGTTTGGCACACAACAGAAACTATTGCTCGATAGAGGTAGGGAAGACTTTGTGGTTTTCTATAAAATACACACAAAAAATAATATATCTAGAGAGAGAGAAATAACAAATTTTGTCACTACTACACAAATCTAATTGGAGGCGAGCATTTCAGGTTAATGAAGGCGAGCGATGCATCTGCCTCCGTCGAAAGGTCTGCGTTAATGTAGACCTACGGAGGTGGTTGCTCTGCCCACCTCGGTTAATCGATTCATAGAGGCGGACACAAATGCCTGCCTGCGTAAATAGTTTCATGATTTCAAAAAGCCTGCCAAGCCCAGTTGCCCACCTAGCCTGGGCACATGGATGACGGTCTAGTGTATGGATTGATAGCTACCTTTACTTAAAAAACTTTTATAGGTTGTGCGCTTTTATGGTTTATGCAGTGGTTGGAAGTGATCTCAAGGTGTTTATATGAACTTGATGTAATTATCTTGAGTTCAATAAAATACTAATAAAAAATACCATACTACAATAAAGTTGTTCTCGTTATTCAATTCATCATGCAATTCATATGCCGCCTTTTATTCTTTTGATAATTCATGGTTATGTTAATGCTCAGTCTAATTCATGGTCAGATTACTTAGCATGCTTCTGTCTAACTGTCTTGACGGTGATTAGAGTATCACAGTTAATCCAACATGTGTTTTCAACACATGCAAGGATGTCTCCCTTAGTGAGCCCTTGTGGTCGTGCCTTTGGGGAACTGGCACAAAACAGTAGGGTTGTGACAGGTTCTGGGAAGGCCCTTGCCACCAACATCATTTAAGCTTGTTGACCTTGCCACCGCCACCAAGCTTGAGATTTTGGTCCTCGCTTTGCATGGCAGGATTTGCATCTCATAGCTGGGAAGACTTGCGATCCTTCTTCAACTTTTTGATGACAGTGTCCATGTCCATCAGGCCAGTCACCTTCCCTTGCTCTGCGTCTATACTAGCTTGGTACACACCTGTATAGATCAATCAAATACATTTAAGATTTTCACACACAGCACAAAAGTAGCGTGGTTAAACAAATGGAAATATAACTAAAGAATAAATAAATTTACATTTATAAAAGATTTCTTTGTTACCATTAATCTTGTGTAGGACCCTCTTAACTTTCTTGAGACAGCCTTCACAGTGGATGTCCACTTTCAAGTTGCATGTCCAGGAACAAATAGAAAGAGAAAATGTTAAGAAAATAGCAAAGCCCTTTCTGAAGAATTGTACAGTGAAATGATTGTCAAGCTGTTTACTGCTTGATAAAAAAAACTAAGCATGGAACATAAGAAAGAATACACACATGCACGCGCGCGCACACACACATATCGGGAGAAAAGAACAGACGGTAAGACAAAGTAGAGTGGTTGAACATATGGAAATGTAACAAAAGAATAAAGAAATTTACATTTTTTAAACTTTTCTTCGTTACCTTCAATCTTGGGTAGGATCCTCTTAATTTCCTTTACACACCCATCACAGTGGATACCCACTTTCAAGTCATAGCTCTAGAAACAAACAGCAACAAAACTGAAGAAAACAGCAAGCCACTTTATAAAGACATGCACGGTGAAATGATTAACACACACACGCACACGCGTGCGTGTATGTGTATGTGCATGCGTGTGTGACACACACATCTTGAGAATTGCATGCGTGCTTTTTACTGAGGTCATGTTTAGTTCCTAAAAATTTTCAAGATTCTCCGTCACATCGAATGATTGGACACATGCATGGAGCATTAAATGTAGACAAAAAAAACTAATTACATAGTTTAGTAGAAAAACTACGAGACGAATCTTTTGAGCCTAATTAGTCCATGATTAGACACTAATCAACAAATACAAACGAAAGCGCTACAGTATCCAATGCTAAATTTTTTTGCGAACTAAACACACCCTGAGTTGAAAGGAGGCAAAACGAACTCACATACATACTGAGAATTGTCACCTTACTCACATCCTTGACCGCCTCTAAATCAACGCCATAACATGTCTCATAACTCTCTTTGTCTTTCTCTGTATTGGCGAGAGAGAGAGATGATAGGGAATGGGTTTGATGGCAAAATCCACTTGACAACACAACAACCTGGTGTATGTTCCTCATCGAGTTCTTGTTGGAAAACTGCACGAATGAGACTCCCACAACACCTGACATCAACAAAAATTCACTGATAATTAGTCTATGAATGACGAATCTGCACAAAGTTTTGCCTCTGCACAAGAAAGGAAGTTTGACTCACCAACAATGCCAAACAAGATGCAGTAAAATGCTGCGAAGATTGGCAGTGGAATTGATGCAAAGAAGGCCCCAAATTTCCCTGCAAAAATAGGACATCACAATTTGAGCAAAAGAGTTGCAAATTCTCTCATGGCAACCAAACGAAAAAAATCAATATTGAGAAGAATATCAAAAACCCAGTTGATATTTGGATCACTCTCCTACTTCCAACTTTTATCAGCCCAAGGAGGCCAATATTTTCTCTACATTGAAGAGAAGAAAGAAAAAGGAAGACTTTTTCAGAATAAGCAGTAATGGTTAAGCATGTCTTCTCATAACAAATTCTTATTTTAGTTGAGTCTTTTGGGGTAGAATGTTCTAGGTTCTTACTAAAAAAAGAATGTTTTAGGTTCAACCATAAAATTTTTACACACATTTTTAGGAACCAAGGTGGAAATTTTGAAGGTGCTAGAATCTTATCTAGAACGAAAACCCTCACAAGTAGGGGAGAACGGTAAGTGAAACGATCTCAATTTCCGTGAAGGGAAATCCACAGAGTCGAAGTGTAATAAGACCGCGATGGATCTTATTACCCAGATTCCAGTCGAATACCACATCCATACAACGATAATATCAGAGTACAATAGTGCGGAATTACATAATTTATTACATCGCCGCTTTGGCGGAAACAAAAGTAGCATTCATTCAGAACAGCTTGAAGATAAGATCGCCAAACTCGAGCGTAGGCACGAACCCCTCAACCATCAAACTCCTCGGAGCTATACTCCTCAGCAGAACCTGTGCCAAAAACTTATCAGTACGATTAGTATTGGCCACTTCCATCCCTATGAGCATTGCTTTGTGGATTTGGATGCATCACGGTTGTATTCAAAAGAAACCTATAGGGCTGGGGCTTCCTATGCAGTAGTATATCAAGTGTATAATATAATTGATCAAGTTTTAACACCATTCCCACACTCATTCCACTCCATTCCCTTTTTCAAGCTAGGTTACGATCCTGGGATCAACATACCACCAACTCCACACTATTCCACACCATCGCTCAATCGACAGGCCAACTCCCTCTCGGCACTGTCTCAAAGCCTGTAGCCCCTGGCTAAGACCGACACTCTCTTTTGGGGGAAGAAGAGAAGGACTCATCTCTCTATCTAGTTTAAGCGAAACCCAGGAAAGGTCCATAGCCGACGAGTCGGCACATGTATCGATCGATCAACCATACACTTTGCAGAGGTTTTACATAACCACAAGATCCGCCTTCCTTGCTGACCGTCGTCAACTGGGCTGATTCCGGCTGCTTGCTAGCCTAGGATAATGCCACTCTACCATTCAGCCCTGGTTCACCCCAAGTCGAGTCTAGGGTGGCTGAAACTGTGAGTCATGAGTCGGGTCCACAAGGTCTCCATGAAGTCTCGGTAGGGTGTGGGGGAAATCCTCTGTGCCCCGTACCTCCTTACACTGTCCGCTATCAACCTAGCAGTAGTGGCAAAATCCTACCAAGTAGTCCAGCCGTCTCGCACCATATAGGGCGAGCGGTACGTAAGGCTTCCCGGTGAATCTGAGTACTAGTAAGTCCTTAGGGATGACCAAGCCAGAATGTCTCCATCAGGGTTTCCTTTACCGTGCCACCACAACACCTCCAACCCGGGCTCCACCCATCACAGGTTCACAACCAGGTCCACCTCATATACCTTTTACCCACCATAGGTATACATTTCCAGGGGTGCCCAAGTAGCATCCCATGGTAAGACTTGCCCTAGGCTCGTCGTATACTCTAACTTGGTCGACTCAACCCTCACCCTCCACACACCCAAGTCACACAGGCAGCACTCTCCCCAAAGTCTAGGTAACACCAGTTTCCACCACGCACATAGTATAAGCGTAGTAGAAGTATAAATAAGGAATTATAGAGCAATAAGCGTGTGTCTAGCCTATAGCAGGGTATGCAGGGGTAAGGTTGCGTCAAGGTAAAGGCTTTCAAGCAAGCATACTACCATGCAAAACCTACCATAAAGTAGAGTAAAGCGATAGCAGTTCTATATTAGCCATGCGTAATAGGTGCTACGAGATTTGGGTGGGATGTGGCACCTTCAGTGTAGTCGTCTCCGTTCTCCTCACGGTACTCATGGTCCTCGTCCATCAGGTTCTCCTCCGAGTCTGCATCGTTTGCATTATAGTCGCGTTAGCGACGTCTATAGAATAGCACAAAGAAGCAATGAAAATTCAAAAGAGCCAAATTCACTTAAACATGGGTTTATTGTGTATAGCTTGATTTTAGATGAATTTTGGTCCTAGTTTCATATTTTTCCGAGGTCATATGAATTAGTTATGAATTTCTGAAGATTAAATCTATTTCTGAAAATGAAAAAGGCTGAATTATTCCTGGGCTGACACGTGTCGTGCTGTGGTTGGTCCACGTGGCTAGCTGACGTCATCGTCCCGGCTCTGGGCTGACAGGTGGGGTCCTGCTGACGTCATCATGACGTCATCAACGTCACTGTGGCTGACATGTGGGGCCAGGGTTCTTGGGTCACTGGAATGTGGGTCCGGGGCTGCTGATGTCAGTATCGTGACGTCAGCGTGACGTCACCCCTGGTTGTATTATCACTGACAGGTGGGTCCCGCATGACATCAGGATGACGTCACCCACTGTCAAGTGGGTCCCGCGGCTCTGTGTCACTGACATGTGGGCCCAGGTCAACGGTCAACTCGGGTCGGGTCCAAACTGGGCCGGTTGGGCTCGGGTTGGGCCGGTCTGGGCCGGGCTGGGTGAAAGGTCCTTGTTTGGTTTTGGTAATTGAGTGACAACCTTAGGTGGACTAATTGTGTTTATGTGAGATACACAGGGAATTAGTCCACAGATGATTGTGTTATGAAGGAGCTCATTGCATATGAGACATGACATGGAGTCATGTGACCAAGGTGGCAAAGATCAAGATGAGGCTTGGCTTGATGGACCGGTTGCAAGTGTGAAGGGCAAGTCGGAGGCTTTGGAGCGATGGACCGCGAGGCGGTGAAGCTTGAGCAAGACTTGGCGCCGATGGACCGACGCAACGGTGAAGAGCAAGTGAGGTCAAGATCGATGAACCAATACGGTCATGTGATGATATGAAGTGGATCATATCATTTGGTGATTGGTTGGTGCATGTGTTGCATCAACGTCGGAGGAGATAGAGTGGAATGCGCAAGGCAAAGGTATAACCTAGGGCATTTCCATTTCACCGGTCATAGGTGTGTAGAGAAGTTTATGACCGGGTTTAGGATAGATGGCCGTACTATTAAGAGGGGCAAACTTGTTTGCATATCGGTCATCTAGTGCCACTTGAGCGATCTAACTTTGCATACGTGTTAGGATCGAGTGGCGAGGCAAGTTGAGTGCCTAATTCCTTCGAAGAAAATGTTTGTGAAAATGCTAACACACGTGCACAAGGTGGTGATCACTTGTTGGTGTTGGCACTTTTGCGAAGGCGGTGGAGTTTGAGCGGTAGAGAGGGTTTGGGTTCCTCTCTCCCTCCCGCCGAGCTTGCGAGGCGGGATTCGGCGCTTTTTGGAGAAGTGAAACGCCTATTTTCTACTACGCCGGAAGTCGGAAAAGAAACGGAGGCGAACGCGGTCACAGAGGTGACCGGACGCAGCACCGGACGCAGCACCGGACGCTGCACCGGACGCTGCACCGGACGCGGTCACTATGGACCGGCGCGTCCGGTCAGTGCAGCGCGGGCGTCAGGCGCGCGGGCTAGGGTTTGACACCGGCGCGTCCGGTGACCCACGGGACCGGCGCGTCCGGTCTGGCGAACAGCGGGTCACGAAGTCATCGGACGCGGTGCGCGTCCGGTGACACACCATCGGACGCGTCCGGTGGTCTCGGGCGCTTACTGGACTCGCACCGGACGCGGGTACTGTGGCGTCCGGTGGTTGCGAGGAGCGCGTCCGGTGATGTCTTCGCGCGCGCGGGTACTGTGCGCACCGGCGCGTCCGGTGGTTCGCTACAGCGCGTCCGGTGGGTCGTTTGACCGTTGGCGCACAGTGACCGTTGGTGGATCTAATGGACGAATTTGAATTCGGTGAACACGTGGACGTCGCAGGGGCACCGGACGCGGTTGAGCGCGTCCGGTGTGTCACGACCGGCGCGTCCGGTGCTCCCGCGGAAAAACGGACAAGTGTGTGCAACGGCTCTATTTGACTGTGGGGTTATAAATAGACCTTGTGGCCGGCCTTGGCCGGTAGCTGAGCACACTTTGGCCTTGGTGGCTTATGTGGTAGTGCTTGGAAGCCCTCTAACTCACTCATGCTTGATAGTGTTCATCAGATCGAGTGAGAGAGCGATTCTAGTGCGTTGCATCGAGAGGATTGCATCGAGTGGCACTAGGTGATCGTGTCGCAAGCCGGTGGTGCTTGTTACTCTTGGAGGTTGCCACCTCCTAGACGGCTTGGTGGCTTGCGACTCCGTTGAAGCACGTGTGGAGATTGTGCGTGGCTCCGGAGGAGGATTTGTGAGGGGGATTGTGCTCACCCCGCGGGGATCGCGAAGAGCAACTCTAGTAAAGCTCGTGGCTTGGAGGATCCTCATCTTGAGAGTGGATGTGCGGCACCCGCTGAGGGTTTGACTCTTGATAGTCAATTAGCTCGTGATCCATCAAGTGGGTGTATCGCCACAACGGGGACTAGCTTGGTGGCAACCAAGTGAACCTCGGTGAAAAACCACCGTGTCAACATTGTGTACATCTTCTCGGTGGTTTGCTTTCGATTCACAAGCTTGTATTTACTTTCATATATTTGTGCTTGTGTAGTTGCTCTTGTAACTAGTTTGTTTGTGTAGTTAGCTAGTTACCTTCTTGCTTGTGTAGCATAGAAGTAGCTCCCGTTGCGTGGCTAATTTGGTTTGTGTAACCTTGTTAGTCATATTGCTTAGTTTGTGTAGCTAAGTAATTTGCGCTCTCTAGTTTGGCATTAGTTGCCTTGCTATTGAGCATTGCTAGTGAGCATAGGTGGCTTCGTGCTTTTGCTTACTAGAATTGTGTAGGAGCTCCCCGGCTTTGCTAAAGTACTAGTGCATAGGTTTGTGTGACCTTGCTCTAGAATTGTTTAGGAGAGCTCTTGCTAAGGAAAGCACCTTAGTTATATAATTAGGATCTTTGTGAGGTGCTTGTGAACTTAGATAGAGGGGTGTAGTCTTGGCTAGACCGATAGTTTTAATTCCGCATTTGTTTCGGTTTGCCGACACGTTTATTTTAGAAAGGACTATTCACCCCCCCTCTAGTCCGCCATCTCGACCCTTCAATTGGTATCGGAGCCTGGTCTCTCTTTTGTGGTCTTCACCGACCCGAGAGGATGGCGGAATACGGACTAGATGTTGATTGTCCTCACATGTTTGATGGCACACACTTTGCACGGTGGAAAAATTGGATGATATGCAATTTTAAGTTTATTTGCCCTCAAATGTGGTGGATGGTAGATGTAGGCTTTTCTCATGTGTTGGATGAAGATAATCTAACTCAAGCACAAGAGAAATGCCTAGATCTTGACATCCAAGCTACTAACATCATGTATAGATCTTTGGATGATAGCATCTTTAGTAAGATCATGGACCTCAAATCCGCTCATGAGATATGGGCCTATCTCAATGAAAAGTATGGAGCTATCACCGATGATGACGATGATGTCAAGCCCAAGGAGGTTGCACATGATGATGTTGAGCATGACCACAACACGATGGTTGTGGAGGATTGCTCCACCTCATGGTCAAGTGATGATGATAATCAATCTACCACAAGTTCACTTGACAAGAATGGTGATGATGCATCAAGTGTTGCAAGTGATGTTTCTACCCCAAGCACACTTGATGGTGACAACGTTGGTTCATGCTCGGGCCTTGATGATGCTACTACAAGCCCATCCACTACATCACATTGCTTCATGTCACTAGGTGACACAAAGGTATCAAATGATAATGTGATTGATCATGTTGATTCATATGATGAGCTTGTTAGTAGACTTGCTAGCATGAACACGTCTTTAGAAAATGAGAAAGCTAAAACAATGAAATTAGAAAATGAAAACTCTTTTCTAAAGAACTCATATGAAGAACATAAGAGCTTACTTGATGATCTTAAATCTTCACATGAGAAGCTAATGTTGACTCATGAGAAAGTACTTGCATCTCATGAGGAATTGTTAGAAAAACATGCTTCTCTCATTAAGATGTTTTTAAAGAAAATTAAAAATAATGAGAGCTCATCACATGGATCAAATGATCAATTGCAAAATGTGACTAACCCATGTGATGTAGGGAGAAAGCATGTATCCACCTCTTGTGATGACTTATTAGATATGCCATGTTCTTCACATATATATGCTTGTTCTACTTCTACGTCTTGTGAGACTAACATTTTGAAGGAGAACAATGAGCTCAAAAGTGAAGTAAAGAAATTGAGCAACAAGTTAGAGAGGTGCTACAACTCAAAAGTCACCTTTGAGCACATGATAAAGACTCAAAGAAGCTATGGTGACAAGAGTGGCATTGGCTTCAACAAGAACAAGGGCAAGAAAATGAAGAAGCAAGAACAAAAGAAGCTATCTCATTTCGTGTGCTTTAAATGCCATGAGATGGGTCACCTTGCCAAGTCTTGCCCAACCAAGAAGCCAAAGATGAGGCCACAAGATGAAAAGAAGATACCCCAAGCTCAAGTAAAGATCAATGATGAAGATGTTGGTGACTTGATGATCATGAAGAAGAAAACAAGAAGGGGTGGAAGAGGAAGGCATCCAATGCAAATCCAAGATATCAAGATGATGAGCAAGAATCAAATTGAGAAAAGAAATTTGGCTCACATCAAGTGCTTCAAGTGTGAAGATATAGGACACTTCGCCTCGGGGTGTCCTACCAAGCTTGAGAGGAAGGCTCAAGTAACTCATGAGAGGCAAGGCAATGAAAAGCATCACATGAGCAATGAAGAAAAGGCTCAATCAAAGAGAAGATGCTATTCATGCCGGGAAAGGGGACACATGGCACATTCATGTCCCCTAGGTAACATTTCTAAGCATATTTCAATTGATAATACTAATGTGCTTAGAAAGGATGTAAATGGTACCTCTATTGGTGCTATTGCAAAACATCCCGCTACCCATACTAAGGCTTTGCCTAAGTATGTTGCTCCTAACTTGAGAGGACCCAAACTTGTTTGGGTACCATCAAAAAGTGGATGATTGTTTGTAGGTACCATCGGCATTGGAGACTTGATTCATTTGGATTCATATTGGTCATCATATGTTGAATCAAGTTTTAAAGCTTAATGCATATCCAATCCCAATGCCAAGTCAAAATAAGTGGAGTCCAAATACTACAACATACAAGTGCAACATTCAAGATTGTGGTGATTTATTGGATATATTTGATGGCTTGCAAATATTTAAGTTGAAGCTTGCTAAAAGGACGATCATGTGATAACCAAGGTATATCTCTAGTTGATCATTTTATTTGGGTGCATATGAGTTGATTGAATTGGATATATATGCAATGTTGCTTGCTATGAGTGGATTGAATGGATATATGTCTTATGAAAGTGTTCAAACAAGTTAGTTTCAAGTTTGATTCAATTTGGTGAAGTATAGCTCAATGTATTGAAATCTGTCCATTATTGAAAATCTGAGCTATCTGAGATCAAGTCTGAGTTTGAGTGACCAAATCATATTGGATTGGCTTGAAATTTGGTATGCATGCTCTAGACTTATGATATGAGATGCTGTATAAATTTCATGATAATTGGATGAGAAATGCTATGGTTTTAGAGCACATCTTGTCAGCTATAGTGCAGCAGTTTTCAGCATGTAGCAGTGGTGGAAGATTTGAAATCTGGTAGCAATCTAGATGTCAAATGAATCTTAAATTTTTACAGCTGCTAGATGACTTAGTGTGTCACATCTCCACCAAATTTTATGGCATTTGGATCTGTACATTGGGAGATATGGATTATTCTTTGAAGGGTATAGAATCTGCCAGAAAAGTGACAATCATTGGATTAATCTAGAGTCACTTTAAGTGAAAGGTTCTCAAGTTGGAAACATATTTATACGTGTTTGAGGTACCTAAGTTTGGTTTTGAATTGATCTAGAAGCATGACAAGAAATGAGTACAAGGGCATTGATTGTGGAATGTACTGAGTGTACAAATTTGGTACTCAAATTTGAAAATAAAGATCAAACTGAAGTTGAAGATGAGGATTAGTAATGATTGGAGATCATTTGGTAGAAAGAAAATGACTTAAAGAATAATTCAAGGTTACTCATCAAGTTAAGTCCATAGATCAATCAATCAAAGGCAATTCAAGTAAGTGTCAAGGATGGTTCTTTGGAGAGAGGTCACTTCTCCCTGCTGAGGGGGCTTGCCGCCCATGGGTGGGTAAACCGAGCACCGGCTTGGAAGGCTAACATGGAAGTGATGAATTCAAGGGACATTTGAGATGCTAAATTGAAGCAATCAATAGGATTGATCAAGAAAAGCAAGCAACACCCAAAAGAGAGCTAGTCATGGTTATAAAATTGGTATCATAAGTACTTCTCTCATGCAAGCATTGATCAAAGAGAAAAAGCAAGCCAACCACAACAAGAGATAATGCACTTGATTATTAGTGGTTCTCATTTCATATGGGTGAAGAATGAATTTCTCTATAATGATTGGTCTTCACCAAGCTTATAAATTGGACTTCACATTTCTATTGGAGTAATGAATTGGAATCTATGTGACTATCCTCTACTCTAACATAACAAAGGTATCATTGCAATGTGCATGATCATTTCATCCCTTACTAGTATGCGATTAGTGCATATAGTACATGCTTACTAGGATCATGCATAACAAATGAAATATTTAAATTCATAGCCTACCACTATTGCTTGAATTATTTGAATGATCTAGTGGTATGTGTATGAATTTGTTCATGAGCTAGTGAACCCAAGTACTTGATCTAGTTTGGATTGCTAACAAGTGACAAGTACAACATTGGCAAGATAACCCTTAGTATGAGGAGTGAAGAAGCTTGCCATTGGACCAAACCGGACTTAGAATCTTAGGCAAATCAACTTAGTTCAAGTCATACTAGAAGCTCATGACAATGATATGGGTACAAGCACAAGACAACAATGCAAATGGATATCTAGGGTGTTTCAAATGGTATCTAGACTCAAAATATTTCTTCAATTGATATTTACAAGTGGTGTCTAGATCATGATTTACAAGTGATATCCTACAAGTGGTACTCATAAAGATAGCAAATGTTCAAGAAAAGATCATATTGACAAAATCCTACAAGTGGTTCCATGATAGAGGATTCTTCAAATTGGTATCACACACTTATTCGTGGTATTTCTACACATGATATCATTTATACAAGACGGTGGTTCCACAAGTGATCCTCAATTTTAAGTGATCATCAAATGAAGAAAGTTCCCTCACACACAAGAGCTCAAGATTATCAAGTGAATGACCCATGCTATGACATAGGGGGAGGAGCCCCACCTAATGGTATCAAGGTCAAAGATCCTAAGTGGTATCTCAAGAGCAACATACAAGTAATGCCATTCCAACATGTGCGGTGATGTCCATCAACAACGCAATATTCAAGTCTCAACCATCTACCCCAATGCAAGCCTTTGTATCAATGAGAAATACACCCTTTATGGAAATTGATGACAAAGGGGGAGAAGTTGGAACAAAGATATGTCAATGCACCAAGAGAGGGGTTTGGGGACATCATGAGAAGATGGGGTTTGGACATGGAAATGGACAAAGAGGGAGCAACAATGAAGAAAAGAGAAGGATCAAAATTCTTGGACAAGAGAAGCACACAAGTAGGGGGAGCAAGCTCATGAACATTGATTGGTTGCATTTGACTTGTGCATATTCATGTGCTTGCTAGCATTGCATAAGTTTTTATTTAACATGCATGCTTGTGTGGTGTATGCTAGTTATAGAACTTGAATGATGATATGATAACTAGCATGCATAGGATGATAGCTAGACTTGTGTTTATCATGAAAAACTAGAACCTTACTTATAATGTTGATCTCACGGGGTTTCTAGTGTTTTTGATGTCTAGCTACTCATGATGCTAAGGATGATGGCAAACTTATGATTTTCAAATGGTATCGAGCTATCAAATGGTATCGAACTACAAAGGTTTATTCTATACACCTTAGCATCACTTAGTAGTGCTAACCCTCCCACAAATTTCATATTTATGCATATGTGCAAGCTTGAAACCAAACCATTTGAGCACATATGTAGGGAGAGTTATCACTACCAAGTTGGATTTTATGGTGCTTATCCAAATTCTAACATAGAGCTTAAATGTTGGATAAGTGGCATAAAGTCCAAAAGAACTTAATTTCCATATCTTTGTAGAGTTGTCATCAATTACCAAAAAGGGGGAGATTGAAAGGTCCTTGTTTGGTTTTGGTAATTGAGTGACAACCTTAGGTGGACTAATTGTGTTTATGTGAGATACACAGGGAATTAGTCCACAGATGATTGTGTTATGAAGGAGCTCATTGCATATGAGACATGACATGGAGTCATGTGACCAAGGTGGCAAAGATCAAGATGAGGCTTGGCTTGATGGACCGGTTGCAAGTGTGAAGGGCAAGTCGGAGGCTTTGGAGCGATGGACCGCGAGGCGGTGAAGCTTGAGCAAGACTTGGCGCCGATGGACCGACGCAACGGTGAAGAGCAAGTGAGGTCAAGATCGATGAACCAATACGGTCATGTGATGATATGAAGTGGATCATATCATTTGGTGATTGGTTGGTGCATGTGTTGCATCAACGTCGGAGGAGATAGAGTGGAATGCGCAAGGCAAAGGTATAACCTAGGGCATTTCCATTTCACCGGTCATAGGTGTGTAGAGAAGTTTATGACCGGGTTTAGGATAGATGGCCGTACTATTAAGAGGGGCAAACTTGTTTGCATATCGGTCATCTAGTGCCACTTGAGCGATCTAACTTTGCATACGTGTTAGGATCGAGTGGCGAGGCAAGTTGAGTGCCTAATTCCTTCGAAGAAAATGTTTGTGAAAATGCTAACACACGTGCACAAGGTGGTGATCACTTGTTGGTGTTGGCACTTTTGCGAAGGCGGTGGAGTTTGAGCGGTAGAGAGGGTTTGGGTTCCTCTCTCCCTCCCGCCGAGCTTGCGAGGCGGGATTCGGCGCTTTTTGGAGAAGTGAAACGCCTATTTTCTACTACGCCGGAAGTCGGAAAAGAAACGGAGGCGAACGCGGTCACAGAGGTGACCGGACGCAGCACCGGACGCAGCACCGGACGCTGCACCGGACGCTGCACCGGACGCGGTCACTATGGACCGGCGCGTCCGGTCAGTGCAGCGCGGGCGTCAGGCGCGCGGGCTAGGGTTTGACACCGGCGCGTCCGGTGACCCACGGGACCGGCGCGTCCGGTCTGGCGAACAGCGGGTCACGAAGTCATCGGACGCGGTGCGCGTCCGGTGACACACCATCGGACGCGTCCGGTGGTCTCGGGCGCTTACTGGACTCGCACCGGACGCGGGTACTGTGGCGTCCGGTGGTTGCGAGGAGCGCGTCCGGTGATGTCTTCGCGCGCGCGGGTACTGTGCGCACCGGCGCGTCCGGTGGTTCGCTACAGCGCGTCCGGTGGGTCGTTTGACCGTTGGCGCACAGTGACCGTTGGTGGATCTAATGGACGAATTTGAATTCGGTGAACACGTGGACGTCGCAGGGGCACCGGACGCGGTTGAGCGCGTCCGGTGTGTCACGACCGGCGCGTCCGGTGCTCCCGCGGAAAAACGGACAAGTGTGTGCAACGGCTCTATTTGACTGTGGGGTTATAAATAGACCTTGTGGCCGGCCTTGGCCGGTAGCTGAGCACACTTTGGCCTTGGTGGCTTATGTGGTAGTGCTTGGAAGCCCTCTAACTCACTCATGCTTGATAGTGTTCATCAGATCGAGTGAGAGAGCGATTCTAGTGCGTTGCATCGAGAGGATTGCATCGAGTGGCACTAGGTGATCGTGTCGCAAGCCGGTGGTGCTTGTTACTCTTGGAGGTTGCCACCTCCTAGACGGCTTGGTGGCTTGCGACTCCGTTGAAGCACGCGTGGAGATTGTGCGTGGCTCCGGAGGAGGATTTGTGAGGGGGATTGTGCTCACCCCGCGGGGATCGCGAAGAGCAACTCTAGTAAAGCTCGTGGCTTGGAGGATCCTCATCTTGAGAGTGGATGTGCGGCACCCGCTGAGGGTTTGACTCTTGATAGTCAATTAGCTCGTGATCCATCAAGTGGGTGTATCGCCACAACGGGGACTAGCTTGGTGGCAACCAAGTGAACCTCGGTGAAAAACCACCGTGTCAACATTGTGTACATCTTCTCGGTGGTTTGCTTTCGATTCACAAGCTTGTATTTACTTTCATATATTTGTGCTTGTGTAGTTGCTCTTGTAACTAGTTTGTTTGTGTAGTTAGCTAGTTACCTTCTTGCTTGTGTAGCATAGAAGTAGCTCCCGTTGCGTGGCTAATTTGGTTTGTGTAACCTTGTTAGTCATATTGCTTAGTTTGTGTAGCTAAGTAATTTGCGCTCTCTAGTTTGGCATTAGTTGCCTTGCTATTGAGCATTGCTAGTGAGCATAGGTGGCTTCGTGCTTTTGCTTACTAGAATTGTGTAGGAGCTCCCCGGCTTTGCTAAAGTACTAGTGCATAGGTTTGTGTGACCTTGCTCTAGAATTGTTTAGGAGAGCTCTTGCTAAGGAAAGCACCTTAGTTATATAATTAGGATCTTTGTGAGGTGCTTGTGAACTTAGATAGAGGGGTGTAGTCTTGGCTAGACCGATAGTTTTAATTCCGCATTTGTTTCGGTTTGCCGACACGTTTATTTTAGAAAGGACTATTCACCCCCCCTCTAGTCCGCCATCTCGACCCTTCACTGGGTCAGACACGTGGCAAGCTATGGTGCTGCCACGTCATAGCCGTGGGCTTCTACTGGGCTTGGTCCATAAGCTCGGTTTACGGTGGACGCGAGCGCTGGTCCACGGTGGACCGCGTCTTCTTCCGGTGAACCGCGTCCACCCTTCTCCTCTCTCTCTGTGGTCCACGTGCACCGGGTGCATGTGTGAGTGGCTGGCGAGGGGAAGCCTCTGCTTCCATCTCTGGCATGTTCCCTCCGGTGTTGTGCTCACCGGTGTGGTCTTACGGCGGCGCAGTCATCCAATTAAGGTGGGGAAAAGCTTCCCCAGGCGATGGTGAGCCCGATGGTGGCGTCTGGGTAGCAATCGAGGCTCCCTAGAGCGTTGGCCACGATGAACGGTGGCTTGAGCACCACCGGCGTGCGGGAAGGGCGTGGGGCTGTGGCTTAGGCCGCTTTTGTGGTGCGCGTGGGCGTCACTATGCTTCCGCGAGTACGTTGGGCAATTCGAGGGGTCCTCCATGGCCTTCGGTGGCTTTGGCCCCGGTGGAGTCGACGCGGTGGCGGTGGCGCTCCGGCCGTGGCGCGGTGTGGCCTCCGTTTGACGTTCTAGTGATCCTCTCCTACTTAAATCGTGCGCGCGACGTGTTCCGCGGTGTTGCGGAACCAACCAAGGTGGTTGCGCCATCTCCACCGTGGCGTAGGAAGCGCGGTGGCTGCGTCATAGCCGTGCTTGGATCCATGGCGAGTGTGTGCTCTCCGTGAACCATAATGGCGTGCTCGAGCTGTGTGCTCGACGTTGCTCTCTTCCTTTCCTTTTTCCTCATGTTTCCGATCGGCTCGACACGGGGGCTGTGGTGGTCCTTCTAGGCTGTCGTTTTGGCCAACCGAAACAAGAGTTCATGCTCCGGCGTGGTCCGTTCATGGAGGTCTAGGCGAACCCATGGGCTAGGAGGGGTCTCAGCGGCGTCCGGCTCACCATCGGTGTTGAGGGCGAGAGGATAGTGGTGCAGTGGCGGGTTGTGGCCGTGTAGCTCCGGAAGCCGTGCAGTGCCGACCCTGCGATCGTGATGAGGACGACCGCGTCTCCCTCGACTCCGGCGGCTCCGAAGGTGTTCCGATGGCGCCTTCCCCTGTTTCTCTCCTCTTCCCTCCTTCTTCCTCCCTTGGTTCTCTTTCTCTTGGCTTAGGTGTGCAGAGGGTAGCCACCCGGTGGTGGCGGGGCGTTGAGAGCTCGGGCGCTAGGGTGATCGGGGCTAGGCCTTTATAGCCGAATGCCAAGCTTCCATGGCGGTGGCGATCGATCGGTGGAGAAGCATGCGACGCATCCTACGGTGGCGTGTGGTTGCGTGGGTGCGGCGCAAGAGGGGGAACAAGGGCATGCCCTGGGCATGACCCCTGGCCCGCCTCTGCCAACGCTGTTGGCCCCCGGTCGCGCGGTGGTTGAGCATGGCGTGGAGAAGAAGAACATGAGCCTGTCGTGCGGGGCCCGCGTGGCAGTGGCTGCAAGTGGAACGGGGAAGCACGCGGGTGTGGAAGTCGTGTGGCTGTCGCGTGGGGCCAAGTGGCAGCGGCAGCTGGCGAGCTGGGCGCGCGGGCGTGAGCGGTCGCCTAGGCCGGCAGCTGGGCCGCGTGTGTGCGCGCTGGAGCTGAGCGCGCGTGTGGCGGCTTGGGATGGATTGCTGGGCCGAGCAGCTGGCTGGGAGGCCTTCTTCTCTCTTTCTTCTTTTTCTTTTCTATTTTTCATTTCTTTTCCATTTTTTTTGAATTCAAATTTGGTTTGAAATTTGAATTCCAAACTGATGTAACTTATTCATTGGTGTTTAGGGAATTTTGTTTAGCTATTTTGTATATCCACATAGGTGTAGTTTGTTATATATATAGAATTAGTTTTTCTTTTATACAATTATCCTTGGATTTGAATAGTGATTATTTTATGGTGTGTTTCTTAGAAAAAGTTGTTAAGCATAACATAAAGCAAAAGAAAATCCAAATCACAATTTGAGTTAACTATGTATGCAACATTTCATTTGTTAGAATTTAAATAAACATAATTAGTCAAAGGCATGCCATGCTTATATGCTAACTTGGGTTGGGTTAGACCTAATGCATCTCTTAGGTTGGGTTACCATACATGACACTCATCATCACATAGAAGTTTTGAGAAAAATTTTGTATTTGGTATTTTTGGTGTGTGGATTTTTGGGTTGTTACAGTAAGGTTGTTTAACTGATACAGATGAACCTGCTGAGCACCAAAGGTCCCCACCAAGAACATTCCAACACCATGCATGAGAACATTTTGTTAGAAGGCTCGAAATTTTGTTAGCACAGGAAGTGGTCACATCACATCTATACACATACGGTGTTTGGCATTCAACAGAAACTATTGCTCGGTGGAGGTAGGGAAGACTATGGTTTTCAATAAAACTAGGAGGATTCTCCGCGCATTGCCGCAGGTATGAAGAAGGAATATAAATGGATTAGGATGTTAATCAGTAAGAATTAGGAGATGTATATGTATGCAGGAACATGTATATATATATATAGGCCTTTGCTTAGTGGATGTTAATTGTATGTGATAGTGCTTTGCCTACGTGGATAGCTTGCATGTTGAGAGAAATAGCTAGCGAAGTTTATCTTTATAAGAGATATAGATACACACAAAAAGTAACAATATATTGACACAACTACACAAATCTTATTGGAGGCAGGCGTTTCAGGTTAACAGAGGCGGGCAACACAATCGCCTCCATCGAAAGGTTTGTGTTAATGTGGACCAATGGAGGCGGTTGCTTTGCCTGCCTCGGTTAATTGATTTATGGAGGCGGACCCAAATGCTTAACTGCGTAAATAAATTCATGATTTTAAAAAAAGCCCACCGAGCACGATAGCCCATTGATCTCGATGCCTGGATCTACCTCCGCACACGCCGCCAGGAGCCGCTACCCGCCCTTGCATAGCCAGAGCCACCACCATCGAGCCCGTCTGTAACATCCAAAAATTTTAAAATTTTTGAATTAGATAAAATTTGAAGTTAAAAGAGATTTAGTTATGAGTTTAAATAATTTAGATAATAATTAATGGGGATTAAAATTTAAATTATTAGGTGGAATATTGGTGATGCATTCATGATGTTGCATTTGCTTTATTGTGTAGTGTGGTTTTGGTATTTATTTGATTTGGATTCAAAATCTATTTTTAAATGGCTTTGGAAACAAATTTAAATGAGAAAAGAAAAGAAAAAGGAAAAGAGAAAAGCCTTACCTGTGCAGCCGGTCTGTCCCTCCTTCCCTCGTGGTTGGGCCGTCGGAGCCGAGCCTTTCCTTTCCTCCCGTGTCACGTGGGTCGGCCCAGGAAGCTGCGACCACGCGCTCTCTCTCTTCTGTGTCGCTGACGAGGGGACCCCGCATGTCAGCCGAGTCTTCCACCTCCGGTTCGTTGTCGGAATGGACTCCAACCCGATGAAATCCGCCTTCCTGATCTTCTACGACTTGGACCGCAAGCCGTGTGCCCCTATAAGAGAGGTGCGACCCAAGGCATCCTGTTTTTCCTTTCACGCGCCGCCCTAGGTCATAGACTCGTCGTCAAGTTGATTTTAGATCTCGCCGGGTTGGAGCTAAGGCTGCCGCTATTATGCTCGATGGTAGTCGCTTCTCTGTCATCGAAGATCCCTTCGTCGCCTTCCGTCTTGAGGTGAAGTAGCCGTAGGTGACATATTTTTCTTCCTCTTGTTCTCCGTTGCTCACCCAGTACCGCCATGATTCACAGGAGGCGGCCCTCCGCCTTTCCGAGCCAAGCACCACCGACGAGTCCTCTTGGCCACCCCAGGTGAGATCCCGTTGAGCTTCTCCTTCGTTTGGAACTAGTCGCAAGCTGATTGGTGGTCTAAATAGCAAAAACCGTGACCTCCGGCGATGTGGTTCGCGTCGGCCATGGCGGCCATCGGCCGGCGTTGAGGGAGACGACTGATTTCTCTCTCTCTCTCTCTCTTGGATTGAACGGTAGCCATCCATTCTCAGATCAAGGGCTCAGATTAGAAGATACCCCTTCGCAGGGTAAAGTTGTTAAAGAGCCCCTGCACTTTTACTTATTAGAACCCGCGGTCCTTGGTGTAATCTAGAAATTACGTTTCTTTGTTTTAAAAATGTATTTCTTCTCAGTAAATCAAAAATACGTTTTCTGATATTTACAGTTTTGCCACTAAACTTGTTTTGGTCATAAAATCTTCGTTTTAACTCCGATTTGACCCGTTTAAGTTGTGTTAGATTCGTATTTGCGAGCTCTACATGTTAGTATAGTTGTACAGTAGGTTTGTGATATTTAATTTTTGAGCTTATATTAAAGTATTTATTTGTCTATAGTAAATCTTAGAAAATTCATAACTTCCACGTTTTAAATCCGAATTTCGTGATCTTTACGTCTGTATGATCGTAGTAACGTGTAGAATAGTTTTATAAGCTTTTCAAACTGTTTTTCTACTGTTGGTTAGGTTTTCTACCTTTAAGATTCGATGTTAGATTTAATCTATTGTTTTCTAAAGAAAATCTCGTTTAATCCATAACTTATTTGTTTCAATTCCGAATTAGTGGATTTATAACAACATAAACTACATATTAGTATTCATGTTTTTCTTATCAAAATCTTTGGAATTTCATGGTTTGAATCATATCTTAAATAACAATTATGTAACTGAGTTCTGTAAATAAAATATGATTTGTTTTACTTTAGTTTTATAATTCAAATCTAAATTTGACTTAAATTATAATCTCTATAAAATATCTTATATATGTTTTTATACCATTAAGATACATGAAGCTAATAGTTTTATGGGTAAATCTATCGATAGTTGTATCTTTTCAATCGTAGCTTCGATTAGCGTGCTTTTTCGCGACTTTGTGTTCGTAGCGAGGCGTAGAATCGTGTTTTAAACTCTTTTACTTATTTTTGTATGATTGGTGTACTGTTCTAATATAGATCTATTGTTTGCTTCGTATATGATTGTGTGGATGCTTGTGTGGTGCTATATGGTTCAGTCAATCGGTGAGGTTTACGTGGTGATTAAGAAGCTATTCTCTGAAGACTAGAAGCTGAGAATTAGAAGCAGACGATTGAAAGTTGAATACTAAAGGCTTTCGAGCGTATTGCTTTGGGGGAAAAGCAAGTTAAGGCAAGTATAACATGGGACCATCCTTGTTACTTATTCACTAAAATTATCATACATATGCATGTGTCTTACTTGACAACCATAGAGATTATAACTTAGCTATTGATATCTTGTTTCCTTGTCACCTGTGGGTTCTGCATTTGGGTAGCTATTGCTAGTGCTTAATTATGAACAATGATCTTGTAATTTGATTAATGGATTAAGCAACCAACCATGAAGATGATTTTATTACTGTTGAAAGGGGGCTAGAGCAAGGGGTTATATTGTTGCTCTGGTTTCTCTCTATAAGGACTTACCTGTAAGTGATAACCGAGATTGACAGTACAGCTGTGAGGGCTCTGGCTCTAGTTGTTCATGAGACATTTTCTAGCTTGTTAGTGGTTACCTTAATTGGCGTAAGAAAGGCTTGACACGTTGGGTGTAGGACAACCTCTAGTCTATGAGTATAGCCGAGAAGGAATTATGCCATTTGAAAAGGGGGCTTCCTACATCTGCCTGCCGAGTGAATCTAATGGCCCTAACTTGTTAGACGAACTTTTGAATGACTTTGTATGGTTTTCGATGTTTTGGGCCTTGCAAACCCATGCATTTGGAAATTATGACTCACAGTGAAAGTGTATACCTCTGCACAGAGTTTAATAAACTGGTATACTAGCCGTGCTCACGGATACGAGTGGCCTTGGGGATTCTTACAGAATAGTTGATTACCATTGTTATATCATGCTTAATTACTATTGATTATTAGTATGCTCATGTTAATACTATTCATTATCCTTATTACAATTGATCATTGGTTCATTAATGGGAATTGGAATACCTTGATACTACTCAATTGCTAATTATATGATGATTAAAAGCTAAACGTAGTAAAACAATATCTAGCCTTTTGTGCCTCATGAACCCTGTGTTATACTTGTTGAGTTCGACATGGACTCACTCTTGCTATTTCCACCACACTCCAGTGTGTAGTAAGGTGTTGCTCAGTAGAAGGTTAAAGATGTAGTGGAGTTTTCATAAGTCTTTTAGAAGTGTTTGGCATACGGAGCCACCAGTCAGCCGTCCCTGAGAAGAATGGAGCCTAAAGTTTAGTCACCGTTCCACGATACTCTGATGTAAGTGTTAATATAGCTATGTATACGTTATATAATAACATTGTTTCTGATACTTTTTTTATTCTGACATATGTGTGGACTTCCTAGGCACACATATGATTAGCCTGGTTTTGTTCTTTAGAAAACCGGGTGTGACACCGTCATCCCCGCGCACGCCGGAGGTGTCCTAGCCACTAGATCAGGCCTCCCCGCGCGTGCCGCCGCCGGATCCTCTCCCTCTTGGTTGGATCCGCGCCCCCTGTCATTGCTCATGCTAGATCCACGCACCCATAGCCACCGGTGGCCGAATCCGCTCGGTGGTGGCTAGATCCGTGCCCCTGCTGTTGCTACTGACTAGATCCACACCCCCGCTGCCTCCGGTGGCCGGTTGGAGGACGGATCCATGTCGGGAGAGGGGGAGGGAGAAGCGCCACATGTCAGGAGAGGGACAGAGAGGGGCACCGCCCTGCCTATAGGCTGTCGGGGATAGGGAGAGGGAGAGGCGCCACCTTGCCTGCCCACTGCGGAGAGGGAGAGGGAGAGGGAGGGGGAGGGGGTGCGTCACATGGGGAGAGAGGGAGCGCCACACGTCGCACGGGGAGAGGGAGGGGCGTTGCCCTGCATGCCAGCTGTGGAGAAGGAGATGGAGGGGGAGGGGCAGGGGGAGCACCGCATGGGGGATAGAGGGAGGTCCGGGCGCTCAATTGAGAGATGGACAGACTGAGAGAGAGATTGAGAGGAAAGAACTGCTGCTCTTATACAAGCCTAATAGAAGCCTGATTTGGCTTTAGCTGGGCCTCAGCGACGATTAACTGAGGCAGACAGGCACGCCTCCGAAAATGGCCTCCATTTTAGGAGGCAGACGCCTTAAAAGGCCTACCTTGGTAAAGCGATTTTAGGTGGCGGTCATTTTTTGACCACCTCCACAAATCAATTTTAGGAGGTGAGCAATCATGATCGCCTACGTAAATAAAATGTCTGCCTCGGTTAAGGCATTTTGCAAGATGGTTAGTTGTGACCGCCTCCGTAAATAAAAACATCTGCCTCCAAAAATCCTTAAACATTTTCCAAGGCAGTTGGATTTTGTGACCGCCTCTGTTAATGTTTAGGCAGTGTGTCGCAAAATCATTTTTCTAGTAGTATGTGTTTGAAGAAAACCAAAAGAAAGGCTAAGGACATGGAGTCAGTCTCTACTGTGCTTACGTTTTTGTTTCCTTGAGAACTCCTTTGGCCCCGGAAGCTAAAGCCTTTCTTTTCTCCTTCAGCGGCTTGTGAATGGTGCTTGCAAAAAACACAAGCCAAACTAAAGAGTGGTTTAAATTGGCTAGTAGTGCGGGCACACACAGTTGAATGTAAAGTTACGTATTAAAATTGCATGAGCCTGGTGTGGTGGGGGTGGTGTGTTGTGGTTGTGGTTGTGTGTGGGTCCGTGTGTCTGCGTGTGGATTTGCATGCATGGGTGTGTTGTGTGCACGCACATGCACAAATGGGACATCACAATTTGAGAGAAAGAGTTGCAAATTCTCTCGTGGCAACCTTATGAAAAAACTACTAAATATGGAGAACAAAATCGTAAACCTAGATATATCTGGATCACTCTCCTACTTCCAACTTTGGTCTATCTAGATCACTCTCCTACTTCCAACTTTGGTCAGCCCGAGGTGGCCAATGTTTTCACTACGTTGAAGGAACGAAAGGAAAAAAGAAAACTTTTTCAGAACAAGCAGCAATGGTTAATCATGTCTTCTAATAACAAATTCTTATCTCAGTTGAGTCTTCTAGGGTAGAATGTTCTAGGTTCAACCATAGAACTTTTATACACAATTTTAGGAACCAAGGTGGAAATTTTGAAGGTGCTAGAATCTTATCTAGAATGAAAACCCTCACAAATAGGGGGATAACGCTAAGATTATTTGACTAATACGGATGAACCTGCTGAGCACCAAAGATCCCCACCAAGAACATTCCAACAGCCTGCATGAGAACATTTTGTTAGAAGGCTCAAAATTTTGTAAGCACAGGAAGTGGTCACATCACATCTATATACATACGGTGTTTGGCACACAACAAAAACTATTGCTCAGTGGAGGTAGGGAAGACTTTGTGGTTTTCTATAAAATACACACAAAAACTAATATATCTAGAGAGAGAAACAATAGATTTTGTCACTACTGCACAAATCTTATTGGAGGCGGGCGTTTTAGGTTAGCGGAGACGATTGCTTTGCCCACCTCGATTAATAGATTTATGGAGGCAGACACAAATGCTCGCCTACGTAAGTAATTTCAAGATTTAAAAAAAGCCCACCGAGCCCGGTGGCCTATCGAGCCTGGTGCCTAGATCTGCCCACTACTAGGAATATCCACTTCTATGATGATCAGCTTTTGTCACAGAAGGAGCCAAATTCGTCATAATTTCAGTTTTATGACGAATTTATAACGGAAAATGGTTCGTCATAGAAGTCGCGACATACTTGAATTTCTATGATGATTTTCGCAAATTGTCGTAGAAGTGGCTTGATCTGTGACGAAAAATAGGACGTCATAGAACTGTTTTGGCATGCATGGCAGGGGGCCGACACGCTGGTGGGTGCTTCTGTTGGAGGTGCTTTCCACGTGTACATGCTATAGCTAGTTTCATTGGAGATGGTTCGGGTACGTGTCTCCTTCTTATTGAACAACGTGATCATCTCTTGTTCTTGCACGTTTTAGGTTCTTACCAGAGCACATGTCGGTTCCCTGTTGTTCCACATGTCAGTTTTCTACTGGCACAGATGTCGTGTTGCCACTAGATCACGTGTCACTTCTTCATTGGACCACGTGTCGTATTATTATTGGTCCATGTGTCCATTTCTTATTTGACCACGCGTCACGATGATGTCCGTCCACGTGTTGTATTTTTATACGTCCACGTGGCTTGACGATTTCCTTGCACGTGTCAGATTTTTAATAACCCACGTGTCGTGCCCTGGCTAAGTCACGTGTCATGCACTGGTTGGTCCATGTGTGACATTTTTATTTGATCACGTGGCCTGTCCTGGTTCTACCGCGTGCATGACGAATTACATCAGAAAAGTAATTCGAGATCGTCACTACTACACAGATTGACAACATAATTATTCAAGCTGGCAATCAAATACCAACAATTAACATTTCACACGTTAGCAGTAAGCCACTAACAGAGTATCACCACAACAAACCATCACATGAGTCCACACAACATACCACAAAAGTTCACTGTATCAAGCCGTAGGAGTTGAAGACCGAGAGTTAATTACCAGGAGAGCTTAAGCGCATTGCTTGCTCACAGAGCCTATTGTACTCCTCCTGTTCCATTTCTTGAATTTCTCAAACTCCCTTTTAGACTATTCTGTCTTCCTCTTCAGTACATCCACTAGTTCGACGAGGGCAGCGGTACTTTCTTGTTCACCAGCAAGCTGCTCCCAAAGTGTCATCTCCGTCGATGTCTCTGCTCTGGTTGAGCTTCTCAGGATACCAACATTCTTCAAAAAAAAGGTTTTTCCTGCTTGCCTAGGAAGGGGGCTTGCCCTAGGAGAGGCAGATGACCTTGGAAACAACATCAGCACTAGTCATTGGTTACTACCCATCAGCAACAGGTTCTGCTTGCATAGTTTTCATAGATTCCTGTGAAATTCAGTCAATAAAACAATAGGTTACAGATAGTAGAAGAGGACTTCAATTGAAAACCTAAGACATTAATTCATCATAAGTAATGCATAGGACTTCCTCAGTCTACTGCTGATAGAGATTACATAAGCACAATGCATAGGTCTTTTGCAGCCTACTGCCGATAGAGATTACATATGCACAATGTACATTGATTGGTGTAAAATTGCAACTACAAAATTAAATGATGTTGCCACATTAGGCCCTGCTGCATTTTCTTCTTTTATGGCAATGGGTTCAGTAGATTTCAAGGAAAGCAAATGAAGGTACCTACAACTGCTGCTCTTGTAGCATCGCTTAGGCCCTTTTTGTACTGGTATGGAAGTCCTTGAAGACTTTCACAGCATTAACATCTTCATCAGGTCGACCATGTTGTTCAAGTCCTGGATCATCATGTTGTTATGAGTAACAGGGTTGTCCCACAGGTACACGTCGAATGGAGAAGGGTCCCATAGGTACACGTCGGCTAGAGAAAGGACCAAGCCGAGACTTTTAAGACAAATTGCAAGCATCATGGAGGAGTAACTACAGGTCCCATAGGTACACATCGGATGAAGAAAGGATCGTGTGAAGATTTATGATGAAGTGTCATTCATTACAGATCGAAAACTTCGTCACCGATGTGTAATTAGTTCAATGACAAAGCCCTGGTTGTCGCAATATTAAAGAAGATTGTCATAGATGAGTCACGCGAATGATCTATGACAACCCTGTTCTATTCTATGACATCTCTTGTGATGATACCTAATTTCATCATAGATAGGGAGGGTTTGAGGATCTCACCACTGATCTATGACGAAACATAAATATTCGTCATAAAAAGCAATATTCTATGACAGTTTCGGATTCGTCATTAAGATTTCATCGTAGAAGTGGATATTTCTAGTAGTGCCCCCCGCGCACGCCGCTTGGAGTCGCTATCCTGCATGCTAGCTGTGAACAAGGAGAGGGAGGGGGAGGGGGACAGAGGGAGGGCCAGGCGCTCAATTCAGAGAGGGACAGACTGAGAGAGATTGAGAGGAAACCCTAACGGCTGCTCTTATACAAGCATGATAGAAGCGCGATTTGAGCTTTGGCTGGTCCTTAGACAATATTAATCGAGCCAGACAGGCCCGCCCCCGAAAATGGCCTCCATTTTCAGAGGCGGACGCCTTAAAAGGCCTGCCTTGGTAAATCGATTTTAGGTGACGGTCATTTTTTTGTCGCCTCCGTAAATCAATTTTAGGAGGCGAGCAATCGTGATCGCCTACGTAAATAAAATATCTACCTTGGTAAATGCACTTTGCGAGACGGTTAATTGTGACCGCCTTCGTAAATAAAAACGTCCACCGCCGAAAATCCTTAGACATTTTCTGAGGCAGTTGGATTTTGTGATCGCCTTTGTTAATGCTTAGGCAGTGTATCGCAAAATCATTTTTGTAGTAGTGTGTGTTTGAAGAAAACCATAAGCAAGGATTGTTATCAAGAGGATAAGAAAAATGTAAGGAGGTAGGAGGAATAGAATACTCCTCTATGTCATTAACATCAAGCTGAGGACATGGAGTCAGTCTCTACTGTGCTTACCCTTTTTGTTTCCTTGAGACCTCCTTTGCCCCCAGAAGCAAAAGCCTTTCTTTTCTCCTTCAGCGGATTGTGAAAGGCGCTTGCAAAAAACACTAGCCAAATTAAAGAGGGGTTTAAATTGGCTACTAGTATGGGCACACACAGTTGAATGTAAATTTATGTATTAAAATTGCATGAGTCTGGTGTGGTGGGGGTGATGTGTTGTTGTTGTGGTTGTGTGTGGGTTCATGTGTCTGTGGGTGGGTTTGCGTGCATGGGTGTGTTGTGTGCACGCACGTGCACAAATGGGACATCACAATTTGAGTGAAAGAGTTGCAAATTCTCTCCTAGTAACCTTATGAAAAAAACTACCAAATATGGAGAACAATATCGTAAACCCAGTTGATATCTGGATCACTCTCCTATTTCCAACTTTGGTCAGCCCAAGGTGGCCAATGTTTTCACTACATTGAAGAAACGAAAGAAACAAAGAAAACTTTTTTCAGAACAAGCAGTAATGGTTAAGCATGTCTTCTAACAACAAATTTTTATCTTAGTTGAGTCTTCTAGGGTAGAATGTTCTTAGGTTCATCCATCGAACTTTTACACACAATTTTAGGAACCATGGTGGAAATTTTGAAGGTGCTAGAATCTTACCTAGAATGAAAACCCTCACAAATAGGGGACATCTCTAAGTTTATTTAACTGATTCAGATGAACCTGCTGAGCACCAAAGATCGCCACCAAGAACATTCCAACACCCTACATGAGAACATTTTGGTAGAAGGCTCAAAATTTTGTAAGCACAAGAAGTGGTCACATCACATCAATACACATACGGTGTTTGGCACACAATAGAAACTATTGCTCGGTGGAGGTAGGGAAGACTTTATGGTTTTCTACAAAATACACACAAAAACTAATATATCTAGAGAGAGAAACAATAGATTTTGTCACTACTACACAAATCTTATTGGAGGCGGGCGTTTTAGGTTAATGGAGGCGATTGCTTTGCCCACCTCGGTTAATCGATTTACAGAGGTGGACACAAATGCTCTCCTGCATAAATAATTTCAAGATTTAAAAAAAGCCTGCCGAGCTCGGTAGCCCATCGAGCCCAGTGCCTAGATCTGCCCCCGTGCATGCTGCTAGGAGCCGCTACCCACCCTTGCATAGCCGAAGCCACCACCGTCGAGCCTGAAAACATCTAGGCCCCGGGAGTTGGTTTCGGCAATTGATGACAACGCATTATTACCATGACTAACGTGTGTTTTGCAGAAACTTTGATAAGTTAGGTCATGGGGTTGATAACTGCTTTGGGCACTATGGTATTCATGCCCCTTGATGGAAATCATTTCGGTTTTCAAAGGATCAATGACAAGATTAAGGACGGTTAGTTTCGGATGTCAAGGTGTTGAGTTACATCCAGAATAGTCGTTAGAATCTTCGCTTTTTTCCTTTGGCCGTACTATAAAGGGGGGCATGAGCGAGTAGCTTGACCTAGGTGAGTCTTTTGTTTAGGTGTGGTGCACACTTATCAAACTTAGCACTAGGTAGCTCAGGAAAAGCTCAAAGTTCAGTTGGAAGCAATTTGGTTCAAGTTGCGTCGCGTTTCGAAGTCGTTTGAGTTGTTTACCCTTGACCGGACGCGATCTCTGTCATGACCGGACGCGTCCGGTTAGTACTAACAGTCACTGTGTTTTCAACCTGGTTGACCGGACGCGGTCCCTGCGAGGACAGGACGCGTTGATCAGTCTGACATGTGTTTCAGAGGGTAAAAGTATAATCGGACACGACTAGAAAATGACCGGATGCGTCCGGTTACATTCCAGTAAGGTACTTAGCTGACCTGACGCGTCCAGTCATAACTGATCGGACGCGGTCGAGCGTCAGGTTAAAGTACAGTAAGGTTCTTGCACGATCGGACGTGTCCGGTCACCCCTGATCGGTGCGTCCGGTCACTCAGCGGTTTCATTCTGATTTTCGACCGTTACACTCGACCGGCGCGTCCGGTCACGTCGACCGGCGCGTCCGGTCACGTCGACCGGCGCATCCGGTCAGTGCGTGTTTTGCTGAGTTGGCTGGTAACGGTTGGATTTGTCTGTGGGGTGTATAAATACATCCCCTCCACCTCTTCTAGAGGTCTCTTGCTCATTTGTTCAGCTGAGAAACACCTTTCAAGTGCAAGGGAGTGCAAGAGTCCTAGTGAGGGTAGTGATTTGAGAATCAAAGCTTGATATCCCTCATTAGTGACTAGAGAGTAGCAAATGTGCTTCTATCTTCTCATTAGGCTTGTTGTGGTCAAGTGAGAGTTCTAGCTTGTTACTCTTGGTGATCGCCATCACCTAGATGGTTTGGTGGTGATTGGGAGTTTGGTGATCATCCAGCGAGCTTGTGGATGACCCAACTCATCTTGTGAGCGGTTTTGGGCGATTCACCACAATGGAGTGTCAAAGAATTAGCCCGTAGAGAGCACTTGATCCTTGCGCGGATCAAGGGGGAGCTACACCCTTGCGCGGGTGCTCCAACAAGGACTAGTGGGGAGTGGCGACTCTCCGATACCTCGGGAAAACATCGCCGTGTTCCTAACCCTTACTTTCAAGCATTTACTTTCATGTATTACTTTCATTGCTTGTTTACTTTCCTAGAATTGTCATGCTAGACTAGGATTGGAACTTAGGGTGTAAAACTTTTACCGATAGAATCACAAGGAACACTAGTAGGCACTAGGGGTGAAGTTTGGCTTGTAGGACTTAATTCTTGCAATTAATTTTTAGAAAAGCCCAATTCACCCTCCCTCTTGGGCATCTTGATCCTTTCAGAGCCCGTCATCCCCACGTGCTGGAGGTGTCCTAGCAGCCAGATCCGGCCTCCCAGTGCGTGTCGCCGCTATATCCGCTCGCTCTTGGTTAGATCTGCATCCCCCATCGCTGCTCATGCCGGATCCACGCACCCGCAACCGCCGGTGGCCGAATCCGCTCATTGGTGGCCAGATCTATGCCCCCGCCGCCACTTAGAGATGGCAACGGGTACCTGAAACCTGAGTACCCGACGGGTATTACTCAATAAAGAGGCGGGTATGGGATGAAATTTCTACCCGTGGGTACATTATTGGGAAAAATCCTATACCCATCGGGTATGGCGGGTACGGGTGCGGGTGTATACTACCCATACCCGCATACCCACGGGTAAGACATACCCGCAAAAATAACTAGCCAACCTCAGTTATTTTAGCGCATATAAGTCATGAATTTTGCCCATTGAGACATCCACTATATTTCTAGTAGATTGCCTTTGATGTAATGATGCTAATAATGTTTGTTAGCATGTTTGTAACTTGTTGGAAGCTTAGAATGATTTATTTTTGCATGTGACTATTTGATATTTTTAGGTAATTTTTGGGTATGCTATCGGGTACGGGTTATCCGTTGGGTGAGAATTACCCGGCGGGTACGGGTATGGAACTATTTTTTTACCCGCATGCGGGTACGGGTAACCTGACGGGTAAAATTTTGCGGGTGCGGGTATGGGTGGGCACTACCCGTCGGGTACGTACCCGTTGCCATCTTGACTGCCACTGCTGACTAGATCCATGCCCCGCCGCCATCAGTGGCCGGTTGGGGGCTGGACCCACGCCGAGAGAGGGAGAGGGAGAGGCGCCGCGTGTTGGGAGAGGGAGAGGGAGGGGCGCCGCCCTGTCTACCAGCTGTTGGGGAGAGGCAGAGGGAAAGGAGCTGCCCTAGCTACTAGCTATGGAGAGGGAAAGGGAAGGGGTGGCAGTCCATCGCACGGGGAGAGAGGGAGTGCCACGCCTCACACGGGGGAGAGGGAGGGGCGCTGCCCTGCATGCTAGCTATGGAGAAGGATATGGAGGGGGAGGGGGAGGGGGAGCACCGCATGGGGGAGATGGGGAGGGCTGGGCGCTCAATTGAGAGAGGGACAGACTGAGAGAGATTGAGAGGAAACCCTAACTGATGCTCTTATACAAGTGCGATAGAAGCTTGATTTGGGCTTTGGCTGGGCCTCAGCCATGATTAACCGAGGCAGACAGGCCCGCCTCCGAAAATGACCTCCATTTTCGGAGGCAGACGCCTTAAAAGATAGCCTCCGTAAATCGATTTTAGGAGGTGAGCAATCGTGATTGCCTACATAAATAAAATGTCCGCCTTGATAAATGCATTTTGTGAGATGGTTAATTGTGATCACCTCCATAAATAAAAACGTCTGCCGCCAAAAATCCTTAGACATTTTCTGAGGTAGTTGGATTTTGTGACCGCCTCCGACCCTCTGTTAATGTTTATGCAGTGTCTCGCAAAATCATTTTTGTAGTAGTGTGTGTTTGAAGAAAACCATAAGCAAGGATTGTTATCAAGAGGCTAAGAAAAAAGTAAGGAGGTAGGAGGAAGAGAATACTCCTCTATGTCTATTAACATCAAGCTAAGGACATGGAGTCAATCTCTACTGTGCTTACCCTTTTTGTTTCCTTGAGACCTCCTTTGGCCCCAGAAGCTAAAGCCTTTCTTTTCTCCTTCAGCGGATTGTGAAATGTGCTTGCAAAAAAACACTAGCCAAATTAAAGAGGGGCTTAAATTGGCTACTAGTACGGGCACACACAGTTGAATGTAAAGTTATGTATTAAAATTGCATGAGTCTGGTGTGGTGGGGGTGGTGTGTTGTGGTTGTGGTTGTGTGTGGGTTCGTATGTCTACGGGTGGGTTTGCGTGCATGGGTGTGTTGTGTGCACGCACGTGCACAAATGGGACATCACAATTTGAGTGAAAGAGTTGCAAATTCTCTCATGGCAACCTTATGAAAAAACTACCGAATATGGAGAGCAATATCATAAACCCAGTTGATATCTGGATCACTCTCCTACTTCCAACTTTGATCAACCCAAGGTGGCCAATGTTTTCACTACATTGAAGAAACAAAAGGAAAAAAGAAAACTTTTCATAACAAGCAGTAATGGTTAAGCATGTCATCTAATAACAAACTCTTATCTTAGATGTGTCTTCTGGGGTAGAATGTTCTAGGTTCAACCATAAAACTCTTACACACATTTTTAGGAACCAAGGTGCTAGAATCTTATCTAGAATGAAAACCCTCACAAATAGGGGAGAACGCTAAGTTATTTAACTGATACGGATAAACCTGCTGAGCACCAAAGATCCCCACCAGGAACATTCCAACACCCTGCATGAGAACATTTTGCTAGAAGGCTCGAAATTTTGTAAGCACAAGAAGTGGTCACATCAGATCTATACGCATACGGTGTTTGGCACACAACAGAAACTATTGCTTGGTGGAGGTAGGGAAGACTTTATGGTTTTCTATAAAATACACACAAAAAAATAATATATCTAGAGAGAGAAATAATAGATTTTGTCACTACTACACAAATCTTATTGGAGGCGGGCATTTTAGGTTAATGGAGGCAGTTGCTTTGCCCACCTCGGTTAATCGATTTACGGAGGCAGACACAAATGCTCGCCTGCGTAAATAATTTCAAGACTTTTAAAAAAAAGGCCCACCGAGCCCGGTAGCACGTCAAGCCCGGTGCCTAGATCTACCCCCACGCACGCCGCTAGGAGCCGCTACCCGCTCTTGCATAGCTGGAGCCACCACCATCGAGCCCGTCATCCCCGCACGCTGGAGGTGTCCTAGCCGCCGGATCCGGCCTCCCAGCGCGCACTGCCGCCGGATCCACTCGCTCTTGGTCGGATCCATGCCCCCCGTCGCTGCTCCTATCGGATCCATGTGCTCGCAGACGCCGGTGGCTGAATCCACTCGGTGGTGGCTGGATCCATGCCCTCGCCACTTCTGCTGACCGGATCCACACCCCCGCACCTCTGGTGGCCGGTTGGTGGCTGGATCTGCCACCGGTGGCCAGTTGGAGGCTGGATCCGCGTTGGGAAAGGGGGAGGGAGAGGCAACGCATGTCGGGGGGCGCCACCTTGCCTACCGGCTGTAGGGGAGTGGGAGAGGGAGGGGGAGGGGGTGCGTCGCATGAGGAGAAAGGGAGCGCCACACAATGCACATGGGAGAGGGAGGGGTGCTGCCCTGCATGCCAGCTGTGGAGAAGCAGAGGGAGAGGGAGAGGGAGGGGGAAGGGGAGCACCACAAGGGGGGAAGAGGGAGGGTCGGGCACTCAATTCAAAGAGGGACAGACGGAGAAACAAATTGAGAGGAAACCCTAATTGCGGCTCTTATATACAAGCCCGATAGAAGCCCAATTTGGGCTTTGGCTGAGCCTCAGCCACGATTAACCGAGGCAGACAGGCTAAGGCAGACGCCTTAAAAGGCCTGCCTCGATAAATCAATTTTAGGTGGCGGTCATTTTTTGACCGCCTCCATAAATAACTTTTAGGAGGCGAGCAATCGTGATCACCTACGTAAATAGAATATCTGCCTCGGTAAATGCATTTTGTGAGACGGTTAATTGTAACCGCCTCCGTAAATGAAAATGTCCGCCTCTAAAAATCCTTAGACATTTTGCAAGGCAGCTGAATTTTGTGACCGTCTCTGTTAATGTTTAGGCAGTGTCTCGCAAAATCATTTTTGTAGTAGTGTGTGTTTGAAGAAAACCAAAAAGAAAGGCTAAGCACATAGACTCAGCCCCTACTGTGCTTACCGTTTTTATTTCCTTGAGATTTCCTTTGGCCTCAGAAGCTAAAGCCTTTCTTTTCCCCTTCAGCGGATTGTGAATGGTGCTTGCAAAAAAAACAAGCCAAATTAAAGAGAGGTTTAAATTGGCTACTAGTGCGGGCACACACAGGTGAATGTAAAGTTACGTATTAAAATTGCATGAGTGTGGTGTGGTGGGGGTGGTGTGGTGTGGTTGTAGTTGTGTGTGGGTTCGTATGTCTGTGTGTGGGTTTGCGTGCATGGGTGTGTTGTGTGCACACACATGCACAAATGGGACATCACAATTTGAGAGAGAGTTGCAAATTCTCTCGTGGCAACCTTATGAAAAAAACTACCGAATATGGAGAACAAAATCGTAAACCCAGTTGATATCTGGATCACTCTCCTACTTCCAACTTTTGTCAGCACAAGGAGGCCAATGTTTTCACTACATTGAAGAAACGAAAGAAAAAAAGAAAAAAAATAGAACAAGCAGTAATGGTTAAGCATGTCTTCTAATAACAAATTCTTATCTTAGTTGAGTCTTCTGGGGTAGAATGTTCTTGGTTCAACCATAAAACTTTTACACACATTTTTAGGAACCAAAGTGGAAATTTTGAAGGTGCTAGAATCTTATCTAGAATGAAAACCCTCACAAATAGGGGAGAACGCTAAGATTGTTTAACTGATACGGATGAACCTGCTGTCTGCTGAGCACTAAAGATCCCCACCAAGAACATTCCAACACCCTGCACGAGAACATTTTGTTAGAAGGCTCAAAATTTTGTAAGCACAAGAAGTGGTCACATCACATCTATACACATACGGTGTTTGGCACACAACAGAAACTATTGCACGGTGGAGGTAGGGAAGACTTTATGGTTTTCTATAATATACACACAAAAAATAATATATCTAGAGGGAGAGGGAGGGGAGCACTGCACCGGGGAAAGAGGGAGGGCTGGGCGCTCGATTGAGAGAGGGAGAGACTGAGAGAGAGATTGAGAGGAAACTCTAACCGCTGCTCTTATACAAGGCCGATACAAGCCTGATTTGGGCTATGGCTGGGCCTCGTCCATGATTAACCGAGGCAGGCAGGCCATTTTTGGAGGTGGACGCCTTAAAAGGCCTACCTCAATAAATCGGTTTTAGGAACCGCTACCATAAATCGATTTTTGGAGGCGGGCAATCGTGACTGCCTTTGTAAATAAAATGTCCACCTCCATAAATGCATTTTGCGAGAAGGTTAGTCAGGACGGCCTCCATAAATAAATATGTCCGCCTCCGAAAATCCTTAGGCATTTTCTGAGGCTGTTGGATTTTGTGACCGCCTCTGTTAATGTTTAGGCAATGTCTCGCAAAATCATTTTTGTACTAGTGTGTTTCAAGAAAACCATAAGCAAGGATTGTTATCAAGAGGCTAAGAAAAAAGTATAGGATGTAGGAGGAAGAAAATACTCCTCTATGTCTATTTACATCAAGCTAAGGACATGGAGTCAGTCTCTATTGTGCTTACCCTTTTTGTTTCCTTGAGACCTCCTTTGGCCCCAGAAGCTAAAGCCTTTCTTTTCTACTTCAGCGGATTGTGAATGGTGCTTGCAAAAAACACTAGCCAAATTAAAGAGGGGTTTAAATTGGATACTAGTACGGGCACACACAGTTGAATGCAAAGTTACGTGTTAAAATTGCATAAGTGTGGTGTGGTGTGTTGTGGTTGTGGCTGTGTGTGGGTTCGTGTGTCTACGGGTGTGTTTTTGTGCATGGGTGTGTTGTGTGCATGCACGTGCACAAATGGGACATCACAATTTGAGCGAAAGAGTTACAAATTCTCTCGTGGCAACCTAACCAAATATGGAGAACAATATCGTAAACTCAGTTGATATCTGGATCACTCTCCTACTTCCAACTTTGGTCAGCCCAAGGTGGCCAATGTTTTCACTACCTTGAAGAAATGAAAGAAAAAGAAAACTTTTTTAGAACAAGCAGTAATGGTTAAGCATGTCTTCTAATAACAAATTTTATCTTAGTAGAGTCTTCTGGGGTAGAATGTTCTAGGTTCAACCATAGAACTTTTACACACATTTTTACGAACCAAGGTGGAAATTTTGAAGGTGCTAGAATCTTATCTAGAATGAAAACCCTCACAAATAGGGGAGAACGCTAAGTTATTTAACTGATACAGATAAACCCGCTGAGCACCAAAGATCCCCACCAAGAACATTCCAACACCCTGCATGAGAACATTTTGCTAGAAGGCTCGAAATTTTTGTAAGCACAAAATGGTCACATCACATCTATACACATACGGAGTTTGGCACACAACAGAAACTATACACACAAAAAATAATATATCTAGAGAGAGAAACAACAGATTTTGTCACTACTACACAAATCTTATTGGAGGCGGGCGTTTCAGGTTAACGAAGACAGTCAACGCAACTGCATGCCTCCGTCAAAAGGTCTGTGTTAATGCAAACCAATGGAGACAGTTGCTTTGTCCGCCTCGGTTAATTGATTTATGGAGGCAGGCACAAATGCCCGCCTGCGTAAATAATTTCATGATTAAAAAAAAAGTCCACCGAGCCTGATGCCTGGATCCGCCCCCGCGCATGCCGCTGGGAGCCACTACCCGCCCTTGCGCCGCCGGAGCTACCACCGTTGAGCCCGTCACCCCCATGTGCGCCGGAGGTGTCCCAGCCGCCGGATTCGGCCTCCCCATGTGTGCCGCTGCCGGATCCGCTCACTCTTTGCCGGATCCGCGCCCCCCTCCTCTTCTCGTGTTGGATGTAAAGTTACATATTAATTGCATGAGTGTGGTGTGGTGGGGGTGGTGTGGTGTGGTTGTGGTTGTGTGTGGGTTCATGTGTCTGCGGGTGGGTTTGCGTGCATGGGTGTGTTGTGTGCACGCACGTGCACAAATGGGACATCACAATTTGAGCGAAAGAGTTGCAAATTCTCTCATGGCAACCATATGAAAAAAAAACTACCAATATGGAGAACAATATCGTAAACTCAGTTGATATCTGGATCACTCTCCTACTTCCAACTTTTGTCAGCCCAAGGAGGCCAATGTTTTCACTACATTGAAGAAATGAAAGAAAAAAGAAGACTTTTTCGGAACCGGCAGTAATGGTTAAGCATGTCTTCTAATAACAAATGTTTATCTTAGTTGAGCCTTCTGGGGTAGAATGTTCTAGGTTAAACCATAAAATTTTTACACGCATTTTTAGGAACCAAGGTGGAAATCTTGAAGGTGCTAGAATCTTATCAAGAATGAAAACCTCACAAATAGGGGGGAACGTTCAGATTATTTACACTGATACGAACCTGCTGGAGCACCAAAGATACCCTCCGATAACATTCCGATACCTGCACGAGAACAATTTTTAGAAGGCTCGAAATTTTGTAAGCACATGAAGTGGTCACATCACATCTATACACATATGGTGTTTGCCTGTTTGGCACACAACAAAGACTATTGCTCGGTGGAGGTAGGGAGGACTTTCTGGTTTTCTATAAAATACACAAAAAATAATATATCTAGAGAGAGAAACAATAGAGTTTGTGTTTGAAGAAACCCATAAGCAAGGATTATAATCAACTTATCAAGAGGCATGGGTGTGTTGTGGTTGTGTTTGTGGTTGTCTGTGGGTTCGTGTGTCTGCAGGTGGGTATGCATGCATGAGTGTGTTGTGTGCACGCACGTGCGCAAATTGTAGCCCGTCCTCTCCTGCCTTAGGGCCATTTCAATAAATAGAAGTACTCATAGGCATCGAATCCATCAAAGCACACGTTGGATGTGCTTGCCTTGCATAGAACCTAGACAAAACAACATATAAGTGCATTCATGTTTTCTATTTTACTTTGTCGTGTGGGGTGAATGAAAAAAATTGTAGGATAAGAACAATTACTGGTACTACTAAAAGAAGGTAACATGCTATTAGAGAGAGAGAGAGAGAGAGAGAGAGAGAGAGCAGATTTTAGGATTCTTGACTAAGAATTAGCATTGCTAGTAAACACATTGAGAAATAGCTAGTGGAGTAAAAGCAAATCCTTTTATAAAACCTTAGCTAAAATTCCACTTTATCTCAAAACCTAGATAGTCCAAAAGCCCACCCAAAAATCTGAACCCAAATAAGTCCTAGTTCTATCAGTCATCAAACCGAGATGACAGTCAATGTCCATACAATCATCACATTGTCTCTGCCTAATTCCTCCTTGTCTTAGTCCAAATCACACCAGCCCGATGATGGGCTCTCCTCCCTCGATGCCAGTCACTAGCCTCGCAGATCGACACCAGCGAACCTCCTCCCTGCCCGACGCCTGCTCGTATATGCCAAATCACCTATTCTCGAAACCAGCTACCCTCTTCCACCCATAACACCTCCTCCCCGTCGTCTGACCTCTCTCTACTAGATTTGTTGCACGGCCGATGCCTCCATCCACAGTGGGGAGGCTAAGTTAGTCTGGATCCACAAATTGATTTCTTCTCATTGTAGATTAATTTCTTGTTCTCAAGTTTAGACTTATTTTGATCCATCCAAACCATGCTAGGGCATTTTTTGAGAATGCTGGAGGGGCTTGCGCCCTACAGATAATTTTATTGAAAGAAAAAAAAGCACCAATTTTACAACGTAATAAATTACAGTCTCCTAAGGAATAGGGGCATCAGGGAACATCAAAAGATACAAAAAAAAAACAGCCACAACGCAGGGTTCAAATGAATTGTTGTAGCCATTGATCAAAAGCTTGAGAGGATCTTGTACTGACTCTGTGCGAAAGCAAATTTATCTCCTTTTGAAATACTCTTCTATTAGCCATTAATTCCGGCTGGATGTCGTTGAAAATGAAAGCATTCCTTGTAGTCCAAATTGCCCAACAGAGAAGGATTATTGTTTCCATGTAAAACTGTGAGTTTACTGCATCTCTGAGGAAGACCATGCTATCAGGGAAATCTGACTCAGAAGGAATGTCAACTCCTATGAACTCCCAGCATTGATTTGCAAATTCACATTGCAGAAAAAGATGATGAACTGTTTCTTCTGTGTTCTGAGCACAGAGGACACCACTGTATCATTGAAGAAACATGTTTTTCCTTCTGAGAATGTTCCTTGTACTTAACCTGTCTTTCAGCAAAAGCCAAAAGAACACCTTATGCTTTGGTTGACAATAACATTTCCAAATCCATTGAATAGAAGGTGATGCTGTGAGTGACCCATCAAAATCTTGTAGGCTCTTGAAGATGAAAATTTATTCCCCCATGAATATTGCTAGATGTAATGCTCTGTATTCAACTGTAAGCCTGCTAGTTCCTGGGTTACAAGTTGAAGCTGACTATATGTTGTTTCTGAAATTGGGAGATGTAGCAGTTGAGTCAGATCATCATGCTCCCATGCAGCTGCAACAGAGATGGTTTTATTCTTGCCAAAGGAGAATAGCTCTGGAAAATTGATTTCTAAGCTTTGTTCTCTCCAATTGTCTTTCCAAAACAGACAGGTTACACCATCTCTGATCTGAACTTGTGCCATCTGCTTGAAACTCAAAAGGTTTTTTAGGTTATCCCTCCACCAGAAAGACCCTTTCTTAGTTGTAGTTGGTAGTCTTCCATTTGCATAATGTTTCTCCCAAACTATCTAAACCCAGGGAATTTGAGCTTTATTGAAAAACTTGTGTAAGTTTTTGAGCAGCAGTGCCTTGTTTTGCTCCTCAATGTTGATTACTCCTAGGCCTCCTTCTTCTTTAGGTGTGCAAATTATTGGCCATGCTGCTTTTGGTTGCCCCTTTCCATTCACACCCGACCCCCTCCACAAGCATTGTTTTCTGTATTTATCTATCTGTTTGACCATAGTTTTTGGAAGAGCTAGGGTGCACATGTAGAAGGTTGGGAGTGCAGTGAAAACTGCATTGGTCAGTTCTAGTCTGCCAGCCTAAGAGAGGAAATTAGATACACTGGTCAGTCTTCTCTCACATTTGTTAACTAGGGGCAGATAATCTTGGACTCTCGGTTTAGTTAAGCCCAAAGGAAGCCCTAAGTAGGTGAATGCAAATGAGCCTTTGGAGCATCCAAATGTTCTTGCCAATTGATCTAATCTCTCCTCTGTAGTTATTGATTTGAGAAGTGTTGTTGATTAATCCAAAACTATTCTCACGTACTTTATCTATCTTATTCTGACAAAGTTTGAGGGCAACAGAGTTGAAGAAGTGAGGTTTGTCGCTGACTCGGCAAGGCACCTAGCCGCTAGCCCTTGCCATCACCTTTTCTAGGGACTAGGCTTTCCACTTCAAGGGTGTGTTAGAGCTAAGGGAAGTTGCTAGTGAGTTGATGCTCATCAATCAATGCTCTAGCCACAAAATAATTTAAGGAGATATTAGGCGATTAGTAAGAGTGCTTTTTGAAGTACCTAGGCTTAGTTAGAGTCCACATTTAGTGCTTGCTCTAGGTTTAGGCCTACTCAGTCCCAAAAAAGCTAGAATTGCATTTTTTTGGGATGGGGGGAGTAGTGTTTAGTGAGGTTCACATAACTCTAAGCTATCGGTGCTTGCGTGCACCAAGTGTTGTACGCTAGAGGCTTTATAGTCTTGCGATCCTCTGATGTATGGAGTGACCACCTAGGTTGTGCCAAGGGAACGAGCGAAGTTCGCACATTTTGGCCAAAAACTCGATATAGTGAAGACAATGGGGTGCAGTCCTGTAGAATACCACACGGTGAACCAATTGTGTGTTGGGAATGATCGTGGGCTATCCATAGAGTTACCCACAAGGAGTTTAGCCCTTGCAAGGGCATCCTTTTGAGGGGTTCTAAAAAGAACTAGGGGGAAGAGCGAGCTTCTTGACCTCAGGAAAAGTATACGTGGGAGAGTTTGCATTATCTATCTCATTTATGTTTCCACACTTCCATTTCTTGGTATCGTGCTTACCTTTTCTACTCTAGCTTGCTAGTTTAGTTGATAGGGTTGGAACTTAGGGTGTAAAATTATTTTGCGCTAGAGATTAAAAAAACTTAGCAAAAGCATAGTGCACATCTAGATAGTATCTTGGAAGGTTTTTGATAAGTACTACCTCTGTTCCAAATTGAAGTTGTTTTGCCTTTTCTAGATACATAGCCTTTTTTACTAAATATAGAGTTTTTTAGAGTCGACCAAAAATGATTTTTTGGAGGCGGGCAACCGGTGCACCTCCACTACCATGCCTGCGAAAATCGAGTTCTACAGAGGTGGACATATGTCTGTCTCCGTTAATAGACTAAAAAATAAAAAAAATGGCGAGCCCGTTGATGGGGCCTGTTAAGCCCATTGACGCGCCGCTGCAGCAGCTCGCAGGATCCACACGCGTCGCCACCAATGTTTTAAATAGCGGGCTAAGGTGTTTAGCGGTATATCTCTAAAACAGCTAATAGCGGAGCTATATCGGGCTATAGCGGGATATAGCGGCTAAATTGTACATGAACACAAATAGCGGCACCCTGCCTCAAAAGGCTATAGCGGGCTATAGCGGCAGCTATAGCGGGAGATTTAAAACTATGGTCGCCACTACTGCTTGCCGGCCGTTCCTTGAAGGCGATGTCGAACGCGCGGCCACGGTAGTACACACTGCCTATGGGTCTTCGCTGTCGCAGGCGAGCCCCGCCGGCTCCACTACGGGGTCCATGATCGATCAAGCCCGCCGGTCCCCCCGACCGGCAGCGCCTCCAGCGACGTGCGCCCGCCCAAGCCCAGCGCAACGGCCAGAACGCTAGCTTTTTTCCACGCGGGAAAACCCATTTCCATTCAAGATAAACGGAAATACACACCGGAAGATTACAGACAGGTAACAAAAAAAAAGAGCGACCAGAGAAAGCAGATGACCACCGAGCCAAACTGAGCAGACTTCTAGACTTAACAACCAGAACAAAAGGAAAACAGGCACCTGCCTGACCAGAAACAGCGCGACCGCTGAACAGGTTCACAGTTTTAGATCATTACAGACTTAAAAAGTGACAAACAGCAACAACTTCCAAAGAAGATAACGCCATCCACCAGCCAACAAAGCTTCAAAGACCATCCATAGGCATCGACCAAAAAGCACAGACATTAGCCGCCACTAATTCACATCCTGATTTGTAGCTAGTAAAGGCAGATTACGCAGAATCTTCAGGCTGCTCCGGTTGACCATCTTCCAGGAGCAGGTGATTGACTTGTCTAGTTGTTTGAGCTGCAAGAAGCTCCTTAGCGACCTTCAGCATCGTGTTGGCGCCCTCGATCAGCTGCTCTTTATCAAACTCTGCAAACAGACCTGACCAGTAGATCATTAGCGCGCAGGCATGGCAGATTATTTCCAGTGGGTTCTTAACCACTTTCTTTTCGAACACCACTTTATTTCTACATTTCCATAGTGCCCAACAAATAGCAGCCACTCCCCAGGGATGAAATTTTTTGCCAAATGGAAACCACTTCTCGCACCATAACCAGCACTGGTCAAGGTTAGTTGGAATATTTGGGGCACCAAAACATTTAGCAACTGTTATCCAGATAATCTTAGCAACAGGGCACTGAAAGAAGAGATGAGATGTCGTCTTACAAGAATCGCAGAACACACAACTGGGATCTCCTTGCCACTTCCGTTTCTTCAATTTTTCTCTGGTTAGAACAGCATCATTTGCAAGTAGCCAAAGAAAAATCTTATTTTTTTCTGGAATCTTACCTTTCCAGATTCGTTTGTGATAAATCCCACCATGAGAACCAGTTAGAGCATCATAAACCGATTTAACCATAAATTCACCTTTCTTCCCAAAATTCCACACAACCTTATCATCACTGTTACCAACCTGAAAGTTTGCAGCATCCTGCAGAATCTGGTTCCATTTAGACCTTAGATCATCATATAACCACCTTCTAAATGAAATTGTTGTATCACTTAAAAAAATGAGCAACCGTGATTTCTTTGTTTTCGCAAAGTTCAAACAAAAGGGGAGCAGATATAACTAAAGGATCTTTATACAACCAAGGGTCGAACCAAAATCTAGTTAAGTTCCCTCTTCCCAGGGTCACCCCTCTACCTTGTAGGTAGATGTTTTTTTACTTTCAGTATATCAGCCCAAATTGGAGAATCATTTAATTTATGACTCACCTCATGAATTGATTTGTTTTTTAAATACTTGTGCTTGATAATTTCTTGCCATAAGCCCTCCTCAGTTTCTAACCTCCACCACCATTTGCATAGCAAACTAATATTTAATTTTCTCAAATCCTTGATCCCCAGACCCCCTTTCTTCATGTTCTTGCATATTATTTCCCACTTTATCAAATGATATTTTCTCTTGGTTCTACCGCCCTGCCAGAAGAAAGTTCTTCTTGTTTTATCCATTATACTAATGGTTGATTTAGGAAGAAGATAAACCGACATATGATAAATTGGTGCATTAGTCAAGCTGGCACTTATGAGAATGGATCTGCCAGCAATGGAAAGATTACCACCCTGCCAGACATCAAGTCTTTTATTTCCTTTTTCAATTAAGGGTAGCCAATCACTCACTTTAAGCCTGATTGGGCTAACTGGAACCCCCAAGTATTTAATGGGAAAGATACCAACTTGACAATTGAAAGTTTCAGCATATTGTTGTCCCCAATTTTCCTCGTCATTTATCATCAGAATTTCACTTTTGTTAAAGTTGATTTTAAGCCCAGCAAGCATCTCAAACCGATATAACAGTAATTTCATGTGAGTAGCTCCATTCAAATCGTGTTTCAGAAAAAGGATGGTATCATCCGCATATTGCAAGATCGCCACCCCTTTGGGAATGATGTGGCTGATCAAACCTGTAACTAAGCTGTTCTCTTGAGCTTTATGAATCATCCTCGTCAAACAAGCTGCTACGAAATTGAACAAGATGGGGGACAATGGGTCTCCTTGCCTAACTCCCTTATAACTCTTTATATAAGACCCGATCTTATTGTTTACCTTGACACTAACAATACCTCCCGAAATCACTTGTCTAATCCAGAAGCACCATTTACTATGAAAACCTCGCTTTTCCAAACAATCAAAAAGCAAGTTCCACTTCACCTTGTCATATGCTTTTTCAAAATCCAACTTTAATACAACTCCGATTTCCTTTCTCCTTTTTGTTTCATGAACAATTTCATGCATACACATGATGCCTGACATGATATTCGGTTTTTCATAAAGGCTGTTTGAGTGTTATGAATTAATTTATCAGCAACTGATTCTAACCTGAGAGTTAAAGTTTTTGCGAAAAGTTTGTATAAACAGTTTAGTAAGCAGATGGGCCGGAATTGTTGAATTCTTGAGGCCAACTTTCTGGTTGTAGAAATCATCAAACAATTGAATAATATCAGTTTTGATTATTTTCCAGCAACATTGATAAAACTCTATTGGGGTTTTATCCGGACCGGCTACTTTATTTTTTCCATTTGGTCCAAAGCATTTTTAATTTCCTGCTCAGAGAAAGGTTTGCATAAGATCTCATTATCGCTATCCGATACTCTTGGTATATTTGTCCATATGTCAGAATCCATTTGCACATCATACTCGATTGGAGGACCAAACAGATCTGTGTAATATTCGGTAGCATGTTTTAAAATGTTTTCATCTCCCTCAATCATTTGTCCCTCACTTTCCAAACTAATAATGTTATTTTTCTTCTTCCTTCCATTCGCACATTTATGGGAATATGAGGTGTTACTATCACCCTTAAGCAACCAAGTCTCATGGGATCTTTCATACCAATAAAGTTCTTCTAGCTCTAAACTTTTCAAATTTTCAACTAGAAGCCATGTTTTTCTTTCAATTTGATCAGAGGTTAAACCGATGTCTTCTTCAAATAATTCTAAACATGCCAATTCTTCCTGAAACTCTCTTCTTTTTTTTTCCTCATTTCACCTTGCTTGTTGAAATCCCAGCCTTTAAAAAACTGTTTAATCAATTTAATTTTCTGCTGGATTTTATCAAGAGTAGACTTAGCCCTACATGGTTTTGTCCAGATTTTCTCCACCAGCTCATAGAACTCAGGATTTTGAAGCCAACTTAAGTCAAATTTGAATTGAATAAAGGGCAAATTTTCACTTTTTCCAGTTGAAATTATCAACGGATTATGGTCTGAAATTTCTCTTGGTAACTTATTCACAATTGCTCTAGGAAATAAATCTTCCCACTCTTTTGTTACCAAGATTCTATCCAATTTTCCAACACAGGAGGTTCCTGATTGTTGGACCAAGTAAAAAGGCCACCATTCATAGTCAATTCTCTTAGTTCATAGAAATGAATCAATGAATTAAAAAGTGCAGTGTGTCTATGTACACCGTCCAACGTGTTCTTTTCTTTTAAGTATCTTATAATGTTAAAGTCACCACCAATGATCATGGGTTCACTGTTTGAAGCACAGAAATTGGATAACTCAGCTAAAAAGGGTACCTTATTGTCATCATGAGCAGAACCATAGACCACCAACATATTTCATTTTGTTTTTAAAATTTTATCCCACAGATTCATTTGGATCATGAATTCACCTTTTTTAAAAGACCCAACATCAAAACGTTCAAGTACAACCCCTACCAAGATACCACCAGATTTTCCTTTAGATGCATTCCATAACCAAAGATAATCTTGATTTATATCAAACTTTCTTAACAGAGAGTCCTCGCAATTTTCAATCATAGTTTCCTGAAGGCCAATGAAATGAAACTTGTGTTCGAGAATTAGATCTTTTAAGAATGTAGCGACCCCTTTTTTTTAAGGCCTCTACAGTTCCAAATGAGCCCTTGCACTACCATTTTTTTCTTTGTTTTTTTTCTTTTGTTAAGATTCACAGGAATGCAAATATTCCTTGAATCTTGCAAGCCAAGATCTTTCTGGTCTTGCTTCCTCCCCTGGGAGAATTTAACTTTCTTTTTAACAGATGCTTTCTTTTTATTAGATTGCAAAATCAACATTTCCTCCACATCCGAGTTGTCATCTATGATCACAATCTCAGTAGAACTATCAATCACAGGATTAAATTCAACTTTGAACAGGAATATGATCTTTGCATTCTTTTTGTTGTTTGGCATATAAACAATTTCTAGCAGATTCGAGATCTTTAAGGACATTAAAAGTAGCAAAGTTCTCGTTCTGAATCACCGCTCTCATATCTTTTGCTAAACTATTTAATATTGTTTGGCCAGAACGCTAGCTGATGATCGATCACGTCACCGATCGATGACGATGACGATGACGCCCGTACGTCCACAGCGGGCAGCTAGCACGAACGACGCCTAGCTCGCTCCGATCCTCACCTGTTGGTCACGCCCTCGATCTATCAACAGATGTAGAGGGCAAGCTCGCTCGCTAATTGATTTGTCGTAGTCACCTCCCTCCTACATATGAATGATTAGGCCTTCTTTCACACACACTGTCACTGTACTGTGGCCCAGCTAGCACTAGGCAGCACCAACAATTGACTCTTAAGTTAGTTCTACACTTTTTTTTCTTATTTCAATAGAAAAGAGAGATAGATAGCTCTTGATCGATAACCAGGCTCTTGCACACATTTTAAGGTTACGTGAGAGTGTCACATGGAGCTATTTATGCCAAAGCTATGTGCAAAAGTTAGCACTATTAAAGAAGTTGGCTTGGACCATTGTGGGTGCCCTAAGGGCAGCTCCAATAAACGACTTTTAAGCTAGCTCTAAGTATTTTTCTTATATTTTAATAGAAGAGAGAGAGAAAACTAGCTCTTGATCGAGAGCTAAACTATTGTCCACATTTTAAAGTTACGTGAGAGTGTCAAATAAAGCTATCTGTATTAAAAGCTATGTGATAAAAGTTACTGTAGATATCATCTACTCCCTCTGTCCCGTTTTAGTTGTCGTTGTAGCAGATTGCCAGGTGCAGCGAATGAATGAGCTGCTAGGACACGTACCTGGACACTGCCTGTGACTAAATACACGTACGGTGGCTATGAACCTGGACGAATGAATGAGCTGCTAGGACGACTTATATAAAGGGACGAAGGGAGAATGCTCTCTTGAACCTGACGGCTGAAGCCAGCAGCATGCAGCTCCTTCCACACTGCTAACACATACACAAAGCAAACGTACAAAACCGTTCATTAATTATTCCACGGCCCTCTCAACAGTTACGTTGACCCCACTGTACGACAACCAACAATTAGCGTCGAACAACGGTCTCTAAAACATAATATTAACAACCAACAATTGGTTGCTATAAATTTCTAACAGATTACCGGTCGCTATTTTTTCTTCTACCGACTCTTCATCGGTCGATATATATATATTTAGCTGTTTCCTCGGACAATCGGTCACTAAAAACAAGTATTAGGGTCAAACGATCGGTTGGTACAGTCCGTTTTCATTTTAGCACGCTGCGGCCCATCCCATTGGCGCACAAAGAAATTTGGTGGCCCCCGCCACCGCCCAACAGCACATAGTCGCGTGACCCATCCATTCTCTTGCTGCCCCTGCCCCCATACCGCTGCTCGGTGCCGCGCGCCCCTAGCCCCTCCCGCGTGCCCTCTCAGATGGGGCCACGCAAGCGTCTGCGGCACCCCTCGGACGAGGCTGCACGAGCTCGGATGCACAAACCCACCGGAGTCCGTGATACCTGCATTACCATAGGCAAGAGGTCTGATTCCCTTGCTCCTTTCATCTTCCTTCCGAAGCCTAATATTTATTCCCCATCCCACCTGTCTTGCTCTAGATCGAGGCGATTGAAATCGATTCCTTAGGATAAGATGGAGGTCGAGGAGGATGGGGATTTATGGGATCTGTCTTGCTCTATATCGAGGAGATTGAAATCGAGATAAGATGAGGTCGAGCAGGATGGGATTTATGAGATTAAAGGTGCCCTAAACTGGGCTAAAAGTGCCTTGGGGGCGCACTGGATGCCCTGTAACCCTCATCCACCCACTGTGCATGTGCATGGCTTAATTAAATGAGGGACAAATCAGTCATTATAGGATGAAGGACTAAAGTTTTGCTCATTGCTCCAAACAGCCCAGTCCATGGACTAAAGGAGCAAAAGTTTAGCCCTTGATGGAGGTGTTTGCATCATGGGCTAAACTTTAGTCCTTAAACCAACAATGACTAATTTGCATCTAATTTAATTTAGCCATGCACATGCACAACCATACAGCATCAAGTGGGTGGGAGTATGGGCCGTCTTTGCGTCCCCAAGGCACTTTTAGCCCAGTTTAGATCCTCTTGTGGAGCAAATAGACTAAACTTTAGTTCTTCCCTTTTAGCCCTATTTATCCCACCTGTTTAGATCCCATGAACTAAAAGTTAGCAAAAAAAATGCAGGACTAAATTTTAGTCCATGGGATCAAGGATCCAAACAGGCGTGAGTTGTTTACTTTGCGAGTAGTAGCTTAGGCTGGGCGCAGCTCTTGAGTTAGTGCGTGGAGTTCTAGCGAATGTTTCCCTTCATAAAGGGCGTTGTATTCAATTGTTTTACACTTAATCGTTGAGAAGAATTACCCTCTCTTCGGCATGAAAATAAGCATTCAATATCTCAATATATACCAATAATCCATTTTCATGGAAAATACAAACAGAGTAGCGTGCACCATTGACATGTCTTTTTTTCTTATAAGGGGGTGTTTGGGACTGCTCCACAAACTCTGCTCCATAAACTTCACTATGGAAGAGCTCCACAAAAACCTAGAGTTTGCGGAGCACCCCTTTAGGTGCTCTCACAACTTCATCCTTTTTCCTCGAACAGAGTACGTGGAGCTAAAACCGTTTGGCTAAAAAAAAATGTAGAGTGAAGCTAAAAAAGTGAAACGGAGCCATCCCAAACACCGCCTTAATGCTGCCAGGAGCACTGCCATCATTTAAAAACTTGGTGGGCACCGGCACTAACCGTGTGCTCAAACACAGAACAGGCCATTGAGCCTTGCTCGGTCCTCGTGTGACACCTCAGTCATTCCAGCCAGGAGTCAAACTTTGGCTACTCCATTTTCCAAGGATCTGTTAGGGAACCACTCCCCGGAAATAGTTCCTGGCCGGATTACATAGGCCCAGTTTAGTTCCCCAAGAATTTTACAAATTTTTTCACATTCCTCGTCACATCGAATCTTTGGACGCATGCATGAAGTATTAAATATAAATAAAAAATAAAACTAATTACACAGTTTAGACGAAATCCACGAGACAAATCTTTTAAGCCTAATTAGACTATGATTGGACACTAATTGCCAAATAACAACGAAAACGCTACAGTGTCCATTTTGCCAAATTTTTTGCATCTAAACAGGCCATAGTCTATGAGCTGCAGGAATGATTCCCAGTCAGTTTTTGCCTAACCGAACGCGCCCTTAAGTGAGAAGTAGGTTAACCAAGGTCACACCTTTGAGTGCAAAACTTGTTTACACCACATTGAGGCCTTGTTCGGCAACTCTGGAATCGTTCTCCACCATTGGCCTTGTTTAGATCCCAAATTCTTCCCTCAAATTCTACTATGCAAAAAGGAGATTCCTCGTCACATCAAAATGCCGGTAAATGCATGGAGTACTAAATGTAGATAAAATCAAAAACTAATTACACAGTTTTGTTGTAATTTGCGAGATGAACATTTTGAATCTAATTAATCAATTTTTGGACAATTTTTTACACTAAAAAACAAAAGCTGCTACAGTGTTCAGAACACGGCCATTATTCATTCCAGGGCAGGATTAAGTGGTTCCATCGTGTCACTCAAACTAGTCCAGACTTACATCGGTGTGGCTTGGTAGGCTGGACATATTGGGCCAGACCGGGCCTCAAATAAGTTGCAGCCTTGCAGGTGCCACCAACAGACTCTGTACCCTCTGTTTCTTGGCTTGCCAAACGACCTCAACGGAACGGAACGGGAATCCGGCACGCAACCGCAACGACCAACCGGAGCCGACAAGGACAGGAAATCGCCACCTCCCCCACCGCGGCACCGCCGCTCGTCCGCCGCCCATATTAACAAGGATCCCTATTAACAACCACGCGGGCACGGTGAAGTTCTAGTTCCGCCCGCGGCCTCGCTGCTCCTCGATTCGATTGATCGGTTCCATCTCAACCTTCAGGTGCGGCGACGTTTACTCTTCTTCAAATCGCTGTTTTTTTTTTGGTTCTCCACACAGTCCGTAATCTGCAATCTCGCCGACGATTTTTGGGCCCCCTTGTTCGATTTGTTTGCTTGGCTGATTGGCCCCTTCCTCCGTTGGTCTCCGTTCCCCCGCCCTCCCTCGCCGATCGGCTTCCCAGTCGATCTCTCGCTGGGGTTGGTTCCCCGTGTTCTGCTGGATCTGGAAGGGGGCTGCCCTCGCCCCTCGGTTCCTGGCTAACCGAAATTAACTGGATTTTTTGAAGCTCTGTACTGTATGTGATGTATTTCTTCCCATGGCAGGTTGACAAGGAAAGCATCGCGAATTCACCATACAGATGGGTTACAAAGCGCCTTTCTGTCTCGCGCTCCTCTTGCTGCTCGTCGCCGCCTGGGGACCTGCTGCAGAGGCCAGGCGTCTTGTACCTGCTGCACAGGACAACGATGCTGGTAACAGACTTGGCATCCTTATGTTTGTGTTCTTACTCGGGGACTCCATATCAGCACCGTTGACTTACTTATGCTGCAAAACTATAATAACCGTTGGTCGCACTCTTTGTTACTACTGTTATTTCATAGATAGAAAATATCATCATGTCATGCTGGTTTGCTTATGTACAGTTGTACATCTCCTTTACCCAAAAGGTGCAGTTGCCGTATGTCTAGATGTTTAGGGTACTAAACAGTTAACTTGATTACTAAATAAGTTGAAATTAAGCATGTTTTATTTTCTGATCCACCTATGCCAATTGCTTGGGTGGCATATATAGATACTACATAACATAACATAGGCTCAGCATGGCATCCATCCACTGCAACCCATGAAACATCCTTTCCTTATTAGTAGCGCTGGATCTTTTGCCTGCAGATTGGATCATACCCAGTTTATTGCCTTCTCACTTTTTCTTCATCTTGTGCAGTTGAACTCCCAGATCATGGCTCGACCTTGAAGGAACAAATTTATTCAACCAAGATTCCTGTCCATCTCAAGGGTAACGGCCTACTATGCTCAGCCTGTGAAAACTTCACGAGCGAAGCTGTCAACTATCTCAGCGAGAAACAGACACAAGATAAGGTCATGGAATTCCTTCATGACGCTTGCTCTAAGTCATTCTCCTTTGAAGAGAAGGTGATCATCTTGAACATATTTTTGTTTATTCTTATATAACTATAGATGTGTATGTATTGTAGAAAATTAAAATATTGGCATGGTTGCAAGATATTAAATACATAAACATTTGGTTTCCATACTACATACCATGCTGGGAAGGTGCTGCCTAAAATTAAATAATATACTATGTGGGTTTACTGTAATTTTCTCTAACAACTTCCCTATCTCTGCAGTGTGTTGAATTGATGGACTCTTATGCAACTCTCCTGTTTGCCAAGATTACTGAGATCAAACCAGAAGCGTTCTGCAAACAGTATGGCCTGTGCAGGGACACGGCTATTTTCTCTGGTGTGAGAAGTAACAGCACATGTGTGTTCTGCCACCATCTGCTTGATGAAATTATGTCCAAATTGAAAGATCCAGATGCTGAGGTAATTTACGTGTTCCCTTCCATGAGTTGCCATTCTGCGTCTGACATTTTCCACTTGATTGATGTCTGCAGCTTGAGATAATTCAGATTCTTATCAAGGAGTGCAATAAGATCGAAGGTCATGTTCAGCAGGTAAGCTATTTGACTTTTGATGTGTGTAAACTTTTCAGCCCTCAACTCACAATATGTCAGATTTACTTCCCTGCCATATAAAAAATCTTAATGATTTGCGGAAACACTAATTCTTTAAAAAAACAGAGATGGGCATGCACAACTTATATTGGGAATCGTTTTCTTGCTCAGTTGATTTGCGATGACATGATATGCAATGGCATGGGCTAATCTTGTTTTCGTGCTGGCAGTGCAAGAAGCTGGTCCTGCAATACATTCCCCTCGTCCTGGTGAACGGTGAGAAGTTCCTCGAGAAGAATGATGTTTGCGCGCTCTTACAGGCGTGTCCAGCCAGCCAGAAGAAGACTTTCAGCTCAGTCTTGCAGGGAGCGTTGCTGAGTGACGCTTGAATTGAAGGTTGGAGAAGAACACGCGATTACGCGAAGCGTTTAGCAGTGGTTGGAAATAGTGTGTCCAAGTGCCGTTGTACATATAATTGTCATATATAAGTGCATGATGACGGACGTGTCTTGTGCCCTGCATTCTTTTCATCCTGTATCATAATAATCACGTCGTTGTATCATAATAATCATCACGTCGTCTTAAGTAAATTTTTATGGACATCCAGAGGGATGAAGGGTAAAAAACATTTGTATCATAATAAACACATTTTGTATCATAATAAACACATTGTCTTAAGCTACGGATGCAGTCAATCAATTTATTATATCCGGAAAATTTCAGCACTGGTGGCATGTAGATGCTGCAGTATTCTATTTTGTTTGCATCAAAGGTTGAGATTTCAGAGTGCGAACGAGAGATTTCAGAGTACGAACGAGAGATTTCAGAAACAGCAGAAACTCGACTCATTTCGTTCAGTGGTTGCTTCGATCAACGAAAGTATTGCTCCTAAAATGATGTCCCGATCATGCACTTGCACTTGGATGAGAGATTGAATTTTGGTCAATTTGGGCATAAACAATGGCTCTTCGAGACTCCCAAGCACATAGCCGGCCGATGCAGAGGAGTCATAGGACTGCGGATGCGGAAGAGTAGAGTCAACCCAAGCCGTCCGGAGAGGAGCAGGGGAATGGCGACGCCTCGCCGGCTCATCCGGGAGCGCGCCGAGGCGGCGGTGGCTTCCCTCGTGGCAGTCCGCCCCCACGAGATCCCCACGTTGATGAGCGCGGCCGCCACTTTCTTCTTCGTAAGCCAACCTTTGATCCATCTCGCCGTAGTCCTCCCGTTCCTGCAGGTTACGATACGCCATCTGAAGTTGTGTTGGATGATATGCAGATCCTGAGCGCCTACTTCGTGGTGCTGCCGCTGCGGGACGAGGGCGCCATCTCCCTGGGCCTCGACACCCTCCCGGGCCTCTTCGCCGGCTCCCTCCTCCTCACCGTCATCGCTGCCCCCATCGCCTCCCTCGCCTTCTCCCTCCCCTCCATCCCCAAGCCCAAGGTTCGTCCGTCCGTGCCACCTCCCTTTCCTAGCTTGGGCGCATCCATTAGTTTGAGAATCATAAAATTAACCCCGGTGATAAATTGATAATGTGGGTCTGTACTGGTCAGCTGGTCCCTATAAAATGTGTTGTTAATCCTATAGAAATCAAGCAATGATCCCATTTGTACAATAGAGATAACCCCAATGGAATTGATGGCTGGCTCCACACCTGGTTCGGTTCAATCATTTCCCCCACGATTGATTTGTGGTTTCTTGTTTCATGTACACAAAAAATAGGATTTTTTTAATTGTTTAAGCTCTAAAGATGGGATATTTGTCTTTGTATGTTGCGAGATGTAGATGGACTCCTGGCCCTCCTTTGTCTGTGGGTTTCTTGCATTATTTGTGTGCTTTTGTGCGTTGCTGCTAAAAGTGACACTGGAACACTGACTTATTTGCTGCACTTGCTGTTTGAGTATAAAAAAAAATAGTGAAGTTAGTTGAATGATTATGGCCACTTTCTCTTAAAACATTCCCCCCTTTAGTATTGATTGCCTGATTTTCTGGGTTTTTTTATTTTTAGTGAACTTTTCCATTTTCAGAATTCACATAATCTTTTAAAACTATTTACGTAGTAGAAATTACATGGAAATTTATTCTTTTATAAGGATACAAGCTAATTTTATCATGTATATATCTTCTTTCAGGCTTTGGTGATGATACACAGGTTTTTCAGCATATCTCTTCTTGCATTTTTTGTGCTTTGGTATACCTCTACACCAGGGCAGTCCAGAACTAGCTCCCAGGTAATAGATGCTGATGAACATTTGCTGTCCATATCTTTCAATATATTTTTTTTCTCGAACACCATATCCATCAATATTACCACATTTCATTGCAATCTTTGGAAAACTAACTGTCCAGGAATACTTCTTTCTTTCACTTCACCACTTCCTGTGTGTATCAAAATTTCTTTTATTGGAACCTTGAGCAACAATTCCTGACACAAAAGAGCTGTTGTCCTTTGTTCTCTTGTCTGATGATGAAGTCAAGTGAAGGAGGTTCAGATAAACCTGCAGGATGGAGAAATCAGAGCTGGTTCTACATAATTGTGAGAATAAGTTTGTTTCTTTGGGTATGTCCTTTCCTAATAATGGCATGGTGCCCTTCATGTTTTCAATACTCAAGATGATAATTGATTTGAATAACTCTCTTCCTCTGAAGGTTGCTTTGCTAAATCTCATTACAATATCATCAACCTGGGCAAGGGTAATTGATGTCATGGACAGTGAGGTACCACTTACTATTGCGCCAATAATCATGTAGTTGTTATTGCTTATTGCCTGTTCAACCCTTTTCTTGTTCTTCAGTTTCTTATTTCTCTTTTAGTTCAGTCAGGTTCAAGATTATTTGGTTTTATCGGGGCTGGTGCTACGCTAGGGCAACTTTTTGGTTCATTGTTTGCTGCAAGTATGGCGTGGCTGGGACCATGTATGTATCATTCATTCATTCATTCTCTTGAGTAAATTAATGAGTTAGTTTCTAATGTTTTATGGAATGTGACTTCACATCTCCCAATTGTTCCTCAGTTCTGCTCCTATTTTCTTCACTCTTGATGGAACTTGCTGCGCTGTCATCAAAAGGAATTTGTATCGATGGAAATCATGCTTCGGCTGAATTATGTCAAACAGGGTATTAAATCCTTTTGGACACTAATTACATGTTATCCATTCATCATCCTGATAAGTTTGACTTGGGCAATCTGTATGTTTTATAGAACACATTTGTGAGTCGATTTCCATTATCAAACTTTGAGCCACAACCTTGTCCTTCAATTCATGATCAACTATATCTTTGTGGCAATCTATATTGACAATTTGTAGTACAGACCTCTATCAGAAAAGTCGGCTTTTGCAATAAATATATAGGCTTCACTGATGGTTTTATATTATCTTTTGCTGCTTCCCATATTCGTGGGTTGCAATCTAAGACATTCCAATTTATTGCTAATTGCAGGGCAGGACAAGCTCCTAATACCGTGGATGATGATGAAATGTCTTCACTGGTCACTTCACCTAGACCAGCTATCCAATCTCAAAAATCGAAACCTGAATTTTTCATAATGTTTGAAGGTTTCTGGCTGATCTTGCGATCACCCTACCTGATATACATATCTCTGTTTCTTTGGTTAAGTGCAGTTGTCTCATCTGTATTTTACTTTCAGGTACGGTTATTCTGTATTTGTGTATTGCCATGCATCATTGAGCTTGTTTCTTTATTATACATGTCATAATACAAATGAGCCATATTTTACTCCCAGTTACCTCTTCTCCATGATTTTCAGAAAGTGACGATAGTTGCTACTACAATATCAAGCCCAACGGCCAGAAGGAGAACGTTTGCTCTGATAAACAGCTTTATAGCAGTTTTTATCCTTGCGGGACAGCTCACTTTGACGGTATTTTGCATCTACTGATTATTATCAGTTCACTCTACTCCAGTAGTCCAAATACATTATGATACATCAACCAAAAGTGAACTGATGAAGTCTAGTCCTTTTGCAGACATTCTTTTTTTATTTTATTAATTGTTGGTATGTTTTTGACAAATATTTCAGGGTCATATTCTTACAGTAGCTGGTGTCACAGTTGCTATCTGTGCATCTCCCTTTGTTGCTGCCTCAAATTTGGTTGCCCTTGCTGTATGGCCAACTTGGGTTGCTGTGGCTGTCACTGAAACAATTAGAAAGGTACCAGTTTAATAGCTATTTTTTCCACAGGTAGATGCCAACATGCTAACTATGCATCGAGACAAAATTACATTAAGGAAAGCAGAGTAGTCGTTATCATCTAGTGGTGAATATGCATATTCTGATATGCTTTAAATCTTGTCTTTTTATTTAGTTATATAGTAGTATTGTAGGCAACTAGGCATGATACAAAAGAGCTTGTGCATCTCATAAGTTGAGGGCAGTTGCACTTTAGCTGCAACCAATTTCTTCATCTATCTATGCCAGATTTTGGGCATGATAAAACAGATGTAGTTCAATAATTGGAGCCTGTTGTGTACCTCTATCAAATATTGTTTCTACTCCATCCTATCATTTATAAATTCAGCTATATTCAAGAATACAATTAACCTTTGATTCTTTGCAGGTAACAACTTATGTTTTGACAAGACCTGGAAGGGAGTTATTATTCACTGTTGTCTCACAGGATGAAAAATACAAAGCAAAGGTAAAAAATGTTTCTTGGAACCTTCTAAAACCTTGATTGTAGGAAACAAAAGGGTGATGAGTTGGTACTTCCGAAATGATCAGGCACTGGTTTAGCCCATCTTTCATATTGTCATGACTTCTTTCACACACAAAATAATTATTCCATATTGTTGTCAAAAAATGGTAATGAATCATAGCTTGGTGTGAAGTGATCATTCAGCATTGCAGCTCCATGAGATCTACAGCTCTCTTAAGATAGAAAGCTACTCCCTCCAGGTCCCTAAAAGAAGTTGTTTTGGACAAGGCTTGGGTCAAACATTGGGAATATAAATCACGAGTAACTTTTAAGTTGTTGAGTTTGGAAATGTGAAAACCATATGAATAGATTTGTCTTAAAAAATACTTACATAGTTATACAATATCACTTTTCAATAAATATTTATGTAAAAATAAGAAGTCAAAGTTATGCTTTGGAGACTGTGTTGCTGTCTAAAATGACTTCTTTTAGGAACCTGGAGGGAGTAATTGTCTAACAAGCAGAAGTTACTAAATAGCAGTATAATAAACTAAAAGCCTGTTTTTAGAAACATCAGATATTAAGTGGAAAGAGTCAGTTTTTGCAACTGCCTACCTACCTTTTGAGCGTCAGATCATTTAATAAGAGTTTCCTTCATATTGGTAAATCAGGCAACATTGTTCTTGCTTTGTACCCATCTTGCCATAATTTAGAAGAAAATACTTTCAATTTTTTTTATGTAGGTCTGTATAGATGTGATTGTCCAGAGGCTTGGTGATGCAACAGCTGCTGGAATTTACAGGTGGTTGTTCAGTAGCCTTGAGAAGAAAACATCCAAGGTCACCCTGTTTGCATTGCCGGTATGAATCGTATTGTAATCAGTTGATTACTTTGTTTCTAGTGCGATATATGTTATTTTATATTCTAAAATAGTGGCTCAGGGTGGTCCTCGAGCCTTGCATCACTCGATCGAATGGCAAATGCAATGTTCCATACTTCTAGGGAAATTTAATCAATGTATAATCCTATTCCAAGTGCCATTCTGTGGCAAAAAAAAGAAAGAAAGAAAAAAAAGGGATTCACATTCACTGTGCCTCCCATTTGGCCTTTTATCACTTGCACAAAGTATTTTATACATGTGAAACAAGCTAGTGCTGAACTAGATCACCTGAAAGGATTGATAAAGGTTGTTTGCACCCAGCATGCATGTTTTTTTTTGTTTATTAGAAGTTCTGGGAGATAGCACTTAACGGTTTTTTGTATTTCTTTTCAAATGTCAGCTCTGCTTCGTGTGGCTTGTCATTGCATTTCATTTGGGCCGGCTCCAGACTAATCTTGCCAGGCTTCAGGCTGCTTCTGCCCCGTCCTATTCCTGAACAGGTATATATATATATAGGGACCAAAAAATGGGGCCCCTTCATCTTTCATGTTCGTTCTTGTGCTCACTGCAAAGTCAGAGGGTTCTGAGTTTTGACTGAACACAGGGAGACGCTGCGAGTGTCCTTGGAGATGCGTTTCCAGAACGTTTGAACAGACGTGGCCAGAAGTTAGGTTGTCATCAATAGTTAGTTTACACGTTCTGCAGGAATTTCAGGTTTGATGGAGAAACCTTCAGAGTATAGTAGAGCCATTACTACACTACAGAAGAGTTTAGCATACAAGAGGGGAGAAATAGTAATACCATAGATTAGAACAATATACAAATTCAGTATTCCATTTCGATGTGCACTGCAGGAAATCGTAGCATGCAATGTTTTAGTTATTATAATGATGTAGTAGGGCCGGATCTGTTGGGCATTCTTCTGTCATCTGAAACTACTGTCCTGACAGACACAGCATTCTGCATTTCACCTACTTCCAGATCCCAGACTAAAAATGGCTGTAAACACAGATTGTGCGAGGTGCCACCCCTGAATACTGTAGCACTTTTGTTTGTTTGTGATAATAATTGTCCAAATCTTGATTAATTAAGCTTAAAATGTTCGTCTCGCAAAGTACAACAAAACTGTGCAATTAGTTTTTGATTTCATCTACATTTAGTACTCCATATATGTGCCGGCATTTTGATGTGATGGAGAATCTTTTTTTTTTTTGCATAGTGGAATTTGGGGGTGAATTCTGGAATCTAAACAAGGCCTATTCATAAAAATGCCTGCTTTCTGGAACATGAACACTTCTTTGTCGACAGGAGTAATAGAACAATATCTCACGTTCTTCGTGCTAACCGTATAAGAAATGACACAGTAGTTAAACTATAAAGACGAGGCAGTGAATCATCGGATGGGCACAGACCTCTCTAGCTATTTAGCTGCATTTCATCTGCTCGATCGCTCCAGCAGTTGATCTGTAGCAAGTAATCAGTAGCAAGAAGGCAGCAGCAGCATCCATGGCGAAGTGCATTGCTACCGTGCTGGCCGTCGCCGCCGTGCTCACGTCAATGCAGCCATCGGTGGCGGCGAGCAACGCTCCGGACGCCGACGCGCTCCGGTTCCCGGGCCGCCCGGGCAGCAGGCCGCGTAACCCCGTGTTCCCGGGGTACCCGAGAGCCAGGCCATCGCCGCCAATGCCCGGCAGCTCCTCTTCCCCGGTGGTGCCGTCACCCATGCCCGGCGTGCCGTCGTCGTCGGGTCCAGCGTCGCCGGCGCCCTGCGCCAGGCCCGTGGTGCCGCAGCTGCCGGGCTTCCCCGGCCTGGGTGGCAGCGTGGGCGGCGGCGGCTCCGCGCCGTCGTCGCCGACCGACTGCGTGACCCCGCTCGCGGGGCTGATGACGTGCGGGACGTTCCTGACGGGGAGCGAGCCGGAGACGCCGACGCCGCAGAGCGAGTGCTGTGCGGGCCTCGGCGCGTTCCTCAACAGCTCCAGCTCCGGCGCGGCGGAGGGCGACGACCACACGCTGCGGTGCCTGTGCCCCGTCATCCTCGGCGACGTGAACAAGATGCTGCCTAAGCCCGTGGACCCCGTCCGCATGATGTACCTGCCCATCGCCTGCGGCGTCGTCCTGCCGCCACAGGTCCTCTACATCTGCTTCAGTGAGTCCTCTTCCTCCTCGCTCGCTCCTCGATCTGTCTCTCTTCTTCCATGGCTGTTGCTTGCATGACTCGCTCCATGGACGAGCATTACGTAACTGACTGTTACAAAATTGCATGATGCTGCCATGGATGGATGCAGCTGGGCAGCAAAGCCCACCACTCGTCGGCCGCATTCCTGACGTCTGGGAGAAGCCGACTTCAGGCAAGGAATACTCTTCTAATTCTTCTTCAAGATTTAACGGCTTGCTTTTCAGTTCATGGTTGGTCCGGCCTACGGCCGTAAGACCTCCGGTGGCGCTTGTCATAAGCGCGTCGTTTGTGTATTTGTACTCTTCTTCTTAATTCAATGATACTCAAATCTTTTGCGAGAAAAAAAATGGTTCACATTATGTTACTGCTCGTGGAAGTAGTAGATGTCTGATCTTGTCTTCTCTGTTCCATATATGCAGCAGCCTTGTTGCCTTGATGATGAGCAGCTTGAATCTGAATGTGGAGGCCGGACACGAATGATTCAGTCAGCATCATATATAGTTGAAATATAAGTACACAAGATCAAACTTACTAGCAGCTGCATGCATGCCTCTCTAGAACATGCATGCTCCCATATATATAGTTGAATTGATACATATGTATACATACAAGTATGAGTATATGATGGCTTCAAGTTATCAGAAATTAATAGGCCGTGGATGTACGCACTTGAGAAATTGACCATCAGGTCTCATATCATGTAAAAGCATGCTCTTTTACACGGAAGAATTAATATACAATGTAAGCCAGGTAATTGTATGTCTTTGAGCGTATTGTTCCGATCATCCACAGCTAAAGAATACCGTGATCCAATTATCTGAGGAAAGAAAAGAAATTTGACAAAAGATAATTGGATTTCAGGAAATAAACTTCCTATTGGAATGTCATTTCTTTGTCGATGTAACTTACTCATAAACACTCGGGGGCCCGTGGCACAGTATGACATATGAGATAGCAGCAAAATGCAAAATGCATATACTTCTATGACATATGAGATAGTAGCAAAATGCAAATTGCATATACTTCTAAAAAAAGAAGAAGAAAACAAAGAACTGAACATATTGCTTTTTAGAAAGAGAGTGTATGCTATGGAAACTAGCTTCTTGTGGAAACTATGGAAACTTCAATCAAAGTCCACAGGATTCTAATCCGATGATCTCAGATGAAGGTGGGTCATTTATTCACTTAAACCCTCCCACCAAGATTCTAATCCGATGATCTCAGATGAAGCACAACCCACCTTCAGCTGAGGCCATCGGATTAGAATCCTGTGGACTTTGATTGAAGTTTCTATAGTTTCCACAAGAAGCTAGTTTCCATAGCATACGCAGAAATGGCACATGCATGAGCTCCCAAGAGTAACAACTAACAAGTAAATCCTCTGTTTGGGTGCACGTTCTCTGCATCTTCTGTCGTGGTAATGGCAAATTTGCAGAGTAATCGACTTGGTAAGTAAAAGGCGGCTTATTCTTGCTAACATGGAATCTGGGCAAATTTCCAGCAACTTCCACAAAAGCTGTGCATATGTTTATTTGTTCATCTTTATTTTAGTTTCCTTGGTTTTTTTTTCAAAATATAAACTGCATGATTGATAAAAGGAACATCGCTTAGCACCAGCAGGACAGCATTGTTGTTGGCACAGCGGCTTCTTTACCTGTCCCCAACCTTCCAGGAATGGCAATTTCTTTGTAGGCATAAGTTAACCATATATACTACAACACACAGTGCGCATGCAGAGACAGTACGCAGCAAAGTGCAAATACATCTAAAAAGAAAAGAAACAGAAAGAAAAACTGAACTGGACATGAAGATTCAAACTTTCCAAAGATATGGTAGAGTTGCAATTTGGCCATATCTTCAAATAAACTTTTACAGAAATGAATTAAGTGATGTTCCTAAAATGAATATTATACTGTGGCATACATCCACAGGTTTATTTACACAATAAACCTACAATGTGCTATTAACGGATGGGCATCCCATTTGCATGGTGAAGGCATGAGGTGGTCTGCAACTAGAAGCTTATGTAAGCCCCTCTTTATTTCCTTCTTACTAGCTATTAGCCTATTACAAACTACCCAGCATCAAATACGACCTTGTATAATCTTTATTGAGAGCATTTTGATCAAATCTCTTCATTCCAATATCAAATGATCTGGTGATGAAGGATCATTGGGTCTATCATGAGTTCACTCCACTTCCTGTCCTGTAAGAAGGTATTATTACAGGAATACAATATAGACTGTCTATGTAGTGTATTGGCAATGTAAACTCACCTTAAAGTCTATATTAATATTTTCTTCTGCTCATGCTTCGCGAAGAGCACGCACCCGGTCCTGAATTAACTTCCTCTCCCAGTCTGCAATGCCCTCGAAAGCATGCTCTGGAAGATTCTCAAAAGGCTCTTTCGATGGATCATTCTTAGCTAGATCATAGGTTGCGGCACGGATAGCTCTTTTATTGGGTCCACAGGGCCTTATGGAGGTTAGCCTCTTATAAGCCGTGTTAAGCTGCATGTAAAGGATAGATAAGCAACAACAGTTGTAATCTTGTAGTACTCTGCATATGATGAGATGGAAGAAACTTACATTCATATTCTCAAACCAAAACAAGTAAGCAATTGCAACTGCAGGTGCTCTCCCAAGTCCAGCAGTGCAGTGGATGTAAACTCGCCCTTTGTGTTGTGATATAGCCCATTCTAGCGCCGAAACTGCTTTTGGCAATTGTGACCTCAATGAATCTGGATCAAAATCCACTGCCTGCAACCAAGCAATCGTAAGCATATAGAAAAGGTCAGATGCTACTAGTGTCAATAACTGAAATGCAGACTGAGCTAAGAGGAACACTAATTAGTATATTTTAAGTTATCAGAAATTCAGAAGAAATCTAGGCATATAGAATTATATATACACACTCAATGGGTATAAGAAGCTCACCGGTCTTCTTATGTGCTGAATGCCAAGTTCTTTGCACCTATTGAGAATGGATTGGAAATCAATGCCCCAATATTCGATGTCCTTGTCCTGCTGTAAACAAAGAATATAGGCTACTCGCTCTTCATCTTTCAAGTGATCGATATCTTCAGGCTTCTGAGGCTGTGAGCCAACAATCAAGTTCTCACTTATGACAGCATAGTTCATACCTATATTCCAAATGTAGTGAATAATCCTTCAATTATTGCTTCTAGTATAGCATCTTGTGGAGAAAAAACAACTTAAGGCAAAGAAGGAGATGTAATTGACTGACAAAAGCGGCCCCAAATGTTTACACAAAGTTGTTATCTTGCTACCATTTAAGTGGGAGTTCCACAAGAACTTGCCAGTGACATTAATATTTCAGAAAACAGAAGATTTTGGTAAATGAGAAGTAGACTAAGTTAAGGAAAATGTACTTTGTTTGTGTCCTGACATAGAGCTTGGCTATTCTGATTACTGAACTGCTATAAACTTAATAAGAATAATGAGTACAATGTTCTTTTGAAGACAAACAGGTCTAGGAAGCTATAAATTTAGTCGACCAAACTATCAACAATAACACAGTAGACAATCAATTAACAACACTGCAAGATTAAGTTTTTTTTCCTTCAAGTTGGCAACAGTCTTAGTGTGCTCTGCAATATATAGGCAACAATTTGGCAATACAATGCCAATGAGGCTTCTTTATGCATCTTCTTGTTGTTTTTTTTGTGCGAATCGGGACGAGAATTTGCCCATTGCATATTCGCATTGAATATAGAAGGGTATGCATCTTGTTGTCATGAATGGGCAAATCCAGATCACAGAATCTTCATATCAAGAAACAAGAAATCAATTCAAGAATTGCCCAACTGCCACACTGATCACTGAAAAATGTGGATGGATCGTACAAAGCATGAACAAATATCTACACAACCAAATATACATTTAACCACCAAGGTAACAAATTTTCATGATATGAAGGGGCAAGCATCCGAAAGCCCTGTGAGCACAGCAATGACATCATCTCACGATATGCGGTCTTAAAATTAGCTATGACTAATCTCGAAAAGAATATCATATACATTAAACTTGACCAAGAAAATTGGAGGCTATGTACCAAAGTCCAATCTTCAAGCAAATCCATTAGTAATTTCACCAAGTACGACATTAATTGCGTGGCATCACTAAGATGACTTCTGAAATCCTTATGGATAAGTTACTAGTAACAGGCAACATCACACGTCACAAAACAAGCTCCAGCCTTTACCCATTTTCCACATCTGTAGCAATCGACAAGGGGCCATCACAAGAAAAAGCAATACTAATGGAACGAGTCAGTACCGAGATCGTGGTGGTATTCGTAGGGGTTACGCATCATCCGCTTCATGGCGGTGTTATAGTCCTCCATCCTCGTGCCCCCTTGGGCTCCGGCCGTGGACGAGGATCGACACAGGAAGACCCCAAGGCTCCTCCGGTGGCTCCTGCTGCCGTCGGGACGGCATCTGACGGCCGCCATAGCTAGCCTCCTGCTCTTAGCGCCGATGCTGACGGATGGGAGGCCGCAGGTGGTGGGGAGACGAGAGGTGTTCGCCATGGCCGCCATTGTTGCGGTTGCAGGATCTCTTTTTTTTTTTTTTTTTTTTTGAGGGGTGCGGTTGCAGGATCTCAATGTCTGGTCCGCGTGGAGTGAGGAACGGGGAAGCGTCGAAGAGAGGAAGGAGCTTGGGCCTCATCGCTTTCCCGTGAATGGCCTCAATAGATGCCCAGAACCAACGGCACACATGCGTTCTGAAAAATTTATCCTCTAAAAAAAATGTTTCAAGTTTTATATAGGACTTTCGTTCCTTTGTTTCCAAAGTGAATTTGTGAGAAAAAAGTGTGAAATACAAAGTTATGTTGATTTTAGATGAGAAATTCACTTGCAAATAATGGAAACGGTAATAGCGAATACTCTATATGTTCACAATTGTATTGGTTAGATGCCTACTTTAGTCACCTAAAAATTACGATGCATACAATCAATTTCAGAGACAGGTAAGGTGAATAGAGAATCATGCTTCATTTTGTCAATATATGTCTTTTTTTAAAGAATGACAAAAGCTTTGCACAATTTTATGAGAAAAAGATTGGCCTAGTTTTTAAGAAAAAAACGAACATGAAAACCTTACCACCATGACATCGAACTACTCAACAAATAACTTGATTCAACATATGATGAACTCCACTTATTTTGACTCCACTTGTATGTTGTAGTATTTGGACTCCACTTATTTTGACTTGGCATTGGGATAGAATATGCACTAAGCTTTAAAACTTGATTCAACATATGATGAACAATATGAATCCAAATGAATCAAGCCTCCAATGCCGATGGTACCTATAAACAATCATCCACTTTTTGATGGTACCCAAACAAGTTTGGGTCCTCTCAAGTTAGGAGCAACATACTTAGGCAAAGCCTTAGTATGGGTAGCGGGATGTTTTGCAATAGCAACAATAGAGGTACCATTTACATCCTTTCTAAGCACATTAGTATCATCAATTGAAATATGCTTAGAAGTGTTACCTAGGGGACATGAATGTGCCATGTGTCCCCTTTCCCGGCATGAATAACATCTTCTCTTTGATTGAGCCTTTTCTTCATTGCTCATGTGATGCTTTTCATTGCCTTGCCTCTCATGAGTTGCTTGAGCCTTCTTCTTAAGCTTGGTAGGACACCCCGAGGCAAAGTGTCCCATATCTTCACACTTGAAGCACTTGATGTGAGCCAAATCTCTCTTCTTATCTTGAATCTTGCTCATCATCTTGGCATCTTGGATTTGCATTGGATATCTTCCTCTTCCACCCCTTCTTGTTTTCTTCTTCTTCTTCATCAAGTCACCATCATCATCCTTGTGGTTGATCTTGACTTGAGATTGGGGTGTGGTTTCTTGCTCAACTTGTGGCTTTGGTTGAGGCTCTTTTTGTTGCTTCACTAGTTTCTTGGTTGGGCACGTTGAGGTGAGATGACCCCAAGTGCGACACTTGAAGCACTTGACATGCTTGAGCCTCTCTTCTTCTTTCTTCAACTTGAGCTTTTCTTCATTAGGGCAACCAATTGCAAGATGTCCCATTTCATGGCATTTAAAGCACATAAAATGAGAGAGCTTCTCTTGTTCTTGCTTCTTTATCTCTCTTTCATATCTTCTCTTCCCCCATCTTTTGCCTTTGATATTGCTCTTGTTGTAGCCAATGCCGCTCATGTCACCGTAGCTTCTTTTGTTGTTCAACATGTGCTCAAAGTTGACTTTTGAGTTGTAGCACCTCTCTAACTTGTTGCTCAAATTCTTCACTTCATTTTTGAGCTCATTGTTCTCCTTCAAAAGGTTAGTCTCACAAGACATAGAAGTAGAACAAGCATATATATGTGAGGAACATGGCATAGCTAATAAGTCATCACAAGAGGTGGATACATGCTTTCTCCCTACATCACATGGGTTAGTCACATTTTGCAATTGATCATTTGATCCATGTGATGAGCTCTCATTATTTTTAATTTTCTTTAATAACATCTTAAAGAGAGAAGCATGTTCTTGTGCCAAATTATCATGAGCAACACTAAGTTCCTCATGAGCCAATTTTAGCTCCTCATGTGAACAAGTAGTAACATAAAGTAGATGCTTTTGTTGTTCACATGTGGTTTTTAGAAATGAGTTTTCATTTTCCAATTTCATGGTTTTAGCTTTCTCATTTTCTAAAGACTTGTTCATGCTAGCAAGTCTACTAACAACCTCATCATATGAATCAACATGATCAATCACATTATCATTTGATACCTTTGTGTCACCTAGTGACATGAAGCAATGTGATGTAGTGGATGGGCTTGTAGTAGCATCATCAAGGCCCGAGCATGAACCAACATTGTCACCATCAAGTGTGCTTGGGGTAGAAACGTCACTTGCAACACTTGATGCATCATCACCATCCTTGTCAAGTGAACTTGTGGTAGATCGATCATCATCATCACTTGACCATGAGGTGGAGCAATCCTCCACAACCACCGTGTTGTGGTCATGCTCAACATCATCATGTGCAACCTCCTTGGGCTTGACATCATTGTCATCATCGGTGATAGCTCCATATTTTTCATTGAGACAGGCCCATATCTCATGAGCAGATTTGAGGTCCATGATCTTACCAAAGATGCTATCATCCAAAGATCTATACATGATGTTAGTAGCTTGGATGTCAAGATCTAGGCATTTCTCTTGTGCTTGAGTTAGATTATCTTCATCCAACACATGAGAAAAGCCTACATCTACCATCCACCACATTTGAGGGCAAATAAACTTAAAATTGCATATCATCCAATTTTTCCACCGTGCAAAGTGTGTGCCATCAAACATGTGAGGACAATCAACATCCAGTCCATATTCCGCCATCCTCTCGGGTCGGTGAAGACCACAAATGAGAGACCGGGCTCCGATACCAATTGAAGGGTCGAGATGGCGGACTAGAGGGGGGGTGAATAGTCCTTTCTAAAAATAATTGCGTCGGCAAACCGAAACAAATGCGGAATTAAAACTATCGGTCTAGCCAAGACTACACCCCTCTATCTAAGTTCACAAGCACCTCACAAAGATCCTAATTATGTAACTAAGGTGCTTTCCTTAGCAAGAGCTCTCCTAAATAATTCTAGAGCAAGGTCACACAAACTTATGCACTAGTACTTTAGCAAAGCCGGGGAGCTCCTACACAATTCTAGTAAGCAAAAGCACGAAGCCACCTAAGCTCACTAGCAAAGCTCAATAGCAAGGCAACTAATGTCAAACTAGAGAGCGTAAATTACTTAGCTACACAAACTAAGCAATATGACTAACAAGGTTACACAAACCAAATTAGCCACGCAACGGGAGCTACTTCTATGCTACACAAGCAAGAAGGTAACTAGCTAACTACACAAGCAAACTAGTTACAAGAGCAACTACACAAGCACAAGTATATGAATGTAAATACAAGCTTGTGAATCGAAAGCAAACCACCGAGAAGATGTATACAATGTTGACACGGCGGTTTTTCACCGAGGTTCACTTGGTTGCCACCAAGCTAGTCCCCGTTGTGGCGATACACCCACTTGATGGATCACGAGCTAATTGACTATCAAGAGTCAAACCCTCAGCGGGTGCCGCACATTCACTCTCAAGATGGGGATCCTCCAAGCCACGAGCTTTACTAGAGTTGCTCTTCGCGATCCCCGCGGGGTGAGCACAATCCCCCTCACAAATCCTCCTCCGGAGCCACGCACAATCTCCACGCGTGCTTCAACAGAGTCGCAAGCCACCAAGCCGTCTAGGAGGTGGCAACCTCCAAGAGTAACAAGCACCACCGGCTTGCAACACGATCACCTAGTGCCACTCGATGCAATCCTCTCGATGCAACGCACTAGAATCGCTCTCTCACTCGATCCGATGAACACTATCAAGCATGAGTGAGTTAGAGGGCTTCCAAGCACTACCACATAAGCCACCAAGGCCTAAGTGTGCTCAGCTCTCGGCCAAGGCCGGCCACAACATCTATTTATAGCTCCACAACGAAATAGAGCCGTTACCCCTTCACTGGGTCCTTTTCGGGATGACCGGACGCGGTGGTCAAAACTGACCGGACGCGGTGGTCAGTAGCGTGCTCCAACGGCTAGTTTTCGCGCGTACAAACTTGTATTGACCGGACGCGGTGGTCACTAATGGGACCGGACGCGGTGGTCGCAACGAAACAGCGAACAGAGAGGTTCTAGCAAGCTCCCGAAGTGACCGGACGCGTCCGGTCATCACTGACCGGACTCGCTGCAGCGTCCGGTCGTTTTCGCCCACGAAAAACACTGACCGGACGCGGTGGTCGCAGCTGACCGGACGCGGTGGTCGAAGCTGACCAGACGCGGTGGTCACGCGTCCGGTCACAGACCACCCTTCGGTAAAACGGCGATATCTCTTAGCTCCGAACTCCGATTTCGATGATCTTGGACATTTTGGAAAGCTTACTCAGAGGGCTACACAACCCACTAAAGCACTTGATCCAATTCACAATGGATCAAAGCAGTATTCCACTCTAAGAGCCATCCTAGTGTCCGAAGAACACCGAAAAACATTTCTCTCTTCTCTAAGTTGATCAACACCAACTCCAACACCTTCTCCTTTGCAAATGTGCCAACACCACCATGTGTACACCACCATGTGCATATGTGTTAGCTTTTCACAAACATTTTCAAAGGGTTAGACACTCAACTTGCCTCGCCACTCGATCTTAACACGTATGCAAAGTTAGATCGCTCAAGTGGCACTAGATGACCGATATGCAAATAAGTTTGCCCCTCTTGATAGTACGGCCATCTATCCTAAACCCGATCATCAACTTCTCTACACACCTATGACCGGTGAAATAGAAATACCCTAGGTTATACCTTTGTCTTGCGCATTCCACTCCATCTCCTCCGACGTTGATGCAACACATGCATCAACCCTATCACAAATGATATGATCCACTTCATATCATCATATGACCTTGGTCCATCGATCTTGACCTCACTTGCTCTTCACCGTTGCGTCGGTCCATCGGCGCCAAGTCTTGCTCAAGCTTCACCGCCTCACGGTCCATCGCACCAAAGCCTTCGACTTGCCCTTCACACTTGCAACCGGTCCATCGAGCCAAGCCTCATCTTGATCTTCGCCACCTTGGTCACATGACTCCATGTCATGTCTCATATGCAATGAGCTCCTTCATGACACAATCATCTGTGGACTAATTCCCTGTGTATCTCACATAACCACATATTAGTCCACCTAAGTTGTCACTCAATTACCAAAACCAAACAAGGACATTTCAGCCGGTCGCTCGTAACGGTCGAAATCCGAAAATCAACTGAGTGACCGGACGCACCGGTCAGGGGCGACCGGACACGTCCGATCGTGCAGGGAGCATACTGTACTCGCACCGGATGCGCGACCGCGTCCAATCGGTGATGACCGGACGCGTCCGGTCGTCTCTGGACCTTACTGGACTGTGACCGGACGCGCCGATCACACCCAGGTCGCGTCCGATCAGGTGTTTCCCTCAAGTGACACGTGTCGACTTCTGACCACCGCGTCCGGTCCTCGCGAGGACCGCGTCCGGTCATCAGAGCTGAAACCCTAGCCGCGGAACTGTACTGACCGGACGCGTCCGGTCATGGGAAAACGACCCGAAACTCTCCGAAACGCGTCACAACTTGAACCAAGTTGCTTCCAACTAAACTTTGAGCTATTCTAGAGCTGCCTAGCGCCAAGTTTAACAAGTGTGCACCACACCTAAAAGTAGGACTCACCTAGGTCAAGCTACCCGCTCATGCCCCCCTTTATAGTACGGCCAAAAGAGAAAAACGAAGATCCTAACGATTATTCCAAATGTATCTCAACACCTCGACATCCGGAACTAACCGTCCTTAATCTTGACGTCACTCTTTTGAAAACCGAAACGATTTCCATCAAGGGGCATGAATACCATAGTGCCCAAAGCAGTTAAAACCTCCATGACCTAACTTACCAAAGTTTCTGCAAAACACACGTTAGTCATGGTAATAAAGCGTTGTCATCAATTGCCGAAACCAAACCTCGGGGCCTAGATGCTTTCAATCTCCCCCTTTTTGGTGATTGATGACAACACTAAGATATAAAAGATTTGAGTTGAGGTTTTCGAGCATGCATGGTTCACATAAGCAAAAAGCAATAAGCACAAGGGGTTAGGAATTGCTTATGTGCCCCAAGCCAAAAGAGTGTACTCATAAGATAAGACAAAGAACGTTAGTACACATACAGATATAGCTCATAAGAAATCGGAGTAAGGCACGGAAGCACAACCTTAGAGCTATAATTAAAAACGGTGCCAAGTGTTAACACTGCGACTGTATAAAACATTAAGACTCAAGGTTTATCACACGACGACATGCCACACGAATGCAATGACTGAAAAGTATCTTGACTTCAAATTCATTTTGAGCTCTCTTTGCAAACTTCTTGAAGCAATTTGCCACTTCGGATTTGTCATGAAGGAAGAAAGTCCATGTATACCTTGAGTAGTCATCCACTATCACAAGACAATAGAGATTACCACCCAAGCTCTTGTATGTTGTAGGCCCAAACAAATCCATGTGTAGAAGTTCTAGCACTCTTGAAGTTGACATGAAAGCTTTGGTTGGATGAGTGTTTGCAACTTGTTTGCCCGCTTGACATGCACTACAAGGTTTGTCCTTTTCAAACTTCACATCCTTCAACCCTCTCACTAGTTCTTTCTTCAATAGCTTGTTGAGAGTGTTCATTCCAACATGAGCAAGCCTCCTATGCCAAAGCCAACCAAGTGAGGTCTTGGTGAACAAACATGTCATCAAATTTGCATCTTCGGAGGTGAAGTCAACAAGATAAAGATTGTTGTATCTAAAGCCTTTGAATATCACTTGCTTGTCATCTATCTTTGAAACTTTCCCTTCATTTGGTGTGAACAAGCATTGGAAGCCAAGGTCACAAAGTTTCCCAACGGATAACAAGTTGAAACTCAATGAAGCAACATAGAGCACATTTGAGAGTGAGTGATCATGTGATATTGCAATCTTGCCTATACCCTTGACTTTGCTCTTTGAATTATCCTCAAATGTGATCTTCTCTTGACATATTCCATTCTCTTCAATGGTGGTGAACATACGAGGATCACCGGTCATATGTTGAGTGCAACCACTATCAATAACCCAATAAGATCCATCGGTCTTGTAGTTCACCTACACACAAGAGATCAAGCTTTTTGTTTAGGGACCCAAACTTGAGAGGGGCCCTTGACTTTCTCCACTAGTGACTTGGCAACCCATATTTTCTTTGGCCTATTCTTGTTTGGGGAACCCAAAAACATGACTTTTATCTTTCTATTTGAATCTTTTCTTAGCATATAATGAGCATTGAAGGCGAAAGTTCTAGCATGCTTGGGCAAGGGTTGTGGTGGTGGAGTTTTGCATTCATGAGCAAAGTGACCTTCTTGACCACACTCAACACATCTCTTTGGCTTGGGCTTTTGACTTGCTTTGTTATTGTTGAGCTTTTGCTTTCTTCTCTTGATTTGCCAAGTACCCAATACCACTTCTATCCATCTTCATTACGGTGTTCATGAGGAGCTCACTTTGCAAATGTTGGCCTCTTGTGAACTTGCTTAGGCCGGTCTTGAGATGCTCTTTTTCTTGCTTGAGCTTTTTGTTTTCTTCAATGAGTGACTCATTTGTTGGTTGCTTCTCAAGAGTCATCAAACCTTTTAGCTTCTTGTTCTCATTTGCAAGCTTCTCATTCTCACACTTGATCTTGGCATAATCATCATAGTTGCTTGACTCAACCACACTCTTGCATTTGCTACTAGAACCTTGCTCAATGCTTTCAATGATCAAATCATCACATGATGTAGCTATATCACACTTAACAACATAGTTAGTAGCACATGTGTCTCAAGAGCAAGTTCATTAGCAACCACAAGACTATCATAGTCAATTTTTAATGTGGTGTATTTGTCCTTTAGAGAATTATGTCTAGTGATGAGCTCATCATGCTTCTTCTCAAGTTTATCATGTTGATCTTTAAGCTCTTTATAAGAGGTTTTGAGCTCCTTGAGAGTGGAAGACATCACTTCATTTTGAACTCTAAGCTCACCACTAGTCTTTTGAATATTTTCAAGCTTGGATGAGAGTGATTCATTTTCATTTTGAAGATCATCATTTTCATTTCTAGTCCTTCTTATGATTTTAGTGTATTTGTTTAGCAATTTTACAAGTTCATCATAAGAAGGTGCGTCATATTCATCATCACTATCACTATCATCATTATCATCACTATCATGGTTTTGTACCTTTCGTTCACCCTTGGCCGTAAGGCATAGGTGAGTAGTGGACGATGATGGTGAAGGAGGCGGTGAAGGTGGTGATGAAGATATCGGTGAAGATGATGGCCCCATCACAAATGCGGCAACCTTCTCTTTCTCATCATCGCTCTCATCTTCGGAGGACTCACAAGATGATTCAATGTCGGTGAGCCAATCACCAACAATGTATGCCTTTCCTCCCTTATTCTTCTTGTGGAACTCCTTCTTCTTGCCATCCTTCTTCTTGTATGGCTTGTTCTTCTTCTTCTCTTCTTCTTCATCACTTGAATCATTTTTCTTGCCCTTGTTTTTGTTCTTGTACTTGTCTTTTGGTGGTCTAGGGCATTGATGAGCTAGGTGGCCAAGTTCACCACAATTGTAGCAATCCATCTCCGAGATTGGCTTTCTCTTGCTACTTGTGAAGAATTTCTTTTTCTTGCCATCGAACTTGATGCCACTCTTGTTGAGCTTCTTTAGCATCTTGGTGGTCTTTCTCACCATGAGTGCAAGTGATTCATCATCAACATCACTTTCACTTGAGCTTTCTCGCACCATCATGGCTTGGCCCTTCTTCTTCTTCTTGTCATGACTAGCTTTGAAGGCCAAGTCTCTCTTCTTGGAAGATGATGAGCCCTCTTCCGGAGTGATATGCATGTACATCTCATGAGCATTGATTTTCCCTAATACTTGAGTCGGTGTTGCGGTGGAAAGATCACTTTGGTGAAGCACCGTGACAATGTGACCATACTTCTCAATGGGAAGCACACTCAAGATCTTCCTTGCAACATCCGATTGGCTCATTTTAGTGAGCCCAAGAGCATTGAGGTCCTCTACAAGAACATTCAAGCGAGTGTACATGTCATTAGCACTTTCTTTGGGAAGCATCTCAAAAGAATTAATTTTCTTTAAAGCTATGTGATAGCGTTCCTCACGCTCACTCTTAGTTCCCTCATGGAGAGCACAAAGATTTTCCCACAATTCATGAGCGTTCTTTGCATTACGCACACGATTGAAGATATCTTTGCCTAAGCCCCGGTAGAGTGCATTTTTGGCCTTTGCATTCCACCGGTCGTACTTCTCCTCGTCACCAATGGGGTTTGCGGGATCCTTGATAGCGGGAAGCCCTTGGGTTGCGGCTCTAAGACATCCAACATCTATGGCTTCGAGATACGCCTCCATGCGGATTTTCCAATATGGAAAATCATCCCCCTCAAAGGTGGGAGGTGGTCCTTCCCCGTTAGACATCTTGCTCTAGGCGGTAAAGCCTAAAAAAGGAGCAACACGGCTCCGATACCAATTGAAAGGATCAAGATGCCCAAGAGGGGGGTGAATTGGGCTTTTCTAAAAATTAAATGCAAGAATTAAATCCTACAAGCCGGAATTCACCCCTAGTGTCTACTTGTGTTCCTAGAGAGTCTACCGATACAAAGTTTTACACCCTAGTTTCCAATCCTAGTCTAACATGATAAATCTAGGAATGTAAAACAAGCAATGAAAGTAAATACGAGAATGTAAATGCTTGAATGTAAAGGGGCAAGGAACACGACAATGTTTTTCTGAGGTATCGGAGAGTCGCCACTCCCCACTAGTCCTCGTTGGAGCACCCGCGCAAGGGTGTAGCTCCCCCTTGATCCGCGCAAGGATCAAGTGCTCTCTACGGGTTGATTCTTCGACACTCCGTCGCGGTGAATCACCCAAAACCGCTCACAAGATGAGTTGGGTCATCCACAAGCTCCTCCGGATGATCACCGAACTCCCAATCACCACCACGCCGTCTAGGTGATGGCGATCACCAAGAGTAACAAGCTAGAACTCTCACTTGACCACTACGAGCCCAAATGAGAAGGTGGATGCACACTTGCTACTCTCTAATCGCTAGTGAGGAACTCTCAAGCTTTGATTCTCAAATCTCTATCCTCACTAGTGCTCTTGCACTCCCTTGCACTCCAAAGGTGTTTTTCAGTTGATTAAATGAGCAAGAGACCTCTAAAAGAGGTGGTGGGGATGTATTTATACACCCCACAGACAAAACGAACCGTTACCCGCTGACTCAGCAAAACACGGGCTGACCGGACGTGCCGGTTGAACTGACCGGACGTGCCGGTCGCTCGTAACGGTCGAAATCCGAAAATCAACTGAGTGACCGGATGCACCGGTCAAGGGCGACCGGACGCGTCCGATCGTGCAGGGAGCATACTGTACTCGCACCGGACGCGCGACCGCGTCCGATCGGTGATGACCGGACGCGTCCGGTCGTCTCTGGATCTTACTGGACTGTGACCGGACGCGCCGATCACACCCAGGTCGCGTCCGATCGGGTGTTTCCCTCAAGTGACACGTGTCGACTTCTGACCACCGCGTCCGGTCCTCGCGAGGACCGCGTCCGGTCGTCAGAGCTGAAACCCTAGCCGCGGAACTGTACTGACCGGACGCGTCCGGTCATGGGAAAACGACCCGAAACTCTCCGAAACGCGTCACAACTTGAACCAAGTTGCTTCCAACTGAACTTTGAGCTATTCTAGAGCTGCCTAGCGCCAAGTTTAACAAGTGTGCACCACACCTAAAAGTAGGACTCGCCTAGGTCAAGCTACCCGCTCATGCCCCCCTTTATAGTACGGCCAAAAGAGAAAAACGAAGATCCTAACGATTATTCCAAATGTATCTCAACACCTCGACATCCATAACTAACCGTCCTTAATCTTGACGTCACTCTTTTGAAAACCGAAACGATTTCCATCAAGGGGCATGAATACCATGGTGCCCAAAGCAGTTAAAACCTCCATGACCTAACTTACCAAAGTTTCTACAAAACACACGTTAGTCATGGTAATAAAGCGTTGTCATCAATTGCCGAAACCAAACCTCGGGGCCTAGATGCTTTCAAAGTGAACCAGAAGTCTTTTCTAACAACAATGTTTTTACAAAACACAAATTGCCATTACGTCCGCCGCACCGGCGAGGCAAGATGTTATTGTGGCAAACATGTATGACTTATATGTAAAACTCATTGCTTTCTATTTAAATTACGTCACGTATAAGTTTTATAACTCTTTATGCTTATCAGTAGTCTATAAGTTACAGCTTTTAATTGCAAACCGATTAGTGAAGAACTAGAGATAAACACAAGAGTTGCCATAAAAGAAAAGAAAAAATAAAACTTTCTCTAACAACTTTTTTCACAAAACATATACTGCCATTGCCTGCGCCACATTTGCTAGACGAATCTCGGCAAACATGCATGACTTATATGTGAAAATGTGAAAAACATCATTTTCTAGTTTTAATTAGCACAAGTTCTGTAACTGTTTATGCTTATCGATAGTAAGTCGAAGTTTTTAATCACAAACCGGATAGTGGAGATAAACATCAGAGTTGCCATGATAAAGAAAGAAAAAATGGAAGGTTTTCCTAACAACTTTTTTTTTTGCAAAAATACAAAATTTCATTGTGCGCCATACCTACTAGACTAGGCTTTATTTTGGCAAACGTGCACGACTTATATGTGAAACCACTTTCTACTTTAAAATTATGACCCCGTTCGGTTGGGCTGATAAGCCGGCTGAAAAACACTGTTGGCTGATTTGTTGTGAGAAAAAAATGCTGTTCTAGCTGAAAAAACAAGCTGAAAAAGACGGATTATAAGCCGGATGAACCGGCTCTATGTCATGCACAAATTATATAATTCTGAAGTTTTTAACCGAAAACCGGTTAGTGGAGATAAACACAAGAGTTTCCATGACATAAAAAAATTGAAAGCTTTTTCTAACAACTTTTTCGTGTGTGCTGCACCCGCTAGATGAGGCAAACGTGTGTGCGGCACACACAATGGCAAACGTGTGTGACATAACTTGTGTGTGACGTTATCTTGGCAAACGTGCATGACTTACATGTGAAACTCATCATTTTCTACTTTAAGTTATGTCACACACAAGTTTATATCTCTTTATGCTTATTGGTAGTCTAAATTATTTTTTAATAAAATACCGGTTATTGGAGATAAACATAAGAATTGCCATGACAAGAAAAGAGTGAAAAAATGGAAGCTTTTCTTAACAACAACTTTTTCGCAAAATACAAACTTCCATCGCGGGCACTGCACCTACTAGACAAGACTTTATCTTGGCAAACATGCACAGCTTATATGTAAAGATTATCAGTTTCTACTTTAAAATAGTTCATGCACAGGTTTATATCTCTTCATGCTTATTGGTCGTCTAGATTAATGTTTCTATTAATCAAACCAGTTAATGGAGATAAATGTAAGAGTTGCCATGACATAAGAAAGAAGCTGAAAGCTTTTCTTAATAACAACATTTTCGTAAACACATAAATTGCCATTGTGTGCACTGCACCAGCTGGATGAGGCATTATCTTCGCAAACGTGCACGATTTATATGTGAAACTCATCAATTTTTACTTTAAATTACGTCATGCATAAGTTCTATATCTCTTTTATGCTTACCAGTAATCTAAATTAATATTTTTAATTGTAAACCGGTTAGTGGAGATAAACATAAGAGTTGTCATGACAAGAAAAAGACCGAAAGCTTTTCTTAACAACTGTTTTCGCAAAATACAAACCACCATTGCGTGCGCCACACATGCTAGATGAGGCATTATCTTGACAAACGTGCACGGCTTATATGTGAAATTAATTATTTTCTACTTTAAATTACATCACACATAAGTTTTATATCCGTTTATGTTTATCGATAGCTTAAATTAATATTTTTATTCGCAAACTGGTTAGTGAAGATATGTAAACCGCCATTGCGTGCGCCACACATGCTAGATGATGCATTATCTTGACAAACGTGCATGGCTTATATGTGAAATTCATTATTTTCTACTTTAAATTATGTCATGCATATCGATAGTCTAAATTAACGTTTTTTTCGCAAGCTGGTTAGTGAAGATAAATAAACCCTCATTGCGTGTGCCACACATGCTAGATTTTGACAAATGTGCACGACTTATATGTGAAATTCATTATTTTCTACTTTAAATTATGTCACGCATAAGTTTTATATATATTTATGCTTATGGATAGTCTAAATAAATGTTTTTATTCGCAAAACAGTTAGTGAAGATATATAAACCGCCATTGCGTGCGCCACACATGGTAGATGAGGCATTATCTTGACAAACGTGCACGACTTATATGTGAAATTCATTATTTTCTATTTTTAAATTATGTTACGCATAAGTTTTATATCTGTTTATGTTTAACGATAGTCTAAATTAATGTTTTTATTCTCAAACAGGTTAGTGAAGATATATAAACAGCCAATGCGTGCGCCACACATGTTAGATCTTGACAAACATGCACAATTTATATGTGAAATTCATTATATTCTACTTTAAATTACATCACGCATAAGTTTTATATCTGTTTATGTTTATCAATAGTCTAAATTAATTTTTTTATTTGCAAACCGGTTAGTGAAGATATATATAAACATGAGAGTTGCATAGGAAAAAATTGAAAGCTTTTCTATTTAGGCTGTGTTTAGTTCCTCATGGAATGCAAAATGCAAAATGCCAACTACTTTGGAATGATGAAATGCAAAATGCCAAAATTTTCATGGGTGTGTTTAGTTCCATCCAAAATGCCAAATTTTTCATGGTGTGGGTGAAAGTTTTTTGGTTTTTTTTTTTTTGCCTCTTGAGGCTAAAATCCAAAATAGAGAATGGATATTTTTTGCCAAAAATTTTACATAGTGTTTAGTTCTATTTTGTAAAATGATGAGCCAAATCCTAAAATTTTTTAAGGTGAAAAGGGAACTGGAAGACAGTGGATGAAGCGTTATCTGGTTTCTCACCCTGTAGAATTTCTTCGTCTCCCTTGCCTTGCCCACCGAGAGATTAGAGAGAGAAAATTCAAGCAGGCAATCCAAAGAGGAGGAAGAGAAAGGGATTGAAAAAGCTCTCCTCCCTCGAATCCACCTTTCCCACGCTCTCCTAGCTCCCGCATCTCGCATCTCCACAAAAAGCAGCCGCCTTTGATTCCCCTCCCCGGCCCCCGCTGCCTCGCCCCCATTCGAGGGTTTCCCCTCATCCCCCCAAATCGAATCGCAGCATTACCGACCAAGCAAGCAACCCACCCCACCCACCCGCCTTCAAGGGTCCGAGCCGAGCGACGGCGCTGGCGATCCAGCAGGGCGTGAGGGCGGCGGAGGCGGGCCGATAATCAATGTGTACGCTGTGCGCCGTGCAGCGCTGGTCGCGGCGCGTCGCCACCATGCTCCCGTGGCTCGTCGTCCCGCTCATCGTCATCTGGGCCGCCACCCAGCTGCTCCTCCCGGCCGCCTACCGCTTCGAGGTCACCTCCCCGCGCCTCGCCTGCGTCTCCGTCCTCCTCCTCACCCTCTTCTGGTACGAGATCCTCCTCCCGCGCCTCTCCCTCTGGCGCGCCCGCCGCTCCGCGCGCCTCCGCGAGGAGCGCCGCGCCCACGCCCTCGAGCTCCACAAGCTCCGCAAGACCGCAACCCGGCGCTGCCGCAACTGCAGCAACCCGTACAAGGACCAGAACCCCGGCGGCGGTAAGTTCATGTGCTCTTACTGCGGCCATGTCTCTAAGCGCCCGGTGCTCGATCTCAATTCAGCCGGGAAGGCCCCCACCGGATGGCCTTGTGCTCAGGATTGTGGATATTGGCTGGACCTGCGCTGCTCCTCTGGCAATAACAGCTCCTTCTTGGGATTCTCATGGCGCTTGCTTTCGTCCTTTTGCTCGACAGCAATGAGGTGGTTGTTGAGGAATATATTCAGATTTACATCCTCAGGGGATGGTGAGGGCTTGAGCATAGATGGTAAAAGGTTGGCAAAGAGAGGAGAGAATGGAGGAAAAGCCGAGGAGAGCAGGACCGAGAAGGCGAGAAGGAAGGCAGAGGAGAAGAGACTGGCAAGGCTGGAGAGGGAAATGCTGGAGGAGGAGGAAAGGAAGCAGCGAGAGGAGATGGCTAAGCTAGTAGAGGAACGCAGGAAGCTAAGGGATGAAAAAGCAGAGGCCGAGGAGCGGTCAAAAAGCGCTACCCCTGTTGGGGAGAAGGATGCTAGGAAGGAGGCAGAGAAGCGGCGTCAGGAGAGGAAGAAGAAAGAGGACAAGGGGTCAAGCAAGAGCAATTCAGATTGTGAGGACGTTGATAGAAGATTGGGTCGAGAAGGTGATAGGAAGCGAGACTTTGACAGAAAGAGCGACTTGGACAGGCGTGAGGGTTACAAGCCTCATTACATTGATTCTAACAATCACAGTAATAAAACAGGGGAGAGCAGATCGAAATACTTTGGCCGTGTGACAGGTGGTTTCTTATCTTCTTCAAGAGGGTTTGGCAGTGGTTCCTTCTTTGGCAGAAGTGCTCAGGCCCCTGCTCCTCAAGCTAGCAAGGTTAGTAGACCTGTAGTTCCTGCAACTGACCAGGGTAATGCAATCAAAAGAGATGTCCAGCATGCAGCCACACAAGCTACAGGCAAATCTGCTACAGCTGGAGAAACTAGAAATGCATGGACTAATTTTAATCGACCTGTGAGTAACAAGGGCATTGATATTTTATTTTAAATTCTTGTTATTCGAACCAATTGCATTAGTTATTTTTTTACCTGAATTTCCATCTCAAATGCTATATGCAGGTTAGTCCAAATGTGCAGCCACACTCTACTGGCCTTAAAAAGTCATGGCATCAGCTGTTTAGTCGTTCAGCATCAGTGTCCCCTTGTCCTGATGTTGCAACTTCAGCTCATGATATGATTCGGAAGCCAGAACCAAATGGAGCTCAAATAAACAATGCTCATACATTTCTCTCTCAGTATCCTCCTCTGGACTACAAGCCAAGTTCAAGCCAGTCCATGCAATTTCCAGGTTTTCCACCGCTTAATGGAGCACCTCCCAGTAACCCACTACCTCATTTTCCTGCTGGACATATGCCCTTCTATGATGATGTGGAATCAACACTGCTTGAAGAACCAGAGCAATTTGAGGACCCATGCTATGATCCAGATGCGATTGCATTACTTGGGCCAGTTTCAGAATCTCTAGATAACTTCCCTCAGGACCTAGATTGTGGATTCCTCTCGAGTGACGTTATTAAAGAATCACATGGGAGGCCTTCACCAATTGAGTCTCCTCTCTCAAGATGTCGTACGGCTGAAGAAAAGCCTATCAAGCCCCCGCAATCATCAGTTGCAAGAGGTCCTGGTGGTTCCATTCTGCCTGAGACTAGCAGTGAACAAGGCACATGGCAAATGTGGAGCACACCATTGGTTCATGAAAGTTTAGGTCTGCAAGGTCCTCAGAGTCAGTGGCTTCGGCAAAACACAAATCAATTCAATCATAGTGCCAACCTTTTCAGCAGCGGAGGTGGAGCAATAAGTTCCCTGGGTACTGGTTTGAATGACAGTGATCCATGGCTGCAGAAAGCACCTTTCCAGCAATTGCCACCTGATACACCAAGCCTGTTCCTTTCACATGAAATGCCAGGAAAATTACACAATGACTTGGTTTTTGGGTCTCCAAACAAATCAGCCCATGAACACCCCTTCGGGCCGCCTGGTTCTTTGTGGCCCAAGTAAGTACTTTTTGATGTCCTTTTTCTTTTCAGAAAATTTTCTGCCACAAAGGCTTTCATCACTGCTGGTCATCTTATACTGTTAACTTGGGCTGGAAATTTGGTATAATAACTCATTAGAGAATAGTGTTGTCCTTACCCCAGATGCAATGCTTGTTTCATGCTGCCATTCAGGTTTTCCACTTCACTGCTTAGCTCCATGTATCGATGCGTTTAAGCACCAAAGTATTGACAGTTTTTTATGATAATTATTCAATGTTGTTTGTGTGAATTTGTATATACATAGTTACACACACGTGTGAAATCTCCATGTCTAATCGTGGGATACTACTTATTTCAAACAAGGAATTTATGTATAGAAATGAGAGACCATTGAAAAGCAAAGTGCATTATCGTAGTATAACTGAGTGTTTAACTGATACTCATATTATTGAACCCATTTGAATGTGTGAGTTTGGATGATCCTTTCTTCTTTGAAAATTTAAAGGTATCATGCTCTTCATTAGGTTGAAGTTTACCATGTATTTTGTTTATAAGAAGTACATGCAGTTCAGGTTCTTCTAGGTTTTAGCATATGTTTCATGAATCAGTCAAATCAATTTTTGGTGTTTAAAGTTGCTACTAAAAAGTGTCTGACTATATTCTGGGCGCTACCATCCTGCTTGCACCTAATTGGTGTAGTCTATCCAAGCATCTGCTTAACCATGACTAGGGTCTAGACGCCACCCTGCTTCGTGCCTAGCACCTGAAGCTTTTTAGAACACTTAAACTGCTGATATGCGTTTATGATATTTCTCACTTTCATGGATCGTTTTTCCTTGATGTATGGACATATGGTATTAACAGTTCTACACTGCAGTTGAATTGACAAACTGCCATCATGAAAAATTAGCTAGCTAGGATTGTGTCTGAACTGATTGCATAATTTGGTCCACTGGTTGAAATTGCTGAACATAAACACAATTACACTAAATATAGTCAGCCAAGATTTTTGTTGCAACAATGGCATTGTTAACAATTGAGTTGGCTACAGTTCTGTTTCAGGCCTGCTAGAAATTTTGTGGTAAGCAATTTTTTTTTGTTAAGCTAATTCAGAGGCACATTCATTGCTCAAATGCTCAGTCTAAATTGATTAGTAAGAAGGGTACAGAAACCAAAGGCAGATGTGTAATTGTCATCATGAACTCTTGGATTGTTAGCTAATGTTCTGCCCCTGGTCATAATGTTGTGTTCTTCTGAAATTATATGTAGCTGTTGAACCATAATGCTCAATGCATTAGGGTCTGTTTGGATCACCTAGGAGGCTAGGACTAGTTGTTAGTCCACTAGTTACTGGAACTAATTGTTAGGTGACTAAAGTTTAGTCCTGTGCTGTTCGGATACATGGACTAGTAGCTGTCACCTATCAGTCCACTTCAGCTTTGCTTTGCCAACTAGTGAACTAGTTGTTAGTTGGGGTGTGGACTATTAGTCCATTTGTTTGGATGACCTAGGACTAGACTTTAGGCAACTAAACTTTAGTCCTGGTATCCAAGCATGCCCTTATTCAGATTCTAATGCTCTTGTCAAGATTTGTTTTTGAATAGTGACATTTGTTTTTCAATGGCTTCGGGAGTTCGGGTACTGAAGTGGCGAACTGTCGGATTTATCAAATCTTTGTGTTTACAATGAGAAGCAGACTGAATGCATTATTTAATGATAGGACGCACCCTGCAATACCATAGCCTTCTACATTCATATCTTTCGTTGGCTGTGTTGGTTTAGTGTATTTTAATGTTGTGGGCTACGGGAAAAATTAGAGGCTAGAATTAGGTTGTGAAAAATTAGATCTCACTGCAGGCTAAGCTGTTCTGTTGCAGACAATTTGTTGAGTTATGTATTGGTTGATAGGCTGCTTCTCTTGGGAAAAATCTAGGCTAGAATTAGATTGTGAAAAATTAGATCTCGCTGCAGGCTAAGCTGTTCTGTTGCAGACAATTTGTTATGTATTGGTTGATAGCAAGTGTTTTTTAGTTTAAATTTTATGTCTATAGTAAGATCGGGATGGTCTTGTGTGATTGTGGCCATGAAGACATGATAAATTGATAATATGAGCTTTAGATTGAATGAAACTCAGTTGACTCAAGTCCAAAATGGAGAATTAAATATTAGCCTGTGGATTATGCAGTGCCATAATCCTTGAACATATGGTTTTTATTTATGGGGAACTACTGTTCTATATTTTGCCAAGGTTTAATGTTCTTATAGAAATATTCACTAGTGATGAACTGATGATTGGTGACTGCATCCTGTTTGACCTTGTTGTTAATGAGGCTTATTATAGGGTGTCAGTTCAATCTGTTGCTTCATTAGGCATGCAGTGGAAAATGTTTTCCAAGGTGGTAACTGTTAGCTTGTTTTTTTTTTCGCATGGGTGGGGCAGTCCCCTTTGATGTTTAAAAATGTAAGGGTACCGTGGCTCAAGAATATGTGGCCCAGTCCATGTATTATGGAAGTTTAGTCTAGTTAGGAACTAAGGATACAACTAGACTCCAGGGAGGATTCAAGGCAAGGCCCTATATGGGGTGTTCAATCTTATCCCATGGCTGTGACTGCAGGAGATACATGCATACAATTTACGCAAGTGGGCTGCTACCCACATCAAAATCTGGCTCAGATGAACAAAAAAAACTGATGTTAAGTTTGCTGAGCATGGCCTGTTCATTCTAGTCTTGTTGGAATTCTAGTTCCTAGGGACCATGCTGCATGCAGGACTGAGGCACCTCAGTCTATCAGCAGGCTGCAAAATGGATAGATGATGGAAACATGGTAGAACTCGTTCAACACATGGACCACGGTTATCCCATCTGTCAAGTTTTAAGTCTCATTTGCATGTTTTGGGCAAGGTGCAATATAACTTGCTTGTTTGTTTTTGAGTTTAGACTCAGTCTATTGGTGTTTGAATTTTCTTTTCGAGTTTATGGCTTGGCTTGCACCCCGGAACCTGTTAGCTTGAAGTTGGGTACATATGACCTGCATGACACTATGCATGCCTGATATCTTTACCTGTTACCATGTGTGTTGTGCCCTTTTTGTGTTATGGTTGGCTATTGTGCAATTTCACTAGACCTTGTGTAGCTGTAAGCCCTGCTTCCCAGGCACATTTAGTGTATTTAAGTTTTTAGTTAATCTATGTCATTAAGTCCTTGGGTAGCCCAAGAGTTGTGCGGGTACCCAGGCAGCTATTCTGTCTAGTTAAAGCTCTAGTGAGCTGTATGTAATCAATGCAGTACTTATTCTATATATATTGCAATGCAGTCGCCTGGGAGAGTAGCCCTGGCTGATTATTTCTCTGTTACCTCCAACAATTGGTATCGGAGATAGGTTAGACACCTTCTCACCTACTCATCTTCTCCATGACGTCAACCTCCTCTGAGCGCCGGGCTAGGAAGACCAAGGGAGCCAGTGAGGGCGAGCTGGGCGACCCCTCTGGCAGGGCTGCGCGCCTGAAGGCAGCAGAGGAGGCGGCGGCGCTGGCTGTCAAGGCGGCACAGCAGGCTGCAGCAGCCGCGGAGGCGGCGGCCAGGACAGCGCAGGAGCTGCGGGCGGACATAGCAGCAGAGAAGGGAGATGAGGAGGAGGAAGAAGAAGAGGAGGACCGGAGGAACCGGCGGCCGCGGACTCCGCCGCGGGACAGGCGCCGTTCGCAGTCACCACTGCGTGACCGAAGGCGTCGTGGCGGCGGTCGCTATGAGTCGCCGCAAGGCAGGGTGGTCTACCGCGATTCCGGCAGCGGCACATCATGGCCAATGCTGGACAAGACCAATTATTATGAGTGGAGCCAGACGATGAAGCTCAGGATGCAGGCGCGTGACCTCTGGGAAGCTGTCGAAGGAGGCCCAGTGCAGTTTCGCGACGACAGGCGAGCTCTGGAGGTGATCGTCGCTGCTGTGCCCAAGGAGTTGGGGCTCCCGCTCCTCGACAAGGCGACGGCAAAAGAGGCATGGGATGCCATCGCTGCGACTCGTATCGGTGTGGACAGGGTCCGCCGAGCGACGTTGCAGCGACTGCGTCGGGAGTGGGAGAACATTGACGTCAAGCCTGGCGAGCCGGTGGAGGATTTTGCCCTGCGGCTGTCAACTCTGCACCAGCAGCTGGTGCTTCATGGAGACAGGGACATCGATGAGGCGCGTGTCGTGGAAAAGTTTCTGCGCACGGTGCCGACCAAGTACGCGCAGATCGTCGTCGCCATTGAGCAGTTCCTCGACTTCGAGGCGCTCACGCTTGAAGAGGTGACAGGAAGGCTCAAGGCGGTGGATGACCGTGAAGCGCAAGCTGTGATAGAGCCGGTGTCCATCAATGGCAAGCAGTACACTGAGGAGCAGTGGCGTGCGCGTTTGAGGAAGGAGAAGAAAGGCGCAGAAGAAGCTGGCGGTTCTGGTTTCAAGAACCAGCGCGGCGGTGGCGGAGGACGCAGCCGCGGAGGTGGACGCGGACGGGGCAGAGGTGCTGGCCGTGGCGGCGGACGTGGAGAAGGCAATGGCGCCGGCCGTGTTGGCCCCAACACGTGCCTCAACTGCCATCAGGAAGGGCATTGGGCGCATGAATGTCCCCAGCCGCGCCGTGATGGAACAGAGCGCGGCGGCGGGGGAGGAAATCGTGGTGGACGCGGCGGCGGAAACCGTGGAGGAGGCCGTGGCGGCGGTAACCAAGCTGGGCAGAAGGAGGACATGAAGGGCGTGCCCAGTTTGCTGAGTGTGAGGAAGATGCAGCTCTGTTTCTGTCTCACGGCTTCATTGAGATGGAACAGAGCACGCCGGAGCTCAACTATACAGTGCAGCGCGTTGAGTTCTTTGAGCCACGTGCACGTGCTTATCTGGGAGCAGATGATGAAGAGATGGCTGGCGGCTGGTACCTTGATTCAGGCGCAACACACCACATGACTGGGCGGCGTGACCTGTTTTCAGACCTGAACACGGACGTTCGAGGCACGGTTCGGTTCGGGGACGCGTCCAAGGTGGAAATCAAGGGCGTTGGCTCAATTGTTTTTGAAGCAAAGACTGGTGAGCATCGTGTTCTTCATGGAGTTTATTTCATTCCGGCGTTGAAGAACTTGATCATGAGCCTCGGTCAACTTGATGAGAATGGCTCAAAGGTGGTGATTGATGATGGAGTACTGCGGATTTGGGAACGCAGCAGCGGTCGCCTACTGGCCAAGGTGAGGCGTGGCGCGAACCGGCTGTATGTACTGCATATGAAGACAACACAGCCAGTGTGTCTTGCTGCGCGCAGGAATGAGGAGGCGTGGCAATGGCATGAGCGTTTTGGGCATCTGAATTTTGAGGCCCTGCGGAGGCTTGGCAAGGAGGAAATGGCAAGAGGGATGCCAAAGATCGATCATGTTGAGCAAGTGTGTGACACTTGTGTCACCACCAAACAGAGGAGGCGATCATTTCCTGCTGCAGCAACATATCGTGCTCAGGATCACCTTGAATTGGTGCATGGTGATCTCTGTGGGCCAGTTACACCAGCAACTTCGGCAGGTAATCGCTATATTCTGCTGCTTGTAGATGATGCCACACGATTCATGTGGGCAGTGCTACTGTCATCTAAGGATGCTGCAGCAGATGCTATCAAGAAGGTGAAGGCTGCTGCAGAGGTGGAGAGTGGGCGTAAACTGAAAGTTCCGCGCACAGATAATGGAGGAGAGTTTACTGTTGCAGAATTTGCTGCTTATTGGGCCAATGAAGGAGTCAAAAGGCATTACAGTGCTCCTCATTCACCATAGCAGAATGGCGTGGTGGAGCGTAGAAATCAAACCGTGGTGGCCATGGCACGTGCCTTACTCAAGCAGCGCCAAATGCCAGCCAAGTTTTGGGGGGAGGCAGTGATGACTGCTGTGCATATTCTGAATCGGTCACCAACCAAGGCTCTAGGTGATGTCACTCCCTATGAAGCATGGCATGGCCGAGCACCCACTGTTGGCCATCTGAAGGTGTTTGGTTGTGTGGCATATACTCGCCGTTTGTCTCAGCTCAGGAAACTTGATGATCGTGGTGAAGCTGGAGTATTTATTGGCTATGCTGAAGGAGCCAAAGCCTATCGAGTTTTTGATCCAGCATCTCAGCGTGTACGTGTCAGCCGGGATGTGGTTTTTGATGAAGGAAGAGGTTGGGATTGGACATCACCAGCAGCAGGTACGTCTGGGGCAGCTGGTAGTGATTTTGTGGTGGAATTTCCTTGGGAGGAAGAAGTCCCTGGAGCTGGAGGTTCAGTGCAGTCACACTCATCTCCTCAGCCCCATTCTGCCTCACCTGAAGCTTTCCCAGCAGCAGAATCGGTGCTTGGTGCAGGAGAAGAGGTGTCTGAGACATCCAGAACGCCTTCACCACCACCAGCTCCAGCCAGCCCACAAGTGGAGCACGTGACTCCTTTGGAAGATGATGAGGAACGGCTGGACACTTATCACAACGACGAGCAGCTGCGCTATCGTACCATAGATGGCATATTGGGCGGGGAACAGGAAGTTCCGCCGCCGGCGCAGCGCTTGTTCGCAGAGCTCCACCTCACCCACTCTGGGGAACCCATTTCTTATGCAGAGGCAAAAGATGATCCTGCATGGCAGGTAGCAATGAAAGAGGAGCTGCGCGCTGTTGAGCGCAATGGCACCTGGGAGCTTGTGTCTCCCCGAGCTGGCCATCGGCCAATTTCTCTAAAATGGGTCTACAAGCTGAAGAAAGATGAGAAAGGAGATGTGATCAAGCACAAGGCTCGGCTTGTTGCTCGTGGGTTTGTGCAGCAAGAGGGTGTTGATTATGAGGATGTGTTCGCTCCTGTTGCACGCATAGAATCAGTGAGACTGCTGCTTGCTCTAGCTGCCCAGGAAGGATGGACTGTTCATCATATGGATGTCAAGTCAGCTTTTCTAAATGGAGAGCTCAAGGAAGAAGTATATGTCCAGCAGCCACCTGGGTTTGCTATTCCTGGGGAAGAAAGCAAGGTATATCGCCTGCACAAAGCTTTATATGGGCTGAAGCAGGCACCCAGGGCGTGGAACGCTAAGTTGGACTCTACTCTGAAGGAAATGGGGTTCAAACAGAGCAAACATGAAGCAGCAATTTACAGGAAAGGTTCAGAGGGCTCAGTGTTGCTGGTTGGGGTCTATGTTGATGATCTGATCATCACTGGAGCAATCAAAGATGAAGTAAAGGCTTTCAAGGAAAGGATGAAATCCACCTTTGAGATGAGTGACTTGGGTTTGCTCAGTTTCTACCTTGGCATTGAAGTGCAGCAAGGCAAGAATGGGACCACCATGAGGCAGACTCACTATGCCAAGAAAATCCTAGAACTGGGAGGCATGTCTGATTGCAATCCAGCAGCTACACCAATGGAAGAGCGCCTGAAGCTCAGCAAGCATAGCACTGCCAAGGAGGTGGATCCAACTCAGTATAGGAGGCTGGTTGGAAGCTTGAGATACCTGGTTCATACCAGGCCTGATTTGGCTTTCTCAGTGGGCTATGTGAGCAGATTCTTGGAGAAACCGACCACTGAGCACCAGCAAGCAGTCAAGAGGGTGCTGAGGTACTTGGCTGGAACATTGGACTATGGTCTGCAGTTCAAAAGAGCCCCAAATTCTGCTAGGTTTGTGGGCTACTGTGATTCAGACCTAGCCGGTGATATTGACTCCAGCAAAAGCACAACAGGTTGTCTGTTCTTCTTTGGCAACAGCTTGGTCAGCTGGCAATCTATCAAGCAGAGGGTGGTGGCTTTGTCTAGTTGTGAGGCTGAATATGTGGCTATGACTTCAGCAGCAACACAAGCCCTGTGGCTGTCAAGATTGTTGGCTGATTTGTTGGGAAGAAAGGTGGAGACTGTGGAACTGAGGGTTGACAACAAGTCTGCAATTGCACTTGCTAAGAACCCTGTCTTCCATGACAGGAGCAAACATATCAGAGTTAAGCAACATTTTATCAGGGATTGTATTGAAGAAGGCAGCATCAGGACTGAGTACATCCCTACAGCTGATCAATTGGCAGACATTCTCACTAAGGCTTTGGGCAAGGCCAAGCTTGAAGATATGAGAAGCAGAATTGGCATCAAGCAGATCAAGAAGGGTTGAAGCAGGTCTTAGGGGGAGAACTGTAGCTGTAAGCCCTGCTTCCCAGGCACATTTAGTGTATTTAAGTTTTTAGTTAATCTATGTCATTAAGTCCTTGGGTAGCCCAAGAGTTGTGCGGGTACCCAGGCAGCTATTCTGTCTAGTTAAAGCTCTAGTGAGCTGTATGTAATCAATGCAGTACTTATTCTATATATATTGCAATGCAGTCGCCTGGGAGAGTAGCCCTGGCTGATTATTTCTCTGTTACCTCCAACACCTTGTAGGTGGAAAACTATGAAAATCAATTGAATGAGACAGGCTTTTCTGAAGGCAAGAGAGAGTATTCGAACATATGTAGATTTTCCTCTTGTTCCGCCTTTCTTTCTGTGATAGAATTCATGAAGAACCCTAAACTATCCATATCTTATAATCTGAACTCACGTTTATTTTTTTTTCTTTTTACCATTGCTGATTGATAAAAGCGAGAACGCTAGAGCTCATGACTGTTGGGATTATGGTTTATGCAGGGAGGAACTGTCGCTGAATGGAGCTCAGGAAGGTGGTGGAGCGCATATCCTGTCGCCGTCCGGTACACATGTTGGCAGTGGTGCTGGCTTGTTTTCTTCAACAAGTCCTGATGTACAGTCACTGTGGTCATTCAATGAAACATTCAATGAAAAAGAGAGCATAGAATGAACAGACTTTATAATAGAAGGGAAAAAATGTGGAGCCAAGGCTTCCTTGCCTCCTCTCTTGTAGGGTTTACTACCGTCTTACTGAGATAAGCTGGACTGTGTTCCTTGATGATGCAAAAAAAGATATGGGGTCATTTTGTTTCCTAGCACTCACCCTCACGTGTTAACATGCGTCGACGCATTGCATTAGGTCTTGTTTTACCTGATGTTTTTTTTTTTAACTTGCGCATTATTTCCGTCGTACTGACTTTGGGATTCAATGAAAAATGGGGATATGGGGACTTGTTGCGCACGGCTGTAGTTGTCAGCTGTGTTTCCGGGTTGATTTCAGTTTTTATGTCGCTGCTAACATCCTCCATTCGTATGTTATTGTGTGTGTTGTTTCTGTGATATGTTGAAAGTGGCATGTAGTGGAGGCAGGCGAGAGAGGTGGATGCTGAATGCTGTAGTAGAAGAGAAGGGTTTATCATATCTTCTTGTTTTGTGACTGACAGAAGAAAGGGTTTGTCATGCCATGCCATGGGAGAAGTGGTGCACGCATTACTGGCTGATCCAGCTTGGTGCGTGCTTTATGGTAGAGTGTGACTAAGTGCAGAGAAATGTTGGACATCTTGTTTGACTATGCCTGGCTGGGAGGTGGTGCACGTTTATGTGCATGAGGAGTTGTGTGGTGAGTGCGGCGGCCATGCGTGCTTAACTTGCAAGTGGCTCAGCCGTCAGTCACTGACTCACTGGTGAGTATCTACTGGCCACTAGGCACTAGCGACCACGCAGCCTGCCCAACTTGTTTGTGCTCTGGTGAAAACGTGCACCAACCGGTTTTATATGTTATCTGCACCAATTTTGACGAAGCCCATCCATTGGCATTGCCATTGGTTGATGTAGGAGGTATATGACGAAAGAAAGGTCTATCCATCCATGTGCTCGTGCTCGTGCCTGGCGGCTTGCACGCAGCAGATTTCGCTGACTGACCTGCACGCTGCATTGGACGTCGTGAGCAAGATGAAGCTAAACTATTCCAGAATGGCATGTTTGGAACTGCTTAAAATCGGATTCTTGATGAGAATAATTGAGAATCCCATCCAAACTACTGGATCTTTCTCAATTATACGGAAATCAGGCGGCGAAAAGAATCGAAGATTGAACTGGGAGCCGACAGCCGAGAATCCTGCATTGCAAGGCTTGGGCCATGTTTTCACCACGGCCAGTGAATTTTCCTCTGATGCCCTCGCTCCGCCCACCTCGGAGATTGAACTAGGAGCCGAGAATCCTGTAGAGTGCAACGCGCAAGGCTTGGGCCATGTTTTCACCACGGGCAGCGAATTTTCCTCTGATGCCCTCGCTCCGTCCACTCATGCTGCAGCTCGGCCCTCCAAAAAATAGACGATGGATGCCGATTGACGTATGCTCATGCTCAAAGGAAGGAACAGTCTCCTCAGTTATCTTATCTTTCTTCCTTACGTCTATGTATGTATACCACTCATTTCCATGTGTGGCTCTATTTTTAAGCCCTATTTGAAACTCAGAATTTTTTTTGCTCCTTTCTCTCTTTTTTTTGTAAGATTTTACTGATTTTTTTATTCTTACCCTCCAAACAAACCTTTAATATTAAAATAATAAAACAAATAGTACCTACTGGTTACGGTGGTGCATTCTCACCAACTTTTGTGGACGTTGTGTTAGGCCTTACTTAGATTGCAATTTTTTTTAATCTGGACACTGTAGCACGTTTCTTTTATATTTGACAAACTTTGTCCGATCATGAACTAACTGGGCTCAAAAGATTCGTCTCGTGATTTATCACCAAACTATGAAATTAGTTATTTTTTTACATATATTTAATACTTCATGCATGTGTCCAAAAATTGATGTGATAAAGAGAGTGAAAAAATTTGGAATTTTGAGGCAATCTAATCGAGGCCTTCGTATCGGTACGTGTCTGATCGGATATGCCTGACGGCAGTTGGGTTTGGTTGGGCTAGCACATGGGCTCGCCGGCCGTCGGCACTTGATGAGATGAACCGCCACGCAAGCATGCCAGGACGACAGGTAGCTGTGCTTATCTGCATATTGATTGATTGTGCGCTCCATGTCTACTCTACTCTAGCTAATCACCAGTAGTCGTTGACAACTACTTTAATTGCCACTACTCCTGATCCATGCATAAATACTTAGGTCTAATTTGGATTCATTATTTGCTAATAGTTATAGCCGGCTAATAGCTTATATCCAATACTAGCTAGCTAACTACTCCCTTGCTCCACAAAAGAATGCAATTCTCGCATTTTGAGGAGTCAAACAATTTAAATTTTGACTGAAATTATATAAAAATGTACTAACACTCATAAAACAAAATAAGTACCATTAAATTAGTTATAGAATATATTTTTATAATAAATTTATTTGGAGACATAAATGTTAATATTATTTACTATAAATTTGGTCAAACTTGAGCTAGTTTGACCGGCGGGCGTGTTTTCCATAATTACATTCTTTTATGAACGGAGGTAGTATTAGCTTTATATTAGCTAGAGGGTGTTTGTTGTTTGGATGCATTTATTATTTGTTATTTCTTCACCCATTAGCTACTATTATCTAATTTGGTCCAACTAGTGAGATAGTTGTCATCTGGAGGTCCAACTAACAATTACCTAGTCTATTATCTATATTTCTATTTGATAAAAAAGATAATTATTAGCAAATAACTACTATCCATATGGACCCAAACAAGGCCTTATATGCTTTTTTTTAGATAATTGGTACTTATATGCTTGACTTGTGCCAATAACCGAAAGGATAAACCAACTGCGCAGGATTGAAAAATACAAAAGTTGCTGCACTTCTCGTTACATGATACCCACCCAGCCAAATACAAGAGTGTTGTGCTAAGTTTGACTAAATTTATAAAAAGAATTATATTAGTATTTACATACCAAATTAGTATTATTAAAGACAGTATGAAATATATTTTCATAAATCACATCCTTGTTATGATAGATGTTAATACTCTTCTTTATTTATTTAAGATTGTTTGACTTAAGTAACTAAAACTCCCTTATATTTCAGGATATAAAGGAAGTGCTCACTCCGTCCCCGAATAAATTAATTTCTAGAGTTGTTTGAAGTTAAACTTATTTTTTTATGTTTGACTGAATTTATAGAAAATAAAACGAGAAAAGGTACCTCGAATATATCTAAGAATCCCCATTGGGAGCCGGTGCCTTTCGAAGCACTTTCACTTGTGAACCGAAGTCGTCTTGCCGAACTCAAGACCCACGGAGCTCCAATAAGGAAGAAATGAAAAAGCTAGGCCGAAGGAGGAGATGGCATTTCAAGAGAATAGTCGATCAGTAAAATATTTATAACACTAAGCAAACTTTGAAAAAATATTTTATGCTCTAATGATATTGATTCGATGGCATAAGTCTTGGTACTCTCTTTTTTAATATAATAAATTCAATCAAACTTAAAAAATACTGGATTTAAGATAACTCTATCTAGGAATTGGTACTCAGTTTAAGGGGTGTTTGGTTTGAGGAGTTAAAGTTTAACAATCACTGTAGCACTTTCGTCTTATTTGACAAAAAATTTTCAATCTTGAACTAATTAGGCTTAATAGATTCGTCTCGTAAATTACTCCTAATCTGTGGCGACATGCATACAATTAGTCTACATTTAGTACTCTATGTATTTGAGAGAATATTGATATAATGGGAGTTAAACTTTAACAAGTTGAAACCAAACGGGCCCTCACGTAGTTTCTGGTCAATCTTCTGGAAGCGCAATAACATATTGCTTTGCCGTGAAAATGGACCACTTGTTGTGGGATGACATTGACATGCATGACCCATGAGAGGAAGCGTGGAAATAGAGTTGGGTCCCACTAACAGCTGAAACAGTCTTGAAGGGAAGAGAAGGAAGTCAATTATATTAGGACATGATGAAATGAAAATGTTTGGTATATTTAGCAAAGATACAGTTAAAAATAAAGTTCATGGGATTTTTTTTGGTACAACAATTACGGCACCGTTTAGATGCCAAAAATTTTGCCAAAATTTTCAGATTCCCCGTCACATCGAATCTTTGAACGCATGCATGAAGCATTAAATATAGATAAAAAATAAAACTAATTACACAGTTTAGACGAAATGGACGAGACAAATCTTTTAAGCCTAATTAGACTATGATTGGATAATATTTGTCAAATAACAACGAAACTGCTACAATAGCGTTTCGCCAAAAAATTTGCCAACTAAACAGCCTCTACGTGGGTTCGAGGGCGAGGCAAAAGGTATTTCATTTAATTAATTTATCTGCAATTCCGCACCATTCCTGCTCTAGGTAGGCTGCGTAGCAAGAGCATATGTGAGCATACATATAGTACTCACTAGGTTCTTAATTAAAACACATTTTGACTTTTCTAGATACATCGAGACATAGTGTATATCTAAGTACGCAAAAGTCGAAACATATTATAATTCAAAAACGTAGGAAGTAGAACAAAACAATGTCATTGATAGAAGAAGTTCATTCGTAGTTGTACCTGTTTTTTTTAATTTTAAATCTTGAGCTCTATCTAATGCAACTATGCAAGAAATGAAAACTTGCTTCGTCGAGCTATTCAAACCGAATATTTCCGCCCTGAATCGGTTTGTGAATAAATTCCATCACATTGTGCATCTACACATGCACACACGCCACAGCATTTTTTTTACTGTCAAAGACGGAAAACGGCAAGCAAACGCACGAACCGGGTCTCCGCGACCGCCGCAACGCATCACGGCGGTCGTCACGGTACGGTCCACTGACAGGTGGGCCCAGGATGCAGAATCTGTCAACCCGCCCGCGACCGGCAAGCGGGCCCGCCAGCCGCGCCTGCCAGCTTTCCACCACTGGAAGGTAAGCCTGTACGAAAAAATCTCGTTAGCTCGTTTGACTCGTGGCTAGCTCGGCTCGGCTCGACTCGTTACCATAATGAGCCGAACCGAGCCAAGATTTTAACTCGTTAGCTATAACGAGCCAACTCGAGTTGGCTCGCAAGCGGCTCGCGAGCCAAACGAGCCATAGTTTTAGAGAAAAAGTCATCATAACTTATATTATGTTTGTATTACTTCATGTCTTGCACTTTGCAAATTGTTGATATGTTAGCTCATACGAATATTTTATTCAATTTAAAGCTATTGGATATATTATTTTTGTATTATTACTAATTTTAAGCTTTTGATAAATATAAATATTAAATTTTGTATATTTTTTATAACTGGCTCGCGAGCCTAACGAACCAGCTCGAGCTTTTAACGAGCCGAGTCGAGCTGGTTTTCTAGGTTATTAAGATAATAAGTCGAGCTGAGTTAGCGGTGACGAGCAGCTTGCTCGTTATCAAGGGAAGGAGATATAAATGAGAACGCGCGGCGCGGCCGTCGTCTTCCTCCGCGGATCCCTCCCCCACCTCGTCCTCCTGCTGTCCTTGTGGCGAAGGCAAGCAACAGCGCAAATCTCTCCCCCTCCTCCCTGGATTGATTGAGCTGCTGCTCGCTCACCTCTGCTTCGCTCCTCGCCTCGCCATTTGCAGCTTGTTTTTTCTCCCCCATTTCGGCTTCTGTTCGATTCAATTGTTAGTTTATTGGAGGGAAGTTGAGGGGGGAAGGCGTTGGGTGGGCGCCTGCGTGCTCCGCCTCGGGAGAAGGTCAAAAGAAATCCCCACCACCAACCCAGAATCCGCCATAGCTCTTCCTTTTCTCCCCGTCGCCAGACGGCCAGAGCCTAAAGCCAAAGGCGCCGCCTTTCCTGAATCCGGTTTCCCTCCACCCACGCCAGATTGATTGATTGTTCGATTCCTTGGTCGGGGGACGAACACGAGACCGGAGAGAGAAGACAGCAAGAGATGTGCCCGCTGCGGGTGATCCTCATCTTCCTCTCCGCCACCATCGCCGGCTTCTTCCTCATCAGGGGGCTCAACGCTGAGCCCGACCAGTTCGACGCCGACGTCGACGAGTTGGAAACGCCCCGGGCACCCCTGCCCTTGCATTCCAAGGTAACCAACCGACGCCTCTCCGCCTCTCCTCCTGTCGCTGTGGGCTGTGGCTGTCGCCCCCCCCTCCCCCCCGGCTCCGTCCCCCCTATTCTTAGCAGCTTCTTGCTGGCGCACAAGGGGGATTTTGCAATTTCAGTTTCAATTTCGAGCTAGCAACAATGAGCTGCCGCTCCATGGCCTTCAGTTTAGGGGATTTTGCAAACGTATGCTTAGCCTCCAGCTAATCTTTAACAACTTCAGTTATCAGTTCACTGCATACAGACATTCCATGGATGATAAGCTAGCCTTGCTCTTCTTTTTGCACAACACTCCCAATCAACACGCTTAAGTTTGCTCACTGTAACAATCGATTTGAGCAACGAGCAATCTGCTTGGGTGCAGCTTGTCAGCCATTGCGATGTGTGGGAGCTTTTCAGCCCACTCTCCATCCTCCTAAGTTCAGCTAACCACCATTCTATGTCATGTGCACAGACCTTTTGGATCTAGCGTCTGAGTTTATTTACAAAATCAGTTGCATAGGACCATGAGCCGAGTTGGACTAAGTGACGATAAAAAAAGTTTATTAAGCACCATGTCTATACTGGTGCACGGTGCACAATCAATGGTCACTTGCTGTACTGTTTACTTCATTTTAATATTGAATCATCAGTCCATTGTCTCCCTTGTGTACAAATTCTAAAGGCACAATATTGTTTCTTTAATAACAATTACTTCAGAATCTGAATTTTTTTTTGTATGCAAATCTAGGTTGGATCGGCTGTGAAAACAGGGTTCTGGACGATGGTGGACATGGCAAGTGGGCGATACCTTTGGCGCACCCTTGTTGCCCAACCTGCAAAATCAGAATCCGATAAGGCCCGGTGACGAATGCTCAATTGTTCATAAATTATCTCATCTTGCGGATGGAGTGCCACGTAGGTGAAGACTGATACAATCCTGTTGTTGTTACATATTGGTATAATGGTGTTGGTATGTAATATGGTGGCAGATGTTACACGGAGATCATATATTGAAGTAAATTTGCAAAATTATTCATGTGTTGAGTTGAGCCTTGTGTTGTGTAAAACTGGAAGTGGGTGCTATGCTGGAAGTATGTACTTTGGCCATGAGATTTGGGTCGAAGTTTGCAGGTTTTGTCTTCCAACTAAATCCACGCTTAAATGTGAGACTTGAAATATAGAATAAAAGTGAAGTGAGTACTTGGGAATATGGAAATTTGTGAAATAATATTGCTGGATTGCAATATGCTAATTTGTCAAAGAAGCTTGTTGAATGCAATTGTGCACCCTTGTTTTATTGAAATGGCGTGTCGTCGGTACCGTTGTTTGGAAGAACAGTTCTGATTCTCTATTTTGTTACCATGATTGTTAGTTCTCTTGGTGGTTTTTGGTATTTGTGATGGTACTTGCAAAGGAACATCATTTTTCATCCTTATTACATGTCTGTGTTTGTTGATGATCTGATTTGTTGCTTGGTGCTCGGGTCTATAACTTCCAATGATGTGTACAGATGTTGGATGAATTTCTCATTTATTCAGCCTGTTTCGAAAGTAGGAATTTCACAGGAATCACGCATGAATTTCACTAGAATCAATTCAATTTCATGGGAAAGCACAGTGCACAGGAACAAGATTTTTTTCCCCCTATGTTCCGAACAAGCTCTCAACAGGTAGGAGTATAGATTTACAACATGAAGATCAGGATGTTGAGACTTGAGAATGAGGAAGAACAGCTTTAGTTCAGTCCACAGACGCAGAACTGTGGCTGCAAGCAAAACTATACTGGAAGATTTTTTTGAAACGAACTATACTGGAAGACTTGTTTGAGTCCTGAATGGCACCGGCCGCACAAATAACCTTTGGCATCAGTATTGTGAAATGTCGACTAGATGGCATCAGCTAAGCTCCTTAGAGCTGTAAAACACCATTTGCTGGCTGCCTTGGTCTTCAGTTCTGAGCCTGCTGTTACTGGGTGGCATCCTCCAATGTCGAAACGGTGACGGATAAAGCCTGAAACGATATTACTTGTGCATGTAGTGTGCTTCTTTCATGGTGCAGAACTTGCTAGAATCTGAAAACTCTAGTGCCCATGATACTCTGGAGTCTGGACAATGAAGCAAAACCTTTTTGCGAATTGCTGTTGTAGCTCACAGGTAGGATTTTGGGCAGAAACCTTACCTTCAGGCAGGAAGAGCCGAAGATCATGTTATTCGTCTTCCCCAGACCAGAAGCGTATGTCTGGTGGCTACATGCTTTGAGTGAAAACTGAAAAGAAAGAACACCTCATTCAAAGACCTTATTAGTAGAAAAAAAAAGAGCATGAAAACATCTCAAGCTGGGTCATGTACCCTTGATCAGGTCTAACTTCTGAACATTGTGTTGCAGTAACATGCTCTCACCCATGATCCAGTCAGCCTCTCCTCTTTGGACTGAAGAATTGTATGCATCACTGCATAATTCTGCAAGAGGATAATATGGTTTGGTTGCATCTGCTACATCGTATCAGTCTATCTGAATGCGCCTCATTCTAATCAGGTAGAATACAAGCATCTAACTTGAACACAAGGGCTTGGAGTAGCTGTGGCTGTCAATCAACTCCAAGCAAATTGGATTGGATTGGTTACATCGGTAATTCGGTATTCGACGCATCAGAGCAGTACTGACTCTTGATGAGCTGTGATGAGTCAATTGGAATTGTACAATGAAATGAATTTACAGCAAGTTTTGTCAGTCACAAGGAAGTCCATCCAAGCCCATCAACAGTTGATGATGACCCAACTTGAGAGTTGAGATGCTTCAGCCTTCAGGCCTTCTGGGCCGCATGAAAAACGGAGATAGGAGTACAAAGAAAGGAGGCAGCAGCATCTTCTGAAGATTGTGTTGCGGTAACATACTGTCTAGTCTCTCTACTCAATGAAGATATGTGAAGGTAGTACTGCATGCATCTGTGTTGCAAGAGGATAATATTCTTTGGTTCTATTTACGGAGTATAGTCTTTCTTAGCTTGATGTTATTCAGTTTAACTATTACATAAAAATACAACCTCTGAAACTCCAGTTTCAAATTTTGCTAGATTTCCAGTACAATGCAAAGTTCACTCTCTGGGACTCCCACACCAATCATTATTCACCATCTATGCATATGCAATAACCAATAAATAATGTACACGAGAGCTAAGTAATCGACTCTAGCAGCTGAGGATTAGGATTAGTAGGAGTAATATCCTTTTTTCTCCCTTTTTTTCCCCGAAGGAGGTTTAGTAATATCTGCTCATAGAAAAATTTCACCTCCATTTGGTAGTACATGTTTGCAAGCTGGAGTATCATAGTCAGTGCTAAGCATATCCTCGTCACCGACAGAACCAGCACCAGCTACAAATGAGCCAGGCTGTTGGAGAAATTAACAAGTGAATTGTTTGCATGTTGAAAACAGGCAAGATTTATCTCTAGCGTCAGTGTTTTGTCTCTTGTTTTTGGAGATACTTCGCATCAGGCATCTATCATGCCATGGCACCCTCATCTTGGACAAAAGCATCTATGCTGGAGACTAGGAACCTAAAGAGTTTATCCGTTAATCATGCTACAACCTGGCATAACTGCTATTGGTCGCTAGGACTAATCTGATTGGATCGACGTTTGACGCGTCAAATTGCTAATGTTATCTCTTGGAAAGTTCGTCTGGTGGTTGATTAAGAATGTGAAAACTGAGCTGTTGGATCTATCCTGAATCCCCGAGATGGGGACAATTCCTTTTCTAGAGCAAGTGGACTAGTTAGTGGAGTTTAAATATTGCCCCAAGATTAAGCTTATAAACATTGATGTGCATTTCATCTTTTTAATATGTTCTTTTGTGTGGAACATGTTAAAAAGAACATTTCTTTGTTGGTCTAGTTTCTAATTTCCAATGAATGTGCTACCTCTACATCATTATCCCCAGTTTTTTTTTCATTTCTGAGTGTGCAGATTAACCGAGCAAGAAAAAATTACCTGCTATTGAGTACGACTCCTCTCACTCGTGAAATGTTAGTCTGGCAATAATGAAATTGAGGTTCAAAGCACAGCACCAAGTGTTGATAGGACCAAAAAGTTGATATTTATTTTTCTGAACAAACTCTAAACGAAGCATAAAGATCCTAATAAGCGCAAGGTTCAGTGCTTTACATTTGGAATCAAGCAAACATGAAAGAATGAGATTTCAGCCTTACGTGATAGCATGCCACATTTCGAATTATAGTACACTTTCAGATCTCCAAGTTCACCTGTTATCAAATGCTGTAACGGCCATGCCTCCTTTTTTTTTTGCGACGAAGTAACGGCCATGCTATAGGTGCTAAGGTACACATAGCTTTTTGTAAATGTTTCGTACTATATTACATAAAAAGAAGCCATTAGAATAGTACAGGAAAGCTCACCCTTTTTTATGGGTCAACAACATTGTATTTCGTTTACCAAATGAAAAGATTTTCACAATGTTACTCAAGAACTCAGCTTGTCAGCAACTATTGCTCAACAAAATATAAACCTAATGCTTCAGATCATCACCATTCAGGTGCTCTGCCAATACAAAAAAAAAAGGAAGATAGCTGCTAACAAACAAGACACGGACGAGGAACATAATCACTCTGAGCTGAAAAATCCAACGAATTTTCGGAACAAAAACTATGTGATACATCTAAAGCTCTTTTGCTGCTGATCATCTGCATGCAAGGCTCAGAGCCTCATAATCCTTCAGCCCTGGCCGGATGTCCTATTCCTACAGTTTCTGTCCCCGTGCATAGAGACTTTTAACTGCACTTCAATACATGTTTACCTGCTCTCTGTCGATCACCTTGCACCCTTAGCATATTCCCAAAGTTCCAACAGATACAGATGAGCCAAGGAAAAACAAGAAGTAAACTGTCGAGAACAGGTAAGATTTGTATCATCAGTGTTTCATCTCTTGTTTATGGAGATACATTGCATCAGTCATCCATCATGACACCTCATCTAGGATAAAGAATCTATTTGGAGACTATAGGAACCCAAAGAGTTTATTCCCTTACCCTAAAAAAAAGAGTTTATTCCCTTAACCGTGGTACAACTTGCTGGTATAATCATGACTGATTTACTGAAACTAATTTGATTGGATGTGCTTTTCAAATTAGTCTCCAACATAGACGCATCAAAATTACTAATGCATCTCCTGGAAAGCTCGACTCTTTTTTAAGGATCAACAACATTTGTTTTCATTATTGATATTTACAGCCATTACAAAACTGGAACAATCTTCAGAATGTAACACAACAACTCAGCGCTCAACAAAATATAGCCTAATGGTTCACATCAACACCATGCTCCTCCAATACATAAAAAAATGTAGCTGCTGTAGAACAGGATCACTCTGAGCTGAAAATCCAACGAATTTTCAGAACAAAATCTATGTGAGACATCCGAAGCTACTCCTGCTTTTGCTGCAGATCATCTCCATGCCAGGCCCAGACTATGTCCTTCAGCCCTGGCCGGATGTCCTCTTCCAACAGTTTCTGGTACTCAACTGAATCACCACTTGTTTGTTTCATCTCAATGAGATGGTAGGATGGTGTAATCTCAAAGATCTCCGTGTCAAACTGAAGGACACCATTCCTCCCCTCCTTCCTCCCTTGAATCTTGACAACACCATTATCCTTCTTCCTTATCCTGAGATTCAGTGCTTTTGCAACCTCTTCAAGCTTTGAGATGATGGCCAAGGCAGGCTTATCTGAAGTGAACCTTGTCTCCTTTCTGCACTCCTTTTTGATAAATAGACCAGACAGGTCCAATCCTGTTGAGAATGAGATAATTTCAAAGGCATTTAGGTTTGTAGCAGCCAGGGGCTTCATATCTTCGTGAGAAATCTTCTTGCGCCTTGTAGCAAGCACTGGGGCAGCATTTGTGGTGGCATTCTCACTAAGAATTTTCTCCTTTACTGCACGGATCTCCCCAGGACCCTTTCGGAACCAAGTAGACTTTTTTATCTTCTGAATTGAAATTCTTGTGCTCTGGTTGGGGTCCAGGATCTTGTACAACAGCTTCTTGAGCTTGTGTGAAAACCAACTTGGGCACCTGAAATCACCATTCTGTATCTTCCGATATATCTCCATCAAGTTTGGGCCCTGGAAAGGGAGATAGCCAGCAGCAAGAACAAACAGGACAACACCACAAGACCAGATGTCTGATTTTGCACCATCATAGCCTATCTTGCTGATCACCTCTGGAGCTACATATGCCGGTGTTCCACAGGTAGTGTGGAGCAGGCCATCTTGCCTCTTTGACTCTGAAAGTGCGCTCAGTCCAAAATCCGACACCTTGAGGTTCTCATTCTCATCCAGCAGCAGGTTCTCAGGCTTCAAGTCCCGGTGATACACACCTCGGCTGTGGCAGTGGTCCACTGCACTAATGAGCTGCTGGAAGTATTTGTGTGCAGCAGCCTCTGTGAGCTTGCCACTCTTGTCAATCTTGTCAAAGAGCTCTCCACCTTTCACATACTCCATGACAATATAGATCTTGTTTCGTGTCGCCATGACCTCATGAAGATGGACAATGTTCTTATGCGCCACCAACCGCATTGTTGTGATCTCACGCTTTATCTGCTCCGAAAGCCCGACCTTGAGCACTTTGTCCTTGTCCATCATCTTGATAGCAACGCTCTGGTTGGACTCAAGGTTCCTTCCATAGTGCACCTTGCCAAACGTGCCTTTCCCCAGCAATCTCCCCATCTCATACCGCTCCACCAGAGTCTTTCCTCTGCTCTCCATATCTTTATTATCTTGAAAAGTATACAAAACACAGGGCTACCTTTGTGTTGCCAATCAGGTGGACAGCAAAGATTTAGCCCTCCTCCCCCATGTCATGGTCCATGACAGTGAACAGCATTCTTATGGCTTGGTCGTGCCGGAGTCTGAAGGGTGTGGAGTTGATGCAGATGCAGGTGAGACGATCGCTCACATCAAGAGACGAGCAGGTCAGCAGACCTTGCGGAGCAGCGAGGTCCTTGATGTTGCAGCAGAAATCTCTTCTATGAAAGCACATCTTTCAGCATTCCCTGAGGTTTTAGCTTCTTGAGATGGATGTTGTATTCTGCACTAGTAAGGAAAAGAAGCATTATTAGATTCTGCAATTGAGGACCACATGAAAAGCTAACAGTTTTCTGTTAGCTAAGGGCCGGATAACAACAAAATCAACCAAATAAGTGCTTCACAAAAAAATTTAAAGTGCTGACTGCTGACTGTGTATGTGTATCAACAAATACAGTATAAAGTGTCAGGTAATGGAATAAGACAACAAGTTAGAAGAGGCCAACAAACGACAGCATCACTCATCAATAGAAGGGATAAAAAGAAGGTAAAGAGCAGGATCTAGGGAATCTGGATGTACTTTTTCTGCAAAGTGGTTAGTCCCAGAAAAATGCTATTCTGGTTTCTAAGAAACCAAGGCACAGCACAGGATATGTAGTGACAACAGTTGACAGGGTATTAGGAAATCTAAGGCAACCACCACAGGATGCCAACACTCTACATTAAAAAATTCAGTCATTCACATCCACAACAACTTCGTTCAGTGAAAACTATGGAACTACTATGGAAGGAAAAAAAAAGAGAACCGCAAGCTATGTGGCTAGACCATAACCGGAGAAAAAAATTGCCTTTCACAAACCTAACGCCTGGAAACATATAAGGCTGAACCGCTGCAGGAGTTTTATACCCACTACTAGGGTCGACTGAAAGTACAGTTTGGCATCAAGAAGAAATTGAAGGAAAAGCCGCCTACTTTTTTCGCCCTGAATTTAACAGGGGTGTGCTAGGTTCTTGGTACAATCGACGCCATGCCCCCTTACAGTTACAGAAAAGAATCTGTAAACAGAAGTGGAGCGCATGGTGGCGGCCGGCGGCTGGCGGCTGGCATGAACCAAGCCTGAAAGTGCAAGTAGATAGATAAGGAGACAGAGAGGGATGGATTGGTTGGTTGTTTACCTTGCGACGCCACGAAGACGAAGAGGACGATGAAGAGGGGAGTGAGGACGACGCGACAAGAGAACCAAAGCTTTGTGCGGGAGCCACACTTTTCTTTTTGGCCTCCGGAATATATGGCCATTGCCTGAGTTCCACTGAGCTTGGGACTTGGACTTGGGAGGGATGCGGCGACAACGAGGAGAGGCTCCTCCTCCTCTTATACAGGGGAGCCAGGGGAGCAGCAGGGCTACATCATAGGATTGACGATAATGACCCTGGCCGCTGCTGCGTTTCCTGCGCACCGCATCGCACGTCCAGGTCCGCCCGGATATTCGTCGTCGCTGCGAGAAGCTTGTATTACTCCGACTCAGCATCTGGGCAACAGCTAGGCCCGTAATGTCGCCATCCGGGTACAGCACAGACACTTGGACCGATTCGAGCTAGCTGCTAGTACGTGTGTTTTCGTCAAAATTTTTGGCTTCGTCTACGGTAGTATTTTCGTTTGTATTTATCAATTACTGTCTAATTATAGACTAATTAGGATTAAAAGATTCGTCTCATGGTTTTCTATCAAACTGTGTAATTAGTTTTTTTTCGTCTACATTTAATGTTCCATGTATGTGTCAAACATTCGATGTAACAGAAAATCTATTTTTTTTTGAAACTAGACGTGGCCTAACTAGCCTAGCCAAGCCACGTTTCGTTTTCTTCCTCACCTGCAATCAAGGCGGTAGTTAAAAAGACTGCCTTCTCTTTTTTTTTTTTCCACCCTGAAGGAGGTTTGGTTTCGGTTATTCAGATTAGTAGCAGTAGGAGTAGAGCATTAACAGAGCAACGATGGTTGGTCGGGTCGTGAGTCTCACGACGTCATCCTCTGCTGAGCTGTGCCTGTTCCATGTACTACCTTGGACCACTTGTCTAGTTGTTTTGTCCTCCCACCTACATGACTCGTGTCCACGTGTGCTGGATCTCTTGCTATGGCCATCCAGTAATCTTATTTGTAACTACTTCTTTCGTTCTTAAGGGGTTGCTACCTCCTAAACTTTAGTCCTGTCATCGGATATTTGACATATGCTTAGAATATTAAATATGAACTATTTATGAAACTAAATGCACAAATTGAAAATTTTTAAGCCTAATTAGTTCGTGATTTGAAAATATTGTGCTACAGTAAACATGTGTTAATGATAGATTAATTAAGTTTAATAAATTCGTCTCGTGGATTACTGACGGATTCTATAATTTATTTTTTTTATTAGTATCCGAACACCCCATCTGACACCTCATAAACTTTAGTTAATAGATCCAAATACCCCTTAAATTGCAAGTCGTTCTAACTTTTCTAGGTACATAGTTTCTGTTTCGAATTATCTAGATGCATATATAGATGCATAGTAAAAAGTATGTATATAAAAAGTTAAAATGACTTATAATTTGAAACTAGGAGAGATGGGGGTGCAGGGGGTTAGTAAGCGTACTCGCCAATTGTTATCCTGCCTAATCATTTTTTCACAAGTGCTGGCAAAGTATTCTTCCTATTTCGAATTATAAGTTGTTCTGACTTTTGTTTAGATAAATAACTTTTATTATGTTTCTAGGCATAATGTATATCTAGATGCGCAACAAAAATCATGTACCTAGAAAAGTTAGAATGATTTACAATTTGGGATGGAGAGAGGAAATTGTAAGTCACTACGAGTTTCACTAATTCTGTGCACATATCTACACATGGTATATGTATACCTAGGTGTGTAGAAAAGGATTTATATCTAGAAACACCAAAACGATTTCCAATTTCGAACGAAAGAAAAGAAGCACGATAAAGAGTGAATCCAAGAATGTTTTTAGCCTACGCGATCTATGGTACCCAAAAACATATCCGTTCTAGAGAAATACCATGTTTACCCTTGCGGCAAAGTACCATCTCATCGCGCGTTTTGTGGGCATGCTCGACCAATAAGCGCAGAAATTTTAATAGTATAAGAACCATGGCAGATCTAGAAATTATTTAGAAGAAGTGGCTCAAGCCATCCTCAACCGTAGCCTCTTCATCCTCTCTCCATGTCTATAAAATTACGATGGGTTCAACGGGCACAAAAGTGGTAAGAGGGCTTGAGCCATGCCCCCCCCCCGATAGATCCGCCCCTCACTAAGAACGTTGAATGCAGACATCCACTAAAGAAAAGAGATTGAAGCAAATTCAGCGGCCTTAGTGCCAACTTAACCAAGACACAAAATGGCGAGAAATCAGCACTAGAGACCAGTAGACCTGATCAAATGTCGAACTCAGGTCAAGCAAACAGAAAAAACAGATCAAATGGATTGGTAGTGTTTGGTTTGTTGAACCACTGGGATGAGGAAATTCCTAAATTGGGAATATACCTCAAGATGCTGGATTTCCTGGTTTATAAAAATCTCGCGGACTAGCTTATCCATGTCTTCTAATCTCTGTCATTAGTAAATAAATTAAGGATTATTAGCATGTTATATTATTACTTAGTAATTATCGCCCTGTTCGTTTGGCTGAAAATACTGTTCGCTGATTTGCTGTGAGAGAAAAACACTGTTTGTTGGTTGAAAAAGTACAGCTTATAAGACAAGCAAACATGGTGTATGATGGTGGGATTAGTTTTGATAAGTGCTAATTCATTGATTAGTGCATGTTTCGTGTGCTAATTAGGATATTAGTGGTGCTAATTAACATATTTTATTTTAAATTAGTGATTATCATGATAAAATTAGTATCCATGCATATCTATCAGTGTCTATTTAGTTGTTATTATTTTAAAATAATAGATATAATTAGTGACCTATTCTTATCTCATTCATTTTCATTCATCCAACCAAACATGCATAGTAAATATCCTTATCCCAATATAGATGGATCACCATATTCCATCCAACCTCATCCTCTTGTCCCAATATAGATGGATCACCGTATTCCATCCAACCTCATCCTCCGACCAAACGCTAGAGACTATTACTACTCACCCACCAACTTGCCTAATCATCACATGATTTGGCGATAATGTCCCTGGCTGACTGCTGCTGCCGACGATTCTGCCGCCGCTGCGTTTCCTACACACCGCATCACACGACAGGAGGACAGGATATGCTCTGCAAGCGCATCGCCTTCGTCCTGTTTGCATGATTAGCTTCATTCACACATGCTGCAACAGCTAGACTTGTCACGTCGCCGTCCGTCGGGATACAGTACACGGCACACGGTATTGGATCCAGGCAGCCACAACTAAGGAGTTGCTATTTCATCAAAATAAAAATAAAAAAACAACTAAGGAAGTTGTTGTTGTTAATGTGATTTTGCATGATTTCGATTAGGCAGTAGGCACAAACACTGCATGCATGGCCAGTCTGATCCCCATCCTTTGCTGAGTCAGGCAGGAGGGGGCACCGCACATATTTTGTCCCACGCAACGGATGGACCATGACACCACATGTGCTGTTGGATCTTTAATTTAATTACTCTTTCCGTTTCAAATTGTATGTCGTTCTGACGTTTCTAGATACATAACTTTTATTATATCTAGATGTGGTATATATCTAGGTACATATATATAGAAAAAGCTATGTAAGATTTACAATTTTAAAAGAGAGTAGCAGCTCAAAATATCTCTAGCTCATTAAACAGGTGGACTGGATCTTTGGACTAAATTTTAGTCATTTAAGGTTTAATCTTATATCAGGCCATCCGATCCAAATAGATGGACTAAAAGGTCTACTAATTTTTAGTTAAACTCGATTAGTTGTCGGTCCCTCTTAGTAGTTCATGTATCTAACCAAACATCATAGGAATGAACTTTAGTCATCTAAACTTTAGTCACCTAAACTTTATTTGAACTAACAAGTAGTCTAGGTCATCAATCAGACCCTTAGCCATCTAGTCAACTAATGGTTAGCTCATTTTGCTCGGTGTTTAACCTAGTTACCAAGAGCTAATGGGTGGCAAAAGATCAGTTTTGCTCTCACTTAATTAACCCTACTCAGTCACATCCTAGTTGGGATATATACACTCACTATCTTCTTTCTTAGCCAGGAGCCTCGCACAACTCTCTCCACGAAGCACCTTGGATACCATACTCCAAGCAACTCCACTACCGTACGTCAACATGAAGGCTATCCATTCCTTCCTTAGCCGTTCACCTCCGTGCAGGGCTCTCTTGCTCCGCCACTGCAACCGCCATGGGATTCCTCAGCCAAAGACCTCCTAGTTGGGGCCACGGTGTGCTGCCTTGGCGGGGGCACGACGACAAAGTCACCTTAGGCTGATATATCCTCTAGGCACCTCGCTCTCGATGAGCATGTCACATAATAACTTGTTGTAAATGCGAGCACTCATGCTGTAGAGTTGGACATCTAAATCGGATGAACATGTAGGTTCCAAAAAAAAAAAACTAACCACCTTAGCTATGCTTAGTTCATTGATCTCAGGCACCTTGAGCTCCCTAATATTTCATAAATTACGTCAATCATCTGGATTTTTTTTAACCTCAATTAAGGTGTATCTGTGTTTCATAGTTCTCGTATATACAAAATCATGCTGTGTAACATACTCTCTCTAATAATTCAAAAAACATGCTCTCTCTAATATAGTAATATACGAGTAGTATGGACAGAAAGAGAAGAAAGAAGATGATCACAATATTTCAAACTAAGTAATAGAGACGTACTTTTCTTTTAAAAATAATAATAATAGAGACGTATAGACGTTAACGTTAGACGCCAGATGCTAGCAGCGTCGGGTCGCCACATGCAGCAGCAATTATCACCACTACTTATCTCATGAGATTTGAGAACCACCAAAACTACCCTATAAAATCAGATTAATCAACACATTAATGGAAAAGAAAATAAAATATTGTCACCATCTTACGAATATATGACGACAGTGGAATGGCGGCGCCGAGTGAGAAACATGCTGCTGTCCCGCGATTACAACAGATCTTTGATGACAGCCATTCATTTATACAAGTATCTATCTATAGAAAACAATATGAAAATTTGTAAGAGAACAAAAGAGAAACTTGATTTCCCCTATTGAACTGCATGCTTTTAAGTTGAACTGCAATTTAATTAGCCGAAACGAACTTCGTTCTTTTAGACGAGCAAGCAATTAATTTATTAACCACAGAAGAGTGTTACATAATTAAAGAAAAGAATGGACCAACGTAGAAGCAGCTAAAAAAGTCTCTATGTATTACTACGTGTGTCCCAAAAATTATACAACTTTATAAATTTTCTTAGGCTAGTCTCAGTAGAGAGTTTCATGGCGTTGTTTTCAAGACTGACATGTCATCTAGAATGAAATGAAATATAGATGAAACACACACTCTCAATGCAGAGTTTTATTCTATAGTTTCATAGATATTTAATTCCATAACTCATAGAGAGTTGGTATTCGTGCCAAGAGAATTTCATCCCCATGAAACTCAATTATTTTATCTCTTCTTAAAAACGTTGTCACATCATCATAAGCGCCTATGTGGCAACTTATTAAATGCAAATGAAACTCTGATGAAACTCCCACTGAGACTGATCTTAGTCAAACTATTTTAAGTTTGATTAAAACTATAAAAAAGATTGAGTATCAATATTTTTACTCCAAATGTTATGAAAATATATTACACCATGATGAACATAGTCATAATTATTTGGGAATTGTCTGTATTTTTTTTTATATAAATTTAGTAAAATTTGAGATAGTTTGACATAAAACTATGCTAGAGTTGTACTCTTTTGAGACAGAGGTAGTAGGGAGAAATATGCATCTAATAAATTTGTAAAAAAGAGTCGTACATCATCTCTCATCTACTGCATTCTTTATGCTGCCTTACTTCGGCCGCATATGATTCAATTATGTTTCCTTCACACAAATACAGTAGCACAACGAATCTTGTCCAGAATGGCGGCACAATTCATCCCAGGATGCATGTGGTACACGGCATTTCCTTTGCACGATCACGCCTCATCTAGCCAAGTTGTAGCTTGATTCATCTCTATTTGTATGTCTTAGAGACACATGCAAAGATCAATCATGAAACAACCTGTGGTCCTACTTACCCAGCTACTGGCGGCTCCTAGGCTATCTGAACAATGCCAACTTCTAAGAGCAAGTACATCAATTATCTTATAGCCAAGCTAGTCAGTATTTTTGCTGACGTGGATGAGAAAAGAGAGGAAAGAGAAGAGCTTAGCTCTCATGAAAGCAACAAGCCGGGCACAGAAGCGTAGATAGAAGTGGGTTCTAATAGAGATGTATGTGAGGAGAAATAGAAAAGAGAATGTAAACATATAATAATAAATAAGTCTTGTAGACAAATAGAAAACTAATTATTGTATAGTTTAGCTCTTATAACTTAACTTATAGACAAAGCACTTGGCTCTATTGTTGGTCTTGCTCTAATGGGTAGCTCTTTTAGCGATTGGTGGGTGCAGTTTAAGTAATGTGTTCCAGATTTTTAACGGATCTGCATTTTGAGCCAAGATGCATGTCTAGCTATAAGAACCGTCAAGTAATCACGTTCACATCTATAGTACGTCCTAATGGTAGTGATGCTAGCAAAATGGACTGGGGGTGGCTCGACCCCCTTGAACTCTTAAAGAAAAGGTGAGGCCAAACCTTCAATCAAAAAGAAGGCCACATATCCCATAGTTGAAACATGCTGCCTCCATTCCGAAAAGAATCATAGGTGGATCTATATACACTGTAGAGGGTGCGGGCGCACCCACAAAAAATATAAAAAACAGTGATTATGATCAAATTTTCACCATATTTGCACCCATACAGTAAAATCTTATGCACCCACAAGGCAAGTGCACCCTCCTCGTATTTGCTCTAGCTCCGCCCCTGAAAAGAATGTAACTCTAGTTTAATCCTTAGTCAAAGCTATTTTAAATTTGACCAAACTTATAAAAAAGAGTATCAATTTTATGACTCCAAATATATATTTTATAAAAATATATTACATGGTTAACCTAATGATACTTATTTGGTATCATAATTTTTGTATAAATTTGATCAAACTTGTGGTAGTTTGATGAAATACTATGCTACCTAAAGTTGCACTATTTTGGGGGGCAAAGGTAGTACAGGCTCAACCCCCCCCCCCCCCCCCCCCCCCCCCCCCGCGTCGCTTTTGGGCCAGCTCAGGCGACAACAAAGACCCCTTGCCTCGAGATCCTTCTCCCACGAGCTTCTTCGATCGTACCGTGGCCAGAGCTCTCTTCCGCTTCGAAAGTCTGGCAGGTGCAAGGATGGTTGTAGAAATGATATATACTGTCTCTAAAAATAGGTGGATTTTTTAGGGGCGCTTTGAAAATAGTCACCGAGCAAATAAATTCATATTTTTTTTAAATGAAGTTGGATGAACACAATTTTTTTTAAATGAAGTTGGATGAACACAAACTTTATAAAGAAATATGGAGCTCAACAAGATTTAAAACTCTATAGTCGATGATTTTTTATTTGAGATCATTTAAGGGCCCACATATATGTTTTTGTCTTCGGATTTAAAATTAAAATTTTCAAATAACCTCAAATGAAAACATGCCTGATACAAACTCAATGGGGTGTAAAAGTTTCTAGGTGAATTTTTTTACTTAAGATGGTTCAGGACGACTAAAACACAAGAGGTCTTGGGTTCAAATTAAATTCTCGAGTTTCTTTCAGAAAAAATTAAATCCTCGAGGATGTCACTATATGATGTGGTGGTAGGGGTTCGTGTGATGCAAGAAGTCATGGGTTCGATCCTCGAGGATGTCACTGTATGATGTGGTGGTAGGGGCTCACGCGATGCAAGAGGTCATGGATTTGAATCCTCGAGGATGTAGTGTGTGGAATTCAGGTGAAAAAGTGAAGACTTGCGACGTAAGACCATGTGGTGGCCGCTCGTGCAAAAATTTTTCTCTCTATTCTTTAGCCCAATTTAATATTTTTTTTGTATTTTTTAAAAGTATTTTTAAAAATCTAATTTCAGAGCCAGTTGACTGAGTAAAACTGACTCTGAACATCGATTTTCGAGGCCGTTGACTGAGTAAAACTGACTTAAAGCGGATGGGCCGGCATCCTCAGCCATCAAAGGTTCCTGGGAGGGAGCCTCGCTGGCGGAAGGCTCTTCTGTGGTAGTAGTAACCACAGACCTAGCTGTAAATGCGAGCACTTATGCTAGAATTGGAGATCCGAACCAGTTGAGCATGTTCCAGCAAAAATTCTAACTACCTAAGGCACCGTTTAGATGCCAAAAATTTTGCCAAAATTTTCAGATTCCCCGTCACATCGAATCTTTGAACACATGCATGAAGCATTAAATATAGATAAAAAATAAAACTAATTACACAGTTTAGACGAAATGGACGAGACAAATCTTTTAAGCCTAATTAAACCATGATTGGACAATATTTACCAAATAACAACGAAACTGCTACAGTAGCGTTTCGCCAAAAATTTTGCCAACTAAACAGCCCCTAAGCTATGCTTAGTTCACTGCTCCCACCTGTGACCTCTCAGGGCATCTTGGCTCCCTAATGTTTCATAAATTACATCAATCACCTTGATTTTCTTAATGGTGTATCTGTGCTTCCTAGTTCTCGTATATACAAAATGATTCTGTGTAACTCGCTTTTGGTACTCAATAATAGAGAAGTACAGCCGTACAGGAGGAGATACATGTATGTACACGTTAACGTTACTACCGCCTTGTTCAGTTCCCAGGCTAAAGTTAGAATTTTTTTCACTTTCTCTCCATCACATCAACTTTTACACGCATGCATGAAACATTAAATATAGATAAAAAATAACTAATTACACAATTTAGTTATAAATCACGAGACGAATCTTTTAAGCCTAGTTAGTCTATAATTAGACACTAATTATCAAATACAAATGAAAATGATACCATTTGAAAAATTCTAACTTTACACCAACTAAACGAGGCCTACGTTAGATGGCAGATGCTAGCAGCGTCTTGTCGGTGTCGCCACATGCTGACATGCAGCAGCAATTATCACCAACCATCCTATTTCAATGAGGACCACCATCCACCCTGTAAAATCAGGTTAGGGGTGTTTAGTTCTCGTCCAAAAATTTTACACCTTATTCCATTAAATATTTGGCGACATGCATAGAGCATTAAATATAGATAAAAAATAACTAATTGTACAGTTTGTATGTATTTTACTAGATAAATCTTTTATGCCTAATTAGTTCATGATTGGACACTAATTACTATAGTTACACATGTGCTATAGTATTCTGAAAACTTAACAACCCCTGAACTAAACACGCCTTTAGTGTGAACAGATGAAAACAAAAGGAAATAGATGTTGTCACTTGTCACCATCTTACCAAAATATGACGACATATGGCGCATAGAGTGAGAAACAAGTTGTCCATTGAGTACAAGAGATATTTGAATTCATTTATACAAGTATCTATCCATAGAAAACAAAATACGAACTTGTAAATTTATAATTACGAACTTACTAGCGCTCGGACGTCTGATACGAGATGTTAGCATCGGACGGTACCCGCTCAGCGAGCAAGTGAGCACCAGCGCTAGGCTTGCGAACGAGCATCCTAGTAGTGGGCGCGCCGCCAGCCCCTTCCCAAGCGCATCTATGTGCAACATCCGATCTACTTTTAAAATATCCAGATGCAACAGTTGCGACATAAAAAAAGATAGTGAAACACTTGAAACATGCATCTGAAACACTTGCAAAAATAACTGAATAAAACACTTGAAACCATTGCAAACATATGCAACATCCAGATGAAACACTTGCAATAGATGTATGAAACTGAAACGCTTGAAACATACACTTGCAACAGACATATATATGCAACATTCAGATCAACTTTTGCAACATCCAGATGAAAACACTTGCAACATGCGTTTGACACAGATAAAACATTTGGAACATACACTTGAAACATACGTGCATAGCCATTGCAACATCCTAAACCACTTTCGCAACATCCCGATCTACTTTTGCAATACCAATACGAAACACTTGCAACATACCTCTGAAATACCTGAAATATCTAAAACACCTGAAACATATGTTTGCAACATCTTCTTGCTGCTTGGGAATAGAGGCTCGTCGGCGTGTGGAGTTCACCGGTGTAGAGCTCACTGCTCCAGTGGAGAAGGCCGTGACAGGTTCAGTGGAGAAGGCCATGCGACAGCCGGTGAGCACAGTGGAGAGGGAGGAAGACGGGCGATTGAGCTCAGGTGCAGAGGAGAAGGAGGACGGCAATCGACCGGTCATGGTGGAGAGCGCCGTGGTGGAGCACATAGGGGTGGTGCGGTCGTGATGTAGCATGCCGCAGCGGTGCGAGCGCGGCGGCATGTTCTCGATGCTGCATGGCGCGGTGTTGCGAGTGTGGTGGCGATACAAGAACGGAGACTACTACAAAATATAGGAAAGTGAGAGTTGAGATTTTTTTTGAGTAACATGAGATGGTTTGAGTAAGACTATTGGGCCGTTCATGCGGCCGTCGAGGCCCACCAATGCAAGCGTCCGGACAAACGGACGCCTACCCACAACATTTCCATTATAAATAAGAAGGAATTCAGTATATGTGCTCTAACCATTGGAAACCAAACAATAATCTACCACAGAATCAAAGAGCAACCAACTTTATTTTTCTTTTAGATGAGCAAGCAATTCATTATAATCTCATAAGAGTACTAATTAAAGAAAAGAATAGACCAAAGTAGAAGCAACTAGAAGTCTCTATGTATCACTGCATTTGTACAAAAAGTAATACAAACTTTACATTTTTCCTTAGTCAAACTGAATTTATAGAAAAGGGTACCAACATTTTTACTCCAAATAGATATATCATGAAAATGTAGGACACGATGATGAATATTGAAATACTTATTTGGTCTAATAAATATTTGTATCATTTTTATACATTTTGTCAAATTTTAGATAGTTTGATTTAGTACTATGCTAGAGTTGTATTCTCTTGAGATAAAGGTATTAAGAAGGAATATGCATCTAAAAAATTGTCTTGACTAGGAGTGCAACGTACTTGTTGGTTCGGTATCATCAACATATATGTACATACATCCACATTATTAATTAATAAAAATCAGTGGTACATTATCTACCATGAGTAATTTCAAAAGGCTTTTTATATCTTTCGTGTTGATAAAAATAGAGATTCCAGTGAAAAATACCTCTAACAACTTATTTAACTAGATTTTCAAATATTATCATTCTCTGTTCTTGATTTCTAGCTAGCGAAAGATGGAGAGCGGGGCTAGCTCTCTAGAATGCACTCAACACATAGAGGAGTTGTTAGAGGATAAAAATATATAGAGAGAGATTTTTATTTAAATGTCTCTCCAAATGAGGGATTTAGAGAGTTTAAGAAAAAAAATCTTGGAGATGCTATGGCTACAGTGAAAACTATCTCATCTACTGCATTTGATGCTGCCTTATTTCAGTCGCTTGTGATTCAATTTTCTTTCCTTCACACGAATATAGTAGCACAATGAATCTTGTCCAGAATGGGGGCACAATTCATCCCAGGATGCATGTGGATGTGGTACATTTCCTTTGCACGATCAAGTCTCATCTAGCCCAAAGTTGTGGCTTGATTCATCTCTATTGTACCTCTTAGAGACACATGCACAGATCAATCATGAAACAAATTGTGGTCCTACTTAGCGAGAGTTCGTGAGCAGTTGAGTAATGTGTCCAGATTTTGTATGGATTGGAGCCAAGATGCATACTGTCTGGTTATGAGAACTGTCAAGTAACCACATTAGCAGATCCTGATGGTAATGCTAGCTAATTGACTGAGGGGTCCCTCTTAAAAAAGGGTGAGTCTAAACCTTTAAATGGAAAGAAGGCGCCATCCCATAGTTGGAATATGCTGCATCCGTTCCGAAAAGAATGTAACTCTAGTTTAGTAGTAGTTTAGTTCTTAGTCAAAACTATTTTTTAAAAAACATAACATTTGACTCTAAATAAGTATATTATAAAAATATATTACATGATCAATCTAATAATATTTTATTTAAATTATAAATATATGTAGATTTTGTAAATTAACTAAAATTGAAAAAGTTTGCCTAAGGACTATGTTGTAGTTGCATTACTTTTGGGATGGATGTAGCACAAGCTTTCCCCACCACTTCCTAAGGGCCCTTGCGTTGTTCTCGGGGAGGCTTAGGAGGCAACAAAGATCCCGCACCTCGAGGACCTTCCCCTTTCCTTACTTGAGTTGTCACCAGAGTTCTTTGGCGGATTCCCGATCGGTGCAAGCATGGCAGTGACAAGGATATCCCAAACCTCAGTTGTCATTTGGGGGCACCAACGACCTAATCTAGGGAGTCAACCTAGATCAAGTCGATGCCTTGCCATCACAGTGGCGATGCGCATGGTGGTAAGGTGGAGGGTGTCGAGCTCATGTCAATGAGGCTTCCGGTGCAAGATGGCACATGATGATGGCTCAATTCTAGGGTACTGCCACCCTACTTCAATGGCAGAAACTGAGAGTGCGGTGCTGCTAGCAATGGTGGAGGCCAATGCCAAGTTCACATAAAGGTGGTTGTTGGCATTGCGCGACACACAGAGGAGACCCAACACTAGGGATACGATAGTGGTAGAGGGGTTACTCAGCCGGTGTCCCCTACTTCATGGGAGGAACACACAACAGAGCCACTTTATCGGAGGTGCTGATGAGACCTTTTGCACTTAGGTTGCGTTTAGATGGCCAAAAAGGCCCAAAAATTTTTGTGCAGTACATGTCACATCGAATCTTTGGACGCATGTATGGAGCATTAAATGTAGGTAAAAAAATAACTAATTGCATAGTTTGTCTGTAAATGTCGAGATGAATCTTTTGAGCCTAGTTAGTTCATGATTGGACAAATTTTACCAAATAACAACGAATAGTGCTACAAGAACTTTTTTCCAAAAAATTTTGGATCTAAACACGTCCTTACTCTTGGATCCACTTATTGCTTTTGCCATGTGTTCGGCGTTCCTAGTCAAAGCTTGTGGAGGTGAAGTCAAAGTTGCTTGTTGGGGGTGCGACGACAATGCTTGGCAATGATGATGCACGGCCTGTTCATTCTGTTATGTCATGTTTAGGTTTTGCATAGGTTTTCCTTTAATTGATTGTGCGCCTACATGACTTTCGGGTCTAGTTTCATCATAAATCGGGTCATTAAGTAAGCCTTGCAAAAGACACTTGTGAGCAATGGTGTCTGGTGCAGCCGGGCAACCTCACTGACAATATAATGCGCAATAGCAGTGGTTATGTACTTCTTTAGGTCCAATTTATAACACATTTCCTCATATCTAATTTATAACACGTTTCGTGTATATGAACCATCAAACTTTATAAACTTTGACCAATAATTTAGTCAATATTTCTAAATATTGTAACACAAACCGGATACTATTAGATTTGCAATCAAATGTATTATCCAATTATCATAGCTAGGTTTATAATTATGCATAATATACTATAACACAAATGAATAGTCAAAGTATAATTTTGGAGATCATATCATGTAATACACACCTTGTAAACCCGACCAGACACTACCGGAATCCGCTTCTTCGTCGAGCGCCGGAGGCTTCGCCGAGCGTTTTTTTCGGGTGCTCGGCAAAGAAGGCTTTGCCGAGAGCCAAATAAAAAACACTCGGCAAAGCCTCTGCACTCGGCAAAGAAGGCTTTGCCGAGTATCAAATAAAAAACACTCGGCAAAGAAGTTTCTTTGCCGAGTGCCAAAAAAAACATTCGGCAAAGCAATTTTTCAAACCACGTTTTGGTGCCCTAAACGAATTCAAATAAAAAAGTTTTCAACTACAAAGTTTCATAACTTCTTATGAGCTACAAACTTTATATTGGTCGTTTCTTCATTCGATAAATTAATAATTACGTTATTCACAAAATCTATGTCTTTCATGTAGTTTCATGAAACTACAAGAGAAATATATAAGATTTATGAACAATGTTAGCACCACAATTTAGGATGAAAAAACTTCCTAAATAAAGTTTGTAGATCTCGAAAGGTTATGAAACATTGTAGTTGACCATTTTTTAATTTGAATTCATCTTGTCATGCAAAATTACGTTTGGAATTCAAAATTTTAAAATTTGAATTTTTCAAAAGACCTTGGATGGAAAAACTTCCTAAATGAAGTTTGTAGATATCGAAAAGTTATGAAACATTGTAGTTGACCACTTTTTCATTTGAATTCATCTTGTCATGAAAAATTACGTTTGAAATTCAAAATTTTAAAATTTGAATTTTTCAAAAGACATCGGATGGAAAAACTTCCTAAATAAAGTTTGTAGATCTCGAAAAGTTATGAAATATTGTAGTTGACCACTTTTTTATTTGAATTAATCTTGTCATGCAAAACTATGTTTGAAATTCAAAATTTTAAAATTTGAATTTTTCAAAAGACCTCGGATGGAAAAACTTTCTATATGAAAAATGTAGAGCTCGAAAAGTTACGAAACTTTGTAGTTGACAACCTTTTGATTTTAATTCGTTTAGGGCCTCAAACAATCAATTTTCACTTGGTTTAGTATAATATTTGAGTAACCGAAACGGCATATAAACGCATGTGAGTGTGTAGTGCAGGTGGCAGAGGAGGTATCACGTGAGGGAGAGGTTACGAGTTCGAATCCCGCCGACCGCGTAACCGCGAATTTTGTGCGAAAAATGCCGCGACTTCGACGGAGACGAGCGGGCGCTGGCCTGTGGGCCCCTCCCCCGATTAAAAAAAATTCTAGGGTTTTTTTTCACATTTTTTTATTTCGTGCTTTGCCGAGTGTCTGCCGAGTCCCCAATAAACGGCTCTCGACAAAGAAGCCTTTGCCGATCGGATTTTCGCCGATGGCGTTTTGCCAAGAGTTGCACTCGGCAAAGGCTTTGCTGAGGACCTTAGAGGCTTTGCCGAGGACCAGCAGCCGGCACCGGTATCGAGGGAGTATGTATTTATTTATTCGTTTTGTTGAGGTCGATCCTCCTCGATGGCTCTACGTGTCACTGCCACGTGCGGAGAAACGCCAAATCGTATCGATGGAGCTTTAGCTGATAGAGCAACCACACACACATTCGTTTTGGCGAGTGATGACTCGGATGCTCATCACCATAGAACTGCCCATTCTCTGATTTATACCCCTACACTGTACTACTACTGTAGTATCCACACAAGGATCGACAAAGAGAACATTTCAATTTGTTGGATGTATCTCTACCGACAAAAATGTCCCATTCTCCGTGGCGAAAAATCTCCGTGCTCGTGGGCTCCCTTTTAACAAGGAATTGAGATGTTTTAGCATCACTTTCTCGTGACTTCAGCTCATGACGACGTACGTGCGTGTGAGGGTTGTGTCCACCGGCACGACCCAAGCATACTCCCCTCCATATCGAATTTAGAAGTCATTTAGGACAGCGACACGGTCTCCATAACACAACTTTGACCTCTTGTTTTTATAAAAGATATTTATAGAAAAGTGATATATGTATACTTTTATGAAAGTATTTTTCAAGACAAATCTATTTATATAATTTTTACATTTGCAAACTCAACAACTTAAAAGTTATTGATGATTTATATTCCCAATGTTTGGCTGAAACCTTGTCCAAAACGACTTCTAAATCTAATACCGAGGGAGTATAGTATGATCGAACGTGTTGTGTTCGTTTTGGACAATATATGACACCACATTCAATTCAATTCGTGGCATGGCTTAATTTGGTTTGGACACCTACTATACTCTACTTATTGCACGTTCTGGGCACAAACAGATTAATCACCTTATATAATAAACAAAATAAAGTAGTCAAGTGACTTGTGATAAACCTACAAGTTTCCACGGACAAACTTGATGATCATGATTACTATACAGTATGAGTAATGGAATAAAATGTCTTTCTCCGAAAGTGATAATCCAACGAATAATGTCGTCCCGGTGTTATGGTACCGTGGGGGCATAATGAGGCTGACTTGTGGACAAATGATCCTTCAGGACGTGTGTGTAAAAGTGTAATGATCAAGCAAATTGGATAACTCACTCCGCCTTTGTGTTCTTCCCCTGCCGGTCTTACTTTCGACGATGCCTTTGTTGCCTTCTTCGGTCCGCTTATTGCTTTTTTGTGCGCGTGGCCATCATTCTAGGTTTGAGGTTCCCGACGAGCAATCGAAGTGGTTTCGTGGGAGTGGCTCGGACACACCTACGCAACAAAGCTTGGCAATGATGACAAATGATGGACTTCACTCACTACTACTGAATCGATTTGTAGAAAGTGTCAAAATCGCTTTGTAGAGGTGTCTGACACGTCCATCTCTACAAAAATCTCCTCCATTCGATCTAAACGCTCCTCCAACAGTTCTCTATCTTAAATAATACCCCCTTAAATAATGCCCCCTACGTTTTAAACGGTAAGTCGTTTTGACTTTCTATATATATATATATATATATATATATATATATATATATATATATATATATATATATATATATATAGCTTTATTTTAGACATAATGTATATCTAAGTGCGTATTGAGAAAAGCCAGACTTACAATTTAATGGAGGGAGTAATGTATATAAGACAATAATGGTCCGGAAGGACGCATGAAAGGACCAGAAGAATGCTACTCTGCTGTAACTTAGCTAGGACAATAACCTCTCTCCCTTGGTATTTTTCAAAAAAAAAAACAGAATAACCTCCCTTGGTTGATTAGATGCTCTGCTTTACTCATGATCCAGATTATCATTATATATACTCTTCATTACTATCCTTAATTTTATACACATTTATGTATTCAAATTGATTTGATAATAATAAAACTGACGAAGGAGGTTTGCTTCGATCGAGCTGGTGTAGCTAGATCAACAATATGTACCTCACGTCAAAAGCCGCACTACCTTATATAATTAAAATACTGTATTGATACTTTAAATTTTAGCCGCACTACCTTATATAATTAAAATATTGTATTGGTACCTTAAATTTTAGCGAAACTAAAATTTGTGTAACACCCCAGGTACCACGCAACCCTGAAATGCTACCGTACAACACTACAAAGTGGCGAAACTATTAACTTTGGCAACTCCTACACAAAAGACGAAAGCAAACGGAAGAAGAAACATATAAATAAGTAGATATACGTGGTACAACAAGCAAACTATACATAGGAAAGAGAGATTCATGATTATTATTTCTAGGTACAAAAGATAACATCTATTATCTTTATTATTGCGTAACTCTGCAATTATTTTTATGGTGATACAAGAGTGTGAGAGGTGCTACTAATCCCATCCCCTTCGTGTCAACATTCATCATTAATAACCTAGAAGAGAATAAAGGGGTGAGATAAACTCAGCAAGCAATGGCTATGAATATAGACATATCTTACATGTATTGAGTTATTAAATTTGAAAACCATATGAACATCCATGAACAAATAAATTAAGCAACTCCATATTGTAGCGACTTCCAAACATTATCATATGGCAAGAGTATCACATCATCCATGTATTGATATTCTCCAAAACATCAAGTAAATGATGTATGCATGCTATGATGCAACTCCATTGAGAGTTTTACATTGGACGGTCACAACCTCTTATGCAACTCCATGTACCGGTACTAGTCACTGCGCGATGGCGGTGACCGGCCATTAACTTCATATGAAATGCATATGTATGCATATGAATTGTACATGAATATATAACTCCAAATTGCATAAATTGAGCATCAGCCCACAAGGACCATTATTTCAAGCAACAAGAGGCATCCAATCTAATGAATAAAAATAAATACATAAGCAAGACATAATTAGACAAGCAAAACAATGATCCATATTATTACTCTTGACATCGTGTACTCCATTAAATTCAAAGAGGATGCAAGACATGAATATAAACCTAGCATTGGCCACACCCATACGTTACTTGCCTTTTCACTGAAGAAAACAACCTCGACAAGCACATCTAAGAACGGTTATGGGCACACTTCCTGATAAAAATGAATGTATGGAACTACTCAATAAATCTTGCATATATCATATAAAGATTAAATACACGTCCCTATGATTAGTCAATCAGTCCCCATATGCGTCTAGTTATGAAATTCCATGATCTCCATAGTTGTTTTCTTTGGATCTTGTTCTTTGTGAAACTAGTGGACAAAACTTCCTAACAAGGAAATAACAATGTTTTTTCATCAAGAAATAACAATGTCAATACGACACATTTCTAAGAAACGAATTCATACATAATGATAAATAATTTCTTTTGACAAGTACCGGATGGAATTGCTCAATTGCTACACAAAGGCCTAGATCAGAAACAAGATAAACATCTGGGCCTATTAGGGCACCCGCAATGGATGAACTCATAAGGTAGCTCTAAGCACTTTTTTCATATTTAATAGAAGAGAGAGAGAGAAAAATTAGCTCTAGATCAAGAGCTAGGCTCATACACACATTCCAAGAATATGTGAGAGTGGCATGTAAGCCTAATCATACTATAAGTCATTTCTAAAAGCTAATACTATTGAAGAGATTGGCTTAGGTCAGTCTCAGTGGGGATTTCATATCACTGTTTCTAACACATTCAGATTTTAGAAACAGTGCAGAAGAGTTTCATCCCTATGAAACTCTCTCTACTTCCATGAAACTCTTATTATCTCTCTCTTCATTAATATGGTGTCATATCAGCATAATTAATGCCCATAAAACTCTAATGAAACCCCATTGAAACTGGCCTTAGAGCCAGTAGCTGACTTTTACTATTGCGGGTGCCCTTATCATTGCTCAATTGCGCACCTATTATGATTGCACATGTTATCTTCCCATTCGTTAAAAAAAATCGTGTTTATTTATCTTCCTCGTGTTTCTTCCGATCCATCTGGTTTGCGGTTTGCTTTCTGGACATCAAAACATGCGTGTGATATTGTTGCGACAATGCAAACAAAATCTTGCGCACAATGCGAAAAAAAAAAGAAACCCAGTGGTTACTGGTTAGCATGCATGCATGCATGCAGTCATGCAAAAAGGTCTAGCGAAGAGTTTCGTTTGCCAATTGTTTAACGATTTTGCCAACGTACTAACTACTTTTGCTTTAAGATTTACAAACACTTCTGGATTCTATAGTATCTGTGCTTTTGGATTATCGCCACGAGGAGGCTCACGAGTTTTTGTACGGATAACACGTGCTACCTCCTCCGTCCCAACAAGAATAGATTTGTGGACTCAAAATTTGTTCCACAGTAAATCTCATTTATTTTCTTGGAGTTTTTGACGGTCAACGTACCCATTTATCTCTCCTCGACATCATGCTCAATGGTTGATGTAGTGGGGTGCAATAACATTTATTATATTTTTGGAATTGCTCCAGCCCCTCGGTAAGTGGTGAGTGTTGTTACAGTTAATAAGTTTAATAAGGTATTTTTCTCTTGTTTTGCTAATCTATCCTAAACTTGCTAGAAACCTTTTCTTTTAGCCCCCTTCGTTTCACGGGGAATGACACCTGGCCGGAGTCATTACTTAACTTATGGCGTGATATGTCCTAACCGAATGAGGCCTTAGGGACAGAGGGAGTACCTCTGTTTAGAGAAACTTAGGGTAGTCACAATGCTAAAAACTAATCATAATTTTTATGTGTATTAATTTATTTATATAAACACTACACTTAGAAATTACGTTGCTAATGGATAGTTTCTATGAAATAATCTTTTGTGCAATCACATGCATCATCTCTGTCATTTATCAATCACATCTCCTCGTGCCTTGGTTTCCGTATAGACAACCATTTTCTCATCTCTCTCTTCTTTAATTGTAGTATAACATTATCTTTTTGCTTAGTTGACATCTTAACTAATGAAGATATAGAAACCATATATGTGATTTCTACATTAGGAGCAATGTTCTAGTTTTAATTTGTATAAGTTAGAATATCTTTAGTTTGACCAAATTTATACAATACTTATAACACACAATAATATATGCTATGAAAATATGCTTCTTAATAGATAGATCTGGTCATTTTTATTGGATAATATAGATATTGTTCTTGTTTATAAACTTGATTGAACTCAAGATAATTTGACTTAATAATAAATAAAAAACTAAAAAGTCAAAATTTTCTTACGACTGAGGAATCCCGTGATATACTATGCTAGCACTCCTAGCTTAGCTTAGAAGTAGCAAATCTGTATTATTAGGTCAGTCTCAGTGGGGATTTCATGATCCTGTTACCAATGCATCTATATTTTAGAAACAGTGCAGAAGAGTTTCATCCCCATGAAACTCTCTCTACTCCCATAAAACTCTTATCATCTCTCTCTTCATCAATACAGTGTCACATCAGTGTATTTAATGCACATAAAACTCTGATGAAACCCAATGAGACTAGCCTTATTACTGTTCGGGGAATGGAGTCGGAGATGCAATTTGTATTCATGAATCATGATTTTGGGAGCAGGTGGCCTGCCTTTCCAAATGAACACTCCTACGGATAGGATAGCAATCATTCGGATTCATTCCCTGCCACTTTCGTTCCTCCTCTACTTTTTCTGCCCCGGAGGTTGGTCCCATTCCCATACACACAGAGAAACCCAACCTTTCGCTTTCGTTGTTCCCAATGCCATGTCGACTTGTCTTCACCACAGTAGTACTGTACCACCACTGGCCACTGTCCCCTGCATCGACTTGCCGCTGCCGACCAGACGAAACCTCAGAATGTTTTCATTCAGGCCAGGCAAGGCGTAAGGCATCTGTCACCCTGATCTCATCTTCGTCGTCAGTTCGTTAGTTCCACCGGCAGGCAGCAGCGGCAGGTTAGGACTCGTCCCTTCGCTTCTTTGTTTTTCCTTCCTTCCCATGATTAACCGATAATTCTTCGCAGATTGGCTTCATTTATTATTGTTAACTTGGTATACTACTACTAGTATATTTTAGTGGCTAATGTGACAAGATAAAGCCTAGCCTGATGAATGATTTGTTTTGGTTGCTGACTCCTCTGTACCCGGCGTTCCTTTGATATATACTGCATGTAGTTCCATCCATATAGCTCGTTCATTCAGATCCTTTAACTTGTTCAGTTACTCCTGCCTCTGAATTTTTTCATGTCAATCGCCTTCAGATCTGTCTTGCTCATTCAGTCATTCACCCTGCTTGCCATGCCTTTTCTTTCCCCTTCTGACGTATAGGAAACTCCGAAACTGCATTCTCCTGCAGGAAACAATGGGTATTCGTGTCTCTAAATGGCCCCAAGATGTTTTCTGTTAAATAAATCGTGCGGAACAGGAGAAATGTTCCTGCGTATACTCTGTTGTTCCTGAATGCACAAGTACAGTTTTGATTTCCTTTTCCCCCATGTATTCAGTTAGTTCATTCAGATAAGAATTTTGATTCCCATCACATTCGTTCAGAGAAGTAGAAGATCTGATCATACCCTTTTCTGGATGCTGCAAGCAGTCGCCATCGCCCATCGGCACCGCCAAGACAAGCAATGGAGTCGTCACCAGGGGCAGCAAGAAGCGCGAGGGCTCCACCAACTCCAACCTGCACCGTCCCGGGGCTCCTCCTCGGCCTCACCAAGTTCTTCAGCCTCACCAAGGTCTGCGCGGCCCCAACGCCGGCGGCCGACGACGGCCACGGCGAGGCAGCAGCGACCACAAAGCCCCGACACATTCCCGACCCCGACCCCGGCCCGGACCCGAGGCTTGTGCTCGTGAGGCTGTTCGACGCGGTGTCGGCGCTCAAGTCCGGCTACGTCAAGCTACAGCGAGCGCACTTCCCCTACGACCCGGACAAGGTCGCCCTCGCCGACGAGGCCGTGGCGTCCGAGCTCGACTCGGTCGCCGCGCTGCAGTGCCTCTGCACCTCCCGCCGCGGGATCGGCCCGCTCGTCGACGACCGCTGGGCCCAGGCGCAGCGCCTGGAGGCCGACGCGAGGAGGCGGGACGCCCACATCGCCGCGCTCGCGAGGGAGCTCCGGCGGCTGCAGCGGGATAACGCCAGGCTGAGCAGGCAGGTCGTCAGGAGCAGGAACGAGAACGACCGTGGCAGGGCGCTGCTCTTCGTGCCGAAGGAGCTCGCTACGCCGGCGGCGTTGGTGAGCCAGTTCGTTGCGGCGTCGAGGTTGGTCGGCGACTTCGCGGAGCTGCTGCTTGGTGGTACTGGTACCTGTAGCCTGACGGCGGCGGCGGCGGCGGCGGCTTTGTCGCCTGAGAACTGTGGAGTCAGCGACGACGCAGATGCCGAGCAGGCGCGGTCGTGGAGGAGGTACTCGCTTGAGGCGCACGTGTGGCGAGCAATGCTGCTCGTCGGCGGCGCCGGCGCCGGCGACGAGGAGTGCTACGGGGGCGGCGACGCTGGTTGCAGCTTCCGCCGGATCATGAAGCCCCGCGACGCTGTCGACGCGCTGATGCAGTTCCCGCGCTCGGGGCTCTCGGCGTTCTGCCGGGCGGCCTACATTGCCGCCGTGCCGGAGGAGGCGGAGGCGGCCGCGTGCGGGAACCTGGACCACAAGGCCTTCGTGTCCCGCGGCGGCCACCCGAGGACGCCGCTCTACCGCGCGTTCGCGGCCGCCGCGAGGTCCGTGTGGGCGCTCCGGGTGCTGATGACGGCGGTGGCGCGCTGCTCGGAGTCGGAGCTGGGTGGTGGTGGTGTCAGGATGTTCTACGCCGGCAGGGGGAGCTTGTACGCGGCGGAGTTCATGGAGAGCGTGGCTGCGCTTGGCGCGGAAGAAGCTCGCCGCGTGGAGGCGGGTGATGAGGAGAAGCTCAGTGTCGCCTTTACCGTGACGCCCGGTGTCAAGGTCGGCGACACGGTGGTGCCGTGCAGGGTGCTTCTTTGTCGGCGCCGGGAGGGCTTCGTCCAGATCCGATGACGACTTTCATCAGCAAGCTAGCTTCTTTTTTAGTATAGTACATTTTGATTTTCTTTACGCTCGAAATATGCAAGCGTTATAAGTTGATATTAGTACCCCAAATGTACAAGTGTTATATGCGACGTTGATAAGATCATTAATCTGGACATAATCTGAAGTTTGGTGGATGGATGAACTACTAAAAAGAAGAAAAATCCATTTTTAAAAAACTTAGAAAGGTCGTTCCGTCGATGCCAGTATGAGTGTTGAAAGCTTTTTTTTTATAATCTCGAGAACAGCAACGGTAATTTGTAAATTTTGTACCCCGCCCTTTTCAAATTAAAGAAGGTTTTGACTTATCTAGATGAATTACTACTTTTAGTACGTAGGTAGGTAGACATAATGTATGTCTAATAATCTAGAAAATTAGCAAAAGGTACGAGAGAGACATGGAGTACTTAAAAACAAATTAGGAATAATCTAATAAATAAACCATGATATGTAACATTAAGGCTTTCCCAATGTACCAAGGTTAGCTTCATGGTTCTAAGGTCAGTCTCAGTGGAGTATTTTGTCACTGTTTTCAAAGCTCCCATGTACGTGTTCCTGTTCGGTTGAACTTATTAGCCTGACTTATCAGTTATAGTAAAGTGTTTTTTTCTCACAACAAATTAGCGAACAGTACTTTTCAGCCTGGCTTTTCAATAAAGCGTAGACAAGTTTTACCCTTACGAAAGGAACTCATTTTATCCTATGAAATTTTCATCATCATCTCTCTCTATCCTCACTTTTGTTGATCCACATCAGCTCATTTAGGGCTTCTCCAACGCTACCTTTTTATTTGTAGCCCCAGGTGTCATGTAGGATCGGATAAAAAAAGTAGGTGCTCTATACTTATCATAGTGGCTTGCAGAAGCTATATATGCTTGGGGAGAGAGAAGACGGTCCATACTAAAAAGAAGAGAGAGAGAAAATAAATGTGAGGTATGATGAAAGAAAAAAGTTTCTTTACAAACCATGATAGTTTTTATTGTGTGAATAGTAGTCTCAATATTTTCTAGTCTATATGGATCACTTTATTTGTACTAGAACCACTAGGAGTGTTAGCCTCCATCGGTGGTGCCCTTATTGTCCATAAAACTCTCAAGAAACCTTCACTGAGACCGGCCTAAAAATAAAATTCTAAGACTACCACCTATCTATCCTCACTTTTCTCCTAGCATTGCTCATATAAAGAAAAATTGCATGCATATTACAGCATGTGTTGGCTTTTCTCCTCTTTGTCATTTCTGAGGCCACCATTTTTTCTGAGCATTAGGGTGGGTTTAGTTGGTGAAAAGTTTTTGGAAAAATGTCACATCGCATGTTTCGTGCGATGTCGGAAGTGGTTTTCGAATACTAATAAAAAAACTAATTACATAGCTTGCCTGAAAACAATGAGACAAATTTATTAAGCCTAATTAATCCGTCATTAGCATATTTGTTACTGCAGCACTTTAGTATCAAATCACGAACTAATTAGGTTCAAAACGTTCATCTCGTGATTTTCAACCAAACTGTGCAATTAGTTTTTTCGTCTATATTTAATGCTTTGTACATATGCCGCAAGATTCGTTACTGTAGTTTTTCGTGAAAACTTTTTTAATCTAAACACGCCCTTAACTTGTGCTGTGTGTCGATTGAGCTTTAGGGCTTCTCCAACGCCACGTCAGCTTTGGTCCTCCCCATGTCACGCTGAGCCCTTGTTTAGTTCCCAAATCCATACCCCAAAATTCACTATGCAAAAAGAAGATTCCCATCACATCAAAATGTCGGCAAATGCATGGAGTACTAAATGTAGATGAAATCAAAAACTAATTGCACAGTTTTGTTGTACATTACGAGACGAACATTTTGAGTCTAATTAATCAATATTTGGACAATTTTTTACACTACAAAACGAAAGCTGCTACAGTGTTCCGACACGAACACTGTAGCAGCAGCTCCCGATTCCGGCATCCGGAATCCGGATCTAAACACGGGCTGAATGGTAGCTCCGCGGCGCGTCAGAGTATCTCGCAGCAGATACAAAGAGCCTGTTTAGTTTGCAAAAAGCGAACTTAAAAAGTGCTACAGTACCTGTCACATCGAATCTTGCGGCATATGCATTGAGTACTAAATATAGGTGAAAGAAAAAACTAATTACACAGTTTGGTTGTAAATCACGAGACAAATCTTTTGAGCCTAATTAGTCCATGATTGGACACAAATTGCCAAATAAAACAAAAAGTGCTACAGTAGCCGAATCCAAACTTTTTCACCAAGGGCCTGTTTAGTTGCCCATGCAACCCAAAAAAGTTTGCACAGTACCCGTCACATCGAATCTTACGGCACATGCATGGAGTACTAAATGTAGACGAAAGAAAAAACTAATTACACAGTTTAGTTGTAAATCATAAGACAAATCTTTTGAGCCTAATTAGTCTATGATTAGACACAAATTACCAAATAAAACGAAAAATGCTACAGTAGCTGAATCTAAACTTTTTCACCAACTAAACAAGCCCAAACAACTTCTTCTGACAAAAGTAGGAGCAAGTAGGCAGAAGCATGTTGTTGTGATGCTGTGGGGCGGTGGTGGCTTGCTCTGCAAAGCGTCAGAAAACACTGAAGAGGGAAGAGAGATGTCGTGCACCAAGCCCTAGTACTGCGGCAGGTGGACTAGCAGGCTTGTGGTATGTAGTTTGCATTGAGGCTTGGGAGTTAAGACCTTCCTGATTTTCATTGAGTTAAGACCTTCCTGATTTTCATTAAGAGGACAGAAAAGTTTAAAAGTTACACGACATCGATGAGTTCTAGCTATTCCACATCCGCTGGCAAGACACTAGCGTATGAAAGCAACCAAGAATGTCAACGCAAGAGCCTAGCAATTACAACACATTCTAAGAACTAATCATGCCTACGTATATTCCTACAGTATGTTCAAGCTAACATACTCAGGCCGAGCCCAACGCACCAGCGCGTACAGCTGCCCCGCATAGACACGCAGGCTCGGATGTCATCAATAAGAGAGAGGCACCAAGATAGTAGCTTCGCATTGTGTCAGTGTGTCTTAAAGAGGAGTCGACGGCCTCGTCAGAAAAACGGTGGTTTGGCTAGAAAGGAGCCAGAGAATGAATGGGACTGCTTCCGTCCCTTTAAAAGTGACGTTTTAAACTTTTGGGTATCGTGTTTGATCATTCGTCTTATTCAACTTTTTTTTGCAAATTATAAAATAAATAAATCATTATTAAAGTATCTCTAATGATAAAATAAGTCATAGCAAAATAGATAATATTTATATAAAAAATTTAAATAAGATGAACAGTCAAACAAGATGGCATGGAGTCCAAAATGTTACTTTCAATGGGACGGATGGAGTATTGGCCAGTAGACTGCAAAAAGCAAGCCCTTGAAAGCGACGTTCGAAGTGAGAGATATTTATATAAAAATTTTGAATAAGTCGAACGGTTAAATAAGATGGCTCGAAGTCTAAAACGTCACTTTGAATAGGATAGAGGGAGTATTGGCTAGTAAACTGAAAAAAGCAAGTCCTTGAAAGTGACGTTTGAAATGAGAGAGGTAGCAGTGGGTGAGAACATAGATAGGGCAGTGTAGTCTGCGTTGTAGAAATTTACAGTCTCAACTTGCACGGGACCTACGTGGAGCATGAGTTTTCGGACGGGGCCAATGTTTGTGCTGCTTGCGTTGGGCTTGGCCTTAGGGCAGGGCCAACGGAGGCATATAGTAATAGTGGCCTCAGCGTTACACGTAAGGTTATAAACTTTGAGGCATATAAAATCCTAACGCATGCTATTATCCTCTGGTTTGAAATGTCACTTTTAACTGTCCTCTCTTTTTCAGCATTTCTTACTGCACTTGCATGGTCCCCTAGTAAAAGCGTCATAGGCTACTCTCCTCGACCTCCTAACGCGCGCTTCAATTGCAGTCTCTCCTTTTTGTCAGACCAAGCTAATGCCTCTTCTGCAGGATGCTAAGGAGCTCTACGAGACCACCATAAGACATATATAAAAATTTTGAATAAGTCGAACGGTTAAATAAAATGGCTCGAAGTCTAAAACGTTACTTTCAATAGGATAGAGGGAGTATTGGCCAGTAGACTGAAAAAAGCAAGTCCTTGAAAGTGACGTTTGAAATGAGAGAGGTAGTAGTGGGTGAAAAAATAGATAGGGTAGTGTAGTCTGCGTTGTAGAAATTTACAGTCTCAACTTGCACGGGACCTACGTGGAGCACGAGTTTTTGGACGGGGCCAATGTTTGTGCTACCTGCGTTGGGCTTGGCCTTAGGGCACGGCCAACGAAGGCATATAGCAATAGTGGTCTCAGCTTTACACGTAAGGTTATAAACTTTGAGGCATATAAAATCCTAACGCAGGCTATTATCCTCTGGTTTCAAATGTCACTTTTAACTGTCCTCTCCTTTTACAGCCTTTCTTACTGTATTTGCATGGCCCCCTAGTAAAAGCGTCAGAGGCTACTCTCCTCGACCTCCTAATGCGCGCTTCAATTGCAGTCTCTCCTTTTTGTCAGACCAAGCTAATGCCTCTTCTGCAGGATGGATGTTCGCTATCTACGTGGTGGTTAGGGCAGCACGACAGCTCATTGCGTTGGGGGAAGCCCTCAGAGATTACTAGTAGCCACGCTGTGGCGTTGAGCACTAGCGATGCCATGTACTTCGACTCTACGAGGATGGGGCCGTGGGGGAGGACCGGAGGAGAGCACGGTGGACTCCCGCCGGGTCCCGCAGCTTTTTTAAAAATAAAAAAAAGCCGGTGCTTGTGCTGTAGTTTGGGCGGCTTGGCTTTGTGCGGTCTCCCTCCGAAGTCCGAAAGTGTTGGGGGTCGATGGGGGCCGGGCCGGGCCGGGCAGAAATGGCCATTGCCCATTGGGTAGTGGCGGCAAAGGGGACTAGGGCCTTGATTAGATCCGAAATATTTAGAGAAAAAATTTATGTAGTATTTTTATTGTTATTTGATAAAATTTATCTAACCATGAATTAACTAAGCTCAAAAGATTTATCTCGACATTTACAGACAAACTGTACAATTAATTATTTTTTTACCTACATTTAATGCTCCATACATGTATCTAAAAATTTGATGTGACGGGTACTATACAACATATTTTGGCTCTTTTTGAAACTAAACAGGGTCTAGGACTTCTTTTTGTCTCTGGCACTGGCAGAATGGCAGTGACTGTTTTGCAATGTCATGGGTTTCTTCGGCCCAGCATTATTTATTAGAAGGCCTTGTTTAGTTTCCAGAATTTATCCTCAAATTCCACTATATAAAAAGAAAATTCTCATCATATTAAAATACCAGTATATGTATGGAGTACTAAATATAGATGAAATAAAAAAAACTAATTGTACAGTTTTGTTGTACTTTACGAGACGAACGTTTTGAGACTAATTAGTCAATGTTTAGACAATTTTTACCAAATACAAACGAAATACTACAGTAGCACTACAGTGTAAAAAATCAACTTTGCCCATCCAAAGTTGGAGATCTAAACATGGCCTAAGAAGGCCCACCACACCCACAAATTTTTATATTGTTTGATTAATATCGCTACGGAAATTCCATTTCCTTTTTTCTACCAACAACTCCTCCTCTGTCCTCTCGTCACCACACACGGCCCGGATACCCTGTGACTTTTTCGTGTCTTGTGTGATGCACACGGTCCTCTTGGAGAGTCTATTTTAAGGTTATGTTTGGTTTTCACGTGTTAAAGTTTAACTTTTATCATATCAATGTTCCTTCAAATGCATGGAATACTAAATGTAGATTAATTACATGCATGTCGGCATATATTAGGAGTAATTTACGAGACGAATCTATTAAGCCTAATTAGTCTAAAATTAGAAACTTTTTATCAAATAAGACGAAAATGCTCTAGTGTTTGTTAAACTTTAACACCCCAAACTAAATAGGCCCTAAGTCCCACAGTTCGCACAAGTAATAAAAATAAATAAAACATTTGAAAAAGAAACCAGCCAAACCATAGCCTTGTTTAGATCACCCTCAAAAGTTAGAATTTTTTTCACTCTCTTTTCATCACATCAATCTTTGGACATATGCATGCAACATTAAATGTATGTAAAAAATAAATAATTGCACAGTTTAGTTGTAAATCACGAAACAAATCTTTTGAGCCTAATTTTTTTTTTGAAGAATCAGGAGGAGCCAGGGGCTCCTACTGCCGAAATTAAATTAACAAAAAAAAAAACAGAAGTACAGAGTGACAAAAACATGCTGAAGGAAGGAAAAAACCCAAGAAGCCAGGCAACCTGACTGCCTGAACATCTAACCTGACTAAAGGTTCAGGGAACCGAAAAGGAAAGGAAGAAGAGCCGAGCAATTACACAAAAAGAGCTTAATCATGATTCTAAGAGGGGAACTACCCTGACTTTAATTCTGTGCAACAGCAACAAAGCTTCTGAAAAAATATAATTTTTGCATGCATCCACTGACGGGTTCCTTCCCCTGAAGATAACATCATTTTTAACCATCCAAATACCCCAACAGAAGAGAATGAATAGGTCAAGGACGAATTTTTCCTTTATAAGATTTTTCCAGACTTGGAAGATTTCTGAGGCTGAAAGCTGATCAGGGAATTGAAAATTCACTAAGCTCCAACGGCCTTTTGCGAATGGGCAGTAAAAGAGTAAGTGCATAGTTGTTTCATCAATGTTTTGCTGACATAAAACACATTGGTAATCGTCAAGATGCATTCTTCTTCTAATCACAGCCCTTGTACTTAATCTGTCTCTGAGAATGAGCCAAAAGAATATTTTGTGTTTGCCTTGGCATGAGGTTTTCCATAGCTTCTTGAAGATAGGCTCTGCCTGTGAGTGACCAATTAAAACTTTATAGGCTTTAGAAGATGAGAAGAGATTGGATCCCCAGATGTAAGACCAGACATCAGTCTGGTCAATAGGGACCATTGCTGAGACTTCAAGTTGCAAGGCTTGGAACTGATTATAAGCTTCTGCAGAGAGTGGCAGGTTGAACAGTCTGGGAAAATTTCAGTGTCCAGAGCTTTGTTCAGACTTATGAATTTATTCCTTGCAAAAGAGTATAACTCAGGAAATTGCTGTTTCCTGACTTGTCCATTCCACGGATCATTCCATAGGAATCTTTTAAGCCTAGTTAGTCTATGATTAGACACTAATTACCAAATACAAACGAAATGCTACATTTCTCAATTTTTTCAACCTTTTGAATCTAAACAAAGGCCCATATCTATTTTCACGCACCGAGCATGCCATTGTTAGACTACCCGCAGTGGATACTCTAAAACGATACTCTAAAGCTTTAGAGTATGAATATAGAGTAAAAACTGCTGCACTGGGTACTCTAAAACGATACTCTATCCTTTCTCTCGCTCTATATTTAGAGTAGTATTGTGCTTACTCTATACTCTGGAGTGGCGGACCCCGCTAGCTAAACAAAGGAAAAAATGCTATAACTCACAAACCAAAAATCCAAATTAAATTTCGATTGCACCATTAAATTCGTCTCAATAAATCCTTCAAAACTAGATCACACATAGATATATTTAGATAAAGTGACAAGTCGGTTCCACAATGAATAGAGTGGATAGAGGATGATATAGAGGATGGATGGGTGCGGGAGAATTGAGTATAGAGGAGAGAATCTTGCTGACTAGGACGTATAGAGGATGAATATAAAGGTCCATGAGTGCGGGTAGTCTTATTACGCCGAAACGGCCGGTACGTGTCAGCTCGAGTTAGGCAGGGCAGAGCAGGGCAAAATGCGTCGTTCGTTAGTTGGCAGGTGCTGGGTCATTGTTGCGTTGACTCAGCTGCGCTGAGTTGAGCACACACGGACACAGTAGGGCGCGGAGTGTTAGACTAGCTGCAGTGGTACTCTAAAACGATACTATAAAGCTTTAAAGTACGAATATAGAGTAAAAACTACTGCACTAGGTACTCTAAAACGATACTATATCCTTTCTCTCACTCTATATTTAGAGTTGTACTATGCTTACTCTATACTATACAGTGGCGGACCCCACTAGCTAAACAAATGAAAAAATACTATAACTCACAAACCAAAATCTAAATTAAATTTTGATTTCACCATTAAATTTGTCTCAATAAATCTTTCAAAACTAGATCACACATGGATATATTTAGATAAAGTGACAAGTGGGTCCCATAGTGGATAGAGTGGATAGATGATGATATAGAGGATGGATGGGTGCGAAAGAATTAAGTATAGATGAGAGAATCTTGTTGACTAGGACGTATAGAGGATGAATATAGAGGTCCATGAGTGCAGGTAGCGCGGTGAGCCAGTGACGACGCGGCAGCGTCAGCGACGACTCCATTGCTCGTCGTGCACACGTCTTCCTTCCTTTTTGTCTCTCTCGGGGAAATTTACAACTAGGGAGATGAAAGTCCACGCTCTTTCTCTTCTCACCAGCTTCCATTGCATTTGCTTCACACGTCTTTGATCCGATGCCTGCTTCTTCCTTCTATCCTTGGAGATACTGCTATACAAATACAAATCACAAATTCACGATATGCAAGCTAAGATAGCAAAAGCACTTTACTAAAGCAGAGAGACCAATGGAAACGCGCGCGGCTGGTTATACAAAGCCACACGGCGTTCACTCACTGCCACGCGGTTTCGTTCGTCCCCTTCATTTCGATCGGCTCCAAGGGCACCGTTTAGATGCCAAAAATTTTACCAAAATTTTCAGATTTCTCGTCACATCGAATCTTTGAACGCATGCATGAAGCATTAAATATAGATAAAAAATAAAACTAATTACACAGTTTAGACGAAATGGACGAGACAAATCTTTTAAGCCTAATTAGACTATGATTGGACAATATTTACCAAATAACAACGAAACTGCTACAGTAACGTTTCGCCAAAATTTTTGCGAAACTAAACAGCCCCGGAGCCACCGCCAGTCCGCCAGTCAGTCTCCCTCAGGGAAAATTTTATCGGCGATAAAATTTCGATAAACCCGATAATCCCGTTTATCGCTGGGGTCCGATAAAATTTATTTATCGCCGAGATTCCAATTTTCACTAGTCCACCTACAGGAAAGTATGATACTCTATTATACTAATACTATTATATGTTAGCTCTTGATGTTAAATGCTTTACATACAACTTATATAATTTTCTAGTAAAATTAGGTATTATTTTGTTTTATTTTTGACCGAGAAATTTTCCGATAAATCCGATAAACCCGTTTATCGATGACCTCCGATATTTTTTTTTCTACCGATAAATTGAACCTTGGTCTCCCTCCACCGCCGGTCGCCGCCTATATAAAAATCTCCTCTCCTGTACGTCTCCTACCTTACCTTCTCCCGCACACATTCCACTTTCCACCCAACGACGACCACCCGCCTCTCTCTTCAATTTCTCCACTTCATCCAAATCCCCGCACGCACCAGCTAGCAACTCCTCCTGACGACAACTCCACCGCCGGCCGGCGTATTCGCAATGGCCTGCACAAGAACACAGCAGCAGCGACTCCGGCTGATCCGGCCGTCCCGCGGCAGCAGCAGCTTCGTCCTCGCCGCGCCCACGCTCCTCCTCCTCGTCTGCCTCTTCCTCGCCGTCTTCGCGCAGCCTTCCAGCTGCAGGCCTCTGCCTCTCGGCGTCGACGACCACCACCCGAACAACAACGGCGTCGTCAAGGCTGCGGCCGCCACCACCGACGTCATACTGCTGCCTCTACCCGCCGACGCCGAGACGACGACGATGGTGGTCGCGGCACCGTCGTCCGGGCCCAGAGAGGACGACGAGGACCGTCGGCGGCATCAGCTCGCCGGCAGCCGCCACCAGTGGCTGCTCAACAAGAAGCCCCGGGGGAAAGCGCCGCCCTCCGCCCCCAGCAAACGCACCAACTGATGATTTCAGTTCATCTTGAGCACATATGCTTTCTTTCCAGCGAGGCAAAATGTTTTTCTCTTTTCCCTTTCCTTTCCTTTTCTTTTCTTTTCTTTATTATTTATTACTTATTAGGCTCTGTAACTGTCCTGCGTGCCTGACATGAGAGGACGACGCGGCAGATGACACACACTGATAGTAGTTTTCGTACGTATTCCATTCATTTTTTTTCCTTTGGCTTGAGTACAGTCTGCAGGATGTAAATATAGATACAGATACATGCATGCTATAAGTTAATATGAGTTCAAAGTTTTTCTGCTCTTCTGTTTCCTTATATTACAGGAGATGTGTAAATGATTGCCACAGTGTTCAACTTAAACTTACAGAGGATCGCATCTTCATCGATAAGCAACCCTGTCTTTAATTTGTACCATCTAATTAATCTTATACTGCGTCCTTTTTAGCGCTAGAGTAACTTTTATTTAATCTTGCCCGGTAAACTTTTTCCTCCTCACCTAGCCCACGATTGTAAATTTATATATACTTCATTCGTTTCAAAAAAAATTATACTTCCTTCAGTCAAAACAAAATTTATGCACACGTTTCTGCTATAACTTGTATAACTCTGAGATCTGCATCCATTTTTTTTCTTCTTCTAAATATAGTTTGCTAATATAAGACTGGCATGTTAAGTACATTCATTATGAAAAAACAAGTTTTAAAATATATAACCATTTTAAACTAAGACCATACATTGTTACGTTAACAATTTGATTTGATTTAGATAAATTTATTAGTTATAGACCTAAGGATGCACGCAGCAGCAGCACGCATGTTCCTGTTCTTGGATCAAGCGAGAGAGACCGGCAACTAAGGGAGGGGAAGGCATTCCGTCAAACATTTTGACCTCTGCATGCATGGCTGACCTACGAGACACGCAACGCAGGCCCCTCCTGGCCTCCCACCACCACCAGGCCACCACCAGCCGTGCCGGTGCCGCAGGAAAGGGGCCGGGTCCGCGCCGGCGGGGACAGGACAGCGAGTCGACGGTGCGTGGGCGTCAATGAGCCGCGTTTTACGCGCTTTCCCTTTTGCGTCCACGGGTATATGTCCACCATTTATCCTACAGAGTGGGGCGTGTGCTGTGTGCATGCTGCATGCATCAATTATTTATTTATTTATTTGTTTGTTTGTCTTTGCTTCTTAGGTCAGTCTCAGTGGGGATTTCACGTCACCGTTTCCAACACATCCAGATTTTGGAAACAGTGCAGAAGAGTTTCATCCCCATGAAACTCTGGCTGTGTTTAGATCACTTGAAAAGTGCACTATGCAAAAAAAAGATTCCCCGTCACATCAAACTTGCGATACATGCATAGAGTACTAAATGTAGATAAAATCAAAAAAAAAATTTTGCAAAGAGACGTTGACCCTGGTGCCTAATCTGGCTAGATTCGCCCCTGGCAGTCATGTGGTTCGCCTTGCCCAGCGCTCATGCCGGCCATGCCCACACTTTTGTCGCACCAAGCTTGCCTCGTGTCATCCATAAACAAGGAGAGAGAGATGTGTGGGGAAACTATGAGGGGGGAGAAGATGATGGAGATAAAAAATTTAATATGATGGGCCTATGTAAAGAAATCGAGCATTGAGGGATACAATTTCTAGATGGAGTTTCTTAATGATATGGTAGCTATAGAAACTATATTTATAGTTGCAGGTTAGGACTGCCCTGAAGATACCAATACTGATAAACTTATTATTTAATATTAGTAGCAGGCTTGCCAGCAAGTTCTAAACTCACTAAGTTACATTAGAATATTACAATGGGGCTCCTCACAGCTTGCTTCCCAAATACCCATGTGAAGCTTCCCTCCGCATGCTTAATTTCATTGGCATCCCAACTTAAACTCACATCAAATGTTTTCACCTCTTTCGCCTTGGTAAATTCTAGCTTATTTGGTGAAATCGATGCTCTTACTCCGTTCGGCATGTCAATGTGCACGGTGTAGGTTGAACTTGCCTCGCCGACATTGGTAACCGTCCTATTCACCACAAGTTTGCCAAGTTTCGCATTGACCGCAATCGAAGGATAGTTCAGCTCAGCTTCGGTGATTTTTCTTCCTTTCCTGCAGGCATCCTTCTGATGTGTGACTGTCTCAACTTCAGAATCTGTGTAGCCAAGCCCGCATAGGTACAGAATATATTGCTCCTCATCGGTGTCATAGATTAGACCTGGATTGATAGCTCGAGAAGGGTTAACATGTCCAGCACCTATACTGAAATGACCAGCTGGACTGAATTTTTCATCTAGGATCGGCTTCTTGTTACCATCTACTATGTAGGCTGTCGTCATGATTGCCGATTTGATTGCTGCAGGTGACCAATCCGGATGAACACTCTTGATAATAGCTGCAATTCCACTAAGGTGAGGTGCAGACATTGATGTTCCAGAAATGGAATTGAACTTCGCATAATGTGCACTTGTTGGTGGTCCAACTTTGAATGGCCAAGCTGCAATGACATTCACTCCTGGTCCAATGATGTCAGGCTTAAGAACACCAGGGCTTGCTGTGCTTGGACCACGAGAAGAGAAGAAAGCAACTACAGGAGCTGGAGTCGTTCCCAATGATGTTCCCTCGTAGACAATTGAGGCTGTTGGCTTGTTGCTAGAGTTCTTAGCATACTCTCTAATGACAGCAGCATCTATGGGATTCACATAAGATGCTGGTAGGACATGTGGTTCAGAAAAAGTATTGTGCCCACTCACTTGTTTTCCAAATACTATCATCCCAGCTCCGCCAGCTTCCCGGACAGTTTTTCCAATTCGGATACCAGAGCTACCAGAACCATCAAGATCACAAGCAACAATCTTCCCTTTAACATTCCCAGAATCTAGCTTATACGCTAGTGGCAAAGGAACAAGGTTAGAGGGTTGGTAGGCTGACTCACCAACGAATGAGCGGCCATCACCTAGCTTGACAATAGCTTTCATCTGTCGGTCCATTGTACTTGCACCAACCGTCAGGACCCAAGGCGCCTCATTTCTTACGGTGCCAGGTGATGGACCTGAATTTCCTGCAGAACAACTGACAAATATCCCTTTCCGCATGGCAGAAAATGTGCCAATTGCCAGTAATTCTTGATGGAATGGTCGTGACCGACCACGACCACCAAGTGATATAGACAATATGTCAACACCATCAGAAATTGCTGCATCTAGTCCGGCCACTATATCTGAGTTCCAACATCCGAATTCGCTGCACACTCGATACATAGCAAGGTGTGCATGTGGGGCCATGCCAGCTGCGGTACCATTTCCATTGCCAAGCACACTTGCACCTTCTACGAATTGTCCGGCAGCTGTGCTTGCAGTGTGTGTACCATGGCCAACATTATCCACTGGAGGCACATGACCTCTAGAAAATGATTTGCCGCCAATCAACTTTTTGTTGCATTTGGCATCTCCAAAGTCACAAGATCCACGCCACTTTGCTGGCGGTGGCTTCATTCCATCATCATGAAACGAGGGGTGTGACATGTCTATCCCTGTATCTAGCAAGCCTATGATGGTTCCCTCGCCCATTCCAATGCTATTCCAAGCTCCTCCGCCATTGGACCTTAGCCCTAGGAATTCAGGTGTATGGGTTGTCAAGAGTGGTATAAGGTAATCCTCGTATACATTAAGGACACCATCTCTTTTTGTAATGTACTCTACCTCAACTTTCGTGAGGTTCACAGCAAAGCCGATAATGGCTTCTCTATAGGTATAGATGAATGGTGTATGAGGCCTAGATGCACTCATTGATGATGGTGGGAGGAATGATCTATACCATGTCTCAAGGTTTGAAGAGCTCATATCAGGGGAAAAGTTTGGTGGAGGGCGCACACGCACAATATATGTCCGTCGGATAGAAATTTCAGAATTCACATGGGTCGGTGTGGTGTAGACTAGAAGGCCTGCAAGAACAAGCACTGCCAATGGGAGTCTTAGATTAAGATCCATGGCTGGCCAAAAGCTAGAAACTAGATGTGTGAGGAATGTGTCCATAGGTCTTTGCTACTGACCTATTTATAGAAAATTTAAAGCATCAATATGTGTTCCACTTAATAATTTCAATCATTTTAGTATCTTTGAGTTTTTTCTTAACAATAATGGTTGCAGATATTTTCTATTAAGAATGATGGTTATGGATATAGTTGGAACTTATTTTTATTCCATAGCTTCTAACATAATCTGGCCATATATTTTTCTAATATATGGATACTGTTGATGTATTATAGTGTTTCGTATTAGAGAAATATATTTTTGGATATCATTTTACTAATACAATGGCTACTAGAAAGATTTATTTTCTTTTGTTCCTGCTTAAAATATGCTCATATTTATTACTACAGGAAGACTTTTTAGTATATTTGACATTACTGATATCATTTATAACTATATATGCATTTCAGCATTACCTATTTCATATCCTTGGAAGTTGTAATAATATTTATCACAGGAAATAGTTTCATTAATAATGTTATGACCATGGATTCATATGACATTGGTTCTAGAACTATAATTGATGTTAAAATAGATTTATCACTTAACACAGAGTATGCATTGGTGCATTGGATTGCTATGCAATTAATTTGAATATTTATCAGAAAATATATACACAGGTGGATTCTTTTGCATCCTTTTACCATTCAAGCTATTTACGCCTTTGAAATTAACATGGCAATTAAAACATAACTATATGAAAATGAACACATAGTTATTAAACACAACAAAATATGTATTATCATCATGTGTCTTGTTGAATTTTTTTTGTAATGTAGAGTTTTTAAAGCATCAATATGTGTTCCACTTAATAATTTCAATTATTTTAGTATCTTTGAGTTTTTTCTTAACAATAATGGTTGCAGATATTTTCTATTAAAAATGATGGTTATGGATATAGTTGGAACTTATTTTTATTCTATAGCTTCTATACACATTTGAGCATTTGTTACTAGAGATATATATATCTTTCTAATATATGGATTCTCTTGATGTATATATTATAATGTTTCGTATTAGAGAAATATATTTTTGGATATACCCTTTTACTAATACGATGACTACTAGAAAGATTTGTTTTGTTTTGTTCCTGCTTAAAAGTAGTAATGCTCACATTTATTACTATGGGAAGACTTAGTAGATTTGACATTAATGTTAGCATTTATAACTATACATGCATTTCAACATTGCCTATTCCATATCCTTCTTGAAAGTTTGAAAGGTCCTTGGTTGGTTTTGGTAATTGAGTGACAACTTAGGTGGACTAATATGTGGTTATGTGAGATACACAGGAGATTAGTCCACATGTGATGGTGTCATGAAGGAGCTCATTGCATATGAGACATGACATGGAGTCATGTGACCAAGATGGAGAAGATCAAGATGAGTCTTGGCTCGAAGGACCGGTTGTGAAGGTGAAGGGCAAGTTGAGGCTTCGAAGCGAAGGACCATGCGATGGTGAAGCTTGGGCAAGACTTGGCGCCGACGGACCAATGCAACGGTGAAGAGCAAGTGAGGTCAAGATCGATGAACCAATACGGTCACGTGATGATATGAAGTGAATCATATCATTTGGTGATTGGTTGGTGCATGTGTTGCATCAACGTCAGAGGAGATGGAGTGGAATGCGCAAGGCAAAGGTATAACCTAGGGCATTTCCATTTCACCGGTCATAGGTGTGTAGAGAAGTTTATGACCGGGTTTAGGATAGATGGCCGTACTATCAAGAGGGGCAAACTTGTTTGCATATCGGTCATCTAGTGCCACTTGAGCGATCTAACTGTGCATACGTGTTAGGATCGAGTGGCGAGGCAAGTTGAGTGCCTAACTCCTTTGAAAATGATTATGAAAATGCTAACACACAAGCACATGGAGATGTACACTTGATGGTGTTGGCACATTTGCAAAGGTGGCGTTGGTCGCGCTGTGGTTTGCGGGTATAGAGAGGTTTGGGTTCCTCTCTCCCTCCCGCCGAGCGTGCGAGCGCGGGATTCAGGCGATTTCGGGGAAATGAAATGCCTATATTCCATTGCGCCGGAAGTCGGAAAAGAAACGGAGGCGAACGCGGTCACAGAGGTGACCGGACGCAGCACCGGACGCTGCACCGGACGCGGTCACGGTGGACCGGCGCGTCCGGTCAGTGCAGCGCGGGCGTCAGGCGCGCGAGCTAGGGTTTGGCACCGGCGCGTCCGGTGACCCACGGGACCGGCGCGTCCGGTCTTGCGCCCTGAGGGAAACGAGGACGTCGGACGCGGTGCGCGTCCGGTGTCACACCATCGGACGCGTCCGGTGGTCCAGGGTGCTTACTGGACTCGCACCGGACGCGGTTACTGTGGCGTCCGGTGGTTGCGAGGAGCGCGTCCGGTGTTGTCTTCGCGGGCGCGGGTACTGTGCGCACCGGCGCGTCCGGTGGTTGCGAGCAGCGCGTCCGGTGATGTCTTCGCGCGCGCGAAGACTGTGCGCACCGGCGCGTCCGGTGGTTCGCAGCAGCGCGTCCGGTGGGTCGTTTGACCGTTGGCGCGCAGTGACCGTTGGAGGATCTAACGGACGAATTTGAATTTCGGAGGACACGCGGATGTCGGAGGGGCACCGGACGCGGTTGAGCGCGTCCGGTGAGTTACCACCGGCGCGTCCGGTGCTCCCGCGGAAAAACGGACAAGTGTGTAACGGCTCTATTTGACCGTGGGGTTATAAATAGACCTTGTGGCCGGCTGTGGCCGGTAGCTGAGCACACTTTAGCCTTGGTGGCTCGTGTGGTAGTGCTTGGGAGCCCTCTAACTCACTCATGCTTGATAGTGTTCATCGGATCGAGTGAGAGAGCGATTCTAGTGCGATTGCATCGTGAGGTTGCATCGAGTGGCACTAGGTGTTCGTGTTGCAAGCCGGTAGTGCTTGTTACTCTTGGAGGTTGCCACCTCCTAGACGGCTTGGTGGCTTGTGGCTCCGACGAAGCTCGCAAGAAGATTGTGCGAGGCTCCGGAGAAGCTTTGTGAGGGGGATTGTGCTCACCCCGCGGGGATCGCGAAGAGCAACTCTAGTTGAGCGTGTCATTGAGTTACCTCACTTGAGAGTGGAGTCTTGCGGTGCCTTGCGGGGCGTGCCTTGAGGGGCAAGTGACTTGAGGGTCACACCGAGGAACCATCTAAGTGTTGGTCGACACAACGGGGACGTAGCTTGGTGGCGACCAAGTGAACCTCGGGAGAAAATCACCGTGTCAACATTGTCTACTCTTCTCGGTGGTTTGCCTTCGTGCAACACAAGCTTGTATTTACTTTCATATATACTTGTGCTTGTGTAGTTGCTCTCGTAACTAGTTTGCTTGTGTAGCTTGCTAGTTGTCTTCTTGCTTGTGTAGCTAGAAGCTTCCCTTTGCGTGACTAATTTGGTTTGTGTAACCTTGTTAGTCACATTGCTTAGTTTGTGTAGCTAAGTAGTTTGCGCTCTCTAATTTGGCTTGTGTAGCCTTGTTATTGAGCATTGCTAGTGAGCTTAGGCTTTGTGCGCTTTGCTTACTAGAATTGTGTAGGAGCTCCCTCTTGCTTGCAAAGTACTAGTGCATAGGTTTGTGTGACCTTGCTCTAGAATTGATTAGGTGAGCTCTTGGTAAGCTTAGCACCTTAGTTGCTTAATTAGGATCTTTGCAAGGTGCTAGAGAACTTAGATAGAGGGGTGTAGTCTTGGCTAGACCGTTAAGTTTAATTCCGCATTTGTTTCGGTTAGCCAACGTGTTTAAGTTTTAGAAAGGACTATTCACCCCCCCTCTAGTCCGCCATCTCGACCCTACAAAGTTGTAATATCTATCACAGGAGATAGTTTCATTAATAATGTTATGACCATGGATTCATATGTTAAAATAGTTTTATCACTTAACACAAAGTATACATTGGTGCATTGGATTACTATGCAATTAATTTGAATATTTATCAAAAAAAAAGATATACATAGGTGGATTCTTTTGCATCCTTTTATAATTCAAGCTATTTTTATTGAACGCCTTTGAAATTAACATGGCAATTAAATTTATAACTATATGAATTGAACACATAGTTATTAAACACAACAAAATATGTATTATCATCATTATGTGTCTTGTTGGATTTTTTTTGTAATGTAGAGTTCTTAAGCCACTGCAAATATCTAATTTAGTAATAGTGTACTATGACTATTTTTTGTTTTATTTGTTCTTATAACTAACTAGTACTTACAAATGTAGGTCGACTTTGCTTTTTAATAGATTCAACATCACTATTGGTATTTATAACTACATAAAACTAGATGATACCCCGCGCGTTGTTGCGGGAATTTTATGTAGAGATCTGTAAATAGTTCTTCTAGATTGGTGTAGAAGTCTCAACAATTATGGTGTAACTAATTTCAAAGTGAGTGTATATAAGAAAAATATAATAATGGTTTTGTATGATATGGAAATAAACAAAATCCATCTAGAAAGGGATAAGTCATAGTCGTGAAGATACATCGTTGGATCACCATGTTAGGAGTAATAATGAAATTTCTTATTGTAATAACCAAATATATTTCTAATTTTATATATGTTGTAGTAGAGGGAGCGTTACATGTATTGTTGACGATGTCCTGCATGTGGTGGGGAAAATCGGGAAAAAAAACACCATTAGTGTTCTCTCGTTGCGTTTGAAATGAAGTAATTAGAAAGCATGAGAGGCAACACGACTACTTACCATGGTGATCCTGGCGGAAGCGGCTTCGGCGTGTCACCACCGGCAACATCGGCTCGACGGCATCCAATATAAGCGACCATCGTCGTTGACCGGCGGCAGCACCGACTGAGCACATTCCCCAAGCCAAGAAGAAGCACCTGCTGCTTCCCATGCATGGAGGAGCTTAGGCCACAAAGGATTTGGAGATCATGGGTGTGTTGCTGCAGACAGTGCTCGCTGATGTATTACTTGAGAATAAGCGGAAGGCTTGAGGTGCCTATATAGGGGTGTCTGTGACTCCTCCACAGACTTCATCGTGGAGTAGCTCCACAAAAAACTGGAGTTTGTGGAGTACGTTTTTAGGTGCTCTTATAGCTCTACTCTTTTTTCTCGTACGGAGTGCGTGAAGTTGAAACCGTTTGGCAAAAAAAACATGGAGCGAAGCTGAAAATGTGGAGCAGAGCAGTCCCAAACACCCCCATAAATAGGGTCATACCTATCATCAGACTCCATGTTTCCATAGCCATAGCAGATCAATGGATGTCACTTAGGGCGTCCCCAACAACCGGCGAAGTCGTCGGCTGACTAGGACACAATCTGACGTGGCACGTAGAAAAGGAGGAGAGAGAGCGAGCAAATCGGTAGGCTATTTCACGTGCATCGAGAACATGTGTGAGCGGTTAATGCGGGTGTTGGTCTGCTGAGTAAAAAGAGAATACAGAATATTAGTTTTTTAGCCTTCCGACTCCACGTCAACTTAGCGATTTGACGAGCCTGTTGAGGACGGCCTTATATATTGGATCGGGAGTCCGGGATTTGGTCAGTGTTGTCGTCGCCAGATCAGAAGTTGAAACTCGATGTTGGATTGGAAGCCGTAGGGTCAAATTGATAGTTTAATTTACTGGCACCTGAGTTGATCAGTGTTGTCGCCAGATCAGAAGTTGAAACTCGATGTTGGATTGGAAGCCGTAGGGTCAAATTGATTGTTTAATTTACTGGCACCTGAGTTGCTCATCCACTCGATACGTCATCATCAATGCGTTTCTACTCAGTTTTCTCTCTCCGCTTTCACGAAAGTTATTGGAAGGTCTCTTCGCATGGCTGAAACTATGGTGACTTTGGTCAGCCTCTTGACATTCCATAGATCGATCAGCGGCGCATGGGAAGGGAAGCTTTGGCTGTAACCCGGCAGTAACCTGTGGAGATGCTTCATGATGTAACACTTGAAATGCCCAGACTAAAGGAACTTGGTCCAGGATATTTTGGCAGGACGATAAAAAGCCTAACGCTAGTTGGTTTGACAGGACTGGAGAGCTGGGTTCCAGGGGACCATGGTCATTTGTTGTCTTCACTGGAGAAGTTGACAATTTATAAATGCTCTCCTCTTGTGTCGGGATACTCTCTCGTGAGTCTGTTCATTCAGCACTCAATCCTGAGATGGTTGGAGACAGATGACTTAACTGGAGCCTTGCTGAGCCCGTCTGCAGCATCCTCTCATCCTCCCTCACCAGGCTAATCCTTGTTGGAAGCCAAGAGGTGGACCGCTTCACAAAGCAGCAAGAGGATGCCCTTGTGCTCCTCACCTCTCTCCAGTACCTCAATTTCAGTTGTTTTCACACTCTGCTGTGCCTCCCTGCTGGTCTGCACAGACTCAGCAACCTCAAGACTTTGGAAATCTTCAGTTGTGGTTCCCTCAGGTCGCTGCCTGAGGATGGTCTGCCTAGTTCACTCCAGGAGTTAATTGTCAGATCCACCTTCATCAACAAGGTTTGGAACTTTTTTAAAAGGGGCACTGACGAACTACGCATGGCATGCATAAATTACACCCGCGACCATCCCGGGATCAAGCTTCGAATGCGAATCTAATAGCGTTTTGGTTCAAGTTTCTGTAACGCAACCTGATTACAGCGGCAAGGAATCCTGTTTGTTTTCGTTTGGTTCGGGTGCGCTGCAAACAGGTATGGTGGAATCCCTTTACAGACCTGTACAAATCCAATCACATCCAGCTTTTTGCGGGATCAAATCCTGTGCTCCTTAGATTACAGCATTTTGTGATTACGTTTGCAGTTCCGTCAACAAAACACTAAGTGCACAGTTTGGTTGGGGACGTAATGGAGTGGTGACGATTCCTATTTTGCCTGTCCATCATTCTGCAACTACTTGCACATCTGCAAACCACATCATGGCCATGGCTGGTGTCCTCTTCTGGAAGAAAAGTTTGGTAAGTATGACAAGTTAAATCTATTTTTTGTGCAGTCAAATGTCCTCAATTTTATGCATCTTTAAATTATTGGTTTTCCTACTTGTGGCTTCAGCCTTTCCACTTAGATTAATTTGATTGAGGATATATGCTCTGAATCTCCGTAAAAGTGTTTTCTCTTCAGTTGGAATTTGATGCGCGACATGGCTATATATATGAGTTGATTTCTTGACCCGGCAAGCTTACGAAATCCAGACAGAAAATAAACTCCAGCTTTTGAAACATGATAGATAAAGTTTTCGTTGTAAGAACATGCTCATTGTTGCAACAATGTTCATTATAGCATGATTTTCCTTCGGATTCAGAATAAATACACAGCTTTAGGAACTGATGGACTTAGGCAACAGTTCAGTGCAGAGAATTAGTAATACAGTTTTAGTTTCCTTTTCCCGTTGTGAGTTCTGATGACTATATATGACTGCCATTTCTATTTTTGTTTGCTTCTTTTTACCCAACGGAATATTTATCATTTACTTTTCTTCTGCAGAAACAACTTTATTTATTTAATGCTCTAGTAGCTTTCAAGACATAACTCACACCTGCATTTCTCAACGAGGCATCAGTGTTTGGCTACTTTCCAGGCTCAGGCTTAGGGGAGCAAAAGAGCTTGGCATAACTGTGCAATCAGCAGCCACAAAACAAATTAACCAAAGCAAAAATGGCAAGTGAGAAGAGATTCATCAGTCTGGCAGTTGCAGTCAAATGAGAGTGATATAAGTTATGCACAGTATTTGACATGCAAAATATCTTGAAAATTGGTTCAGAGGGAAGAAATGGTTTGAAAGAATTATCTCCTTTCAGAGTTGCACTTTCAGTAATAAAGAGTAAAGACAATAGAGTGGTTTCATGAAATTTCCTCAGTTGGCAGTTCCGGGATACTGCAGTGGTTCAAGGAATTTTCTCAGTTGGCAGGTTCAGGACAGTGCGACTTGCTGATGACTGATGACAGTGTTCATTGGGTCTGAGAACAGAGAGATTATATGGTATTGGTACTTAATGCTTCCATGGAAGTCTTTTATGGTATTGGCATTTCCATTCACCAAGGATAGGATGCTATATGGTGGTCATGATGCTTGTATGCTTTCCAAGTGTGATCACAAAAAACTCCATTGTACATATGTGCGGATGTACCTACCATTACTAATAATGCAAGATATAAAAACGGACTGTGTTGTCATTGTGCACTGAACTTTGAATTCTTGTGGCTTTTCTATCGCCTGAATCATTCATGCAATATTGCCTAACAAGGAGTAATAAATATGCAAGAATGCCCCATATCTTGACATGAATGGAGTCAATTTAGATTTTTCGCTACTACTAAAAGCATGCACATTCCCACTAGAAGTTTGCATCACTTATATGTGTTCTTTATATGTAAGTTACCCCAAGTTATTGTTTCATGTTATTTCTAAAAAACTTGCGTAATCAGGAGAACAAAGACAAAAAATGACACCCGAAAGAAAGAAGCACCATAAATTTGCCTACATAACATACATAATGCCACAAGGATCCACGTTCATTTCATTTGTGACTTGTGAGCCCAGTGCTTCTATAAAGAATCACCTTTCAAGAAATTGAATGTCAAAATTTGACATCTGACTCTTTTATTCTAAATGGAGCAAGTTTTTTTGTTTACTGTCCATACTATCGAAAAGGTCATATAGGAGGAAACATATATATTGGCCCCGGTAGATTATTTTTTTCTTCTGCTGGGGTATGTAAACCAAATGAACCATTGTGCATGACTCGGTCCCACATCTTATTCTGCCTCAGAAGTGAGCATAATGGAAGTGCCTACATACCGTGGGTTAGCGTGACTTCAATCTGAACAAGAACAATTACTATTTGTTTGCTATAATGTGATATCTCATATAGAGAATAAATAAACATAATTATTGGTCAAAATAATTACTACTACTATTTGTTATCTATAATGTGACATACTATCATATAAAGAACAAATAAACATAGTTATTGGTTATCAGTAGGGTCCGATGAGAAAGACAATATCATTGAATCTAATGACATTCGAGGAAAATTTCACATAGATGTGTTTTTATAATATATCTCACACTAGATAGGTTCAGATTTCTTTGTCACAAGAATCCTGTATGGGCTAGTGCTTAGAGTTAGTACCATACATGATAAGCAATACACGCCCCGTATTCGTATCCAATAGAATATCTAAAAAATACCCTATAAATTAGTAAATTGAGTGCTTTTATTTTTGCACTTTTATATTTAATTTCATGAAAGAACTTTACTATTGCCTGCCTGCGCACCCGACAGCACCCTCACTTTCTACCTTATCTTCTTCCTCCGTGTTCTTTCTCCTCCCTAAAGATGGTAATTTCTACCCGAAACCCAAAACCCGATGGGTAATTACCTTATTAGGGTAAATGTATGGCTAATTTTTTTACCCATGGATAAATTAATTGAGAAAAAGCCTTACCCAGCGGGTAAAACGGGTAAGGATATGGGACTGCATTGCCCATACCCATACATGGGTAAGAGTTCTTTCCCATACCCTTACCCATGTGGGTAAGTACCTATGTGTTATCCTTACCCATGATTCCAAGGATGTTTGCAAATCAAAATTACATGTATCAATATAGCAGTTTCCCAGTTCCAGCCAAAGCATCACAAGTCAATAATAAATTTATCAAACAAACAAGCTATATAAACACCTAACCAAATAGTCTAATAGATAAATCCATCATTACTAATACAAGTGACCAATTTCACGAATTCACATACAGTATAACATACCATCTAGGAACTACAAACCCATGGGTAAATTAAATCCGATTCAGTATGTCTGAAATCATGGACCAACATGTAATATGTGATGAACTCACTAATTTAGTACTATGTGTTGGTGTGGCCGTGTGGCTGTCATGTGGTGGAGACTTTGGCCCTGTTCGGCAGACTGTTTTTTTTGGCTTATAAGCCGGCTGTGGCTGATTTGTTGTGAGAGAAAAACACGGTTCCACGGCTGATAAGCCGTGCTGATAAGCTCAGCCGAACAGGGGGTTTGTAGTTCCTAGATGGTATGTTATACTGTATGTGAATTCGTGAAATTAGTCACTTGGTATTAGTAATGATGGATTTATTTATTAGACTATTTGGTTAGGTGTTCATATAGCTTGTTTGTTTGATGAATTTATTATTGACTTGTGATGCTTTGGCTGAAACTGAGAGACTGCTATATTGATACATGTAATTTTGATTTGCAAATATCCTTGGAATCATGGGTAAGGATAACCCATAGGTACTTACCCACATGGGTAAGGGTATGGGAAAGAACTCTTACCCATGTATGGGTATGGATAAATTAACGGGTAAAATATTTTTATGTGGATAAGGATATGGACAGCACATATCCGGCGGGTAATTACCCATTGCCATCTTTACTCCTCCCAGAGCGTGTTATGTTAGTCTATCAAGACACCTATCGTGAAAGCAACACGATTGCCCTAAACTACTGTAGATAGTATGTCTATTTTTCTATCTGCACGCTGCCAAGCAAACCGGGTCAAGACTGAGAAAGGACATAGACCTTCCCTGATACACGTGTTTCACCGTGTGGAAACAAAGATGAATCAATTCAGAAGCACGGGCAGTCTTGCGGTTGCAGTGCACCGAAGTATGCCTTAAATCTTGTTAAGCTCGCAAGACAGAATCCTTGTTTGTGAAGGAAACCTTTTTTTTCTCTTTTTTTTAGGGAAACAAAGATAATCGCATACTACTTCCCCATCTTCTGATACATATAGTAATCACATAATACGTTTAAGGGCTATATGGATTCCTTCATTTTGGGGAATTGAAATCTACATAATGGATTAGACTATTTGGATTGTAATTTGATATTCTATAACTTTCCAAAGCTCACAGTTAAGTCTATCTCAAATTCATTGGATGAGAGATGAAAATAGATTCTATAGATCACTATGCTATAATTCTACTCTCCAACTTATAGCATACTCTTCAACACACTTCTCTACAATAAAAATACAGCATATAAGTATATCCCTTACATGCCTAACAAATAAATATACAAATATATTCTATATACAACTATATTAGTTTAATTAATCTATGGCTAAATTATAATTATTAAAATGAATTCAATTCCAAGAATCTAAACGGGTCCTTAGATGATTTGAACAACATTTTTTCCCACTTAAGACACCATTACCTAGCATAAAACTGAAACAAATTCCAGACTACTGGCATGTGAACACATTCTCTCTACCTAGCCATTTTTCTTATGGCAAAGACCAAATACTTCAATTTTGACTGTTAATCTGAAATATTCTGCCTACCTAGCCATTTTTGAAGCACCTAAGTTACTTCAAACAGCGGGGCCTTTCAACGCGAGACCTCCCCATCCAAATGCAAGCAGAGGCTACAACACTATTCTCATTACATACACATGGACATGGCAAGCTTCAGCTCCCCAATCATCCCTTGCTCAAAACAACACAACCAACTAGCGCTCCAACATATCTCTTCCCTGCCTGTAAAAAGAGGGTCTTTTCCCAGTAAAAAGAATCTACACGTCACCAAGTCCAAGCGCCCCCATCTTTCTTACTTTCTTCCTTTCTTGTAGTCCCTTTTTCTTCTCTTTTGCCAAATGAGGATGTAAATTCAGTTACAGAAGCACAGGCTGATTTACAACATGGTGTCTAATTTCACGAAGCAACAAGGTGCCATTGCTGTGGTGAGCACAGACCATTCATCGGTATTTTTTCTTAGTGGTCAGTACGGCGTTGCCTGTCATAGTGTATCACCATCAACATTCAACTAGATAGTGGTGGGAAGTCACCGCTGTCCTTGAGGCGATATGATTGAGCAATCCTGTAAATTGTACAGTGCGGGGTCAGACATTGGAAACTCTGTAAACTGAGTACAAAACCTACAAGATGAATGGGACGAGGGAAAAGGAGTGCATTTTCAAGCTGAACTAGCATGCTTTCTGCCTTGAAAACATGTGTGGCGTAAATCAAAATAAAGTGTCGGTAGGTCCATGTCCCATAGGTTTGAGATATGCACGTTAGTATCCCCAAACATGATCTAGACGTATATACATCACTACACTTAAAATGGTAAGCTAGTAAAATCTGCATTAACAAATCTGAAAAGACATCAAAATCCAAGGACATCAATTCTTTGTTGATTTACATGGTAATAATAATGTGACCAATGGCAACTTGAATTGTCTCCCATTATTAGTAATTATCAATCACAAAGGATTGAACCTCAACTGTCCTCAATTATACAAGTTTAGTGGGTACGCATGTGTGGTTCTCAAGAGTCAAGACCAAGGAACCCAGTAAGATATACTCAAAAGTTTTAGGGGTTACGATATAATTTACTTCATATATTAATGCCCAACAGTGAACATCACAACCATCTAAATAACTATGCAGAAACACTAAACTAACGAAGAGTAAAACATCCAATTGTTGCAACATGGAAATGTTCGCTAAATTAAATATCATTTCTGTCATACAATTATTGTTAGTGCTGGCAATGAAAATAATACGCCATACCTACCTCATTCGTTGGAACCTGTTTCGGGGAGGAGAAACAGTACTCACAGGCCCAGAAACTTGATTGCTGGAAGCAGATTCTGATCTGCTAGCATGGTCTTTGGAGGTAACTTCCAAAGGTAACGCCCCCAAGGTCCCAGACTCAAGTTTACTGTCAAGGGTACCAGACTCAAGTTTACTGTCTTGCGGGAGCATGAAACCATTGCCATGAAAATTATCCCTTCGAACCTGGGAAGATGGAGAATGAGCCGGTACCTTCAATTGATGTCTTGTAGAGTTGGGAGACAGAGATGGCATTCCATGATCAGTTGCACCAGGAATATGTGTCTGTGGTAGCTCATGCCTAAATTCCTGACCAGATCCCATATCTGCAGGCATATCTGTTCTGACATGGTGATGAAACCTTTAATAATTATTTGAAGTGAACTGATTTCTTCCTCTCTCCCCACGTCCAGTGGGTGGCCCGTCCTTGCACAATTTCTACAGCATCCAACAAGGCAGACAAAATTATCACGAATACAAGATAAAGCTGCCCAAACAATACAAATTTGATGCCTAACCAACCTAAAGTAATTCTACTATGTAGTAAACTCATAAGCATAATGGAGACATCTTCAAGGTTATTGCATATTAAAAAGGATAGTAACTCTAATAACATGATAAATAGATTAGAAGAACATTAATATGTGCAACATGTACATCATTTGGAACAAAAAGAACACATGGGCAAGTAACAGATACAGATTATTCAGAAATGTTACTTTAAATTCTACAAGCATATTTAGAATGTCCATGGAGGAAACATACTGGGTCAGGAAAGCAGGTGCCTGTTCCATGGGCCCTCATAGCCATAGGATCATCTGGTTGAACAAATGGCCTCCACACAAGATAGCCAGATGGATAAGGAGGACAAGGGACTGCTCCATTCATGCTAGCATATGCATGTGGATTTTTTCTTCCTTGACCATTTGAAGGGCGCGTGTTCTGATATTGCGGGGGTGGTGGAGCAAGCCTTCCATAGTAAAACGGGTTTTCTGGATTAACTTGCTGGAACCCTTGCGCATACTGAAGATTATGGAAGTTTGTCTTGAAATCTCCAGTGAGATCTTTCAAGATGTTATTAAACTGATAAGGCAGATCACCATAGCGATTGCTGTATAAAGGTGAACTGCTGTTGTTGACTCTTCTATCCAAGCCCAGTGACAAGGAATCATTGGTGGCATGATAAGTCAATATACCATCATCAAATGAGCTCACTAAAACGTCTGGTCTGAACCCAGTATGATTTCTCTTTAATGTGTTTGAGAAGAACTGATTCACTTCATTGACAGTATAACAGACAGGCATTTGAAGAATCTTCCCAAGCTTACGAGCACCAAAATCAAATGCGCTACGTATTCGGTAAAAGTTTCCTGCACATGGAGTAGTACAATTAAGATTGAATCTTTTTAGGAAATCATCAAGTACCTGATTAGTCCCTACTACCACAATTCAGATCTAGAGGCAGAACAATACCTTTGCTGACACTGCGTCCAAGATTATTACTCTGTTTCAGTGGATCAACAATATTTAGAAATTTTCGAGAAAATACTTGTGCGTCTCTCTCAGAGTTTCTATGAGGGGCACTAAAAGCTTCTGCACATTCTCTGAGAAACTTTTCCCGTTGAAGAAAAAAATCATCATGAATAGCTGGCAGATGCGGGTCAGCTGTTGAATAAAAGCCATGTCGATGATCAATAAATTTAAGTTGCAACAAGCCAACATACTACATCATTCAGAGTTCATTTACTTACTAACTACATCAGGTAGTGAAGATAAGGAAACAGGACCAAACAAGCTGATTCCCTTGGTATCCCAATCAAAATTACTATAGAAATGGAGAAACCTATAGAGGACCTGCAGAAGGGCAGATAGTCATTCACCCCTGGGAAGTACTCTATCTTGAAGAAATTTGATAAGGTCACAAAAAACTGATAAATGCAACAGTAAAATTTAGGCCAAAACTTAGGCTGTGTTTAGTTGAGAAAGTTTGGGTGAAAAGTTACTGTAGTACTTTTCGTTGTTATTTGGTAAAATTTGTCCAACTATGGATTAATTAGACTCAAAAGATTCGTCTCGAACTTTACAGACAAACTATGCAATTAGTTATTTTTTTTTACCTACATTTAATGCTCCATGCATGCGTTTAAAGATTCGATGTGATGGGTGGAAGAGGAAATATTTTGGGTTTGCATGGGAACTAAACAGGGCCTTACAGATAATGGACCACTCAAGGTCCTGTGGAAGATATGGAAAACGTACAGAACTAAAACCTCCAAGGCATAGGTAGATAGCAATCCATGGTGAGCACCAAGGATGCAACTTTCATAGTAAAAACTCGGCCGGTGGGGGATAAGACCGCCCCCCACGGTATTCAACTAAGAAGAAACTCCTCAGTTCCCCAACCGAGAAAACCCCGAACCCCGGCCCCGCCCTGACACTGGGAACAGTTTCACCGTGGGGACCGTTACCAGGGCCAACCGCCACAGGCCGGGACGCCGTTGCCCGTAGGCCGTGTCGCCGTTGCCTGCCGTGGCTTACTGGTCGGATACGGGCTGTTACCACCAGTGCTTTGGCTGCGGGGCCAACGAGGGGGTTTTTTTACCTCCAGGGCCGAAATTCGCTCCCACTGGGAGTCGAACCCGGGACCTGGAGGGTGCCGCCGGAGTGCTAGACCAACTGGTCTAGCATCCTTTGGCTGCAACTTTCATAGTAACACCACACTTTAATAAGCACTATGCTTCGTTTCAACAGGTGTTTTTTTCCAAGATTTTCATCAACCTGTAAATGAAGGCATATAAGCAACTCCGAAAAAGGCAGTAGTCCTCGTAAAATGCTTTAATGTTATTAACTACTCCCTCCATTTCAAATTATAAGATGTTTTGGCTTTTCTAGATATGTAGCTTATAATTTGGAAAGTTAAAGCGTCTTATAATTTGGAAAGGAGGATTATACAAGTACCAGATCTGAGGTTTAAGGAAAGACAACAGCAAGAACCAAACAACATTGAAATATTACCTTCTCCAGAAAACAGAGCGTACGGAGTCCCCCAATCTGATTCACACATATATCTACAACAATATTCTATACTAGACATTTTACCAGTTTGACCTGCCATAGCCCATAAGGAAGACTTATCATAGGATAACAATACATGAAACAACATTCTCACCTATAGAAATAGGGGCACATTCATATGCTCCACCGATGTCATAAACAAGACAGAGAGTTGCATTCAAGTATAGAGAAATGGGAAATTCCTCTTTTTTTTTACATAATGTACATAAATGGATGCTGATATGTATGAGTGCAGGGAATTCGAAGTATGTTAATTAGACAAGTGGTGCGCATACGAAACAAACACCTCTAGTAAAGTGAAAAATCCAAAAGATGATATCAATGTTAACCTCTAATTGCATATATATGCATTAGAAGCACAGAGCAATATGGTAAATTGAAATACCTCAGCATGGATATACTGGACATCCTTGACATCAAATTCAGAATCTTTCCTATGCTCTTCTGATCTTATAATAGCACAGACTTCATTTGCTAGATTCTCATCAGAAATCGCGGGGCTGAATGCAGTCAAGTCGATATCTCCATCAGGAAGATATGTTTTCAGTGGAACAGATCCAAATGGGAAGACCTATGTTTTACAAACATAAAGGTTAAGTTTGTAGTACAATCCCTCTGATGTGGCATTAATATAGCATTAAGACAGCATCAACCTTGGTAAAATTGCGATATCTCACTCAGGCGCATGCAGAGAAGTGGCAATACTAGCTAAACATACACGTGTGGAATACCATCTAGTAGAAACAAACAAGTAATCCACTAAACATGCCTTGGTGGCTTATTAAATAACTGAATTTATCCCTGTAAGCCTTGTAGCCAATTTACCTCAAATTGTGACACATGTTTGCCAGATCTATGTGTCCACTCATATGAACAGCAATCCAAAACAACCTCAATAACGACAGCCAAGTCAAAAACATGAGTCAAATCTTAAACCCTTACACCATATACTCCTAGATTTATCTACCAATTCACTCATAGATAGGAATAGGATCATAGTTTGGTACAATCACCACATTACAACAATTGTAGCATAAATTTGGTAAAATTATCATGGCTATTTACATATAATCCTTGCACGATACAATCAATCCTAGCAACTATTATGAGTAATTAAGTATAAATGCAGAAACGCCTCTCAATCGCAAAGTTACATATTCAATATTTGTATTTGTACAAACACAAAGATCATTCATTTGTACCATAATTTACAATTCTTCTAGAGCACAACTTAAGAATGTACAATTAAAGAAATACATGTTATATTCAAATAATGTATCTTAGACAGAATCAGGTTGCTAGGATCTTAAATTCTATAATACGATCCTATATTAGATCTTAACATATCATCGCCAGTTCAATTTAAGATGTCCTGACGCCTTGACTGAGGCATAACAAAAGACCAAAGCTGCTCCTTCAAAATAACATGAGCAATGTTTGAAGGGACACGTCACTAAAACAGACACTAAGATAAATGGCATGCCCAAACCTCCAATACACTATCAACAGTTTCGCTGTGTTTAATGCGGTACCCGAACAGGCGAACACATGCCAACAGATAGTTCACGCTCCCATTAAAGGTCATACCCGCCAAATCACGTGGAGACTCAAGTGCGCAACCGACAAAGTATATCCATACCGTTACACATTTATACTCATCACCAATAAACACTTGACACCTAAAGGACCCCAGCAACAAAAGACAAGGATTTTAAAGCAAGAGCTCATTATATACCGATTTCGCGCCAAAAATCACATGCCAGCAATTATTACAGTACATAAAAATGAAATGAAATAGCAAGCATCGCAGCAACCAACTCCGCAGCAGGAACACACCCAGCATGTTTACCCTAACTTCAAATCCATGACCTAAAACATGAACAGGGGCACTGAGACAGTAATGACTGGTTCATTCTAAAGCACCCAAACAGCCATTGGAGTGATCTGAAGGATATGACAAGCACTGAGCACAGCAGAGACTGATGAAACATCTAGGTTTTGTATGCCATTAAAGGTCCTGGTCCTACTCGCCAAATCACACGGAGACTCAAGTGCGCAACCGACAAAGTATATCCATACCGTTACACATTTATACTCATAATCACCAATAAACACTTGACAACTCAAGGCCCCCAGCAACAAACGACAAGGTTTTCAAAACAGGAGCTCTTATATATACCGGTTTTGCGCCAAAAACCACATGCCAGCAATTATTACAGTACATAAAAATGAAATGGCAAGAATGGCAACAACCAACTCTACAGCAGGAACACACACCCAGCATGTTTACCCTAACCTCAATTCCATGACCTAAAACATGAACAAGGGCACTGAAACAGTGATGACTGAATTCCTCCTAAAGAACCTAGACAGCCATTGGAGTGATCTGAAGGATATGGCTGCTCATAGCACAGCAGAGACTGATCAAACATATAGGCTTTGTATGCCATTGTCCATTGATGCATAAACTATACTAGAACACTAGGACCGCAAACAAAACTATTGCCGCAGGGAAGGTAGCTGCAGAGCAGAGCAAGTAGAGTACCTGAACCCCGGCGCGGGAGCCCAAGAGGCGCTGGAGGTAGTCGATGACGGCAGAACGGAAGTGCTCGGAGGTGACGGTGGGCTGGATCTTGTTAAGCACACCAAGCGCGGCGCTCTCGAAGCGCCGCCAGGCGTCGGGCGGGATCGACGAGGGGTCCGGGTGCGCCGGCGCGGGCTCGGCCTCGGCCTCGGGCTCGGGCACGGGCGCCGCCGGGGACGCGTCGACGATGTCCACCATGGTCGCCGGAGCACCGAAACACACTACGAGAGCGGAGAGCCTCTCTCCCGGCGGTGTCAAGCGGCCAACCGCTTACAGGAGGCGCTTCCGGCGACGAACGGCGCGAGGAGCTTGCGCTACGGAGGCGATCGGCGCGGGCGCGGGTGCGATCTGGGCGCCGCCGGCGGGGGAGGGATTAGGGTTGGGAGCGCAGGAAGGATTGGGGAGAGCGCGGAGGGGGAGCGCCGGAGCGGGGGATTATAAGGTGACAGAAAGGGTCAGTTTTTTTGTCGCTCTCTCCCTCTCGTCAGCTCGTCAGTTTCCTCTTCTGCTCTTGGTGAGTGAGTTGGTGTGCACGTCTGCCCTGCGCGGCGAGAAATGGCGGCCACGGGCGGGATGGATGGATGGATGTCCACGCGTGGCCTGACGATCCTGGGATTCGGTTCGTCGCGGGGCGCTCAACTCAACCTGCGCGGCCGGAGGGAGAAGACGAGCACGGGGAGGAAGAAGAAGGAGGAGGCGGCGGCTTCAAGGTGCAGGCCCGCAGCTGCGCCCACAGAAATTGAAATTGAAATTGAAATGGCAGTTCCCCTCCTCAATTTGGCGGCATCTTGAAACACATCAGAGTAATGATGATGACGTTACTAGTTATTTAATTTGATGATGTTTAGAGTTGGTAAAATATGTCGTATGTACCCATTACCTAACCCATCGAGAGACTTTTACAACGGTCAAAAAAATGTGACGCTAAAAATCATTGTTTTTCGGGGAAAAAACCTACACGGTGTGTCAATCTCCCCTTCAGAGCCGGATCAGTTCATGTGGCCAGAAGATTAACGGTTTGGTCCTGTAAATTTTGCTCTAAATAATCTTTTCGAGTTCATCATCCCGGAAATCTTAGAGCCGAGTTGTAGCATCTAGGAACACAAGGTTAGCGAGAGTAGATATGGATAAGACTACGAGTCTCCTTCTATTCCAAATTATAAGAAGTTCTGGTATTTCTAGATACATAACTTTTGCTATGCACTTAGACATACCCTGTGCATAGATACATAGTAAAAGAAATATATTTATAAAAGTCAAAATATCTTATAATTTGAAACATAGTGAGTAGCGTATAAAGTTTCTTCTGTTATCTTTTTTCTACAAATTGTCATGGGATAATTATTCGTCTTAATTACGGTAGAGGTACATGGCAAAGACTTCCACGCTGTTTGTATCTTTATGAAATGATGCGCATCACGGATTTGTATCATGATTAAGGAGATGTACTAAGATATATTAAGGTCTTTTTTCTTTGGGATTAAAAGAAAGACGTCCGTGGGTCGTAATCAGATTGCAGTGGATCAATGAACCTAAATTTTCTATAGAAGCTTGGGACGCATGAGTCATGGTCTCACTTCATTTCACAAAATATAGTCATAAATGATGTAGTAAACAATGTATGGTATATTCACTATACCTTCTTAGGTTTCCAATTGTACAAAAGATCTTTGTTTCTAGTGTTCTACTTGTATGAAAGATAATAAGCTTATCATCTGCAATATTTAGCTTACAAAACCTAATATCATGTAATAAGTAATATGCAAATTTAAGACTACTCGATTACTATGTTAATATTGCACTCGGGAATTATGTTGTTGGTGTTATTCACTTTGCTAAGACTATTGCCATTAGTCATTTATTAGTTGTGAACACTCAAAAAATATGAGGATTGAGTCATATGTATAATAAATGGTTGCAAGGTAGCTATCCAAACTAAGAACATCATATGTATATTTTGTAACAATGCAAGCTAAGCAATGACCGTTGGAAGTTAGGGGAACGCATCACTGTCTAGGGTCCACTATCTCACAAGTTGCTCCATCCACCCTCCGCCATAGCATGCTACTACTGATGCAGTTGGCTTCTCTAGTAATATCACAGCTTCCCTATCGCATCGCAGTCTCCTCTTCGTCCACCAATGAGCTAGTAGCTCCGGCAACATCTAGGCAAACCATTGCCACCTCTTGTTCCTGCACACTAGGCTGCCACAAATATTTTTATCACTACACCTTTGCTGCATAATGGCCTCCTAACAATTGGCACCACCCATTTATATTGCTTCCTAGACCACCACCGCTAATATCTTAGTTGCAACTTCCATCCCTCCCCTCTCCTCTAAGAATATTAGCGATTAGAACCATACATGGAAAACCCCTTAGCCGCCCTAACCCTGACTACCTCCATCATCGCCATCGGATTCGAATCCTTGTGGTGTCATCGATTATCCAATCATTTGCTCACAAAGTCCCCATGGCATCCATTGATGAAGTTTTCTAATACTTGTATCTTTATTTTTTTAGACCATAGACAGATTGGCCCAACTTTATATAGAAAGCAATTTTTGTTGGGACACTAGCTTATAGGGTTTGGTTGTCACACAAATTTATGAAGCAAATGTTATCGCAAGCGTACAGAAACTCCCTCTACATTAAAACTATATTGAAGAAATACCATAGAAGATGCAATCAGTACATAATTAGGACACCAAAACACACCCACTACAGCCAAAACACACCCACTACCGAAGAAACTTTTTTCTCCCAAATACTTGTTTATGAGCAACTTACAATATGGACTATTGTCTCCCTATTCCAATTTGTAGGTCCATTTTGCTAGAAGGCACTTATTCATCACTCTAGTAGTGTAAGTAAAAGCAAGTCAACCATATCTTTTGGTGTATCCATGATATGTCATTTCAATATATGATGCCTTTTTTATTCCTTGCCCATGCTACAAAAATTTTGCTCTAGAAGTTTCCATTTGTGCACTCCTAAAAAATGAGCATACCCATCATGTAGTTAGGGATTGAACTTAGGCATGATTCACACAAAAGTATTTTCCCTCCATATAGGATAGCATAGAACTATGCTATGTTGGTCTCTCTTCTCTACTTTCTGGTAGACATATCCAATCTTCTCCATATTTGTATAATACATATCAATTAGAATGCTTAGGTATTTCATAAGAAAGTGCCTTGTTTTATGGTTAAAAACATCTACGATTTTTCCTGCTCGAGTTCATTAATTCCTATATAAACACCTCATTCATTTGATAGTTGATTTTTAGACCAAACATAGCCTCAAAACAGCATTATAGAAAATTTGATGTTAGCAATACCTTCCATCATTTTCAATAAATAAAATGAATGTATCATCTGCATAATATAAGTGTGATACCTTCATATATATGATGGTGGTCAATCCTCTAATATGTACAAAATCCCTGGCATCGCACAATAGGTTAATAGAGCATCTCGCACAAGGTAGAACATCAATGGAGAGAGTGGATCACCCTGTCTCAACCCCTTAAAATAGAATTGCCATGAATGTCATTGATAGTGATACCCACTCATCTGCCTTAAACAACCTATTTCGTCCAAGCTCTCTATTCCCTAGCAAAGTTTTTACTCTCTAGCTCTTACATATGAAATTCCAATCTACCTTATAGTAAGATTTCTCAAAATCGAGCTTTGAATAATAGCATTATTTCACTCTTAGGGCCCCTTTGGAACGCAGGATTTTCACGGGATTCACATAGAAATTTCACAAGAATCAGCTCATTTTCACAGAAAAACACATGGAATGCGAATAATTTCTGCATTCCAAAGGTATGAAAGTTCATGTAATATGAGCACTCCCTTTGAATGTATGTGTTGGGTATGAAAGTTGCTTGAGATTGATTAATGATCTTCTCTACTACTAGTGCTAGTTTGTGAATAATACTTTAGTAAACCACTTGTGACCCACATTGAGTAAGCATATTGGCCTATATCGTTTTATAGTATTGGCCTCCTTTAAGTTTGGAATTAGAGAGATTTGACCATATTTAAGTCTCCCCAAGTTGGGCACCTTGCTATATATGTAGTTTGAACATTTATAACATCACCTCTTTTACCTAATCCCAATACTCTATGCAAAATACCACATGCATACCATTAGACCCTAGGGCAGAATGGGGGTCCATATCATCCAATATTAATTTCTTCAAAGAAAATGAATTGATTAATTCCTAACTCTCTTCATCGTTAATGATCCACCACGAGTCAAAAATCATATGTCAAATGTATCTCTCCTCTCTGTGTTCTTTTCCAAACAACTCATTGTAATTTCTTCTTTTCATTCACATTTATGAACTCCCTTTCTTTTTTCTATTTGTGTTGGGTTATCTTCTACACCCACTCATCATTAACAAGTAGTAGACATGTCGCCTCCCTCACTGGAGCCTTGCACCACTGCCACCAGCCACCAACTACATGGAGGGTCCAGAAGATGATATCAGTTATTTGATGAACACGGTTGGTAAAATCAATGTTTTGTGTAGCCAATGAAGACAAACATATTGGTTAAATTATGACATTAAAATCATTGATACACAAGCTATACTTCGTGTCTTGCCCAATTTCCCTTCAAAGTCGGGTCAGGTTAAAAACTGTTGGGTCAAAACTTTTGGCCCAAGCCAGACCCGATGCACGACAGGTAGGGTTAGGTCAGGATATTTCTCAGGTTTTTCTACTTTGCGTTAGTTTTTTTGAGGTTGGATCGGATCACGAGTCAAAAATTATGACCCAAACCTAACCTGATGCACTGGCGGGTCAGGTTTCTTTTGGGCGGACCAGAACAGATTGGTCATGTTGTGTGGCCCATAATCAAGTCTAGTTCAACTCTGGATGGTATGACCAAAAGATGGGGGCTGCATAGGGCATGTTCGTTGCATCTAGCCCCAAGAATCTTTTTGGGGTTTGTCATTCCATCATAGAAGCTGGAGTTGTAGGCACATAAGATTAGCTACTATCAATATGGATAAAATTGTTAGACATATAAATTTCCTTTTGCTACCTTTTGTTATTTACAAGTTTGTTATGTATAATAACATATTATCATTAGGTAATCTTACAATATAGGTAGATGACAAAGACTTGCACCGTGTTTAAATGTCAGAACATGTGTCAAAACTAAGGATATCTACCATGATATATTGAAGCTTCTTCGAGGTTGAAAAAACAAGAGCACACTACATGTGGGCTGTAATAAGTTTTCCATGGATATAGGTGTCTATAAATGATGTATCAGTTGTGCCAATGTATATATGATATATTTGTTAGCTTCTTAGTTTTTCAATTGTATATATAAAAGATTTATTTACCTATATTTTTAGTTTTCCACTTGTTTTGGAAGGCTGGTACTTAAAACCATAGGATATGTCATTTTAAGACCGGTCAATTATGTCAAAGAATTAAGACTCCTATAAATTATTACATCAACATAGCAAGCATAAACTATGTCTTTGGCATTATTATCTTTGCTAAAAATATTGCCATTAGTCATTTTATTTGTTCTGAACACCCAATAATAAATATGTACAATGGTTGAAAAATGACTACAACATTGCTGTCGATAGGAGAGAAATTCGTACATATTTATAAGGGCAAACTTGGGAAACACTAGAGATGAAAACGGAACAGAAATATTCTGAATTGACCGTTTTCGTTTTCTATATTATAAATCGTTTTTTAACATGAAAAAATGTTAGTTTCAATCGGTTTCACAACCATTTTCAACCATTTTTTGTACTCTTTAATTGCTAAATGTAGAAATATCCCGAACCGACCGTTTTCGTTTTTCTATATCGTAAGTTCGTTTTCGACCGTTTCCGACCGTTTTCATCCTTAGAAACACATCACTTATTGAATGCCCCCCTTCCACCCTCTGCCACCTTGGATATTCCCGTGTTTTCTCAGTTACCCTGCCACATCACCATAGCTCCATTCTGTACCAACAACTAGTTGTTCTTAGACTCCTTAAACATCCACACCGCCTGTTGTTCCGAAATATTTCTGCTGCCACATCCTCGTTGTTGATCTTGATACTGCTTGATAATCGATGACACCTCTTGTTGCAACCCATCCCTCTCTTTGCCTAAGCTACTGGTGATTAGAGGACGATGCAATATGTAGCGTGGGGAAGAGGGAGGAGGGGGAGGGGACAAATCCAAACATAAAAATAATAATTATGATCAAGTTTTCACTGTATATATACCTCTATAATATAAATATAATTCTATGTATCCATATGGCAGATAAATGAACCCCTCTAATTTGCTCTTGCTCTTCCTCTGGCCATACCTCATAAATCCTAGAACCCCAAGCACCTCTAGTTGCCGTCATCACATTTGAACTCGGTAGTGACGTGCTTTTAAGCTGGTTACAAAAGTCGCGTTGCCATCCACCAATGGAGTTTTCTAATACTCCTATATTTGTGCTCAATAACACGACTGCACACGTGCACGTACATAGTGCACTTGAATTATTTCAATTTTGAAAGAAATTGAGCTTCTCTTAAATTAGTATTGGTATATAAGGGTATAGACAATGTATCTTACCTATGTGTGGATAATAGAGGTGTGAGCCATGTGTCAGCCGCTAGTAAATTGTTGTAGAGGCTTTACAGGGCACCAGGCAACAAGATGGGGCCCACATGAAAAAAATGCTGCAAACTACCCCTTCTCCTTTCCACTAAATCACCAACCCATCTCCACGTTTCACCTTCGCCCCCATAGATCCCACCTCCGACCTGCATGACCTCCACTAGTGATGGCCTCGCCGGACCGATGTCGCCTTCGCTGCCCCCGCCTCGCCCGCCACCATTGTCATGGTGAGCTTGGAACCCGACGACGGGCCTGGTACTACTGTCAATGTTATTGAGCGTGACCATGGCGGTCTCCATGCTCACCGTGGTGGGCCCGGAGGATGGCCGCCACCAACACTGCCCGGATACTAGTGGTGGTGGTGTTGCATGCCTCGTTGTTGCTGCAGGTGGTGGTGCTACTGCTGCGAGATTGGCATGCGTTGCTATTACCTACTTTTTCTTTATGCTTCACATTGTATCTTGCTAGTAGCAAGAGCTTATTGCCCTCTTCTTACCCCAGTGCAGACAAGAGTTTGTATCCTATGCTCCCATGCTCCTATTTTTTTTAAAAAAAATCATCAATGAAAAAATTAACCAAAAATGTGTATGGGTACATGATGCAAAGTACATGTTCATACGAAGTTTTAGGTTCAACAAAGTTTTGTGCTAGGAGAAAAAAAGATAATCAACCTGCAATTGGGTTGGAGCGAAATGTTCATTTGGGCCCGCGATATGTTTTTATTACATGCTAGTTTTCTCTCTTTTTCCTCAAATAAAACTTTGTTAGATCTCAAATTTTGCATGAACATGCATTTTTTCATCATGTATCCGTACTTTTTAAAAAAAATCATGCACATTTTGATGGTCTTTTTTGAAATGGGAGCATGGCAGCATGTATAATGGCATGGAAGCACACAGCACCTAATGTACTCCTAGTAATCTTCTGGGCCCACTCGTCGGGACAAGCAGCAGACTACAGCCCAGTCTCTTACTGTAGCTGTAGTGGACCCACGGCCCACCAGCCCACCAGCGATGCGAACAACAAAGCCCATGCAATCACCGGCGCCACCCGACCCGTACACTCCGGCCGCCGTCGTCAGCCTCCTCCGGCGCATCCCCCCGCCGAAGCTGCGCCGCCGCCACAGGCCACCAATTCCACGCGCTCCTCGCCAAGCTCGGCCTCCTCCACCACCCTGCCTGCCTCGCCGCTCTCCTCTCTCACCTCCCGCCCACCTCCTCGTCATCCCTCGCCCTCCTCCTCGCCGCGCCTCCGTGCGTCCTCTCCCCGTCCCTCTTCTGCCCCGTGATCTCCGCGTTCTCCTCCTCGCCTGCCCCGTCTGCCTCGCTGACCCTCTTCAACCACGTCTCCTCCTTCTCCCTCCCCACCCCGCTCCCCGCTTTCCCCGCACTCCTCAAATCCTGTGCCCGCGCGGCTCAGCCGCACTCACGCCGCCGTGTTTGCTGCCAAGGGCGCCGAGCTGCATTGCCGCGTCTTGAAGCTGGGATGCGGGCAGGATCGGTACGTGCAGAACGCGCTCGTGTCCATGTACGGTAAGTTCGGTCATCTCGGGGAGGCGAGAAAGGCGTTTGATGAAATGCCTGTCAAGAATGCCGTCTCCTAGAATGCACTTGTCGTGGCTCATGGTGTCTATGGAGACTTGCAGGGCGTGGAGCGTGTCTCCCAGGCAACGCCAGCAAGGAACATATCATGGTGGAACTCTGAGATCACGCGAAATGTGAGGCTCGGGGATATGGCTGAGGCAGCCAGGATTTTCAGAGACATGCCTGAGAGGGATGCCATATCTTGGAACTCATTGATTAGTGGGTATGCAAAGCTCAGGATGTATGACCGAGCAGTAGACATTTTCCGAGATATGCGGAAGAATGGTGTTGAACCAACGGAGCTGACAGTCGTGTCAGCTCTTGGGGTTTGTTCGGAGGTGGGCGAGCTACAGCTGGGGAGGGAAATCCACGATTACCTTGAGAGCAAAGGCATTGCAGCTGATGGGTATGTTGGCAACGCGCTGGTTGATATGTATGCAAAATGTGGCAACTTGAAGCTCGCCAGACAAGTTTTCGACAGCATGTCAATCAGGGATGTTACATGCTGGAACACGATGATTGTTGGGTTGTCAGTCCATGGCCACTCGCATGATGCCCTTAAGCTGTTTGATCTTATAAATACTGAGCCTGATCATGTCACGTTTTTGGGTGTTCTGACTGCTTGCAGCCACAGCGGCCTTTTGAATGAGGGGAGAGTGTATTTCAGGAGCATGATCGAAGACTACAAAATTGTGCCAAGCGTGAAGCACTATGGCTGTATAATCGATATGCTCTGTCGCTATGGTAAAGTTCATGAAGCTTATCAAATGATCGATGATATGCCCATCAAGGCAAATTCTGTGCTGTGGAAGATGGTTATGGCTGCATGCAGATTGCACGGGCACTTTGACCTTGCTAACAAAGCTGTTCACATAATGCATGAGTTGATGCCAATGGATGATGGGGATGTTATCACAGTATCAAATGTGTATGCTGAAGCAGAACGGTGGGATGACGTTGAGCATCTGAGAACAAAGGTGATAGGATGCAGCGCTTCAAAGCATGCTGCACACAGTCAAGTTCATGTAAGATAGATAACCAAATACAGTTGCCAGAGTGCATGGAGCAATGATCAGTCTGAACTGCAGGAACCTCTTGGGTGCTGGGTCTTATCACTGAGGGCATCGTAGCTTCATTGGCCACATTGTTGGTAATTCTCCATTCCTTACTCAACTTTGTTGCAGATCCGAATAATACTTTATATTTTCTAAAGCAAACTCGAGTTCAAGAAAATGTTCTATAGCAAACTTGCTCTTATGTTGTAGGCCACTACTTCTTGCAGTCCTCTGGAGACTGAAGTGCATACTTGTTTCATACTCCTATCTGTGATTGAAAAAAGAAGCGATTGATGACAGACATTTGTATTCCCAAAGGATTGTCTGAAGTCCTAAAACTTTCTTGATCTGGCAGCACTGGTTTACAAGACAATGTGGCAAGTGTTTTTTTTTTGGTTATCATTAACAACTTTGGCTGCAACAGATTGTCCAATGGCTACTATACTTCAGCTCTAGTGATGCAATCTCTTGTACTCAATGTGTACTTAACTATAGTTGGATTATTCTCTGTAGGCTGTAGAGCTAAATCTGTGTCTAGCTCCGAAGTGAAAGTGCTCAAAACAGGGCAAATTCTTGTTCCCACTGCAATGCATATAATTTTTGTTTCTGTTCTGCTTGAAGCAGTGCTGTCAGATCACGAGGACCCTCGCTTGGAACTTGAAAGTGGAACAAACAAGTTGGCCGTCGGCCGTTCCCATTGTGACCGAAAATCACAGTTCATCGTAGTAAAAATAAATAAAAATGTGCTCAAACTTCAGTGAAGTGGGCTGCATTTTTTGTACGAAAATAATAGATAGATGCGCAGTGTTACTGCACGTCTGCACGCAAGAGAGGACGAGCGAAAGAAACATCTGCTTGGAGCCATTGTACAGAAAGGTTTGCCCTGAGAACAAACTCCGAAAGCTATGAAGATACGTACTACTAGTTCGTGCGTGCGTGCATCTTCGATGATCTCGATATTTGTCAGGATCGGAGCGCATTGATGCATATACTAGATATATACTGTGGCCTTGTTTAGTTCCAGAAAATTTTGTAAAATTTTTCAAGATTCTCCATCACATCGAATCTTTGGACACATGCATGAAGCATAAATATAGATAAAAAAATAAAACTAATTACACAGTTTAGCCGTAATTCACAAGACGAATCTTTTAAACCTAATTAGTCCATGATTGAACACTAATTGCCAAATAACAACGAAAAGTGCTACAGTAATATTTTGCAAAATTTTTCGTCATCTAAACACAGCCTATATGCATGTGTGGTGTGGTGTGCTACCATTCCATGTATTTAAGCTAGGTACAGGTCGGAAATGTCAGCCACCTACTAAACCAAACAAGCGTCCAGCCACTGGTTTTTGCTACCTGTGGCATTCTCTTATCTCTTGCAGATGGAGAACATGTATGGACGTGCTGTGCATGTCCCACACTGTCGGATCGGAGGTTGCACTCCGGCTTGTAGCACCGACCGATCTGAAGCAATGAAGCATGGCCTGAAATTTTGCTGATCATCCATGCCATGATGAATGTGCGCATCGATGGTTCGTCTCAGGTAACCGCAAGGAAATGTTGATGCAATATTCTTCTTCAGTTTATTCATCGTAGTATCTAGCTAGTTAGTGGATGAATGATGATGAGATCAGTAGATGAAATGAAACGTGCATGAGTTCATCAAGCTATTACCACCATGGACTGACTCTCACAGTCTGGCGTAACCTGACTGCAACTGAAAGTCTGAAACTGAAACTGGATCCATCCTTAATCCAGGGCAGAACTCTTGCCCTGTTTTAGTCTTTTATTTCAGAAAAAAGGGGGAAAAACTGTAGCCTGCCCCACCCAGATCCTACACCATCGCCACCAACTTTAGTTCTGAAATGCTCTCTAGTCTCACACTACTTTAATCCTCCAAAGGTTTCACAGAAAATTAGTGTTTAGTGGTAAATTAAGGCCCTATTTGGATCCATTAGTAGCTGCTAATAGTTAGATAGCTAATAGCTCATAGCTAATATTAACTATAGTTAACTATTATCTGGTTTTGCTGAACAAGTGAGGTAGTTATCTAATAATTAGTTGGACCTGTTTGGATCCAAACAAGCTAATTATTAGCAACTAAATATTTTTTTAGGAATCATTAGCATCTAAATATTAGCTATGTGGATCCAAACATGGCCTAATTAGTAGGTTTTGTTGTTAAATTAAAGATGGTGCGCCTCACTAATTAGTAATCACTGCCTTAACCTCACTCATCAGCATAAGCAGAATCCCACACGAAACCCGCTACTAGTCTCTCCCAACTTTTCATCATCATCTACTGCGTGGTCAGATGAATCGACCTTTGGCCATGGCAGATTTCCATCCTCAGTCCAAGGCAGAGACCGGTAAAACGGGGAGATCAGAAGTTACAGAACGCTCCCTAATCATGGAGACGTTCCGCATGAGATTAAGGGTTTTGTTGCTAAAGAAATGATGATAACATGATGCCATCCATGAATACACACACCCGTTAACTTGAAGGACCGGATGCGTTCTTTTCTTTCCATCCAAAGTTAAGGAAAAGAAATGAAAACGCCTTCCACTTCTCCCTATATAAACCCTACTAGTCCCCTACTAGCTCACTCATCACTCATCAGAAGCACCCGGCACACACTCTAGCTAAGGCTAAGCTAAACTACTTACATTTGCATCCATCATCCCCTGTGTGCTCAGATCAGATCAACCGTGACCAAGAAGACCGTATGGCTCGCCCTGCCTCTGCCAAGCAGCAGCAGCAGCTCGCGGCGGCCGCCGTGCTGGTGGCGCTGCTGCTGGTGTGCACCGGCACGGCGCCCGCAACGGTGAGCGGCGCGGTGACGTGCGCGCAGGTGGTGCGGGACCTGACCCCCTGCATCAGCTACGCCATGGGCGCGGGCAGGGCCACCACCGCTCCCGGGCAGGACTGCTGCACGGGGATCAAGAGCCTGAACGACGCCGCCGGCACGGCCGCCGACCGCCAGGCCACCTGCGCCTGCCTCAAGCAGGCCACCGCCAGCATGGGCGCGCTCAAGCCCGACCTCGTCGCCAGCATCCCCAGCCAGTGCGGCGTCGTCATCCCTTACCCCATCAGCCGCTCCACCGACTGCTCCAAGTACGTAATTAACTGTGTTGTGTGTTAGTTTTTCAGTGTATTTGTTATTATCCATGCATCATCCTCAACGATCGTCGTCGTCCTTGCTGGACATTTTTGTTGTGCTTGCGGGTGCAGTAAGATACTAGTAAGGAGCATGAGAACAATTAATAAATAAAGCTACATCGAGGAGCTTAATACTACTGAAGTATACTGATGCTACTTGTCATTTCGTTTGTATGCATGTATGAGGGTTAACTTACTATTTGTCTCCTCATGTGGAGGTAGACGACAGAGCTGAGTAGAAATTAAGTAAAACCCGTAGAACGCAATGACCTTGTACTTCTATGTACAACCTACTTGAAATATATGAATGAAGTACAGGTCTTTTATCATAATTCATATATACATATACATACATCCACATGTATGCCCTTTTCTAAGTTGATCATGTACTACTTACTATGTATGAGGTTTATTAGTTTTGCTATGTCAAAACTCAAAACCTGTGTGCACGGCGCGAAGCTGATGGATCATCATTCCCGGGTTAGTTTCATGGGCCACTATTTTTTTTCAAGGGAAAGCCCAATAGTAGCGGGTAAGCAGCAACACACTCAGGACAATAATAAGTAGGATCAGCCCACTACTCCATGGGCAACAGCCCAGCCCAACTTAGGCCTTCATCGCTCGACTAGACACTGTTTATAGCCGGAAATTCCACGTAAAAAGAATTAATTCCTCTCAAAAAATGTAAATTGCTCAAAAATGTAAAAATAATTATTATCTCTTTGATCAAACAGGGCTTAAGGGAAACGGACCTCTACGGCTAGCCGTATGGGTTACCAAGCCCGTTGCATGTACCTAGACTGGTTTTAGTTTCACGCAAGCCCTATATGGGTTCATAAGGGATTGTTTGGTAGAGGTCCTTCACAAAGGCTCCTAAGAACCTGAATTTTTTTTGGAGAAACCATAATTTGTGACTCCTCTAAAACGGCTCTAACTTCTTTATTTTTGCATTGAAAAGCAGCTCTTCCTATAAAAAGTTTGGTCGGACTTCCAGTAGCCCTACCAAACATTCCCTAAAGAAAGCAGACGGCTGGTAGCTAGATAGGAAAAGTGGTTACAAAAAGCGTTGTTGCTCGTGCATATATAGCAGCTATCAATCTGTGCCTGGCATGCACGGTGGTGATCTCCCTCCTCGTTGCCCAACCTTGAGTTTCGGATCTAGATAACATGAGGCGCATCAATAGCATCATTGGCGGACCCAGCACTAGGGCAGCCCAGGCCATGGCCCTAGTCGTGGCCCATGGGAGTAGGTCTTCAGTTTTGGCCCATCAACAAGCAGTCCAGCCAAGGAGTAGGGCAACAGATCCACTCGGCGCTCGCCTTGCTCGCTGAATCGCTCCGTCGCTCTCGTGTCGCGAGACTCGCGGCCGCCGCCGCCCACACTGCACCGCGCCGTGCTGCCGTGCCTCGCCGGCTCGCCCCCTCCGGCCCTCCGCTCTGCGCTCCAGCTCCGTGGCCTGGCCCCCTCCGCCGTACCTCACCTCCGTAGTACCGGCCCGCGCTGGCATTTGCCTTGGAAGGCCACCCCTGCCCCGGTGCCCCGCGGAAGCGACAGCGAGTCCGAGCCAGCAAGGCAACAAGTCGGCCGGCGGCAACGACTCATCCGGGTCCAGGCGGCGACAAGCGAGCTGCGAGCAGCGAGGCAGGTAGCAACAGCACAGCAGCATGGCGAGAGCAGCAGGAGCAGTCGAGCATATCCCCATCCGGCCAGTATCTTTCACTTCTCACTTCTAAAGTTATATTCTATAGTATATTCCAAATTTGAAACCTTTAGGACTACGTTTTAGTTTCAGACATTAAGTAGTTGCATACATTCAACGATTCAATTGGATTGGAAACTTACTCGCGAAAAGAACATTTAACGATTCAATTGGATTGGAAAATTACTCGCAAAAAGAAGGATTGGAAACTCAAATTAGAGTCTAAATTTGCAGATTGCTCAATTGATACAAAATAGAAAATACACAACAAAGAATGATAATGAGGACATGGAAGATGCACGGACACACCAAATTTTTAGGTATTTTTTCTTATGTTAGAAGTTATGTTTTGAACTCTTGCAGAACATTATGTTAGTTCAAGCAAACTTTTCACTTTGAAAACTTTTACGTTATATTGCTCTTCTCTATGTGTGACCTATATGCAACATTGAAATATGGCCCTAGTCTTCATCAAATCCTGGGTCCGCCACTGAATAGCATGATGATGACGACCATGTTGTGCGCTATGCTTTTCGGACAAGCGCAATGTAAGTATATGTGACGATTGTTGCTCTGTTGCTGCTGCTTCTATTATTATATAGTAATGATGATCTTTGATCCTTTTTCTAAAAAAAAAATACTGTCGTAGGCCGTCATCAGCTGATGGATTATTCCAAGAGTTCAATCATCACCGCTCCCATCAACTCCACGTCATCAGACGAGAGAAAGCTAGTCCTCAACTTTTGCGTCACCAAGTTTTGCTATTACTTCGATAAGGTGAACGGGACCGCCTGCTACTGCTGTCCGGATGTTTCGAAGAAAGAGCATTGCCACAAGACACTGCAAGAGTGCAGGTCCAACTGTGCGACATGCACGCCCAAATGCACACCACCGCCATCTCCTTAATCTTGATGTAAAGTTAGACTACACGGTGTGGACTATTGTATGCAATAACAAGCGAGAACAACGAAGATGCAGCATGGATATATATATATATATATATATATATATATATATATATATATATATATATATATATATATATATATATATATATATATATATATATATATATATATATATATATATATATAGTTTTCTATACTCCCGGGAGTAGTTACTCCTATCTTCAAAAAACCACATTGTGTATGGATACATACTCATTTATCACCTTGAGTATGTTTACATACTTATTTTAAGATACTCTAAATCTTGCTACGTAAAAAAATTTAGCAGAGTCCATACTTTTTAATATATTACTAAAATTTCACTACTGTAGTATATAAAATAAGTATAACCATACACTCTACATATACTTGCATACTTGACATACATACTACTATAAATGGTCTAATATGATCATATACTTCGTGTACATATACTTCATTAAGTCATATATACTCTAAATCTAGAGATATAAATATGAGAATAACTACTTCCTCGAAGTAGAAAATATATATATATATATATATATATATATATATATATATATATATATATATATATATATATATATATATATATATATATATATATATATATATATATATATATATATATATATATATATATATTGGGAGCATATGGCTTCTAATAACTATTGGGAGCCCTAGCCCAACCGGACCAGCCAGCCAGTCCAACCGATCACACCAGCAGCCCGCTGGCCCACCGCCGACCCACTAAGCCCACTTTTCAGTCCTTGTATATATATTCCCCCCCAAACCCTAATTCCCACCCAACAACCCCCCGACCAGCGGCTGCCACCCCCTGCTGCGCGGCCTCCCCACCCCTGTCATGGCCTCCCCACCATCCCCAGTGCCCTCCCCACGACCCCCCCGCCAGACCCATGGAGGGCAGCGGCAGCGGCCCATCCCCGGCGGCCTCCCCACTATCCCCGGCGGCTCCCTCCCACCCCGGCGGGCACAAGCACGCGGCGGCGCCGGCCACAGGCGCACAGGGGAGCGGCGGCGCCCTGGCTCCCCTCTCCACGCGATGAGCAGTGAGGCCGCCAGGGCACCCACTTGCTCTCCCCTGGCGGGGTCCACTTGCCTTTCTTCTCCCCATCGGTGGCGCATCCTGGACGTCGGCGAGTGCATGACGAGGCTGGGGGATTGTGACGGCGACGGCGCCCTGGAGCTCGCGGCCGCGCGCGGGTACGGCTACAGCGAACGGCGACGGTAGCGCGCGGCTAACGAGGAGCTCACGACCGCAGATCTAGTGAAGGGCACGGCGACGGTGGGCGCGGGGGGGGGGGGGGGGGGGGGGGGGGGGGGGGGGGCGGCTGCGAGCTCGGCCACGCCATGCCTACGGGAGTTGCTGATGGTGGTTGGCGGCCTTTCCGGCAGCGGGCTGGGAGCGGCGGCGGCAAGCGAGGCAACGTCTCTGAGCCTCCGTGCGAAGGAGTCGAGTTGGAGGACGGCCGGCGCGGTGGTCTGCGCCTGCGCGGCACCGCGGATGATGGCCGACGCAGGTCCGCCCCTATGAACAGGTATATCAGCATACTAGTTTTCTTGTTTTTTTCATGATGAGTTTTTCTTTCAATCCCCTTGTCACGAATGTGCTATCACGGATCAGTCTGGTGATGACCCCGATCCAGATATTTTCAACCGAGTAGCGCGTGCGTTCATCCTCGCCGGGGTCGATGAACTGCCCTGCTCATCGAGGACGACAAGCTCGCCGTGTGGACGGCGACGGTATCTTCGCGGGCACTGCCGAATCTAGCGACGGCGAGCTGCCACTACAAGATTTTATGCAATTTGTGTCATCCTCCTTGCAGCTGGATCTCATGATGTTCTCATCCACTTATTGTTGGATTTTGCGCTGGATATTGCATATAGGCCAAAGTGAAAGAGGAGAGGGTCACAGGACTGTATGGGATGCCTCTAACGTGGTGGATTGTTCTATGCATTGTTTAGGTTTTGGTGGGTTGTATGCAGTGTTCCTACGATAATTATACATTCTCAAAGTGATGATTTGGGTTGGCGTTTTCACGATTTTAGATAAAATATTCTCTCCAAAGGGGGGTTATTGGGTTCTATGCATTGTTTCTGTATTTAGTTATACATCCTACCAAGTGGGAAAACAAGGTTTGGGTTCTATATATTGTTGGAACAGATTCTATACATTATTCGTGCACATTTCTATATATTTTTAGAGCAGTTATCTGGACATTTCTACACAATTCTATACATTTGTTGGAGCACACTTCCATGCATGGTTAGAAATTGTGACATACATTGTTGGAATAGTCATATGTACACTCCTACACAATTTCTATACATTGTTGGTGGATCCAGTACTCCCATGCAGTTTTCTACATTGTAGCCATACATTTTCTACATTGTATGCTTACCTGCTTCCCAAAGTAGCCATACAACTTTTATACATTGTCACTATCATAATTATGAGCATAAAATGGTTTGTATGCATACCTGCTTCCCAAAGTAGCCATACAAAAGCCATGCATATAAGTGACCTACAGAGTATATTGGTTCGGAAAACTGTCTCCCTCCCTCAAGAGCCATGTATAAAAGCCCGCATAGATTTGTATGCATGACACAACAGGATTACTTTTTTTGTGTGCTGTCTCCGAAAGTAGAAAAACATTTGTATGCTGTGGAATAGTTATCTATATATTTCTACACAATTCTATACATTGTTGGAGTATGCTTGTATGCGATGTTAAAACATTTTGACATACATTATTAGAACATACTTCTATGCGTTATTAAAACACTTTGCTATGCATTCATTTCTTACCTACTATGCACTGTTTGGAAATCACTAAGATATAAAGTCTCCGACTGGTATGATTAAATAATATTTTATTTTTTTGTTCCCCCAACTATGCTATGAACTTGTAAGTTTTATGCATTCAATTCTTACCTATTACGCACTGCTTGGTTTATTAGCTATGCACTGTTTGTAAATCACTAAGATATTAAAGTCTACTTTTTATTCAACATTTGTTTACAATTTTTTGCATCATTATGCAGCTATACTACTTGGACTAGATAAAAGTTTTATGCTCTGATTTGTGTGATTTTATACTTGGACAATGAGCGTGGAGGTCTCGTGGCCCTCCTCAGATCCCGGCGGTGCCATTGGGAGGGTTGGCGAACTCGTTGGCCGGCGGTGGCTGCCAGCGCGTCCAACACGGACTACTCGGGGAGCACGTTGGATATTAATGCATTTTTAGAACCTTTTTATATACATATGCAATGAAGAATATTAATGTATCTAGCGAGAGATAATTTTACTTTTTTTTGCACTTGAATGCATAAGCTACGTACTCGCACTTCTATGCATGGCTTTGGATTAATTATCCTTGTTTTGATCTTACAGGAACTGGAGCAGCAAGTATGAGAGGAAGAAGAGGGACACACTGGAAATTGAAGTATATGTAATCGAGGAGATGTAGCCGGCAGCGGTTTGATCCCGGGCACGGCGGCTGCGTGGCCCAAGACTAGGGCACGACGGCGTAGTGTGATCTTTGATGTAACCGATGGGTTAATGTAAATAGTTAGTTCGTTGTATGTTGTGTTTATACGCTTGAATGAGATGAGTTATATGTGTGTTGTGGGTTGGTACTATTACAGATAGTGCACACATTGTGTGTTGTAAGGGTTATATGCATTGTTGACTAGGTTTCTATTTCATCGAACTACTAATTTCTATACAATGTTGGCGCCAAGATCGTTTCTGTACATCTTGACCATTGACTCTACAAATCGGATTATCATTACATGATATTTTTCAAATTTCAAATCAGCCATCATGTATGCATCTTGACCAGTGACTATATGCATCCAATCTGCCATCATGTGGCATGATTCAAATTTTAAATTTATGAATTTTAAACCTCTGTATGCATCTTGACCAGGGACTATGCAATATTTTTAAATATTTTGTATGCATCTTGACCGGTGACTATATGCATCCAATCAGCCATCATGTGGCACGATTCAAATTTTAAATTTATCAATTTTAAACTTTTGTATGCATCTTGACTAGTGACTATATGTAATATTTTTCGAACCTTTTGTACGCATCCTGACAAGTGACTATATGCATCATGACAAGTGACTATATGCATCCAATCGGCCATCATGTGGCACGATTCAAATTTTAAATTTATGAATTTTTAAAAATTTCAAAAATATATTCACAATGAGTCTTGAATCGTGCACGAAAATGTCATGAGTTTAATGGTGAAAATCGTTTTTAAATCGGATGCTTCATTGAGGAATTATCATGAAAAAATAGAAGAAATTAAAGTGGACGCATACATGTCAGTCTGTGTCAGCCTGTGTCAGGTGGCAGGCTTGCTCACGGAAAGGTTTTTTATGCTGCAACTAACTGGTTTTAATTCACTCAACCACTGGTTTTTATGGATCATCGCGACAAAAGTGTTTCTGCGCAGTCAAACAAGAGATTTTATGCATCTTGTTGGTTGGGTCTCTAGGTCCCCACCTGCACGTGTCAGGCTAGCTACACGCGTGTCAGCTGGCTGGAGGGCCGAGGGTGGCTGGCTGGGGCTTCCAATAGTTATTGGCAGCCAAGGACTCTATATATATATATATATATATATATATATATATATATATATATATATATATATATATATATATATATATATATATATATATATATATATATATATATATATATATATATATATATATATATATATATATATATATATATGCTATAAAATAACTTATTATATAGCCACTTTGAGTTACGATAATTGCTATGCTAATTTACGAGATTATAATAACTCCTTACTATGTGATTTACTATAACATTATGGTAAATATCCCCATGTGTTATAGTAATTCAACTATCGTAAATATATACTGATATTATCGCAAATTAGTATATAAAATTATTTTAAATAGAGGTGGCTATAAAATAACCTATTTTATAGCTAGCTATAGAGAATACTCTCGCTAAATAGTACCTGGATACTAAATATTAATCAGTACCCGAACCCCCACGCCCGCCCGATGTTTCCCCCGCATCCGCCCGACGTTTCCCTCCCACCCGGAGCTTTTCCGTTTTTCTTCACGTGGCCTAAGCTTGCGGCCGATTTTTTTTTTTTTCCTTTTTTTCCTATGCCCGATTTTTTTCTCTTTTTCTCTGACCGATTTTTTTCCCTTTTTCTTCATCTCGTGGTTGGTTTTCTCTTACCCGGGCAGTTGTCTTTTTGGACGGGTGAATGTCCGAGAAACATGGGTTGAACGTGTATTGTTTCCTTATTTTTGAAAGGTAGAATTTATTTTATATTGTTTTAACTTGGTAATTACAAACATATCTAGCACGACAATCTTTATACAAATAAATTTATTGAAAACACAGATTTTCACCATACGGGATCCTCGTATATTTGTTTTTTGAGAAAATATTATTTGACAACAATCTTACTAGAAGTGTAAATCGGTCGTGATAGTCAATGTTCTCGTAATATTTTACAATAGTACATGATGTTAATTACAAATAGTACCATTTCGTTCGTTATCATAGTTACAAAGATGACGCACGCACATCCATTTGTTTTTGAAGAACTGCAATGATCAAGCAGACATCCAAGTGTTTCCTTCTCATGAACTGAAATCTGCATCATTGAGGGCTCTGGATGTCATTTGTAGTTTGCAGCAATGCAACATACCTTCATTTGCATAGCATCCAGACCCGACTTGTTAACACATCCATTAAGTTTACACAGGCATTATGCCAGTAGCTTCTTAAAAACCTGCAGTAAAAAAATCATGAAGTAATCAATTGCTTGTCTCAGACAAATTCAATAGTCAATAATAGCTTAAAAAACTAGATTGTACCATTATTAGAACCAAAATACTAGGAACGTACCAAGTGGCAACATTCATGCAAATCTCACACCTAATTAGTTTCCAAACACAGAATATATCATCGAAAATCTCTTTATCATTTGTGCAACTAGTGAACTATAAAAAAACATGACTTTTTTACGAAATAGCCTGTGAGAAATAAAACCTCCTCTGATATATTTCAGCACAAAACTATGTTGTTGAAACACGGCTTCAAGGGAAGCATGAAGAAGTGCTTCCCATCATCTTGTTTGGTCTCTGATTCAGAACCATTCCAGCCTGTGCCCTTCAAGCAGTCTCTTTGCTGTAATGGGAGCATATGACAATTAATGTGTAAAAGTTAAATAGTAGTATAGCTTAAAGATCCACTTTATCCATAAGCAAGGACATGATGGTCATGTTTAAGATTACAGGCATAAATATTCAGGCAAGTCATCCAAATTCTGTTATTTTCGTCGAATTCAAAGAATCACCAAACAGTAAAACAAAGGCTTTACCGGCTTGCTTGGCTTCTCTGGTGAATGTGACCCGGTTGGTGAGCGGGATGCATCACTGGAGGAGTTCTGGTCTTCCTTCACCTGTAGTGATCAAACCGGCGAATCAGTGACACAAAATAAAATAACAAGCAGTGAGCGGAGAAATCAAGAAATGCAGGGTGCATGGTTGGAGGAGTTCTTGTCTTCCTTCAGCTGCAGTGATCAATTTTCTAAACCAAGATAGTGACTTCTACCAGGAGATGATGACTTAAAAGAATCACACAGCATATGCAAAGAGTGAATCACAACATATCTTAATGGAATGAACACAATCTGTTTGAGATGCAAGACTAAGGGCAAGGTCCCGAGGAAGCCCAGCAATTCCATGAAGATAGTCTCATACATACTAACATATCCCTTTTTTCAAAAGGTATATTCCGATTAAAGAAAGGCTCGTACAATGTATGTTAAATATAATCTGGCTTATAAATTTGTAACAAATTAAAACATCAATGCAGCAATCCACGTCAAGGAAAAAGGATAATACTGTATAACACATAGGGTCTTGTAATCAACATGCAATAGATCAAACAAGGAATAGCACTACTTTTGAAGCACTCCGGCATCGTAAAAGCAGGGCCTGTATCAGATAGGGAACAGAACCTACAGTAGCAGGACGCTGCAAACAAACGCAACAGAAGTCACCCACAATGTCAAGCTTCGCCCAGCAGTTCACACCAAAGATATCCTCCTTTCCTGCAAGTCAAAGTAGAAGATTAGCCACCACAGGTCCACTGCTGAGCAGCTAAGATAAAATCTAGCTGCCACAAATCCCCAGCACACACATAAAATAGAAATCTAGATGCAAGGCCTTTAATTTGTACAAAACTCGGACAATGAGGCAAAACTACAACTAATCTAATCTAATATATCTATATAGTTCATACCCACTAAGTAATAAATATAGTTAAAGCTCAGCTCCCGTGCTTCCACGTCACTCCTCTTTTTCAGCCGTTCGATCTGTATCTAAAAACATCTCCCTTCCTCCTGCGGGTCTGCACGCACACAGCTCCAGCCAGCAGCCCCAACCCTGCGACTCCCTCCCTTCAGCTTCTATCGAGCACACTCTGGCCCCACACCACCTCCACAGCTCCACCCAGCAGGCCCTGCCTATGGGACTCCCTCGCTTCAGCTTCCAACACCCCCATCATGCATTGCTGCTTACAATGCTGCAGACCTGCAGTATCTTCACGTTGCCAAGGAGGCGAACCAGCAAAATCAAAGAACTGCTCAATACTCAAGCATCTGAAACGGCTCCACAATCTACTCTACAGACCAAACCTAGAGGTTTGCTTCCTCTCTAGCTAATTGTGAATTGGAAGCACATCAGGCAAACCCCATTAAAAACATAGCCTTTTCAATGTTTCGAAATCCATGCCCCAAGGATGATTAGCAAGTTCAGACCCGTCCTGGCCTCCTCAATGGCACGGTGATCATACCATTGATCTTGATCCACCCATTACTAAACACTGCTAACATTACTATCATACTTTGTCCTCCTGTTTTGGGGATTTAAATTTAAAAGATGGTATTCCCAGTACAGCTATGCATAAGTACACAATTTTGCAACTATTATCTTTAGATAGGATAGAATCCAATTTTCTCACTACGACATATATTCAATGAAAGAATCCTGTTAATTTGGGCAAGCAAAATTTAAAATACATGTATGTTAAATTGTTCTCTAATTCTGTTTCAAGGCATCAGATCATATACATATAATTTTTTAAAAATAACCATGATCAAGATTAGATTAGCTGTAAATGAATGTCTATAATTTTGTCTGGTCATTTTGAAAATACTAATTCTAGATTGCAAGAGATTAACATTATAGTACAACCATTCCCCTTTGTGGAGCTGGCGCAGAAGCTCTACCCGGTTAGGAGGGTAACCTCTTGTCCTAAAGGAACCTCGTACCTAAATGGGAAATCATCACATTAACAGCATCTTAGAGAGCCACAAAAAAATTGTAATCTGAACATTGTTATATGCTCTCAAATACAACCCTGTTTGGGTTGTCAGGCAACTTATCGATCAACTCCAACCAGAAACTGAAGGCATTGAGTAAGAATCTATTTAGAATACCACATTTCGATGGTCAACAGCTTAAATTTTCAAGATGCACGAGAAAGGGATTAAGGCGGGTATAGGGTACCTGATGGACCGGAGGACTCCATCCGAGTAAGGCAAGATTGACGTTCGATGTGTGTGCAATCAAGAAGTGGCAGCCCCGCAACTGGGCATTGCACATCCAAAAAACAGAGCACAAAAAGTGAAAATAGAGGGTAAGTTAAAAAATGTCAATGAGTAGCTATTAGGTCTTAGCAACAAACATTTTAGCTGTTCTGAGATGAAACAAAATACTGATATATTCCTTAAGCTAAGAAGATCGGTTCAGTTGCAGGTAACTGTGGTTTAGAAAAATAATTTATACTCGTTCAGCAGAAACTTGATCTAACTAGCACAATAGGCAATACCTATTGGCTATTGCGCATAATGACACACCACACTGATTAGGTAATATTTCAAATGTGAAAATATGTGTTCTACCAAAAATAATTACTAGGAATCAAATGCACGATAGTTTCTTAGGTGAGTGTCTCCTTACACTCATTAGGTGTGATTTATTATTGTGACCACTTCACCAAGCTCATAAATACATAAGACCACAAAAACAGTGACAAGATCAAAATAGTCTCCTTGGTCTATTTCTATGCCTGTCATCATAGATCTGAAAATGGCATATTGTTGCTAAATCTATGTCAAACCACATAAAGAAACACATGGCTGGAGCATGATAACAGAAAGAATCCAGGATCAAGCCTCTAAACTGCTCACCTCTTCCACTCCAAAAGCCTGACACTTGAAAAGCGAGAGCACATTTGATGCAAACTGGTTTGGCTGTAGCATGTGTGGACTAATTAACCTGGAGAACCTTCAAATCAGTTGTGCATGTTCATGGATTGCATGTCAATTCTCCCATGCTCTCCTGCCCTCTTGCATGGGTCCTAACAATGGCAGGCTGCATGTGTGTGAGATGGTTTACCTCGGAAAAATCAGAACAAATCTTCCCTCTCCATGTATCAAACGAACCTTAAGAAACAAATCATGTGAGGCAATACAGGATTACAGTTGAGGGGGCTCATCTGTCCCGCAGCATGGACATCATCATAAATTGTTACAATGAATTGCATGTCTATTGCCTCCCTCCATGGATCCTGCAGACGCCACGCAATTTCCATTCATCAGGTTGTAATATGTGCGAAAAATCACAACTCTCCCTCCACGGATGTAGGCAAGATTTAAGACAAAATCAAAACAAATCATGTGGATATGATACCTGCGACGAGGGGGCTGACCACGCCAAGGCCAGCAGAGTCCCTCTTGCCCGCACAACCAGCTCTCCGGCCGCCCATCACCTGGAAATCTCGCTCTCGACACGTGACGGCGGCAACCTGATGAGGTGAGAAGAGTACGGGGTTGTGGGGTGGAACCGCAGGGGCGACGAGGTAATGTGATGGATAGCAACCGCAGGCCGAAGTGCAGCGAGCTGGCCAGTGCCGAACCAGGGAGCAGGGGCGGCGGCGAGCTGAGGTCGTGCGGCGAGGGCGGCGGCGATCTGGGGTCTGCGGTGGGGGCGGCGGCGAGGTAGGCTTGTGCGGCGGGGGCGACGGCGATCTGTGCCTGCGACAGCAGCGGATAAGCAGCACTACCGACATGGCCACCGCCGGGGCTGCAGAGGCAGCGGTCGAAGGCTTCGGAGGCGTCGGAGACCGCGGAAACCACCTCAGAGGCTGCGGAGGCGAGGGGGAGGGGGCGAGCTGGGCTCGTGCGGCGGAGGAGGCGGCGAGCTGGCTCGATCGGCGGAGGGCGGCGAGCTGGGCGAAACGGGCGGAGGGGGCGGCGAGCTCGGCGAAACCGGCGCCTGCTCCCCACGATCTCGGAAATTAGATTTAGAACGAAAAAAAAACTCGAAAGTATAAAGAGGAGGTGGGAGCGGGGGAACCGGCGCTCAGGTCCGAGGGGAATCCGACGCAAGGAGCGCGCACGTCGTTGGCTCTGTCGGGCTCGGGTATATATATACTCTGTAGCTAGCTTCAAAATAGTTTATTTTGTAGCCGAGCCACCCATGGAACCAGGCGCGTGCATGGCTGGCTGGTGCGTTACTGCCTCTCTGGTCCGGCTCGTCTTAATTTTAGGCAACGTCCGCTGCATGCAGCTGAGGGGACCAGGCGATTGAGACGGGTAGGTACGGTAATTTATAGGAAGTTATTAACGTGGCCAATAGTAATTGGTTCTCCTTAATTTGCTCACGTTGATTTCGGCAACTCTAGTTAGCCCAACGGTACATGCAAAGGTAACAAGGATTACGAGAACACATGCGTGAACATACATGTGCATGCAAGGATTACGAGAGCCAATATAGTATTTGTTGAACTATGGTAAATATTCTAGCAATTACTAGATTCATGCAACAAGATATTTACAAAATAGTAAACTGTAAGGATTACGAGATACATGCGCATGCAAGGATTACGAGAGCCAATATAGTATTTTTTTTGTGATTCTAGTAGAAAATATATTTTAGTTACTACAATTAGCACGCAAATGTTCCAGGCGCACACAAATGATCTTGTTACGATAATTAGCACATATTCTGGTTACTATAATTAGCACGCTGTAAATATTTACGAGAATTTTAAACGATAAAATATTTATGAGAATTTTGTATTGTAAATATTTACCAGAATTTTATACTATGAATATCTCGTACTATGAAATTTACGAGAACTTGCACAAAGAATATTTACGAGAATTTTGTACTATGAATACAAGTATTTACAAGAATTTTGAACTATGATCAAATTTAATTTACTATAACATCAGTATAAGCTACGTCATATTTCACATGAACTTGGAGGTTGCGTCTCCGGCCACCGCACGCACTTGTGTGGCGGGTCGGGAGGCATGGGGAACAAGATGACCGAGCCGTTCGGGTACAACGTCGGAGCACGGCACCCGGTCCCGTGTTTGCACCGGCCCTCGGCGATGGCGGAGAGGACGCCCTGCTCGAGCTCTGCGTCTGTGTTAACGATGATGCCGTCGGCATCCATGATCAGCGTCGGAATGAGGGCGGCAGCACCGGGGGCAGCCGGGGATGTCCGCAGCGCCGTCCATTTCCACAGAACTTGCCGGCCACCTGCTCGCACAGCGCCGGCAGGCACAGTAAGAAGAGAGCACCTCGGCGTTGCAGTTGAAGTACACGTACGCGGCACTGCTGGCTCGCGGGCCACGTCGACCAGCGGGGTGCAGAACACGTTGAGGATGAGCGCAGCCACCGGGCACACCAGGCTTGGGAAACATGGTAACTATGCACACAGAAAACAAAAATTGGATAATAATTTTCTACTAGGAGATGCACGAAATAAAATAAGAGGAAGAAAACCTTCATCTGCAAATGTACTACGCTTCCGTCTGCCTTCATCAGGACCAAATGAGTCTCAAATCCACAACTCCGATCATCTGCTTGCAATAGGAAACTATGGGTCTAGGAAGAATAAGAAATCACTCGAGCCTGCTTCTACCAGCAACAGCAAGATCGACTTCGCAACTCATAAGATACACACATGCATGCATTCGGAACTCGCATGAAATCGGGCGTGCATCCTCCAGCGGCGCATGGCCGGAGCCCCAGAGTGGTGGACGGACTCGTCTTCTCCAACGATGTGCAGCAGGGAGGTGCGGTATCCCACCACAGAGGAGGTGAGTTCCGCACTCACGATGGCCATGCCGGCCGAACAGCAACGCGATCCGATCCACCACGTGGGTGCCCGGTTGAAACTCGTTAGTCGCGATGAAGGTGCTGGCCTGCTGGATCGTTGCCGGCTACGCAGCATCAATCGAGGCATGCCCATCGGCGGCAGAATCGGGAGGGCGGCTCCGGGTGCCCGGCACTGGGTCTCACGAGGGATTGAGGGTGAGGTTTATTCTGCACGAGAAAAAACAAGTAATAGCCAAGCGGTAAATACGTGCATGTGTGTCGGGTGCATTCAATGGCGTAAATACAGTTGACGGAGTGCATGTGCATGTGTGTGCGGGGTCTAGTCCGGACGCGCATGTTGGGTCTGACTCCAAGTTATATATCCTTTCTACACACATCGAGGTGCATGCGTGTATGTGCGTGTGTGGCTGTTTAATAGTACTACTGATGCTACTTGTCAGCAATAAGTAAACCCATAGAACACATAGACAGCATGACCTTGTACTTCTATGTACAACCTAGCCCTTGTGACCTTGTACTTCTATGTACAACCTAGCCCTTATTTAGATAGAAGAAAATTTCAACCCGATGAATAGTACCACTTTCGTCTTATTTGGCAAATATTGTCCAATCATGGACCAACTAGGCTCAAAAGATTCATCTCGTGATTTCCAACTAAACTGTGTAATTAGTTATTTTTTTACCTACATTTAATACTCCATGCAAGCGGTTAAAAATTAATGTGATAGAGAGAGTGAAAAAACTTGGAACTTTGAGGCAAACTAAACAAGGCGCTACTTCAAATATATGAATCAAGTACAGGTCTTTTATCATAATTCATATATATACATACATCCACGTGCATGCCCTTTTCTAAGTTGATAACTATGTACGAGGTTTATTGGTTTTGCTATTTGCTATAGCTATGTGACTGTCAAAACTCAAAACCCGTGTGCACAGCGCCAAGCTGATGGATGATTCCCGAATCAGTTTCATGGGCCAACTATTTTTTTTAGGGAAGGCCCAATAGTAGAAGAGGTAACGGGTAAGCAGCAACATACACAGGGAAATAATAAGTCGGACCAGCAGCCCACTACTCCATGGGCAACAGCCCAACCGAGGCCTTCATCACTCAACTCGACACTGTTTATACTCGGAAATTCCGTGTAAAAAGTATTAATGCCCCTCAAAAAATTGTAAAAAGAATTAATATTGCTCAAAAAATGTAAAAAGAATTAATGGCTCAAAATGAATGCTTCTTTACTATTATAATTGTTTTGTATGCAGGCTCTAAAATGACACCCCTAGATTCGAAGGCCTGCATTTGCAAGATGGCGCACACATACACAAACAACATGGTTAAAGCAACTCCAAAGAGACTTTTTATATCCTTCATAATTTATAAGAAAATAGAGATTTTGGTAAAAAAATACTCTCTAGCAACCTCTTTAACCAGATCTTTAAATATAAACATTCTCTATTCTAGATTTCTTGCTAGCGAAAGATGGCAATTAAAGCAAGGATGAATCTCTATAGTGCGCATAAAGGTATAGTAAAACTGTTGGAGGGTACAAAGATAACGATTTTTACTCAAATGACTCTCTAAATGATGATTTAAAAACTAGATTTAAGAAAAACTCTTGAAGATGCTCTTGCACGCCCGCTAACCCGTGCCATAATTTAAATTAAACCTAGTACTAGTAGGTAACATGGTATCCTGCCTTCTGTACCACCACACCAAGAAAGTGCGGTTCTGACCCCTATATATATGATGGAACTTTTAATTTAATGTGACCCATTAGTCCCATGCAAAGATATGACTTATAGATTATTTCAGTAAAATTGATTATGAAGATAAATGACCTCACTGGCCTCGGTAATTAACAGTATCTCCAAAAGTTCCTGTTATTTGTCTCTCTAGAGCTAAAACTAACACTACTACTGCAAGATACTACCTAATCATTAACAGGGACGGATACTGCCATATAAGGTTTAATGTAACAGAAATCATCCTCTGATAGTCCTCTTATTCAACATCATATATTTAGCGGTTTTATAAATTATCCCCTCCCCACTTTTAAACTTAAAATGCCATATTGTCCATCCTATTTATTATTTGAGATATGGTAACCATTGAAGAAGAGAAATATTTAGAGATGATTTTCTGATAGAATGTACGGGAGAACTAACGCTACCGGATTCGTACGCCAAAGCCATAATAACACTCGGCAAACCCTTTGTCGAGTGTAACATTTGGCAAATTCCACTCGGTAAAAAAAAGTGTCGGCAAAGCCGTCTTTGCCGAGTGCCTTTTGTTTTCGCACTCGGCAAAGTTTGAAATGAAAAAAAACCGAAAAAATTGCAAATTTTTTTTAATAGGGGAGGCCCCCACCGGCCAGTGCTCAACACTCGGCAAGTCGCGGCATTTTTCGCGCACTACGCGGCCAGTAGGATTCGAACCCGCGATCTCTCCCTCGCGCGTACCACTACACCACACTATCACTTGTGTCTAGATTCCGTTTTGGTTCCCCACATATTATACAAAACCGAGTGTAAATTGCTTGTTTGAGGCCCTAAACGAATTCAAATCAAAAAGTTGTCAACAATAAAGTTTCATAACTTTTCGAGATCTATGACTTTTATATAGGAAGTTTCTCCGTCCGAAGTCGTTTACAAAATTTGAATTTCATATTTGAGAAATTCAAACGTAGTTTTGCATGACAATATGATTTTAAATTAAAAAGTTGTCAACTACAAAGTTTCATAACTTATTGAGATCTACAATTTTCATTTTGGGTGTTTTTCCATCCGAGGTCATTTGAAAAATTCAAATTTTAAAATTTTGAAATTCAAATGTAGTTTTGCATGACAAGATGAACTCAAATGAAAAAGTTGTCAACTACAAAGTTTCATAACTTTTTGAGATCTACAATTTTCATTTTGGGTGTTTTTCTATCCGAGGTCGTTTGAAAAATTTAAATTTTAAAATTTTAAAATTCAAACGTAGTTTTGCATGACAAGATGAACTCAAATGAAAAAGTTTCTAACTACAAAATTCTATAACTTCTCAAGATCTACAAAATTTATTTTGATTGTTTGGTCATTTATTCATCCGACATGGTGGTTCTACCATTGTTCACAAATCTTATATATCTCTCTTTATAGTTTCATGAAACTTATACGGGAGCTATAGATTTTGTGAACAACGTTACTATCGCTTTGTCGAATGAAGAAATGACCAAAATAAAATTTGTAGATCTTAAGAAGTGATACAAATTTGTAGTAGAAAACCTTTTCATTTGAATTGATTTATTGCTTCAAAATGTGCTTTGAAATTTGTTTTTGCCGAGTGCAAAAAAAACACTCGTTCTTTGTCGAGTGTTTTTTATTTGGCACTCGACAAAGAACTTCTTTGCCGAGTGCCCGAAAAAAAAACACTCGGCAAACGACTTGACACTCGGCATAGAGCCGATTTCCCGTAGTGTAAGTTCAGAAAAAAAATCTTGGAAATGCTCTAAGTCCTCGTAACCGATGGGATCAATGCAAGAGACTAAAAGCGGTTGTGGGAGGGAGGTTGGTCAAGGGATTGGGTGGATGGATATATTGCTGGTGGACTATATATATATGGTTAGAGATTACGAGAATAGCTAGCTACGGTGAGTGCAAGGTTGGAGAGAATAGAAATGGGTCGAGACAAGTTTAGAATGTTAAAAATGTACTCTTTTCTCTTTGTAGAACGGAGAGAGAACGTACAGTAGTTGGTTCATGCAATGCAATGCAATGCATGGCTGGCAACTACCTCACCAGAATTTTCAGGCTACCGTCAAGATGTGAACATGCATGTTACACGTTGAATGCAAAGTGAAGCTAATGTAATAAAGGCGAAGTTAGTCGTGTCTTTTGCTTTTGGTTTGCTCTATCAACAACTGCAATTCTATCGATCTATTCCATGCGCAGTACGTACGATCGGCGACATGAGAATTGAAGGCAGTTAATTGCTAATAGTCTGGGTCATCCGTGCGTACGTGTCGGCACGTTCTAGCTAGCAGTATGTGTGTAGTTGCAAAATTGAAAACATCTTACGTTCATGCGCGTGACAGACCGAGCGAGCGAGGATGTGCATGTGCATGGGTGCAAGCATCATGGGCGCGTATTCGTAGCATGGTAAGGCTGGGAAACACTGTCCACGCATCCCATCTAATAAGGATGCAAGCGGGCCCACCTGCGGGCGCCCACCACGGTTCTGCAACAACTGCATGGCAAGACTGACTACTGCAAGCAAGCATGGATTAGCCTCCTGCATTTGGCTGCCGGGCTTTGCAGGAGAAGGCAAGCGGAGTTGTGGACGCCTGCCACAACCTAGGTCGACCACTCACAACAGCTAGCCATCACCAGCGAGCAGCGAAGGCAAGTGAAGCGGTGATCGTTCCCGTGACCGCAGTGACGAAGAGGAACACTGCTGGGAGCATGACTCTGTTGAGGAGTGGTGCACTTGCAGGCTAGACAGTGGGTGCTGCAGGTTGGCCTGCTTAATCCAACAGCCTTTGCAGGTTGGGTCATTTGAACCCGTGTTACATAGGCAGGTGTCTGCAGAGATGTCAGGAATAGTGGTTGCCTAGCGGGCCCCACTTGTAAGGGTAGAAGATACTGCTTCTGTTGCCTAGCTGGCAACAGCGCAGGGAGAGACCGGCGTGTATATAAGCCAGGGAAACCTTCAGAAGGAGGGTATCGAATTGTAACTGAACTCTAACCGAAATCCAATCGTCCTCGCGGGTTCCTGTCGTGCTCCAATTCTACTCTTCCCCTGTTCCAGTTCTGCCTTCCCATGTTCCAATTCCTGCTACCCTTCCTCCACTCTGCCTAGACCATCACATTTGGTATCGAGAGCCTCTTGGATTCGGGGGAAATTTTTTTCTCGCTGAAGCCTTTTATTCTGGCGCCGAAGAAAAGGATCACCAAGTTTCAAGCGGAGATGACGACTTCGATTGAAGACCTCAAGGCGTCAATGGAGGCCATGACGAAGCAGTTCGCGGGACTCCAGGACATGGCGAAGCAGTTCGCCGGGTTCCAGGACGCCATGGCGACGACGTTGGACAAGCTCAACGACCTCGAAGCATGGTGGACGGTCGCTGAGACGTCGATGGGCTCGATGATGCAGAAGTCTACGGAGGCGGTGAACCGGATCCAGCAGTTGGAGACTCGGCCACCGCCACCAGCCCTGCCACCACCGATGCCCGCCGCCTCACCCGAGCGCACCGCCGCCTCACCCGAGCGTACCGCCTCGCTACGACACGGTGCAGCTTCCACAAGGCGCGCCGATCCACTACAACCCAGCGCAGTTTCCACAGGGCGCACCGATCTGTGCTCCGCCTCGTTACGAAGCGCCGCAGGGTGGGTTCGACTTGAACACCATCCCCGCGCACTCGGCGTCGAGCTCGCAATCGCCCCAAGGGCATGGCCTGCGTAACGATTACCGGGTTGCTAGCGAGGGGATCCTCGGATACCCCCCGCCGCACCCGGTCACGGGTATGACTCCTGACAATCTCATCCTCAGATCTGCTACTTCCACTCTTGAGTTCGTACCCCATGATGGGGATGGTTCTGTTGTGCCTCGTTCATCCCATGGCCCCAAGATGGAGTTTCCCAAATTTGAAGGCGAGAATCCCAGATTATGGCGTGATCAGTGTGTTTTGTATTTCGAGGTCTATGGGACGCATCCTGCGATGAAGACGAGGTTCGCCGGTCTCAATTTCAAGGGCGCTGCGACAACTTGGCTTCAGATGATTGAACGCCGCGGAAGAATCACGGAGTGGACCAAGCTTTGCGAGTTGGTGCTTGAAAAGTATGACAAGGACCAATATCAGCAACAATTGCGCCAACTTGAGATGTTGAAGCAGACAGGTTCAGTCGCTGACTACCATGCGCAGTTCGAGAAGCTTGCCCATGGCGTTCTGCTCTACAACACCGCCTATGATGACGTCTACTTTGTGAAAAGGTTTCTAGCAGGGCTCAAGGAGGAGATCCGGGCTCCAATCGCTCTGCACAGACCGAAGGACGTGGAAACAGCGAGCGCATTGGCTCTATTGCAGGAGGAAGAACTTGCGTTAGCAAAGACCAGACCTGTTGGGCGAGGTTTTACCAAAGGTCTGGATCGTGCTAGCCATACCAAGATTGCTGACAAAATGCCTCAGTCGGACTTTGAGGACAAAGTGGCTTCTCTAAAGCAATTCAGGCGTAAGAACGGCCTTTGTTTTAAATGTGGAGGCAAATGGGCACCAAATCATACTTGTCCAGATCAGGTGCCTATTCATGTACTTGAAGAGTTGTGGGATGCTTTACAGTGGCAGGTTGATGATGATTCAGTAGAAAGTACACCTGAGATTCAGTCTGCAGAAGATACAGTGCTTACTGTTCAGTTGCCAACTGTGGAAACCAAAGGGCGACGACAAACTCTGAAACTGCTTGCTCACATTGGGAAGCAACAAGTTCTGGTCCTTGTAGACTCAGGCAGCATTGGGACATTTGTGAGTGACAAGTTAGTCAAGACCCTGAATCTGATAACTCAACCTTGTCCAGTGGCGACATTCAGAGCAGCCGATGGTGGTCAGTTACAATGCTCAGAGAGAGTGCCAGCACTACAATGGTGGGTTCAGGGACAATCTTTCAGATCCAATGCTCAGGTGCTGACTTTGAGGTGCTACGACATGATTGTCGGGGAAGATTGGCTAGAAGCTGTCAGTCCCGTTTGGGTAGATTACAAGACAAAAGCTATACGCATCACTCATCAGGGCAAACGCATTGCTTTGCAAGGAGTAAAAGATCAGTTGGATAGTTGTTCACCAATATCAGTGAAGAAGTTGAGAGGTCTCATCAAACATGGTGGTGTGTCGTGTTGCATTCAGTTGCAGGAGTCTGACAGCATTAGCAGTGTGTCGGATGAGCTTCAGTATGTATGTTCTGTAGAACAAGAAGATACAGCACAGTATCCTCCAGAGATTCAGGAACTTATTCAAGCTTATGATCACCTTTTCAGTACTCCAACACAATTACCTCCACAGCGCAATGCTAATCATCACATCGAGTTAACTCCAGGAGTTCAGCCTGTTCGAGTTAGGCCTTATCATTATTCTCCGATACAGAAAACTGAAATTGAGGTGCAAGTTAAGCAAATGTTGTAGAATGGAGTAATTCGACCAAGTACCAGTGCCTTCGCCTCTCCAGTACTGTTGGTTCGCAAGAAGGATGGGACGTGGTGATTTTGTGTGGACTATCGTCACCTGAATGCAGTCACACAAAAGAACAAGCATCCCATGCCGGTTGTCGATGAGCTTCTTGATGAGCTTAGTGGAGCTAAGGTGTTCACCAAGCTGGACTTTCGCTCGGGATATCATCAAATCCGAATGGCTACAGGAGATGAGCACAAAACAGCTTTTCGCACACATCAGGGATTGTATGAATTCATGGTAATGCCCTTCGGCCTGACTAATGCTCCTGCAACGTTCCAAAGTTTGATGAATGACATCTTTGCTGCACTTTTGCGCCGTGGAGTATTAGTGTTCATGGACGACATATTGATCTATAGTGCCACTATGGAGGAGCATATCTCACTGCTTCGACAGGTCTTCGACATTCTGCAGAAACATCAGTTTTTCATCAAACGCTCTAAATGTTCATTCGCTCAGTCTTCTATAGAATATTTGGGCCATGTAGTTTCTGCTGATGGTGTTGCAACAGAACCGAGCAAAGTGGAAGCAGTCATGCATTGGTGTCAGCCAACAAACCTGAAGCAGTTAAGGGGTTTCTTAGGCTTGACAGGATACTATCGAAAGTTTATCCCATACTATGGTATCGTGGCTCGACCATTGACTACTCTTCTGAAAAAGGTTGTCAGTTCAAATGGACCAAGGAAGCAGATCAGGCCTTCAACATTTTGAAGCAAAAGTTGTTGACTGCCCCTGTATTAGCTGTGCCGGATTTCAAACAGTCATTTGTGCTGGAGACTGACGCCTGTGACACTGGCATTGGTGCTGTGCTCATGCAGAACGGTCATCCAGTGGCTTATCTGAGTAAGCACCTTTGTCCAAGAAACCAGACCCTATCAGTATATGAAAAGGAATGCCTTGCTATCTTGATGGCAATTGAAAAAGTGGAGACCCTATCTGCAGCATCAGAAATTCCTTATAAGGACTGATCATAAGAGTCTATTGCACATCACTGAGCAAAGGGTTACATCAAAACTGCAGCACAAAGCCTTGGTAAAATTCATGGACTTGGATTACTCTATTCAGTACAAGAAGGGCATTCATAATGTAGCAGCTGATTCCTTGTCAAGATATGAGCCACACTCTGAAACTCATGCTATTTCAGAATGTGTTCCATCATGGATTCAAAAGTTGAAGGAAGGTTATGTGGATCATCCGGAGGATAAACAGTTATTAACTGAGCTTAGCATATCTGGACACAACTCCAAAGGATTTACATTGGAAGGAGTTATCAGATTCAAGGGACGAGTGTGGGTGGGCAACAACACACTGGCTCAGCAACACATTCTACAAGCACTGCATGACAGTGGCATTGGGAGACACTCAGGAATAACAACTACTTATATAAGAGTGAAAACTTTGTTTGCCTGGCCTAATCTGAAACAAAAAGTGCATGATTTTGTGCAGCAGTGCACTACTTGTCAACAAGCAAAGGTAGAACACAATAGAATGCCTTCAACCTTTACCAATCCCATCTCAAGCTTGGGAGGTGGTCTGCTTTACCAGACTCCATGGCTACTTGGGAAGATGATTCTGATGTCAAGACACCATCATGAGGACACGCTGGTTGCTAAGAGAGGGAGAGTGTCAGGAATAGTGGTTTCCTAGCGGGCCCCACTTGTAAGGGTAGAAGATACTGCTTCTGTTGCCCAGCTGGCAACAGTGCAGGGAGAGACCGGCGTGTATATAAGCCAGGGAAACCTTCAGAAGGAGGGTATCGAATTGTAACTGAACTCTAACCGAAATCCAATCGTCCTCGCGGGTTCCTGTCGTGCTCCAATTCTACTCTTCCCCTGTTCCAGTTCTGCCTTCCCTGTTCCAATTCCTGCTACCCTTCCTCCACTCTGCCTAGACCATCACAAGAGACCTGTCAAGACGGTTTTTTTTGCAGGTAGGCCTAGCAGGTAGCGGAATCAGATCGTCTAACGTTGGGCTCCTGGACTGTACTCTGCAGTTCATCATCGTAGCCGTTCCTTTTAGATCCAACCGTGAGACTCTAAATGCCAATTTAACAAGCCTGCAGGCCGGCCCATTTTAGCCCAGCCACTTGACTCCCCCAGTTTCCCCTGCGTGAGTCGCCACTCCGCCGCCGTTGTGGACTCCCTGCGAGTCGCCTCTGCCGGCTAGCAGCCGCTGCTGCCTGGTCACGCCGGCGGGCGCAGAGCCGCGGGGCGCGCGTATAGGCGCGGGCCGCACAGGCACAAGGTCACGTAGGCATGCGTGGAGGCGATGGGGCCGCAACGGACCATGTCTCGCTTGTTCCGTTGTTCGCTATCAGGTGCCGCGCCACCACTTCCTACCGCCCCTACACGCAGCTGGTACGGTGCCGCCATTGCCAGCCGGCCGGTCCGCTGCCGCCCGTCGAGGCCTGGCCATCGCGGACTACAGAAACCAGGGAGACGATACACATGCAAGCCCCCACTCCATTCGTAAGTTCTATTTTGCATCCTTCCCCCACTAGTGTTTGAATTAGGCATTGTGGACTAATCAACGACAGTACAGTATGCATGCTTTGACGTTGCGTTCCAATTGATGGGAACAATTTATTTCTTATCTCGTGTCAACAGGCAAGCGATTTGGTTGAATCCGACCATGTCTTTTATGCATGGAAGGTGTTTGACGTTTTGTCTAGGAAAGAATATCCATGTTCAGAACGAACGGGCCGGGTGCCAACACCATCTAAGGGACCTAAGGTCTGCCCCACCTAAAAGTTTAGGCGAGCTCCGCCACTGCCTGAAGATGTTGGAAAGCATTCATTTTTAAGCCATGAAGATGTTCGACAAATGGCAGAGTTGAATGGCGCACTCATGGTCAAGCAATGCATCTGCACCAAGGTGCCTGGCAACAACAGAATTCTTTGATTCTTGTCAATTTAAGCTCCAAAAAGAAACTGTGTTACATTTGTGAGTGGATGCTTGTGGCACTTTGACCACACACTCCTTGTATCTGTAACCAGCTTGCCAAATTCCATCCCATGATTGTACAATGTCTGGTCCGCTCTTTTAAAAGTTACTTCAAGCTCGGTTTCCTTCACCAGATGTAGCTGGATACCAGAGCTTATATTTCTGTTTCAGGGAAAACAAAGAACTGACTCTTCAGCAAATTGTTGTGCGCCTACAATCTATAATATGCATTGATGAAGTACTAAGTGATGGCGAAGGAGGGAGGACAAGGGGAGGTTCGAGACGCCCGACGGCGAGGCCTTCATCCAGTACCACCTCCTCGACGGCAACAGGGGCGGCGGGGCTCCTATGGCGGCGGTGATGGACATGATGCTGTAAACTGAGTTCTGCAAGTGCTAGCAACCTATGTAAATTATGACTATTGCCAATGGATTTGTAAAGATTGCCATTGTGCAAGTGTGAGCAAGCTTCCCATTGTATTATAAATTGTTCTGTCATACTATTGCCGATGAAATACACAAAAGCTATTGCTGGGAATTGCAACTTCAGAGGCTACATCTAGTTTCAAGTGCATATGACATTACTGTGTTCTGTCATACTATTGCCGATGAAATACACAAAAGCTATTGCTGGGAATTGCAACTTCAGAGGCTACATCTAGTTTCAAGTGCATATGCTGAATATCTGAACATGATTCAAAGGACGCTGATGATCCATGTTCCATGATGCAGAGACTACATGATCTGTGCAATTAGAAGTCAGCGATAACACCATCTGTCATTGATCCCTAGAAAATAAAAGAGCAATAATTCAACATAGTGACCATGTTAAATTCAGAGGAAATGTCTATTACTTTTGAAATATTACGGTCAAAAGTTCAGAGAAGCTATTTATGGCCATGTATGGTTTAGACATCCCTTCCTTGGGTAAAGAAGTGCTAGGGAAAATATTTGGTGCTGCTGCATCATCATGTAATGCAACTTGTATATTTTCTTGTTCCTTCAGATAAAAGAGAAGCAAATAATCAAATACAATTGAATTGTTTTTCCAGTGAACTCAATATGTCTTCTGTTATGACATACCTTTAAAACCTTTTTCTTTTCCTTACCTCCCTTCTTTGCAAAAGTTTGTTGTTCCTTCACATAAAAGAGAATACATAAGCATGCTTCCTGCTTGACCATATGTCATCTCTCTTTGGCGCTTGCCCCGTAAATAGTTCTTGTGGTCTTGAAGAGTGTAACTGAGATTAACTGAGCCACCAACTTGGATGCAAGCCAACTCATGTGCGAACTGCACAATTGGTTCTAGTTTCAGCTCTCGGACACTTCGTTAGATGATCCCTTTTATCTAGCAACCTGTGACCCTCATTTGCACAAACATATCTGCAGGAACTGATTTTTCCATCTGACTTTCTTTTGTTTGTGTACCTTTTTCTAACCTCAAAGCCTTTTTGACCCCCATAGGTAATCCAAAACATCCAAGCCTCATCTATAGTACCGAATTCCATGCCAACTTGAGGTAATAGACTAGGAAGCAAACCCTCCCTACAATAAAAAAAATAAGGATGTACATGGTATTATTTATGCTGTTCAAATAAATATTTGATTTGGTGATGAAGATGAACTGAACATCTAATCAGATGGACAGAAAGGAACGACAGTGGCATTACATACCTTTCTTCTTCCATCTTAAAATGTAGATTTTGTTTTGATTGCAAGCAAGTTTATATTTCCTTCAAGCTTCCATCTTGAACATGTTGATTTTGTTTTGATGCAGACTGTATCCCAGATTTCCTTGAATCTACCATTTCAGCACAATCATATTAGACCTAGCAGCACCAGGATACGAAAGAGAGGACAAGTGCTGGGATTTTTGGAACCTGGAAGGAGACCGATCAGCACCAGGAGATGTCGATCACCGTCGCATGGGTTTTCACTCTGCACTTGGACCGAGCGGCACCAGGATACGTCGATCGCCGCCGCGTGACTGCGCTCGTGCTCGTGCTCGCGCCAAAAACGAGAGGAGCGGCGCCAAAACAGCAAGAAATCGCGCCAAAAAGGAAACGCCTCGGCTCTTTTCTACTGAAGCAGGCCGTGCTCTTGGGGCAAAGCCCAACGTGCAGAGGAGGGCTGCGCAGATCATCTGCTCACCGTCCGATCCGAGCTGAGTGGCCAGATTACTCCCGACTGCAGACGACAGTTCACGAAGCAAAGTTAGACGATCTGATTCCCAGGTAGCAGGCCAGCTTGCGTCTGCTTGCATCCCTAATCCCATCGTACTGCAGGTAGCTGTGTCCACAATGCAACCATACACAAATTGCATCGTGTACGTGCCCGGCAGTCACAGGCACCACACTCCACACTCCACAGGGCTGGCGCAGGGGGTATGCAGGCAAGCATATGTCGTGCACAATGATGAAGGTTTGTTTGTACTGCCAAAAGTCCGAATGCAAACGAAGCAGGTTCACGTGCATGCATTCATCTCCTCGTCTCATCGCATCGCACGTACGACCCCTGGTTGGTGCGTGCTCATCAACCACCGCCGCTGCAGTAACACTGCACCTGCCCTCGCTCACTCATCAGCTCGCTGCCGGCCCACATCATCAGATTTCCAGCTAACGCACATACAGACATAGGTTGTGTTTAGATGGGTGTAAAGTGGGTGTAAAGTTCTTGTAGCACTTTTCGTTGTTATTTGGTAAAATTTATCCAATTATGGACTAACTAGGCTCAAAAGATTCGTCTCGACATTTACAAACAAACTGTGCAATTAGTTATTTTTTTTACCTACATTTAATCCTCCATGCATACGTCCAAAGATTTGATGTGACGGGAAATCTTGTAAAATTTTTGGAATTTTGAAGAATCTAAACACTGCCATACTACTACACTCTCCAACCTGATGAGTTGCCAAGGCCCTATCTATACCCTACCCCTGGCACCACCTTTGCTCAGCTCCGTCCATCACAGCTAGCTAGAATTCCTCACCACACTAGCTCCACACTTCACTGACCACACACTAGCAGCTCACCCGGCCCGGTGCTCTGTCCAGCACCTGCAATGGCTGCTCCACGCCTCGCCCTGGTCGCCGCGGTGGCGGTCCTGGCGCTGCTGGTAGCATCCAAGACGGCGTCGGCGGCGGTGAGCTGTGGGGAGGTGACCTCGTCGGTGGCGCCGTGCCTCGGGTACGCGATGGGCACCGCGTCGTCGCCCTCCGCGGCGTGCTGCAACGGGGTGCGCTCGCTTAACAGCCGCGCGACGTCGACCGCGGACCGCCAGGCGGCCTGCGCCTGCCTCAAGAGCATGACGAGCAGGCTCGGCGGCGGCGGCGGCGTCAGCATGGGCAACGCTGCCAGCATCCCCGGCAAGTGCGGCGTCACTGTCGGCGTGCCCATCAGCCCCAACGTCGACTGCTCCAAGTACGTCGGCCGATCGAGTCCACTGTCCATTAATTAATGTCCATGCATCCATGCATGCACACTGATGTATGGCCCTGTTTAGATGCCAAATTTTTTCCCAAATTCCACCATGCAAAAAGAAGATTCCCCATCACATCAAAATGTCGGCACATGTATGGAGTACTAAATATAGATGAAATCAAAAACTAATTGCACAGTTTTATTGTTATTTACGAGACGAACGTTTTGAGCCTAATTAGTCAATGTTTGGACAATGTTTACCAAATAAAAACAAAACGCTACAGTATCCTACAGTAATTCGGCCACCCCCAATTTGGGCTAACTAAACAAGGCCTATGAGTAATTTTCTGCTAAGTGAAGTGCTAACCATGGATTAATATCTTTTGTGTTATGTACATGCAGGATCAACTGATGGGCCGGTCATGCTGTGCATGCATGCTCGTTGGATGGCGATCACATCATGCAGACGTTGTCGTAGCAGATGGACTCCATGGATGAATGATGATGAGATAGATACATAAAGGAGTAGATAATGCACCCGTTAGTGATCACTCCGTTTAGTTATTTACTATTTACTACCTTTAATTTACACCACCTCTGTCGATGTGGCTGTCGTCGTGTACCTCGTATGTGTGTGTGTAGCAGGCTATCTAGCAGAGCAGCACTCACTGTCCTTGGGTTTGCTTGCCTTTAAAGCTTGTTGCTTTGGCACAGGTTTCTGAATAATGAATACTAGCTTTTGTGTGATGCGTTCAAGTAATATATACACGCGACTATTTGCTCATATCATCTGTGGGTTCTCAGTGCCTCTGCTGCTGGCTGGCTGATGCCGGCTGCGGCTGCATGCCGGCCGTGTCCTTGTCTGCCTGCTTCAGTGATTCATTACTCATTGACCTTAACCGCTCCCGCTCTATATATGCACCATGTCATCATTGCAATATGAGGCTGGTTTAATTGCTGAAGTAACAGAATCCGGACTTGCTTGTAACTTATGGAAACTGTAGGATTAATTTCGCTGCATGCATATTGCTGTTGCATTTGGGTGCTCTGCACGGATATAATAATGACCTGTGTGTGGATCTTTCCTACCACTATGGCCTAATTCGGCTGGGCTGATAAGCCGGCTGAAAAATACTGTTGACTAATTTGGTGTGAGAGAAAAATACTATTCCGGCTGAAAAAATAAGCTGAAAAAGACGGATTATAAGCCGGGTGAACAGGCTCTATATCATGTCCCTACATCTTTGTTCTTTGCCATACAACCTTACCCTACCTTTGCAACGACAACCAGATGCATGAGACTGTCCGCACCGCGTCCGGTAAAGGCAACCGCTAAACGTGTATAGCGGATGAAACAGCCGCAGCGGGGTACGCTACCCTGCACGCTATCGTTGCAGACAGGCGGGCGTCCGCTACTCCTGGCGGACGAGCAGGGCTTCCGCTACGCGCCTGCGTGGCGCGGGGCCTGCGCGGCCTCGTCCTCCGCTGAAAGGATCAAGATGACCAAGAGGGGGGGTGAATTGGGCTTTTCTAAAAATTAATTGCAAGAATTAAATCCTACAAGCCAAACTTCACCCCTAGTGCCTACTAGTGTTCCTTGTGATTCTACAGGTAAAAGTTTTGCACCCTAAGTTCTAATCCTAGACTAGCATGGCAATTCTAGGAAAGTAAACAAGCAATGAAGGTAATACACGAAAGTAAATGCTTGAAAGTAAGGGTTAGGAACACGGCGATATTTTGCCAAGGTATCGGAGAGTCGTCACTCCCCACTAGTCCTCGTTGGAGCACCCGCGCAAGGGTGTAGCTCCCCCTTGATCCGCGCAAGGATCAAGTGCTCTCTACAGGTTGATTCTTCGACACTCCGTCGCGGCAAATCACCCAAAACCGCTCACAACATGAGTTGGGTCACCCACAAGCTCGCCGGATGATCACCAAACTCCCAATCACCACCAAACCGTCTAGGTGATGGCAATCACCAAGAGTAACAAGCTAGAACTCTCACTTGACCACAACAAGCCTAATGAGAAGATGGATGCACACTTGCTACACTCTTATCACTAGTGAGAAATCTCAAACTTTGATTCTCAAATCACCATCCTCACTAGGGCTCATGTACTCCCTTGCACTTCAAAGGTGTTTCTCAGCTGAACAAATGAGCAAGAGACCTCTAAAATAGGTGGAGGGGATGTATTTATACACCCCTCAGACAAATCCAACCGTTACCTGCCAAATCAGCAAAACTCGTATTGACCGGACGCGCTGGTCAATATGACCGGACGTGCCGGTCGAGTGTAACGGTCAAAAACCAAAAGTCAATGCTGAGTGACCGGACGCGCTGGTCAGGGATGACCGTACGCGTCCGATCATGTAAGAACCTAACTGAACTTCCACCTGACGCTCGACCGCGTCCGATCATAGATGACCGGACGCGTCAGGTTAGCTTGGGACCTTACTGGAACGTGACCGGACACGTTCGATCACTTCACAGTCACGTCTGATTACACTTTTACCCTCTGAAACACGTGTTAGACTGACCACCGCGTCCGGTCCTCTCAGGGATCGCGTCCGGTCGATCAGTTAACGACGCAGTGACTTGTTAGTATTGACCGGACGCGTTCGGTCATGACAAAGACCACGTCCGGTCAAGGGTAAACTGCTCAAACGACTTCTAAACGCGACGCAACTTGAACCAAGTTGCTTCCAACTGAACTTTGAGCTTTTCTAGAGCTACCTAGTGCTAAGTTTGATAAGTGTGCATCACACCTAAACAAAAGACTCACCTAGGTCAAGCTACTCGCTCATGCCCCCCTTTATAGTACGGTCAAAGGAAGAAACAAAGATCCTAACGACTATTCCGGATGTAACTCAACACCTTGACATCCGGAACTAATCGTCCTTAATCTTGTTGTTGATCCTTTGAAAACCGAAACGATTTCCATCAAGGGACATGAATACCATAGTGCCCAAAGTAGTTATCAACTCCATGACCTAACTTACCAACGTTTTTACAAAACACACGTTAGTCATGGTAATAATGCGTTGTCATCAATTGCCGAAACCAACACCGGGGCCTAGATGCTTTCAATCTCCCCCTTTTTGGTGATTGATGACAACACTTAGATTCAGAAGAAATTAGAGTTGAGGTTTTTTATCATGCTTGGTTCACATAAGCACAAAGCTGTAAGCATAAGAGGTTAGTAATTGCTTATGTGTTCTAAGCCAACTGAGTGTATTGATAATATCAAACATGAAGAGTTAGTACACATAAAACATAGCTCATATGAAATTAGAGTAAGGCACGGAAGCACAACCTTATGAGCTAAACACAAAAAAGTGACATAATATGAAATAAAGCCTCACAAACTCATAGTCACACAATGCAGGGCGAGAAAATAAACATGATGCATGAATGTAGCACACATGGAAAAATGAAACCCTCTATCAACACTTCCCCTGAATCTACGCTCTCTCCCCCTTTGGCATTAAACGCCAAAAAGAAAACTAAGGATCTGACGGGGGAACAGAAGCTGTCGTGTCGGGTGTCGAGGAGCATGGAGTGATCACAAATTGTGAAGTGTTCTCCTCAGACTCTGAACTGTCAGGCTGACCCTCTGAAGATTGGTGTGGCAGTGAAGCGGTCTGGGTCTATAGAGCAGGTGCAGCAACTGAAGGTGTAGTAGCAACTATAGGAGCAGTCACTGTCGCCTGAGCCTGAAAGACACCAAGAGTAGGAGGATCTGTCGATGCAACTGAGGATAGCACAGTCTCTATAGTTGCGGCCCCTGACACTGGAAGTGCAGCAGTCTCTGAAGCTGACATCTCTGAAGTGGTCACAAAAGTGGTGTACGAAGGTGTCGGCTGTCCAGTCAGCTCACTGTAGGTGGCACTGAAGTCATGGAACAGAGTGCCTGAGAGGAGGTAAGGTCTCGGCTGAGCTGGTGGAGTAAACCCTGTCTGAATAGGAGTGTAACTTGGGGACTGAAACGTCTGAGGCACCTGCTGCTGGGGAGAGGTGTACTGAAAACTTGGCTATCCCTGACTCTGAGGTCCACTGGACTGTAGTGCTGGAGTCAGGACAGACGGTGGTGGAGATACCCCAACAGTGACAAGGTGTCACAGGAGCTCTAGGTACTGCTGCTAGGTGGCTACCTGCTGCCTCTGCATCTCGAACTGCTGTCTCTAGAACTCTAGCTGCTGCCTCTGTAACTCATCCTGACGAGCCTGAATCTGAGCAAATGCGGCAGTTGTGTCCTAAGCCTGTCTCTGCATCTGAATCTCCTGTCTCTCCTGGGTCTGGGTCAGCCTCTCAAGAATAGCCACCATGGCTGGGTCTGAGCGGGAGGCTGAGCTTGAACCACCGGCCTTATGGTCGTGAGGCCGAGGAGAGCGGTATCGGGGGATGGGCTGATAGTCCTTATCTGTGCTGTCAGTAGCCACGTCCTTGACTGGATCAACTGGCTGAGCATCAAGATCTGCTAGCTCTGCCTCAGCAAGACCCTCAACGGTCTCGTCCTGCTCAGCAGCTGTCTCTGGTACCTCTGGCCTCTGACGCTGTCCTAGGCCAGGTGCCTGCTCTCTGGTAACTGATGCCCACAACTATCGGATATCATACTCTGGAAAAGCTGTAGTGGTATCAGAAATCTCTGCTCGAATCTCTACATGCAGTTCACACGCAGATCTAATGATAAAGCATATCCAATGTGCATACGAAGCTGCCTGTGACCCTTGAATCCCTCTGCCAAGGTGTCCTCCATCTCACATAGCATCAGATCCCAAAGATCGAACAGTGTCTGTGAGATGAGGTGATGTATTACCCATAGCTGCATGCGAGTCAATCCCTCTCTGTATCCAAGCCTCAGAAGTAGTGTCCTCCTCACAATAGCATCAAGGACTCTGGCTAGGGGAGTCAAGCTGGCAGGTGTACGTCGAGACCCCTCGCTAAAAGGCTCATGGAAACAGGGTCTGATCATATCTGTAGGGGGCACTGTCCCGCCATGAGGGCGTCTCGGAGGTGCAGTTTGTCCAAAACACAGCTGATGTATCTTTATCTCTGAAGCTAGGAGTCTGAGAATCTCCCAAACCCTAGTGCTATAGAGTCTGCGATCACGGCCTCTGAATGCAAAGTGAATAAACTCATGTGCTGGGTCAATCCAAAGTGAAGAATAGAACTCTCTGACCCAGGTCCCGCAGTATGCTCCAGTCCGTCCAAGAAGATCTGACAATCCAGGTAGAAAGGACAGATGCGGACGAAGCTGCTCACCAACCACCTCAACTAAGGCCTCCAGTCGACAGACTCTCTAAGGTCTGAAAGCAATCCCGCTGTCGACATATGCTCTATAAAAGTCCTCGTGCAGAGGAGTGTAGAAACCCTCTGAAGCCCGAGGATCCCGCTGAGGTGGGAACCACCGAGTGACCTCAACGAACCTGAGGGCCTAGACCTGTCTAGCTGTAGCTCCTCTAAGGTCAAAGTGCTCAACTGGGGGGTGACCTCGAGCCCTAGGAGGTGGATGACCTCCACGACGCTGACCCTCTGGCCTAGGAGTCACCTGAGCTCACGTACGTCCTGAGCGACGACGCTGTGGAGAGTGAACTGTCTGCTCCTCAGTCTCCTCTGGGTCCTCGGTAGGCTGCTCTACAGGTGCATCCACTATCTCTTCTGTGGCCTCTGTACCAAGCTGTCGACCTTCAAGGTGAAAGCGACTTTCGCCAATACATATACCACTACTCCTGCCACCTCTCTCTGCTGCCTCTGCTGCATCTGCAACTGCCTGAGCCACCTCTGCCTCTGTAAGTGTTCTCTTTCTCTTCTTGGCGGCTATCTTCACTCGCTTGCCGCGAGCTACCTCGGTCCTCCTAGGAGGACTCTCATCCCCGTCACTAGGTGCACCACCAGCATTCTTGCAGCAAACCGTACTAACAAACTGCTGTATTTGAGAAAATCTGGATAGTAACAGATGATGAACTGACACTTGTGAGGCTTGGCCTCAATCTGTATCCGTAGGCTTGGCCTCAGATTCACAACTAATCACCTGACACACACAACATCGACAGGACGAACTGAAACGATAGAATAGATGGATCTACTATAAGCAACATATATTATCTAATAGATGAGTAAGATCCTAATGAAAGCAAGCATTTTAGATAAGACGTGAAAGGACCGTGAAAGCTACCTCGGATGAGCGAAGTTCCGATGAACGAAAGATGATCTCGACGAGCTAGGGTTACCCGGAAACGACGATCGAAACCCTGGAGTACCGATGAGATCAAAGATTGCATTAGTAATTCACCGGAAATTCAACGGCAAATCCTAATCCAAGGCAAAAACGTCACCTTGCGGAGACCGAGACGCTCGCGGAGACGTAACCGTGCGAAAGACTTCGGCTAGGATTAGGTCTCCAGGGTTAGGTCTTTGCGACAGCAAGTGCGGACTCCGTGCGATGGCGTGCGCGGCAGAGAGCGCGGACACTCGATGGCGGTGCACTAACAGAGAGCATAGACGCGCGGTGGCAGACGCGGTGGCACGGCGGCTCGGCTGCGGCGGCAGAACGGCGAGCTCACGGGCGCGGAGGCGGTGGCGTGCGCAGCTGCGGTGGAGTGCTCGGCTGCGGTGGTGTGCTCGGCTGCGGTGGAGTGCCCGGGCGCGGGCGTGGACGGCGGCTCGGCAGCGGTGGCGCTGGACTGTGGCAGCGGCGGCGAGATTACGGCGAGGGTTCGGAGCGGCTGAGGATCGAGAAGAAAAAAGAAAAACGCGAGATCCGAACGTACGACTAAAAAGGGTGAGATCCACCTTTCGCGCGATGACCGGACGCGGTGGAGGCAGCGTCTGGTCACAGCCCAGTAAGCTCTTGGAACGACCGGACACGTCCGATTATGCACGATCGGACGCTGACAGAGTCCGGTCAAATTTTGCCCAGAAAATTAAAACGGATGACCAGACGCGGTGGTGGTGGCCGGGACCGGACGCAGTGGTCAGCAGCTGCGCGTCCGGTGCAGCGTCTGGTTAGAGATCTTAAAGAGATTCTTTGGGAATGACCGGACGCGCTAGTGGACGCCGGGACCGGACGCGGTGGTGAAGCAGAACCGCGTCCGATGCAGCGTCCGGTCCAGCGTCTGGTCGCTGTTTAACGCCTTTCTTCAATCCGATCTTCGACGCGACTTCTCCCAATCAAGTTCTAATTCAAAGAGACTCAAATAAACACCAATTGGAACCTAATATGAGTGACCTCACTCAAACCCTCAAGTTTTTCAAAGTATTTTGTCTTAGACTAGTATTATTTTTAAGAAAATATGCAATAAACACCCGAGGAGCAACGTATGGCCATGCAATAGAGTTTGTGAACCCTTGGGAGCTTCAAATGCTCTCTCTATTCATGGACGAACATAGAGGTTACTCAAAGCTAAACCGAAAAGAAACAACAATGCAACAACCATGTATATGCAATGCAAAGCGAGAAAGGAAGACTAGGTTGCTTGTCAAGTTTGATCCATGGTTAGGCTTCTTCACTCCTCCAAAAGGAGGGTTATCGTAACTGTGTTAGACAAGTTCTAGATGCATTGCGGAGAATTAAACATGACATATAATACAATGCAATGCAAGGGATAACACAAGCTCATTTTTTTAAAGTTACTAGAATCAAGCACATTTAGTTCACTTCTCAACCTACAAAAGGTAGCCTCATCTAAAGGTTTAGTGAAGATATCCGCTACTTGATTTTCACTTCTTACACATTCTAGTGATATATCATTTTTAGCAACATGATCTCTTAGAAAGTGGTGGCGGATATCAATGTGCTTGGTGCATGAGTGTTGTACCAGATTATTAGCAATTTTAACGGCACTTTCATTGTCACATAAAAGCGGCACCTTTTCAAGAACAACTCCATAGTCTAGGAGGATTTGTTTCATGTATAAGTTTTGTGCACAACAAGCCCCCGCGGCAATGTATTCCGCCTTGGCGGTGGACAAAGCCACACTATTTTACTTTTTAGATGACCAAGATACTAAGGACCTCCCAAGCAAATGGCACCCTCTGGATGTGCTTTTTCTATCAATTTTGTAATCGGCATAATCCGAATCGGAATAGCCAACTAGTTGGAATCTAGCTCCTTTGGGGTACCAAAGACCGATGCTTGGGGTGTACTTAAGATATCTTAAGATTCTTTTTACGGCACTTAGGTGAGGTTCTTTAGGGAACGCTTGAAAGCGAGCACACATGCACACATTAAACATGATATCAGGCCTAGATGCGGTAAGGTACAACAAGCTACCAATCATAGAACGGTAAAGTATTTGATCAATTGGTTTACCTCTCTCATCTAGGTCGAGATGCCCATTAGATGGCATTGGGGTCTTGATTGGCTTACACTCTTCCATCTTGAATCTTTTGAGAAGATCCTTGGTATACTTTTCTTGAGAGATAAAGATCCGTTCTCTCATTTGTTTGATTTGAAAACCAAGGAAGAATGTTAGCTCACCAATTATTGACATCTCGAACTCCTTCGACATCAATTCACCAAATTCTTTACAATAATCTTTATTTGTTGACCCGAAGATGATATCATCAACATAGACTTGACAAATGAATATCTCTCCATTAAGCTTCTTAGTGAATAGTGTGGTGTCAACCTTCCTAATAGTGAAGCCCTTCTCAATGAGGAAGTCCCGGAGGCGCTCATACCATGCTCTAGGGGCTTGCTTGAGCCCATATAGCGCCTTGGACAACCTATAAACATGATTAGGATATCTAGGGTCTTTAAACCCGGGAGGTTGTTCAACATAGACTAGTTCATTTATGAAGCCATTTAAAAATGCACTTTTCACATCCATTTGATATAGTTTCATTTCATGATGTGATGCATATGCAAGAAGGATACGAAGGGCTTCAAGTCTTGCAACAGGTGCAAAGGTCTCTCCAAAGTCAAGACCTTCAACTTGGGAGAACCCCTTTGCAACTAGTCTTGCCTTGTTCCTCACTACTACGCCTTGATCATCTTACTTGTTGCGGAACACCCACTTGGTTCTAATGACTCTTGCACCTTTTGGATGCTCTTCAAGTGTCCAAACTTGATTGCGGGCGAAGTTATTCAATTCTTCATGCATAGCATTCACCCAATCCGGATCTTGAAGAGCTTCTTCTACATTCTTAGGTTCAAGACAAGAGACAAAAGAGTGATGTTCAACAAAAGAAGTAAGCTTTTGAGATCGAGTCATTACACCCTTTGTATGACTCCCTATGATGAGATCTTGTGGATGTGCTTGAAGTAGAGGTGAGTTTCTTCTATCAACCACTTGAGGAGAGGGATGGGGAGCATCAACATCTTGAGCTTGTGCCTCGGCTTGTTGATGAGAGACATGAGTATCTTCATTTTCAACTCTCATTCTTGTCATCATCTAGAGGCACATGTGATGAAGATGGTGGATTGATAATTTATACATCGTCTTCATCATTTTAGGCTTGATGTCTCCCACTGACATGTTCTTCATGGCCTCTCTCAATGGTTCATCACCTACATCATCATAATTCTCAATTGCTCCTTGGGAGCCGTTAGATTCATCAAATTCCACATCATATGTTTCTTCAACCAAACCGGTGGCATGGTTAAATACTCTATATGTTTTGGACTTTGATGAGTAACCAACAAGAAAACCAATATCACAACGTCTTTGAAACTTCCCTAGGTGTTGACGCTTCTTGTAGATGTAGCATTTGCAATCAAACACCCGGAAGAATGAGACGTCCGGCTTCTTCCCATTTAGCAACTCATAGGGGGTCTTGCCAAGGAACTTTTGTAGAAAGAGGCGATTTGAAGCATAGCATGCGGTGTTGATTGCCTCGGCCCATAATTTTTCCGGTGTGTTGTACTCATCTAGCATTGTTCTTGCAAGGGTGATCAAAGTCCGGTTCTTTCTCTCAACTACACCATTTTGTTGAGGAGTGTAGGTTGATGAAACTTCATGCTTGATTTTAATTTCATCACAATAAGCTTCAATGTTTGTGTTGTCAAACTCTTTGCCATTGTCACTTCTAATCTTTTTTATCTTGACTTCAAATTCAATTTGAGCTCTCTTTGCAAACTGCTTGAAGCAATTTGCCACTTTAGATTTGTCATGAAGGAAGAAAGTCCAAGTGTATCTTGAGTAGTCATCCACAATCACTAGGCAATAGAGATTTCTACCCAAGCTCTTATAAGTTGTAGGACCAAACAAATCCATGTGAAGAAGTTCTAACACTCTTGATGTTGACATGTAAGCTTTGGTTGGATGAGTATTTGCAACTTGTTTGCCGGCTTGACATGCACTACAAGGTTTGTCCTTCTCAAACTTTACATCCTTCAAACCTCTCACTAATTCTTTCTTCAATAGCTTATTGAGAGTGTTCATTCCAACATGAGCAAGCCTCCTATGCCAAAGCCATCCAAGTGTAGTTTTGGTGAACAAACATGTCATCAAGTTTGCATCTTCGGAGGTGAAGTCAACAAGATAGAGATTATTGTATCTAAAGCCTTTGAAAATCACTTGCTTGTCATCTATCTTTGTAACTACCACTTTATTTGGAGTAAACAAGCATTGTTAGCCAAGGTCACAAAGTTGCCCAACGGATAGTAAGTTGAAACTCAATGAAGCAACATAGATCACATTTGAGAGAGAGTGATCATTTGATATTGCAATATTGCCTATATCCTTGACTTTGCTCTTTGAATTGTCCCCAAAAGTGATTTTCTCTTGACATACCCCATTTTCTTCAAGTGAGGTGAACATACGAGGATCATCGGTCATATATTGTGTGCAACCACTATCAATCACCTAATGAGATCCACCGGTCTTGTAGTTCACCTACACACAAGAGATCAAGCCTTTTGTTTAGGGACCCAAACTTGAGAGGGACCCTTGACTTTCTCAACTAGTGACTTGGCAACCCATATTTTCTTTGGCCTATTTTTGTTAGGGGGACCCAAGAACATGACTTTCATCTTTCCACTTGAATCTTTTCTAAGCATGTAATGAGTATTGAAAGCAAAGGGTCTAGCATGCTTGGGCAAGGGTTGTGGTGGTGGAGTTTTGCACTCATGAGCAAAATGGCCATCTTGTCCACACTCAACACATCTCTTTGGCTTGGGCTTTGGCTTGCTTTGTTGTTGTTGAGCTTTGGCCTTCTTCTCTTGATTTGCCAAGTAACCAATGCCACTTCTATCCATCTTCATGACGGTGTTCATGAGTAGCTCACTTTGCAAATATTGGCCTCTTGTGAACTTGCTTAGGCCGGTCTTGAGATGCTCTTTTTTCTTGCTTGAGCTTTTTGTTTTCTTCAATAAGTGACTCATTTGGTGCTTGCTTTTCAAGAGCCATCAACTTCTTGTTCTCATTCTTAAGCATCTCATTTTCACTCTTGAGCTTGACATACTTATCATAGTTGTCGGACTCAACCACACTCTTGCCTTTGCCGCTAGAGCCTTGCTCAAAGTTCTCAACAATCAAATCATCACATGATGTAGCTATATCAATCTTAACAACTTGGTTAGTAGCATCATGTGTCTCAAGAGCAAGCTCATTAGCAACAATAAGACTATCATAGTTGATTTTCAATGTAGTATATTCATCTTTTAGCAAGTTGAGCCTAGTGATGTGTTCACCATGCTTCTTCTCAAGTTTATCATGTTCATCTCTAAGCTTTTTGTTAGAAGTTTTGAGCTCCTTGAGAGTAGAAGATATAGTTTCATTTTAATCTTTGATCTCGTCACTAGTCTTATGTGCATTCTCAAGCTTAGATGAGAGTGATTCATTTTCATTTTGAAGCTCATCATTTTCATTTCTAGTTCTTCTTATGATTTTAGAATATTTGTTCAACAATTTTACAAGTTCAACATAAGAAGGTGCATCATATTCATCATCATCATCACTATCATTGTTTTGTACCTTTCGTTCACCCTTAGCCATAAGGCATAGATGAGTAGTGGAAGATGATGGTGAAGGTGGCAGTGAAGGTGGTGATAAAGATGTCAGTGAAGATGATGATGGCCCAATCACAAATGCGGCGACCTTCTCTTTCTCATCGTCGCTCTCATCGCCGGAGGACTCACATGATGACTCAATATCGGTGAGCCAATCACCAATAATGTAAGCTTTGCCTTCCTTCTTCTTCTTGTAGAACTCTCTTCTCTTGCCATCTTTCTTTTTGTATGGCTTGTTCTTTTTCTCATCTTCTTCATCACTTGAATCATCTTTCTTGCCCTTGTACTTGTTTTTGTACTTGTCTTTTGGAGGCTTCGGGCATTGATGAGCTAAATGGCCAAGTTCACCACAATTGAAGCAATCAATCTCGGATATTGGCTTCCTTTTGTTACTTGTGAAGAATTTCTTCTTCTTGCCATCGAACTTGATGTCACTCTTGTTGAGCTTCTTTAGCATCTTGGTGGTCTTTCTCACCATGAGTGCAAGTGATGCATCATCAATATCACTTTCACTTGAGCTTTCTTGCACTATCATGGCTTGGCCCTTCTTCTTTTTCTTTTTATGGCTAGCTTTGAAGGCCAAGTCCTTCTTCTTGGAAGATGATGAGCCCTCTTCCGGAGTGATGTGCATGTACATCTCATGTGCATTGATCTTTCCCAATACTTGTGTCGGTGTTGCGGCGGACAGATCACTTTGGTAAAGTACGATGACAATGTGCCCATACTTCTCAACGAGAAGAACACTCAAGATCCTCCTTGCAACATCCGATTGACTCATTTGAGTGAGTCCAAGAGCATTGAGATCTACTACAAGAACATTCAATCGAGTGTACATTTCATTAGCACTTTCTTTGGGAAGCATCTCAAAAGAATTAATTTTCTTTAAAGCAATATGATAGCGTTCCTCATGCTCACTCTTAGTTCCCTCATGGAGAGCACAAAGGTTTTTCCACAATTCATGAGCGTTTTTGGCATTACGCACACGATTAAAGATATCCTTGCCTAGGCCCCGGTAGAGTGCATTTTTTGCCTTTGCATTCCACCGGTCGTACTTCTCCTCGTCACCACTTGGGTTGGCGGGATCCTTAATAGGGGAAAGCCCTTTGGTTGCGGTTCTAAGGCACCCAACATCTATGGCTTCGAGGTACGCCTCCATACGAATTTTCCAATATGAAAAATCATCTCCCTCAAAAGTGGAAGTGGTCCTTCCCCATTAGACATCTTGCTCTAGGCGGTGAAGCCTAAATAAAGAGCAACACGGCTCCGATACCAATTGAAAGGATCAAGATGCCCAAGAGGGGGGGTGAATTGGGCTTTTCTAAAAATTAATTGCAAGAATTAAATCCTATAAGCCAAACTTCACCCCTAGTGCCTACTAGTGTTCCTTGTGATTCTACAGGTAAAAGTTTTGCACCCTAAGTTCCAATCCTAGACTAGCATGGCAATTCTAGGAAAATAAACAAGCAATGAAGGTAATAAACGAAAGTAAATGCTTGAAAGTAAGGGTTAGGAATACGGCGATATTTTGCCGAGGTATCAGAGAGTCGCCACTCCCCACTAGTCCTCATTGGAGCACCCGTGCAAGGGTGTAGCTCCCCCTTGATCCGCGCAAGGATCAAGTGCTCTCTACGGGTTGATTCTTCAACACTCTGTCATGGTGAATCACCCAAAACCGCTCACAACATGACTTGGGTCACCCACAAGCTCGTCGGATGATCACCAAACTCCTAATCACCACCAAACCATCTAGGTGATGGTGATCACCAAGAGTAACAAGCTAGAACTCTCAATTGACCACAACAAGCCTAATGAGAAGATGGATGCACACTTGCTACACTCTTGTCACTAGTGAAGAATCTCAAACTTTGATTCTCAAATCACTATCCTCACTAGGGCTCTTGCACTCCCTTGTACTCCAAAGGTGTTTCTCAGCTGAACAAATGAGCAGGAGACCTCTAAAAGAGGTGGAGGGGATGTATTTATACACCCCTCAGACAAATCCAACCGTTACCTACCAAATCAGCAAAACTCGTATTGACCGGATGCGCTGGTCGACATGACCGGACACGCCGGTCGAGTGTAACGGTCGAAAACCAAAAGTCAGCGCTGAGTGACCGAACGTGCCGGTCAGGGATGACCGGACGCGCCGGTCATGCAAGAACCTAACTGAACTTCCACCTGACGCTTGACCGCGTCCGATCATAGATGATCGGACGCGTCAGGTCAGCTTGGGACCTTACTAGAACGTGACCGGACGCGTCCGATCACTTCACAGTCACGTCCGATTACACTTTTACCCTCTGAAACACGTGTCAGAGTGACCACCGCGTCCGGTCCTCTCAGGGATCGCGTCCGGTCGATTAGTTAACGATGCAGTGACTTGTTAGTATTGACCGGACGCGTCCGGCAATGACAAAGACCGCTTTCGGTCAAGGGTAAACTGCTCAAACGACTTCTAAACGCGACGCAACTTGAACCAAGTTGCTTCCAACTGAACTTTGAGCTTTTCTAGAGCTACCTAGTGCTAAGTTTGACAAGTGTGCATCACACCTAAATAAAAGACTCACCTAGGTCAAGCTACTCGCTCATGCCCCCCTTTATAGTACGGTCAAAGGAAGAAACAAAGATCCTAACGACTATTCCGGATGTAACTCAACACCTTGACATCCGGAACTAACCGTCCTTAATCTTGCTGTTGATCCTTTGAAAATCGAAACGATTTCCATCAAGGGACATGAATACCATAGTGCCCAAAGCAGTTATCAACTCCATGACCTAACTTACCAACGTTTCTGCAAAACACACGTTAGTCATGGTAATAATGCGTTGTCATCAATTGCCGAAACCAACACCGGGGCCTAGATGCTTTCAGCCGCGAAGGGGAAGAGAAGGGGATGGCGCGCCGCCGGCGGAGGAGGCCCGCTACCGTCCCACCTGCCGCGCCGCGCCCGGCCGCCCTCGACGTTGTTCGCCAGAGCCGCCATGGACCGGCTCCCGCTCCTCCGCGCCGCCCACCCTCGACGTCATTCGCTGGAGCCGCCCGCATCCGTGCTCGCCCAGAGCCACCCACGTCCGCCCGAAGCAGGCGAGGGAGTTGGCTCCAGCCGGGGCCGCCGCGCGCGCTCGTCGGATCCGCCGCGCCCAAAGCCGCCGCCCGGAGTCGCGCGCCCTCGCCGGGGCCCGCAAGCCGCTCCCCTCGGAGCCCAGAGCCGTCGCGCCCGCGAGCCACGCGCGCTTGCCGGCGTGGAGCGCACCCTCGCCAGGGCTGCCACGCGCGGTCACTGGAGAGGGAGGTGGAGGACGGGGAGAGGGCGAGCGGTGGTGCAGGGAGCAGGGCAGCGGTGCGGTCGAATGGATAAAGGAGGAGAGGGGAAAAAGAAAAGAAAAGAAAAGAAAAGAAAAGAAAAGAAAAGAAAAGAAAAGAAAAGAGAAAAATAGAAAAAAGAAAAAAATGAAAAAAAATCTGACAAGTGGGTGCTACAGTAGATAGAGGATGATATAGAGTATGGATGGGTGCGGGAGAAATTGATATAGAGGATGGAATCTCGATGACTAGGACGGAAGTTTTCTTTTAGAGGATGAATTTAGAGTACGACGAGTGTCACTACACCAGAGAAGGACATCACTGGTGGTTCAAACCCCCCCTTCACTGGCGGATTTTGAACCGCCATAACCAACTCGGCAGTGATAAGCTGATCACATCACTACCGGTTATGCCAAACCGGCAGTGATAGCTCGTGTATCACTGTCGGTTCGTGTTACAAATCGGCAGTGATACTTGAGCAATCACTGCCGGTTTGTGTTACAAACCGGCAGTGATACTTGAGCCATCACTGCCGGTTGTTTTAACCAACCGGTTGTGTAGATTATATTATCACTGCCGGTTTTCTTTGAACCGGTAGTGATATACTTTTCACAATTTGCATTTTAATAATTGAGATGCACAAACGTAAAACAAAACAATAGAAATGGGATGCCTACGTACCATATCATCTCCATTATCTGTTTTTGCGCCAAAGTATTTTAGCTTTGCCCACATCACATAGAACCCGTATTCGTTGTTCCCCATCGGTTGATCTAGGGTCTTGAGATCCTCCATATACTTTATACTGAATGGGGCACTCCATTGCTTTTGCATCTTGCTATCGAGATTTTTCCAATCAGGTAATGCCTTCATTCTATGTGACATTGTAAATGAAGTGTGAAGGCCGAGGACATTACAATATCCTATGTGATTAGAAAATGTTGTGATATTGGGTTCACTTACTTATTCAACACTTTGACTAGGGAGTCAATAAGAGAAAGTGACTTTTTCTTTGAGTCCCACACCTCGATATGTGAATCTTGAAGATAGATATCTACGAGGATGAAATGGTTGCTGCAATCACAAAATCCATGTTATTGAATGACATATCAAGAAAAGAAACACTAAAATAAGGGTCGAGAACACATACTCGCGTCGAGCGGCGGCGGCGTGCACTGGCGGACAGCGTCGAGCGCGCAAGTGTCGTGCACTAGCGTTGGAGCGCGCTAGCGCCTTATATAACCCACGCATCCAGAATAATATCTACAACATATATAGTTCTAAGCATCTCTTTATTTCTAGCACATAAGTTTCAGTACTCAATAATATCTCTATCCTTAGCATTGCTGGATAATGAGTTTGGTAAGAACTCATCATTTGAAACTAGAAAAACAATTTCATCACAATAAACTAGTTGATTGGTGTATCATCGCTTAATAAGATTTGTCAGTATAGGTATGAAACACAAAAAAATTCTACTGAACTGACCTATTTAGAGACAAGAATGCGTGACCCCACTTGAATTTCCCAAGCAGCAAATGTGCTGTATCTTCCTCCCCACTGCAAATATGTATATAACATAAGCTGATGCCTGACAGTAACTAATTATAAATCAAGCTACATGATTATATGACCTACATATTCCAAACAATATTGTTAGGCAAGGCTTAAAAAAATTACCATATTATGAGGGCTGCTGATAAAGCTTCCACACAAGATAGTTCACATGGCCGACAATAGTTCACAGGATTTGCCGCTACTAACCATGGTACTTCAGCTTGTTTTGGAGGCAGAAACGGTATGTAGTAGTCAGCTAAGTTCTTGCTTTCAGACTAATTAGTAACTTGATGCAAGTTCCGTTGGTGCTCATAAAGCAAATGGTAACAGAGACAAAATAAAACTCACGAGGATTGGATCCAGGGGAACAGGTGTTTACCTGTGTTGAACAGAGTGAGCTCCTTCCTAACGATGAGCTCGGACATCTGCCCCGGGCGTGGCGCTGACCCTGGCATAAGAAATCCCCAAATTTTAATCCAAATCCCCACCCTTAAGATCAGCTAAGACCCTTATTGCTTACATAAGACGTCGCTGGGCTCGGTTTTGGCCTAAGGGCCCTGCTCGGCCTCGGCGATGGCCACAGAAAGGAGCTGCTGCACCGCCGCCCTTCTCCTGTGTGCGCGCGCGAGGCCGCCCGGTGCCGCCGGGGAGGGCAGCGCTTGCTACCATGGCGCGTGGCCCCCCACCTCTAGGTGCGCGTGCGAGGCCACCCCGCCGCCATGGCCGTCGAGGGAGGGAGAGGAGAGGGAGCTCAGGGAGTGCGGCTGCTGATGAGAAGAGAGAGTGCTGCTGCAGTGGAGCGGAGATGAGAGATCCCGTGAGGGAGGGGGAGCCAGGAGTTAGGGTTCACGAGCAGTGTTCTATTCCGTTCGGACAGAGGAGGGAGGGAGGTCGAGCTATATGTACTGTTGACATATTACAGGCGGTTTAAACCACGAACCGGCAGTGAATCTAATTATCACTGCCGATTCGTGGTTGGAACCGGCAGTGAAGCTCGTAATCACTGGTTGTTCAAAAACCGGCAGTGAACCTTATTATCACTGCCGGTTCCAGCCACGAACCGGCAGTAAAGCTCATTATCACTGCCGATTCTAGCCACGAACCGGCAGTGAAGATTCACTGCCGATTCCAGCCACGAACCGGCAGTGATAATGAGCTTCACTGCCGGTTCGACCCCTACCCCAATCATTTGAATGTCTGTCAGAGTTTGAACCGGTAGTGAAGATTTATCATTGCCGGCCCAATACAATCCGGCAGTGATGGGCCGGCAGTGATGTTTGAATCTGTAGTAGTGTGTGGATAGCCTGACAGCTGTTCAGTACTCCTACCTAGGATTTTATGGCATGGAGTGAAAGATAAAAGATAAAATGGGGTCTTTAGATTCCATCATATAACAGCATACTGTACAATTTTTAATAAAAATAATTATAATAGGCATTAATGCCAAAGGAGTAAAGGACAAATCTATCTTACCAATATGTTTTTACCTTTTCCTGCCGCTCCCCTAAAGAGCATCATTGGTTCTTTAGCATTCTTTGAAACGTACGAAATCCTCTTCGCTGAACCAGCAGACAATGCAAGAATGCACCCTGGGCCACGTTTAGATTGCAAAAAAATTTTAACCCGATGAATAGTACCACTTTCGTCTTATTTGGCAAATATTATTCAATCGTGGACCAACTAGGCTCAAAAAATTCATCTCGTGATTTTCAACTAAACTGTGTAATTAGTTATTTTTTTATCTACATTTACTACTTCATGCATGAGTCCAAAGATTGATGTGATGGGGAGAGAGTGAAAAAATTTTAACTTTTGGGGTGCATCTAAACAAGGCCCTGGTACCCTAATTCAAAAGTTAGATGATAATGGTAATTGACAGAGCATGTCGGTGGGGAAGCAAAATATAACATGCAGCTGGAAGGACTGAATCATTGGCTGACCAACGGTAGCCAGGGGGAGGAACTCGTCGCGGCAAGTGCCAGTCGATGTCGATGCCACGTGAACGCATAGAATAGAAGACGAGTGGGCGTAGTGGACATGGAAGTCGAATCGAAATGTCATGATGGATCAGAGTCACGTACGTTTTTTTTTTTTTGAGGGAAATCAGAGTCACGTACGTGATCGGTGAACGGGGGCAAGAAACTGAACAAGCAACCGGCACTTACGTACACTAATTGGGCTAGTATGGGCCTGCATCGCAGGCCTGGTTATGGTCCACCCGAGGCATATGTGGCCATGGCTTTAGCATGGGCCAACACTACATTATATGCGGCAATACCAGTTATTATACACTCATATCTGCATCCTAATGGTGTATCGGATTCCTTACCTCCGGAGGCATCATAGCTGTTTCAATTGCCCATTTATGGCTCAATTCTGTTTGGCCAATATCCGTTTTGGGGCCTAATATTCACGAGCCATTTCCCGTATGGTATCGTTTTTCGATAATGCTTCTTAGCGGACATCAGTCCCGCGTCGGACGCGGCTAGCTGGGCCTAGCCACCGGCCCACATGCAGAGTTCCTCAGCAACGAATAAAATAGAAGGCAACGTCGTTCCTCATTCGTATCGCTGCTGCAAGCTCGTCCACCGCACACCGCTTCTTCTCCACCGCTATGGCTGCGACCCTCTCTCTCCCACTCCATGGTGGCCGCTCCCCCCCCCACTCCATGGCGGCTCGAGCAAGCCTCCTCCCCTCCCCTCCATGGATCCAACCACCCCTCCCCCACGTGCATCTTCCTTCAAGTTCAGCGTCCTCCATGGAGTCCCCTCCCCCACTGGACGACGGCGGTGGCTCCGATAAGATAGGTCGTTTATCCTCTGGATCCGAGCCCTCCTCCTCTCTGGATCTGAGCCCTCCTCCTCTGGATTTGAGGGACACGGCGGTGGCTAGGGTTTTAGCAAGCTCTAGGGTCCTATTCCCTCCCTCCGGCGAGCTATAAGGTGATGGGCCAGGGCTGGAGCAGCCTGCACCTCGAACCCATCCCCTCATTGTTTGTACGTCCTTTGCTATTTCTCCATGTTGCAATGGTTTTTTGGATGTTGCAACAGATGATTTTAGAATGTTACAATGAAATTTTTGGGTTGTTGCAACAGATGATTTTCGAATGTTTCGATTTCCATGTGTTCATGGTTGATTCTTGCGATGTTGCAGTACTACTATTTGAGATGTTGCAGTACATATTTTTTGATGTTGCAACATATAGTTTTCGATGTTGCAGTACATATTTTTTGATGTTGCAGTACATATTTTTCGATGTTGCACTCCATATTTTTGTGATGTTGCAGCACATAATTTTCGATGTTGCACTCCATATTTTTTCGATGCTCTAGTACATGTTTTTTCTATATTGCACTACATATTTTTGCGATGTTGCAGCACATAATTTTCGATGTTGTAGTACATAATTTTTTGATGTTGTAGTACATATTTTTTCGATGTTGCATTATATATTTTTCGATGTTGCACTATAATTTTGTGATGTTGCAGTATTTATATGCTGATGTTACACTACATAGTTTCTCCATATGTTTGCGATGTTGCACTTGAAGTGTTTTTGTGCTCTTGGGACAGGGGCGCGGTAGGGGAACAAGGTGCGATGGGGGAGTGGAGGACGGTGGGGGAGTGGAGGACAGGGGCGCGGTAGACGCGATTTCTATTGCGCTCTATTTCGATACGCGAGGGCGAGATTCTGTTCTATTTCCGATACGCGGGGGCAAGCGGTTTTACTAAGGGGAGTGGCGTCCGGACGCATCTCGCGCACCGAACATCTGGGCGCTAGGAACGTCGATCATTTTTTCATAAAAAAACTTATGGTATCGTATAAGGGCCAACAATCTACAGGCCATGACCATTATGCCTTCTCAAGGCTGATCTCGATCTAGGTAATGTTCTAAACTTCCCTAAAAAAAGGTAACGTTTTAAACTCCCCTAAAAAAAGATAATATTCTAAACAAGGAGCTAGGTATACTTAGGACATCTCTAAAGGACAACTCTAAGCTAGTATCAGATACCACGTGGATGGGAGAGGCCAAAAACCTTTGAACTAGAGGGAAGAGAAATTGAGAAAAGATATGCTTTTTTGCACATACTAAATTATATGAGAGACATGGATTATCTCTCTCTCTTGACAGGAGAGAATATATAAATAAAACATATGGCGCATATGTATGCGATGAGATGGATCTAAGAGTCAGTATCTAACTCTTACTATTATTAGAGGTGCCTTCTTCAGCAGGGCTCCTACTTGAGCCCTCAAAACCAAATTTGATGACCAGAAAAAAAAAAGCTCCACTAGAGCCTCTACTGGACCCTAAAAATGAGAGCCCCCGTCAAATCTCCCTCCTAGCCCTCATTTTCTAGGGACCCTACTCTAGGCCCTCAACCGACACTTTGCTATTGTTTGCCTCCCAGCACGCAAGAGGAATCATGTACGTCCGTCCACATCCGATGTCGCCTGCATGCTCCACCATCCCTGGGAGGTCCTTCCCTCGGCAACCCCCCCCCCCCCCCCCCCCCCCCGCGGACGAGGCCCCTCACCTTGGTGGTGTGACTACCCTCGCTGCGGTGGTGCGCCCCTAACCTAGGCGGGTCTCCCTCCCTGCGGCGTGGCTCTCGCAGTGAGGTTGTTCGCCTGCTGGTGAGATCCTTCCCCGGCACAGCTCCTCTCCCAAGCGCCTATCCCATCCCTTGGCGAGCTTCTTTCCCATCCTAACGAGACCCTTCCTCGATCCTTCCCCATCCTAGCGAGATCTTTCCCCAGCGCGACTCCTTTCCCAGTGTTTTGTCCCGTCCCGCTGTGAGGTCCTTCCCTGTCCTGACAAGGTCCTTTCCCGGCGTGGCTACTCTCTTGCGCCGGCTCCTCAGCCCTAGGCGAACCCCTCCCTAATGAGGTTATTGACGCTCCTCGACATGCCAGTCATAGCTCAGTTGATTGGAGCAAAGGTAGATATGGCCACTGGAGGGATGAAGAGTGGATCTCATGTGTCAGTTACTACTGAAATGAATTTGAGAGCTGTTATTATAGTTGATGAAAAAAGGAGAACCCTCCGATCAAAGGTAGGAACCCTAATTTAAGTGAAATTGCTCTTATAGACATTACTAAAAGCTAACGCTAGCATCTAAAATAGAATGTCCTCCGCTAGACACAATTGGATTTATCTAGTAGTAGCAGTACTATTATTTGGCGTGAGTGGTGGCTCTAGCATGGAGGAAATAGGATCGCTAGCTCTTGTGTGGATGATCCACCTGTAGCAGCTCCATGCTCCTCCGGTTGCAGTCGTGCAGCTGCTCCTACTCTCGTACAGGTACCGTGTAATAAAGTTAGAACACATCGTTGAGCAGGGCAGCAGACGAGACGACCCTGCGTACATACACTACCTGTGTCCTACAGTGTCCGGGACCGCTGGGTGATGGTAGGTACTCCCTCCGTCCCCAATTGTATGTCGTTTCCGGTTTTTGTGCCCGCAAGTTTGACTCGATTTGTATAAAATGCGTGTAACATTTGTATCTTTAAATAAATTTATTAAAAAACTAGATTTAAAGACCTTTTCAATGATACTAATTATATGTCATAAATATTAATATTTTTTAATATATATTTAATTAAAGTTGTTTCTCGGGAAACGTAAAGCGATAGACATTTAGGGACGGAGGGAGTAGGTAAGTAGACTTGTTCGTGTCACACGACGACGACGAGCCTCGCCGGCATTAATACCACTACCTGCGCGGCGTTGGGGAGGTTGGCACTTGGCAGCACGCCGACGACGGCGGCCGGCCAACGGTGGCTAGCTTCCCAAAGGTAGCCATCCACCGACAGCAATACGTACGTATGGTGTCTGCGTAGGCGAAACGCATGCGTCCATGCCTCTTTCTCTGTGTATAATATAGTACTGGCATAGCGAATATGCTCATATATATGCCGCGGTAACACCACCTATATAACTTGTGTGTGTGTGATTATATGGATTTACCAAATTAGATGATAGTAATAAAGTAACTATTTTTTATTAAAATTATTAATTTAGATTGAACCAAACCTTACTTTAATTAAAGCAAATATATTCCAAGATCCATAATAAATAATAGGTGTAATGAATGACTAATCCAGTATGTAAAATAAACTAGTGAATTTGTGACTATTGTATCCGGTTGTATATCACATACATGCATGCGCGGGCTCAAGCTCGGCCACAACACAAGTGTCGGTCTGTCCCTCCATATTGAGGATGATCTTTTGAGTCCAGCAAAGCAGCCGAAATGTAGCTCAGAGGCCCAATTCTTGGGAGGCGTTGATTTGGAGATCGATTTTGAAAGATAAAAATAAAAACCCTAGCCTCCATTGCTTTCAGCTGTTGTAGCTAAGAGAGAGGGTGGGGATAGTAAAACATAAGAACACGACAATATGAGAGAAGAGAAGAAGAAGGAGAAGCAAATCTGTCCAGATTTGGTGGCTCTAACCGGTCATCTTCAAGGCGACTCAAACATGGTTGGATTGGCACCAAACTTGGTGATGAGCTTGTTATAACTTAGAGCACTTTGATGTTTGATCTGTTCAGTTGGTTTTAGGATTGGAGGAGTAGAGAACCAGATTAAAAAGAGGTTTTGTTAGTTTGGGTTACTACAGTTTCAGGACAGAGCAGTTTTGGCAGATGGTTGTTTTGGGTGGTGAATCGGAGTCCGATTGAGCTAAAAATTGGTCAGTGGTTAGGGGACTCGTGGATCTATATATCTACTAAAATTCATGCATAGTGGAGCTGTAGTTTATGCGAACACAAGGTTAATATGTGCCTTTGTGGTTCGTTTTGTGATGAGTGATTGTCAACTTGATCCATGACCTAGGTTGAGTTTGTGACTAAGTATGACGTGAGTTGGGTTGTGTGACATGTCTCTTGGCTTGTGGTGTGCAGGTATGGAGCTCGGAGGCAGTGGTCGACGGCAAGGTGAAGGTCAAGTAGAGACGTGTTGTGTCGATGGATCAGGAGTGGTGAAGGGTAGACGTGATGCTTGGACCGAGAGACCAGAAGGTCGGGTGACCAGCCGCGGTGGCTGACATCTGGGATATCGACAAGCGCAAGTGTACATGGGAGTGACCGTGTTGACCGAGTCAAGACAGCGTGCGTGCGAGTCGAGCGGGGCTCTGGAGGACTTGGCGGCCGACCGATCAAGGATGGCGGTGACACGTGTCGAGTGGCGGAGGACGCGTATAGAATACGCTACTCGCGGCGGTTTGGTGGTTTGGGCCTCAAAACCATCGGTGGCCATTTTTGCGGGTTTGGGCCTCAAAACCTGGGCGAAGGTTTCGAGGAAGAACGAACGGCACGTGGCAGCATCGAGGAGTTCGTGTCGAAGCGAAGCTATCTCATGAAGGAAGATTACCTCGAGTTGGACCATAACGCCCTCGGGTTATGTGGTTCGACTCAAAATATCTAAGGCAAAACTAGGATTGTATAATAGCCCTGTTAAATAGGACGAGGGAGCCACCATCTCCCTCACCTCTTCATTTTTCATCATCCTTCTCTAGGTTTTCCCCTTCCCCTTAGGTTTTGCTTGTGAGAGAGGTCCACAAATTGAAAGATTTGTGTAAGAACCAAAGATTGCTGCGGGAATGGAGGCCCTTACGTCCTCGTATCCTCCGAGATTCGATTTCTGAGTTGCTTTTGTGAATCGCGTTTTTGTTCTTCGTGTTCTTCCTCTTCCCCCTTTCTTGTGTGGCTCGATTCATCGTTTTGAGATCGTTTTGATTCGTTCCTTTTGTGCTGAGATGAACTAGGACGTGAGTTGAGTCTTTCAACCAAAGGATTTCATCCAATTCCTCACGAGTTCATAGATCAGAGCGAATCAAGTTCATGACCTAGTTTTTGGGCGTTTTTTATTCCCCTTCGATTTTCCGTTGATTGTCTTCAAATTGAGAGATGACCTCTTAGAGATAGCTCTCCTACTGCCTTGTGATCATGTGTACCAAGTTTGGTGGCAGTTGGTGTTGATTTGGCCGCAAATCGGGTGAATCTTTGTTCTTGGCGTTTTTTGGGCGAACTGTTTCACGACTCGCGGACAGTCCGCGGTTCATTCCCGGACAGTCTAGCCATCGGGCTTAGTTTCAACTCGTTTGCGCCTGCACTGTGACCAGACTCGCGGATAGTCCGTGGTTCAGGTGTGGACAGTCCACCACCTAGCGCGTCGTTTCCATAAGCTTTTTCTCTCGGTGAGGTTTCTGATTTTTGACCCGTGGACAGTCCGTCGATTGGCCTTAGACAGTTGGCCGCTGTAGTTCGTGCCCTGTACAGAACTATTTACTATCTTTCGGTTTTCAGGAGTTATACGCTAGAGAGTGTGGCCTTCAACCCCGGACAGTCCGGTACTTGCTCTGTGGACAGTCTGGGCTCCCTACACCGGACAGTCTGGGATCCTGCAGAGTGTGCTGTTTTCACTCGTTCTTTTGAGCTCTTGTTTCCATCGGGTCTCGATAGTCTTGCGGTACTTCTTGGTCATCATCGGAGGTACCTAGCTACATGTTGGGTTGTAGGTATCTCACTCTTGCGTGCGTTTGATTTTGGGGTTTGTTTTTGGGATAGTGGCCAAATATTTCGTAAGAAATTTGAGGCTCCCATTCAACCCCTGGTCGCCGTTTCCGGTCCTTCAGTTTGTGACATATGAATTGATATGACGAAGGAGGACAAAATCTGTGACTTCTCTATTTGGTTGTTGTCATTTGTCTTGTTAGAAGATTGTAGTTGTAGTTGATGCCAAGTTTGTAACTTGATAAATGCGTTGTTGCTAGTGTAATCTTCTAGATTCTCTAGATAAGACTCTTTATACCCAATTGTTAATTATAGTGGAAACTTAGAGTGAACCGTTTGGTCCCATAATTTTTACTCCTTACCTTAAGGAGTTTTTTTTCACGTAAGTCACTGTGCTTATTGTGCGCGTGATTGTTGATTCCGCTGTTGATCTGATAGTAGATGTTCTTCATGATGACTCATCGTAAGATGTGGGATTAATTGTGTATTGTTTCTATCATCTTTCATCCTAACAATAAATGCTGCCACGGTCAATGAAGGTCTTTTCTTAACTTCAAGCAGTAATCGCTGAGGGATGGGAGAGGGCGAGGGATGAAAGAAATTTTGCTTATTTTAATATTATTATGGTATAGATTAGATTATTATCTAAAAATTTATAGATTGGTTTATATGATTATATGTACACGTACTACACGTAGAAAGGTAGGACGACATGGACGATGGTGAGCGGGAGGTATGGGCGTGCTGTCGTCCACTTGCATGCGCGCGCTACTACAAGTACGAGGAGTACCTAGTACGTAGGTAAGTGCTACATGCATGGAATAGTACGCATACTATAGGGTGGGCATCTCAAATTAATGTAAGGTATATATGGGAAAAAAAAATTGGAGCACTTGAAAGCAAAGCAGAGGCATGTGTGGCACTGGAACCACGAGCGAGCGAGTCTCAAGCATGCATGTGAACACAAATGCATTATTTCGTCCAGGAACATGGACACGTGAAGATGTACCGAGGAGTGGCGCACGTACGGAGTAGCATGCTATAATGTCTTGTACGTATTCAGCACGTACGTCACGGGGTGCAGTGCAGTGAGTCAGAGGATGATCTTGGGCCTTTCAAATTCTAAATTTTTACGTACTCTCTCCGTCACATCAATCTTTAGACATATATATAGAGCACTTAACGTAGGTAAAATAAATAATTAATTACATAGTTTAGTTGTAAATCACGATACGAATCTTTTGAACCTAATTAGTCTATGATTGGACACTCATTACCAAATACAAACGAAAGTGCTACAGTAGTAAAATTCTGAATTTTTTTTGCATCTAAACACCCCTTGATATGATTTCCGGCCGTAAGGATACATGCACGCAGGTACATATACAGTACTCCCTCCGTTCCAAAATAGACGTCGTTATAGGATACGTGCGGGTCAAACTTTTTTAATTTTAAATAGACTTATAGAAAATATGTACAACATTTATATCTCTAAATAAGTTTACTATAAAAATATATTCAATGATGTATCTAATGCTACTAATAATGTATTATAAATATTTCTTTAGATATATTTAGGGTGTGTTCACTTCGCGAAAAGTAGCTGAAAAGTTACTGTAGCATCTTTCGTTGTTATTTGGCAAAATTTGTCTAATTATGGACTAACTAGGCTTAAAAGATTCGTCCCGACATTTACAGACAAACTATGTAATTAGTTATCTTTTTTACCTACATTTAATGCTCCATGCATGCGTCGAAAGATTTGATGTGATGGGTGGAAGAGGAAATATTTTGGGTTGGGACGGGAAAGTGAACAAGGCCTTAGTTAAAAGTAAAAACGTTTCACTTTTTAGAAAATGAAAATGATATCTATTTTGAGACGGAGGAGGTACGTGCGACGTGCGTACGTACAGTATCGTAGTAGAGAACTAGAGATGAATATGATGGCCGCTCTGTACCTGTACGTTGCACTTGCACCACTTTCGTCACTCGTGCTCAGAAGCGTACGTGTGCGTGCCTAGCTGTCGATCGATCGGTTTTTTTTTACGCCTTTTATTTGGGTACAGCTGTAGCATCTGTTCATACATACATACGCCTACTTAACACACGCACACTACACATTATCCGTGTACAAACAAACCTATAACTATACTCAAATCTGAAGACCGCGTTTTTCTTGAGATCACCGAAATTATCTGATTTCGTAGGCGACGGACACGTCATGATCCCTTTATGGCTTTACACGAGAGAGGCAGATGCTTGAAACTCAGGCTGTGTTCAGATCTGAAATATTTGGGAGAAAAATTCTTGTAGCACTTTCGTTGTTATTTGGCAAAAATTATCCAACCATGAATTAATTAGGCTCAAAAGATTCATCTCGACATTTACAGATAAATTATACAATTAGTTTTTTTTACCTACATTTAATGTTCTATACATACGTCTAAAGATTCGATGTGATGGGTCAGAGAGGAAATATTTTAAGAAGTGAACGGAGCCTCATCAAACAGAGACGGTTTAATTTAGGCCTTGTTTAGATACTCAAGTTTGGGTGCAAAATTTGCATAGTGAACGTCACGTCACACTGTAGTAATTTTGTTTTTATTTGGTAATAATTATCCAAATCTTGATTAATTATGCTCTAAATGTTCGTCTCGCAAAGTACAACAAAACTGTACAATTAGTTTTTATTTTATCTACATTTAGTACTCCATATATGTGCCGACATTTTGATGTGACGGGGAATAAAAATTCTGCATAGTGAATTTAGGAGGCAAACTTTAAAATCTAAACAAGACCTTAGGAAACTACTGTTTTCGAGGAGACACCAGTGTGCAAGCAGGCCTTCGAACGCTGGCGGGCAAGCAGGCACCCACCGGCTCTTGTCACCCGCACTGCGTGCGGTCCTCGGCTTTTTTTTTTTATAATTGTTGATCGATCGATTGATACATGCATGCGGCTGAGCAGCTGGACCATCGTCACGTCCCGTCGCATAAAGAGACGAGCACTGTAACTAATAATGTAATATCCTTGTACCCACAAACGGGGCCTGGAAGCTCTCCTTCAACTCCGTCATGAAAAGGCCGTAATTCTAAGTATTCATTAACGCTTATGATGTGAAAATATATATCCTAAACAATCTAATTATAATTTATATCATAAATATTAACAGCTTTCTATATGAAGTTAATCAAACTCAAAAAGTGCACTAGAATTGTACTCGTTTCTGGACGGAAGGAGCATAATTAACAGAAATGATTTAAGAAAATACTGATAAAATGACAGAGATTCAGAGAGCGTGTTAACATTCACATGCAACTAGGTGTGTTTTGTACAGATTCTCCGACTGCCCCACGAGGCCGGAGCTAATTCTGCGAGTTCGTCTACCAAACGGGTGAAGAAGTTATTGCTCCTCGTGTGAATATATCTCCTTAAAACTCATAAGCGCTCGGGGTCCAGCGAAGCGGAAAAAAGTGGCTTCACCAAAGTCACGCGCGAACGAATGGCGGAGGCGGATCGGATCGAAGTAGCCAGGGCGGGGTCCCCGGTGTGGATAGAGGTTGCGGCATGAACGCCAAGGAGAAATATATGGTAGCCGGATGAGAGGATGAAGAAGGTGCAGAGTCGCCTTGGAGGTGGACGGGACGAGCACCAGGGATAAGCGGGGAGGAGAAATGGATGGTGGCCAGATAAAGAAAAATATTTTTTTAATAGGCCATGAGCCTTTAGGTCGGTGAGGAGGCCGGCAGCCTTAGGTCGGCCAGCCAAGAAAATAAAAATAAAAAAGTATTATAGTTATATCATTGTTTCTAACCACAAGAGGAGCGGTTTGACTCAAGGCTTTTCTAAAACAACTCTAGCTCTATAAGTGGGAAAAACTGGCATGAAACAGAGCCATAACCAACAGTGCCTTAAAGCTATACTACCTGTTGCATAAACATATGTATTCAGTTTATGTTTCTTGGTTTTTTTTTGACTTGCATAAGCTTGTGTATACTGTATATATAGTATACCGATGTACGAGTAGCAGCAAGCAATTTGGGGCCATTTATTACTCCCTCCGTTTCAAAAAAAACTTATCTCATAAATGCATCATTATCTCATAGTAATATATATGTATCTCATAATTTGGGAGTATATATGTAGCTTTTGAAGTTTGGAAGGTAGAAGCATGCAACCGATTACTCATGCGTCAACTAATCTTTCCATATAAGAACTCATGTCAGTTACTATTTAAATTAAGCAATGAACATGGTATTTGGCAGGACTTATTAAAGAACAAATATATTAAAGATGTAACCTTGTCACAGGTTCAGAAAAAAGCTTCAAACTCTCATTTTTGGATGTCTCATGAAAAGAAACTTTCTTGAGTTTGTCAATTTTCAGGTTAAAGAATGGTAACCAAATCAGGTTCTGGGAAGATACCTGGTTAGAGAACCAACCACTACAATCCCAATATCCAACTTCATTCAACATTGTTAGTAAGAAACAAGCAAAGGTTCGAGATGTATTAAGCTCAGTTCCACTTAGTGTTGAGTTTAGAAGGGCATTAGTGGGAAACAAGCTACTTGAGTGGAACCACCTAGCAGCAAGGATGGCTAATATTAACTTGCGACAAGGTACTGATAGTTTTGTTTGGATTTTACATAAAACAGGTTTATTCACAGTTAGCTCGACGTACAACTACCTAATCAGTAATGGCTTAAAAGTATCACAAGTAGTTTGGCGACTTAAGATCCCTTTGAAGATTAAAATCTTTATTTAGTTCTTTAAAAGAGGAGTTATTCTCACTAAGGATAACTTGGCAAAGAGGAATTGGAATGGAACAGGTCCTCCCGTTTTTACAGCAAACTTGAAACCATCCAACATCTCTTCTTTGATTGCTCACATGCCATGTTTTTGTGAGCAGTCCATATGGTGTTAGGATTTAAACCACCACAGAATAACTATAACTTATTTAATGGATGGTACTCTTGGAAAGATAAGAATTTTCGATCACTCTTACTAATTGGTGCAGCGGCCATTTTATGGTCAATCTGGATAACAAGGAATTAAGTTATTTTTTTGACAATTGTCGACCTAATTCTCTTTTGCAGGTCTTATTCCGTGGGACCCATTGGCTTCAGTTCTGGGCCCAATTGCAATGGTGTGAGGCTCAACAAGCGCTTATGGTGGAGGCTTGTCGAACTTTGAAGACCGTGGCAATAAGTCTCTTTGTGTCCTATGAATGGCCTTCTTTGTATAGAATTAGGTTTTGAGTTGTTTTCTTACAAGAACTTTGTTTATCCAGTGTTGGTAGAAAGAAGTGGGTCTGATCCCTCTTCAACGGAGATATGAAGCCGGATACTCTTTCCATTATTATCTAAAAAACACACTAATCTATTCGAGATTTTGTAAAATAATAGGTGTGTTCAGTGGGTGAAAAGTTACTGTAGCACCTTTCGTTGTTATTTGGCCAAATTTGTCCAATCATGGACTAACTAGGCTCAAAAGATTCGTCTCGACATTTACAGACAAACTATGCAATTAGTTATCTTTTTTACCTATATTTAATGCTTCATACATGCGTCTAAAAATTCGATGTGATGGATGAAAGAAAAATATTTTAGGTTTGCATGGGAAGTGAACACACCCAATAGTAATTTTTTGGAACGGATCGAGGTAGCAGTATTCTGCTCTAGTGGTCGAAAGATGTTTGTTTTTGAATAAAAAAATTGAGAGATGTGGTTTTGGACAGTCGGACATACGAGGTTTGGCAAGCGTCGGTGCAGTGGTTCCTGCCCTTGCAGGTAGGGGACGGGATGCATTAGTACGTGGCGGAGCTTCGATCGAGACGGCGACATGTGGGCTCCCATACTTGCTGGACAACTTAATCGCTACCACTGCTGCTCCTTTAATTTGTGAATGTGTAGAACGGAGCTGCGGTCGGTCAGAGTCTGGCGTCGGCGACGTCGCGGGTGGCCGGGAGTCCCGCGGAGGCGCTGGAGCGGCGGATCCCACGCGGGTGGGCCCGGTGTCGGTGGTGGCCATGGCAGTGGAGCACACGACATCGTCGGCAGCGGGCGTGGAGCCCCACGGGCGATGGGCGTCCACCATCAGCGAGCTGGGCGCCGAGGCCCCCATCTCCGACGCACCCGCGACTAGGGACGGCGGGCGCCGGTGCCTGGGCAATGACCGGCTTCGGTGGCGGCGGCGCAACCCTAGATCCGGGCCCGCCGGGCTTCCCCGTCGCCGGAGGTTGCGGGGCGGGCACCGGAGGCTGGAGGCCGAAGGCGCCGGTGCTGCTGCACCCGCCGGTGAGGGAGACGACGCGGCAACCGCCGGCGGCGGCACCATCGACGGGGAGTGTGTGTGGCGTCCCGAGCATGGCTGAGCGGAGGGGGAGGGGGAGGGGGGAGGGCGGAGGGGGGGAGGGGGAGGCGGGCGAGGAAGTGGTGGGCGCCGGCGCGTGGGAGGCGGCCGATGGCGGCGGTGCTTGGGAGCTCGCCAGGAAGGTCGGGGTTGGGGAGGATTTTTGTTGTGCTTGTGATTGTTAATTCTATTGCAGATCTGATGGTAGATGTTTTTCTCATGATTCATCACAAGATGAGAGATTAATTACGCATTATTTCTATCTTTCATCCCAACACAATAAGTGCCGCCGCGTTGGTGAAGGTATTTTTTTTAACTTCAAGCACTAATAGGATAGGGAGGGATGGGAAAGAACTTTGCTTCTTTTAATATTCATTATTATTAATTAAAATTAGGGTATGGATATAGATTATTATTAAAAAATTATATGTACACGTACACGTCGAAAGCTTGGACATGGACAATGGTGAGCGGAGCTGTTATGGCCGTATGGGCGTGCTGTACTGTCGTCTACTTTTTTTTTAATTTTACTGTCGTCAAGTAGGCAAGTACGAGTACTACGTACTAGGTAGGTCCTACAATGGAATGGTACTGTACATACTATAGGATGGGCATCTCAAATTAATGTAGGGTATCGGAAAAAAATTGGAGCATTATTGGAAAGCAAAGCAGAGGCATGTGTGGCACCACGATCGAGTCTCATGCATGCATGTATCTGAAAACATACCCCTATGCATTATGATCTTCGTCCAGGAACATGGACACGTGACGATGTACCGATGAGTGGCGCACGTAGCATGCATCAGTCTTGTACGTATTCAGCACGTACGGTACGTGCCGGGTGCAGTGCAGTCAGTCAGTCAGAGGATACGATCTTGATATGATTTCCGTAAGGATACATGCATGTATGCACATACGTACGACGTGCGTACAGTAGTAGAGACTTTGATGGCCGTTCTCTGTACCTGTACCGCTGTACGTTGCACTTTCACTACTTTCGTCACTCGTGCTCAGAAGCGTACGTGTGCGTGCGTGCGCGCCTAGCTGTCGATCGATCGGCTCTTTTTGATACCAAGGGCTCGTTTAGTTCCTAATTTCTATCCTAAATTTCACTACGTAAAAAGAAGATTTTCATCACATTAAAATGTTGGCATATGTATGGAGTACTAAATGTAGATGAAATTAAAAATTAATTATACAGTTTTGTTGTACTTTGCGAGACGAACATTTTGAGCCTAATTAGTCAAAGTTTGGATAATTTTTACCAAATACAAATGAAATGCTACAGTGCGCATTTATTACGCACTGTTCCGACTTGGATGCCGCGAATCCGGAACTAAACACGGTCTAATTGTTGATCGATCGATTGACGATTGATCCATGCATGCAGCTGGGGCATCGTCACGTCCCGTCGCGTAAAGAGACGAGCACTGTCAACTGTAATGTAATCCTTGTATCACCCACAAACGGGGCCGGGAATCTCCGTCCACTACTCTTCTTTACGAAATTACGAACTCCGTCACGAGAAGAACGTAATTCTAAGCATTTTTTAAAATTATCTACAAGTTTATCAAATATATGAGATAAAAATATTAACGCCTATGATATGAAAATATATATCATAAACAAATCTCATGACACTTAATTTATATCATAAATATTAACCGCTTTCTATATATACAGTTAATCAAACTCAAAATACTGATATTGTGCTAGGGTTCTATTCTTTTCTGGATGGAAGGAGTATAAGTTAACATAAACGACTTAAGAAAATACTGATAAAATGACAGAGATTCAGAGAGTGCATTAACATTCACATGCAACTAAGGGTGTGTTTCGTACAGATCCTCCGATTGCTCCCGGAGCTGTTCTGCGACTTCGTCTACCGCAAAAGGGTGAAGAAATTACTGCTCCTCGTGTGAAGAAATGAATTCTGGCCAGATAAAATAAGAAGAATTTTTTTAATAGGCCATGATCCTTTTGCATTGCCAGGCCCAGGAGGCCGGCAGCTTCAGGTCGGCCAGCCAAGAAAAGAAATAAAAAGGTATTATAGTCGTTTCATTGTTTTTTAAAAACAAGAGAAGTTGTTTAACCCAATATTTTTTCTAAAGCAACTCTAGCTCTATTAGGACCTGTTTGGAACGTATAAATTTCAGATGAATCATACAGGAATTTCACAAGAACCAGTTCAATTTCACAGGAAAAGCGCAGAAACATAGAAGAATTCCCATGTTCCAAACATACCCTCAATGAAAAAAAAAATCCTCCACTACTTAAACAGAGTTGTTCGAAACAGAGGCTAAAAGCTATAGTACATGTTGCATAAGCATATGTATTCGGTTCATGTTTCTCTGTTCTTCTTGCTTTTCACAAGTTGACTTGCATAAGCTTTGTATGTAGTATACCTATGTACGAGTGGCTAGCAATTTGGGATTTGAAATTTACCCCACAAATTTACCATTATCTCATAAATTTCTATTTCCAAAGAAAATATCAATCAAGAATTTGAAATTTACCCCACAAATTTACCATTATCTCATAATATATATCTCATGAATTTGGGGGTATATGTTTAGCCTTTGGAAGGCTATATTAGCATGCATGCAACCTATTACTCATGCGTCAACCAATCTTTCCATACAAGATTTCATCTGAGTTAGTACACACTAATCTATTAGAAAATTTCTAAAATAACAAGTTTTCTGTTTGTTTGTAGCGGATCGAGGTTGTTTGTTTTTTGAAGAACAAAAAACGAGGGATGTGGTTTTGGTGCGTCAGACATACGACTGTACGAGTTTTGGCAACCGTCGGTGGTGTCTGCCTGTGCCTTTGCAGGTAGGGGCGTGGATGCATGTAGTACGTGGCGGAGCTTCCGATCGAGACAGCGACATGTGGGCTCCCTTGCTTGCTGGACAACTTTAATTTCTGAATGTGCATGTAACCTCCTGCACTGGATTACTGCTTGCTGTACGCGTCCGTCCTCAAACTCTGTTCTTCTGGTTGCGGGAGGAATTAACGAAGACTACTGGAAGCATCCATGGAGATCTAGACAGATGGATGGATTATTGACGTGTTAATTGTGCGATAAGCACCCAAGCCACGTTTAGATTGCAAATATTTTGAACCCGATGGATAGTACCACTTTCGTTTTATTTAGCAAATATTGTTCAATCGTGGACCAACTAGGCTCAAAAGATTCATCTCGTGATTTCCAACTAAACTGTGTAATTAGTTATTTTTTTTACCTACATTTACTACTTCATGCATGGGTCCAAAGATTGATGTGATGAAAAAAGTGAAAAAATTTTAACTTTTAAAGTGCATCTAAACAAGGCTCCAGATCCAACTGCAAACTACCTCACACTGACATACTTAGAGAGAGAGTGATGAATGCGCGCGGCCTCCAACTGCATCAACAGCACGTACGTGCTGCCGGTTGCCTCCATCACCCTGCGCTCTAAGTCGTGTTAGGCGGCTGCTATTGAAGTTGCTAGTGCTGCTGCTAAGAGCAAGCCGACTGAATGCTGAGGTGGAGGAGACAGGAGAGAGAAGAGGAGAGAAGAGAGGTGAACTGTAAGCTTACAGCCGACTTAGACACAAGAACCGAAAAACTTTATAAGAGAGACAAGTGAGCCATGCATTAATAATGAAGAGGTAACTAATGTAAGGATAGACTAAAAGAAAGCTGCAAAGATCTTTCTACTGTATTATTAGGCTTGCTCTAATGAATTCACCCTGCCTCAACTAACCACTGTTGCATCTGTATGTTTATGTGCATCCACATCCATCTGCCTCCTCCCAACAACCAACCACCTCCTGCCCAGCTCTTAACTTCCACGGATGGGGATGGCGACGATACCGTCCAAGGAAACGAAGATGATGATGTGCATCCACCGACTGAGTCAGGCATTGTTTAGATCAAAGTTTAAAATTCTAAAAGTGTCGCGTCGAATAGTTGCAGCACTTATATGGAGGATTAAATATAGACGAAATTAAAAAACTAATTATACAGTTTAGTTGTAAATTGCTAGACGAATCTCATGAGCCTAATTAGGCCATGATTAGACACTAAACTGCTACAGTAACACATGCTCTAATGACAGATTAATTAGGCTCATTAGATTTGTCTCGCAGTTTACAGGCGAGTTCCGTAATTAGTTTTTTTTAGTATCAAAAGCCCCTTCCGACATCACATGAAACATCCAATATGACAAAAAAAAAATTACGCCTAGAAACTAAACACTGCATGCACACCATGCATGTACATCTGTCATCAGCCATCCCAACCTACTGTAGCTAGGAGTAGATCACAAGCCTATTTAAGGAGCAACATTCCACTGCATTCTCCTCACCAGCTAGCAATTGCTGCTCTCACTGCATTCCAAAAGCTAGCACTAGCACACAGTCGCACACAGTCAGCAGGCACACACCCAGGCACTCAGCACCCAGAGCATCGACATGGCTCGCATGCAGCTTGCTGTGGCGATCGCCGTCGTGGCAGCGGTGGTGCTGCTCGCGGCGACCTCGGAGGCCGCCGTCACCTGCGGGCAGGTGACCTCCGCCATCAGCCCGTGCCTGTCCTACGCCCGCGGCCAGGGCTCCGCGCCCTCCTCGGGCTGCTGCAGCGGCGTCAGGAGCCTCAACAACGCCGCCCGCACCTCAGCCGACAGGCGCACCGCCTGCAACTGCCTCAAGAGCGCCGCCCGCAGCATCAGTGGCCTCAACGCCGGCAACGCCGCCAGCATCCCCTCCAAGTGCGGCGTCAACGTCCCTTACACCATCAGCACCTCCACCGACTGCTCCAAGTATGTACATATATATGCATGCAGCATGCATCAATTACCTCTTGCATATGTATATAGCTGCATGCATGCATGTTTTGACTGAAATCGTTCAATGATTATGCAGGGTGTGAGCTAAACCTAAACGACGACGATGGCCGCATGATCGATGATCCATTCCGCCGTCGTCGTCGGCGCCGTAGCATCGACCGACCATGCATGAGTATCTATCTATCTACGCGTGATGATGAGTTGTCTACTGCTACTTCGTACTACTGAATAATAAAAATCTCTCCGTATGTACGTACGTGTCGTCGTGTACGCTGTGATACGCTTGCATCGTAGCGTGTACGTACGTCCGTGTGTACGTACGTGTGTGTGTGAGAGAGAGATGCCCTTTTGCTTGTTGTTGGGTTTATTTTTGAGTGCATGCAGTGTGTGTGCGGTGTTTGTATTTAGTTCCATGTACGACGTTCCTCGCTCTCCTCTGATCCGTTCTCCGTACGGTTTTGGAGGAGACCATAGTTTGTACTATGTTCGATCACTGCTACCTTTTGATACACACACACACCTTTTGTTTGCAAATTATTGTTGTTATATATGCAGGCAAGAGGCCAAGAGCAGAACGCGCGCTGCTTCCGTGCAAGGTTTTGGGATTCGTTTTGGGAAAAAATTCGGTCCCAATTCGGTGAAATTTCGGAATGTAAAGCGTAAAATTCATTTCGGACCTCACCAAAATGGACGAATTTCGCCGAAATTTAGACTAATTCGGTCGAATCTAGAACCTTAGCTTCCGGAACGGTTCACCCCCCCCCCCCCCCCCCCCCCCCCCCCCCCCCCCCACAGAGCAATAGGTGCGGAGAGGGGCGCTCAATTTAGCGTACTGTTTGGTTGGATGATTTGTAACGGCATCTGATTACGGTGGCAACTGATAACGTTAGATTCTGTTTGTTTTGCTTCCACTGTAAACGCATCACGCCAAGAGAAATCTGATACCGCACAAACCTGGCCGTAATCTGTTCGCCTCATCTTCCCCACGACGTCTTCGTCCAGTTCTTTCCCAGCGCCGGCGCCGCCCATCCCCACTGCCTCTTCGCGTCCTAGCGTAACTCCACCCCTTCCCATCCTCTCTGCCTTCTCCAATCTTGGCCTGCAGAACCGCGCCGCCCACGCCGCAACCCCAGGTGTTCTCATCTCGTCGAGGCCGTCTGTGCGGTGATCCACTCCGCTGCCCAGAAATTCCGGACGTCCATGGACGATGTCGTCGCCGGCGAAGAAACACTGTCACTTGCTGCACACCGTGATGGCCTCATCGAGCTAGGCGAGCGCCGCGGCCATCTGCTCCGGCACCAGCGAATGCCTCGTCGACTTACTGCGAGATGATGAGCGACTCGCAGACCAGCCTCCCGCCATGGACGAGAACGAGGTGGATGCAACTGGCCGCGGCGTGCATCCTCAACTCCATCAACAACGCTGCATCTCGAGTTCCCACTCGAAGCAGACACGCAGCGGCGCCGAGCATGAAGATCTCCGTCTCGCTGTTTATCCAATTCCTTTACGGACACGAACGGCGTCTTCCATTACCGTTCACGTTTACGTTTACCGGATGCAAACCAAACAGCTCCTAGGTTGTTTTGTTCATCAGTGTGTAGCAAGACAAGGCAGAGTAGGCGTGGCGGTGTCAATTTTGGTTGTTTGTTCATCAGTGAGTAGTAAGACAAGGCAGAGTAGGCGTGGCGGTGTCGTTGACCCAGAGGTGATGGACGCAACTCTTCTTCTGCTTTAATACAACGATATATGTAAGTCTTTTACATATTTGAGAAAAAAAATGACTTTGATGCACAAGTCTTATATTTTTGAGGAAAAAAATGACATTCGATTCTGCTTCATTCGCTATATATCTGCACCAGTGGTTTTACCAATTTTATTTAAGTGCTTGCTACTCCTAAACGCTTGGTCAAGGGAGTTACCTAACGGAAAACTGGATTGCAGACTCGAGGATTTGAAGACGGGATTGTGATTTGAAAAAATTAAAATGGTTTTATTTAATTAACTCGCTCGTCACTTGTGAAAAAAGTACTCACACGGTGGAAATTAAAACGAGCACCTAGCTGGCACGTTTTTCTCATGAGACGACGACACGCACTACTCTTCAAATACCTAATTCATCTGATGAAACGAATACACAAGACAAAAACTAGAAAGCAGAGCTGTGTGCTGCGTTGAGGGGCTTGGTAGCAAAAGATGTATATTACCACCATCTGTCCTAAATTATAGATTGTTTTTGCTTTTCTAGTTACCTAATTTTTTTATGCATCTAGATACAGGGGCGGACCCACAGGGTATGCCAGGTGGGCCATGGCATACCTTGTGGAGCAGCCATGGACTACTTAACATGGATTATATCTCTTTAGATAGAGATATTTGCAACAAAGATTATTAGTTCGTACTCTTGTCCCAGTGGTAAGTCTCTTGTTCTAAAATCCAGAGGTCACAGGTTCAATCCGTGGCAGCCTCACATTTTTGTTTTTATTTTCCATTTTGCATTCCTTTGCGGCTATGTACGTACAACGCCGTTCTAAATTTCCATTTTCTTTTGATCTTTTGACCCCTTTAAAATTAAGTATAGATAATATACTTCATTCTTTAGTTTTTCTATTTTTTATCCTCTCTTGTTGTGTCCCATGAGACCTCATGTATCTCTATTTTTATTTTTTCAATCCCCACTAGATATTATAACTATAAATAATACATTTCATCCTTTATTTTGCAATTTTTTCATCCCATCTTGTTGTGTCCTGTGAGATATACACACCATGAAATGGAATGGAAATTGGTAACTATGCATAGTGCCGTGTCCACTTTACAAAGTCTGCACTCCAACATTTGTTGTGCATCACGAAATTTTTTTAAGCGGCATACCCTGTGATAAAATCTTAAATCCACCACTGTCTAGATATATACTATATACTATATATCTAGATACTTCAAAAAAGTTGTCTAGATACATAATAAAATTTGTGTATCTAGAAAAATCAAAATGACCTATAAATTAAAACGAAAGCACTACTAAACGTATGCACCTATATGATATATATCCTCCATTCCAAAGCTCATGTTTTGTTAGACATGGTTTTAACCAAATACTTGCAATTTTATGGTAGGAAATTGATGTAACTAGATATTTGTATTCAAAAGTACCTATGCTTTTATATATATACTAGGTTCGTGCCAATGCGTTGCACCTAGTTGTCTCATCAAGGATAAAAGTGCCACATACGTCCTCCAGCTGCCAGTCAGAACACCTTCTCACGCCGGAAACAGCCGCCACAGTGCGAGACTGTCCGCCGCCATACCACGCAGGTCATCTCGGCAACTCAAATCTGCTGGCCACCATCTCCCACGCCGGCTTCCTCGCCAACTTTGTGGTCGCAACCGGCGTGCGGCCCCCACCAAACTGTCACCCTCCACTGCCAAGCAGATGCAAGGCCCTCCAATCGCCACGCCAACACCCTCTTCCTGACCACCCTCCTCCGTTGTCGACACCGCAAACTTGAATCCTCAACTAGGCCTCCACCTTTCTCGCCACGACGCTGGCCGTTACAGCAGATTGACCGAGCACTAGCTTCCAAAACGACGCCTCCAAGGAGGAATGCAATGCCACTGGCGCCGCCGTCGCTTGACCAGAAGATCAAGGTTTTCACCCAGGGAAGACAAGCTGCACAAAGGGAAGATGATCGATCGATTGACGCTTCCAAGGAAGAAAACGGCGTCTAAAGACGTCGCCGTCATCGGCCCCAGAGGGCAAAGCTTTCGCCGTGGCACCTCAACCCCGTGTACAGCAATGGTCACGGCCTCTCCGCTACGCCAGCCACCGCAGCAGTCAGGCGCGGAGGAGACCGGCCCTCACTAGACCGGCCTCATCCTCACCGGATCCAGATGTCGTGGTCGTGGATCCACGAGCCGACCGCCGGAGTAGTCACCACCATCGCGAGGAAGACAAGAGCACCGGATCTGGCTGCCAGGGCGTCAGATCTGCTACCCGGAGCCACCGCCACCAAAACGGCAAGCAGCAGCCCCCAACGGCGCCTCCAGCCCCCGGGCCACCGGATCTCCACCCGCAACGCGTTCACCATCTCGTGGCCCGCAACGCCGTCCTGGTGCGGCCGCCTGCCAGACCAGCCGCGCCCGCCCGCTTGGTCGTCCCGGTCGCTGAGCTCCGTCTCCGCACAGAGGTGGTCGCGAACTTCCTAAGCGAGAGCCTCGCTGCCGCCGTCCTTGGGGGCCGCACGGGCCTCCCGGCCGCACCCTCCGGTGGCGGTGAGGGCAGGTGATGTGGTGGTGGTTGGTGGCAGCGGCGGCTAGGGTTGTCGCCCGAGCCGCCCGTGCGGGTGGGTGACACAGGCGCTATCTTACGCTAGGAAAAGCTTCAACAATAACCTTTAATTTTGGGTCTGACCACAATACAGAAAGCAATGGTGAAACAACACTCTCGACCGACCTAGATACAGAAATGATATACTAATACTCGTTTTTCCCAACTACACGCAAATGTCGGGCGAAGGAAAACATATATAAGCATAATTCACAGTTAGAGGGGGTCTCTCAACGTTGTAAAACAAGGTCGCTGTTGAGTTCTTCGCCAAAGCTGTAGGAACAAGAACAAGGACGTAGTCAATCAGTTGGGAAATGGGGTTACTCTTTGCATAACCTTAATGGACATGTCGTTTATTACAGAGCAAGAGCTACTTAGCATAATCAAGGAGCTTCCGCTAAAAAAAGCTATATCAGTTGAGCTAAACTCTGTGTTTATTTCCTGTTTGGGTTTGTTTGCCTTATAGCACTTTTGTATCATGACACATAGTTGTGTATCATTCCCAAATGGTAGAAGTTGGAACTTTGTTCCCTTGTCTAAAAAAGAAAAAGACCCAGGACCTTATCGGTATCTTCTAGAAGCAGAGTTGGGAGACAATCAAGAACGACAATCACATAAACAAAAAAAATGCAGCCGTTGAATGAAGCAAATATAGTTCTACTCGCTAAGAAGGAGGAAGCACAAACAATGTCCGAGTATAGACCGATTAGCCTAATTAACATTCTCGTAAAAATCATTACAAAAATCCTTACAAACAGACTAGCTCCATATATGAATGAGCTGGTTTCACATGCTCAGAATGCATTCATCAAGAAAAGGTTTATACATGACAATTTCTTTAATGTACAAAAAGTGATTCAACTTTTGCACAAAAAAGTCAACACTACTCTTTGTAAAACTGGACATCTCCAAAGCTCGTCAGATGCTATCACATATTAGGGTTTGCAGAATAAGAGTGGGAAGGAAGGGACCCCTTGCCCTCATGCTCATGGCACTATGGGGGTCTTTGGGACTGCTCCGCTCCCGTTTTCGCAGCTCTGCTCCAGCTCTGCATTGCCAAACACTCTTAACTCCAAGAATTCTGCTCCAAGAAAAAGGTGGAGTTTAAAACCAACTCCACATTTTTTGTGGATCACCTCAAGAGGTACTCCATGATTTAGACTTTTATACCTCCTCATGGAGTTAGAAAGAAATTACCCACACTTGCCACTCGTTAACGCAAGAACCAATTTGCTTTCCGAGCCTATCTCACGTACGCACACCTGATTAGTGGCCATAGTTTTTTTTTCCTATTTCTCTAGCATGCATGTTCACATACCGGTTACGTGGTAATTCTAATGGCCATGTATTTTTTTATTTTTCTGGCATGCACGTCAGGTTAATGCATTCGAAGCCTAGCTTAGAGTATAGTACATACATGGATGTATATATATATATATATATATATATATATATATATATATATATATATATATATGTCAATGTTTTTAAATTATTATGTTTTGTAATATATGTTTTTAATATAAGTATTTTAACATCATATTTCAATTAGTAAAAGCAAGCATACACTTATATCCCAGAAAGGTATAACAAATATGTAGCCCCAACAAATTTTCTCTCATTTATTTTCTATTTTTCTCGAAAAATATCAAGTGCAATTTCAATCAAGGATATAATGGACCATTTGCATGTAAACCGCCCATTCCTAGAGCTAAAGCTAGGCTGTGTGCCAAACGGTACCACCTGCTCCACAACTTCACGGTGGAGCTGCAAAAACGGGAGCGGAGCAGTCCCAAACACCCCCTATATATTGACAACGACAATTTATAAACACCCCCTTAGTGAGGTTGGGTTTTACATGTCACTCTGATGGCACTAGTTGGGCCTCTTCTTGTGGGACTTGGCCCATATGAATATAAGCTCCCCTAACATGCAGCAATGGCTACTCTAAAGAATCGACAGGGTATGGCGGCGTAGTTTTCTTTGGCAAGGAGAAACACCCGAGAACGTCATTGGAGGACATTCGTTGATCAACTGGCCCAACTCCTGCCTTCCCAAGGCGAACAGCGATCCTCGAAGTAGAGAGGTTTACTAGAGCTCTCCGATTGAGATGGTTATGGTTTAAGTGGAAACAAAAGGAAAGAGCGTGGAGCAATATGGAGATTCCTTGTGACAAATCTGATCACGGGCTCTTCAATTCATCAACTATAGTCACCGTAGGCAATGAAAAACTAGCCTCTTTCTGGACATCGACCTAGATCAATGAAACATCGGCCAAGGCAATTGCACCCCTGTTATATCAAAAGACTCGGTGTAAAAAATATTCACAGTTCAAAAAGCTTTGGAAGACAATAGATGGATTGGCCACATATACCGCCCTAATCCTCAAGATGAGGTCTCAGATTTTGTGAGCCTGTGGGAGACCATCCAGGACATTCGATTAAACAGTGAGGCGGATGATGAGATTAAATGGCCCTAATAAGTCGTGTTAGGCGGCTGCTAGCTACTATTTATTAAGTTTGCTGCTGCTGCTGCTGCTGTTAATGAATTCACTCGATCTGCCTCCACTAACCACTGCATCTGTATGGGTATGTCCATCCACATCCTCCATCTGCCTCCTGCCTCCAACACCCAACTACCTCCAGCCCAGCTCTTAACTGTACGATGATGATGTTCCACCGAAAGAAACTGCATGCACACCATGCATGACATCTGTCATCAGCCATCGCTAGCTACTGTAGCTCACAGCTCGATCGCAAGCCTATTTAAGGAGCAACATTCCACTGCACATTCTCCTCACCAGCTAGCACTTGCTCGATCTCACTACATTCCAATTTCCAAAGCTAGCACTAGCACACAGTCAGGCACTCAGCACACAAGAGAGGTCGACATGGCTCGCAGCATGCAGCTCGTGGCGATCGCCGTCGTGGCCGCGGTGCTGCTGGCGGCGGCGACGACCTCGGAGGCCGCCGTCACGTGCGGGCAGGTGAGCTCCGCGATCGGCCCCTGCCTCACCTACGCCCGCGGCTCTGGCAGCAGTCCCTCCGCGGCCTGCTGCAGCGGCGTGAGGAGCCTCAACTCCGCCGCCCAAAGCACCGCCGACAAGCGCGCCGCCTGCAACTGCCTCAAGAGCGCCGCCGGACGTATCAGCGGCCTCAACGCCGGCAACGCCGCCAACATCCCCTCCAAGTGCGGCGTCAGCATCCCCTACACCATCAGCACCTCCATCGACTGCTCCAGGTACGTAGAACCGTACGGTCCAAGTCAAGTCATCTAACTCGATCAACAAGTACGTACGTCGTTTGATTTGTGGTTCTCTTCCGTTCCATGCATGATCCATGCAGGGTGAACTAAACCTAGCTAGACGACGACGGCGGCGGCGGCGATTCCGCCGTCGGCGCCACCGGAGCATCGATCCATGACTTCATGCATGAGTACCTATCTACGCATGATGGATGAGTCGTCTACTGCTACGTACTACTGAATAAAAATCTCACCGTCCGTACGTGTCGTCGTGTACGCTGTGATACGCCTGCATCGTAGCGTGCACGTCCACGTGTGTGTGAGAGACTGCTGTTTTGTTTTTATTTCCACATGTACGCTTGATCGCTCCTCCGCCGATCCGTCTCCGTACGGTTTTGGAGAGGAGACCCGGTTTGTACTGTGTTCACTGCTGCTACCTTATGATACACACACGCATCTTTTTGTTTGCAAATTGTGTTATGCATGCATGTGGCTCTGTGTTCCATGACTTTCTATGCTTCGTTCACTATCTGCAACATGAGTTTTACCAATTTTATTTAAGGACATGTTTAATATCCCCTCCTAATTAAACTTTAAATCTAAAGTCTTCAAACAGGTGATTTAAAGTTAGCTCTAAACTAGACCGCAAACTCTGTTACCTCTCCCAAACACTTGGTCAGCATGCAACTGGACTGCAGACTCGAGGACTTCAAGATGGGACTGAGATTTAAGAAATAATAATAGTAGTAAAATGGTTTTAATTAACTCGCCACTTGAAAAAAAAATACTCACTCGGTGGAAACTAAAACAAGTATGCCCTGATATATGACGACATGCACTAGATATAGTCTTTAAATAATTCAAAATTCATCTGAACAAATACAAAACAAAACTAGAAAACAGCAGAGAGCTGTGCGAGACCTTGGTAGCAGAAGATCGTCTACAGTTAATACTAAACACACCTATGATATATTTCCTCTATCCATACCAAAACTCACGTTTTGTTAGACATGGCTCTGACCTATGCTTAAAATTTTGTGGTACAGAATTGATGTAACTAGATTTGTATTCGAAAGATTTTGCAAAAAAAAAAGAGATTTGTATTCAAATGTACCTATGATTTATACATATTAATGGGGCACCTATTTGGTCAACTCATTGCTGTCCTACAAAAATGTGTTTTATAGTAATGGGGCACCTATTTGCCAAAATATATACTCCAATTAAGTGACATTTTGAAGTTGTCGTAGGTAAATCATTTCAAGCACATTACTACAAATAATTTTAATTAGGTACCATGCATTTTCAGGTAGTCTTACGTCAATCATTTCGAAACTTTGACTATTGAATGATTTTTTTAAATGAACCAGACAGAGGAGTTGCCGATTATGTTGATAAAAGAAGACCCAAAGTGGGCCACTACAGCAGAGAAGGACATCACTGGCGGTTCAAAAACCCCCTTCACTGGCGGATTTTGAACCGCCATAACCAACTCGGCAGTGATGAGCTGATCACATCACTGCCGGTTATGCCAAACCGGCAGTGATAGCTCATGTATCACTGCCGGTTCGTGTTACAAACCGGCAGTGATACTTGAGCCATCACTGCCGGTTGTTTTAACCAACTGGTTGTGTAGATTATATTATCACTGCCGGTTTTCTTTGAACCGGTAGTGATATACTTTTCACAATTTACATTTTAATAATTGTTTTATTTTTATTTCGAGGGGAGGTGGTGGGGTGGGAGGTCGGGGAGGTGGAGGTGGTTGCTATCGATCAATTTGATATCGATGTGAAGGTGGTTGTTGATCAACGACAATACAAACCCATCAACATTTATATTACAAAAGTTTCAAAAAAAAACTTTAAGTATCGAATTAAGAGTCGCATTACAATAGACTATCAATGTGGTCTCTTCCGTACTGCGCCTTGTACTTCTTAGTCCTCGCAATGGAGAATGATCCTTTTTTGGTCAATATCTCGTCCATCACAAACCTTGCTATCTCCTCTTGAATTCCTCTCATCTCAAAATCTAGCAACTGGTTGTGATTGTTTGCTTTGCGCTGTAATTGAAGCAAGATGATATTGAGATGCACAAACGTAAGACAAAACAATAGAAATGGGATGCCTACGTACCATGTCATCTCCCTTATTTGTTTTTGCGCCAAAGTATTTTAGCATTGCCCACATCACATAGAACCCGCATTCGTTGTTCCCCATCGGTTGATCTAGGGTCTTGAGATCCTCCATATACTTTACACTGAATGGGGCACTCCATTGCTTTTGCATCTTGCTATCGAGATTTTTCCAATTAGGTAATGTCTTCATTCTATGTTACATTGTAAATGAAGTGTGAAGACCGAGGACATTATAATATCCTATGTGATTAGAAAGTATTGTGATATTGGGTTCACTTACTTATTCAGCACTTTGACTAGGGGGTCGATAAGAGAAAGTGGCTTTTTCTTTGAGTCCCACACCTCGATATGTGAATCTTCAAGATAGATATCTACAAGGATGAAATGGTTGCTGCAATCACAAAGTCCATGTTATTGAATGACATATCAAGAAAAGAAACACTAAAATAAGAGTCGAGAACACATACTCGTAGTTGTAGGGTAGAAGTACGTTTGTTTTGTTGTTTCTAAACATCCTTTCAAACTCAATCTTTTGATAATATGTGCCCCAAGTTATTGAACGCTTCCTATCCGACCCCTCAGAAGTAGAGACCCTCCAAATCCCTCCTCACTTATCTATTCCCACATGTGGCTACCTACTTTTCTATCAACTATTTTACCACCCACCATACCTCTCCATCTGCCGACACGCTGCCACCTCGTCTTGCTTTTCATGCCACCAGATACTGATTTTCAGATGGCTTTTAACAATCACCCAGAATATAATACATATATATTCTAATGCTATAGTAGTATAGTTGATTGGCAATTTTAGTGGCAAACATGTTGTGCAAACAAAATTATAGGATTCACTACAAGTAGCAAACTAAATCACCAAAAGTCATAACACAGCGTGTCCCTGTACTGCTTATAATTAGGCATGAGCAACATACTACCTCCGTCCCAAAAAGAATGCAATTCTTAATGCATTCTTTGGTTAAAGTGCCTAAAGTTTGACCAAATATATTGGTAAAAAAATTAATATATATGACACCAAATAAGTATACTACAAAAATATATCTTATGATAAATCTAACAATACTTATTTGATATCATAAATATTGAGTTCTAGACAACATGTGATGCAGCACTAAAAGGGAAACTGCATTCTGCAAGAAGGTTGTCATATCCAAATTTGTTATACATGTTAGTAGGCCAGTCAGCACTTCAGCAGGTAAGAAGAAGCCAAAGCACACAAGTTTTATTAGCAATCAAAGGCATCACGAACCTAACAAGCAATTCAGCCACCCTCTTAGAAAGCAACATTGAGGTGGGCATTCTATCGAACACCTTATGGGCACTCACCGAGTAAGCAGGGGTGGCACGCTCAACAGCGACGTGGAGGAGCTCCTCGCGGCGTCGGCGTAGCTATAGGGGACGGCGGCGTTGAGGAAGCGGTAGGGGACGACGTCGTGAAGGGCGGCGTCGGGCTGCGGTGTCGTGCAGTGCGCGTCGAGCGGCGGCGGCGTGCACTGGCGAACAGCGTCGAGCACGTAAAATGTCGTGCACTGGCCTTGGAGCGCGCCAGCGCCTTATATAACCCACGCATCACTGCCGGGTGGTTATTAGAACCGGCAGTGATATGGGACATCACTGTCGGGTGGTTATTAGAACCGGCAGTAATATGGGACATCACTGCCGGTTCTAATAACCACCCGGTAGTGATGTCCCATATCACTGCCGGTTCTAATAACCACCCGGCAGTGATATGGGACATCACTGTCGGGTGGTTATTAGAACCGGCAGTGATATTGATTATTTTTAAACATTTTGGGTCCCCAATTGATCTCAAATGGAAAAGTTGTAAACAACAAAGTTGTGGAACTCATGAATGTCTACAACTTTTATTTTAGTCATTTCTCAATTTGAGAAAGTTTTATTAGGCATGTCTCATAAAGTGCTCTGTCTCACACAAAGTTATGTCACTTTGTTGGAAACATGGCATCCGTTATATCAACAAAGTTCCAAAATAATAGTGGTAGAACTCATCAATCTCTACAACTCCATATGATCTTAAATTCGATGCAAATTACTAAAACAATATTTCATTAAGGATTACATAGTTTATGATATTCTAACTATGATGGCCTCATCGTGATCACTCCGGAGGTAAGCAGGTTCGTCACCCTCTTCAAGGATAGGTAGGGTAATGCCTGCCCTAAAAGGAGCCATTTCTTGATAACCTTTGTACTCTTCTTCGTCCGTCACTCCTTCAACACCAACAATCTTCCTTTTGCCTTGCATGACTACTTGTAGTCTTCCCTTTGTATTGTTATCCCTTGCATAGAAGATTTGCAAAACATCCTTTGCAAGGACGAAGGGGTCATCTCTGTATGTAGTCTTGGATAGATCAACGGTAGTGAACCCATCATTATCGGTGTTGATTTCATCTAGCTGGACCCACTGGCAACGGAAAAGAGCGACCTTCAACTATCGTCCATAGTCTAGCTCCCATATCTCATCTATGAAACCATAGTATGTTGCCTCCACCGTGCCGTATTCATCGTGGGCGTCGAAACGAACAACACTATTTTGGTTGGTGCTCTTTCCATCCTATTTTTTTGTGTAAAATGTAAAACCATTTATATCATAACCTTGGTACATCATCACCGTAGTCGAAGGTCCGGGAGCTAAGAGATCTAGCTGACATCCCGTCACCATTCCTAGCCTGCGGCGTCGAAACCAGTCACCGAATTTCTCCTTATGTTTTTTCTCAAGCCAAGCCTGTGACCTACCGATGTGCTTACTTTGCAGTAACTGCTTGTGCTCATTAATGTATGCCATCACACCGTCAGCCTGCTGGAGAACAGCGAAGTGTGCCTGTCTGAAGGAAACCACTTCGACTATTTTGACAGCTTTCTCACCTATCGTTCCTTTGCCCCCTAGTCTTCCATCGTGATGAGATACTGGAACTCCGACCCGATTGATGTACATATAATATGTGCAGAACTCAATGGCCTCCTCCGTTGTCCATCCTTCTACCATGCTCTCTTCTGGTCTGAATCTATTCCTAACATACGGCCTGAAAACTTTCATCAACCTCTCGAAAGGAAACATCTGGTGTAGGTACATTGGGCCAAGGGCTTTAATTTGGTCCACAAGATGAACAAGTAGATGCACTGATATGTCGAAGTAAGTCGGTGGGAAATACATCTCAAGCCTGCATAGAATATCGGTTATCTCCTGCTTCAGCTAGTCTAGCTTGGCCCCTTCAATGACCTTTTCAGAGATCGCGTTGAAGAACGAACACAACTTTATGATTGGGGCACGGACCTTGTCAGGAAGGATACCTCGCAGGGCAACTAGGAGCAGCTAAGTCATAATGACATGACAGTCATGGGCCTTCATACAACCATAGTTAAACTTAAGTTCTCTCATGTTAACTAGCCTCTTCGGGTTCGCACAGTAGCCAGTTGGCACTTTGAGATCATTGAAGAAAGAAATAAGCATGGTCTTTTCTTCCTTTTTCAGTGTCCATGATGCCACCGGAAGTTTCAAGTGGCCATCCTCAAGAGTTATTGGGTGCAACTCCTTCCTGAGGCCCAGGTGTTGCATGTCCAAGCGTGTCGCGAGAGAATCCTTTGTTGTTCCCTCGGTGTTCATCAACATGTTAAGTGTGTTACCGCACATGTTTTTAGTTATGTGCATTGGATCAAGACAGTGACGTACACTCAAAAGTGGCCAATAAGGTAGTTCCCAAAAGATTGATTTTTTCTTCCAGATACTACCGGCTGGCGCTGGTACTGCACCTTCCCCCTTCCCAAGGACAACATCTGTGAGTTTGCTTACTTGTTTAAGTATCTGTTTCCCGTCTCGATACTTTGGAGGTCCACGTTTCTCAGTAGTCCCATGAAAATCTTTTCTATTCCTATGGTAAGGGTGATCCCTTCGTAGGAACCTACAGTGTCCCATATAGACCATCTTCTTATTTTCTGGTAGATGTATAGCATCAGTCTCGTCCAAGCACTCGACACACCCAGTGTATCCTTTTGTCTTCTCTCCAGACAAGCAACCTCGCCCTGGCAGGTCAGTGATTGTAGCGATAAGTATAGCGTTTATCGTGACATGTTCCTTTTTGTACTCATCCCAAACATCCTTCACACTCGTCTCCCATATCTGTAGTAGTTCATCGATCACTGGTTGTAGAAGCACATCAATATCATTACCAGGTTGTTTTGGCCCTTGGATTAGTAGTGGCATCTGGATGTATGACCGTTTCATACAAAGCCAGGGTGGAAGGTTGTATATACATAGCGTCACTGGCCAAGTGCTATGATTGCTTCTAACCTGGTCAAACGGATTCATCCCATCTGTGCTCAAACCTATCCAAAGATGCCTTACCTCTCCACCGATGTTCTTAAAGAACATAGTGTTGATAGTCCTCCAGTCCGACCCGTCGGCGGGGTGCCTCAACATTGTATCTTTCTTACGCTCTTCGCCGTGCCAACGCAACAGTTTGGCTGACTTTGCATTTGCAAACAACCTATGCACTCGTGGAGCTATAGGAAAATACCATACGACCTTTATGGGCCCTCCTCTGGTCTTGCTTACCTGATTTGACGGCCCTTGCTTGTATCGGGGATCTTTACACTTGGGACACGCATCCAAGTCTTTGTATTTTTCTCCACGGTACAATATGCAATCGTTGGAACACGCGTGTATTTTCTCAACCTCGAGGCCGATTGGGCAAATCATTTGCTTGGCCAGGTAAGTCTTTTCTGGTAACTCGCTACCCTTCGGGAGCAGTTTATGTAGTATACCTAACAAGCTATCGAAACCTTTATCACTCAATCCATTCGTTGATTTGAACTCTAATAGCATGATGTTGGCTTCCAGTTTGCTTATTGGGCAGGTCGGATACAATGGTGTTTTTGCATCCTTTCTCATGATCTCCAGTTTTTTCAACTGTGTAGCACTAAGGAATCCGCCATGCACATCATGTAGAAACTGTGAAATGCCATCATTTTCCTCTGTGTCGTCAACTAATGTATTCCTAAACACATTATCGTTGGTAGGCACAGGTACTGTGTAGCATTGATAATCATCAATAGGCAGAAATGCGTTTAGGGATACGCTAGGCATGGGCACATCATCATTGTTTTCTTGTGCAACATTTTGACCAACCTCCCCATGCAAAGTCCGAATCGTGTAGTCTCTCATGAACCTCCTGGTAATCAAGTGCAATCGTATATGCTCCACGTCGCCCCCATTTTCTCGTATTCTTGTAATCTTTGCATGGACAGAATACAGGTTGTGAGTCCCCAGCATTGGCTCTAGCGAGCTTGATGAAATCATCGATGCCCGTCAAGTACCGTTGGTCTGTACATGACAGATCGTACATCCACCCTCGATCCTTGTCTGCATAGGTAAAATGGGCCGGGCAGAGGAAACATAGGAAAGTTTTAATAAGAAACAATTATTACACAATATTGAAGAATAATTATTCTACTCCATGCAACATAAAAATGGAGACACTAATTTAAAAAAGACTAAATTTGGAGACATGATCATGAATAACAATGTAGCTCCAAACAATGCCCATATAAATTAAAAATCGTAGCCCCATAAAAAATAATTATTGCACAATATTGTAGAACAATTATTCTACTCCATGCCACATAAAAATAGAGACATTAATTTAAAAAAATACTAAAATTGGAGACATGATCATGAACAACAATGTAGCTCCAAACCAGTGGCGGATGCAGGATGATAATCAAGGGGGGGGCTAAAAACAATGGAGATGTTGATTTGCATGAAGATTTAATGGTGATTTGAGATTTTTGCTACAGTGTTTTTAATAGTAAATCAAGTCATTAGGGGGGTTGGAGCCCACCCAGCCCCCTGTAGATCCGCCACTGCTGCTCCAAACAATGCATTGTTTGGTGACACATGGGTTAATTTGCTCATCAACATTGTAAAAGAATCTACTCTACTCCTAAGAACCAATTATAACATCACATACTAACAATGCATTATAGCCATGAATTAGAAAAGTGCTCTGTAGAAGAATGGAGAAATAAGAATGAGAATCAAACATTATAGCCATCAAAACAAAGCTAATTAAGCAACAAAATCGAAGGAATAGAGGCTGGTTACTAACCTTAAAGCAAAAAGATCAAGCCATTCTTCCAAATCCAAGTGGTAGCTTCACGGATTTGGGCGACCGCAACATTGGAGGGAGTGGCCCAAACGCGCGCCTCTGTTCTCGGGATAAAAGAGTGGAGGAAGAAGATGACGGCTACAACCTTTTTTGTGCTGTCAGGCTCATCACTGTCGGTTCTTGGCTTGAACCGGCAGTGATAAGTGGAGTTGTCATCACTGCTGGCGGGATGCACAAACCGGCAGTGATAGTTGTCATCACTGCCGGTTCTCGCACTCCCCAATTATTTTCTGTTTGTCAGAGCCTAGAATCGGCAGTGAAGGGTCATCACTGCCGGTTGCCCTAATTTCGGCAGTGATGTGGCCGGCACTGATGACTGAATCTGTAGTAGTGGACAAGACGCCCTCGAAGGAGGTTACAACGTAAACAGGAAACAAAGAACTACGACAACCAGGACAAACTCTAACAACACCATCCCAATCGCAACACCAGCACAGGCACAAGATACCAATGCCAACAACCAAAAAGGAAAAAAAAAAGTTTAAAGAAGAGGCAGAGAAACCTTCCATCAAGTTCCAGATAAGACCCGACCTTTATTTTAACCCCATCAAAGGCTTGAGAAGTTCTGGCAGTAACAATTCTTCTAAGCGGTCTACACAATCTTGAATGACACACTCATTGAATGATTTCTACATGGTTTGAATGCATTATGCATGGAAGTGAAGATGTGATTGCTTGCTCATCGTACACTTGCGAGCTGCGACCCCACCGCGTGCTGCCGCAGCTACTGCAGTGCTTGCACCCGACGCCACACAATGCTCTAACACAGGAACGCACCCTTCGTCTGTAAGCTAAAACATTTCAGGGAAGCTTAAAGAATCGTATTAGCACAAATTGATTTAACCAAAATAAAACACCTTTACATATGTGCATAGCACAAATAGACCGTTCATGTGCTAAACAAAACAAACCCACCTTGCTCCATGTTTGCTCCTTGCATCTTGGAAATATTTCTCTCCACTCTTCCTTCTTACCTCACTCGTTCTCTTGATGATAAAAGAACTATAATACTTCCATGTGTGTCATCCGTAACCTTTTCTCTAATGGGAACCATCTCTTCACTTGTAGCCTTCTTCTATTTATATATGGTCCTGTTCAGCCGGTTTATAATCCGTATTTTTTAGCTTGTTTTTTCAGTCGAAACAGTATTTTTCTCTCAAAAAAATCAGCCGGAACAGTATTTCAGCTTGTTTTTCAACATAAGTGAATGGGGCCTTCAAAGCTCACAAGCCATAGGTAGGATGAGAAAACGCCATACATCATGCATTTAGATACTCCAACCGACATGCACATGCATGATAATGCTTGGTGCATCCTATTCCATCGGTGGCAGCACTAAAACAACCGTTTCTTTAAGCTAATGACTTCATAGTGATTAATCCATGGCCAATTGATATTGCTTCTATCTAGTAACTTACATGCAGCCACTAATCCACATTCATTTATGCATGCAATGCATGCGTGTATAACACACAAGCAATTGACCTTTGGGTCTTAATACACATACTAATTTGATTTGAAGAGAGAGGAGAGGGCATTTCAGCTCATCATTCTTATTCTTGAAGTCTGGCAACCATCACACTAAGACATTTAATAATAAGAATAATTTGCTCTCATTCATGGGCCATATTTTAGTTAAATAATCTAACATCGTCTGCCGCAAGCCACCGTGCTATGCTTAGGGTTGGGTTAGTCTAGAGACTAGAAAGGTTGAGCACAAGGGATTGGGCCTTGGCCTGCCAAGTGCTACTGCTGGGTGTTTAGTTTTATTGTCTCAAATTGGATTGGTTAGCCCAAGACCCTCTAGCTTTAACCTCACTCTAGCTTTAGCAGTTTCTCACAGGGCATCCATGGAAGAAACTTTTGGCGGAGGCTAAGGAGGGGGATACAATGGCCAGCAATGGTAGGGGGGCTCAAACACCTCTGCCCCACTGTTGGATTCACCCCTGTACAGGGTGCTCCCACAAGTAGAGCTCGAGCAAAAAGCTAGTTACTAGCAAAGATGAAGCTCGAGCGATGGAGCGAGCTCGATGATGGAGGTAGGTGCTCAGAATCGTTGTTACTACTAGCTAAGTTTGAGCTTGAGCCGAGGGATGCTTGAATGGGTGGGTGAGTTCACCATCCGTGGGAGGGAGTTCATGGGGTGAGCGAGCTTATCAGTGTAGCGGGGTACGTAGGCGGCGGAGTGCAGCAGGCAAGGGTGCATCATGCATGGAGGAGGGAGCAGATGCGAAAAATGCAAGAAGTGCTGTCACGACACTAATCAATATGTTGCAGAATGGTCCATGCAAAGGAAAAGTGGGTTGGACTGATTCTCTATATATCAGCTCATGACGGCTAGGTTGGCCAGCCACGAGAGGTGCAGCGTCATAAAAATACAAAAGCAGTAGCAATGGGAGGAGTGTGGAGAAACCAGATGGCGAACTGGCGGCGAGCTCACGCTCGAGGTGCATATGCTCTAGCACTACAACAAATATGGCTTTCTATGACGATTTCGCTATGAGAACAAAGCAAATTTGTCACTAAATCATTTCCATTTATGACATTTTCTAATAGCTGGTATAGATTAATGAAGAATATCTAGCAGGTATCAGAGAGCCCAACACAAAGTCGTCATAGCCTACTTCAAGGTCATATTTGACAATACTTGTCCATCATAATATTGTTTAATTATCTTATGCCATGTTTGCTTGGCTGATAAGCCATGGCTGAAAGTATTATTGACTGATTTGTTATGAGAGAAAAATACTATATCATAGCTGATAAGCCAGGCTGATAATGACATGCGAGGATCTGGAGGTCAAGAGCAAAAGGGAAACTCAATAGGATATAAAACAAGGAATCAACTCCACTGTAAGGTGGTCTCCATTATTTACATTAGTTATAGGGGTATTTACGGATGAAAATTAAGTTTGAATTCCAAAACTCAAAAATAAATAACAGATTCATTTCTAGGCATATGTGATACTTATGTATTTTGTTCGTCCAACTATGCTAAAATCATCCATAAAATCCTACAAGTTTGTGATACTTTCGAACTTGTAATTAGTGATAACCTCAACAAAATTTTCAAACCTTAGAGCATCTCCAGGAGTCTTTCTTAAACCCACTCTTTAAATTTGAAGAGCCATATGAACAGAAGTCGCTCTCTATATATTTTCACTACTCAACAACTTTTCTATATCTTGTGCACACTCTAAATAGATAATCCTGTTCTCCATCTTTAGCTAGCGAGATTCAGAATAGAGGATGACAATATTTAAATATCAAATTAAAGAAGTTGTTAAAGGGTATTTTCACTAAAATCTCTATTTTCTATCAATAAGGAAGAATATATAGAGGCTCTGATTGGAGTTTATCTGAAGCCAATTATGAATACTAGCAAATGTGCCCATGCGTTGTGACGGGAGGAAAACCTATTAAATATTTATGGGAACGACAATAAGAATGGTACGTATTATTTATGTTTCACCATTTATAAATTCAAAAATTTAAAGTTACAATTTATTTTGTGATGGCCATGATATCTATAATATAATTTATTGTTGGCAACTATGACAATAACTATTAAGCCTATATCGAACTAAAATACAATTTTGATGGTTTTTTCTCCTACCGCATAGCACATAAACATTTAGATATAAATACATCGTAACTTTAATTTTTGTTCTATATATGTGCTGGTATAATGAAATATCGAGTTCTGTGACCTTTGAGGACCCATAAAAATTTATCAACAACGTGTTAGTTACCGACGTGTCGAAGATTGGTCTATCCAGTGATGATTATGATGGGAGACATCTCTCAACTTTTCACATCCTAGCCCTCACCGTGGTGTGTAGAGATATATTTATTTAGACTAGATTAGATAAGTAATAAAGTGCTCAAGATTTTAGTTCACGTTTTGATTAGTTGAACTGTCGGCTAATCTAGATTTCAATAAGACATTACAATTTGGTATTAGAAATCTTTATTTTCTTTGAGATTGGAAAAAGTCAATGGTTTAAGTATCCATAATATTATATTGATTGTTTATTATTTATTTTACTGGAGAAAGAAAAAGATAACCTGAGCGGATAAACAAACAACCAATAAACAACGAAAAGATCCAAAACAAAAATAAATTGGAGGGAAACTAAAATGTACAGGAACCAATGTAGGAAAAGAAAAAATATGATTTATTTATTGGACCAAAAATCGAAGGGAACACGTAGGATGGACGGACACAGAATTGACTTTAGAAAAAAAAAGTTGCATGATTACGGAAACCGAGCCACTTTACGATTATTAGGTTGCACAAAAAATTATTTGTGACAGAAATTTTGCCTCTTTATTATTAGGTAGGTATATGTATATAGATATTTTTTTTGAGAAACAGGTATATTTCTTTTTTTGATAAACAGGTATATATATTAGATTAGAGGTATCGATTCTACAAAGTGTAATGATTTTTTAACATGACGGGCCGTCATTGCTTGGCTGCTGTGAACGTGGCCCAAGTCGGCATTGCCGGTGACTGATCCGCTAGGCCGTTCGTGGAACAAGCTGCTGGACTGGTGCCACCTAAGCCGTGAGCGCCGTGCGGCCTGGCCCGCGTAACGCCTGAGTGGACCGGCTTGTCACGCAGTGTGACACAGGAGGCCTGGTGGTCGTTTGAGGGAATTGCTTCCCCAACTCCTCGTACTTATTTTTCTCAAAAAATAAAAAACTCCTCGTACTTATTATTATCTCTTGAATTTTTTGCTTAAAAAACATATCCCTTGAATTTCCTTTCTTTTATTTATACCAGGTTAATTCAAAAGAATGCGTCCTATTCGATTCACAATTGACATATGGGCCAGGTGATTAGTGAGCCCAAGTTACCTGTGATTAGAGCGAGTCTTCACATTTTCGAGTTGTGAGCTCTTCTTTTGCCGTGGCCACCAGGCTGTACACTTTTTTTTGGAATAACTAAAAATATGAACTACATGTGTGGTAAAAAGAAATCTTTAAATTACAAAAAAAACATACATGCATCGACTCTATAATCAACACCAATAGTCATTCAACATTCAATAATAAACAACTCAATAATTTTCAATGGTTTGTTACATTATTTATTAAGTAAATAACATTTATTAAGTAAATAACACAAGGGCAGCATATACTATAATTAGCTACAGTAAAGAATGAATATTTGCCTAATAAGTCAGGATTAGTGGCACTAAAAAGTCATAGCTAAGCCAAATAGCTATTCTTAACAAAGTTAAAGTGTCCTTAGCTGCAATAGCTGAACAATTTGCGATATTATAACAACATGTCCTCTTCAAATCTAGAGTGCACTAACACAAAAAACAGTTTTAGAAGACAACTCCTTTTGTTTATAGAGGTTGTCTTAAAATGTTGGTGTCTCCAAAAGTAACTAAACAATTTTAGAGGCGGCCGAAAAATTTTAGGAGATACCTCTATAAATCTATTTTTTAGGAAAACCTCTATAAATCTATTACACATATATTTTTAGAGGTGGACCTATTAAAATACCTACCTCTACTAATAAGGCCAAGGCCCGATAAGAAAACTCTAGTCCATTGTAGGCAGCAATGCACAACCCTAAGTCCCCCCTCACTCTCTTAGCTGCACAACTGCTCCTCTATTTGCCCTCACAAAGCCACACCCTATCCTTCCTCTCCTCTTCCTCAACTCCCTCCATCTCTCTTCTATTCTCACATCTGGCAACGGTGGTTGAGGTGCCTCACTAGAGGCGTCGGGCGTAGTGAGATCCATGCTTGTGGGGACTGGATCCAGCGAGGTGAGGTGCAGATCTAGCAGTGAGGCGGTAGAGGATTTAGTGAGGTGAGGAGTCCAACTTCTCTTCGAGTTCACACTTTGCCGGTGCCCACCCCTCATGTCCTTTTTCTCTCTATCTTGTGAGGCAAGCGTGTCAATGCCAACACGCTTGGTTGCAGGCTTGGGTGCGACTGTCTCTATGGTGGCTTCTTCTTTCACGTAACCGATAGCCTGATCCAGTTGGGGCAGAGAAGATTCGGATAGTGACGGCCAACGTGCATGGCCCATGCTCTCTCCTTCCTTTGGCAGCGTGCAGGTGAAGTTCCTTGTGTAGCGGTGACGCGAAGTCACAGCACCGCAGGTGGCCGCGCGATGTCCTATATATCCACATGTGCAGTGTCACGGGCTCACCAGCGGACCTACAAGGCAGGCTCGGTGGCGCCCCTTTTTTGTTTTTTTGGATTTACTTAGGCGGGCATGTGCCCGTCTCTGATTAACACATACCACTACCACTTTAGAAACCCATTTGGACCATCTCTTTTAATCTCTTCTATGCTAGTGAGCAGTGACAGTGCTATTCTGCTATGCGGATCGGACTATTTGCAATCATGCATGGAACTTGTGACTTAGTGTTGAAAAATGACGGCCTACACATATGATCTCTCTCCCTGGACTGGTATAATATAAACCCGCGCATACCCATGTAAATTATTTTAACTACTACTCGTACCAATTATCGTGGTAATTTGTAGGAGAGTCTTTTATTATTTTCCAATCGCCAACACGAAGAACTAATTCTTGATGAGTTCTTTAATTTCGTCACATGCCTAAACTAATTTGAAGATTAATTAGTAACGGGCCAACCAATTATACGGCGCCAGACACACTAGCATCGATCATATATGCACATGATGTCAAGTTGGTTGGATGTGATGGAAGAGAAGTCGTGGCTGACAAGCATCCATGGGGTTACGTATCGTCGGGGAGACCCATGATAATTTGGGCCTGGTTCTATAAATTTTTCTTTGTTCACCCATCACATTAAATGTTTTTTTAAGAAAAGGGAATATATTAATATTTCAGCTTCTGCATCGACTAATACATATAATGTATGTTTGACACATGTATGAAGTACTAAATGTTGATGAAAAAAAATTAATTGTACAGTTTGGTTGAAAATTGTGAGATGAATCTTTTAAGCCTAATTAGTTTATGATTAGCCTTAAGTGCTACAGTAACCCATATGTGATAATGACAGATTAATTAGATTTAATAAATTCATCTCGCAGACGAGCTATGTAATTAGTTTTTTTAATAATATTTGAAAACCTCTTCCGACATCCCATAAAACATCTGATATGACACCTGAAATTTTTCTTTTTACGAACTAAACACAGCCATCACGGGAAGGGAATGATAGATGTCGCTCGTGATGGATCGATCGTGATCTCGCGGGTAACCTGGCTATATAGAGTATAGACTATAGCTAGTCTGTGCCATCTATGCGTGTACAGAGACGTGCCAACAACAGAAAATTTAAAGCTGTCACTATTAAGGATAATTGATCGATCCATCGAAAAGAAGGTCTTGCATGACCTCTGCTGTCTAGCTACCTAGGTTAGTTGCTCCAGAGTAAAATTGTGCGTAACTCAGATAATCTGGCTCGATTCTTTTGCTTGTTGCATTTTTCTAGAAATATTCTTTAATTTATACTTGCGGAACTACTGTACAAGCAGTAGGTGATTTGTCTGTCGACTTTATGACTCCTATACTGAATTTATTAATCTTCAAACTCAACTATTGAATATTTCGTATGTGTCTCGTAAAAAATAAGATGTTGCACGTGTGTTTATAGAGGACAATGAGTTTAAGGGCATCGTTGTGGTACTCCCTTACCTTCTGGAAGGTAATATCTTAAAGAAATTACAGCACTTGATTTTTTAGAAAAAAGTAAAATAATCTAAGTAAAAAAAATCCTAGAACCTCAGCATCACTGACGCAATAAATATTTGTGTCCCCTCCTTGTTCGCACCGACATGATGATCAGGTAGAGAGAAAAGAAATCCCGCTCCTTCCATGTTTGGCCAACTTGAACTCAGATCATGCACACGGATTGTTTTTTCTTTTTCTTTATTTCTTTCAATTTTCATGAGTAAGTTTGAATAGTAAAGCAAGAGCATAATGAAACTACAAAGCCAATTTCATTGCCGAATCAACGATCAGAACTGTGAAGAACAAGAACTGCACCGCTTCCATCCTTTCGTTAGTTACATCTAAACAACTTTCATGCATGACAGGGTAATTTTGCGCTTAACCGCCTGCTCTTAGGGGGTGTTTGGTTTGAGGAGTTAAAGTTTAACAAATATTGTAGCACTTTCGTCTTATTTGACAAAAAGTTTCCAATCTTGGACTAATTAGGCTTAATAGATTCGTCTCGTAAATTACTCCTAATCTGTGCCGACATGCATGCAATTAGTCTACATTTAATACTCCATGCATTTGAGGGAACATTGATGTGATGGGAGTTAAACTTTAACAAGTTGAAACCAAACAGACCCTTAATCACACTTTTGCAAATCCCCCCTCCCACTCTCCCTCTCGCGCCCCTTTTGATCAACATCATGTGACCCAGATTAGAAGTTTGCACGGTTGAACAGAGAGATTGATTTGCACCAGATATGTTGCCCACTGAAGGTAAAGATTTTTATGTGGTACCTTCGAAGGGGAGTTATTTTAACAAAAGACAATTTAGTAAAATGCAATTGGCAAGGCAATGAGAAGTGTTGTTTTTGTCACGAGAATGAGACAGTTAAGCATCTTTTCTTAGAATATTGATTTGCAAGGGTAGTTAGGAGTTGCATACAAGCTGCGTTAAATCTCCCTCAGCCCCGCAGCATTTCCCACCTTTTTGGGAGTTGGCTTCGAGGGTTTCAGAAGGATCTCAAACCTTTAATTTTGTTGGGTGCGGTGGCTACTTGTTGGTCGCTTTGGTTATGCAGAAATAATTTGGTATTTAAAAAAACATGTTTACTCTCCCTTGCACGTGGTTTATTCGGTAATCTATTGGCTGTGTACATGGGTTATCCTCAAAAGTCTTACGCACATGCTTTGGTGCAGAAGGCATTGCAACAATTGATGCAAGCGGTTACAATATTTTTCTCCCGGGCACATAGGTGACGATCTAGTCTTAGAATTGATTATCACTAGAGTGTCAGGTGGAAGCCGGTTTCTTTCTCTTAGGTTTTGTGTTTAGGTAGAAGTCGGAAGTAAATTCACTTTTATTGTGTCAACTCGATGTAATGACTGTGAATTAATAACCTTACTTTATCAAAAAAAGTTAAATACATGTTTTTTCTTCAAAGTTTTCACACCTGATGGAAGTTTTTCTTTTCACGTAAAAATATCGTTGCAGGTCACCGTTTGAAAACGTTGTGGATCACGTTCTGTTTTCGTATAGTTGCTACATCTATAGATTTTTTTTTACAAAATAAATATGTTAGAAGAAACTTTAGAGTTTATCCGCATGTCACGTTACATTAAATATGAATGTTATATTACACATGTATACTAGATCTAATAGGGAGATAGTTTCCCTATTTCTTCTTCTACCATCAAGGAAGTAATATAAGATAATTAACATTTACGCTAATGCTCTCTACTGAGCGTCCGTCTGGCCAGATGCGCGCTTTTGCTGGGCCTGCGGACCAGGTCTGACCGGCCCAACTCCTCTCATGGCTTCTCCATTTCATTAAAAAAATTTGGACGCTTCTCTTTCCTATTCGTCCGCTACAGCCGATTCCACTAGGACGGACCCGCCTCGCGCCGCGCTCCCCTGCGCCTCATGCCTCGCCAGACCTGCATCGTGTCGCGCACCCCGCCATGCCTTGTGCGCCCGCGTCTCGCGCTGCACTCCCCTGCGCCATGTCAATGAGCTTTCATTGGGCGGCAACAATTAGATGAGCATATGTTGCAAACGTATGTTTTATGTGTTTCATATGTATGTTGTAAAAGTAGATCTGGTGTAGCATATGTTGCAATGACTATAACATATGTTGCAAACGTATGTTTTATGTGTTTCATATGTATATTGTAAAAGTAGATCTGATGTTGCATATGTTGCAATGACTATACACGTATGTCGCAAGTGTATGTTTCAAATATTTTAGCTGTTTCAAACATATGTTGCAAGTGTTTTATCTAGATTTCGCATGTGTTGCACTGGCTATACATGCATGTTGCAATTGTATGTTTCAAATGTTTCAGCTATTTTAAATGTACGTTCAAATGTTTTATCTAGATGTTGCATATGTTACCGTGCCTGTAGACATATGTTGCAAGAGTATGTTGTAAATGTTTCAGACGAATGCTGCAGCAAATTATTTTTGTTGCAAGTGTTCCACGAGCAGACGCGGGAAGTGGGCGCAACGGAGGTGGTCCCCTCAGACGTAGTGGTCCCCGCGTGCACAGGAAGCGAAGCGAGCATGGTGGCCCCCACGTGCATGTGCAGCAGCAGCAGGTGCATGCTCACCGCAGCCACAGGCGGGCCCGGGCCGGCATGCGCAGCAGCAGCAAAGTGCGTGCGGGCGAGCAGGAGCTGCATGTATTGTTCTTTGATCTCCCTGTGATCACACGGTAAAACCCAAGTCCCACCGGCCTTTTTTTTGTCTAATTCAAGCAGCGTGTGGGTGGGCAATAGACACGGGCGTCCGGACGTCCGGACGCTAGTCTCTCCCGTAACATTTAGATCGACGGTCTATAGTTATCTGGGAGTACCATAGCAAAAATCTGTAAAAAAAATATTTGCTTCGCAACATACACATGAAACGCTTAAAAACTACTTGTCATTGAGTATTGCTTCAACTTCAGTTTGCATTGCGTATTGTAGTAGGACATCATCGATCGACGACTCACGATGGCAACTATTCTTTTATCTTTTAGAAAAAAAGTAGTGAAATAAATATCCTGACTGCTCAATCCGGAAGTGTACATCCGTTGAAAATAATTCAATGTTAAATAGTAGGAAAGGCAAGTACTGCTGTAGTTATTAATTGGAATGTAGTAGTATTATGTATATATCATCTTTATATATCCTTGAATCTTCACTCACTGTTGAGGTACCGCTTCTTCTGGGAATCGCAGAACATGCCACACATGTACGCATCGTTACTTGTCCAATTAACCAACCATCTATTGAAAAGTGCACTATGCAAAAAAAATTCCCTGTCACATCAAACTTATGATACATGCATGGAGTACTAAATGTGGATAAAATCAAAAACTAATTGCACAGTTTGGTTGTACTTTGCGAGACGAACGTTTTGAGCCTAATTAGTCAACGGTTGGACAATTATTACCAAATACAAACGAAATGCTACAGTATATTTTGGCACTCCAAAATTTGGATCTAAACATAGAATATAATTCCATATAGTTTCCCTCTAAGTCTAAAAAATCAGTACTGTATAAACTAATCGTCTGTCTTACTCATGCATGCGGAGAACATATGTTGGAACCCAAGCTGGCACCCGGGTCGCTGGGCTCTGGGTCCGCCACTGAGATGAACATATTTAGATGATTTTTGACAGTTTTTGTTGGGACTTTTCTATTGGCATCAACGTGCAGACGAGAACGGCTTCTGAAGACCAAAACAATTCGAAAACAGTGAAGCGCAGGCCAATTTTCTCAAAAACCGAAGGCATCAAAACGTGACTTTCTTTGGCTCTACAGTTTTTGGAGAAGTCCAAACCCTGCTAAAGAGAACCATAAAATAGTTTATTAACTTAGAACATATTTAAGATGAACTTATATATACTTAACACACTTAAGATGTGTCATCAGCGGATACCCTTGGATGGTACCCACTTACTGTTGAGGTGCGGCTTCGTCAGGGAACCGCAGAACACGCCACACGTATAGCTATCAAGTAATCAAGTTGGCAACAACAAGAAAGCTCAGTTGCTGTCGTGAACATTCCGGAGACGGTTGTTTTGCCTTGAAGAGAGGGGAAATCAATCTCGAGAAAGAAATCCTCTTGGTACCTAGCCGTGTTTGCATGCAGAAACGCCAACTGTAGTTAGTTAACAAATTTTGTCTGATACAAACATTTTCCACAGAGAGTTGGACTTGCTATTGGACTCTGCTGGACGGAGACCAATCGAGATCAGCTGACAGAATATAATGAAGTGAAATCACAGCACTAACAGCACAGGTCGACAGCTAGTCCAACTGCCAACAACCTGGCAGCGACGTTCTTGAATTCATCATTCAATGCATGCATTCATGCGAGATGGAGCTAGCAGTGTTTCAGTGTTTGTCATCGTCTCCATGGAGCTGAACGCCTCATGTCATAGGTCGCTCGATCGCTCGCTCTATTTAAACCCTCCAAACCCTGCTCATTCCGCAGCACACAGAGTCACCCACCACTAGCTACACTCACACTCACACACGTCTCGGACTCTCGGTCAGGGCAACGACGACGACGACGATGGCTGTGCTGAACAGCAGCAGGAAGACGGTGGTGGCCCTGGCCGTGGTGGTGGCGGCGGCGGCGCTGCTGGCGTCTACCGCGTCGGCGGCGATCACGTGCGGGCAGGTGGGGACGGCGCTGGCGCCGTGCATCCCGTACGCGACGGGGAGGGCCAGCACGCTCCCTTCCTCGTGCTGCAGCGGCGTGCGCAGCCTCAACAGCCAGGCGCGCACCAGCTCCGACCGCCAGGCGGCGTGCCGCTGCCTCAAGAGCCTCGCCAACAGCGTCAAGAGCGTCAACATGGGCACCGTCGCCACCATCCCCGGCAAGTGCGGCGTCTCCGTGCCTTTCCCCATCAGCATGTCCACCGACTGCAACAAGTACGCAATCATCTTGCTATATATCATCGTCCATCTCTGCTTTCATCAATAATCTTGCTTGCGCATCATATATATGTATATATGTTTTTTTTCTCAACTATATTCTTTGGCGCATGCAGGGTCAGCTAAATGATGAAATCTACGACGTTAGTACCAGCGCACGTGATGAAGCTAGCAAGCCAGGAAAATAAAATAAAAAGTTGTCGAAACAGGAGGAGCAGCATGCAGTATCTGTATTGTACTATCACAGTATTATTATGTAACCGTGTGCACTGTGTACGTACGTGCGCATATATATATGTATGTGTGGCTTGCAGTGCTACCTAGCTAGCTTCTCATCATGTGCTCATGTATGCGGGTGTTGTGTGTGTGAACAGCCAGTACACTGTTGACTGTTCAGTGGCTTCGATGATCGACCTACTTGTTCGGATAATTAATGGTTTGCTATACAGTGGTGCTTGTTATTAATCAATATGCCTCTCCTTAAATGCCGGCCGGTGCATGCATCTTAAAATATAGTATATACTAACCCTACCTGGCTATCTACTTCAGATAATGTAATTACAAAGACAGAACTTGAAAACTGTGTTAGTGTTACTGTAGAAACACGGAAATCAAGTGGCAATGGTCTACAACACAATACATAAATTTTTCCCACATGAACATAAGGCCACTCTTCCGGTGGTCAGCTCTAAGATAACTTTTCTTGGACGACAGCTTCTATGAGTGATCAGTGAAGGGAAAGAGTGGTTACGCGGAGATACCAGAGATATCACCTTTGAGCTGGCGGGGAGAGAAGAGCTAAACTCCTCTATCTATCTCTCTTTGACAGAAGAGACGATAAATCGATAATATATGATTAAAATAACCTCAAATATAAAACATATATACATGATGATATGATACTTAAGGGTTGATACCTCACTGTCTTGCTATTAGAGGTGCCTTATTAACAGTATACACCATGAAGCTGCTGACCCACAACCACCAAAAAGTTTTTTTCTTCGTGATTGGGTTTGCACCCATATTTTTTCATTAAGGAGAAGAGAATTTTGTTACATGTCTGTTAATAGCCTGAACCTCCCGCGACGTTTGCGAGTGGCACTCAACACGGGCAAGCCAAACTACAACAAACCACTCCCAAGACTACAAACGGTGTACTATACGGCTATCAATGTTGCGACATCAGCAGCAGCAGCAGGCTCATTCGTCAGCAATGCAACCAGAGCACCCCGGCCAGAGTCGAGAAGCCGGCGTCCAACCCACTCTTTCCCTTCACTGATCGCTCGAGAGGCGGTCTCCTCAGCGTTGGTTGTCATGCCTCTGAAAACCCTTGTGTTACACTCCTTCCACAGGGTCCATGATAGCAAATAGTACCAGGGAGTCCAAGCCCACACGCTCCGGCTTAGCCACCAAGTGACCAGAGCGTCATCAGCGTGCTTGCCAGCAGACCGTCCAGGCAGAGAGGGTGCAAGAGTTCGACAGCTTAAATCTAGTTCTATTTCAATATAATTGGGCTTAAATGTTATACCTTAAGTCTAGTTCGACATGTAGTCTTATAGTTCACTTTGGATTTATCCTAAATCAATTTTTTTCTAACTTTGACTATGTTTTTTTATAAAATATATTAATATCTACAAGTTCAAACAAAAGCTCAGCCAAAACATATTTTATAAAGAATCTAACGAAACTAATTTGATGTTCTAGATGTTGGTGCATATTCAAAAAAAAAATTAAATAGATCTGATTTAGGATAAAATCAAAGTGAACTATAATTTAAAATAAACGGAGTATCAAACAATTGTGGAAACTATTAGTATTTTCCTCCTTTTCCTTTGTTCACATGGAAGAAAATATATAGGAATTTTGAAGTGAGAGAAAGAAAAAAAAAGTCAAATACACTTTTGTGAGAGTTCGGTGTTTGTATTAAATTCAAAACTCCCACGTATTTCCTTTCGACAATCTACAAATACTTGTACCATAAGCATGACCTATGAAGAAGATTAACCCCCTACCTGACTTTAACCAACAAATAGACAGAGGTGCAGCGGCACACATGGTGTGCCCACGCACCCTCAGTGGAAATGGCCACTATCAAGCAGAGGATCCCCAAGACGACTAATTAGATGGCGCTCCAACTAAAGAGCTGCGCTTGGCTGAGGAGCTCGCCTATATATACCTCCATTTACATATGGGGGTGCTCCATTGGACGACTGGATACCAGGCTTGAGGGCTGATGTGTTGTGGTTTTCTATAAAGACCGGCAGGAAGTATATCAAGCATGATGTCGTAGAAATCTCTGCCCTTGTTTAGTTCCCAAATTCAACACCCAAATTCCACTATGCAAAAAGGAGATTCCCCATCACATCAAAATGCCGGCAAATGCATGGAGTACTGAATGTAGATGAAATCAAAAACTAATTGCACAGTTTTGTTGTACTTTGCGAGACGAACATTTAGAGTCTAATTAATCAATATTTGGACAATTTTTTGCACTAACAAACAAAACGCGCTACAGTGTTCCGACAGGAACACTGTAGTGCGCAGTGCCGATTCCGGGGTGCCGAATCGGCATCTAAACACGGCCTCTCTCTCTCTCTCTCTCTCTCATAGCGAGGCGGAAGAGTTCGCATTCATCGCTTCCTCTCTCTCTCTCATAGTGAGGTGGAAGAGTTTGCATTCATCGCTTCCCCTCTCTCTTTCCCCATGTCGTGTACCAGATTTGTTATTTTACGTCCCTTAGTTCGACTCATCTGCGGAGTTTGATTTCCGGTCTGACAGTGACGGTTCGTATGCTCTAGTTTGTTTGGACCTGCCCACAGTTTGATTTGGAATAATACTGGAGCTGCTCTTAATAGAGAATACTGTTGCAGGTTGCACTACTGGAATCGAGCGCTATGCCTAGTGTCGACGGCACTCGGCAAACCCTTTGCCGAGTGCCACACTCGGCAAAGCCATCTCGGCAAATTTTTTAATGGCAAAGGTAGCTTTGTCGAGTGTCATTTTTCGGCACTCGGCAAACTCTTTGCCTAGTCTCCGTTTTACACTTGGCAAACAAAAGTCGTCGTCAGATGCGAGATGGCGTTATATGGTTTGCCTACTGTCGACACTCGGCAAAACCATTTTTTAAAAAAAGAAAAATTAGTTTGCCGAGTGTTCTCTCGGACAGCACTCGGCAAAGCCTAATTTTGGAAAAAAAAAATTGCTTTGCCTAGTGTCAGCACTCGGCAAAATTATTTTTTTAAAAAAAATTGGTTTGCCTAGTGTCAGCACTCAGCAAACCTTTGAAGTTTGCCTAGTGTTCTTGCCATGACACTAGGCAAACCAGGTTTCTTGAAATGCTCAGTACGCTCTCTTTGCCGAGTGTTTTGACCTGTACACTTGGCAAATGCACTCTTTGCCGAGTGTAACACTAGGCAAACTGACCTAAAACTGCTGTTTTTATTTGTTTTTTTCGTTCCATCCAAACAAACAGAATATATACATAACAGACATCACCAATATCACATATATATCACCAACATCACTTATATATCACTAACAACACATATATATCACCAACATCACAAACATATCATAAGCGTCACATGTCTCACAATATATCATCACAATAAGTTCACAAGTAATCCAAGTGCTCCATCAATCACTCCGGCATACTCAACAAAGCCAGGGAAGTGCTCCTTGCACAGAAGCCCCAGGATGCCATTGACTTTGCGTGTGTGACAGCTTGCAGACTGTACAATCGTCCAACTCCTGCACAAGTGCTTAAGAAAAACTATTATTTTGTATTATGATTTTTAACATATCATATGAAGAAGTAGTGATAACATCCGAAGTTACTTACCTTTCCCCATCAGGTCGAATCACCGGCCGTGGGTATCGGTCGCTGAGGGAGGCTCGCGGGACCTCGCAAGTAGATACCCGCGTCGCCAGAGGAAGCGAACCCCCTCCTGCCGCCTCGTCCTCCACCTCCTCGTCCCCGTGCTGCACCTCGTCATCCCCCTGCGAAACGTCCTCCTCCTCCTCCCTGTCCCCGGGCGTCACTTGCTCGTCCTCCTCACGCGACGGGGCGAGAGGCGATGGGTCCCTCCTGCAGTTGCTCCTCCTCCACCTCCCCTGCGACGGCTCCTCATCTGCAGCAAGCGCCGCAGAGCGTGCTCTTTGGTAAATCGAGTGCACCCTCCTCTGACTACCGCCCACCATCTTTGTTCAATTACCTGTAATTAAAAAGAGTAAACAAGACGTATTAGAAAATAGCATAATTACAAAATAACATAGTATTACATGTATTAGAAATAACATAATTACAAAATAACATAGTATTACATGTATTAGAAATAGTCTTCATGATCCGGATTAGCTGGATCATAAGTCTCATCATCGCTATCAACCATGTCATAATCAATACTATCCGAAGGAGCAATGCTGTCATCATTGTCATTGCCTAAATTTAATCGCTCAAGCATTTATAAGTCCTTCACATTTTGTACCTTATCTCCAGCGTCCTCGTCAAGAACTCTTTCATTGTCTACTTTCATCCCCATCGCTTCGGTTAAGTCTATCTCAAACCTCCCTTCTAGCCCCTCTTCTTGAAAGAACTCACCATCATATGTGTTTGGGTCTAAGTTGTAATCTTCATCATTTGGGACAGGTACTTTACCGTGTGGTGATACCTTGTGCACAATATCCCAACCCTTAACATGCTCTTTGGTTTGGCACGCATATGGAAGATAATAAACTTGCGTGGCCTGTTGGGCGACAATATAGACATCGTCTCCCGGTAAGACCGAATCCTGTCGAATTTCGACTAGCCCAAGATTAGAATATGTCTGTCTCATTACTTCAGGATTAAACTAATGACATTTGAATATGATGAGGTTAAGAGCTTTGGAACCATGAAACTTGAGTTCATATATTTCTTCAATTCTTCCATAATAGTCGACCCCATCTTGGTCGGGCGTAAAAACTCCGGTACTTGTGGTTCTTCGATTGGGCCAACTCTGCTTGTAGCTTATTGTGTGAAAGCGATATCCATTCACATCATAACTAGTAAATGACCTGACCCTATATTCAAAGCCATCCACAACCTGTCTCAACTCGGCACTCATAGACGCATCCCTTTGGCCCTGCAAGCTCAAGCAGGATAGATCGTTATATTTTTTTGCATGTGCGAGCAACTTGGAATGTCAAACTAATTACAAGCTAAATTGGACGGTACCTTCTCTTTGAACCAAGATATGAAATCGGGCATTCCACTTCCTGCACCATGTCTAAGAAGGGTATCAGATTCCTGCGGGGTAGGTTCCCTTGCTAGATTCCAGAATCGATCAAGAAATTCCCTGTACCAACGAGAAAGAAGAGGGTTGGATGCAGAATAGTAACGACGTATGGAACAAGTTCGTTGAGAACTTACCGCATGTACGGCTCTACTTCGTCAAGGTTGTTCAACACATATAGCGTGATACTGTGCCACTCTTTAGGTGTCAAGGTCTTGGCGGTCGATCCACTTGCGCTTCCGAGTTGCCCTCGGAAAAGGCTGAGATTCGATTCATTTTCGCTAGCATTGTAACGAGGGGGTGGATTATGCACGCTAGGGAGATTGTCACCATAGTATGTTGTTGTGAAGTTCGACACCTCCTCTAGAATATATGCCTCTGCAATGGAAGCCTCGATTTTGCATTTATTTCTACATTTCTTTCGAAGAACCTTTAGACATCTCTCTCGATTGGATAGCACCAACGGCCCTGCACGGCCCCCCATTCGTGCCTCATACGGGAGGTGCAAAATCAAATGTTGTATCGGATTAAAGAAGCCAGGTGGAAAGATTTTCTCCAACTTACACAACAACACAGGTGCCATTCTTTCCAAGTCTTCAATCACGGTCCGAGATAACTCCTTGGCACAAAGCTGGCAGAAGAAATAGCTCAACTCTGCCAGCACTAGCCAGACATGCTCAGGGACATAGCCTTGAACCATCGCCGAAAGAAGCCGCTCAATCCATATGTGGTAGTCATGACTCTTTATTCCTAAGACTCGCATAGTAGATAAGTTCACTCCCCTTCTCAGATTAGTTGCATACCCATCAGGGAACATTAACGTTTAGATCCATTCTAGTACTTCCCTCCTTTGGGCCTTGGTCAAGATGAAATCGGCCTTAGGCCTTCTCCATGTCTTGCCGCGACTAGGAGGCTTCATCTCTTGGTTTGGTCTATCGCATAACGTTGCTAGATCCACTCTAGCCTTAGGGTTGTCCTTAGACTTTTCAGTGTCCATGAGTGTTGCCCAAAGTGCCTCGGTGACATTCTTTTTAGTGTGCATTACATCAATGTTATGTGGCAGAAGAAGGTCATCGAAATAGGGGAGCCGAGTCAAGCCCGACTTATGAGTCCACATATGTTGCTCACCATATCACACAAAATCACCTCCTTCTTGATTGTCCACGAGAGCATCTATCTATTCATGAACCGTGGCAGCAGTGATCATCTGGGGTGCAGGGTCTGTCACTACGACACCTTTCGTAAAGTTCTTGATGTCTATTTGAATGGATGGTCAAGAGAGAGGAATTGTCGATGTTTAGCAAACGATGAATACTTGCCACCCTTCTGCAACCAAATGAACCTCAGACCCTCCTTGCATATTGGGAATGGGAACTTTCCATGAACACACCAGGTGCAGGATATCCCATACGTCAGGAAGTCATGCAAGGAGTAGTGGTACCAAACATGCATTTTGAAGTTTGTCTTTGTAGCTCGGTCGTATGTACATACCCCTTCCTCCCATGCACGGACCAATTCATCAATCACAGGCTTCATGAACACACTCATATTATTTCCTAGGTGTCCAGAAATTATCAATGACAAGAATATGTTATGTCGTTGAAAGCATACGCCGGGGGAGAGATTGAGGGGGATAACGAACATGGGCCAACATGTGTATGGGGCAGCCATCATTCCATAAGGATTGAACCCATCTGTTGTCAGCGCAACACGTACATTACGAGCCTCTTTAGCTTTCTCATGATGAATGCCATCAAAGCTGGTCCATGCTTCACCATCGGATGCATGTACCATCTTGTCAGAATTGTATTGTTTGCCATTTTTGTGCCATGTCATCTGTTTCATGGATTCCTCGGTCATGTATAACCATTGGATCATTGGTATGAACAGAAGGTGCCGTAAGATTATCACGGGATCTCAAGCTACCTCTTCTGGCCATCACCAGAGTCTACCTCTAGGAACCTAGAGGATTTACACTTTGGACAGTCTTTGCTTCCGCGTGTTCTTTCCTAAATAGGACGCACCCCTTCGGACAAGCATGTATCTGCTCATACGGCATTTTAAGTGTATGAAGGAGTCTCTGTGACTCGTTGTTTGTATAAATTAAGTGCAACTAAAAAATAAAGGATTCCGCAAGCGCACAGAACATACCATTGTAGTATTTTACCAGGAGTAAACCAGGTATCGTTATTTATATTTTACCACAGGGAAGCAAGGGTTAAAGAATCTGATAATTCACCATCATGTATCTACCAACCTAGTAAACCAACTAGACTATAGCAGGGGTAAATGATATATGAAATGATAGGATTTATGTAATATGAGACACATGGGATAGGTCACTAAAGATATGCAACTAGTTAACTTGAGAGGTCAACAGGTGAGGTAGATTCCTATGATATTCTTATCACATGGTAAAGGCATACCCAACTATGCTAAGACTTACCACACTCTTGTGCACTTCGGGACACCACTAGACAGGAGAGAGCACCACAAAGGATACCTCTACTGACGTGACTATGGTCCTACAATTTAAGAACCTGCTCGATAGATATGGACGGGGCTATCACCTCTCGTAACTACCATACAGCTAGGGAACATGGTGTACTCATAGGCAGAGCATCGTATAAGCACCATGCTTACACGAGGCTCGGCTACCTAGCCTAGTTGATAAACTAGAAAGCTAAGCGCTCTATGAACTAGCACACAAAAGGAATGAGAAACTCAACTACCAAGATATATTTAAAGTAAGCATAGCCATGTAAATAAGAGAATAAGTATAAGTCTTATAGAATGTTGAAGTGAAGATACAAGGCTTTACCAAGCCTCCATGACTAGATCTGGAACCTTGAGCAAGATCCCAACTCGATCCTCTCTCCTAAGATACTAATCTACTACATTAAAGAAGCTAGACCTAATCCCCTAGAGAGGTCATCCTTTCATGGGAGACCTCTCACCTGATCCCGGCTGGGAGATAATGAATTAGGGTTTAGGGGATGCCTCCTCCAGGGGCCAGGAGCCTTGCTTATATAGCCCTCTAGGAAGCACCACAGCTCTCGGATCAAACCGACCTTGATCAACGACTTTTTATTAATCCTCAAAGGCGGTGGAGGCAGGATCCATGAGGTGGAGCCTGATTGGCTCTGCAGGTGGGGTGGGCGCCCAAGGAGGGGGGCGGGCGCCCCACTTTCGGGCCCGTTTCGTCTCCCGTTTGTTTCCAGAGTCTTCTCGTACCTTCCACATTCCAGAAAAGTTATATGTAGCCCCTTTGTCTCTATGTAAACCTGACATGTGGGCCTTCATTGGTTCTTTTCAGCTGACACCCTGCAGAAATAGACATTCACCAAAACTTATGGAATTCTGTCAGTAAAGTCCCAATATCTAAGTGGTAATTATGTTTAGGTCCTTTTCATGTTCGTTGACGGTTAAAATTGACACTTATCTACCGTCAACACTCGTACATGCTCTTTGGCAGAATGTGACCCTCCGAAAGCAGGGAGACAATAACTGTCGACATCATATCGAAGGCGTCTCAACTCATGCTACACTGAGACGCGTCCAATGGCATCCAGTTGAGAAACCTTTGTCTGGCCGTAAAGGGGTTTCTATGCCAAAGAAAACATATCGTAGAATGCCTTTGCGGTTGCCTCTGGCTCCTCCTTTGTACGTCCTTCAGCGAACTGTGCCTCATGAAAGTCATCTAACCAATCTGCTACCCCGGCATCGGCATCATAATGCTCAACGCGTGGTCTCACCACCTCCTCTCTCATACGATCAGCTTCACCATGGTAGACCCACAGAGTATAGTCTGCCGTAAATCCATTCTTCCAAAGATGTTGCCCCATGACCATCTTTGTTTGTCTTTTCCTGTTTGCACAATTGTTGCAGGGACAGAAGACTTTACTCGCTCCTTTAGCAGCCTCGCCAAATGTCCGTTCCAAGAACTCATCGGTCTTGTTGATCCATTCATCGGTGACCTGACCCTGACTTAAGCGGCCTGTGTACATCACCTCACGGTCATCCATCCTAAAACATATATATCATAGAGTAATATAACCACCAATTGCATCTACACGATGTTCCTACCATCTAATAGGTGAGGATAGGTCCTAATCCCACCCGAGGATGCATAGATAAGGTTAGTTTCCATGCTCTACTCCGATCCGAGACAGAATTTCGGCAGCACCTCCCCGTTGTTCTCCAGATACACGTCCAGGCAGGGAGAGTGTGTATCCGGAGAACAACAGGGAGATGATGCTGAAACTCTGTCTCGGATCGGAACAGACCAAGGAAATTAATCCCATCTACGCATCCGCGGGCTGTCCAAAAAATATGGACAATTCGAAACAGATACAGTTATAGATATGCAAAGATCTGTATATTTTCAACCATATCTCTTTCGAATGGGAGGCGCCTAACTGGGTTACGCGATACACGACTATGATGCGGAAATAGAGGTTATACCTTGGGTGGCGGTGGAGTCAGGCTAGCGGGGCCATGGTGGGTCGGTGTAGTGGCGAGGCGACACGGTGCAGGTAGACCCGCAGCGGCGACGAAGACGATCGGGGTACTCCGGCTCGGCTCCGACGGGTCTTCTCCTGCAAAAAAAATGACAATAATGCAATTTGTTTCAAGAAAGAAATGACAGTAATGCAAATACAAATACTACAGCTTCGTGTATAGTATATTTTCAGACTTGTTTTCTCTGATTCACAACAGAAAAAAAAAGAAGGCAACATAATTAGGTACATCTACAAATCATGACTTTTGCCATGCACCATTCACAGGTAGAAAGAATGAATCAGTAAAACACATGTTAGGTTAGCAGGTAGAAACAGGGAACACTCCAGTCCACACACTAGTTTAGGTGCAGCACGGATGCTGTTGTGCCTGAACTGTGAGCTTGTATACATCAGCATGGACCTATAGCTTTAGCTTTGCAGTAGCCTGTCGCTTCCCTTGTGATTAATGGTAACTTAGTTGGCTATACGTCGATAGGAGTCACTTTCAACCTGAATATGACTATATACATGGGTGCCTATTTCATTTGTTTACTAAGCCGAATTCCAACAATGCACCTCAAATAGTTACAGAAGACAGTGAACCATTGTAAGGCAATTTAACTCTTTTGGTGGAGTGCATGTCCGGTAATTATTAGGCCAGCTAGGACTTATTAGATGAATGGATTTGCTGCACCATCTAGGCAATCAGTTATGACTCTGAACTTTGCTTTGGTTCAGTTTTGCCTTTCTGCTACCCATATGCTATATATAACCTACTTGACTAATCATCTACTTATCTTTGATGTGAGGACACACAGTTTGGTTTGTGAGCACGATTTGCAAAGCATATCATGGCCATTTTTACGTTTTATAAATGATATGATTACGGTTTCTCCAAATTGATTCACCAATTATGTGCAGTGTATATTATTTTTTTTCAAGTTCAGGCCAGTATTGTTAATGTAGCGCTCTCTGTTTGGCTGAAAGGAACAACCATATGACTGTGTCCTAGCAAAACCTGAAGAACAAGTGAAAAAAGCTGGAACCTCAAGCAAAGTTTGCATCAGTAGAGAATTTATAAATTTTCCCTTTGCGTGAAATCACCATTTGGCTCCTTGTTTACCAAAACTACAATGTCCACAAAACTTGATAGTTAGCAAGGTCATTCTCTTAGTCTCACTGATGCTTAAAGTAGGGTATCATCTGAAACTTGACTGTAGTCCATGTGTAATTAATTTTTTTTTTCCAGACAAACAGATTGTTTCAAAATCATATTAGTGACCGCACCATTCAGAACTTTACATGGCAATTCATTTGCTTTACATTGCTAATGCACCAGCACACATGAATAATTTTGACAGAGTTAAGCATTCTAACAGCTTTACTGTGCTTTTTAAAGTGTGTTTTTGAGCTCTAATGCTCTTGCTGAGGGAGTCCACTGCGAGAATGTTCACTTACGTTTCCAGATAAGAACTTCAAGGGCAGTGAAATAGTTCTATATGAGCAATCTTTTGCCTAGTCTAATTTCAATATTGAAAACAAATTTAGGTAGCTAAGCTGATACATGGGTAAGATAATAAATTCGTGATCACTTTTGATTGCCTCCCTCAATTCATGAGCACTGATCTTTATGCTGGTCCAACAACTATATTGCCTGTCATGAATAACATACCTTAGCAATAGGTTCTGCCTAAAAATCAACAATGTTTGTTCTATATATGTATGTTTGGAATTCCATTTGGGGCTTTCGTTCATCTGAGCTTGTTCTTCATGATTTATATTACTGTGGTTCAGTACTATCAATATGCATTGTGATGTCTTTTGCTTTCTCTTTTGCCATACAAGTGAGTAGCGAGTAAGCTAGCAATTTCAAAATTGTACCGCTCTTATGTTAGACTGCAGTAAGAAATCTTTCCCATTGTAACCAAATTTGTTTCTAGAATCTAGATCCGTGGCAAAAATACTAAGGAAACTTTCAGAGCCTTCTGTAACTGAAACTGAATAAAGCATATCTTTCGGTGTGACAGAGGACCTGACGAAGGGGCCGACAAAGCCTTGAACGGCTGGCGCACGGCGGTGGCAGCGATGGCGATCCCGGCTCGTGACCTCCTGGCGGTGTGTGTGGTGGCGGTGGCACGGAGCAGCGACGCGGCCGGTGGTGGCGCGGGTTGCGGCCGGTGGCGGCGCGGGGCGGGGCCGGCGGCGTGGGGTGCCGCCGGTGGCGGCCAGGCTCCTGCGCCGGAGGCAGCGCGGCTCCTTCACCGGTGGGTTCGCCAGTGCGGCCTCGTGTGCGTCGGTGTGTGTGGTGGCGGCGTGTGTGTTGACCTACTAGGTGTGTGTGGGTGGCTTTGCTGTTTGGCGGTTTGCCGAGTGCCGTAGATCTGGCACTCGACAAACTCAAACTGATTTTTTTTTTAAATCACGTCCAAATTATTAAAAAAAAACTTTGCCGAGTGTCATGGATTCGGCACTCAGCAAAGTCATAGTGATTTTTTTTAATTTTAAAATCATGTAGAGTTTTTAAAAAGTCAACTTCTAGAGCTTATAGACGTATTATTAAAAAGTTTATAGACGTATTTTTAATGCTATTTTTTTATTTTAATAATCATATACAAATTTTAAAAAGTCAAATAAATATAGACGTATTATTATATATACTAGATGCTAATTTGTTCTAGTTAATCAACTTCTAAAATACTTTCTTAAATGCACTCTACACTGTATGCTCGATGCTTCCATGAATATTCAGACATTATTTAATGTGGTTATATATAACTCAAATTCTATTTATCGGAATTATAAAATTCGATAATTGTGGTTAACAAACTAAAATTAGCAAACGGAACCGAAAAAATACCAATACTTCATATGAAATAATCTCTGTCGTCTATTCACTATACAAAAAGTTTTGAAGTGAAACTCCAACTCGACGCTCAAATTGACACCGGATCTTACCAGATCCTTCTCAACTCTCTGAAACTTGTACGGAGATGTTCTGGTTTATAAGCATCATACGTGACAACTTTCGTGAAACCTTCTCAAATTTTTATCACAGCCTCGACATATGATATCATGACATCTTAACAAATCTTGTGATTTTCAAACTTCGTTTGCTTTTTATATAATTTAAAAACAATTCGGTGAGAAGTTTGTGCTCATGTTTCATGAGGAAGATGTTCGAAATTTGATGTAACTTCGAGGATTTTAACGTTCTTCTATTTCAAATAACATGAATATCAATTTTCCATTCATTTTTTTCAATTATTCGAACCTCCTGCTGTTCAAATTTAAGTGATCCCCAAAAATTCAATTAAATGAGATAAATTTACTAAATATAGCAAATAGATTGAGAAAGATACCAAACTTTAACATGGAGTCAAGGTTACTGTATGACGTTAGCAGAAAAAGTTTGGAGTCCAAAAATAAAAAAAATAGTTTGTCTAGTGTCAAGAGAAAACACTAGGCAAAGTTGTCACTTTGCCGAGTGTCCAGTGAAAACACTCGGCAAATACTAACGGCGTGTTTGTGGACGTTGGCTCTTATCAAGGTTTGCCGAGTGCAGCAGTTTGCCTAGTGCTAGGCACTAAGCAAAGCTAGGGTTTGCCGAGTGTAGATCTTTTGCCGAGTGCTCGACACTAGGGAAACTGCATGTTTGCCTAGTGCCAAACTACAGATTTGTCGTGTGTATTTCTTTGCCGAGTGTGACACTCGGCAAACCGGCCTCTTTGCCAAGTGCCCGATTAAATGCACTCGGCAAAGCATGTGACACTAGGCAAAGAACGCGTCTCCGGTAGCGTTGGTTTGAGGTTAGGAGCCAGTAGAGACTGAAGTTTAATATCAAGGATCGGGTTTATCTACATGCATGGTCTACAGTACACATTATTCAATGCGCGCGGGAGGATGGCGGGGAGGTCGACGGGCGGGAAGTGCGCCGTCATGACGCTGCCGAGGGCCACGTTCTCATGGCGGAAGAAGACGCCCGTCGCTGGTACGGCTGTGCTCGGGCTGCACGTACGTGATCCGGTAGCTGTAGCCGAGGCACCAGTCGGGCTGGCACACTTGCGGGGATGAGGAGGAGGGCTGCTTGAATGGCGAGTGGTCGGTGCCTGCACGTAAGAATGTACGATAGATCATCAGAACGTCAGAAGGCCACGTCAGCGTTCAGCGTGCATCGCACTGCAGACACGTGGAGCAGAGAGAGGGAGTCTACAGTTGGAAACTTGGGAGCACTGCTTCATTGCAGGTACCTACAGTGGTTTGCTATACAGTGGTGCTTGTTATTAATCAATATGCCTCTCCTTAAATGCCGGCCGGTGCAGCATCTTAAAATATAGTATATACTAACCCTACCTGGCTATCTACTTCAGATAATGTAATTACAAAGACAGAACTTGAAAACTGTGTTAGTGTTACTGTAGAAACACGGAAATCAAGTGGCAATGGTCTACAACACAATACATAAAATTTTTCCCACATGAACATAAGGCCACTCTTCCGGTGGTCAGCTCTAAGATAACTTTTCTTGGACGACAGCTTCTATGAGTGATCAGTGAAGGGAAAGAGTGGTTACGCGGAGATACCAGAGATATCACCTTTGAGCTGGCCGGGAGAGAAGAGCTAAACTCATCTATCTATCTCTCTTTGACAGAAGAGACGATAAATCGATAATATATGACTAAAATAACCTCAAATATAAAACATATATACATGATGATATGATACTTAAGGGTTGATACCTCACTCTCTTGCTATTAGAGGTGCCTTATTAACAGTATACACCATGAAGCTGCTGACCCACAACCACCAAAAAGTTTTTTTCTTCGTGATTGGGTTTGCACCCATATTTTTTCATTAAGGAGAAGAGAATTTTGTTACATGTCTGTTAATAGCCTGAACCTCCCGCGACGTTTGCGAGTGGCACTCAACACGGGCAAGCCAAACTACAACAAACCACTCCCAAGACTACAAACGGTGTACTATACGGCTATCAATGTTGCGACATCAGCAGCAGCAGCAGGCTCATTCGTCAGCAATGCAACCAGAGCACCCCGGCCAGAGTCGAGAAGCCGGCGTCCAACCCACTCTTTCCCTTCACTGATCGCTCGAGAGGCGGTCTCCGCAGCGTTGGCTGCCATGCCTCTGAAAACCCTTGTGTTACGCTCCTTCCACAGGGTCCATGCTAGCAAATAGTACCAGGGAGTCTAAGCGCACGCTACGGCTTAGCCACCAAGCGACCAGAGCTTTCAGCACGCTCGCCAGCAGACCGTCCAGGCAGAGAGGGTGCAAGAGTTCGACAGCTTAAATCTAGTTCTATTTCAATATAATCGGGCTTAAATGTTATACCTTAAGTCTAGTTCAACATGTAGTCTTATAGTTCACTTTGGATTTATCCTAAATCAATTTTTTCTAACTTTGACAATGTTTTTTATAAAATATATTAATATCTACAAGTTCAAACAAAAGCTCAACCAAAACATATTTTATAAAGAATTTAACGAAACTAATTTGATGTTCTAGATGTTTGTGTATTCAAAGTTAAATAGATTTGATTTAGGATAAAATCAAAGTGAACTATAATTTAAAATAAAGGGAGTATCAAACAGCTGTGGAAACTGTTAGTATTGTTCACAAGGAAGAAAATATATAGGAATTTTGAAGTGAGAGAAAGAAAAAAGTCAAATACACTTTTGTGAGAGTTCGGTGTTTGTATTAAATTCAAAACTCCCACGTATTTCCTTTCGACAATCTACAAATACTTGTACTATAAGCACGAATTATGAAGAAGATTAACCCCCTACCTGACTTTAACCAACAAATAGACAGAGGTGCAGGGGCACACATGGTGTGCCCACGCACCCTCAGTGGAAATGGCCACTATCACGCAGAGGATCCCCAAGACGACTAATTAGATGGCGCTCCAACTAACACTACGGCAGACAGTGCCTTTGCCTAGCGCCTGGGTCTTTGCCGAGCGCTATTTATCGGGCGCTCGGCAAAGGCCACCTTTGCCTAGCGCCGGGCTCTCGGCAAAGAATACGCTCGGCAATGACTCCTTTGCCTAGCGCCATGCCCTCGGCAAAGAGAAACACTCGGCAAAGAATGTCTTTGCCAAGCGCCAGGCGCTCGACAAAGGATAGCACTCGGCAAAGAGCCACCGCGGAATATACCGTCGTTCTTTGCCGAGCGCCCTCCGTTAGGCGCTCGGCAAAGGTGGCTCTTTGCCGAGCGCCCTGTGTTAGGCGCTCGGCAAAGGCACCTCTTTGCCGAGCGCTGATATTTGGCGCTCGGCAAAGAATTTTCTTTTTTTTTGTTTTTTTTTCAAACTTTTCTGTCATGCATTACACATTATTTAAAAGTATATGTTAAGTTTTGGTACTTTTTTAAAACTTTTTACTATTTATCGTTAGTTTATTTGATTTAATTGAATTTCTCTGATAAACGCGTGTTTGAACTGTAGGTGCATCGAATCTCCGAATTGGACGGTTCGAAAATTGATATTCGCATTACTTAGCGTATGTTAAGGCCGTATCCTGGAGCACGCATGAAATATCGAACATCTAGCGCACGGAACACGGCGACCAAGTTGCGCGTGAAGTGCTATTAAATTAAAAAAAAGCAAACAAAGTTCGAAAATCACGAAACTTAGCGAAACGTCTTTGGAGCACATGTGGAGGCTATGGTCAAAATTTGGTAAAGTTTCGTGCACGTTGTCACGTAAGTTAGTTAGAAACCTAGACATCTCACATGCCCCCGCCCCCGCCCCCCGCGCCGCGTGCTGCGCCCGGCCGGCCCCCGCCCCCGCCCCCCGCGCATCGTGTCGCGCCCGGCCAACCGCCACCGCCGCCCCGCGCCGCGGCCGGCCACCTTCGCCGCGCCCGGCCAACCGCCCCCGCCCCGGCCCCGGCTCGCGCCCGCGCCGGCCTCGCGCACCCCGACCGCGACCCCGCGTCGGCCGCCGCACCCCGCGTCATCCGCCACAGGTACGTCTAGTTTGACGTAGTAGGAGTAGTAGTAGTGGTAGTTGGAGTAGTAGGAGCAGGAGTAGTAGTAGGCGAAGTCGTGGTAGGCAATGTGGTAGTAGTAGGATTAGTAGTAGGTGTAGTAGTAGTTGGAGTAGTAGTAGTAATTGTAGGTGTAGTAGGTAGTAGTAGTAGAAGGGTTAGGACTAGGAGTAGTAGACGTAGTAGTAGTGGTAGTGTGAGTAGTGGTAGTACTAGTAGTGGTTATACTAATAGTGTTAATACTTGCATATATTCTTCTGCATGGATTGGAAATACATATGTGCTAGTCGGCCATCGTGCCGGTGATGTATTTGTAGTTGTCGGCCATCGTGCCGTCTTTTTTTTGCAGGTTTGGTAACCTCCCCGTACAGGGGAGGTGCTACCGAAATTTTTCATTCTCACTAATTGGTTTTTTTTCAGGAGGGCTCCCGTTGGAGGATAGTTGAAGGAGCACGACTCGGCACTGCCCCGCTAGCCTGTCTTCACCAGCACCTACGGTATGACCCCTCTTTCCGTCACATGTGGACGTAGGTCGCGTTACCTAGTTAGGCGTCTCCCGTCCGAAACGGATACGGTTGAAAGTATGCGATCTTTGCATATGTATAACCATATCTGTTTCGGATTGTCCACTTTTTTTGGACAGCCCGCGGATGCATAGACGAGGTTAGTTTCTATGGTCTGCTCTGATCCGAGACAAGGTTTCGGCCTCACCTTCGTGTTGTTCTCCGGATACACACTCTCCCCGCGCGGGACGTGTATCTGGAGAACAGCGGGGAGGTGCTGCCGAAATTCTGTCTCGGCTCGGAGTAGCCCATGGAAACTAACCTCGTCTACGCATCCGCAGGTGGGATTAGGACCTATCCTTACCTATTAGATGGTAGGAACACGAAGTAGATGCACTTGATGTTTATGTTTATCTTTGATATGCATGTTAGAGGATGGATGACCATGAGTGGATGTATGCGGGATACACAAGTAAGCATGATTTTAGCATTGAATGGGGGCAGAAGACGGAGGCTTTCTTGGAAGGTGCATTCGGCAGTGGTGTGAATAGAGCACGATTGGTGAAGTGTCCCTGTAGCAAGTGTGCAAATAGGAAATGGCAAAACCAGGAGACCATGGCTAAACATCTTCAGTTGAATGGCTTTGTGCCGTGCTATACCCGGTGGGTACACCATGGTGAAGCGCATCGGTTGAGAGAGGAGGTCGTGCGGCCTCGCCTCGAGCATGTTGATGATGGTGGCGGGGTTTTAGACATGTTAGATGACTTCGCGCAAGCACAGATCCCCGATGGACGTGTGGAGGAGGCGGAGGCATTCGCAAAGGCGTTCTACGACATGATGGCTTCGGCACAGAAACCCCTTCATGATCGCACGACGGTTTGTCAGCTCGATGCCGTTGGACGCGTGATGGCGTTTAAGGCCGAGATCAACATGAGTCGGCAACACTTCAGTGGCATGCTGGCCTTGATTGCTAGCCTGCTTCTGGAGGGCCACGTGTTGCCAAAGAGCCTGTACGAGTGCCAGAAACTCCTTGATGGACTCAAGATGCCGAACGAGCAGATACATTGTTGTCCGAACGGGTGTGTCCTTTTCAGGAAAGATCTTGAGCAGGAGAAGTATTGTCCGAAGTGCAAAGCCTCCCGGTACCTGGAGGTAGACTCTGGTGGAGGCCACAAGGAGCAGCTTACCGTCCCAATGAAAATCCTACGGTACCTCCCTTTCTTGCCGAGGATCTAACGGCTATACATGAGCGAGGAGCATGCTAAGCAGATGACATGGCACAAACTGGGGAAACGATACAATCCCGACAAGATGGTGCATCCGTCCGATGGTGAAGCATGGCAACACTTTGATCGCATCCATCATGAGAAAGCGTCAGAGGCTCGTAATGTACGCGTGGCGCTGGCAACAGATGGGTTCAATCCTTATGGTATGATGGCTGCCCCGTACACGTGTTGGCCCGTGTTCGTCATCCCACTGAACCTCCCCCCTGGCGTCTCCTTTCAACGTTTGAACGTATTCTTGTCGTTGTTTATTCCTGGACACCCGGGGAAGAAGATGGGTGTCTTCATGGAGCCTCTGATTGATGAACTCGTCAGTGCTTGGGAGGATGGGGTGTGGACATACGATCGAGCTACAAAGACCGTCTTCAAAATGCACATTTGGTACCAGTACTCCATGCATGACTTCCTAGCTTATGAGATATTTAGCGGTTGGTGTGTCCACGGGAAGTTCCCATGTCCATTATGCAAGGCTCATCTGAGGTTCATCTGGCTCAAGAACGGTGGCAAGTATTCGTCGTTCGACAAACATCATCAATTCCTGCCCCTCGACAACGCATTTAGGCGAGACACCGTGGGCTTTACAAAAGGTGTCGAAGTCACTGAACCTCCACCACAGATGATGACTCCTGCCGAGGTCCATGCTCAGATTGATGCTCTCGTGGAGAATGAACAAGGTGATGGGTTCGTGGGATATAGCGAGGAACACATGTGGACTCATAAGTCTGGCTTGACGAGACTCCCTTATTTTGATGACCTCATGCCACATTACATTGATGTCACACAAGGGCAAGGCGACGTCCGACGTCTCCTTCAACCCGGAGGACCCGCCCGAGGTGTACACAAGTGAGAGCGCCTACAAGAAAGTCACCGAGTACCATGAGGCGGCGAGGACGATGTATGGGTCGGATTATGATCCAACGACTGACAACATCAATGCGCACCTCGTCATGTGTCTTGGAAAGGGAAAGTAGCATGGGCGCTACTGGATGGCCAACAGGGTGATCGACAGCGCCACTACTCCCACTCTCTCCCAGATCCGAGCACAGACCACGAGTGGCTCCGGACTCCCGCCGATACGCGAGCGGCCGGCCTATGGACAGGCCCAGGTCGAGGCACTACAGGTTAGTTTTGGTTTACTCGTCGTGCATTACATGAGGATTTCCTTGTCACTTCAGTAACATTACCTTTACAACAATGTATAGGCTCAGGTGGAAACTTCGAACAAGAGGGCCGACGAGCTGGAGGCGGTTGTGGCTTCAGAGCGGGCGGCGCGACTAGCAAGTGACCAGAGGATGTCGGACGTGCTGGCGTTTCTGCAGAGTTCTCTGGGTGTTACTTTGCAACCCAGCTTGATGGGTCCACCTCAGCCTCATCCCGTCGTTCCTCCCTTCGTTGCTCTCAACACTACTCCGGTGAGTAATATATATCATACATGCATGTTATTTAGCTATTTAACTTTGTCTCATGCAATCGCTGCTCCTGTGTGTAGCCTCAGTCGGCGGGTTCGAACCACGTGCCGAACGAGCATGGGGGACCGTCGCCGCCGTCACATGGGTGGCCCGGGTACCAACCTCCACCGCCGCCTCAGTGAGTAACGTCGAAGTTGTTGTCACGTATTCCTTCTCTTGGTGATGGACCTGGACTTGTTGTGTTGAACTTCATGTCATGGACTTGGACTTGTTGGGTTGAACTTCATGAACATCAAGTTGTTGTAATGGACTTTATCGCCGAATAAGTGATGCTATTATGAGATATATGTGCTATTATGATGTATATGGTGACGGTGGTGACAGAAGCGATGAAATTGTGATATAAATGGTGTTATTTGTGTTCATGGTGATATCCATTTGATGTATATATATGATATGTTGTGTTTGCAGCGATAGAAAGCCAAAATTTGCCGAGAGCTCGACTCTCGGTAAACAAAAAATCTCGGCAAAGCCCCAACCCCACAAACGTCACCCTTACGCCGTCATCTTTGCCGAGAGCCTGCTGTTAGGCTCTCGGCAAAATATTTTCTTTGCCGAGAGCCTCAGCCAAGGCTCTCGGCAAATTTTTTTTTTTTTTTGGATTTTTGGTCCCAAATTTTTTGTGCAGCCTTGCTACAGTACTAGAAGCCAAGATTTGAAATTTGGTGTATTTTCCATCCCTCTTACTATATTTTATGTATTTTTTTCATTTTCTTGATTTTTTCCGCAAGACGCACATTTGTACTGCAGGTGCATGAAATAATGAATCTCAGCGATTCAAAAAATTATATTCATTCTTCTGAGGGTATTTCGACGCCGTATCTAGGGACAGATGCGGAAACTCGAGCATCTCGTGCACGCGACATGGCGACCAAGTTGCGTGAGATTTGATTTAAAAATATATAAAATGTGAATGGAGTCGGAAAATCATGAAAATGGACGGCAGACCTTGACATCGCATGTAGAAGCTATAAAAATTTTTTGAAAATGTTTGAAGCAAGTTGTGCCGTAAGATGGTTGAAACCCTTAGATCTCCACATGTGATAACAAGATATCGCATGCGGAGATCTCAGGGTTTCAACCATCTTGTGTCACAAATTGCTTCAAACATATTCAAAAAATTTTTATAGCTTCTACATGCGATGTCAAGGCCTCCCGTCTATTTTCATGATTTTCCGACTCCATTCACATTTTATATATTTTTAAATCAAATCTCACGCAACTTGGTCGCCATGTCGCGTGCACGAGATGGTCGAGTTTCCGCGTTTGTCCCGAGATACGGCGTCGAAATAGCCTCGGAAGCATGAATATCATTTTTTAAATCGCTAAGATTCATTATTTCATGCACCTGCAGTTCAAATGTGCGCCTTGCGGGAAAAATAAAGAAAATAAAGAAAATGCGCGAAATATAGCAAGATGCATGGAAAATACACCAAATTTCAAATATGGCCACCTAGTACTATATCAAGGCTGCAGGAAAAAAATTAGGAGCAAAAATAAAAAAAAAATATATATTTTGCCGAGAGCCTCCTAAAGCTCTCGGCAAAGATCCTCTTTGCTGAGAGCCTGGGCTTGGGGGCTCTCGGCAAAGAAAATCAAAAAAATAAAAACTCTTTGCCGAGAGCCGCCTGACCTAGCTCTCGGCAAAGAACGCCGGCAAATGAAATAAAAAAAAGAACCTCTTTGCCGAGAGCCCCGCTCTCGGCAAAGAAAATAAAAAAAAAAGAAAAACTCTTTGCCGAGAGCCGTCTGATCTAGCTCTCGGCAAAGGGGTTCGTACATTTAAAAAAAAACCCGCCCCTCTCACCCCTCACACACGCGCCCCTCTGCCCCTCACCCGACCCGCCGCCGCCCGGCCGCGCCCCCGCCCCTGCCCCCGCGCCGGCGCCACCGCGCCCCCGCACGTCCGCTCCCCCGCCCGGCCACGCCCCCGCACGTCCGCTTCCCCGCCCCGCCCGAGCGCGTGCCCCGCCCTGGCCCGGCCGCGCCCCCGTCCCTGCCCCCGCGCCGGCACCACCGCGCCCCCGCACGTCCGCTCCCCCGCCCGGCCACGCCCCCGCACGTCCGCTCCCCCGCCCCCGCCCGAGCGCGCGCCCCGCCCCTGGCCGTCCCCCGCCCGTCCGACCGGTTGGAGAGGAGGCCGAGAGGGGGAGTAGGTGGAGGAGAAGGACAATAGGAGGTGGAAGAAGAGGGGGAGGAGGAGCTCGCCCCGGCCGTCCAAGATCCGGTGGAGGAGGGAGGAGGAGTTCGCCGCGGACCTCGCGTCGTCCCCACAGCCGTCACCGTCCGCTCATCGGCAAAGGTATACCCTTCCTTCAGTAAATGGCAAAGGATTATTGGAGTGCGTTGTTCTCAATCAGCATTAAATTCGATCACGAGCAGACTCATGTGCGCATATGGCACGGATCAAATTGGTGTCGTTGTCTCTCGTGTTTGTCCCCTACTGTAGGACTCCTCTCCTGTCAACTGTTGTCACAGCGCAGCTCAGATCAGGCAATAAGATTATGGTACTAGATGATATTAATATCAATAATTTTTTTTCCTTATCTTATAAAAGAATGAGTTAAATTGAAGATAGTTTGCCTTAGCGCTATAGCTAATATTACATCCTTTTTTAAAATGAAATGAGTAGTACATGGCTATGGCTAGCTTTCCCTCTCTTGCTTCTCTTCTGGTGGTCTAAGCTTCTCCATTTTTATCATTTTTTAATCTCATCATTTAGTCTGCTTACATTCTATTATTATATTTGCTCTAAAAGTATGGGAGGAAGACGTCATTAACAATAATCCATAGGATTCCTGAAATTCGTAAAGAGGATTGACCCTTCAAATACTTGGGCACATGTACAATAATGTGAACATGAGGTCACCGTCTGAATGAATGAATTGAATGTCCAGCAAAATGTTTGGGGATCGGTTGGATGGACGACAAGATTCTTTCACATTTTCAAATTAAAGAATCAGTACCAAGGACCCCTCCTCCAATTTACTACTCCTATCTGCTATTTATTTATAAATTATTTTTTTTTGTAAAAGGAGCTACGGAATCAATAATTAATAATGGAACAGAACAAGCAAGCTGGTCTGGGATTTACGTGTGGTCTGCATCCATCCATCCATCCAATGATGCAGCGACAAGAATACCTTTTATTTTATTTATATATACTGATGGTGGAGAGGGCAGCTGCTGGCTTTGCTGGATATATTACATTATTATAGAGATTTCTTGTAGCACACAATATTGATTGTAAATAATCCGATTTGCTGACGGGAGGAGGAAGATCCCTTGCAAATTGCATGCATCTTTTCGATGTGACCACCGCCATCCCCTTGTTGTGTAGGACCCTGCTGGTGTATAGGGTAGGCATCTCCAAACGCAAATAGAATCTCTTTTCTTTTTTTGTGTTATTGGCCCGTTCGCTTAGGCTGAAAAAACAAGCTAAAACATTCTTCCGGTTGATTTATGTGAGAGAAAAATACTGTTCTGGTCGAAAAAATAAGATAAAAAGTATGGATTACGCGGATCAAACATCTAGCTTTGTTTTGTTTTTCTTTGAAGTCTGAATTGCATCTCGTCCATATCTTTGTAAAGTTAAATTTTTCATGTTCACTACTTTTCTGTGCTGCAGTCCTTGGCTTTCTGTATGTAAAACACATTCAGAAAAAAGAAAATCTGAACGTTACTGTTTTTACTCACTACAGAAGGCTGGTTCTCAGTGTCTATCTGTTTGGTTATTGATATTGTTCAATATTATTGCTGTCAAAAAGGGGCTTATGGAAATATATTGCATGGTGTATCCTAAAATTCATGTCTTAGCATATAATCTAGCCCCTCTGTATTTCATCAATGCGATGTGCACAAAATATATGATTGAGCCTCAGTCTTCCACTTGTAGTCGGTGAAGACTTGCCTCAACTGGGTCATTCATCCGTGTTAACCTGCACTGGAACATTATACATATGTGGACAGGTCCAAGTAAATGCATACATATGTTTAGTGCTGGTGCAGTGACAACACGAGGCAGCAAACGATGTGCAGCTGGGCTGCACCGGCTGCCCATTCTGTGTGCTGACTGCTGGGTACATCCGTACATGTGCATCTTGTGACTCGATCATGCATCTGGTGGTGGTGTGTCTTGATATACGGTTGATTTGCTTGCAGGATAAACAATGTTCAAAGGTTTGGATAGATAGATGTCACGATGTCATGCTTGATTATGGCTTAAACAATGTTCAAAGGTTTGGATAGATAAATTGCTAACTAATGCTGCCATCAAATTTGACAGGCAGTGGCCAATTGGCTGGTACATGTGTCATGGATACATCTAGGGTCATCTAGATCATTTTTTTTCTTGGGTCGCCGAGCTCGTGGTTTTTTCTTGCCCGGCCGCGTGGCAGACCGGAGCGCCATTTGCTTCCCATCCAGCTGCCATTTGCTTTTGCATTTCTTCTCCCTGTCACATTTTCGAGCTGCTTTAGCATTAATGAACCACCAATATTTAAATCATTTAGCTCTCCAAGATTACTACAGTTCAAACCCTTCCCATCCAGCTGCCATTTGCTAGTCTATAGATCAACAAAAATATAGTGCACTTTCTCATCTTAAGTTGTTTTAGAGTTTTCTAATAGCCTTCTGTTGATAACTGTAGTTGCAGGATCATCCACTCGTCACTGCGCCGCTAGCCTGACTCCGCCGCCACCCTAGGTATAAATAACCTCTTCTCCCAGATAAGGGTCGTAGGTCATGAACCCAATTAGGCGTCTCCCGTTCGAAAGAGATACGGTTGAAGGTATGCAGATCTCTGCATGTCGATAACTGTATCTGTTTCGGATTGTCCACGTTACTTGGACAGCTCGCGGATGCGTTGATGAGGATAGCTCCCATTGTCTGCCCTGATTCGAGACGGAGTTTCGGCATCACCTCCCTGTTGTTCTCTGGATACACACTCTCCCTACAGGGACGTGTATCGGGAGAACAGCGGGGAGGTGCTGCCAAAATTCTGTCTTGGGTTGGGGCAGAAAATGGGAACTATCCTCGTCTACGTATCCGCGGGTGGGATTAGGACCTATCCTCACCTATTAGATGACAATAGGATGTAAGTACTTGGATGTAGATGTAAGTACTCGGATGGATGACAGTAGGATGGATGACCGTCAGTGGATGTACTCGGGCCGCAGAAGCAAGAGTGATTTCAGTGATGAATGGTTGCACAAGACAGATGCTTTCTTGAACCATGCATTTGGCCCGGCTCGGCGAGGAGAGATGAAAGTATTGTGCCCGTGCAGCAGATGTGGGAACCGACGAAGGCAAGACAAGGAGAACATGGGTAAACATCTTCTGAACCATGGATTCACGCCGGACTACACCCGGTGGATCTACCATGGTGAAGTACATCATTTGAGAGAGGAGGCGGTGCGACCACGTATGCAGGACTTTGATGCTGATGCTGGGGTAGCAGACCTGTTAGATGACTTCCAACAAGCACAGTACGCTGCAGGACGTACGGAGGAGGAGATGGAGAAGACCGCAAAGGCGTTCTACGACATGATGTCTTCGGCACAGAAACCCCTTCATGATCGAACAACGGTTTCTCAACTGGATGCCATTGGTCGTGTGATGGGGTTCAAGTCCCAGTTCAACTTGAGTCGAGAAGCGTTCGATGGTATGTTGGCCCTATTTGGTAGCATGCTTCCGGACGGCCACATATTGCCAAAGAGCCTGTACGAGTCACAGAAACTGCTTCGTGCACTGAAGATGCCGTATGAGCAGATACATGCATGTCCAAATGGGTGCGTCCTCTTCAGAAAAGATCTCAAGGATACAGGTTACTGTCCGAAGTGTAAAGCGTCGAGATACATGGAGGTAGATGATGGTGAAGGCCTGAAGAGACAACTTTCTATCCCCATGAAAGTCCTGCGTTACCTGCCGTTCACACCGAGGATCCAACGTCTCTACATGACCGAGGAATCCGCGAAACAGATGAGATGGCACAAACAGGGTACACGATACAATCCTGAGAAGATGGTACATCCCGCCGATGGTGAAGCATGGGTCCACTTTGATCGCATTCATCATGACAAAACTAGAGAGGCTCGTAATGTTCGTGTTGCGTTTGCTACAGACGGTTTCAACCCCTATGGACTCATGGCTGCCCCCTACACCTGTTGGCCCGTCTTCGTTATCCCCCTCAATCTTCCCCCCGGCGTCCTATTTCAACGTCATACTGTCTTCTTGTCGTTGATAATTCCTGGACACCCGGGGAATAACATGGGTGTGTACATGGAGCCTCTGATTGATGAATTGGAAACTGCTTGGAACGAAGGGGTATTGACATACGACCGAGCTTCAAGGTCAAACTTCACAATGCATATCTGGTACCAGTACTCACTGCATGACTACCTGGCATATGGGATATTCTGTGCCTGGTGTGTCCACGGCAAGTTCTCATGCCCGGTTTGCAAGACAGCTATGAGATTTATCTAGTTGAAGAAGGGTGGCAAGTATTCGGCGTTCGACCAACATCGACAATTCCTGCCTCTTGACCATCCTTTCAGACAAGACACCAAGAACTTCACCAAAGGGGTCATGGTGACAGATCCGCCACCCCGGATGCTGACCGGTGCCGAGGTTTATGCTCAAATAGATGCTCTCAAGTTCAATGAAAGAGACGGTCGTTTTGCGGGGTATGGTAAGGAACATATGTGGACGCATAAGTCAGGCTTGGAAAGGCTCCCCTATTACGATGACCTTCTTCTGCCACATAATATTGATGTAATGCACACTGAAAAGAACATCGCTGAGGCACTTTGGGGAACACTCATGGACACTGAAAAGTCCAAGGACAACCCTAAGGCTAGATTAGACCTGGCACTCTTGTGCGATAGACCAAAGCAAGAGATGCGGTCTCCTCAACCCGGCAGGAGATGGACACGGCCCAAGGCCGATTTCGTCTTGAGCAGGCCACAAAGGAAAGAAATACTTCAATGGATCCAGACATTGACGTTCCCTGATGGATATGCAGCGAATCTGAGGAGAGGAGTCAACTTATCTAGTCTGCGAGTCCTAGGAATGAAGAGTCATGACTTCCACGTATGGATCGAGCGCCTTCTTCCGGCGATGGTTCGAGGCTATGTTCCTGAGCCTATGTGGGTTGTCCTGGCAGAGTTGAGCTATTTGTTCCGCCAACTTTGTGCCAAGGAGATATCTCGGTCCGTCATTGCAGACTTGGAGAAAGCTGCACCTGTGTTGATCTGTAAGCTAGAGAAGATCTTTCCACCAGGCTTCTTCACTCCGATGTTGCATTTGATCGTACACCTCCCTAATGAGGTTCGAATGGGAGGGCCTGTGCATTGCCGTTGGTGCTATCCAGTCGAGAGAAATCTGAAGACTCTTCGCAAGAAATGTAGAAACAAAGCCAAAATTGAGGCTTCCATTGCAGAGGCATTCATTCTAGAGGAGGTGTCAAACTTCACTGAACAATACTACTCCGAGAACCTTCCTAGCGTGCATAATGCACCCCCTCGTTACAATGCTGGAGAAAATGAATCGAGTCTTAGCCTTTTCCGAGGCCAGCAAGGCGCGACAAGTGGATCCACAGTTAAGCAGTTGAACTATGAAGAGTGGCGAAAGATCATGCTATACGTGCTTACCAACCTTGATGAGGTGCAGCCGTACATGGGGTAAGTTCTCAACTATGTTCATTCAATTCGCCGACACTATTCTGCATCAAACACCCTTGTTTTTCTTCCGTACAGGGAATTTCTTCATCAGTTCTGGAATGGGCCAAGGCCTCCTTCTGACCCGGTAGCCGAAACCCTAATTGCAAATGGGGCGGGGCAAGGGAGGCCCGATTTCATTTCTTGGTTCCGACAGAAGGTCCTGTCCAACCGAGGTCATACTTAGTCCGACATTCCAACTTGCTCCTACGTTCGGACTTAATAACGTTATACCTTGCTTCACCTTGCAGGCTCAGACCGATGCGTCTATGAGTCAAGAGCTGAGACAGGTTGCAAACGGCTTTGACCGTAGGGTCAAGTCATTTAACGGTTACGACGTGAATGGATATCGCTTCCACACAGCGATATACGAGCAGAGTCGGCCCAATCGGAAAACCACAAACAGCGGAGTTTGTACTCAAGGCAATGACAACCGTGACTACTATGGAAGAATTGAAGAAATATATGAACTTTCATTTCACGGTGACAAGCCTCTAAATCCTGTAATGTTCAAATGCCATTGGTTCGACCCTGGAGTAACGAGGCTCACACCAAATCTTGGGCTAGTTGAAATTCGACAGGATTCTGTCTATCCAGGAGCCGATGTGTATATTGTGGCTCAACAGGTGAAAGGTCCTTGTTTGGTTTTGGTAATTGAGTGACAACCTTAGGTGGACTAATTGTGTTTATGTGAGATACACAGGGAATTAGTCCACAGATGATTGTGTTATGAAGGAGCTCATTGCATATGAGACATGACATGGAGTCATGTGACCAAGGTGGCAAAGATCAAGATGAGGCTTGGCTTGATGGACCGGTTGCAAGTGTGAAGGGCAAGTCGGAGGCTTTGGAGCGATGGACCGCGAGGCGGTGAAGCTTGAGCAAGACTTGGCGCCGATGGACCGACGCAACGGTGAAGAGCAAGTGAGGTCAAGATCGATGGACCAAGGTCACATGATGATATGAAGTGGATCATATCATTTGTGATTTGGTTGGTGCATGTGTTGCATCAACGTCGGAGGAGATAGAGTGGAATGCGCAAGGCAAAGGTATAACCTAGGGCATTTCCATTTCACCGGTCATAGGTGTGTAGAGAAGTTTATGACCGGGTTTAGGATAGATGGCCGTACTATTAAGAGGGGCAAACTTGTTTGCATATCGGTCATCTAGTGCCACTTGAGCGATCTAACTTTGCATACGTGTTAGGATCGAGTGGCGAGGCAAGTTGAGTGCCTAATTCCTTCGAAGAAAATGTTTGTGAAAATGCTAACACACGTGCATAAGGTGGTGATCACTTGTTGGTGTTGGCACTTTTGCGAAGGCGGTGGAGTTTGAGCGGTAGAGAGGGTTTGGGTTCCTCTCTCCCTCCCGCCAAGCTTGCGAGGCGGGATTCAGGCGATTTCCGGGAAGTGAAATGCCTATTTTCCATTGCGCCGGAAGTCGGAAAAGAAACGGAGGCGAACGCGGTCACAGAGGTGACCGGACGCAGCACCGGACGCAGCACCGGACGCTGCACCGGACGCTGCACCGGACGCTGCACCGGACGCGGTCACTATGGACCGGCGCGTCCGGTCAGTGCAGCGCGGGCGTCAGGCGCGCGGGCTAGGGTTTGACACCGGCGCGTCCGGTGACCCACGGGACCGGCGCGTCCGGTCTGGCGAACAGCGGGTCACGAAGTCATCGGACGCGGTGCGCGTCCGGTGACACACCATCGGACGCGTCCGGTGGTCTCGGGCGCTTACTGGACTCGCACCGGACGCGGGTACTGTGGCGTCCGGTGGTTGCGAGGAGCGCGTCCGGTGATGTCTTCGCGCGCGCGGGTACTGTGCGCACCGGTGCGTCCGGTGGTTCGCTACAGCGCGTCCGGTGGGTCGTTTGACCGTTGGCGCACAGTGACCGTTGGTGGATCTAATGGACGAATTTGAATTCGGTGAACACGTGGACGTCGCAGGGGCACCGGACGCGGTTGAGCGCGTCCGGTGTGTCACGACCGGCGCGTCCGGTGCTCCCGCAGAAAACGGACAAGTGTGTGCAACGGCTCTATTTGACTGTGGGGTTATAAATAGACCTTGTGGCCGGCCTTGGCCGGTAGCTGAGCACACTTTGGCCTTGGTGGCTTATGTGGTAGTGCTTGGAAGCCCTCTAACTCACTCATGCTTGATAGTGTTCATCGGATCGAGTGAGAGAGCGATTCTAGTGCGTTGCATCGAGAGGATTGCATCGAGTGACACTAGGTGATCGTGTTGCAAGCCGGTGGTGCTTGTTACTCTTGGAGGTTGCCACCTCCTAGACGGCTTGGTGGCTTGCGACTCCGTTGAAGCACGCGTGGAGATTGTGCGTGGCTCCGGAGGAGAATTTGTGAGGGGGATTGTGCTCACCCCGCGGGGATCGCGAAGAGCAACTCTAGTAAAACTCGTGGCTTGGAGGATCCCCATCTTGAGAGTGGATGTGCGGCACCCGCTGAGGGTTTGACTCTTGATAGTCAATTAGCTCGTGATCCATCAAGTGGGTGTATCGCCACAACGGGGACTAGCTTGGTGGCAACCAAGTGAACCTCGGTGAAAAACCACCGTGTCAACATTGTGTACATCTTCTCGGTGGTTTGCTTTCGATTCACAAGCTTGTATTTACTTTCATATATTTGTGCTTGTGTAGTTGCTCTTGTAACTAGTTTGTTTGTGTAGTTAGCTAGTTACCTTCTTGCTTGTGTAGCATAGAAGTAGCTCCCGTTGCGTGGCTAATTTGGTTTGTGTAACCTTGTTAGTCATATTGCTTAGTTTGTGTAGCTAAGTAATTTGCGCTCTCTAGTTTGGCATTAGTTGCCTTGCTATTGAGCATTGCTAGTGAGCATAGGTGGCTTCGTGCTTTTGCTTACTAGAATTGTGTAGGAGCTCCCCGGCTTTGCTAAAGTACTAGTGCATAGGTTTGTGTGACCTTGCTCTAGAATTGTTTAGGAGAGCTCTTGCTAAGGAAAGCACCTTAGTTACATTTTTAGGATCTTTGTGAGGTGCTTGTGAACTTAGATAGAGGGGTGTAGTCTTGGCTAGACCGATAGTTTTAATTCCGCATTTGTTTCGGTTTGCCGACACGTTTTTTTTAGAAAGGACTATTCACCCCCCCTCTAGTCCGCCATCTCGACCCTTCAATTGGTATCAGAGCCTGGTCTCTCTTTTGTGGTCTTCACCGACCCGAGAGGATGGCGGAATACGGACTAGATGTTGATTGTCCTCACATGTTTGATGGCACACACTTTGCACGGTGGAAAAATTGGATGATATGCAATTTTAAGTTTATTTGCCCTCAAATGTGGTGGATGGTAGATGTAGGCTTTTCTCATGTGTTGGATGAAGATAATCTAACTCAAGCACAAGAGAAATGCCTAGATCTTGACATCCAAGCTACTAACATCATGTATAGATCTTTGGATGATAGCATCTTTAGTAAGATCATGGACCTCAAATCCGCTCATGAGATATGGGCCTATCTCAATGAAAAGTATGGAGCTATCACCGATGATGACGATGATGTCAAGCCCAAGGAGGTTGCACATGATGATGTTGAGCATGACCACAACACGATGGTTGTGGAGGATTGCTCCACCTCATGGTCAAGTGATGATGATAATCAATCTACCACAAGTTCACTTGACAAGAATGGTGATGATGCATCAAGTGTTGCAAGTGATGTTTCTACCCCAAGCACACTTGATGGTGACAACGTTGGTTCATGCTCGGGCCTTGATGATGCTACTACAAGCCCATCCACTACATCACATTGCTTCATGTCACTAGGTGACACAAAGGTATCAAATGATAATGTGATTGATCATGTTGATTCATATGATGAGCTTGTTAGTAGACTTGCTAGCATGAACACGTCTTTAGAAAATGAGAAAGCTAAAACAATGAAATTAGAAAATGAAAACTCTTTTCTAAAGAACTCATATGAAGAACATAAGAGCTTACTTGATGATCTTAAATCTTCACATGAGAAGCTAATGTTGACTCATGAGAAAGTACTTGCATCTCATGAGGAATTGTTAGAAAAACATGCTTCTCTCATTAAGATGTTTTTAAAGAAAATTAAAAATAATGAGAGCTCATCACATGGATCAAATGATCAATTGCAAAATGTGACTAACCCATGTGATGTAGGGAGAAAGCATGTATCCACCTCTTGTGATGACTTATTAGATATGCCATGTTCTTCACATATATATGCTTGTTCTACTTCTACGTCTTGTGAGACTAACATTTTGAAGGAGAACAATGAGCTCAAAAGTGAAGTAAAGAAATTGAGCAACAAGTTAGAGAGGTGCTACAACTCAAAAGTCACCTTTGAGCACATGATAAAGACTCAAAGAAGCTATGGTGACAAGAGTGGCATTGGCTTCAACAAGAACAAGGGCAAGAAAATGAAGAAGCAAGAACAAAAGAAGCTATCTCATTTCGTGTGCTTTAAATGCCATGAGATGGGTCACCTTGCCAAGTCTTGCCCAACCAAGAAGCCAAAGATGAGGCCACAAGATGAAAAGAAGATACCCCAAGCTCAAGTAAAGATCAATGATGAAGATGTTGGTGACTTGATGATCATGAAGAAGAAAACAAGAAGGGGTGGAAGAGGAAGGCATCCAATGCAAATCCAAGATATCAAGATGATGAGCAAGAATCAAATTGAGAAAAGAAATTTGGCTCACATCAAGTGCTTCAAGTGTGAAGATATAGGACACTTCGCCTCGGGGTGTCCTACCAAGCTTGAGAGGAAGGCTCAAGTAACTCATGAGAGGCAAGGCAATGAAAAGCATCACATGAGCAATGAAGAAAAGGCTCAATCAAAGAGAAGATGCTATTCATGCCGGGAAAGGGGACACATGGCACATTCATGTCCCCTAGGTAACATTTCTAAGCATATTTCAATTGATAATACTAATGTGCTTAGAAAGGATGTAAATGGTACCTCTATTGTTGCTATTGCAAAACATCCCGCTACCCATACTAAGGCTTTGCCTAAGTATGTTGCTCCTAACTTGAGAGGACCCAAACTTGTTTGGGTACCATCAAAAAGTGGATGATTGTTTGTAGGTACCATCGGCATTGGAGACTTGATTCATTTGGATTCATATTGGTCATCATATGTTGAATCAAGTTTTAAAGCTTAATGCATATCCAATCCCAATGCCAAGTCAAAATAAGTGGAGTCCAAATACTACAACATACAAGTGCAACATTCAAGATTGTGGTGATTTATTGGATATATTTGATGGCTTGCAAATATTTAAGTTGAAGCTTGCTAAAAGGACGATCATGTGATAACCAAGGTATATCTCTAGTTGATCATTTTATTTGGGTGCATATGAGTTGATTGAATTGGATATATATGCAATGTTGCTTGCTATGAGTGGATTGAATGGATATATGTCTTATGAAAGTGTTCAAACAAGTTAGTTTCAAGTTTGATTCAATTTGGTGAAGTATAGCTCAATATATTGAAATCTGTCCATTATTGAAAATCTGAGCTATCTGAGATCAAGTCTGAGTTTGAGTGACCAAATCATATTGGATTGGCTTGAAATTTGGTATGCATGCTCTAGACTTATGATATGAGATGCTGTATAAATTTCATGATAATTGGATGAGAAATGCTATGGTTTTAGAGCACATCTTGTCAGCTATAGTGCAGCAGTTTTCAGCATGTAGCAGTGGTGGAAGATTTGAAATCTGGTAGCAATCTAGATGTCAAATGAATCTTAAATTTTTACAGCTGCTAGATGACTTAGTGTGTCACATCTCCACCAAATTTTATGGCATTTGGATCTGTACATTGGGAGATATAGATTATTCTTTGAAGGGTATAGAATCTGCCAGAAAAGTGACAATCATTGGATTAATCTAGAGTCACTTTAAGTGAAAGGTTCTCAAGTTGGAAACATATTTATAAGTGTTTGAGGTACCTAAGTTTGGTTTTGAATTGATCTAGAAGCATGACAAGAAATGAGTACAAGGGCATTGATTGTGGAATGTACTGAGTGTACAAATTTGGTACTCAAATTTGAAAATAAAGATCAAACTGAAGTTGAAGATGAGGATTAGTAATGATTGGAGATCATTTGGTAGAAAGAAAATGACTTAAAGAATAATTCAAGGTTACTCATCAAGTTAAGTCCATAGATCAATCAATCAAAGGCAATTCAAGTAAGTGTCAAGGATGGTTCTTTGGAGAGAGGTCACTTCTCCCTGCTGAGGGGGCTTGCCGCCCATGGGTGGGTAAACCGAGCACCGGCTTGGAAGGCTAACATGGAAGTGATGAATTCAAGGGACATTTGAGATGCTAAATTGAAGCAATCAATAGGATTGATCAAGAAAAGCAAGCAACACCCAAAAGAGAGCTAGTCATGGTTATAAAATTGGTATCATAAGTACTTCTCTCATGCAAGCATTGATCAAAGAGAAAAAGCAAGCCAACCACAACAAGAGATAATGCACTTGATTATTAGTGGTTCTCATTTCATATGGGTGAAGAATGAATTTCTCTATAATGATTGGTCTTCACCAAGCTTATAAATTGGACTTCACATTTCTATTGGAGTAATGAATTGGAATCTATGTGACTATCCTCTACTCCAACATAACAAAGGTATCATTGCAATGTGCATGATCATTTCATCCCTTACTAGTATGCGATTAGTGCATATAGTACATGCTTACTAGGATCATGCATAACAAATGAAATATTTAAATTCATAGCCTACCACTATTGCTTGAATTATTTGAATGATCTAGTGGTATGTGTATGAATTTGTTCATGAGCTAGTGAACCCAAGTACTTGATCTAGTTTGGATTGCTAACAAGTGACAAGTACAACATTGGCAAGATAACCCTTAGTATGAGGAGTGAAGAAGCTTGCCATTGGACCAAACCGGACTTAGAATCTTAGGCAAATCAACTTAGTTCAAGTCATACTAGAAGCTCATGACAATGATATGGGTACAAGCACAAGACAACAATGCAAATGGATATCTAGGGTGTTTCAAATGGTATCTAGACTCAAAATATTTCTTCAATTGATATTTACAAGTGGTGTCTAGATCATGATTTACAAGTGATATCCTACAAGTGGTACTCATAAAGATAGCAAATGTTCAAGAAAAGATCATATTGACAAAATCCTACAAGTGGTTCCATGATAGAGGATTCTTCAAATTGGTATCACACACTTATTCGTGGTATTTCTACACATGATATCATTTATACAAGACGGTGGTTCCACAAGTGATCCTCAATTTTAAGTGATCATCAAATGAAGAAAGTTCCCTCACACACAAGAGCTCAAGATTATCAAGTGAATGACCCATGCTATGACATAGGGGGAGGAGCCCCACCTAATGGTATCAAGGTCAAAGATCCTAAGTGGTATCTCAAGAGCAACATACAAGTAATGCCATTCCAACATGTGCGGTGATGTCCATCAACAACGCAATATTCAAGTCTCAACCATCTACCCCAATGCAAGCCTTTGTATCAATGAGAAATACACCCTTTATGGAAATTGATGACAAAGGGGGAGAAGTTGGAACAAAGTTATGTCAATGCACCAAGAGAGGGGTTTGGGGACATCATGAGAAGATGGGGTTTGGACATGGAAATGGACAAAGAGGGAGCAACAATGAAGAAAAGAGAAGGATCAAAATTCTTGGACAAGAGAAGCACACAAGTAGGGGGAGCAAGCTCATGAACATTGATTGGTTGCATTTGACTTGTGCATATTCATGTGCTTGCTAGCATTGCATAAGTTTTTATTTAACATGCATGCTTGTGTGGTGTATGCTAGTTATAGAACTTGAATGATGATATGATAACTAGCATGCATAGGATGATAGCTAGACTTGTGTTTATCATGAAAAACTAGAACCTTACTTATAATGTTGATCTCACGGGGTTTCTAGTGTTTTTGATGTCTAGCTACTCATGATGCTAAGGATGATGGCAAACTTATGATTTTCAAATGGTATCGAGCTATCAAATGGTATCGAACTACAAAGGTTTATTCTATACACCTTAGCATCACTTAGTAGTGCTAACCCTCCCACAAATTTCATATTTATGCATATGTGCAAGCTTGAAACCAAACCATTTGAGCACATATGTAGGGAGAGTTATCACTACCAAGTTGGATTTTATGGTGCTTATCCAAATTCTAACATAGAGCTTAAATGTTGGATAAGTGGCATAAAGTCCAAAAGAACTTAATTTCCATATCTTTGTAGAGTTGTCATCAATTACCAAAAAGGGGGAGATTGAAAGGTCCTTGTTTGGTTTTGGTAATTGAGTGACAACCTTAGGTGGACTAATTGTGTTTATGTGAGATACACAGGGAATTAGTCCACAGATGATTGTGTTATGAAGGAGCTCATTGCATATGAGACATGACATGGAGTCATGTGACCAAGGTGGCAAAGATCAAGATGAGGCTTGGCTTGATGGACCGGTTGCAAGTGTGAAGGGCAAGTCGGAGGCTTTGGAGCGATGGACCGCGAGGCGGTGAAGCTTGAGCAAGACTTGGCGCCGATGGACCGACGCAACGGTGAAGAGCAAGTGAGGTCAAGATCGATGGACCAAGGTCACATGATGATATGAAGTGGATCATATCATTTGTGATTTGGTTGGTGCATGTGTTGCATCAACGTCGGAGGAGATAGAGTGGAATGCGCAAGGCAAAGGTATAACCTAGGGCATTTCCATTTCACCGGTCATAGGTGTGTAGAGAAGTTTATGACCGGGTTTAGGATAGATGGCCGTACTATTAAGAGGGGCAAACTTGTTTGCATATCGGTCATCTAGTGCCACTTGAGCGATCTAACTTTGCATACGTGTTAGGATCGAGTGGCGAGGCAAGTTGAGTGCCTAATTCCTTCGAAGAAAATGTTTGTGAAAATGCTAACACACGTGCACAAGGTGGTGATCACTTGTTGGTGTTGGCACTTTTGCGAAGGCGGTGGAGTTTGAGCGGTAGAGAGGGTTTGGGTTCCTCTCTCCCTCCCGCCAAGCTTGCGAGGCGGGATTCAGGCGATTTCCGGGAAGTGAAATGCCTATTTTCCATTGCGCCGGAAGTCGGAAAAGAAACGGAGGCGAACGCGGTCACAGAGGTGACCGGACGCAGCACCGGACGCAGCACCGGACGCTGCACCGGACGCTGCACCGGACGCTGCACCGGACGCGGTCACTATGGACCGGCGCGTCCGGTCAGTGCAGCGCGGGCGTCAGGCGCGCGGGCTAGGGTTTGACACCGGCGCGTCCGGTGACCCACGGGACCGGCGCGTCCGGTCTGGCGAACAGCGGGTCACGAAGTCATCGGACGCGGTGCGCGTCCGGTGACACACCATCGGACGCGTCCGGTGGTCTCGGGCGCTTACTGGACTCGCACCGGACGCGGGTACTGTGGCGTCCGGTGGTTGCGAGGAGCGCGTCCGGTGATGTCTTCGCGCGCGCGGGTACTGTGCGCACCGGCGCGTCCGGTGGTTCGCTACAGCGCGTCCGGTGGGTCGTTTGACCGTTGGCGCACAGTGACCGTTGGTGGATCTAATGGACGAATTTGAATTCGGTGAACACGTGGACGTCGCAGGGGCACCGGACGCGGTTGAGCGCGTCCGGTGTGTCACGACCGGCGCGTCCGGTGCTCCCGCAGAAAACGGACAAGTGTGTGCAACGGCTCTATTTGACTGTGGGGTTATAAATAGACCTTGTGGCCGGCCTTGGCCGGTAGCTGAGCACACTTTGGCCTTGGTGGCTTATGTGGTAGTGCTTGGAAGCCCTCTAACTCACTCATGCTTGATAGTGTTCATCGGATCGAGTGAGAGAGCGATTCTAGTGCGTTGCATCGAGAGGATTGCATCGAGTGACACTAGGTGATCGTGTTGCAAGCCGGTGGTGCTTGTTACTCTTGGAGGTTGCCACCTCCTAGACGGCTTGGTGGCTTGCGACTCCGTTGAAGCACGCGTGGAGATTGTGCGTGGCTCCGGAGGAGAATTTGTGAGGGGGATTGTGCTCACCCCGCGGGGATCGCGAAGAGCAACTCTAGTAAAACTCGTGGCTTGGAGGATCCCCATCTTGAGAGTGGATGTGCGGCACCCGCTGAGGGTTTGACTCTTGATAGTCAATTAGCTCGTGATCCATCAAGTGGGTGTATCGCCACAACGGGGACTAGCTTGGTGGCAACCAAGTGAACCTCGGTGAAAAACCACCGTGTCAACATTGTGTACATCTTCTCGGTGGTTTGCTTTCGATTCACAAGCTTGTATTTACTTTCATATATTTGTGCTTGTGTAGTTGCTCTTGTAACTAGTTTGTTTGTGTAGTTAGCTAGTTACCTTCTTGCTTGTGTAGCATAGAAGTAGCTCCCGTTGCGTGGCTAATTTGGTTTGTGTAACCTTGTTAGTCATATTGCTTAGTTTGTGTAGCTAAGTAATTTGCGCTCTCTAGTTTGGCATTAGTTGCCTTGCTATTGAGCATTGCTAGTGAGCATAGGTGGCTTCGTGCTTTTGCTTACTAGAATTGTGTAGGAGCTCCCCGGCTTTGCTAAAGTACTAGTGCATAGGTTTGTGTGACCTTGCTCTAGAATTGTTTAGGAGAGCTCTTGCTAAGGAAAGCACCTTAGTTACATTTTTAGGATCTTTGTGAGGTGCTTGTGAACTTAGATAGAGGGGTGTAGTCTTGGCTAGACCGATAGTTTTAATTCCGCATTTATTTCGGTTTGCCGACACATTTTTTTTAGAAAGGACTATTCACCCCCCCCTCTAGTCCGCCATCTCGACCCTTCAACAGGCCACGCAGGTTTATTACACACCATATGCGTGCAAAAGCAAAGAGCATATCTTGGGTTGGTATATTGTGCACAAGATATCGCCACATGCTAAACTACCTCTCCCCAACGATGAGGATTATAACTTCAACACAAACACGTATGATGGGGAGTTCTTTCAAGAAGCTGGGTTACAAGGGACGTTCACGATAGACTTAACCGAAGCGATGGAAATGGAAGTAGAGAATGATGACGAGGACGCTGGGGATGAGGTGGTAAATGAGAAGGACATACAAATGCTAGAACGATTCCTTTTAGGCGAAGCAAATGAAGACAACCTCCCGTCTTCGGATACTGAGGAGTACTTAGACATGGTTGACAGCGATGATGACACTTATGCTCCGGCTAATCCCGATGATGCAGATTATTTCTAATTCACGTAATATTATGTTATATTCTACACCTGTTATGTTTTTTCTTAGGATCTAGGGTTTTATTTATTTTGCATATATTTCATTATGTTATTTCTAATACAATATTGTTTGTTCTGTTTAAATGCAGGAGGTCGAGCCAAGATGCCAGGCGGACGTCAGAGGTCGATGAGCTCCCTGTACCGGGCCTCGCAGGACGACGGGCCATCTCGGCAAAGGAGGGGTCGCCGCCGGAGGGAGCTGACTCCACCGGAGGACGAGGTGCCGGCCACGCCCGAGGCCGAGGCTCAGGCGGATGAGGGGCAGGAGGACCCCGAGCAGGAGGATGAGCCGTCGGCCGCGGCAGACGAGGGTTCGGCTGCCTCAGGGGCGTCCACACCCTACTTGCGAGGTCCCGCCAGCCTCCCGGCCCGATCGATACCACTTCACCAACGCCCAGTGATCCGCCCCGTTGGACAAAGGTACATGTTTTAACTACTCGTTCATATGATATGTTTAAAATTGAAATAGAAACTAATAATCTTTCTGTATCACTTGTGCAGGCATTGGGAGTTTGTGGAGGGTCGTGGCCGCAAACCCAATGGCATCCTGGGTCTCTTGTGCCGTGAGCACAACCCCGGCATAGTACAGTATGCCGGGAAGACAGAGCCGGCCTACACATTTGACCACTACACCGTCGCCCCAGACCCGGACTACCCAAACAAGGCGGCGAGGGTCAGAGCGGAGCTGTGGGTAAGTCTTCGTCACACAACATCGCATTCATCGTACTTTTCTTGAATTACTTAGAGTTTGTATTGCATCTGTATGCAGGACTTCTATAGGTGTGAGCAGGGGAAGGAGGCACAGGCCGAGGTGGTGAGTACAAGGTCCTGCAGGAAGCTCGTCACCGACATCATCTACGAGGCGAGACTTCAGGCCATCGTCAACTACAACGCCACGGTCGAAGGACGGAGGGTCTCGAAGGTCGAGGCGAGAGGCATGACGCTGAGCCGGGCGCAGTACATTCAGGTAAGTGATTCCTTTTGAGATTAAGCTATGCTCATTTCATCTGACGCTTATATGTGAAATACTTGATGATGTGCAGATGGTCCCCCAATGGTGCCAGTCGTTTCCCGAGTGCTGGGAGATGATCGTGGACCGGTGGCTCTCTGAAGAGTGGACCGCCCAGCACGCCGAGGCCCGGGAGGCGCGTCTGCAGATGCCAGGTGTACCACACCACCAGGGCAACCGCAACCTAGCCGAGTACGCACAAGCTTGGGTACGTGAAACACTTTATGTATTGTAACGCTCAAATGTTGCCTAATTACTAATCATCTTGTTGTCTTCCTCGCAGACGACGTCACACGGTGGCCAGCCTTGCAGCACGTTCATGGCATACGCCATGTCCCACAAGGGCAAGGCCACCGCACCGGAGACCTCCTACAACCCCGACGACCCCCCCGAGGCATACTCCAACTCCAGCGTCCACACCCGCCTCACTGACTACACAGAGGCGGCAAGGGCGGTCCATGGGGCCGACTTTGATCCGGCCAGCGAGGACTTGGACGGAAGCCTAGTGATGAGGGTCGGAGGAGGGAAGAAGCACGGGCGGTATTGGCTTGGCGACGGCGTCATCGACTCGTCCTCCACTCCCACTCTGTCCCAGCTTCGAGCACAGACCACGAGCGGGAGCGTCCCCATACGCCCACGCCCGTCACCTTCGCAGTCGCGGGTCGCCGAGCTCGAGGTTATTTTTGTTTTACTCGTCGTACATTGATGTTTAAATGTTTGCATTGTTCTAACATTCCCTTTGTATTATCGCAGGCCCGCCTGGAAAGAGAAAGGGAGGAGCGCAAGCTTGCCGAGGCCCAGATGCGGTCCCAGATGGAGGCCCGGTTGGAGGCCCAAGCTAAGCAGATGCAAGATCTCATCACGTTCATGGCCTCCCAGGGCATGCAGGTGCCCGCGGCGCTCATGGCTCCTCCACCGCCGTCTCAGAACGCGGATGTTACTCCTGTGAGTATCGATTCCTCAATGTTTTGTTTCTGCATTTGCTTGTCTGACATAGACATCTAATTTTTGCAGCCTCCGTCGGCGGGTTCGAACAACCCGCAAGCGCCTGGATGGAACACGCCCGGGGGTCAAGGCGGGACTGCTTCTCCGGGGTGGCCAGGGCAAGGTTGGCCATGAGTGTGTTTAAAGTGTCGTCTCTAGTAGATTGTGAACTTTAGAATGAAAACTTATTATATTTTGATGATAACTTGTAATGGTTAACTTTCGTTTAGTTCAAATATTGTGATGAATGTGCTATATGCGTGGTGTATGTGAACGTGATATATATGTGATGAATGTAATATGTACATGTGATATATGTGTTTATCCGTGATGAATGTGATTCATATGTAATGAATGTGATTTGTATGTGTAATGAAGTGGAAAATCAAAAGAAAAAAACAAAATTTCCCACTTTGCCAAGGGTTGCTCTCGGCAAAGGCTGCCTTTGCCGAGAGCAATGGTCATTGCACTCGGCAAAGCTGGGCAACAAAACTGCAAAAATACCCATTTCCCAGCTTTGCCGAGCGCAATGACCGTTGCACTCGGCAAAGAGTTTTCTTTTTTTTTGGAAAACTCTTTGCCGAGAGCCAAAAAAAAATGTTTGCCGAGAGCCTGGCCAGACTGGCTCTCGGCAAAGAGGTTTCCAAAAAAAAAACTCTTTGCCGAGGGCCACTCTGGTCAGGCTCTCGGCAAAGTTTTTTTTTTTTAAAAAAAAAAGAAAAATCTTTGCCGAGAGCCAGCCAAATGGACTCTCGGCAAAGAAAAAGGCCCGTTAACGGCGCCTTTTCTTTGCCGAGAGCCGCGTTGGCTCTCGGCAAAGCCTTTGCCGAGAGCCCGATAAACGGCTCTCGGCAAAGAAGGCTTTGCCGATCGGGTTTTTGCCGAGACAGCTTTGCTGAGAACAGCTCTCGGCAAAGCCTTTGCCGAGGGTCTAAGAGCCTTTGCCGAGAGCCTGGAGCCCTCGGCAAAGCCGCCAGCTCCAGTAGTGTAAAGAGCTGCGCTTGGCTGGGGAGCTCGCCTATATATACCTCCATTTACATATGGGGGTGCTCCATTGGACTGGATACCAGGCTTGAGGGTTGATGTGTTGTGGTTTTCTATAAAGACCGGCAGGAAGTATATCAAGCATGATGTCGTAGAAATCTCTCTCTCTCTCATAGCGAGGCGGAAGAGTTCGCTTTCATCGCTTCCTCTCTCTCTCTCATAGTGAGGTGGAAGAGTTTGCATTTTCCCCATGTCGTGTACCAGATTTGTTATTTTACGTCCCTCAGTTTGACTCATCTGCGGAGTTTGATTTCTGGTCTGACAGTGACGGTTCGTATGCTCTAGTTTGTTTGGACCTGCCCACAGTTTGATTTGGAATAATACTGGAGCTGCTCTTAATAGAGAATACTGTTGCAGGTTGCACTACTGGAATCGAGCGCTATGCCTAGTGTCGACGGCACTCGGCAAACCCAGCCATCTCGGCAAATTTTTTAATGGCAAAGGTAGCTTTGTCGAGTGTCATTTTTCGGCACTCGGCAAACTCTTTGCCTAGTCTCCGTTTTACACTTGGCAAACAAAAGTCGTCGTCAGATGCGAGATGGCGTCATATGGTTTGCCTACTGTCGACACTCGGCAAAACCATTTTTTAAAAAAAGAAAAATTAGTTTGCCGAGTGTTCTCTCGGACAGCACTCGGCAAAGCCTAATTTTGAAAAAAAAAATTGCTTTGCCTAGTGTCCGCACTCGGCAAAATTATTTTTTTTAAAAAAAATTGGTTTGCCTAGTGTCAGCACTCAGCAAACCTTTGAAGTTTGCCTAGTGTTCTTGCCATGACACTAGGCAAACCAGGTTTCTTGAAATACTCAGTACGCTCTCTTTGCCGAGTGTTTTGACCTGTACACTTGGCAAATGCACTCTTTGCCGAGTGTAACACTAGGCAAACTGACCTAAAACCGCCATTTTTATTTGTTTTTTCCGTTCCATCCAAACAAACAGAATATGTACATAACAAACATCACCAATATCACATATATATCACCAACATCACTTATATATCACTAACAACACATATATATCACCAACATCACAAACATATCATAAACGTCACATATCTCACAATATATCATCACAATAAGTTCACAAGTAATCCAAGTGCTCCATCAATCACTCCGGCATACTCAACGAAGCAAGGGAAGTGCTCCTTGCACAGAAGCCCCAGGATGCCATTGACTTTGCGTGTGTGACAGCTTGCAGACTGTACAATCATCCAACTCCTGCACAAGTGCTTAAGAAAAACTATTATTTTGTATTATGATTTTCAACATATCATATGAAGAAGTAGTGATAACATCCAAAGTTACTTACCTTTCCCCATCAGGTTGAATCACCGGCCGTCTGTGAGGAGGTATCCATCACTGAGGGAGGCTCGCGGGACCTCGCAAGTAGATACCCGCGTCGCCAGAGGAAGCGGACCCCCCTCCTACGGCCTCGTCCTCCTCCACCTCCTCGTCCCCATGCTGCACCTCGTCATCCCCCTGCGAAACGTCCTCCTCCTCCTCCCCGTCCCCGGGCGTCACCTGCTCGTCCTCCTCACGCGATGGGGCGAGAGGCGACGGGTCCCTCCTGCAGCTGCTCCTCCTCCTCCCCTGCGACGGCTCCTCATCTGTAGCAAGCGCCGCAGAGTGTGCTCTTTGGTAAATCGAGTGCACCCTCCTCTGACTACCGCCCACCATCTTTGTTCAATTACCTGTAATTAAAAAGAGTAAACAAGACGTATTAGAAAATAGCATAATTACAAAATAACATAGTATTACATGTATTAGAAATAACATAATTACAAAATAACATAGTATTACATGTTTTAGAAATAGTCTTCATGATCCGGATTAGTTGGATCATAAGTCTCATCATCGCTATCAACCATGTCATAATCAATACTATCCGAAGGAGCAAAGATGTCATCATTGTCATTGCCTAAATGTAATCGCTCAAGCATTTGTAAGTCCTTCACATTTTGTACCTTATCTCCAGCGTCCTCGTCAAGAACCCTTTCATTGTCTACTTCCATCCCCATCGCTTCGGTTAAGTCTATCTCAAACCTCCCTTCTAGCCCCTCTTCTTGAAAGAACTCACCATCATATGTGTTTGGGTCTAAGTTGTAATCTTCATCGTTTGGGACAGGTACTTTACCGTGTGGTGATACCTTGTGCACAATATCCCAACCCTTAACATGCTCTTTGGTTTGGCACGCATATGGAAGATAATAAACTTGTGTGGCCTGTTGGGCAACAATATAGACATCGTCTCCCGATAAGACCGAATCCTGTCAAATTTCGACTAGCCCAAGATTAGAATATGTCTGTCTCATTACTTCAGGATTAAACTAATGACATTTGAATATGACGAGGTTAAGAGCTTTGGAACCACAAAACTTGAGTTCATATATTTCTTCAATTCTTCCATAATAGTCGACCCCATCTTGGTCGGGCGTAAAAACTCCGGTACTTGTGGTTCTTCGATTGGGCCGACTCTGCTCGTAGCTTATTGTGCGAAAGCGATATCCCTTCACATCATAACTAGTAAATGACCTGACCCTATATTCAAAGCCATCCGCAACCTGTCTCAACTCGGCACTCATAGACACATCCCTTTGGCCCTGCAAGCTCAAGCAGGATAGATCGTTATATTTTTCGCACGTACGAGCAACTTGGAATGTCAAACTAATTACAAGCTAAATTGGACGGTACCTTCTCTTTGAACCAAGATATGAAATCCGGCATTCCACTTCCCGCACCCTGTCTAAGAAGGGTATCATATTCCTGCGTGGTAGGTTCCCTTGCTAGATTCCAGAATCGATCAAGAAATTTCCTGTACCAACGAGAAAGAAGAGGGTTGGATGCAGAATAGTAACGACGTATGGAACAAGTTCATTGAGAACTTACCGCATGTATGGCTCCACTTCGTCAAGGTTGTTCAGCACATATAGCGTGATACTGCGCCACTCTTTAGGTGTCAAGGTCTTGGCGATCGATCCACTTGCGCTTCCGAGTTGCCCTCGGAAAAGGCTGAGATTCGATTCATTTTCGCCAGCATTGCAACGAGGGGGTGGATTATGCACGCTAGGGAGGTTGTCACCATAGTATGTTGTTGTGAAGTTCGACACCTCCTTTAGAATATATGCCTCTGCAATGGAAGCCTCGATTTTGCATTTATTTCTACATTTCTTTCAAAGAACCTTTAGACATCTCTCGATTGGATAGCACCAACGGCCCTGTACGGCCCCCCATTCGTGCCTCATATGGGAGGTGCAAAATCAAATGTTGTATCAGATTAAAGAAGCGGGGTGGAAAGATTTTCTCCAACTTACACAGCAACACAGGTGCCATTCTTTCCAAGTATTCAATCACGGTCCGAGATAACTCCTTGGCACAAAGCTGGCAGAAGAAATAGCTCAACTCTGCCAGCACTAGCTAGACATGCTCAGGGACATAGCCTTGAACCATCACCGAAAGAAGCCGCTCAATCCATATGTGGTAGTCATGACTCTTTATTCCTAAGACTCGCATAGTAGATAAGTTCACTCCCCTTCTTAGATTAGTTGCATACCCATCAGGGAACATTAACGTTTGGATCCATTCTAGTACTTCCCTCCTTTGGGCCTTGGTCAAGATGAAATCGGCCTTAGGCCTTCTCCATGTCTTGCCACGACAAGGAGGCTTCATCTCTTGGTTTGGTCTATCGCATAACGTTGCTAGATCCACTCTAGCCTTAGGGTTGTCCTTAGACTTTTTAGTGTCCATGAGTGTTGCCCAAAGTGCCTCGATGACATTCTTTTTAGTGTGCATTACATCAATGTTATGTGGCAGAAGAAGGTCATCGAAATAGGGGAGCCGAGTCAAGCCCGACTTATGAGTCCACATATGTTGCTCACCATATCACACAAAACCACCTCCTTCTTGATTGGCCACGAGAGCATCTATCTGTTCATGAACCGTGGCAGCAGTGATCATCTAGGGTGCAGGGTCTGTCACTACGACACCTTTCGTAAAGTTCTTGATGTTTGTCTGAATGGATGGTCAAGAGAGAGGAATTGTCGATGTTTTCGAACGACGAATACTTGCCACCCTTCTGCAACCAAATGAACCTCAGACCCTCCTTGCATATTGGGCATGAGAACTTCCCATGAACACACCAGGTGCAGAATATCCCATACGTCAGGAAGTCATGCAAGGAGTAGTGGTACCAAACATGCATTTTGAATTTTGTCTTTGTATCTCGGTCGTATGTCCATACCCCTTCCTCCCATGCACGGACCAATTCATCAATCACAGGCTCCATGAACACACTCATATTATTTCCCAGGTGTCCAGAAATTATCAATGACAAGAATACGTTCTGTCATTGAAAGCATACGCCGGGGGAGAGATTGAGGGGGATAACGAACACGGGCCAACATGTGTATGGGGAAGCCATCATTCCATAAGGATTGAACACATCTGTTGTCAGCGCAACACGTACATTACGAGCCTCTTTAGCTTTCTCATGATGAATGCCATCAAAGCTGGTCCATGCTTCACCATCGGATGCATGTACCATCTTGTCAGAATTGTATTGTTTGCCATTTTTGTGCTATGTCATCTGTTTCACGGATTCCTCGGTCATGTATAACCATTGGATCCTTGGTATAAACGGAAGGTGCCATAAGATTATCACGGGATCTCAAGCTACCTCTTCTGGCCATCACCAGAGTCTACCTCCAGGAACCTAGAGGATTTACACTTTGGACAGTCTTTGCTTCCACGTGTTCTTTCCTAAATAAGACGCACCCCTTCGGACAAGCATGTATCTGCTCATACGACATTTTAAGTGTATGAAGGAGTCTCTGTGACTCGTTGTTGGTATAAATTAAGTGCAACTAAAAAATTAAGGATTCCGCAAGCGCACAGAACATACCATTGTAGCATTTTACCGGGAGTAAACCAGGTATCATTATTTATATTTTACCACAGGAAAGCAAGGGTTAAAGAATCTGATAATTCACCATCATGTATCTACCAACCTAGTAAACCAACTAGACTATAGCAGGGGTAAATGATATATGAAATGATAGGATTTATGTAATATGAGACACATGGGATATGTCACTAAAGATATGCAACTAGTTAACTTAGGAGGTCAACGGGTGAGGTAGATTCCTATGATATTCTTATCACATGGTAAAGGTATACCCAACTATGCTAAGACTTACCACACTCTTGTGCACTTTGGGACGCCACTAGACAGGAGAGAGCACCACAAAGGATACCTCTACTGACATGACTATGGTCCTACAATTTAAGAACCTGCTCGATAGATATGGACAGGGCTATCACCTCCCGTAACTACCATACAGCTAGGAAACAGGGTGTACTCATAGGCAGAGCATCGTATAAGCACCATGCTTACATGAGGCTCGGCTACCTAGCCTAGTCGACAAACTAGAAAGCTAAGCGCTCTATGAACTAGCACACAAAAGGAATGATAAACTCAACTACCAAGATATATTCAAAGTAAGCATATCCATGTAAATAAGAGAATAAGTATAAGTCTTACAGAATGTTGAAGTGAAGATATAAGGCTTTACCAAGCCTCCATGACTAGATCTGGAACCTTGAGCAAGATCCCAACTCGACCCTCTCTCCCAAGATACTAATCTACTACATTAAAGAAGCTAGACCTAATCCCCTAGAGAGGTCATCCTTTCATGGGACACCTCTCACCTGATCCTGGCTGGGAGATAATGAATTAGGGTTTAGGGGGATGCTTCCTCTAGGGGCCAGGAGCCTTGCTTATATAGCCCTCTAGGAAGCACCACAGCCCTCGGATCAAACCGACCTTGATCAACGACTTTTTATTAATCCTTAAAGGCGGTGGAGGCAGGATCCGTGAGGTGGAGCCTAATTGGCTCTGCAGGTGGGGCGGGCGCCCAAGGAGGGGGGCGGGTGCCCCACTTTCGGGCCCGCCTCCCGTTTATTTCCAGAGTCTTCTCGTACCTTCCACATTCAAAAAAAAGTTATGCGTAGCCCCTTTGTCTCTATGTAAACCTGACATGTGGTCCTTCATTGGTTCTTTTCAGCTGACACCCTGCAGAAATAGACATTCACCAAAACTTGTGGAATTCTGTCAGTAAAGTCCCTATATCTAAGTGGTAATTATGTTTAGGTCATTTTTCATGTTTTGTTGACGGTTAAAATTGACACTTATCTACCGTCAACACTTGTACATGCTCTTTGGCAGAATGTGACCCTCCGGAAGCAGGGAGACAATAACTGTCAACATCATATTGAAGGCGTCTCGACTCATGCTACACTGAGACTTTAACACCATTACGCGTCCAATGGCATCCAGTTGAGAAACCTTTGTCTGGTCGTGAAGGGGTTTCTGTGCCAAAGAAAACATATCATAGAACGCCTTTGCGGTTGCCTCTGGCTCCTCCTTTGTATGTCCTTTAGCGAACTGTGCCTCATGAAAGTCATCTAACCAATCTGCTACCCCGGCATCGGCATCACAATGCTCGACGCGTGGTCTCACCACCTCCTCTCTCATACGATCAGCTTTTCCCGTTTGCACAATTGTTGCAGGGACAAAAGACTTTACTCGCTCCTTTAGCAGTCTCGCCAAATGCCCGTTCCAAGAACTCATCGGTCTTGTTGATCCATTCATCGGTGACCTGACCCTGACTTAAGCGGCCCGTGTACATCCACTCACGGTCATCCATCCTAAAACATATATATCATAGAGTAATATAACCACCAATTGCATCTACACGATGTTTCTACCATCTAATAGGTGAGGATAGGTCCTAATCCCACCCGAGGATGCATAGATGAGGTTAGTTCCCATGCTCTACTCCGATCTGAGACAGAATTTCGGCAGCACCTCCCCGTTGTTCTCCAGATACACGTCCTGGCAGGGAGAGTGTGTATCCGGAGAACAACAGGGAGATGATGCCGAAACTCTGTCTCGGATCAGAACAGACCATAGAAATTAATCCCATCTACGCATCCGTGGACTGTCCAAAAATATGGACAATTCGAAACAGATACAATTATAGATATGCAAAGATCTGTATATTTTCAACCATATCTCTTTCGAATGGGAGGCGCCTAACTGGGTTACGCGATACACGACTATGATGCGGAAAGAGAGGTTATACCTTGGGTGGCGGTGGAGTCAGGCTAGCGGGGCCATGGTGGGTCAGTGCAGTGGCGAGGCGACACGGTGCAGACAGACCCGCAACGGCGACGAAGATGATCGGAGTACTCCGGCTCGGCTCCGACGGGGTCTTCTCCTGCAAAAAAAATGACAATAATGCAATTTGTTTCAAGAAAGAAATGACAGTAATGCAAATACAAATACTACAGCTTCGTGTATAGTATATTTTCAGACTTGTTTTCTCTGATTCACAACAGAAAAAAAAAGAAGGCAACATAATTAGGTACATCTACAAATCATGACTTTTGCCATGCACCATTCACAGGTAGAAAGAATGAATCAGTAAAACACATGTTAGGTTAGCAGGTAGAAACAGGGAACACTCCAGTCCACACACTAGTTTAGGTGCAGCACGGATGCTGTTGTGCCTGAACTGTGAGCTTGTATACATCAGCATGGACCTATAGCTTTAGCTTTGCAGTAGCCTGTCGCTTCCCTTGTGATTAATGGTAACTTAGTTGGCTATACGTCGATAGGAGTCACTTTCAACGTGAATATGACTATATACATGGGTGCCTATTTCATTTGTTTACTAAGCTGAATTCCAACAATGCACCTCAAATAGTTACAGAAGACAGTGAACCATTGTAAGGCAATTTAACTCTTTTGGTGGAGTGTATGTCCGGTAATTATTAGGCCAGCTAGGACTTATTAGATGAATGGATTTGCTGCACCATCTAGGCAATCAGTTATGACTCTGAACTTTGCTTTGGTTCAGTTTTGCCTTTCTGCTACCCATATGCTATATATAACCTACTTGACTAATCATCTACTTATCTTTGATGTGAGGACACACAGTTTGGTTTGTGAGCACGATTTGCAAAGCATATCATGGCCATTTTTACGTTTTATAAATGATATGATTACGGTTTCTCCAAATTGATTCACCAATTATGTGCAGTGTATATTATTTTTTTCAAGTTCAGGCCAGTATTGTTAATGTAGCGCTCTCTGTTTGGCTGAAAGGAACAACCATATGACTGTGTCCTAGCAAAACCTGAAGAACAAGTGAAAAAAGCTGGAACCTCATGCAAAGTTTGCATCAGTAGAGAATTTATAAATTTTCCCTTTGCGTGAAATCACCATTTGGCTCCTTGTTTACCAAAACTACAATGTCCACAAAACCTGATAGTTAGCAAGGTCATTCTCTCAGTCTCACTGATGCTTAAAGTAGGGTATCATCTGAAACTTGACTGTAGTCCATGTGTAATTAATTTTTTTCAGACAAACAGATTGTTTCAAAATCATATTAGTGACCGCACCATTCAGAACTTTACATGGCAATTCATTTGCTTTACATTGCTAATGCACCAGCACACATGAATAATTTTGACAGAGTTTAGCATTCTAACAGCTTTACTGTGCTTTTTAAAGTGTGTTTTTGAGCTCTAATGCTCTTGCTGAGGGAGTCCCCTGCGAGAATGTTCACTTACGTTTCCAGATAAGAACTTCAAGGGCAGTGAAATAGTTCTATATGAGCAATCTTTTGCCTAGTCTAATTTCAATATTGAAAACAAATTTAGGTAGCTAAGCTGATACATGGGTAAGATAATAAATTCGTGATCACTTTTGATTGCCTCCCTCAATTCATGAGCACTGATCTTTATGCTGGTCCAACAACTATATTGCCTGTCATGAATAACATACCTTAGCAATAGGTTCTGCCTAAAAATCAACAATGTTTGTTCTATATATGTATGTTTGGAATTCCATTTAGGGCTTTCGTTCATCTGAGCTTGTTCTTCATGATTTATATTACTGTGGTTCAGTACTATCAATATGCATTGTGATGCCTTTTGCTTTCTCTTTTGCCATACAAGTGAGTAGCGAGTAAGCTAGCAATTTCAAAATTGTACCGCTCTTATGTTAGACCGCAGTAAGAAATCTTTCCCATTGTAACCAAATTTGTTTCTAGAATCTAGATACGTGGCAAAAATACTAAGGAAACTTTCAGAGCCTTCTGTAACTGAAACTGAATAAAGCATATCTTTCGGTGTGACAGAGGACCTGACGAAGGGGCCGACAAAGCCTCGAACGGCTGGCGCGCGGCGGTGGCAGCGATGGCGATCCCGGCTCGTGACCTCCTGGCGTGACAGAGGCACGGAGCAGCGACGCGGCCGGTGGTGGCGCGGGTTGCGGCCGGTGGCGGCGCGGGGCGGGGCCGGCGGCGTGGGGTGCCGCCGATGGCGGCCAGGCTCCTGCGCCGGAGGCAGCGCGGCTCCTTCACCGGTGGGTTCGCCGGTGCGGCCTCGTGTGCGTCGGTGTGTGTGGTGGCGGTGTGTGTGTGTTGGCCTACTAGATGTGTGTGGGTGGCTTTGCTGTTTGGCGGTTTGCCGAGTGCCTTAATCTGGCGCTCGACAAACTCAAACTGATTTTTTTTCAAATCACGTCTAGATTATTAAATTTTTTTTTTCAAATTATCAATATTTCATATGAAATAATCTCTGTCGTCTATTCACTATACAAAAAGTTTTAAAGTGAAACTCCAACTCGACGCTCAAATTGACACCGGATCTTACCAGATCCTTCTCAACTCTCTTAAACTTGTACGGAGACGTTCTGGTTTATAAGCATCATACGCGACAACTTTCGTGAAACCTTCTCAAATTTTTATCACAGCCTCGACATATGATATCATGATATCTTGACAAATCTTGTGATTTTCAAACTTCGTTTGCTTTTTATATAATTTAAAAACAATTCGGTGAGAAATTTGTGCTCATGTTCAGGGATGAAAACGGTACGGATATTTTCCGACCGTATTCGAGACCGAATCCGTTTAGAGGAGTTTTAATCCGTCCGTGTTCGAGTCCTGATATTTAACATCCGATATCGTATTCGTATCCGAATATTTAAATCACATATTTATGATGTCGATATCCAATCGTATCCTATCCGGCATTTTTTATATTATCCGTATTCAAATCCGAATCCGGACATAAATATGAAAACAAATATGATATGAGTGATATCCGTCCGTATCCGATCCGTTTTCATCCCTACTCATGTTTCATGAGGAAGATGTTCGAAATTTGATGTAACTTCGAGGATTTTAACGTTCTTCTATTTCAAATAACATGAATATCAATTTTCCATTCATTTTTTTTCAATTATTCGAACCTCCTGTAGTTCAAATTTAAGTTATCCCCAAAAATTCAATTAAATGAGATAAATTTACTAAATATAGCAAATAGATTGAGAAAGATACCAAACTTTAACATGGAGTCAAGGTTACTGTATGACGTTAGACGTTAGCAGAAAAAGTTTGGAGTCTAAAAATAAAAAAAATAGTTTGTCTAGTGTCAAGAGAAAACATTAGGCAAAGTTGTCACTTTGCCGAGTGTCTAGTGGAAACACTAGGCAAAGTTGTCACTTTGCCGAGTGTCCAGTGAAAACACTCGGCAAATACTAACGGCGTGTTTGTGGACGTTGGCTCCTGTCAAGGTTTGCCGAGTGCAGCAGTTTGCCTAGTGCCAGACACTAGGTAAAGCTAGGGTTTGCCGAGTGTAGTTCTTTTGCTGAGTGCTCGACACTAGGGAAACTGCTTGTTTGCCTAGTGCCAAACTACAGATTTGTCGTGTGTATTTCTTTGCCGAGTGTAACACTCGGCAAACCGGCCTCTTTGCCGAGTGCCTGATTAAATGCACTTGGCAAAGCATGTGACACTAGGTAAAGAACGCATTCCGGTAGTGTTGGTTTGAGGTTAGGAGCCAGTAGAGACTGAAGTTTAATATCAAGGATCGGGTTTATCTAAACATGCATGGTCTACACAGTACACATTATTCAATCGACACATTAACATTTTTAGCTATGCTAGATAGAGGAGCGAGCCACACAAACCACTAGCTTACATATGAGCGATACACCACCGTTTCTTATTTCGGCGGCCATTATAATTGTTAAAACATAGAGTGCTTGGATTAGAAAAGTTTGTAAATAGCAGATGGCATGTCGATCGTGCACTGTGCTTAGGCGTTGGCTGCCTTCTCACTGAACAACAGATCCGCGTACGGCATGAAGTGGCATACCGGTGCGCCGCCGTGCCGGAGGTTCAGCGTATCGAACGCCGGGTGCGCCGGGCTCCAGCTGGAGGTGTCGAGGACGGCCACCATGTCGACCGTCGAGCCGACACTCATCCCACGGTGGAGCTGGAGGCCCCGGCCCGGAGCGTGAGCACGTACGCCTCCTTCTCCATGTGGCACCGGTAGACGGCGTACGGGAACGGATCATCGTGGCAGGTAACATGGCGGCCGCCTCTACCACCGAGCGGGGCCACCGCGGCGACCTCGTACTCCTGCCGCGGCAGGCCCTCGCGCGGCGTCAGCACCGACGCGGCCACCGACAGCCTCGCCGTGCTGTGCTCGTACCCAGCATGCGCGCGGCGGCGCGCGCGGCGCCCTCCAGGGACGTGGCGCAGGCCTTGCGCTCGGCGGCGCCTGGCACGCGCTTAGGGTTCCGCACGCCATGGACTCCTCGGCGCAGCCCGGCGCGACGGCGAACATGGCCAGCACGTCGGTGACGTTGGTGAAGGGGGCCTTGTCGGCGTCGGCGCGCGGGAGGATGGCGGGGAGGTCGACGGGTGGGAAGTGCACCGTCATGACGCTGCCGAGGGCCACGTTCTCATGGCGGAAGAAGACGCCCGTCGCTGGTACGGCTGCGCTCGGGCTGCACGTACGTGATCGGCCGGTAGGTGTAGCCGAGGCACCAGTCGGGCTGGCACACTTGCGGGGATGAGGAGGAGGGCTGCTTGAGTGGCGAGTGGTCGGTGCCTGCACGTAAGAATGTACGATAGATCATCAGAACGTCAGAAGGCCACGTCAGCGTTCAGCGTGCATCGCACTGCAGACACGTGGAGTCTACAGTTGGAAACTTGGGAGCACTGCTTCATTGCAGGTAGCTACCTTTGTGGACGAGTTCCGCGATGGTCGGCGGCATGGGCGTGCCCGGGAGGACCTCCTCCCATAACCTTGCCGCCGGAGTGATAGCGCCGGCGACGCAGGCACAGGCGGTGACGGCGGCCACCAAGATCTGAAGAAGCGCTGACGGATGCATAATGCGTGATGCGTCGACGACCTAGACGTCGACTGGGAGTGGGAGGGATGAAAAGGAATGAAGCTGTGAGGGCGCTAGACGGCTACCTCTTGCATGCTGTGCGAAGAAGATGGCTCCCATAGGTCCACTATATATAGCCGGCTGTACTAGCTCTCCTGAACAGAGCGCATGTGTCAAAATATTTGCCCTGCTAGCTAGTTGCACATTGACTTGACATCTGCATTCTGCAGGCATGTGGGTGTGGTCGATTGTCGATCCTGGTCAACTTGCTTTGACTCCGGTCGTGCATCGAAGAAATTAAAGAATAATAATATATATATTTTTGGAAGCATATATATACTAATGTAATATAAGTGCATGCAGTGTAGGGAAGTTGAGACGCCGATCTGGAAAAAAATTGGGTGTGGACCGTCCACACCGTGCGTCGTGCGGACGTCCAACCAGGTGACGACGCGTGGACGGGTCTAATTCCAGCGAGTCCGCTTCCGTGCGCCGGCTCACGAGCCGATCGCTCTGCCTCCCAACAACAGCTGGCTTCCGTGCGTTGGCTCACCCTGCTGCCCTACACCAGCCCCGATCGAACCACTTGCAAGTCGGCTCCCACGACGGCTTCGTAGATAGGATAACACGTAAACCCATTGGCATGACAATTACTTTACAGAAATATATGAGACCCATTGGTAGTTACTAGTTGGTAAATTTAGGACCTTAGTTCTAATAAAACATCACACTGTCAACTGTACTCACAAAAGAAGTCTGATATATCAGTATACATAATAAAAGGTTACTGCAAAGTGGCATCTTAATGAAGACACCAGAATTACATGTTTTCATCGAAATATAACTTTCTAGCTGACGAGGACATTGCGGCATCCTGACGAACTCCGAGTAGAAGGTCTGTATAGCCTCCTTGTATATATGGTGCAGATATGACAGAAGGTTGCTGAAGCATAGAATTTGCAATGTCTTGCATTGTGGCGGAAGCATATCCATGAGCACTAGTACCACCACTGCCACCAGCATCAAGGTCCTGTGTCATAGACATGAAATAGTTCTTAACAATTTCCTGTATAATAAGTAAATAAAAAAAGGAAAAAGGAATAACGAGTCAAATTGGTGACTTACGATTGGTTGGTTCGGATCAGCACTTTCATCTCTATGTTCTGTAAAATTATTTGTATCTCCTATAAGAAGTGAATAAATTAAGAAAATAAAATTGTATACAAGTAACGTTGGAAACAAAATCAGCTAGAAAATCTTGTATAGAAGTAGTACCTTTCTTCTTAGCACTTTTCTTCTTTTTTCCTGTGTTTTTTTCTAGTATGTCTGTCACCCGTTTTTTCTTTGGGCCTTTTATTACCTTAGGAATTTTAAACGATATATTGCCTTTCAAAGGGTCTGTTGCACACTGAATCGAAACTAGAGGAACCTCATCCGATTTCTCTTTCATCTTGCTGAGAGAAACATCAGCTTCCAAATCCAACTTTTGCATGCCTTTCTCCAAATTATGAAGAAGTTCTTTTGATACTGAACACTTCAGCGCTATGGAAGTCGCCATTCGCGAGATACGTGCAGCAAATGTTTTGTTACTTTCCGTCCCACTTTCTTATTTCTCTACATAGAACCCTCTTTTTGCGTATTTTGTCCATCTTTCCATTATGTATTGTGGCGGCAAAATGAAAACATCATTTGCATTTAGGACTTTGAAGCCGTGCTTGCACAATATACCTGGAAGATAAATAGTCAATTTACATCCGTTCATACTATATTAGAAACTTATGTTGACTAAAGAAATTGTGTTCATACCTATACATTCAAACTTTCTGCAAGCACAAGTAATGGTATTATCTACAGTGTTGAACTGAACTGTTGCTCCATGATTGGCGTACATATGAGTAACCTCATATGTCAAGATTGATCCATCAGTTTGTAACAGTTTCGAAGAGAATGAAAATTGTTCTTTAAACTCTTCCTCAAACTCCAAATACATTCTCTTTGTATACGATTCAGCTGCGGTCTTCAATATAGGTAAATTTGGGATGCAAGGAACAGGGCTCTTTCGACGTGAATTAAAATCTGCATCTAACTCATTTTCACGAAGACTAGCGGCAACCTTGTCACATTCTGCAAGTAGTTCTGAAATTCCAAGTCTCCTACGAAATCTCTTCTTAAATACATTATTCATACCTTCGCTCCTTTGAGTTGAGTTCATGTCAGCTGTAAAAGCATTGCGATAGACAGCAGCCCACTTTTCCCTCAACTCATACAAATTTTTCATCCATTGGTTATCCTTAAGGTCATACTCAGATAATAATTCATTCCATTTCTGGATAAAAATAGCTTCCGATCTGTCTTCATAGACACATCTCTTAAAAGCTGGTAGAAACTTGTAAGGATGCTTATGAATTACATGCCCCAAATGTTTGGCAGCATTAACATATATGTGAAACAAACAAAGACGATGGCTTGTGTTTGGAAATACATAAGCAACTGCTCCTGCCATAGCTGCATCTTGGTCAGTGAAAATTGTGCTTGGATGCTTCCCCGACATTGCTGTTAGGAAGGTTTTAAAGAGCCAAACAAATGATTCAATAGTCTCATTAAATATCAGTGCAGCCCCAAAAATTATTGTTTGCTTCTGATGGTTGGTTCCTAGGATTGGAGCAAAAGGCATTTCAAACTTATTTGTCTGAAAGGTGGTGTCAAATGTCACAGCATCACCAAAGCATGCATAATCCATGATGGATTGACCATCTGCCCAAAAGAAATTAGCTATCCGACCATCTTCCTCATCTATTTCTAGCGCATAAAAAAATGTTGGATCCTCTATTTGCTTATTCTTCAAGTATTCGAGCAATGTTTGTGCATCATTGGATTCTAAGTATTTCTTCCGCTCGCGACCAATTGCATTATTGCAATCCATCCTTGATAATGGCACTTTATCTGCTCCTCCGTAAAACTCCTTCATGAACTCATACACCTGGGCTGACTTCATCCCAGCTTCCCTTATTTGACCAATTAGCACCATGTCTGCTTCTGTAATACGCCGTTGGGACCTCAGCTTGTGCAACTTATTTGGACTAGCAAGATAATGATTGTGATCAAGTACAACCTTCTGCACTGTCCAAATTCCCTCTTTGCTAACACTGAACTGAACACGAGCATTACAACCCGTCCTTGTAATATCTTTTTCTGATGACTTATTTTTTCGATATCCTTCGTTACTGCAAACTATATATTTTTGATATAAAGATTTATCTTCTCGGAGCTTTGAATGGCTCTTTCTAATACTGAATCCAGTTTTACCAGCATAGTTGTTGTACATCTCGTAAGCACTGTCCTCAGAATCGAAAGTCATACCAACTTGAGGAGTGATCAAAGTTTGACTAACTTTATCAACCACCTATTGTAATTGAGATGAAAATTAAACATATCTAATGATAAATTCACGACTGTACGTTATTTCATAGCTAACGAATGAACTAGCATCCCTTACCTCATCTTCTTGTTGTCCAACCATTGCCTCAATTTCTTGTCGTCCTTCGGGGTCAGGTAACTCCAAAACAGATGAAGTCATGGGTAATGTGGATGGCGATTCAATTACAGCGGATGGCGATATGGGCATGGCAATTGGATTGACGTTCCCCTGCCGAAAGCACGTGTTCACACGTTCTAGTGAATAGACCATTTAAAATATCACTACCACAAACGCAGACAACGATCTATACTTACGTGCACTGCATCACCAGCGGTATCTGAGGAATTCTCTATGGCCGCCTGAGCATCACCGTCCGGAGCAGCACCACCGAAGGCAGGATCATCGTCCTCCATGGCGGCAGTCGATGGCCTGCACGTTGTTGTCGCGTAACTGCGGCGGCGGCGCACGTGGGAGCTAGGGTTTACGTGTTATCCTATCTACGAAGCCGTCGTGGGAGCCGACTTGCAAGTGGTTCGATCGGGGCTGGTGTAGGGCAGCAGGGTGAGCCAACGCACGGAAGCCAGCTGTTGTTGGGAGGCAGAGCGATCGGCTCGTGAGCCAGCGCACGGAAGCGGACTCGCTGGAATTAGACCCGTCCACGCGTCGTCACCTGGTTGGACGTCCGCACGACGCACGGTGTGGACAGTCCACACCCAATTTTTTTCCGCCGATCTGAGATGGCTGGCGATGACAGTAGTCAGTAGTGTGAAAGGAGGAGCACTAGCATCACTACATGATGCAAGTTGATGAATACAGTAGAATCCACGCCTGCATCTGCATAGCTATGGATGAGGAAGAAGGAGAGAACGAAAATTCTCTGCACGTCGGTCGGATGGTTGGCGGACACTGCCGATCGATCAACTTGTTGCATTGGCGCCGCAGCTCGATCTATCGATCAAAAAATACTACAGTTCAAAAAATACTGGAGTACGTACGTACAGGCAGCCCTCCTAGAATCTTGTGTGGGAACGCGTGTGCGTACGCGCCGACATGCACCCACGCGGACGCCTGAGCCTGACGCTGATCGATCATCAACTATTCAGCTTGCATTGTGCACTGACTGTGTGTGTGTACGTATTATCGACTCGATGAGCAGCGGAATGCTCGATCGGAAGGAACCTGCGGCGCAGACGGGCTTAAGTTTAGTTTGTGCACAGAGTGCCACAGTCGTCCACAATGGCCCTGTTCATCTGGCTTATAATTCGTCTTATTCAGCTTGTTTTTTTAGCCGGAACAGTATTTTTCTCTCACGAAAAATCAGCCAACGATATTTTTCAGCCGGCTTATAATTCCAGCCGAACGGCTCCAATAATGGCGTCGCACCTTTTGCGCCGCCGGCAGGCTCGCCGGCAGGCTCGTTTGGGAGTGCTTCCGAGGGCTCCTGCTGTTCTCTACCGCATAAAAAAAATGAACAGAGGCGATGAAGTTTACAAAAATTGGCTTTGGCCTCCGTTCGGCACAACTCTCTTTGACTGGTGGAGGCTTCACGAGTAGTTCTAGTATTATTAAAGCTATAAATCTGTTTTCTTTTAGTAAAACATTTGTCTTCTCCTAATAGATAAAAGAGTGAAATATCCATAATGCAAGCGAACGCTAGTTCAGTTGGTCTAGCTGTGCGCTTTGCACCCTGCCAGCCAGAGTTTGAACCCCCTCGGAGGCGGATTTGTTGGCCGGAGGAGGCGCAGTTTATCTACGCGTTGAAAAAAAATTCTTCGTCTGCCCCACACTAAATCACAGGTCTAAGGCCAGCCCAGTCTTACGGGAGCTACGGTGCCGATGTGTACGGATGGGGCAGAGGTTCGAGGGTTTTCTCGACCTGCGTGAGAAGATATTCTTTTTAAGCACAATGCCCGGGGGCTGTCTTACCCCACGGGTCTAAGTTTTTTTTGAAATATCCATAATATATTTTTCTTTCTTCTTTCTTTCTGTATTTATTTATTTCCTCTCTCTCTATTTCCTCTTAGGGCTCCTTTGGATTAAAGGAGAAACGCAGGAAAAACATAGGATTTCAGATCCTAAGGATTTGGCTACTGTATACTCCTTTGGATCGCAGAAAATCACCGTAGGAAAAATGAAGGAAAGGTTCCTATACCAATCATTCCATAGGAAAAACGGAGGAAATCTTACATCCACTCCAACATCTTTTTTCCATTCCTGTGCACTGAATCGATGATAACAACGTTGCCTGAGCTCATCGGGAAAAAAAAAACTGCAGAAAGAGCTCGACGCGCTGGCCCGCCACCTGCTACTGGTGCTCGTTGTCGGCCGGCCGCCCGCTCGCCTAGTGCGAGCTCGAGCTCGTTGTCCCCCGCCAGCCATTCGCGTGGGAGCTCGAGCGCCTCATCGCCTGGGCTGCCGCACCGTGCTTGCCGCTCGAGCTGCTTGCTGCATAGTAGCTGGAGTGCCTCATATGCCGCGTCCGTCAGCTTGTGGCACCACCGTTTTGCGTTTGCCGCTCAAGCTTGCAGCCTCGCGCCGCGTCCTGCCTGCTGCCTGTCATCAGCGCTGAGAGACGGGGCTTCAGTGGGATGAGCGGATGAAAATGATGCGGGAGGGCATAAGGTCGAGTCGTTGTGCTGGCATCGCACAGCTAGCTGTGGATAGAAATGATCAGGCTCGTGGCTGGGGCCTGGGGGGTCATGAAACAGTAGATGCGGTAATTGCCTAGTGGCCCACTTGTAAGTGGCTTCTTTATAATTATCTTTGCAATTTTCTAATGACATTGGATAACAAATATATTATTGGCTAAAGTAATTTTTTCCATTCCTACGGATTTCCTGTGTCCATCCAAACAACATTCATTCAAAGTTTCAAATGGTTTCAATCCTATGTCCACTTGCAATCCTATCATATTCCTACATTTTTCCTATTCCTGTGTTTTCTCAATCCTGCGTTCCAAAGAGCCCTTATCCTCTTCTTCATCCAGCTGAGGTGGGATCTCTCCTAGCTCCAACCTAGCAATGGAGAAGTTGTTGTAGGTCTCGGGATCTCCTTCTTGGCCTCCACCCCCTTTCTCCTTCCCTTCTCTTGCCTCCTTGGGTTCTCCTAGCTAGAGAGAGAGAGGAGAGGTGTGGTGGTATGTAAGGCAGGGAGTGAGACGGTGCTTGTCATGTATACTGGAGTTGTGTGCTAGTGCCACATGCCCTAGCAAATGGGTCCAAGGTGTGACGTAGGTGGAGACCTCACAAAACTACAGGTGTCGATGTCCTTACCAAAGCACGACTCCGACTGAGCAACAAAACATCTGTAGGACTGTTCAACTGCTCAACCAGACCATCCGTCAATGCACATAATTGCTAGTTTCAACTACACACATACAAAAACACATAGATTTTGCATATATCAATTTTCATGATACAATGTTAATGATGATAATGCTTATGGACACAATATAATGCACACTATGTCATTACACTAGCAATAGCATCTCAAATGTGCACATCCAGAACACTCTAGACTCAATACTAGGCCAAGCTACCAGCTCCAAAAATTTAAATGCAAATAGCCTATCCTATGCCATTCTACTCATCCACTTGTACGGTTAGCTCCTAGGACAAAAAAGATCACACTATTGAGGACTCCTTAATTAGGGCCATCAAGCTAATGTCCTTAGGAAAGTTTATACTAAGAAAAATATCCTTAATTACGGAAAGTAAACCTATAGTCAAGTACATGTACTCTAGCAAGGAGAATAAAACCTAGTTGTCACACAAATTCATGCACACAAACAGGAGCAAAGTATAGTGCTAAGCTAAGAAACAAGAGTAATTCAAGAACAAAAGAAATGCAAAGAGAGACAACACTGAATATTGTATGTTGGTTTTGTTACTACACTCTCATCTATCTTGGAGCACCGAAGAGTCACTTAGACTCAGTCTTCTTCCCTTGAGTCATCAAGACTCAGGTACCCACTATTGAGTACCCCTTCTCCACTCCAGATCGATGGGTCTCAAACCGAGCATACTAAAAGCATCTAGGCCCCTAATTCGGTTTTGGTGATTAATGACGACACAATCATTGTGACTAACGTGTGTTTTGTAGAGATATTACTTTAGTGAAGTCACAATGATGATTGGTTGATGGCCAATCATTGGTTTCCATGCCCCTTATTAATGGTATTCATTTTGCTTTTTAAAGGATGAGTGCTACAAAGATTAAGGATTGACTAGTTCTAAGTATTGATGGTTCCAAGGGACACTTAAAGTAGTGATAGGATCTTTGTTTTTCCTTTGGCTATATTATAAGAGGGTATGTACGGGTAGCTTGACCTAGTTGAGTATAGTGAGTGGATGTGGTGCACAATTGTGAAAACTAGTGCTACGTAGATCAGATGAAGCCCAAAGATGATTGGAATCTAAACCAAACTCAAAGGTGTTTGGTATGGAAGAGTTTGTGGGGTTTCTACAGTCACCGGCGAACCAAACATGTCTGGTGGTGCACCGGATTGCAAGGGTGTGGAGGATGCTCAAAGCTAATGATAATCAATCTGTTATAATCTTTTGAAGAGGAAGTATCTTAGAATGAAACATTTCTCATAGTTTGAGCTTTTTGTAATGGGTCTCAGTTCTGAAAGGGATCTATGAGAAGTCTGGGGTATACTGAACCAGATCTATATACAGGAATAGAATGTTTAGAGGTGTTGTAAACAAGAGGATGATCAAACTCTTGAAAAACAAAGCTCCAATGAAAATCTGAGTTTACATATGGATGCTCATTCAATATAAGTTGCAAACTAGGGTAAATCTGAATAAGAAGAAGTGGAAAGGTGATAGAAATTGTTGTCTATGGGGTACCAGAAACTAATGAACACATATTGTTCAACTGTATCATGGCTAAAACTGTTTGAATGTGTTTCAAAGAGGCTTTAGGTTGGGACAAATGCCTAACACACATTAAGGAAGTATTTGATCGATGGATTGCTTTGCATCCTCGTAACTATCATATTAAGTTGTTCATCTATCTGTTATAGAATAACCAAAATAAAATGTGTATACAGAAATTGTTTTTGGGGTCATCGAATGAAGCATTAGACAAGTTTTCTTCTCTGTTATGGAAATGGTGTATACTTTTGAAGGGGGAAGATGCCAAGTGCCTGGAAGACATGCTCAAGAGAATGAAGACGTGGTTATAGGATTTCTAACGGCAAACTGAGAATTTAGAAGTTTTTGAATCATCAGCAGGGGCACCCCATACCCATTTTTTGTTTTTTTAATAACCTAGCCCAAAAATTCATCCCTATGGGGGGTTTGAGATAATTTAGAAGTTAAAGGACTCATTTGACTGGAAGCATAGTTTTATCTTTGCTTAGCGTTGTAGACTCCATCAGTTATCTCTGGTGGCTTATTATTGTTAGCTTAGCTCTTTTTGTTTTCAATTGGGTGCTACTTGTTTTCTCTCACTGGCTGTTTGTGTTGCAAGTGTGGTTGGATCTGGTAGGATCTTTCTGGCCTGCGTATTGTTGTGGAGTTATTGAGTAGTAGTTGGCGCTTGCGTGTAAGCTGGCATCCAATCCCAACATACTTAATGTGTTGTGTTGCTTTATAAAAGAAGGTTTTTCCTTCATAAAAAAATATCATCAAGCATTGATTTTTTTACAGCCAAGATTTTTCTCTGTCGACTACTTCAAATGGAGTAGCTATATACGACAAAATGTATTGGGACCCCGAAAATTGTGCAGCCCAACTTGTCTAACTTTGACTAAAAATAATAATGGTAGCCTACAATGTCTACGAAGGTTGATAATATAAGATATTTCTTTGACTAAAATTAAGATGATACCTTACCAAACTTCCAACCAAGTGATGCAACCACCCCCATGCAGGCATTGATTTTGATGATGAGCATATTAAATGCTAGTGAATAACTTCATTGACGTCTTCCTCCTTGACCCCCTATATAAGATGCGCCAGCACCCCTCAAAGCACCACAACAAAAAATTATCAAAGGGGTAAGGCACAAGTCTTTCATCTTTTAAATCTTCAGGTAATCGATAAACATATGATCTTTCCATAGCCTAATGTGATAAATATATATTTGTGTTCTTTCTCCTGCATAGTTGAATGTCTTGTTTCACCAAACATGATATATATCTGATGGTGCCTAATCAATCTTGGTCTTGTGTGTGCTCAGCATGAGCTGGTGGAGGAATGATAACAATGGCGGCTCTGGTGGCATGGCAGTAGTGCGAGGAGTACACCATTAGATCTACAACTACGCCTGGCACTACCCACAAAGAGGATAGAGGTTGACCGTGGCAATGGCAGTGAATTGTCGTCATCTAGCTCATGTGTATCATCAGACATTTCATCGGATGAAAGCTTGGTGCTGGTGCTTGGTGGTTGTAGATGGTGTCGGAGCTACTGCATGGTAAGCAAGAAGGAGTTCCCCACCTGCATCAACTGCAAGCAACCCTGCCTTATCGGCTTCATCAGTAACAATAACATGACTAGAGCAAGTAAAGGGGAGTCAAGCATGCTAGAGGTCTTAACCCTAGGGATGCTCATGTGGATGGTTGCTTGGACGTTTTGCTTGATCTTGAAGCATGGTCGATCATTCATTGGACATGGTCTATTTGGTTCAATAGTAGGCTAGCTTGTAGAGTTTAAGCTTAGTTTCCTATATGCTGCAATTTTTATGTTCTTGTATGGGGTGTAGACTAGGTGGTTTTTAATGTTGTGGTAATAAGGATTGCGGTTGTCACAATGCTCTGATTAATGAGTTCTTTCAAAGATTTGCTTCAAACGTATTACTATGCATTTGAACAAATGGGGGGTTCTTCTACGTTTATTTGGTGATGCCAACCTGTCAAACAAGCCTAGTGAACATTGGTGTTTGGTACGGTTTTGAGCATCTTCAAAAGTGTTTTAGGCAGGAAAAATCAAGTCGTGCCATGCCATCCATTAGGCCCGGCCCATCTAGCCATCTATACCTGCATATATATAACATATTGCTGGAAGTGCATCAAAAGATTAAGAGAGGAAGATGGAGGAATTGTATGAGTAGCTAGGTAAGTGTTTGCAACTGCTTCCACGTTTTGTTGGGTGCGTTGGGGAAGAGGTGCCCTCTCTTTCAGTAGCACGAACGATCGATCCAATAGCCTTCTGTTGGGCAAGTAGTACAACCAACGACAGTAGCCAGTGGTGTGACAGCCGACCACACTTGCTTAGCGTTGCTTACAAGGAAGGCACAAAGCTCCTCCTAATACGAGAGAGAGAGATGCAACTCCAGAGACGCTTTCGATGTCACATTCGCAGCTGCATGCGATGCAAGGCAAAACGACGTGACACGCATGGATGGACCCTGCTGCAAAAGCAGACGACAGACGCCTGCAACGTAACGTGTTCAGTCGATTGCCATGAAAAAAAAAGGAATGAAAACACCCTCTGCTCTTCTTCCTCCACACAAATACGATCCAATATGATCCGTGCGAAACCTCAGGTGCAGAGCGAGTCCTAGCGAGACCAGACCACCGGCATCAGGCGCGCGCGCCTTCATCGCCATGCGCGTGCTCAACGACAGCCGCACCACCGTCGGCGCCGACGCGTCGTCGGCGCCGCCGCTGCTCGTCACGCCAGCGGCGGCGGCGGGGATGGTCGGCGAGGCGCAGCTGCAGCCGGCCCCCGGAGCAGTTGGGAGCGACGCTGGGTTAGACTCCGACATGGTCATCATGCTCGCCGCGCTGCTCTGCGTCCTCGTCTGCGCCCTCGGCCTCAACTCCCTCATCCATTACTGCCTCGTGCTGGACTTCGGCCGCACCACCCTCACCACCGTGGCTGCACCTGCACCACCACACGCTGCAGCCGCCGCGGCCGCTACCGGGCTGAAGAAGAGGGAGCTGAGGAGGATACCCGTGGTGGTGTACGAGGCCAAGTCCGGCGCGTCGGCGACCGACTGTGCCATCTGCCTCGGCGAGTTCGACGACGGCGAGAGGGTGCGCGTGCTCCCGAGGTGCCACCACGGCTTCCACGTGCAGTGCATCGATCTGTGGCTGGCCGCGCACCCGTCTTGCCCGACGTGCCGGAACTCGCTCCTCCAGCAGGATCGTCACGCCGGCGACGGCGAAGGCGTGGCAACAACGGTGGCAGGGGAAGAAGAGACATAGTGCCGCGCGCAAAGGGTCGTTTGTGGTTTGCAGTTTCTTGTATTTTCGTAGGGGCTACGGTGCAAAACACGTCACTTTGTTCCGGAAGAAAAAAGTCCAAATTACTCCCCTTAAATTTGGTCTATGTCCAGATAACCCTTAATCTAACATTTTGGTTCAATTTAGCCCCTCCAACTATTTCAGTTGATCCAATTTATACCTTGAAAAGATTTTTCATTTTTGTTTCTCTATGTACAAATTGTGTTCTAATTTCAAATTTTGTGATGTGATAGAGGACATCATATTTTGTGTTAGAAAAGTACATTATAAATTTTTCATCATTATCTTTTCTATGACATTGTATCTTTAGTGTTAATTTATTATTAAATTTCATAAGCTATCAATATAGTGGTGAAAATTTAAGATATATTTTTCTAACATTATTAAATTTCATAAGCTATCAAAATACTGGTGAAAAATTAAGATATATTTTTTCTAACATAACTTATGATGTCCTCTGTCACCTCACATAATTTGATATTAACACTCAAATTATACATGGAGAAACAAAAATAACAAATCATCTTATTAAGTGGTAAACTAGGCCAACTAAAATAGTTGGAGGGTGTAAATCGAACCAAATGTTAGTTTAGGGGGTTATCTAGATATATGCCAAACTTGGAGGGAGTAATTTGGACTTTCTATCCTACTAAGATGTTTTGCTAGTTTTTTTTTCAGGTCTTATTACACATGTAAGATATAGGATTGACATTTTTTTTGTGAAACAACGGGGACCTAGGTGCAATGTGTCAACGTCTTTGTCACTTCGATTTGTTATTTGTTTGTTTCCATGATTTTTGCAGATTTTTCCTCCTTACCTATGATGGCCATTCCTCGGCGCAGAATTCCTCCTCCTTACCCAAATATGGAATAGACAAACTCTTGAGCCTTTAATGTGGAGCATATTGCCTTATCCATCATTGTCTTTCATTCTTGCCCCCAAATTATTTTTTGTTTTTTATTGCAAGCTCACGAACAACCTGCATTCACTAGGTCATGTCTACACCGCTCATGGCTGTAGCGATTTTTTCTTTCCTGAGAAAGCGGCCCAAAAGCATTTGCTATGGCAATATGCGTTCCAAACAAAGGCCCAAGGCGACCAAACCACAGAAAAGGCTCACTCTCTCCTCACCTTCACCCACGGTTGACAGTTAGCTTAGACATTCGGCAGCAAGCTTTACCAAGAGGCTGCTGTCATGCAGCCATGCACGACAGTATATTTTGCTGCTTACTACCACACTGCTTGTTTTACAAAGCACAACCCCACCTTAAATAGGCAGTCCTCAACCCATCACTCACCGAGCAAGTAGCGATTGCTTGTAACCCATGCGGGGGTATTAAGGTGGTGTGGATGCCAATTGTGGTGGATAGGCTTGGGTCTGGTGTCGCAATTTGTAGCCAGCCCATTCCAAGTTGTGTAGTGAGCTGTGGATGCTAGCGAAAGCCATTGCATCCCAGCACCTAAATTGGCGGGTATTGCATGAGGCTGGTCTCACAGAGGAGCGAATACCACCGATTTTTTTCTATCTACTTTTATCCCTTTGCAACTATGCTTTGTTGAAATTTCTCACTTTCACATACTTACCATTGTACAAAACATATTAGATATCACACTATATTCATTCAATATCTAGGCACCCAATTTAGAGGTGGTCATTGTTAGTTTCTCTCTCTAGTCTTGTCCCTTTGGTTGCTTTTTTTTTCTATCTACTTTTGTCCCTTTGCAACCATGCCTTGTTGGAATTTCTCACTTTGACCTACTCATTCTAATCTAGGCACCAAATTTAGAGGAGGATACTGTTATACATAGTGACAATCTTTCGCCATGACTCTTGATCAATCTGTTAAAAAATGGGTAGTGATGCCAACTCTATTATTGAGATGACAACAATGTGACGAGTTGTATATTTTTGGTACTGCATCGAATCAAAGGAGGATTATATATTAAAGAGGACCGCCCTTAGGAACATCCAATTTCTAAGGATGGTTCTCTTAATAAGGCTGACCCTGAAAATGTCACATTTTCAGATGTGTTTCTCTTAACAAAACCACCCATGAAAACAACTACATTTCTATGAGTTGTTTTTTTAACGGAACCATCCCTAAAAATGGATTTTCAGGGAAGATTCATGAGCTACATTACTCCTTGTCCTAGTCAGGGGCGATTTCTTATGTGATTCGTCGATGTAAGAAATTGGTGCCGGTCGTAAAAAAATATTTGTGTAATGGAGAAAAAAAAAGTTAGATGGCTCTGTCATGGACATTGGTAGTAATCAGAATATAAACTACTTTTTTTGCCACGACATTCTATACTGCACTCCAAACCACATGATCTTCACCCAAAAGATAGCACACTACTATATAAAAATGAATTTCATGGAGGCATCTAGATTTTTTTTCAAAGGGATTTGTGTCGGACCCCTATTTTAGGGTCCTCTGTGCGTCATGTATCAGTCCCTAGATCAGTAGCTGATACACACAATTCGAACAAGATTGATATAAAAAACCATATTGTTATTACTAATGGGAAAACATATTACATGGTTCGGGTTTACATAGCTCGGTCCATTGGCCTTATATCATATATCAAAATTCTAAGACAGCGGTCCTATGTCATCGTGGCTCTATTCCTACCGGCAACTTGGAGTGCGACGTAACCCTAGATTTATTCCTTAAGCGTACTCCTATATTCCAATCGTCGTAGTCCTAGCGTAGCTCCTTAGTGTAGTTGTACGGCTCCATCCTCCGGGTACTCTCTGGTTGTCCTATCCCTGCTCCTCGATAGCTCCATACTCGTACGTTCTCCTATTGTCCTATCCTCGCATAGCTCCAATAGTTCCATCTAGGTATGTGCTCCTGTAGCTTTACTCCTAAAAACATAGAATAGAGGGGGTTGAGTACATAAAGTACTCAGCAAGCCCTAAAGTTTGGGTGGAGGAGAGGTAGAAGGGGAAGGCTATATGTGGAGGTGGTTAAAGTGATTAAGGTAAAAGTGATAGGGTGAAGTAATTATAATTATGGGTTGGCCCCTAGCAGAGTACTACCATTCTCACCAGTTTTTGGGTTAATTATTGTTTACCAAATTAGTAAAATACATCTTACCATATTATCATAGTTGTAGAAGTCTAATCATAGTATCTCATCCTAGCATCTGCCCATTCTAAGGACGTGGCTATTTGAATAGATTCAATAAACTCTGCAGAGGTGTACAAATTTCCCCATATGATAGACACAGCTCCAAACCATGCACGGTGGTAGGAACAAGCCTAACGAGACCTTGTACCCAAAGGGACGTATCCTCAGATTTCCATATAACTCTACCGCAGCTTCTCAGGGGTTGAAAAACACACTAACCTCGAGAGGATACCAAACTGTCCCATCTCATAATCATGGATGACACCACGTCATCCCATCATATAATCTCAAATGATACCAAATCATCTCAACTTAATAGTGCCGATAATACCAAATCATCAAAATAAACAATAGTAATATGGGCCCGAATGCGACCGTTAAGGGGCTTAATGTGGAAGATCACATAGCAACCACGCCAACCGGACCATGGAAAATTACATAGCATCCATATCTGCTCCTAATATTCCGCTGCCAACACCGACCTCCTAGTAGAAATTATACTTCAATCTAACAGGGTGTAAGATCAAGTTTGCCCATATCAGACATGTGGTTGTACGAAATATCTCACTAGGTGAGAGGGACTATGAACCGGTCCTTATGTGACCGAGACGAGTATCTCCCACAGGAACCCTCACCAGGCGTTCCTGCCAAGGTAATCCATCCCCACATAAATTACCCCCACTCGTCCCCTGTTAGGATTTAGTCCAGTTTTACCAGTTTTTAGGTTCACAGTTATTATAGAGCTCATATCATATCAAGGTAACCGTTACCTTATCATCATTAATCACATTATCATAATCAAACCGAGCTTATAATTCCATTAAGTCACAAATAAGAGTTTAAATAGTATAAGTTGAGTTTATTAATTAATGGAGATAGGGTGTGGATGGTTTATGGTGGAGGCTAGCCAAATGTGGTGGTGGAAGGGGAGGTGATTAAGGAGTGGCATGAAATGTAGGGGAACAAAATAGGTGGGTGTCAGGACTCGCCTCCATTCGCTGACAATTATATCCTTCTTCGATTCCTATCTCCTATTCCTGTCTTCTGGACTTCATTGGGTTCTCTCCACGTCTTTTATCCTATGCAGTCTAGCGTTGACAAGCAAAAAAAACACAAACAAGGAAAATAACAAGCAAGGCATGTAAAACAAGCATAAGCAAGCAAGGAAGGGAAAAGATACTAGATAGGTTGGTCCTGTTTGGTGATGGGTTGCTATCTAGGTTATCATTGTTATGTCAATTCGAAGTAAGGTTTGGATGAAGGTATTCCATCCAATAAGGTGGCTCCTACCGGCCAGGTTAGTGTGGTGCAGTTACCAAATGAAAAACCAGACCACATTATTATATTTCACTATTATGTGAACCTGAAGGAGAAAGCCTGACCAAGTCATCATAGATGATTCGTCTGACTTTCACAGGTCCACAGGGTTAGGGACACATACGCGCATGTATATGTATGTGCCTCGGATTAGTCGGGCTAGAGAAATGGCAGAAAATAAGGTTAGCCATACATAGACGCATACCCGAGTATCGGGCATAGCCATGTATGTGTGTGTATATATAGGTGGTTACTATTTTAGGTGATTGGATACATATTCGGGTATGTGTTATGGTGCATACACACACGAATATATAGGGTGTTAACTACTACTATGGGGATGGGCTACCACTACGGGTAGTTTTTTAATAAAAGAAATGAAAAGCAAACATATCTATAACTTAAATGGGCACCAAATAATAGAGCAAAGGGTATGAATAAATAGAGCTTGAATTTAGAAGATTTTTGGTGAAAGAAGCAAGTGATTTGGAGTTAGGATGGTGAAGATATGATTTATCAAAGTTTTAATAGTAGAAGGATACATGGAATATAGTTTGGAAATTAATTCTGGAAATTGGGATAATGGAAATGGGGTGGGAATACTTGGGTAGGATCTGGGGTGTACCTAGTTTATTTAGGAATTTTCTGGGAATTGTTCTATGCAAGGAAATGGGTTTGGTGGCTTTCTGTGTACACTGCTTGGGTGCACACAGCATTTTCCCTCGGGCCTAGTGACTAACGCACCGGGCCAGCACGGCGGGGTCATCCTGGTTGCACTGTGTCGTGTGCGGGGTGCAGCACTGTGTTGTGGACTATTTTTTTTTCCTCTGAGTTCACGTGGACCGAGAGCATGGATGAGGAGGGGAAGGGAGACGGCGTCTGTCTCTGGGCCCACATGTCGGAGGAAGAGAGGGAGATGGGTATGGAACGACGTCCACGGTGACGACGTCAGCGCGGTGGCAAACAGGGGAGGACACCTGGAGCTCGTCGGGGTTGGTTACGCCGGCAATGTTGGTGACCGGAACCTGATGCCAGGTGGTGGCCGGGGATTCTGCAGCGGTTGGGGACATCCTCGGCCCCAGTGAGTGCTTGTGGTGGCCATGGCAGCTCGCCGGAGTTGCGACGACGGCAGGACTATGAGCCGATGCCTTATGGAGCGGTTTGGTGGGCGAAGATGAGGTGGCGCGTGATTAAGGTGGTAGTGTGGGTGCGTAGATAGTGTCGACGTGCCTTGTCGTGCGTCGCCGATAAGGGTAGATGACGACAGCGGCTCGGCGGTGGGTGCTACTCGGGGACAGGGCAGCACAGAGGGGAAGGAAGAGCTGGCAGTGGCGGAGTGGGTGGCTGAAGGGTCGAGATGGCGGACTACAGGGGGTGAATAGTCCTTTCTAAAACTTAATTGCGCCGGCTAACCTAAACAACTACGGAATTAAACTTATCGGTCTAGCCAAGACTACACCCCTCTATCTGTAACTTTAGCACCTTACAAAAGATCATAATCAAGCAAATAAGGTGCTGGACTAGCCAGAGGCCACCTAAACAATTCTAGCTTGCAAGGTCACACAAACCTATGCAACTATTACTTTAAGCACTGGAGAGCTCCTACACAATTCTAGTAAGCAAAAGCACAAAGCTCCTAGGCTCACTAGCAATGCTCAATAACAAGGCAACCAATGTCAAATTAGAGAGCGCAAATTACTTAGCTACACAAACTAAGCAATGTGACTAACAGTGTTACACAAACCAAATTAGCCACGCAAAAGGAAAGCTTCTAGCTACACAAGCAAGAAGATAACTAGCAAGCTACACAAGCAAACTAGTCACAAGAGCAACTACACAAGCACAAGTATATATGAAAGTAAATAGAAGCTTATGTTGTACGAAGGCAAACCACCGAGAAGAGTAGACAATGTTGACACGATGATTTTCTCCCGAGGTTCACTTGGTTGCACCAAGCTACGTCCTCATTGTGTCGACCAACACTTCGTGGTTCGGCGGCTAATCGGTATCCACAACCGAGCTCTCCCAAAGAGCACCGCAAGAACCCACCATCAAGTGTGGTAGATCAATGACACGCTCTACTAGAGTTGCTCTTCGCGATCCCCGCGGGGTGAGCACAATCCCCCTCACAAATCTTCTCCGGAGCCTCGCACAATCTTCTTGCGAGCTTCGACGGAGCCTCAAGCCACCAAGCCATCTAGGATGTGGCAACCTCCAAGAGTAACAAGCACCACCGGCTTGTAACTCAAACACCTAGTGCCACTCGATGCAATCCTCACGATACAATCGCACTAGAATCGCTCACTCACTCGATCGGATGAACACTATCAAGTAAGAGTGAGTTAGAGGGCTCCCAAGTACTACCACATAAGCCACCAAGGCTATAGTGTGCTCAGCACCTGGCCAAGGCTGGCCACCATAAGTATTTATAGCCCCACAAACGAATATAGCCGTTGGCCCCTTCACTGGCCGATTTTTGAGACGACCGGATGCGCCGGTCGAACTGACCGGACGTGCTGCACCGCATCTGTTCGCCCTGCGCCGTCCACATGTCCTCTCGGATTCAACCATGGCCACCCGATCTCAACGATCGACTCAGCGCTCCAACGGTCAAACGCAACCGGACACGTCAGTGACACAGATCGGACGCGCAGTTTGCACATCACCCGCACGCGTGAAACCTCGACTGGACGCGTACGCTTGACAAACCGGACGCCACAGTGTCAGCGTCCGGTCGTTTCCAGTAAGCATCCACTCATGACCGGATGTGTCCGATCGATCATGACTGGACGCGCACCGCGTCCGATCGACCTTGCGATCTGCTGTTCCTCTCGGTGCCTGACTGGATGCGCCGGTCCCGCGATCGACCGGACGCGCCGGTTGAACTGACCGCACCCGTGCCACGCGCTGCTCTGCCACTGACCGGACGCGTCCGGTCAAAATGAGACCGTGTCCGGTCACAACCAGTGACCTCCGTTCGCCTCCGTTTCTATCCATGACAACTCAGAGAAATTCTCCACCTTCGGCACAGTGGAAAATAGGTGTTTCACTTCCAAACCCATCTCTACTGCTCAAACTTCACCTCATTTGCAAATGTGCCAACACCAAGTGATCACCACCTTGTGCACGTGTGTTAGCATTGTCACAATAAGTTTTTTCAAAAGAGTTAGGCACTCAACTTGCCACGCCACTCGATTCTAGCAACGATGCAAAGTTAGATCACTCGAGTGGCACTAGATGACCGATATGCAAACAAGTTTACCTCTCTTGATAGTAAGATCATCTATCCTAAACCCGGTCATGCACTTCTCTACACACCTATTACCAGTGAAATAGAAATGCCCTAGGTTATACCTTTGCCTTGCGCATTCCATTCCATCTCCTCCGATGTTTGATGCAACACATGCACCAACCAATCACCAAATGATATGATCCACGTACTTCATATCATCACGCGACCGTATTGGTTCATCGATCTTGACCTCACTTGCTCTTCACCATTGCGTCAGTCTGTCAGCGCCAAGTCTTGCTCAAGCTTCACCGTCACACGCGGTCCCTCGCTTCAAAGCCTTTGACTTGCCCTTCACACTTACAACCGGTCCGTCGAGCCAAGCCTCATCTTGATCTTCTCCAACTTAGTCACATGACTCCATGTCATGTCTCATATGCAATAAGCTCCTTCATGACACCATCACCTGTGGACTAATTCCCTGTGTATCTCACATAAACACAATTAGTCCACCTAAGGTTGTCACTTAATTACCAAAACCAAACAAGGACCTTTCAGTGGTGGAGAGATCGATGGGCATGCGGGCGAGTCCTATTGACCTAAGACGCACTAGGGAGGAAGAGCTCAGACCTTGACTCCCGTGTCGATCATGGCGGCTGGATTGGGGAGAATCAAGCTAGAACTTGATAGGAAAGGGAGAAGGGAAAGTGAGCTAGAGAGGGAGTGTACTCGAGCTAGGCGAAGCTTATGGCATTGATGGTTGAAGCGGGGCTCGTCGGTCGGGCCTATTTATAGGCGACGGAGGTTGGTTCGTCAGGGAAGATATTTTCCACCGCGCCTTGTTTTCGCAGGCACCAAGCTTCTTCTTTCTCGCGTGCGAGTTCAAAACCATGGCAGTTGTGCACAGTGTGACCTTATCCTCTCCTAGCCAGAAAACTCCAAGCTCGGCTTTGGTGGTGGCAACGGTCGACTCTTCAGGTGTGGCCGCGTGGTGCTCGTGCAGTACGGCGGTGGCGAGGTGGCGATGAAAAATGTGGAGGGGATAAGGATGGCGTAGAAGAGAACAAGGGAGGGAGGCGGTAACGGCAGGCCCGAGGCGATGGAGGTAGAAGATGGAGGCCGCGTGGGATCGTTGTCGTCGTCTTCAGGTAGAAGACGATGATGATAGGTAGGGCTATCGTGTCAGCGAGGGAAGGGAGAAGGGGAGAGGGACGCGGGCTGCGGCCATGCCGAGTGGGCCGACCCAAGTGGAGGGGTGGTGCACGCGGGGCGGGCTGGCGACGACCCAGTGCGGGAGAGGCGGGGAGGCGGCGGGCCGTGGCCATGGGCCAGAGAGGAGAGAGAGGAGAGGATTGAGGCCGAGAAGCTTTTCCCATTTATGCAATGCATTTCTATTTCCCAGAATTTAAACTAAGTACATTTCAATGGATTTGAATTTGAATTTCAAGGAGGTTTGAAATGTAGAAGGTCAAGGAGTATACAAGGAATTATTTGGGTGGAGAATGCTAAGGAAAATTATTTAGTGCCAAAATAAATTCTAGAGCAAATAATCATGCAAGCATTCAAACATTCAAACAATCAATCAATCAACATTTCAAGCAAGCATTCCTAACATTCTAACCTAAATGCATTTGGTGGATTTTTGATGCAGGGTTTTTGAAAGTATTTTATTTAAAAAAAGTTTTGCAGGAAAATAAACTAATCAAGTTTTAATTTGTTGTAAAGTTTTTAAAAAAAGTTTAAATTTTTGGTGATTTTTAAAATGATGCAAAAACACGCGTGTTATAGTTTGGAAGTGACAGCCACCCCTTTTATATGGAGCATGGATGCCTAGTAAACGAACCATCCTAAAAAATAAATTTTACGGAGGTTCATAAGGCTAGCCATGTCAGGCAATAACCTCTATTCTAGAGGCGGACTGCCTTACCACAGCCCTTGGAAATAGGAGATGTCTTGGGGCAGTTAGTAATATAGAGTCTATATAGAGCCCCCATTCTTCCTCCTTCGAACAAAATCATTTACCCGAAGAAGGAAAAGGCAAAAATCTCAAGAAGCACCTAAAAGAAATACAAAGACAGAGGGCGGGGAACGTTTTGTCCTTGATTTTCATGGGCGGTTGGCTCTAGAAGGTAAGATTATGCCGAAGTTGCCTGATTTGGAGTTTGCACTTGATTTATGGTTTTATTAGGGTTTGGTTTGCATCTCTCTCCATGCTTGTTGTTTAGCCATTTAGAAATGAAATTAGCTCAAATATTTGGACCAACTTGCTTCCATTGAGTGGGGCACAAGATCCTACCATTATTCAGCCATTCTAAAGTCTTACTTGAGGTGTTGATCACTTCATCTTTATATTGCCTAAGTCCAATCTACCTTCACATACAAATGAACTACACTAGCAAACAACATTAGTCTATTTGATCATGTTGTTAATTAATCACCAAAATCACTAATGGCCCTTACTAGATGCCATTTTCCTTACAACTTGCATGCATGTGAGCTTGTAGTAAGCTGCAAAATCCCCAACTATTACAAACGCATCAAAAGATTGAGAGGAATTAAGATGTAGGAAGAATTGTATGAGTTAGTAGGAAAGTGTTTGCAATTACTTACATAATATTTTGTTGTTGGGCGTTTTGGGGAAGAGGTGTCCCCTCTTTCGTAGCACGAATGTTGGATCTAATGCCTTGTTTCTTGCAGGTCCATGAGCAACTACAACCAAGGACAGTAGTAGCTACTAGCTTAGGCAGTAGCAGCAGTGGTGTGACTGCCGACCACTCTAGCTTTGCGTTGCTTACACGGAAGGCACAAAGCTCCTCCTAATACGAGAGATCGATATAGGCTGCAGCTGGAAACGGTTTCGATGTTCACTTTCGCAGCTGCATGCCATGCAAGGAAAAACGAGACGTGACACACATAGATATGGACCCTGCAAAAGCACACAGACGACTGCAACGCGTTTCTCAGTCTATTCCCATGAAAAAGAAACAAAAAGAAAAGAAAAGAAAAGAAAAGAAACATCCTCTACTCTGTTTATCTTCCTCCTCAGTCACAGATACGATCAAATACGATCCGTTGGTGCAATCTCAGGAGTGCAGAGCGAGTTCTAGCGAGACCACCCACCACCGTGCATCACACAGAAGCGCGCGCTCCATCGCCGGCCATGCGCATGCTCAACGATAGCCCCACCGTAGCCGTCGATGCATCATCGTCCGCGTCACCGCCGCTCCTCACGCCGGCGGCAGCGGTGGGGATGATCGGCGAGGCCCTGCAGGAGGCGGGCAGATGGAGCGAGAGGGACCTCGTCGCTAGGATCCCTTCCAGCTTGCTCATTGCCGCACTCTACACCCTCGCCTACATCCTTCTGAGCTTCGTGCTCAACGGCGGCTGCACTGAGGATGCAGCTGCACCACCACATGCTGCTGCCGCCGCCGTCGCCGCCACGGCTGCCGGTGGTCCACCAGCCACTGATGCCGAGCTGAAGAAGAAGGGGCTAAGGAGGATACACGTGGTGGTGTACGAGGCCAAGCCCGGCGCGTCGGCGACCGACGACTGTGTCATTTGCCTCGGCGAGTTTGACGACGGCGACAAGGTGTGCGTGCTCCCGAGGTGCCACCACGTACGTCTTCCACGTGCAGTGCATCGATCCGTGGCTGGCCACGCATCCGTCTTGCCCGACGTGCCGGGACTCGCTCCTGATCCAGTAGGGTTGTCACGCCGGCGACGGGGACGGCGACGCCGAGGCAACAACGGTGGCGGCAGGGGAAGAGACATAGTAGTGCCGCGTGGAAAGGCTAGGCTCGTTTATGTCTTGCAGTTTCTTGTATTATATTTTCCTAGGGGCTGCAGTGTGCAAAACACGTCACTTTGTTTCTAAAATGTTTTGCTATGGTTTTCAGGTCTTAATCTTATAACATATGTACGGTAGGATTGACATTTTGTGGAACAGCAGGGGTCGAGCTGGGTGAGAATGTGCCAACGCCTTTGTCACTTCGATTTGTTGTTTGTTTGCTTCCATGATTTTTTCAGATTTTTTTCCCATTCCTCATATATGATGGCCATTCCTCGGCGCAGAATTCCACATTAATTGATACTCCCTCTATCGCAGAAATAAGTTCATTTTGGACATGATTTACGATACCAAGGAGCGATTAGTTAGAGCCTATTTTCCTCTGTTTACCATTATTAAATAATTTTTTGGGCATCTAAGATCAGTCTCAATGGGATTTCATGCACATTAAATAGAGTGTCACGTCAGCTTTTTTTGCATAAAACTAGGAGAAGAGTGAAGGGAAAGGTTTTGTGGCCATGAAAGAGTCAGCGTGGTTTCCAGAACGTTGGAAACGGTGTGAAACTCGCGTTGAGAGCTTGTACGTTTCATCCTGGCGATTTCTTCTTCCGTCGTGCTCGCTGAAGACATCCTCCGCCTGCCGCGTGCTGGCCGCGAGCTCCGCCGTCCGCCGTTCACGAACCGGGTAGGAGGAGGGCCACGGGCTTACCGGACGGAAGAGACGGCGAGATTCGCGTCGACTCCAACCCCGACCCTGACGACAATGCGGCGCCGAAGCCCAGCACCTGAACCCCGGGTTTCCATCCCGCGATGCGCGGGTGCTGCTCGTCACAGCGTCGCCGCCGGGGCCCTCTTCCTGCCTAGTCGGCGACCGCTTCCTGCTCTGCGTCGAGATGGTGCACGTCACGACGCGGCTGGAGGACCCCGAGCTGTCGTCGTCAAGCGGCGGCGGCGGCGGCGCCAGCGGGTGGGCCAAGCTCGCCCTGCTGCAGCACCTCATGCTGGCGCACCCGGAGGTGGAGTGGCTGTGGTGGCTGGACGTCGGCGCGCTCGTCACCGACATGGGGTTCGAGCTCCCGCTGGCGCGCTACAAGAGCGCACACCTCATGGTGCGTAGTAGTAGTGCTCGTGGGCCTCCGCCGCCGACGATTGAATCGGCTGGTGGGGAGAGATCGGTGGGACCAAAAAAACTAAAATAACTTATGAAACTGTTTAATAAAACTATGCACTAGAAGGAAGACCTGTTTTATATTTTGTTTCGTGGTCTTAGAAATTGGGAGGTGAAATCTTGCATGAAGACGGGCCAAAGTGGAGGAATGGGTCTCTGCGTTCTGCTGGCTACCGAGGCGCGCACGTAGCGTGCTGGCGCCGGTTCGACCCCTCGCTCGCTTCAATTTAATGCGTTTTGGCTATTTTTGCACGGGCGTACTCGCTGCGTGCAGCGGTCCCCAGCTGTTTTCCCGGGTGCTAATGACTGCGCGCTCGAAACGAGAGGCCGCATTAATGACCGCATGCGCTCGAAACGAAGAGTACGCAGGGGCAAAGTCGTCTGGGGTCACGGTGCCACACCTAAAACGAATTCCTTTCTGAGAACTCTTCCAAGCTTCAGAACGAACTTTTTTAAGGGACGGGGGGAGTATCCCTTCTCTAGCCAGGATGAACATGGACCACTCCTAGTCCTGTCTCTTTTTTGTTTAATTTAATAAAGATGTCCACCTCTTTCCCTACACCCTACTTACAAATCTAAATTATCTAAGTTGGCTTGAAATCCTAAATAGTTATATCGTGCCCCGGGAAAAGGTCCATCTTACACCCGATTTTCATGAGCATGTTATTATAAGGCCAGTCTCAGCGGAGAGTTTCATTTTGTTGTTTCCAAGACTGTCATGTCATATAGAATGAAATGAAACTCGGATGAAACACCCACTCTCAATGGAAAGTTTCATTCCATAGTTTCATAGACATTTAATTCTATGACTCATAGAGAGTTGGTAACTGTGCCAAGAGAGTTTCATCCCTATGAAACTCAATTCTTCTCTCTCTTCATTAAAACGTTGATATGTCATCAAAAATGCATATGTGGCAGGCTATTAAATGCAAATGAAACTCTAGTGAAACTCCCACTGAGACTGGCCTAAGAAAAATTCAGGTGTTTTAGAGGAGTTCCACGATTAGATTAAAGGTGTTGTAAAAATCTCTACTTCTCTACTTATATTTATTTACAATAAAAGTAACTAGTTTATATATTTTACGATGCCAAGTTAAATCGCTCTGTCCAGCTTAATCCGCAACCGCGTCGCCCCGTCCGCATGGGTCCGTGTCTGAGACTCCGTGTCTTTCGCTCCGCCCCCAGCTTAATAGCGAGTCCGGTTTGTGAACCCCGCACACTCCCGCGTCGCCTCGCCCGCGTACGACCGCATCGAGCCACACCATGGCGAACCAATCCAGAACGTGAAACTGAAACCGCATCGGACCCAGCTACTCTTTTGAAACGGAAACGGAGTTAATCCCATCTACAAAAGTTGTCTGGTAGCTGCACAAGAATCAAACCTGCGTGCAGACGTACGGTACTGATTTGCTACTCACGATCCTGAGCCCTGAGGTATAGTATATACGGTGACGCCGATGAACGAAACCGAAGTGATTCCGCAGATGGAACGGCAGCCGGAGGAGCCGGAGGAGGAGGACCGGGCGCGGCTGCTCCCCGACGACGTGCTGGCCGACGTACTGAGCCGGCTCGCGCCACGCGGCCTGGCCACGTCCCGCTGCGTCTGCACGGCGTGGCGCGCGGTCATCGATGGCCGCGGCCTGCTGCGCGCGGACCTCCTCCCGCCGCGCTCGCTGGCCGGCCGGCCTCTTCATCCAATACGGCAGCGATTTAGCGCCGGGGGCACACGCGGGGCTCTTCTCGCGCCCCCCGTCGACGGAGGCCGCCACCAGCTACCGCCTGCCTCGCAGGCACTTCCAAGACCACTGCAACGGCCTCCTCCTCCACGACGCCGTGCTAAACCCCGCGACGGGGCGGCGGGCGCCGCTGCCCGCGTGTCCGCCTCTACCGGCGGGGATGGAGTTCTTCATCCGAGACATGTACCTCGTCTTCGACCCCGCCGGCGCCACGTCGTCGCCGGCGCAGTACGAGGTGGTGTCGGTGCCCCGTGTTCCAGACAGAGACGAGCCCGACGACGAGTTCACGAAGCAGCTCAGGCGCATCTATAGGAACTACCCTCGCAAGCTCACGCGCGTGGGGAGATCATTGCTGGGATCCGAGTGGCCGCCGTCGCCATACGTTCTGGATGTCTTCTCGTCGGCGACGGGGAGATGGGAGAAGAGGTCCTTCGCCCGGGACGGCGAGGCTGCAGGAATCTTGGCGGACATGCAGCCGGATTTTTACCCGTGGGAGGCACGTCGCCGGAGCGTGTATTGGAAGGGCGCGCTATATGTCCATTGCGAAATCGACTTTGTTATGAGGTACGTACGTACCACTACCATGCTCATGCATGCCAGTCCCACTTCTTTTAATCTTTTTTTTCTCAAGAACACGTGCGTTGACGCATGTTTCATTAAAAGAGAATAAAGGCCGAAAGAATGGCTTACAAGGCGCGAGTTTTTTTTAATCTACAACAATGTCACCTTTTATTCTGCTTCTTCATGTACTCCCATTTATATATTATTCTTTATTTATCTAAAAAACTTAAAACTTATTATTCATCTCTGGCGTGTTGTTTTCTTGCTAGAATATCGATGTCAAATAACACGTACCATGTTATCAAACCGCCAAGGGGAATACCTGATACCTATCGACAGATCTATCTTCATCTAGGAAGGTCTGAAAAAGGAGTCTACTCTGCATTCCTAGGTGAGGACAGCAAGCTTCAGGTCTGGATCCTTGAGAAATCACCGCGCGGTGAGATGGAGTGGACACTGAGGCACGACAGTGTTCCAGGTCTTTTTCAAGCAAGTCTAAACTGTGGGAGACAGCAAGCTTCAGGTCTGGATCCTTGAGAAATCACCGCGCGGTGAGATGGAGTGGACACTGAGGCACGACAGTGTTCTTTTTCAAGCAAGTCTAAACTGTGGGAGACAGGAGCACGGGCCATGGATTTTACATGACGCTAACGATGACAACAAGGAACCAGTAGTGGAACATACATTTGATGAGTGGAATTCTGATGACGATGACAATGTTCTCAACGTTGGAGATCGTAGTACAAACCAGGACTGCTGTGGATATCTACAGATCCTTGGATTCCATCCTTACAAAGAGATTGTCTTTTTTAACAGACGATTGAACAGAGGATTGGCGTACCTGAAGGAACGGCGACCAGAGGGGGGTGAATGGGAGCCTCAAATTTCTTTCGAAACTTTCGACCGTCGTCCCAAAATCAACCCAAAAGGCACACAAACAAAAGCTACAAAAATACGAGCTACCGAGAGTTAAAACACCCTAGAGAAGTTCCTTAGATCACTAGAAACCCAACGCAAAAGACGGAACTCGAATCGGAGACCGAACGGGCAAGAAACGGATCGGAACAGCAAAACCTGCGAGCTGCGGACAGTCCGGGCTTGGGGGCCGGACAGTCCGCGAGTACGGACACCGTGCAGCAAAGAAAGTACAGAAAAAAATCTCGCCTCCCGGACTGTCCGCTACAGTACCGCGGACTGTCCGCGAATCGCGAAACAGCAGAAACAGAGAGCTCCGAAAATCGCCTCATCTCTTCGATCTTCCGATTTGCGGCCAAATCTTCACCAACTGCCACGAAACTTGGTGAGCATGATCACAAGGCAGTAGGGGAGCTACCTCTAAGAGGTCATCGCCCAATTTGAAGCCAATCAACGGGAAAAAGAAGGAACACGAAATTCACCCAAAAACGAACCCTAGCTCTTGATTCGCCCCGATCTATGATCTCATGAGAAATTGATGCAAATCCTTCGGTGGAAAGTCTCAACTCACGTCATTAATCAAGCCCATGCAACAAAAACGAATCAAAATGAGCTAGAAATGACGAATCAAAGGAAGAACTAGAGGGGAAAGGGAGGAGCTCGCGAAGAACACATCAAGAACACACAAATTTCTTCATCCGCCGAACACCGGAGGATTCGGGACCTCCTTCCCTCAAAGATTCATGGTTCTTACACTAATCAGTGGATTAGTGGACCTCTCTCACACACAAGCAACTAGAGGAAGAAACCCTAAAGGAGAAAATGAAAAATGGAGGAGGTGGGAGAGGTGAGGAGGCAAAGGGGCTGCCATCCTCTATTTAACAGGGCTATTTTACATTCCCCTAAATGCCCCTAGATACATAAGAGCCAAACCATTTAGCCCAAGGGCGTAAAGGTCCAACCCGGTGTCATCTTCATCCGACGGCCACCGCGCCTCCTCACCGCTAGCTTTGCCTCGACGCGAACTCCTCGATGCCGCCACGTGCCGTCCGTTTCTCCTCGGAACCTCCGCCCGGGTTTGAGGCCCAAACCCGTAAACCTGCCACCGATGGTTTTGAGGCCCAAACCACCAAACCGCTCGCGAGTAGCGTACTCCATACGCGTCCCCCGCTGATGGTTTTGAGGACGAAACTACCAAACCCCCGATGTCGACGCGTGTCCGACCTCCCGCCAAGCATGACGCCTTCGCCTTCCTCCTTGACTCGGCCCACCGGCCTCCCGCCAAGTGCCACGACGCCATCGTCTCCATCTTTACTTGGCCAACGCCATCTTCATCACCATGTACACTTGCACTCATCGATGTCCCAAGTGTCAGCCATCGCGGCTAGTCACCCGGCCTCTTGGTCCCTCGGTCCAAGCCTCACGTTCGCCCTTCACCACTCCCGGTCCGTCGGCGCGGCACGTCCTCCTTGACCTTCACCTCGCCGTCGACTACCACCTCCATGCTCCACACCTACACACCATGAGCCAAGAGACATGCACACATAGCTTTCGTCATGGTAGGGTTAGTCACCACTCAACCTACTTCATGGATCACATTGACAATCACTCATCACAAAACGAACACATAAGGGTACTTGTCAACCTTGTGTTCGCAATCTCCCCCTTGATGAGTGCATTGTCAACACCAATACACGAACAGCTTGAGCAAAAGAAAAAGAAGAAGAGAAAATAAAGAGCTCAACTAAATCACCAAAAGCCAAAGAAAAACCGAAATAGGTCATTTGA